>JAWNGF010000013.1:145000-1558853 GCA_037039685.1 Ceratobasidium sp. AG-K | reverse complement strand
GCAATCAATAGGGGTACATCGGTTCGTTTTGAAGTTTTGAATTGGCAAGGTATTTGAGTCGCTTGGGCTCATACGCGAACTCGCTCTGACTTGGGCCCTTTGGTTGCAGGGTAGATTTTGGATCAGCAGGTTCCGGTTGGTAGGTATGGGAGAAATTAGCCTTCACGAAGACGGCGATGGTACAGCCTACGAGGACATGGGTAAAGATACAGAGCACGCTTCGACTTGGGTGATGACCGGCTGTTCCCAGTCATGAAGGAATCGAGCACAGCGCGCAGTTTGGAGTTGTTATGGTCGAGAGACGCGTGCCGGAATTGGCAATTACCCTTGCCTGCCGCGTCTCTCACTCTCGTCGCGTTTACACGAAATGAAACCCACGTTTTCATCCCAACTACGACCCAGCTAGAGCCATGGACTCCGACCCCAAGTACACCGTCATAATCCGCGACAAGACTTTTACCTTGACCAAATCCCAAATCGAGTTTGACGGTCCGAATTATTTCACTCAATGTTTTCTTGGCCAGACTCCCGAGGCAGAAGCGCGTCAACTCGTCTTGTTTCGCGACCCCGACTTGTTCAGAGTTGTTCTCGACTATCTGTGTGGCTATACGGTTCTGCCTCTGAGCAATAAAATTATACCTCCGTACATGACCCCAGAAAATGCAATGACGAACCTTCGAGTCGACGCCACGTTTTACAAACTCAATGGACTAGTCGAGGCATGCGATGTTTTCTCGGCCAAACAAGATCCTACGGCTAAAGAAAATTACATGGCCATTCTTGGGGCTGTAAAGCCGTCTTTCGAGAGGGAAGCAGGTAGCGTGGTCCGTTTCACCACATCTACTGTGAAATTAACAATGACGATCTAGCCGCAGACTTGACCAGCGACATGTCAAACTACACCAAAGTCTTCATCAGCTCGTATCAAGTAAAAGAGCCACCTTTTCTCGACCTCGTTCGTCCCGGTGGTCCCGACGGCCCTATAGGGTTTGGTGGGCTACGGATATTGGCCGCGGTGCAACGTGTCGTGAGCCATATGCTGGGCCCAGATTATCACAAAACATGGTGTTTGGGAGGGTGGAATGTGGTTCGAAAGGAGATCGATGGGGAACCTTTGAGTGACTATGAGATGGTTATTCTCGTTCATAGGGTGGGAGTCGCCCTGATGCCCATACCAATACAAGAGTTGGAGAAACCGGAGGAGATGATGCAGTAGGGTGTATGTTTTATTGCAGATATACACGTAATGCCTTTCGTGGGACTTCGATCAACATTATGTCACTGGCGAGGTGACCTCGTTGCTTCATGACTTATTTCACCATTCCTCGTCCAATTCAGGACAAGCGGAGCATAGTCTCAAAGGCCAAGCTACGGGAGTTGTATTCTCTCAGAGTACGTGGTGCGAGTAGCGCTGAAACCATGGCCTTTTAATTGAACAGGTTTCAGATGCCGGTATGTAGTTGTAAGAGTTTGGTCCGTGTGGGCTGCATACTGCAATATGTACCCTTCCAGCGACCCCTAGGAAGGATTCTAGCTATACTCATTCGAAAGCCGACCCTATGTATCTCAAGGAAAAATTTAAAAGAACTTCAAAGCACATCAACCATATCGTCAAAGCCTTATGACAAGATTAGACATGCTACTGAATTTGCTTGATGCGTAAAGCTCCTCGACATACTTCCAGCCCAAGGCAACGAGGAACGACGAGTGGTTCAGTGGGACGTCAGAGCCCTTAGTATCTTGCAGACTCGAGCGGGGGGTTAGATAGAAAAATATTGTCGCTTTCTGGAGTGGCTGCGCGCCACGGGAAAAATGTTCATTGGCCTTGGCAATGAGCTTCGTCCTATTCAAGCGTTTCAGGGTAATTGGGTTAGTGGTTTAATCGCTATTGACTTCAGCGAATCTAATATTCAAATAGCTAGACATGTGTATTACAGGCACCAGCGCCATGGCGAGCCATCCAAGGGTCACTGCCTGAGTAACTTCGCAAACCGGGGGGAAAGGAGGGCGAGATTGGTAGCTGGGCACTGTGGTGTCAAATGATGTTCGCATTCGGATCCTGGTTGAGGATAAATCAAGTCAGATACAGCGCATATATTGTGTTGTCAGCGCCACAACCTCTGGTTGATAGTTGGCACTTGGAAGCATCAAAACATTGGCTCAGGCAATGATACTTTTGGATTGGCAGCTCAGTATAAGCGCCTGACGAGCCTAGTGGGAGATCTCATTTTTTAGGCTGCTCGGCGGGACCATTTACGCATTGCGACCCAATCTGGAGTTAATGCTTGGTAATTTGCCTAAATCCGAGCTCGCCCCAGTTTTACTCATTAGTTCATTGCTAGGTCCTACCTGTTTACTGTGACCTCTGGCGCTTGGCCGCAGTATGGTGTATATCACACTGCTGAAACCTGGTTTGTAGTTCAGACTGTGCATACCTACCCCAACATCACCGCCGATATGGTTGCACTCGAGGAGACTGTGATCGACTACTGGTAGGTATAGTTCGTTACTCTACGCGATGATCCCTGACCCTTGGCGCTAGGCTTGCGTTCGCCTACACCACTGATCCTAATCCCACGTCAAGTACTTCTCATAAGTGATTTGAAATGCATCGTTATGCTAAGGCCGCCTCGATAGGTCCGTCCTGGCCGAAGTACGGGTTAACCGCCACCATTCTTGAGCATCTTCTTGAGATAATAATATTATATAACGAACCGATACCACCGCCTCCAGTGGCTTGTTCCCAGCTACGTCATTGAATCTCAAGTACTACGTAGGGCAACCCAAACGCCGTTTAGCGCCAGGGAAAATCGAGCCTTCCTATGCTGGATGTTCCTTAACTGGACTAGGTGGCACCCGTGTGACAGTGCGTTCCGGCTAATCCAGCGTAATTCATTCAACCTTGTAGTATTTTTCTATCGAGGCTCGAGGTGTCGTCGATCGCGCAAAATAGATACCCGCTTCTAGGTCGTAGGCTTGCATTCCGGTCTCTTGGAGTAGATTTCGGCGAGGCGTTTCTTGCCTTCAATTTCACAGCAAACTCAGTATCAATTCTAGCTCATCTATCCGCCCCTCAAACAGTGTTCCTGGTTCATAGCTTCTACACCTCTCGAATCGTTTGAAACTTATTTTGATAGGCAAAAAATTGGTCGAGACTGCCGGCAGCTAGGGCTATGGCGAGGGTTTGCATGGATCGTGGCGCATACATGCTATCTATACCCTGGCCGCTGCGTGTATGCGCGAAGAACGGACGGTCAGGCCCATTTCCACGTACAGCTTGATTAGCTGCGGCTGTACGATGATAGATAGTAGGTAAGAACGAACAAAGAAGCTCACTTAAAGCCTGCACAGTCCAGATGCCTCGAGGTGTGAACACGAGGTTAAGAACCCGTGTTGGACAAAATAACGTCAACTTCACCACTTTCACCACTCCACCACCCCCAGCGAAACCGTCTGAGGTCTATCTAGTATGGAACAAGATTTGCCAACACCGGAACACACATCCTCTATCGTCAAGCTCGAATACGATCCTGAATACACAATCGTCATTCGAGGCGAGGAGTTTATCCTAACCAAATCACAAATCCAGTTTGATGCCCCAAACTACTTTACGTCTTGCTTCCTCGGAGACTTCCACGAGGCTGACACTCGCCGGCTCAAGCTCTCTCGTGACCCAGACTTATTCCGGTTAATCTCCAATTACTTGTGCGGCTACACAATACTTCCATTGAACGACCAATTCCTTCCAGCGCTCATGTCGCCAGCCACGGTGATGCTCAATCTACGCGCCGACGCAGCCTTTTATCAACTAGAGGGATTAGTCAAAGCATGCGACGCGCTCATGAAACCCAAGGAGGTTGGTCCTCGGCCGAAGAGCGCTATATGATTTTGGGAAGTTTGTATCGACATGGGCGGAGCGACGACATTGGTAGGTCTGGCACTATGACGCATCTTTGCTCGAACCTTTTATTTGTCTCTGCTCTAGACACTCAAATGAGTAAGGCTGCTGAAGGAAAACGTTGGAAGACGTATGGGACTGAAAGAAGGCTCCACGAACCGCCACTTAACACCATGGAAACCCCTGAATCGAGCGGGGGATTTGAAGCACTCCGTACGATCGCTGCGATCGAGCGCTTTTCGACGGTGCTGTTGGCAGGAACGCCCGCCTGGATTGGGAGCTACGAGGGTGGCATATCAGAAAGGAGACCGATGATCGGGGTGTTACGAGCCAGCTGATGGCGGTGTTCGGAAAACCGTCGTAGCGCGTGATAGAATTTAGCCATGAAGTAATTATTACTTGACAGATTTATTTATAAAATATCCATAATTTACCACAGCTAGCTGGTAGTGGTCAGATAAGCCAGCCGACACTTTGACTCAGCATGATGGGCGCATGACGGATATCTCGAGCCAGCCAAGTCCGATTTGGTTGCATCCGCATTCATAGCCACAAACTTCCATCTCCATATCCCTCACTCATGGATCACGACGATAAATATAAAGTAACCGTGCAGGGGAGAGATTTTATCTTGGCGAGGTCTCAGGTCGAGTTCGATAGCCCAAACTACTTTTCGATGTGTTTCTTGGGTGACCTTCGTGAAGCACAAACCCGTCATCTTAAGCTTTGTCGCGATCCCGACCTTTTCCATATCATATCCGACTATCTCTGTGGCTACTCTGTCCTTCCGCTGAACGAGAAGGTTATTCCACCTCGGATGTCGCCTCACCTGGCATTGACCAACCTCCGAGCCGATGCAGTTTTCTACCAACTGGACGATCTCGTCAAAGAGTGCGATGCTTTGATAAGCCCTCGAGCGTATAGGAAAGCCTGGAAGGAGCGTTATGCAATACTCGGAAGCTCCTTCACGTTTGATCCAAGTTTCAATCGTGACATTGGCGAGTCGACTCAGTCCTGTGTTTCGCAACTCATTACTCACCAGGTGATTTCTTATGAAAGATACGAGAATGGTCAAAGCGACTGACAACCTAGTTCGTACTTGGTGCACATACGTTAAAGAAGAGAGACTCAAGGAAGAACCTCTCAATATGATGGAAAGGCCGGAGTCGAACAGGGGTTTCAACGGACTTCGTACGATTGCCGCAATGGAGCGCTTTGCCGATATAAAGATGGGAAAACTTGGATATGAAGGTGCTTGGTGGAAGCTCGTTGGTTGACATCTGAATGAGACACCTATGCCCAATGGTTGCGTTGACTGTCAATTGATGGTCGTGTTTGAAGGATGATGAGCATATGGAACAGGGCATCCCTATAGCTTCCGGTCATTCATACGCATAATTGAAGCACGTAAAACCAGATCTATAATGAAAGCCTAAGTCTATTTTCGTAATCTCAGCGCGTTTCCACTCTGTAAACTTAGATATTAATCCTCGGGATTGATCATGTGTATTGGTGCAAATTACATGTTACAACCGGATCTTTCGTCAATTTCATGGATAAATGAACCCTGGAGCAATGCAAGGCACATCCTACAAGCGTGGGAGCACGGAACACGTCCGAAACGGTCCCATTGCATCCGTAGGTTGCATCCGCCCATTTAGCCACGCGGCTCCATTTGCCAGCCACGTAACCCTCCACCACCTCGCCCGCTAGCCATGGACCGTGACGCAAGCTATCAAGTCACCGTACAAGGAAAAGAATTTCTCTTGACTCGATCCCAGATCGAATTTGGTGGCCGCAACTATTTTTCGATCTGCTTCCTAGGCGACTTTCGCGAGGCCCAAACCCGCCACCTCAAACTCTCCCGCGATCCCCATCTCTTCCGTATCATCTCTGACTACCTATGCGGATACACTGTCCTCCCACTGAGCGAGAAGGTCATTCCACCGCATATGTCGCCCAATCTAGCGTTAGCTAACCTTCGAGCTGATGCGGCATTTTACCAACTCGATGGGCTGGTCAAGGAATGCGATGCCCTACTAAAACCAGGGCACGGCTCAAGGCTGCTACCAGATCGTTACGCAATACTAGGTAGCTCTTTTTCTTATAGTTCCAACAGCGAGGATTTCGGTACGTTCTTCTAGTGTTGCACCGCTATACTCCACTTCGGCTCATCATAGTTTCCGCGGTGGATAGAGCAAGCTATCGCCAAAGCCTCTGAGAATAACACACGCACTTGGTCCACGTACGTGTCAGAAAAGAGGCTTAAAGAAGAACCGTTCCTCAAGATGCAAACTCCCGCCACCCAGCAAGGGTTCGCAGGCCTTCGCACGATTGCCGCAGTTGAACGTTTTGCAAGTTTAAAGTTTCAAGAATACAGTCGGAAGAAATGGAAAATTGTTGGCTGGCACCTCAAGCCGGGGAGTGGTTATTATAGCAATGCTGAATTGATGGTGGTTCTTGAGGACTTGCAATCCTAACAATTCCCACAAGGAGTTGCAGTTGTACCTCATAAAGGATCCACGAATGAAATTAGAAAGCAATGTTCAGTTTTTAGTTATACAGACTAGGGCTATTGATAATGAAATCCAGCGCTTCGGCCCTGAAGTTATCGGTAGCCACTTTAGTCGGGGCATTGAGCTCCAGGATAGTGGCATTCGACCCGTATTTCGGCCAGAAGGGACCTGTTGGAGCAATTTTAGCAAAAGCTGGCACTATCGCAAACTGGCATGTAACGTACGAGCAGTACCCGAAGTGGGGTTAGGATTCAGAGTATATGCAAATGTGAGCCTAGTGCCAACGATTGTCAGACTTATACGTGTAGTAGAATGAACGGTGGCAATACTCACCAGTAATCGAGCACAGTTTCCTCAAGCGCGACCATATCGGCAGTGATATCAGGGTAGGTGTGCACGAGCTGGAATACAAATCCGGTCTCAGCGGTATGGTAGACGCCATACTGTGGCCAAGCACCAGGCGCAACAGTAAATAGATAGGACCTGGGAATGTAAGGATAAACAAAGGTGAGGACCGATCTGGGGGAAGTCGGCTTACCAAGCTTTAACTCCAAACTGGGTCGCAATACGCAGATGGTCACGTCGGGAGGCTTGGAAAATGAGATCTCCGTTAAGACTCGTCAACCGTTTATATTGGGCTGCCAATCCAAAGGTATCATTGCCTGAGCCATAGGGCGAACCAGCTGCAGGGTCGGCGGGGTAGTATTGCAATAGCTCCTGCACAGCCGTGAGATTGTTGATGCCAAAGTATAGGCCAGGTCGCTGCGAAGTGAGCCAGTCGATGACGTCTTGTTCAGTTTCGGGAGTTGCTCCGTTGACAAAAATAGTGCCTTCGTCCAATTGGGCTATATGCACGGTGAGGAAAGTTTCAATCCAATAAATGGTCAAACTTACCTCCATTGATAAATGGAACCTTAGCGAATTTTCCAGCACGAAGAAGTTTCGAGGGGAGTTCCGGCAAAAACACATCGCCCGGTGCAAGTACGGGTCCAAGCACAACTGGACCCTGGTCGTCACCTTTCAATTCCGCGGGTACCTGCACAAGCGGTTAGCTGAGCTATTTATTCGAAGGTACCCGTGAGATTGAAACCCACCGCGATAACATCCTGGTTTGCTTTGATAAGTACTGCGGCATCTGCGTTGCGCAAGCACTCGAACTTCTGTGCAGAGGTGGCACATCCAGTCGCATTGACAACAAACGAATAAGCGGATTCAAGAACTGGGTCATTGGCTGGCGGGACGTTGACGCTAAACGAGTGGTGAGAAGCAGAATTGCGAAACGTCAATGCAAACACCTATACCTAGAAGGGGAACCCGATTCGAGAATCATTCCTTGGAAAACTCCCCCAATATTTCCTCCGTTATAGGTCGACTGGTACCCAGCACTGATAGCACCGGCAGAATTACCAAAGACCGTAACCTGAACACCCAAAGTTGAGCCTTCTATTGTTAACAGCCTGCCATATCCTTACCTTGGTTGGGTCTCCCCCGAAGTATGCAATATTTTTCTGAATCCATTCTAAAGCCAGGCGCTGGTCCTTAAGACCGAGGTTTAGCGCGCCGGCATCGGCTGCCTCTTGTCCGGGTGGGACTAGAATTGACGTCAAGCACGATCAGCAGACGTGGAATTGAGGTGCTTACATCCGAATATCCCAGTTCGATAGTTGATGGAGACATATATAACAGGCTTTCCCTGCAATAACGTCAGAAACTATAAATGGCGGGACGTTAAACCCCTTACAAGCCTAGCGGAGGCCTGGACAAGAGCGTCGCCCGGATACGATTCGGCCGCCCCAAAATAGAAGCCGCCGCCGTCTGTCAGAGTGTGACTTGTGAGTATAATCTCGCTAGTCTAATAGTAACGCAACCCACAAATCCATACCATAACCGGGACTTTTTCAGTGACGTTCGTTGTCTTCCCTGCGGTTGATTCAATATGACGGACTCGGATGATTTGGTTCGCTAGGACTCACAGATGTTCAACGTTAAACAGTCTTCCTTGCCTACAATCCAGTCGTTGCCCTGTGGGCAGGCCGTATAGGCTGTTGCGGTCACAGTCGTATTCGAACCAGTTAGAGACCATGCAACAGGAGGCTTAAAGCGCAAGGAGCCTACTGGAGGCTGAGCGAAAGGAATGCCTAGGAAGTAATCAAGATTGGTGGTCGTATTCCGTGTACCGAGCCACGAGACATTAGATCCCTTGACAATTGGGCCTGAGGTTTGGGCAAATGATAAACCCACTAGCGCAAGTGCGAGAGAGCTCCAAAGTACAGTGGATGGCATTCTGAGAGAGCGACTACCCAACCAAGTAGACTACTCGAGCCCTTATATCTGAAGATTTCACTCCCATTGCGTAGTTAAGGTGCGTCATTCGGAAGGTGATCAAGACAATAAATCGGAGGCATTCGTCCGATGAAAAAAAACGCGAAGCACTGCGGAAAGAGAAGGGAAGGAACATGACGGATCATGGATGTGTCAATTTAGCTTCGCACCTCCTCTCTACCCCTGCCCATCACGGAAGTAGACATCTGCAAAATCATGCATAGCGTTTGCTTGGCGAGATCGTAAACTTCTGATCCCGGTGATGTCGGGCAAATGAATCGGCCTGCGAGAACATGGATGTGACAAACACCTCGGATCAGGACCTCAGAAAGTGATCGATCGGGGCATCCCGGTGTCAATAGGGCTAGGAATTGAGTAGTTGGTGATAGCCAAAATCGAGCGAATGCCAGACAGATTCAAGATAAGATAGGGTACGTAGTCGGGAGGTAGTGGAATCACATAACGGGGCGTGATGAAAGTGATGGTCCAGGTTGAGAAAGAATGCTTGTTGGGAGTAGTAAATTATCAATACATGCTCACGTGATTCAAAACTCTGGGATTTCAGGTCGAGGAACTGGCATGGTCGTGACAGTACCAGCACAGTCCCCTCCGACAGTCACGGGCGGCTCCGGAGGGGTTCTAAGCATCAGGCTCAATTTTAATCTTACCCGGCAATGTAACTATAAATCATCACGTTTCAACATCTCATTGAACTACTTTCAAGGAGTTACGGTCTCAGATCCAAATGCTAGTACACTCTACTAAATTGAAGAAATAGGCTACGGAAGCCCCTTCTCCTCGGTCATGAGCCTCTGAAAGAGGTGTCGACCTACTGTTAGAGGTAAGGGGCTTATAAGAATTCAATCACCTCCTCCCTGAAAGTGCCTGTTGCCGTTGAGATGTTCGACGCGAGCTGAATTAATGTAGCATTAACGCCATACTGAGGCCATTAAGGCCCTAGAATTGGGGCCGGGTCAGGTAGCACACACAGGTAATCAAGGCAACCTACGTTCTCCCGAGCCAGGGTTGGGATCGAGCTGGTACGCAAAGGTTGTCCTTTGAAACGGTTAGCCGAGTAGTTGCGCAACTGTGCTCTTGGGTTTGCTCACCAATAGTCGAGAACTGATTCTTCCGGCTCGACCAGTCCTTCGGATGCACCTTCTGTAAGATGAACTCCCTGGAGTACAAAAAAGATCTTCCCGGTGTGCCGAACCCCACACGGTACCTGGGCTGGGTCGGTGATTATAGTCTCAGCGAAAAGGAAGGACCTGGAGTAGATGAAATTCATATTATTTCCAAACTGCCGGCAGGCTCCCATACCAGTTCGGAACACAAAATTCTCACGCAATTTGGAGATGCGTACGGAGATTAGCCTAGCTATATGTGCATAAACATTCGGGAACCAGCTCACGCAGGTATCTAAACAAACGATCAATCTAGACATACCTGAAATATATAGTCACCAACGATACTCGACAATCACTTATTGAGCCGCAAATCCGAAAGTCTCATTCCCGGTGTCATACGACGACCCTGCAACTGGGTCGGCTGGATAGTACGACAGTAACTACGTTGTGGCGGTCGTATTTGTAGGCCAAATATTGAGGTCGGGTCCGTGAGGAGATTGCAGATATCTTCTTCAGTTTCCGGGTACGTAATGATAACAAATACAGTACCTTCATCGCGTCGAGCTATATAAAAAAGCATGAGGTTATATGCGGCGGATCTGATGCTAGAAAACTTTGGATTACCTCCGTTGATAAAAGGCACTTTAGCGAAGTTACCCGCCCGTTAAGTTGTCGGCCGGTTATTGCAGTAAAAGGTCTGCACCAGCGTAAACAACCGGTCCTATTGCGACCAGGCGGTCCGCGCTCCGAGACTCTGGAGGTGGCTACGTACATGGATAAGTCCTGAAGCATAATAATCAGAATATGCGCTGACCTCCAGGTGGAACTAGTATTAAATCAACAATCAGTAAAGAAGAACTCTACAAATGATATTCGTTGCTATACTTACATCCGTATGTTCCGACACTATAGTTTATCCTACATAAATAACGGGCTTCCCCTGTGTGAATTCGAGATGAGTCAAGTTACGTGAACAAAGATATCTGCGGACTGGCAGCGTACAATCTGGAATGAATTCTGATCCGGGATAGGCCGCGGCATATCCACCGTCCCACCCGCCTCCATCTAAGTGAAATTCAAGCGATGAAACTCACAAAGCTGAGATCAGCTCGCCAGTCCATACCATAACAGGTAATTTGCCGGTGATATTAGCGAGCCTCCCTGTTCCGGATATATTAGCAATTGGTCGTTCGGAATGAGGTACACATACACATGTCTAACGTTAGACAATCTTCGGACTTGGCGGGATAAAATGAGTTTTCTTGCTCGCAGGCTGGTCCAAACTGCGTCGTGTTGAGGACATGGGAGTCGTTGACTGGAGACCACGGGCGAGGAGCCCTGAAACGCAAGGAGTCAACTAGTGGCTCAGCAAATGGGATTCCGTAAAACCATTCTATCCCCTGGGTTACGTTCTGCGCGCCAGGGAAGGAAACCCCATCCATCCCCCTTGACGGCGGGACCAGAGGTCCGCGCCACGACTAAACATCCAAGCGTAATTCCAAAGGCAGTATACCTAAATACGGATAACATATTCGAGTGCAGGACAACTATGATGTCATAGACAAAGCAACTGCGGCCCTATTACGTATGCTGGAGATAAAATTGTGATATCACGAAACATATGCCACGATACGGGGACAATATACTTGAAAAGGCTAAACTAGAGGGTCAGAATCGGCACCCTCTGATTGTAGAACATGATGGCGGATAGTATGCTGTGTGAGTCTTATCTGATAATCGGGCATTTTGGGTGAAGGTCCGCACGAATGCGGGAGAAACCTAAATCTTATTGGGATACGTCGGGCTCCCGAGCTGATCGTTGTGATGAAGAATATGAGAACATCATGCCCCACGCGGCCGATGCATTGCGCTTTCTGATTGGCAGGTACACCCGAACCTTATTCAGCCCAGCAGAATCGAAGGGCTTGAGAATCAAAGCTTTGGCCAAAGTCATATGGACAACCAGACTGATCTAATCTCTCCGGGCAGAATCATCAATTTTTTTTAAATTCCAGAACATATGTCATCACATCGCTGTAAACTACGAGCGGATATTCATACCCGCCAGAGCATGTGATTTTGGCTTTCGGCATTGTTCAGTTGTACAGACTTGGGCTATTGATAATAAAATCTATTCCTTGGGACCTGAAATCGTCCTTTGCGAGAGTAATGTTCGACGCAAAGTCGATCAACGTCGCATTCTTTCCATACTTGGGCCAGTAAGGGACTGGACAAGCAAGGTCAAATTGCTAATTCGAATGAGATGACTTGAGAATGACGTACATTTAGCGCCCGCCTTTGGGTTGGGGTCAAGGTTGTAGGCAAAGTTAAGCCTTTGATCGTGGTAGTAAGCTTAAGAAGCAGATAGTGTTGCGATCAAACCGGGGCTTACCAGTAGTCCAGAACAGCGTCCGCAAGTTTCACCAATTCTGGCGTGATGCCTGGAACCTGGCTGGCCCATTGAAAGACAAAGTCAGCCTCGCCGGTGTGATACACCCCCAAGGGCGTGTAAATTGGGTCAACCGGCACGCCCTCTGTGAAAATGTAACCCCTAAAAAGGTCATACTCAATCAATGCTCCAATTCGCTGCCGATGATGACGTACCAGGAATTAACCCCAAACTTCGTAGCGGTCCGCAAGTGGTCGCGTCGGCTGGCCTACACGATGAGTATGGTGAGTCAATGTTTAAGCGCTGAGACTAATGCGAACGTACGTCGAAAATGATGTCCCCAACGATGCTAGCCAACCGCTTGACTTGTGCGGCCAATCCCCACGTCTCGCTCCCAGTTCCATAAGGTGACCCAGCAGCCGGATCGGCAGGGTAGTACTTCAACAACTCTTCCACAGCCGTCCTGTTGCTTACGCCGAAGTAAAGACCAGGGAGTTGAGAGGTAATCCAGTCAATTACGTCCTTGTCGGTTGGGGGCTTCGTTGCGCTGACGAACAAAGTGCCTTCATCGAGTTGGCCTATGTCGAAAAAAGTGAGAGCAGCTCGTGCTACTTTGGCGGCTCATACCTCCGTTGATAAATGGAACCTTGGCGAACCGACCCGCGTGTATGCTTACTGATGGTAGCTCAGGAAGGAAAACATCTCCGGGGGCAAGGACGGGGCCGAGGACAACTGGACCTTGATCAATGCCCTTCCACTCGGCAGGAACCTGTGAATAAGTATTAGTCCTCAATGATGTTCCAGTGCCATAATTCAATAGGAACGTACGGCGATGACATCTTTGTTTGCCTGGCGAAGCACATCGGCGGGAGCGTTGCGCAAACATTCGAACTTGTTTGAGGCACCGGCACATCCAGTCGCATTTACAACAAAAGAATAGGCCGCCTCGAGCACGGGGTCATTGGCAGGTGGGACATTTACGCTAGTCAAAGTCAGAGGTGATTCGACGCGTACGATTCAAACATACCTCGATGGAGATCCAGACTGTTGGATCATCCCACGGAATACTCCACCGATATTTCCGCCTTTGTATAGAGTTTGATAAGCAGCGCTAATTGCCCCTGCAGATTCTCCAAACAGCGTGACCTGTAAATAAGGTTGAGATCGTCGCAAGCAAGCGCCATTGCAATACACACCTTCTTGGGGTCTCCACCAAAGTATCCGATGTTCTTTTGAACCCATTCGAGAGCGAGTCGTTGATCTTTCAGTCCAAGGTTAAGAGCTCCAGCCTTGGCTGCGTCTGTTCCCGGAGGGACTTTGAAAAAAAATCTCAACCTACTGCGCTTTGTTTGCTTTCAATACGGGCACTCACATCCGTAAATCCCTACACGATAGTTGAGCGATACATAAATCACTGGCTTGCCCTACCGAAAGCTTCAGGACTCAAGACTCAAGACGGGAAGAGGCCACTCACAGTTGTAATCGAGGGAGCTACAATTTGACTGCCGGGGTACGACTGCGATCCTCCCATATAGAAACCTCCGCCATCTACAGAATCGGGTTCCATGAACCCAGCGTCGAAATCATAAAAAAAGTACTCACATATCCAAACCATGACTGGGAGCTTGCCAGTAACATTCGTCGGTTTCCCTGTATTGGGTCATTTCAGTTTTCGAACCCGGACATCCAATGATCCTGAGAACTCACAGACGTTGATGCTCAAGCAGTCTTCGGTAGTGACGGGCACCCAAGAATTATCGATTCCTTGCTCGCAGGCGTTGAAGGTCGTAGCATTGACGGTGGGGTTTGAACCTGTGGGCGTCCAAGCAACCGGCGGTTTAAACCGCAGAGAGCCAACAGGCGCTTTGCCATAAGGAATCCCGAGAAAATAGTCGTATCCGCCGGTGGCATTTCGAAGGCCCGACCAAGATATCCCCGATCCTTTGATAACGGGGGCCGTCGACTGAGCGGAGGCAAGCCCGACGGCGAGAGCTAGAGAGAGCTGGCTCCAGGAACTGATAGACAGCATATTGGAACTACGAGCATAAAGATACCAGCATGGTTGATTTTTATAATGTATGCCAGATTGGAGAAGTTTGATGGTGCAATAAAGCACGAATGGAGGAATGATCAGGAGACTGACATATACTTCAGGTACGTACGTCTCATTATCAGATAACCAAAGATCCACCCATGATTCCGTGTCTTCTGTTCCGTTCCCCACACTGCTGAGCCGGACTGACGACATTTGGCACAGCATTCGCGTATGTCGTTTGATGGCTTGCTTGAGTTCTGCGGGGACGGCGACCCAAACATAATGGAGGTAGAGAAAGGATGCAACGGTTTTGGAAAAGTGAAATCGATTGAACAATAATCGGAACACATCGGCATTCTGCTCCAGCTAGCGTGATACTGAGCCATCAATGTTACCAAAGTGGAAGAAGATTAGTAAAATATAGTGTTCTGACCGTGAAGGCCGATCTCATGCCTTGAGCCTAGGTCGGGGAACTTGCCGAATATGGTAACATAGCGTTGTGTGAGCATCTTGGGATAGTTGTCCAGAGTCCACATGGTGTCCCCGAGGAGCTGGTTGTCGTCGAGTGAATGTTTGTTTACTGCAAGCGCCGGTCCCAGGGTTCATGACATAAGGGAGAAGGGTCCAGGACTGGACTCCCAGCCAGAAAGGCTACTGCATGATAAATCCTCACATGCACGGCATTCATTACCAGAACACTGCCGCGCCTCGGACCATTTTCCGAGCGGTCATTAAGTTCGCCGAGCTCAACCCGTGCACCCGAGTCCTCAAGAGTGTCAGGGAGCGCCCGGGAAGTCTGACCGGATCTCCCGGTGCTCGTTTGCTACTCAGCAGCGTCAGGGGGGGGGGGGGGGGGGGGGGCGCGGGGGCCCTGATGAGGCACACGAGGTCACACGAGGACTGGGCTCCCTGACGCTCGTAGGCATATGAGTGCTCCCCAAGCGCTCGACAGTACTCCAGAGGAAAATGTGATATTGTTGCACTGTGGGGTCTCAGGTCACTGAAAACCATTAGCAAACGCGCTGAACCAAAAATGGCCGCTTTCAGTGATGGATTATATCATTTTTCAGTCGCCTTGCGCATGGTTCACAGTCTTCAATACCATAAAAGGGAAATTTGAATAGGTTGTGGAGCTCATTTGCCCCCCAGTCACTCCTAAAGATAATCTTCAGCGCATCAGTCACTGAAAGCGGACACGTCTAGCGCCTTAAGTCATGAGTTCTCAGTGCCGATACGACTAGAATTCAGCGCGATTAGGCTTCACAGTGTTGGTTCATTCCCCAGCCATGTATGCCGCGGGAACTTCACTCCGGCTTCCGTCCGGAACAGAGCAATTATATCACGACATTCTCTACGCCGTGCCAAAAATTCAGGGGCAGTACCCTCGTCATTCCCTAAAGCCCACGACGAGTACCAGCTTGAAATACACAAGAATTACTGCCGAGATAGTATCCTACAGACAATGAAGTGCAAAAACACAGATTAGCCAATTGGTCCGCTATGCTCAATATACAACTTCGTGAGTAAAAATTTACTGTTCACAGAGAAAATAAAAGAAAAGCAAGCCAATGCGCCCAAAACTCGAATCTGGAGACCCCAGGACCTGAAGATTACGTCCGCACAAGTTTATTGAGCAAGTATACGAGATAATATGTCACAGCACACCTTTTAAATCCCCTTAAATCACTCATTTAGAGGCCTGTATGATGTCCGAGACTCATGCCAGATTCGTGTCATTGCGTCTTGTATCTCCTTCACGTATTCCTTGTTTGTACTGGGATAAGCAGACTGGACAGACTGGACGATCCCAATTTGAAACTGGCTGAGGGAGAGCAGCGGGTCTTGATGTGCGGAGGATTTCTGTGACTGGAACATGTAAATTAGTATATTCGTGACACGCAGGGGGGTGATGACTACAACAGTACCTGGCGATTAATTACAGCCTGAAGCTGCTGATCCTGGTTATCGCCTATTGAATCGGCCACGCATTTAGCGACAAGGACGACAATTTGCTCTGTGGCCGTTTCGATCAACTGAACCATGGTATCCTGGGCCTTTTCCTTCGAGGAATCCCATGCCTGATCCCATACACCCCAGACTTGTTTCCACATTTTGTCTCTCTTGGGGTTATTTAAGGCCGGGCCAGTCTCGTCAACAACTCGCTGGGCCGCCTGGAGAGCAGCAACGCTCCCTGCCTTGAAAGCCGTATCGAAAATGTGGCTGTGGATTTCATTTTTCGAGGAAAAGTGTGCTAAACGGG
Source organism: Ceratobasidium sp. AG-K (assembly GCA_037039685.1). Lineage (NCBI taxonomy): Eukaryota > Fungi > Basidiomycota > Agaricomycetes > Cantharellales > Ceratobasidiaceae > Ceratobasidium > Ceratobasidium sp. AG-K. The sequence continues at coordinate 1,542,306 of JAWNGF010000013.1, read as the reverse complement.
TTTTGCCGTAGCCTGCAGCTCGTATGGCCGGCAACGCAGCGTGCAAGGCCTCGTTCCATAAGCGAGTGAATTGGATCATGTTGTTACCCATGAATAAGAATTTGATCCGCCAGAGAAGGCTGGGCGAGCGGCGAAGGGATTCTACGAACTCCGCGTGGCTAAGATCGCCATATCCTGCACCAATAGCATCTAGTGTAGCGTCCCAGATGATGTTCGACAGGTCCTCCTCGACAAGTGGTCGGACAGCATCAGTAAGCTCGTTGATCCAAAGATGTTGCTCCATCTGAAGCTTTTCTTCGACTGCGCCCTCCGCGTGCAAAACTTCGCCGAGAAGGTCTTTCATTTTGAGCGTTAACCGTTCGTAAATTCGTTTGCTGAGTTCTTCTTCTAGACGAAGCTGCAAACGAATACTAAAGCATATACGCAGCAAAAGGCGTACGACACCCCCTGGAAGCCCCCAGAGCAGTAGCTCTCGTTTCCCAAGTCCCTTGTTTAGGCTCCGACCAGTTTGGACTCGGAATGCGACGACCATGTCAAGTACCATACCGACCAAAGTAGCCACGATATTATCGGAGAGGGAGCTGCTAAGCGCTTTGATTTCGGGTGCTAATCGTAGAGCTACAGCCTCTGCTGATGGGGCGACGAGAGGAAGCGCGTGTCGAATTACGACCATGACTATGGTCCAGGAAAAGAAATAGCAATTATATGTTAGCAAGTTATAATTTTGCGCGTCCCCATCCTTGGCTATCGCGAAGCACGCGGAAATAATTAATAGAAGATCGACACCGAATGGCATAACCAGATCGACTTCGCAGAAAGTGGTCGCCTCCAACTGCTCCAGAGAGCTACTCGTTATCGCTACTCGTTCATCCGCAGCACGACGGGTTGACTGGCTGAATAAAGTTTCTAGGATAAGAGGACCCGGTTTCCCATTGTCAGGTCGTCGATCAAAACGACACATCGACCCATCCCGCATGAATACGAGAATGAACCGGTGAGGAGGTTTACTTCCCTCGATACGGATTTGCAGACGACACACAGTCGCCGATGCCCTTGGGAGGCTGCGATACCAGTCAAAAACTTCGCCTTCCCCCCAGTTATCGGTGAATTTCATTCGATCTCGGCTTGATTTGGACGCGGATGAAGAAAGATAATAGCCGGGATTAGACATGATGGCGACTCCTTGTAAGGAGAGATCAGGAATACGGGGGCAGGGAGGGTAAAATGTCGATACAACACATCCGAACGACTTCCTATAAGGGGTTTGAGTGAGAAGAACCCCAAGCGACTGAAGGTGTATACAAGATGCCATCGCCAGATTCAGTGGAGCCCAGTGTTTATCAGGGTCCTCATCTGAGAACCAAGGCCTCGATTGGGCTTAGGAGAGGCTTGCCACCTGGTTTTATGCCGCAGCAGCCTTGTGCCCTCGCCACCGAGAGACGTGGATGCAGTTCTGGAGCGAGCGAACAAAATTTTATTGGTAACAAAAGCGAACTCATCACGGACTTAAGTAGCACCGATGTGACTTAGCCCGGACCCCGCGGATTTATAACAAGGGTGTCCGCTTGAGAGGTTTCAGCGTCAATTATGCGTCCCGTAATGCGTGCGGCATCGAACAAACGCGCAATTATGTTGCATAAAAAAGGGTTATGGAGGTCGACTACCGTAAGTGTTATATGCAACAGCAACCGTAGTGTAACTGGGACGACTACATCGGGACGGGGCTAACTGTTGTTGGTGGCTTGGATATTAGCTGCGTGGTTGATGAAGCCAATATACTGGTACACAGTAGAGGCAAACGTGTGCTATTCAACAGCCAAGCGAACCATAAGAACCCCTATCGTTCGAAGTTTTGATCGCAGATTTACGACACCGGAGCCTCGAGCTGTAATGAAACATCACTGCCTTTGACGACTGCCTCGCAGCGTAGTGATGAGGTACGAACATTTCGAATACTGAAAGCTCGGTTGACGTAGGGCCTAGCCAAGCCAAGAGTTTCGGCGGAATCCAGTAAGATTACCATAGGATTGCTGAAGTAGATGGTACCAAATCATCGTCAAACGGCACTCTACGTCTACTGTAAGAGTAGCATACCAGTTGAGGCTTGAGCCATTAACGGCGTGTGTCAAAAGCGAAGTACTCGTCAGCAAACAGGTGTTTGACTTCCGGGGGCTTGTCTCCGAGCGTTCCAGAGGTTTCTACAGACATCAAGAAACAGCTTTTTTGAGAATAGAGCCCCAGGAGTTTGCGCGATCAGATCCTTCGTACCGACCATATCAGAGTCGCCCCAAGTTCTCCTGTCTTACAGGGATTAGTCGGGTTGGTCAAAGAAGCAGATAAAAGTGCATGTAGTAGCTGAAGCCGTGCTGAGGCGTGTCAATCCGGTAGTATCATGACCCAAGAGTGCGAAAAAACGCACCGGATTTGTTATTGTCTGACTCGGAATGGAAGAGAAAGCGTCCGGCCGGACGTTGATGTCCACGAGGGCAAAGGAAATCTACCGGTCTACCACGTGACCGGCATACCGACTTGCCTTAACCAGTCGGCGTCCTCGATCCCTAACTAGTCTATATGCGTAATTTTTTTTACAAGATTAGAGCACAGGTAAGAAATTTACTTGATTACGGGACCCAATAATGGCAAGACGTTTTAAACATGGGAGTTTAAGTGGTTTGACGACTCAAGAAGCTGGGTGCTAGTGCCGCACCTATTTGTGGATCATAGCGGAACTAGAAATAAATGCAAGTGAGTGGTACTTAAGGATTTTGAAAAATAGTTTCTCAACGATGCTATAATATTCTATGGTAAAGGTGTCTACAACTTCCGCCACGCGACTTCTCTTGAGGTTACATTTCGTAGGGGTTTCAACCTTTTGCTCATCGTTTGAGTCCGCTTCTTGAGGTCCGTTACGGTCATGAATGCTCAATTTGGAGCAGGTTTATCGTCAAAGAAGGCTGATAACCTTGTGTTGTACATTGGGTGAGTTCAAAGAATAAGTTGTTACATCGTCTAATTGTTCGGCTCTGATCCTACATTGATGCATGGGTCCCGGGACAGCGTGACTGAGACTCATGTCTGCTTCTACAGTATGATCTTGTTGATGTACCGGAAACCCCAAGGCAAGTGAGGATTGAAACGAAGCCTCGTGTTGTCCATAAACTCTGAGTGGGACTGCTTATAAATGACAGCTTTCTTGAGAGAGCGGAGCTCTGAATAGATCCACTCATTGTTAGTATGTACCTTCATGGCGTGTCGAGACTGATCACAAATGTGATGGATGGCCCAAAAAGGAATATACATGTAGCCTATGTGAATTTGGGTCAAAGCGAAGGTGCGATTGATGCACCACGAAGTCTCATATCCGTATGTAAGTACATGAAATTTACATTCTCAAATGCATGATAGAGGTACCTAAATTTGGCGTTACATGCCAAAAGTCCTATCAATTCCAGCCTAATGGTTCCATTTTTACTAGCAGTTTCTATCTCGAACTGAATCCTCGTTCGTTATGTGGCTAATGGCTGAAAAACCCATTCCTGCCGAGGTGATTCCTCTAGCTCGGATAATAGGATCTAGATAGTAAGGGGGCAATGATGGGGAACTGTGACTCTAGTTGCTATGCTAGCGCAAACTTACTGGAGCCAGACCGGCTGCTCCCCCGGGAAGAGTCCAATACCGGTTCGAATTCGGTATATGAATTCTGCTGCCCATGAGTACTTACCCCAAGCTACATAGGGTTATAAGCGCACCTAAAGTGTCCCCGCCCGCTGCCTTCCAGCTGGTCAACCGCCCATACGGTATGCTCAGATGATCGCGCGAGTTTGACAAAGTCATAATACTGCGCGCTAACAGTCAGATAACTCCTGAGGTGGAATAACGATACACGTACGTCTTTACGTGTTTGCTCAGAGTATCCCAGCGAAATGTCGGTTTGCGCTTGAAGTTTGAATCGGTAGGTGTCGTTCCCAACGCGCTTGACCTCGATTGGGAGCTACATGCAATCGGGTAAACCAAAGTTAATCCCAGAGTAATAAATATCTTGCACGTACCATGAGCGGCGGGCATACAGCCATTAGTGGGGTTCCGAGTGCCACTGATCCCGGAGGAGCTCCGGCGCAGCGAGGTAACGGACTGAGGTTGACAATATCGTAGATTCCGTCGGCAAGAGACATAATGAAGGGGGCGGGAATCTAACTAAGGCGAGGGAGCTTTAAGTAGTGTGTTAATGCTCAAACGCCGAGACGGAGGAGCCACGGAGACCAGCCCCCCATCCTGCCGTGACATCACCCCGAATAGCGTTCGAGGGTCATAGGGGCACGGAAGTGGCACGATAACACGGATCAGGTCGCCTTCTGAATTACGATCAACCGAGTAACCGTAAATAGACCAGCCGTTCCTGACAACCCTCGAGCTAAAATGTATTCTTTACGAGGGTTTGTGGGCACAGCTTCGCCAAATTCAGCGTTGTTCGGCTTGCGAGCGCACTCAATCTGCTGCTCTATGTAACCGAAGCCTCAAGATCCGAGGGTATCTGGTCATGCGGGTTTAACATTTGGAATGAACGCAACTTCGAGTCCGAATAGTAGTACACAGGCAGTATATGGTAAGCGGGATGATGATAATTTAGGATGGGTCTAAGTTACAAGGAGGCAACGTCGTAGGCTCCTGACAAGATAAATTGTGTGAGTCCTTCACGTGGCATCACACTTTATTGTTTCACGTGACCGTTTCCAATGACCGAACCGCCCGATCTTGACCATGCTCAAGAGTCTTTTGACCCCGTTAAAGACTCGGTTTGAAGAAGTAGTATCTTTGCGGAATGAGCAACCAGAAGCTGTACCAGAGTCCCCGGAGGACTTTGAACGCGATGCTCGAGTGGAAACTATGCGAATGGTGGTCCAGTCCATAACCGCGGTGGAGGATGAGAGCGCTCGGATGGATGTGAGTCAGGGTTACACTTTTTGTACGATATCGTCTTAAATATAATAGCTTTTGGGAGAAGCTACGCGTCTCATGCAGGTGGATTCTGCCACGAAAGATGTATTTCGAGAAATGGATGGCTTCCTCGTCTTGATGAGCGTCGTGTCCACCAGCGCGTTTTCGGTTGTGGAAAAGCCTGCTATCGCGTTTGATAAGGCAATCCAGGTGTTCTCCGCTGCTATGATCGACCATCCAATGAACCTGAGTCACTTCAAGGTATGTTTCATTTCGATTATATCGTGTTGTGACTTACTCGTGGACAGCGAAGTGTAGGATATGATGCCCTCGAAAGTGCAGTTTCCGACTATCTCAACCGACCAGAGGCAGGCACACAAGCCGCGGTCCTTTCCTCACTTGCAGCCTTTACTTTCCAACTGCCATCGCTTTTCGCGTTCTTGACGACGATTGAGGAGGACCCCGACGCCACCGTTTCCACTATAGACGACTACATCACTCAACTAGAAACACCCTCGGCGCGAATTACCCACCCATTGGCCATCCCTATCCTCCTGCGCCTAACATGGGCCCTTGAGAACGATACTTACTCTTACTCTGTCGTGAGGCTCTTTGAAAGGCTCGCGGCTGCAAGCTACGCGAACCGTGCCGGAATGGCCGCGTCTGGTGTTGTGCGGCTCGTATGGGACAGGTTATACTCGCTGCCCGCCAAGGATGCGCCAGCTCCAAAAGAGATCCCCGCTTCTGAATATCATGCCTTGCAAAAACTGTTGCGACGGGTGATCGACGTCGGTGCACCCTTATCCGACTTGAAGCATTTATTCAAAAGAACCTCGAGTGGAGGTGGTATTGGTCTAAAAGCTTTGACCTTACTCAAAGGGAATCCGCTTGCTAGGTGGCCCAGCTTTTTAGCCCTTCGGGGTGAAGGGGCTGGCCTAGACGCAAGAGGCATTAACTTGCGAGGAAAGGGATTATGTCTACTTGTGAGCCTTGCATTGCAATCTGATTCAACGTGCTTATTTTTTCTGTAGATGTGGATATATGTCGAACACCGCTCGCCTTCAACCATCCAGCTCGTGGGCATTCTCTCGCCAGACTTGCGAGGCCAACATAATATCTTGACCCTTCTCCTAAAACCGGATGGAGGACTAGCGATACATCCCAATCGAAAGGTTTCTGACGAAAGCGCCGTATCTCTGCCCGGTTCAATGATCCAACGCGGGAGGTGGACACATCTTGGACTTACTTGGACTCCAGGAGAAGTCAGACTAAGTACTTTTTTTCAATACCTCATCGCGCGTTGATATTCTAATATTTTGTCTCAGAAATGTATATCGATGGACACTTGACCGATTCGGTCGCCCTCGCCTGCCCCCGCCTCTCCCAAGCACATATATACTACGGCTCTTCTCCTATCAACTTCCACTCCCGCTCTGATTCTCACAGCCATCCTCTACCAACAGCTAGACCCACACCTCACCATACTCGCTCCTTCTCTTCCTACACCTCTCAATCCTCCCTCCTGCCCTCAACTCCACCTCCCCAACAATTATATATTTCCTCGGCGCACGTCCTCACAGTCCCGCTTTCCCCCGCGGTCATTCGGCTCGTGCACCATCTCGGACCTCGATATGAAGGAACACTGCGAACTGGTCTAGGGCGCTATTTGACCTACGAGGCCGCGACCGCGCTGAACGTCTACCTCTTTGGGTCGCCCAACGCCGCAGATCTTGCCTCCGCACTCGAAGTTGGGCTGGGCGAATCTGTTGTGTGTGCGTTGACCCCCATGGGATGGGTCGACGGGCCATCACTCTCACAATTACCTGATAAGGAAGAGGAAGAGGATCAGATCCAGCTGGGGGAGAGGAGAGTATTGAACTCTGTCGCCGAGAAGGAGCAGAGAGATGGGGCATGGGCCAGTGTGAGGGGTGACGTGGAGCGATACGCAGTTGTTGGCACTGATGAAGCGCTGAGAAGAGTTGGAGGAGCGGCTGTTGGATTGGGTTTTGTTCAACGAGCTGAGGTGAGTTTTCTTTTAGGCTCGCCGAGCTTTACTAACTTCAAATAGACTTCGGAAACGCTCCATGAGGCTGTATGTGTGCTTTTAAACGCAGTTCGAACGAATTGGAGGGTATTGGAGGATATGGAAAGCTTATGTACGTGTATTCCTTCGAAAGTTATAGCAGCGATAATGAACAGCCCGCAAATAGCTGGGTATGAAGTTCTTGCCCACCTGCTCTACGAGAAAGCTGGAATAGTTTCGACCGATATCCTTAACTCGTTGCTCGAGTTTTTAGGAATTGACTTGAAGACTCCAAGGTGTGTTCTTTATTGTGGGTATGCATGGCTGCTCATCCGCCGATCTAGTAAATCGGTTATTACCTACCCTCAATCGTATCGGGCAATTGCTCTCGATATAGACCTCTGGGCGAGGACCGACCATTCGGTCCAAGCCGTGTATTTCGACCACTTTTCGACTCTGCTCTCGACGAGCAAATTTGCTCGCTTCACCGTTAAATCCAAACTCTCCAAAGTCCCGATTCTTAAAAAGCTCTTATTAGCTGTCCAGCTGGGTATTTTCAGGGACGAGATGGAAGCCCGGTTGGTTGGAGCCCTGAGAGTCGTGGCGCAGGCTATCTGGAGCCCGGAAAGCATCAAAGCGATTGTAGCGTACCTTGCGGCCAATTTGCACGGACCAAAGGACGGTACTGGCGCTCAGGTCACCCCCACAAGCACGATTTCGAGCCTTCCGGTCCAGGGCGACAAGACTGTTACCGCTCAACGAGCTGAGCTCGTTCTCGATGCACTTATCACCATTCTTCACTCCCCGAATCACTTGCAACGGTTTAGCGCCGCCCTGCCCGCGTCTCGAATCTTGCTATTATTGCTGGGCGAACATCCTACTCCAGTGGTAGCCGCTCATATGGTTACCCTCCTTGGTCTTTTAATGAACACATCACCCAGTTTCGCGCGCAAGTTCGAGCTCGCACATGGATGGACGGTGATTAGATGTATAGTTCCAAGCGCGTGGGACCCAAGTGTCCATGTTGCAGCTTTTGATCTACTTTTTGGTCGAATCGGCAAAACTCCTAGTCCAACCGAGGGACAAGTGGTTAATCCCGTTGTTTTCCCTACGATTTTAACTGCACTTCAACGGGGATTGCAACGAGAAGCGGGTGGCCAATCCGACGCGGTGATGGATGTCCTCGTTGGAGAGATGATTGAATTATACGGGAGCGTTCCAACATTCAGACTACTGTTCAAGACGAAGGCGTCTATGGCTATTTTTGTGGATCTCTACCGGGACTACTTGAAGCTGCGTCGAGAAGAAGCAGGGGAGGGGGAGGGCTCCGGCGCTCGACTGGAGGAAAAATTGAGGCAACTTGCTCGACTGCTGGAGGAAAACTCGGTGGTGGATGCGGCACAGCGGCAAGAGGTATACCATTCACTTTTCACGCACCATGTATGTCTAACGAATTCTCCGCAGTTACGTGACTTATCAGCTGGAGCCCGGAGTGTCAACTTGAGCCGCAGGCAGTCAGCGCGGATGTCCCTTAACATTATTGGTGGAGGAGAACCAACGTATGTCAAGACTATGATCAGACTCGCGGCGTGGCGCAAGAACACAGCAGGGTCGGAACGACAACGTTTGAGAAAGATGATCCAGGACAGGTTGGATAACTTTATTCTAGGTCGGCGTTTCAAACCGTCTAATTACTGTGATAGACGCGAGGCTCGTCGACAGATTTCAAATCTGCAAGAATGGCAACGTCGAATTGAAGGGGATGCTGACTTGTTTCCTGGGTCCAAGAGAGACATTAAATGGCAGCTAGACGACACTGAGGGACCGTTCCGCGTGCGGTTCGTCACGTCCTCTCTGGCGTTGGTTAGTTTTGCTGATGGTTGAGTAGCAAAAAGCTCCAGATGGAACATGGAAGGCTCGGTCGTGAAGTTGATGACGATTTACCCTATTTCTCTCGAGAAGTACGCGAGACCGAGGATGATGCGTCTTCAGTCGTTCATATCGAAGTCCCCCCCTGGGCTGAATCGTACGAAATCTCCGCGACTTCCCAAGAAGGTAGGCGAAATGATGGACTGGTTTTGAGCCAACAATTGCTGACACCGAGCAGAGTTGGATGGCTTCGATAATGACGACAAACTGAGACATATTCGGCACGAACTCGCACCAGGGGATGTTGTCGAGGAAGTTCAGAACGTTGCTCGCATTCTGGGAGTCGATGCGTGGCGTGAGTGCTCAGAGTGCCTTGACTACTTCAGTGCTAACGCCGAGTTGTAGCTGGCCTAATCATCATGGGCAAAACACATCTGTATCTAGTCGATGGTCTATATCAAAACTCACAGGGCGATGTAGTCGCGGCCATCGAGGCGCCAAAAGACGCGTTCTTGATCCCAGGTGTGGCGCTTGAACTGGATAGCAGCCGGTTAACCCAAAAATGGCGAGTAATTTCCAACACAATTTTGATGAATCTGACCGTACCGCAGGTCGTACGGGCAACTTGCGGCCCAGTCAAAACGAACATTCTTGTTCCGGGTAGGTTTTTTCTTGAATCCCCGGTCCCAGATTATTAATCACATTTCAGGATGTTGGGTTCGTCCGTGACTTACATAAAATTATCCAGACCACTGACTCAAATTTAGGCTCGAGTTCTACTTTAAGGATAACCGTACTGTGCTTATTGTATGCTCTACCCCGGACGCGCGACAGCAAATACTGAACAAGATCGCATTTGTGCAAGCCCGGAGCAACCTCGAGTCCATCTCACCTGGAGGATTCCGCTCGCCGTTGATAAACCGAGTCAGCGCTCGGGTTAGCCTTGCATTTCAGAGCCGAGATGAAGTCTCCACGGCAACTCGTAGATGGCAGGCTCGGGAAATCAGCAACGTACGTAGTTCGCCTGGATCTACACGGCCCGCTAATGACATCCTGCCCTCAGTTTGCTTACTTAAGCATATTAAATCAGGCGTCGGGACGAACCTGCAACGACTTGACGCAATACCCTGTGTTTGTACGTCTGCTGTGTCAGAATGATCCCTGGTGTTCACGGTATTTATAGCCTTGGGTCCTCAGCGATTATACGTCCGAGACTCTGGATCTCAACTCGCCTGAAAGCTTCCGAGTGTGGGTATTATTCTGTGTTTCACGATTCTTTCTGACTTTGGGACACAATAGTTTATCCAAACCGATGGGGGCACTCAGTCCGGCTAGGAGAGAAGCTGCCTCGACCAGGTACTCGAGTTTGCAGTCCATTGAGGAGGAAGCGTTCAACTATGGGTTCGTTTACGAAACTTTTAGATGCACCTGGCTCTAATCGCCCCCTTAGAACTCATTTCTCTTCATCAATGATCGTTTGCCATTTCTTGATCCGACTCGCACCTTATACCCACCATTTCCGACGACTTCAAGGGGGGAGCTGGGACCTCCCTGATCGCCTGTTTCACAGCATACAACGAGCTTGGGAGTCGGCATCCGAAGATACGCGAGGCGACGTACGGGAACTTATTCCCGAAATGTTCACTTGTCATGAATTCTTGGATAATAGGGCCAACTTGGATATGGGCATACAGGGTAGCGGAGAGCGAGTTGATAACGTGAAGCTCCCTCCATGGTGCAATGACGACCCGTCAGTAGAGCCAATCGAGTGCTTTTTGGTTCTAATATTTTTGTAGCTACTTGTTTATTCAGCTGCATCGCCAGGTTTGTATATCACATCGTCACTCAAGTCGTATTCTAACGTGCACCTAGGCCTTGGAAAGCGAATTGGTTAGCCGGGGGCTGCCTTCCTGGATTGATTTGATTTGGGTAAGTTGGCAGGTTTGGTTTTGGTCGAACTAAAGACTCATAAATCTCTTAGGGCCACAAGCAACGAGATGTAAGCCCAACTCATCTTTACTTGACAACGCATGCTATATGACCACGCATAGCCCGAATCGTTTAATGTGTTTCACCCACTGAGCTATGAGGGGACCATTGGTACGGTGTTTGTTTTTGAGGTTAGTGACTGCTAATGCGATGTTGTAGATCTCGACTCCATCACTGATCCTATGGAACGAGATGCAACTGTCGGTATTATACACAATTGTGAGTGTCTCTGGGCCTCCAATTGCATCGATCTGACACTTAATTAGTCGGACAAACCCCTCGAAAGTTATTCACCAGCCCGCACCCACCTCGAATGATGGAAGGGGTAAAAACCTTGCCTTTAGGGACTATATATGGTATTGAAGAAAGTTACGATTTGCTATGCCATACCTTCCGACCCGTTCACGGTAAGGACTCCCTTGATGGTTTAGTCCTTCCTCGCTCATACTTTATGAAGTTATTGATGGTCCAGTCGCCCAACTCATTGTTGACAATATCGCCGATAGGATCATACCGTGTGGAACCCATCAATTGAATAACCCAGATGTCCCCCATGAACGTCTCGAGTGGGGATTCAATGACCGCTCACTAAGATTGTATTCCGATTCGAGAGTAGGCGAATTCTTTCTTAGGGATTACGTTATCATGCTTACCAATTCTCCGTTGATAGTTACAATACATTGCGGAGTCATATGGCCCTATATGCGCGATCTTTGTCGATGCGACGACCTTTTTGACAGGATCCACTGATGGATCAGTAAACTTATGGCGCATACATAGACCAAGTCAGGGTGTTCGACTGGACTGCACCCGTCAAATGCAAGCGCATACCCAAAGCATTTCATGTGTTGCTGCCTCAAAGGCTTGGTCGATCGTGGTCAGCGGTTCTAGTGACGACATGGACAAGCACCACAACGGCGTTGCCTCGATTTGGGACTTGAAGCGTGGAATCCATGTGTGGAGCGTTCACCACGCGACCTCCGTTTTGTTGTGCGCAATTATGGAATCAACAGTAAGCATGTACATCAATCTCACGGCATATTCCGCTAAATTATGATGCAAGGGAAATATTGCAACATGTTCGGCTACCTCTCTCAAGTTGCACACTCTCAATGGGCATTTCATCGCCGAACTGGAAGTGGCACAGCCGATAATGTCGTTGGCATTCCACGAGCGCGAGTACTCCCCGATGGGTGTCCTTGCCACGGCTGTGGGCAGCGAAATTGTGCTTCGAACTTGGAAACCCAAATCTTGTGGAAACGGAGACGTCAATCGAGCACGAAATCACAACACGCCTGGCGCGGGGATCCCGACTTGGGAGTTTATTCCTCTGAGAACGTTGAGTTTGCAAACCGATGGAATGAGCCTCGCAACTCGAATGCCTCGGGTCACAGCGCTCAAATTCGTAGGGCGAGTGTTTCGGTATCCAAATGTGCGACATCTGACAAGTTATTCAGGGAATCGTTGTTTCATGGGGACGAAGCAGGTCGTGTCTACTCATGGACCCTACCGGACTAACGGCGGAATGGAAATAAATGTTTTTTGTGCCAGTGGCCGGTGTCAGATCTGCTAAAATGGGCTATAGTTGCTCTCGATATGCATTGTGATCTTTAACGGAGTATTATATAACGAATCTTGATCCTCTCAGTGACAAATTCGGTCGTGCGGCTGTCCATCATTCAATGGCTTATGAGGCTTAGAGTTAGGAGCTCCATTGTTACTTGATCACAAGCGAAACTTTCAAACACTCACTATCAGCATTTGGCTAAGCCTTTCTGTTTGCGCGCCAGTACTTTCATTCTACAAAATTCAACCCTGCTTTGGGTTTCTCTTCCTGAGGCCGCGCCACCAGCACGACTCGATGTGTACGAAGAGTGCACAATTGAGAGAATGAACCAGGGCCAGGGCCCTATCAAGGTCTTGGGGGGTGTTAGTGCGATTACCCATGCGTTAGCAACGGATAAAAGGTTATATATGGCCTCGCCCAGATAAAAATTAAATAAATAAGAAATCCTATGAAGGCTCGTAATTACAAGCGGTATCAAACTCCTGCTGGGCTTAACCAGTCAGAATATACACCGACCCCAAAAAAAAATTAATGCACACATGACCCAAGTCAGCGTGTGCACGCCGCGACGGTGACTGAGTGCCCGAGTGTTGTAGGTCGACTAGTGTAACCTGTGTGCTATTTAATTCGTTCCTGCATGGAAAATTCCGATGCATTTCGATTGGGTTTCAGCGTTGCGTAGTCAAAACACTGTTAAAGCGGCTGTGCACTACTTTTTTGGGTTTTCACCGGCTGGACACAATTTCAAGATTTCCTGCGGAGATCTGGTCGTTAAAATAATCAAAAAATACCCCGAGACTCTTAGGTAGTGCGTAACTCTTGGTGCAGGAATTTGAAGACAGTTGTAATGGACAAACTAGTAGAATAAAATAAACAGTCACTCAGGTTGAATGCCTTGTATCTTCGTAGTTAGAGCTATCTGACAGTTGACTTATTATTAAAGGTCTTACATAGAGTACATGTGAGTATGACTAGGGTCACGTATACATTTCCTTTTTGGGTCAGTGTAGCTGGGGCAAGCAAGTCGCAAATAGGAAGGCACGACTTCAGCCGCGAACTATCATTTATAACGCAAGATTTTCATATGCTCCTGAAGTTTATCAGTTGGTTGCTTGTTTGGTGTATACATGCATAAACGCCCCCAGCCCGAGAGTAGAGTTTGTGACAAGTCTTCTAGCAGGCCTTATGACATGAGTTCTTGTAAATCGACAAGATAATCCTGGAGCTTCTTTGGTCGTCATAAGCGTGGCAAAAGTAGATAATCTGGATGGCGGTGGTACGAAATTACAGTTTGGAACATGGTCGACAACCCAGATGCAAACGACACAGCCACAGCTTGGGACCGGAAGAATCTGGATCCGCCAGGACTCGTCGTAGGTTTCTCCACCGCACTACGCTATTCGTTGAGAATAACGCCCCACTGATGGAACGTTGCTGCCAGGCAATGATGTATGGTCTCGCCATGTCTTTGCACGATCCGACTGTAACAGGGTCACCTTTTTGCTTAGAGCCCTGACTTGACCCAGCAGAGTTCGGCGCGTCTCATAACCGGGTCGGCAATTCGACACATCTTCCTTTTGGGGATTGACAGTTAGGCATAGACCTCAAGCGCTGAGTGGGTTGGCTGCCCTTTGCTCAGTTTCGACCATGGCGGTTCTCCTGCATGTCTCTAAGTTATCCTCTTTGGCGCTATTAATCCTCCCACTCGCTCAAGCTCACGAGTATCGACGCAAATCTTTATCGTTCCGACAGCCGCATCCTAATTCTCAGTTCAACATCCATCCACCCCCTATATCCGGAGATGTCCGAGTTGATGCTCATCCGCACGATGTTGCCCACTTATTTCTCAAGGAGCATGTGCTAGGCGACAATCCCAACTTTTATATTCGGGGCGACTCATATACAGACCAACTGTCGGGTGTCTCTCATGTCTATGTTCGACAGCTTATCAATGGAATCGAAGTGGCCGATGGAATCATCAACCTCAACATCCGCGACGGAAAAGTCCTAAGTTTTGGAAACACAGTATGTGTTTGCGCAATAAAATCCGACCGCGACTAATAGCAGACTAGTTCTATAACGAGAGCACGCGTAGAAGTATCCTAACCAGTGCCGGGTGGAGCCAGGAGGCTTACTGCAACCAAGTCACTTCCAAACGGAACCCCTTCGCGTGCCAAGAGCCTCTCGTTCGCGCCCGCCAAGCGTCCTTGATTTTCCCTGGGTCCCCTACTTCTCCCACGGATGATCCTCGTGTTGCTGCCTACTCATTTTTATATATCGCCGCCCCTGAGAATGTGTCTCTCAACACCTATCTCGACTGGTCGAGCGCCAGTTTAGGGCCTTGCAGATACTCATTCAGCCAGGCTTTTACGGGCGAATGTTGGGCCATCTCTGGGGTGCCAGGCACAACTGAGCCCATTCAAGCGCGTAAAGTGTACACCCAGACAGTAGCTGAAGAGGGGAATGCCACCGACCTCAACCTCTCATGGCGTTTGGAAGTCACGCTCGAACAAAATCGATATGAAGCGTACGTCTCGGCAAATTCTCCCTCGCAAATCATTACGGTTGCGGATCGGATTTCTGATGCAGCTTGAATCCAACAAGGCCGACCCCTCAACAGATGCGTTTTTGAACAACAAGTTCTTACCCTCGACAAAAAAAATGCCAGTAGCTGTCCTGCCTTGGTCGGTGCCAGCTCCTCTGTGTCTGTTGGTGGACGGTATTGTGTCTGGAGATGGGGAGTCAACGATCCAGATTGCGGCAATCGAACCCTCGAAATCATGCCTTATTACTCTACTGCTTCTCCACTCGGCCGGCACTCCCTCCCGGCGTCGAAAGACCCGATAGAGAATCATCCCGAACTCAATGAAAATTCAATTTGGACCTTTACTACCACTGTTGGTAACAACGTAAGAACCCAGGCCTTCGCCCTTAGGTTCGACTGACAGAATACCTCCATCTAGGTGATTGCCCATCCCGCTCCTGACAAGGCATGGAGATGGAAGGAACAACGGCGTCCGGATGGCGGACCAGAGCTTGTGTTTGATTTTCCTTACGGCGCAAACCCATGGGAAGTGGGCTGGGAGAAAATCCAGCCGGCCCAGTATATCAATGCCTCCGTGACGCAACTCTTCTATGTCGCCAACATGTTCCATGACTTATTTTATCTGTACGGGTTCGACGAGATTAGCGGCAACTTTCAACAACACAACTTCGATAAGGGGGGCAAGGGCGATGACGCAATAATTATTGAAGCACAAGTAAACTCAAGGACCAACAGGAACAGTCCGCATAGTACACTCGTATGTTGAGCGAATTTCGCCTACTGCCACCTAACACTAAGATCGGTCGGACTTGCTGTAGAACCCTGATGGTGGGCGTATGAATATTTTCATGCCCATCTGGGACCGGACGTCGCCCGTTCGCGATGGAGGACTCGATGCTGGAGCATTTATTCACAAATTGTCCCACGGACTCTCATATCGTCTCACTGGCGGGCCAAGCACTGGTGATTGTTTGGATAGTCGGCAGGCGCAAGGGCTAAGTGAAGGTTGGAGCGACTTTATTGCCACTGTTGTCCGAAGTACACACCAGTACCAGAACTACCCGATAGGCGCTTGGTCTAACGGCCATCCGGGTGGTCTACGAAAGCACCTCTACTCCAAGGTATAATATCATCTTCCCCCTCACAACCGATCGCCCCTAATATAAAATTAACTTTAGGATTTTACGATAAACCCGTTGGTATACGGGGCCATACAAAATTCAAACTTCACTCAAGTGAGTGCAGCTTTTCATTGGCGATAATTTACCCCCTCATATTGCTTGTAGTACAACATTGGAGAGGTTTGGGCCGAAGCCTTATGGGTCGTGTTCAATGAGCTTGTTGATGAACATGGTTTTGCCGATTCTCTTTTCCCCTCAAACCAAACTAGCTTTTATTATACGCGCAAACGGGAGAACGGGGCGAAGATCTACGTACCCAATCAGGGCAACACACTCATGCTACAGTTGGTCCTAGCCCTATCAGCGTTGAAGTAAAAGACTTACGAATCTGAGCAGGCTTGTCGTGAATGGATTGAAACTCCAACCATGTCACCCAACTCTCATCCACGCACGTGATGGGATTATTAGTGCCGATCAGGATCTCACTGGAGGAGCAAACGAGTGCTTGCTTTGGAAAGCATTTGCTTATCGTGGTTTGGTGAGTGCAGTGTGCCTTTTGGAATGTAATGACTTCTCACCAGCCAAACGGGTAACAGGGAAGCAACGCTCAGCACCTCAAGGATCTTGGGGAGAAGGATACAAGTGTCCCCATTGATGGATACCAGGTCCCTTCCCAGTGTCAGAAGGAATACGCGTAGTCGCATCAGTGTCGTATCATATCGGCTCCAGCCCTTTGTGTAATCTTTGTGTGCTGAAATAGATTGGCCAGCGCCACAGTATTCTTAAATTTAACTACAGACGTACGATAGCTGTTTGCGATGGACCTAACCGACAAGATCTCCGAACTTGACAAATTTAAAAACATTTCTATCGGTAAGCTTATCCCATAATTAACCCCTGGCTGGGACCCCAGTAAATTCAGGTTTGCCCCAGGATAAAGGTTCGAATTATGTCTCTGCAGTAAGCCAATCATACCCATTGTATATCCGCTGAAGCCCCTATGGCACTTATATTGCCCAGGCACAGATAGATAGCGGCCCAGTCTAGCTGTGTAACACGCACTTCTGGTCTCGTATCGCCTTTGAAGGTGCGATGTTGGATGTACAATCGATTGCATTGGCTCAACGAGCAGTGGACATACTCCTCTTTCGATCTAGACGAGATAGTTGCCTGGACCAAGACCGCACTACCTAACAAGTACAAGTACGTACTGTTGAATATTCAGTCTTATACGTGTATATATGCGTATCACGTGATTGTGTTCCACATGGACACGCGCTTCGGTAAAAAATTTTGTCCTCAGTTCTCTACTCTCAAGTAGTACGAGCTGAGGTATAGTTTAGATTTTATCTTTTATATTCATTTGCTTATATTACCTGTAGTTACATTGATATCCAGGTATATATATGCGCAGTTCTCTACTCTCAAGTAGTACGAGCTGAGTTACATTGATATCCAGCCCAACACTGCGCTTATCTCAAGAGGTTATGAGCCCTGGTAGCGTCAAAAGTGAAGAACCAGAGAACCCAGAAAACGCTGTAAATGTTACTACTACTACAATGGCATCGACCGACGCTTACCTTAGCAAGAAAACCTACGAGATCCCGCTCCTGAAGGACGACGGATCCAACTATAGCTCATGGAAGTTCCGCCAAACGACGGTCCTGCGAATTCGGGGACTGCTCAAGATCGCGTATGGCACAGAAACGCCGCCTGAACCGCTCACCGAGACCGAGAAAAAGGACTCTGCCAAAGTATCAGCCAATAAAATCGAAATTGAACAATGGCAGAAGCGAGACAACGACGCATTTGCTCAGATTACCCTGAATATGGAAGACGGAGCGATGGCCGACGTGATCGAGACAACATCGGCGCACGAAGCATGGACAAAAGTTGTTGAACGCTGGGAAGGAAAAGGAATGCAATTGCTATCCTTTTACTATCAGCAATTCATGAGTGCAAAAATCGAGGAGGAAGAAGACTTATCTGCCGGGTTTAACAACATCCAATCGATCGCCTCCAAGATGAAGACACTCGGAGAAGCAGTGACCGACCTTATGCTCGCGCAAGTCTTCATGAATGCGCTCCCCCCGTCCTATGCGATCGTCAGCACGGTCATCCAGACATCCACTCAGACCGGCCTCATCACGCCCGACATGGTTGTCAAAGCGGCATTAGCTGAAGAAGAACGACGGAAGACAGGAGGCGGACTCACAGCGATGTTTGCTCAAGCCCCAAAGCCAAAATCCAAGAAACCGAGCGACCTGAAAGGGAAGAAAAAGGCCAAAGGCCCCCTATGCGACAACTGCGCCAAGCCCAGGCACACCAAGAAGGAATGCTGGGCGAGAGGAGGCGGAGCCGAAGGGACCGGACCACACCAAAAGTGACGAGCCGCTAAGTCAACTGAATCAAAAACGAGCGAATCAAATAAAGCACCTAAAACCGAATTGGCAAAAGTGGTCCTCACAGCCGAAGAACCCGATGATATACCATCAATATATGCGATGCCAGCCATGGACAATCAGTCAGCTAGAGACACGTGGCTGCTCGATTTGGGAGCGTCAAAACACATGACCCAAAATCGAGAATGGTTTTTGACTTACCAACCTCTGGTACCACCAATCACCGTTCGAGTGGGCGACGGGAATATGATAAATGCGACCGGAATTGGCCGTGTCCAGCTTACGCTATGCAACGGAACCCGTAAGGAGACCGACATGTCAATCGACAGTGTATTGCACGTACCGGGACTTCATGCCAGTCTGATGTCCGTCAAACAACTCGCCAAACGTGGCACTTTTGTTCTTTTTGGCAAAAGTGAGGCAAGACTCCTGGCGAACGATGGCCGTGGACCCGAGATCAGCTACGCACGCGAGTTAGGCATCAAACTTTACCGACTAAATGCGTGCGTTAAACACGCAGAACCGACTGCCCATGTTGCCATTGTCGAATTGGAGAACCTGAACGATGAGGATGACCTAGAAGCAAGCGAATTCATCGCATATACGGCCAGTCACATCGCCCGAGCCGATCTACATACCTGGCATTGTCACCTAGGACACATAAACTACAAGTATGTCCTAGATATGGTCAGAAAGGGCGTTGTACAAGGGATGGACATCGTAGGCAGTTGCTTACCGCCGCAATCACAATGCGAGCCGTGCCTCAAAGGCAAGCAAACCCGCGCCCCATTTCCAACGTCGACAAATCGAGCGTCCGATGTACTCGAGTTACTCCATAGCAATCTACACGGGCCCGCCGCCGTTCAAGCCATTCAAGGTTATCAGTACTTTGCTGTCACGATCGACGACAAGTCCCGCAAGATATTTGTTCACTTACTTAAGCATAAAAACGACTACGCGAATCACTTCAAGGAGTTGAAACCGTCAATCAAGAATCTGACGGGCAAGCGGATCAAGCACTTACGAACGGACGGCGGAGGCGAATATGCATCAAACACTTTCGAAGCATGGCTGAAATCGCATGGAATCGAGCACCAGAAGACCGAGGCGGATTCTTCAGCGAGCAATGGCGTAGCAGAGCAAGCAATTCGTACGTTAAACGATAGTCAACAAGCGATGCAAGCGGATGCAGACTTACCCGACAAATATTGGGGACTCGCAATCATTCACGCCGCATACATCTGGAATGTAACGCCGAAACGATCGCTTGACGGTAAAACCCCAGACGAAATTTTCACGGGCAAGCTACCCGACGTCTCCCAACTCCGCACCTTTGGCTGCAAGGCATGGGCTTGAGTACCCAATGGTCAACGTACCAAGCTACAGGCAAGATCGATCGAGTGTACTTACCTCGGATTTGCCCCAAATCGAAAGGCGCATATTCTCATTCAGCACTCGATTGGTCGCGTAATCACCTCACGTGACGTCGTATTCAATGAGGGAGGCGAGACGCAACAACGCGTGATAATTGAAGATTTCGAGGACGAGTTCCCAGAACAAGTGGGCGATCAGGAGCACCAGGAGCCAACGCCTGAAATCATCATCGAGCCAGAGCCAGTAAGCCGACAAGAATCTAATGCCAAGCCGACAAGCAATTCCCCCATTGAGCCAGAGCCGCCAGCGAAACAGCCTGAGCCTCCACGTCAATCAGGTCGAGCTACTAGACCGCCACTATGATACAGAGCTGAAGTGGGCGCGCAGAACGAGACTGCCACGCGAACCGATAAGCCGACGACCGAGAGCGCCCTAAATGCGCTAATTGAACATCCCCCCGACACCTATGCCAAAGCTATGGCACGACCAGACGCCAATCTATGGCTCGAAGCTATGATTGAAGAAATCAAATCGATTACCGAGCATAAAGTTTGGAAACCGGCTGATAGACCGACTCACAAAAGGGTCATCAAATGTCGCTGGGTGTACGCATATAAGCGCGACGTCGATGGCGAAATCCTCAAATACAAAGCCCGACTCGTCGCCAAGGGTTTCCTTCAAGCTCCAGGTGTCGATTATGTTGAGATCTCGTCGCCAGTGGCCACATCGGACGCATATAGGGTGCTTTTCAGCATCGTTGCGAGCGAAGACCTCGAGCTCCTTCAGCTCGACATCAAAACGGTGTTCCTACACGGCGTCGTCGAGGAAGAGCTCTACATGGAGCAACCTGAGGGATTTGCCGAAGGCGATCACGTCTGGCAACTCGTTAAAGCGTTATCCGGTCTGAAACAAGCCGCTTGAGCATTCTACCTTTGACTTAAGGAGGTTCTCGAAGCGATTGGATTCACGAGAACCGAAAGCGACCACGCCGTATTCATTCAGCGGGATGGCGATAATTTAGCGATAATTTTAGCTCATGTGGACGACATGCTCCTAGCCGGCAAACCTCTCTCGTTTCTAGAGGAAATCAAGTCGAAAATGCGCGAATCGTTCGACATTGTCGATCTAGGCGAGGCACGCATGTTCGTCGGAGTTGAAATCGAGCGCAATTGCGCTGCTGGCACGCTCAAAATTTGTCAAAAACGGTACATTAGCGACATATTAGCTTGATTCAGCATGACCGAGTCCAAGCCATGGGATACACCAATGGCAGAGTCACCAAATCTACCCAAACTCGATGCTCCTACTGTCGATTGGACGCTCTATCAACGTGGAGTCGGATCGCTCATGTATGCGATGATTTCAACTCGTCCCGACATCGCTTTTGCGACCGGATTGCTTGCCCAACACGCCGCTAATCCTGGCGACGAGCATTGGTCAGCATTCAAACGAGTTCTACGGTACCTACAAGGCACAAAAGCACTCGGGATCGTATTCAAACAATCGAAATCGTCAAAGCCGATCGGATATGTCAACTCAGACTACGCTGGCGATCCTAATACAAGTCGATCGACTACCGGTTGGATCTTCCAACGAGCCGGAGGAAGCATTGCTTGGTCATCCCAAAAACAACCAACGATTTCATTGTCAAGTACCGAGGCTGAATATGTCGCCGCTGCGAGTGCCACCCGCCAATTGATTTGGCTTCGTCAATTTCTTGAAGAACTCGGATTTTTGTCGAAAGGTCCGACAACTTTGCTTACCGACAATCAATCAAGCATTGCATTGGCCAAGAATCCCGTTAATCATCAAAATACAAAACATATTCGAGTAAAACATCATTTTATTCGAGAGGTGATCGCACTTCACGAAGTCGACCTTCAATTTATTCCGACCAAACAACAGGTCGCCGATGCGCTTACTAAACCACTTGGTCGCATCAAATTCCCTGGTTTCGTTACTGGGATGGGAATGTTTTAAATCATTTCATTTCATTTTTCGCATAATCCTGAGTGGGCGTGTTGAATATTCAGTCTTATACGTGTATATATGCGTATCACGTGATTGTGTTCCACATGGACACGCGCTTCGGTAAAAAATTTTGTCCTCAGTTCTCTACTCTCAAGTAGTACGAGCTGAGGTATAGTTTAGATTTTATCTTTTATATTCATTTGCTTATATTACCTGTAGTTACATTGATATCCAGGTATATATATGCGCAGTTCTCTACTCTCAAGTAGTACGAGCTGAGTTACATTGATATCCAGCCCGACACTGCGCTTATCTCAAGACGTACAGCCGTGGAGTAATGGCGAAATTGCTGTTGGTCCAGCTTGTCACCTGTCGACGGAAATTGCCGCGCGGACGGTTGCCGGGACCGGTTATAGCACCTGAAGCATTATCAAGCACCGGAAGCACCCAGAAAAAAATGGGGCGTATGTTCACATCTCGAATCATCTGCTGGTCTTTTTGTTTTTTGGTCGTCCATGCATATAAACATGTGTTATGGGCGCTCTGCTATTGGATCCGGTCACTGCGGACCACCGAAGCTCTTTGGGAGGTGCTGTCGCCCGTAAACTGTAAAGGAAATCCAACCAACCTTGGAGAGGGCCAAGACCCCCAATTAACATTTGGACCAGAACCGTGTGTCTCATGACAAGATGTTTCCAAATTTACATTCAAGGAAGTGCAAAGATTAGACTCGGCTGTGTGTTGTACCCACCGGCTAGAGCATTCCGCCAGGGTTGAATTTCTTGAAGGTGAGCCTAGATGGAACAGCGAGTGCCTAGTGCGATACACGGCTCGCATTTTTGGGGCGCCTGAAAATACTGGATCCGAAGTCGCAAGGCACTTTATCGCCTTCCCTCTGGGTATAAAACCTTGGAGCTCAGTCGTGATCACTCAACTCAGTTCAATCCCTCTGTATGTCTTCAGACGAGCTCTACGACCCCCCACGCGACAAAGGAAACTGGGAAGCACCTGATGGGTTGCAACAACTACATTCGCGTATGCAAACGGCGCTCTTGTTGGAGTTGCACACTATTCCACTCTATCTCTTCCCTTACTATTCTATGAAGGATCGCAGTGCGCGAGCCAGGGGCGACCTCTTTGGTAGATCCTTTCGCCATGACTGGTTAGCCTACAACCAAGTACTAACCCGAAACCCTTGAATAGAAATTGTCAAACAAGAGATGCTCCACCTGGCTCTCGCGGGCAATATCATGTGCGCGATTGGTGGTCAGCCGAAGCTATACGGTGCTCTTTATGTGCCTAAGTATCCCACCAAAATCTTCTTCGAGGAGACTCCATTGAATCTCGCCGAGGCTACCGATGACAATATCCGATCGTTTATTGATGTGAGTGGTGTCCACCGCGAGCAAACTGTAGCTCACAGTGTCTCTAGCTTGAGAAACCAGCACCGAAGGTAGCTGGCCTGTTGAACCAATATCATTCGATCGGCGAATTTTATGCAGATGTTAGGAAAGGTTAGGTGTTTTCCTTTTTTGTTAGGTTCTACAAGGGGTTTCTAACAGCTCCTCTTTCTAGGCCTCGACGCCTTGTATGAGATCAAAAAAGAGGCGCTTTTCGATCAATCCACCGCTCACAAACAGTTTGACGAAAGTGTGTGGTTTGAGGATGGAATAGCAACGATACTCGGTATCGACGCTGCACGACAAGCTTTGACCCTCATTGTCGAGCAAGGTGAAGGCGGTCCCGATGGGGGGGCTGAGTCGCATTACGCAAAATTCCAACGGATGCTCAATGATGTGCCTATTGATTGCCACCCTGTGATTAATGATCCTGTTACTTCGAAATACGAGGGACAAAAGATACACAAGGTCAGACGCCTAGACCGATTATTGTATTGTCAAAACTAACCAATCTGGCTAGGTCATGTTGGCATCGGACGCCGCAGTATGGTATCTCTGAAGTGGCCTCTAGGTATATATGCTGATCAAACATCCCTTCACAGTACTCGTATTTACTGTTGTCGATTGAAACTGGGTGGAGTTATAACGGAACTGACCGAGATGGGCTCAATGGCAACGTCATGTCTATCATGCCAGTCATAAGTAGGCTTGCCGAATTCCTCGTCACTCAACCCCTCGAAAACGGCCGCAATGCTGCTCCACCGTTTAATTTCTACGCTTTCGAGTCGCCCAAGGCTGCCTTACAGCAGCTGAAAGATCGGGTTAGAGAGGCCGCAGAGGAGTACCCTGAAGAGAAAAGCGTCAATGGGGCCAAGCAATTGGTGGATAGTCTGTTCGATGTGGGTAGTCTGCTGTAGGGGCTAGCTCGAAGGGCAATTAGTCGTTGTATAAATAGGGTCAGGGAACGTGTGAATGAATAGTTTGAAATAGTCGCCGGTTCATATAACGTATATGCTCCTGAGGCGTGACAAAAAGAGCTTTTGGAGTTTTGAAGAACTTACTGGGCCAATAGGTGCACGGGGCTCAAGACTCAACCGATATCTTCGGAGTACGGGAGTCCTGTTGCCTGCCTGGAGCCAGGCCATATTTCGCAAAAAAAAAAAAAACTTGCCAATGTCCAGTATTGTCGCACAGGTGCAAATAGCCTTTTTGATTCCAGATCTGGGCCTATTGTATATTATTGCAACATCTTAGCCGTACTGCTTCCGGAGGGCCTGCGGCAAGGACACTGTATCCAGCTGTGGCCAGTTGGGTATATGTGGGAACAGTGTATCGCTATATATGCTTACATATAATGAAGTACTTGCCGATTCCCCTATGGAAGTAGTTTTTGATTTCACATATAAGTCAAACGAATTCTAGAGCATTTGTGGGCGACATACTAGTAGGCACCCCAGGGCAGTTTTGCAACTCTTGATCTTGATCGATGCACCTCGTTTGGTATCCGAGAGAATACTCCGCTCGGCGCTAGCGTTGCCACAAGACGCACCATCTCCGAGACGGCCTTGTCTCTGTCACCGCAACGTGGCAGAAAAAGTCTCGGAACCATACGATGTGAAAATGTTGAATTCGCACTTACCTGAAAAGTATTCAGGGTGTTCAAAACTCACGCTCTGGGCAAGAAGTTCGCAAATGCTGTATCTGGACATTACCGGGCGTGGGGGGGGGGGTACTAGATATATGCAGGAAATTTATTGAGCCGTAACGCTCAAAATTGAGTTATCATCTTATCTAAGATTCTTATAGCATTGCCAGAAACATTCCTAAATAAGTATGACCATGTATGTATTCTTTGAACCGCGAATAGCCCCTCATATAATTATTGCAAGTACCATCCGTCCTTGTAGCTCACTAAAAGTTTACCCAGTTTCCTGAACCGGTAGTAACCCCGACAGCAGTGCTGATAGCAAGTCCTATTGAGAATAGAATTAGACTGATGCAATGATTAAGGAATTTTTTTAGCTCTCACCCTGGTACTAGAGCCACATTATTTAGAGGTAACGAAAGCATCAATACAATGGAGCGCAACAATAATCCTGGGAATCAACATACGGTTCCAACAATCCCAGTATCGTCCTTGAAGTGAACCAACACGTAGATAGCTGTGCCTTCGACGTCGTATGAGGTGACCGAACTGAGTCGATCCAAATCATCGTAGTGGAGTGTGCCAGAGCTGTAACCTCCTAAAACCAGTGAATTCAAAATTCAGCTAAATTTATGCATTCAATGCTTGAACCGGACTCTTACCTCCGGGAAACGCGATTCCCCAAGATGTCCCATCGAATCGCTTTTTAAGTGGATCAGAAGTGACCTGCACGCTAGTCCACAGTCCGAGAGATGCAACGCTAAATTTGGCATCGGAACTTTGAGTAAAACCGGAGCCGAGAGCGCGGAGAGAGGTATCGACAACGGACATTGAAACTGTGCGAAGGTAGTGTGGATGGCGGGATAGACTATTTGTTGTAGGGGGCCTGAGTTAGGGAAGCAATGCGAGCGCGCTCGGGTTTAAATACGTTGCTGAGCGCCTAAGCGACTCTCGGTCGCTCTACATTGGCTCACTTGATTCGCCGGAACTCAAGTGTCTATTCATTCCCGAGGCGGTAATGTGAGTGCCGATTGACGCGCCTTGTGGTAGCGGTGGTAGCTTGAAGCGGAGGCAGATCCGGAGAAAGCTGCCACCGGGTTACAGTACTGTCACGGTGCAGTCAAACCTGTCGAGTTGCAAAGTGACAGTAGATATTTCGTCCTGACATTGCATTATCCCCACACACCTTTAGATCCCCCATTAGGTAGTATTTACGAAAGTCCTAGCTAGATAATTTTTAGCTCTATATATATATGTATAACGGGGTGATATACTACGCCTGCAGCTAGTCGGGTTATGAAGATATGGACGGTAGCGGATTAGAGGGTATATATCGGCAATTAGCAGGAAGACAGAAACTGAACTATCACAATTTCGATTGGAGGAAATTAAAATTCCCTGGCAGCTTAACCGGATGTGCCTGTGCCGAGCCGGTAACTCGATGACAGCTAGTAGGCACCAACCGCAAAGCGCTACCCGACGCATCGATGGTTGTGTTCGGATGTATCGTCGAGCGCGATCGGCCGGGTGGGTGTGGCCGATTGACCCTGAACCAGGATAAATCCTGGGGTCATGTGACCACTATATTTTGGACGATCCACGAACAGCTTCCGCCTCTCTCGGGCACGAACGGCGTTGGGCAGCGTACCAGAGCTGATGCAGACCAAGATCAAATATATCCGAGCTGGATCCTATCAATGTATCCATGATCCATTCCATCGCATCATCAATTCCTATGGTTCGCTTCGGGGTTGGAAGCCCGTTTATTGAGACACCGGGCATTCGGCCGCTCTTTATGGTCATTGCCCGAAAGGATGGGCGTGGTGTGAACTATTTTGGGTCGCTGCGGAAGGGCAAGGATATCCATAATCCTATTTCCTAGGAGATAAAAAGGCGCGCGTGCGGCCGCTTACTGGGCACTGGCACTCCCACTCGCTGACGACCGTACCCTCAGGCTTACGTTAATAATGTCTCTTCGGGATTCTGCTACTCAAAATTCCGTGCTTGATACTTCCCAGACCAAGGAGGCCAATTTATCATGGCAGGAGTCGGCCACACGCAAGCGGAACGATCGCACCGCCCGCATGCAGCTGTACTCTCAGTGGAGCCTCGGCGATCTGCTCCCTCCGCCCTCTCAAAAGAATGTCGCAGTCCTCACTCATGTGCGTCTCTCGGAAAGGGAGCGCTCGTTCCTGGCTTCCGATGTCACTAGCCTTGTCGAGCGTCTTGCTGCCCGGGAGTGCTCGGCCTTCGAGGTCACCACTGCGTTCTGTAAAGCAGCATATGCGGCTCAGGAACTGACAAACTGTCTGACCGAGATCATGTTTGATTCTGCCTTGGCGCGTGCAAAGGAGCTCGACGATCACCTTGCGAGAACTGGAAAAGTGGTTGGACCGCTGCATGGCGTCCCAATTAGCATCAAGGATCATATCTCAGTCAAGGGCGAAGACACCGCAACAGGCTATACAGCTTGGGCTGGGAAAAGGCTTGCTGAGCAAGATGCAACTGTCGTTGGGATTCTTCGAGCGGCGGGTGCAGTCTTCTATGTCAAGACCACTAACCCAATCGCGTCTCTGGGTAAGCAACCCACCAGCAGGATCTATATGGGGCCTGGGGTTAAATACAATTTTTACGACAGGAACCGAGACGGTATCTAATATCTATGGAACGACTAAAAATCCATTCAATCGGGACTTAACTTCTTGTGGGAGTAGCGGTGGTGAAGGGGCTCTGATAGGAAGTAGAGGCAGTCTTCTGGGAGTAGGTTCGGACATTGGGGGGTCATTGGTGAGTGCATCGTAAGGATCAACCCAATGAGCACCTAATGATGGTATTATTCATATTTTGTTCGACAATACTTGATGACGCACACTATCAGAGGTATGGTTATTCTTGCTGCAGCGATGAGTCCTGATTGGAGTGTTGATACGGCGTATATGACCAGGCTCCCGGCATCCGCGCAAGGCTTGTACACATTGGTCCCCTCTGCTCGGCGATTCCCCGTCGGCGTACTTCTCGAGACATACAAGGGAATGGATAACATCAACGGGGCTTTCGGTGGGTAATAATATAATTAATTTCCAGCTAAACTGACACTTCCTGTTAGGCCCCTTGGCCCGCTCGGCGAGGGACATTGAGCTATATTTCCGAGTGGTTTCTCAGTCTCGACCATGGGAGACAGACTACTACACACTCCCCATGCCTTGGAACTCGGACGTCGCCCTCAACAGAAACGAGACACTCCCTAAGCGCTTGGTGATTGGTTTGATGAGCGACGATGGGATAGTGGCTCCCCATCCGCCTATTGCCAACCGTCTCAGGAAGACGCGCGACGCGCTTCTGGCTGCTGGACACGAAGTTGTCGAGTGGGAGCCGATGGAACAACTAGAAGCGGTTGATCTAGCAGTAAGTAGGCAGAGCAGTACACACATATTGAGTATTCACACATCGTTGGATAGGTAAAACTCGTTCTATTAGACGGTGGCAAAGCCGTACGAGACATCCTGAGCGAATCTGGCGAACCCGCGACACCCATACTCCAAGGCATACTTGATTACGTCGAAAAATCTGGCCCTCATACCCTCGCACAATCTTGGGAGGTCAACGTCCGGCGTGACGAGTTTAGAGCTCGTGCGCTGAAGCACTGGAACGAAACCGCCACACGTTCCAAGCAGTCTCGTCCAGTTGATGCCCTCCTCACTCCAGCGGCAGCTACCCTTGCGCCGCCGCATGGTACATCCAAGTGGTTGGGCTATAGCATCTACTGGAACTTGATTGACCATCCGGCTCTGGTCTTCCCTTCGGGAAAGCCGCTCGATGCTGCCACGTGGGATCCTGCCCAAGCACCCGAGCAACCTGCAGCTCGAAACCCTGTGGAAGAAGTGATTCGTGCGGAATGGAACCCGGAGACCTATCATGGTGCACCAGTAGGTCTACAGCTTGTCGGTCAACGGCTGCAG
The DNA here is from genome assembly GCA_037039685.1 of Ceratobasidium sp. AG-K. NCBI lineage: Eukaryota > Fungi > Basidiomycota > Agaricomycetes > Cantharellales > Ceratobasidiaceae > Ceratobasidium > Ceratobasidium sp. AG-K. Next base: position 1,513,506 of record JAWNGF010000013.1, on the reverse strand, counting down.
GAAGAGCGACTTTTGGGAATTCTCAATGTGATTGAAGAAGCGGTGTCGCGATTTGAGAAGTAGGGAAACGAATCAATGTCCAAATGTATCCTGTACCCCAAGATAGACTAGAATATTGATTGCGGTCTCATGAAGTTCCACCTTACTAAAAGGCCCGAATAAGCAAACGAGCGAAGGTCGGCTACCATCATGAATTTGTGGCATCTATCGGCTTTGGCACAAGCGCTATTCTCATTTTGCTGAATGTATGCGCCCTGGACAGCCAAACTTGGCCATTTAATTCTACAAGGCATTGCGCCATGCGACTCGAACCCCGCTTCTGACCACGCTTTATGTTCACCCGCTCATCTTATGGCTGGTTGAGACTAACAGCCCCACCAACCACAAGATCCCCGAGTTGTTCAAAGAAATTCTAGATATATGCGACGCATGCAAGAAACCACATACAAAACATTACTATATCCACAACAAAAAGACAATCATATACAACGGAAACCGACCAGCAGCATCTATGACAACCCTCACATCTCCTTTAGATCCGAAAACGAGAGTTGACGCTCCATCGCGGGCGTGCCACCATACGAATCGGTGCGGGTCATGTTGCTCGCGCGCGAGGCGTTGCGAGACATGGCAGGCTTGCCGTTTTCAACCGCGACAGGCTGTTGGAAATGCTCGCGCAAGCGGTCGCTCGCTTGCCGCTGAACCTGAACCAGACGCGTTATTATATGTAATCAAAACGGAGGGAGGGATGCTTACCTCGCCGCTGATTGTACGGAAAATAGCAAACAACGGTCCCGCTAGGTTTAGCTGGAGGATGACCCACCTGCAAATACAGGTCAGTCAAGGACTACGGTGGAGAAATGATGTCCGACTCACGTGCTCAGCAATCCCATCAAGAGCATCGTGAAGTACAGTGGGTTAAACAACACAAACATCGCCTCGTTCCACCCGAGCACGACGAGTACGCCATACATCCACACCGGGATCTGGGCGACGCTCGAAACGGTGCTTCGCTTGGCCTCGACATAGTACGCGTCGGCGTCTCGTCGGAACCGGGCGTTGATGTCGGCTTGCTTGGAAGCGGTGAGGACGATGAGTGTGGCGGGGAAGTCAAATTCGTTTTCGCCCGTGAGCGTGTCAGCCTCGGTATCCGAGGGGAGCGAGACCTCGAGAGTGGGATCTTGAGGTTGTATCTTGCCGTACAGTGGGATGTATTTCAACGTCTGAGAGTGATGTCAGTGACGTCTTGGATAATGATATGGATAGTGGAACCCACATCATCCCGCGCAACTCGGAATGCGCCATCAATGTCATCGCTCGGTTGCCACACCCTAGGCACACCGGCCGCATCGTAGCGGAACTTTTCCTCGAAATGAGTGCGCAGAATCGACATCAACACATTATCGGCAGTCTGCTCGTCAACCTTGGCGCGGAACGCGAGCCAGGCACGCTTGCGGAGTTGTACGAGCGCAGCCTCGTTTTCCTCGTCGGTGCAGTTGAAGCCTAGCGCTCAGATTAGCTAAGCTGGGGATGAGAAGCGAACAACTCACTCTTGGCCTTGAGAACATAGGTTTTTTCGGCCTTTTCGAGCATGGCCTTGAACTCTTCCAAGAGACGATCCCACATGTCCATCTTGGGCTTGTTCAAGTGCAGGCCAACAGGTTCGACAATCTGGCGCTTGATATTGCGCTGCACGTGGACGTCAGCATGAGCTTCATGATCGGGGAGTCGAGTTTACCTCGATGCTGTTGACCATCTTCTTGGTCTCATCCGTGCGGAGCTGGTCGGAAACGGTACCAAATTCTTGCTTGAGCAACTCGAGTTCCTCCTCGTACGACCAATCGGTCTCAGGTAACAGCGCCTCTGCGCCAAGTTCAATACACTGTGATTAAATAACCAGCTTAACGTACCCGCTGCACCCTCCCTGAAGCGCCCCTCCCACTTTTCACGCGCTCCACCGACAACATCCGCAAAGCTGTATCCTTCGACCTTGACGCCGTCGAGCACCTCCTTTTTGAACGAGCCTAGTAAAAAATAAGTTCACATCCAAAGAACGGGGCGGATCACACATACTCAAACACGACTTGTGCAGGTTCTTCACTTGACCCATGAAGAGCGGACCAAGTTTGGTATCGAGCTGAAGAAGCATGTCGGCGCGCTTCCGCTGATACACGCCGGCATGATACCGAGATGCATCCCGATCGAAGCGGGCTACACGTAGATCATAATTTAGCGGGGTTCTGAGCAAAACGTCGGTTCAACTCACTCAAAGCATTGCCCTTCCATGATCCCATCAGTCCACCGAGGCCTTCGACAACCTTGCCGCTCTCAATCGGGCGGCGGGTGCTCTTGGCCTCGGCATCGAATTCCTGCAATGCGACGGCAGCGATTTCGTCGCATCTGTGGGCGGGGTCAGAGCGGAAGCGGGCGCGAGAGTAGTTTGACGTACCGGAACTGGGCGAGGAGCTCTTGTTGAGTGGGAAGATCAAGATCCTTGTTCGTTTGAACTTGTTCCTGTTCAAGTCAAGTATATGGGATGAAGCGGTGGCCGGTTCCAGGTTGCAGCGAGAAAACGGCGATATAATGTTCGTGAACCCAACGAAGGAAGCGGTTCGCCACCGTGCGAGCAAAAACCCAGCAAGATCGTCACATATAAAGATCCAGGGGAACGTGGAGAAATGCCAGAATATCACGTGTAGGTCAGGGTCGAACAGCCATTATGTCATCCAACCAGGGCATACGTCATCAAGGAACCACAAAAGTCAAAAACCAGGAATAATTAGCGATTGCACGCGAATCAAGTTACTCGGCGCACCCAAATGCCCTCCATGTAATGCGCTACACCGTCGGCGGGGATACGCTTGTGATAGGCGGGTTTGAAAACATAGTCTTCACGCGTCCTATATCGAGGCCGTCAGCTTCCAAGAATCACGCACAGGCCAAAGATGAACTCACCGGTCGGCGAACCGTTGGCGGAGATTGAGGACCTCTTGCTCAAACTTCTCAGGTAAGAGGATTTTGTGTGGGAGGGTGGTAAACGCAAGGTCAAAGTGGTCAGTGAGGAGCGAGTGGGACAGGCCTTCGGGCTATTGACCGCGATTAGTTCGAAAATCACATGCACACGTCGTGGCGCGTACCTTGACGAGACCGTCCCAAATTTTGTTCATATCGGCCGTAAGGGTAGCCGAAAGGTTGGAGAGTGGGGTTGCGCCGACGTGGTCACGGATGACGAACAGGAGCATCGTTTTTTGGGCCGATCTGTGGAAGGCGTGAGTGGAGCGTCGTCAAGGGGGAGAGTTAACCCACCCGTCGGAACCTTTGCTCTTTCCGAACAGCGAGAGGTTGACTTCAAAGACGGTCTTGAGGAGGCCCATGTTCGCGCCTGCACGAGGGAGAAGGGTTAGTACGAGATAAGCAACAAATAATACGAATTAATAGGCGGGTTTAGGGAGGGATGGGATTGAATGGGGTAGGGTTGACAGGATGACCCAGAGGTGATGTGCGGTCTGACGTGGAGGCACGGCCATAATATTGGGAAATGAGGCGCACCTTGGTACAGTCCGACTTGATGTTCCCACAAGTTTACAATGAGCACCTCGGACGACGCGAGTGAGAATAGTGCGGATTTGCGTTCGAAATCCTATTTATTGACGTGAGCTAACATCCATGGAGAATCATTTAGCGGACAAACCTGGTCCTCTCCGCGCTCACGTCCATCGGTACCCTCTACGTCCATGACCATCACGTTCATATCCTTTCCACGACACATCCAGATACCTTCAATATTCTATTAACTACCTGTACGTGTTCAACAACTTTATGCTCACCCTTGGTCGTCTGTCGCCGTTGAGTCTCGTCCATGACATCAAATGTCGTCCCAAACAGCCTATTCAACAGCGTCGACTTTCCCGTCGACTGGGACCCAAAAACCGCAACGACATCGTATCCGAACCCAGCATCTCCAAGTCCCCATCGTGTAATTTGCGTATTTAGCTCTTTCCTGTACCAAAAACAATCATCAGCTCCAACGAAATCCGTGAACAATTCGGCCCACGTACGTGAACTCTTTGTTTTCATCGACAATCTGAATACGCTCATTCGAGTCGGGGGAAGATGGGGGACGGGTCTGCATTTTGGAGTGTGGTGGATAGGAGTCGTGTGTGCGCGTTTTCTATCTGTCTGTTGCGCGCGTCATATTCCGCGGCTTCGGCGCTTGACACGTTGCTCTTCTGCCCTGCTGTGATCGCCGTGGTATCGATGCCTCGTGGATATATGCCCCACTCACACGATGCTCAGAAGTTTTTGAGGGTACTATTTTTTATTGGGGGACATAGATTCGGTTTTGGTGACACTCGGAATCATTATCTATTGTGAATGCTATGACGGGCGATCAATTTTTCGAGCCGTTCCGTATGCCCCGTCATGCAGGCTAGCCACCGGCAGCGTACGATAACAGGCTCGACGAGTTATCCTTGCGTCTCAGCAACCCACGTTGGTCACACGACATCCTCAACCGCGTCTCAGCATAACACAGCTCTTGACTGCCTCAATACCACATTGTCTACCTTGCTTTAGGAGCGGCCTCGCCTCAGCCTCTCGACCTCAATGGTGAAACTCTGTTGAACGCAGCACATTTTTGAGTCGCCGTATATCAGGTTGCCTCAAGTGGAGTTGACCTCATGTCTTGCGCTGATCGGAAAATGGCGATCGGCATCAAGATGCCCTCTGCCTCCTGACCACAACTGCGCCTGATATGATTCGAGTCGGCATCTTCAACATGCTCACAAAATCTGGTCGCGCATTACCACCCGAATTATATCACTTGATTTACGCACATCTTTCTCGTCGCGATCTCGCGCAGGCGCTTAGAGTCACTCGGGTGTTATTCGAAGCTACTCTTCCTCATATCTGGCGCGAAGTTGGCATAGTTCCGCTCCTTCGTTACTATCAGTGAGCCATGGCTCTACATAATGTCATTCCGAACCACTGACAATACAAACCAGTAACAGAGTTCTCCGTCGAATAAATTGACTGATCAATACCTCAATCGTGTCTACATTCACGGACGACATGTCGAAATTCTGAACATTCGATCGGGCGATTTCAAGACTCCGTATGTGCCTACCACCAGGGGAATGAGGCATTGCTAAATACGCCGCCGAGCATTCGTACAACCTGTCACCAACCTTAAAACTGCACTCATAGACTTCTCTCCACTGTCGCCGTCAAGCCACTATGACACCCGCGCTTGGGTTTACTTTGGAAACGGAATACGACACACTGAAGACAATAGGGGACTCATGGCCCGAACTAGAAGAGCTGATTGTAGAGGGAGCGGTTATTGAGCCACGCAAACTGTTCCAAGTGTCAATCTATCTTCCGAAATTACATCAGCTTCAAGTCCGTATTCCAGTCGTGAAACCATCCCCAGAGCCACTATCCGACGCCTTTATTGTGAATCGAATGGAATATGCGAATCGAATGTACACGTCGCCTACTACCGAATGTGGCGAATTGACTCACTATATGCTGACTGATTATTTCTGTGCTGACTGATAGTACACGTATGCGTGTTACTAATTGTTTTCTTATCGTTCTCTCATGTTCTACTCATGTGTGTATGTAAAGCGACTGCGTATTCGCACAATACATCATCCTTGTAGTCCTACTTCCACTGCGCGGCTTAGCTAAGAAGCTCATTGAGTGCGAGACGTTCTCGGTAATATCTCAATAGGTTATGAGCCCTGATTGGCTCTCTTAGGCACTCACATCGTTTTTCTACTTGCCCACCGTGTCTTCTGCGTCCTCAAACGGACAGCTCTCTACCCCAGAGCATTCGCCTCAACAACGACCAGTCGGGGTATCTCCCGACGTTACCACATCTGAAGACAAGGTCTCACTTGACCTCCAACCCGAATTCGCCGATCCCGAACCAACAGGATTTGTCAATCCCGATTATTACGAGCAACTTGATATCGCTCTTCCTGGATCTCCAGTCACTGATCCAACCTACCAGCCACCTTATATCAATCAATTACACACTCAGCTCGTTAATTCTGCTTACGGCAGTGCACAATACCATCGACTACTTTCCTTTTTAGCCGATTATCAAAATCTACTCGATTTTTACGAGCCCAACGAGGCTGCACAGATTACTCGTGAAGAAGCCGAGGCACTCGAACCGTTCCTATTCGAACTCGAGCACGTCGGATACCCATCTCCGCCACCCACTCCTATCGTCACGTACGTCGTTTTTCGACCAATCACATACCAATTTCCCAACATGCAAGCTGTCGGCAATATTTCCGACAATAATTACAAGTTCCCGCCACTTTCGGGACGCGATAATTACCCAATTTGGAGCATTCAAGTACAAGATATGCTCATCGAAACCGAACTATGGGAATATGTTGGTGGAAATAATACCAACCGTCTCGTAGTTATAGCTGCAATCCAACAGCAGATGACTGGTAATCAAGGTGCCCATGTGGCTGTACCTGGCGTCGCAGGTGTTACTCAGCAAAACGTCGATGATTGGGAAAAGAACAATCGCAAAGCACTCGGAATAATTCGAAGGCGTATAGATGCCGCCCCTATGATTCATGTAGCAAGACTCGACACAGCATCCGCAGTATGGGCCCGATTGCGACAAGTCTATCAGACCATTGGCACAGCTGCCATGACATTACTCCGAAACCAGTTCACCGGACTCCGCATGTCCGAATCAGACGATATGGAGGAACACATCAAGAAATTGCGTTCGATTTTCGACAAACTTAACATGGCAATTCTAGCTGAAGGATCAAACCCAATAATTGAACTCAAATTTATCCGACAATTACTTGCTTCTTTGCCCGAATCCTGGCAATACTTAGTATCAGTAATCGATCAAACACCTGTTCAAGGCGATAATGAAGGCATCCAACTATCTGCCAACATTACATCACGCCTTCTAGCGGAATACCATCGCCGTAAAGCCCAAACTGGCGAAAAATCATTCTTTGCCATGAACCGCCCCAGTAACCGGCCCCAACAACAAGGAAATGCATCTGATCGACTCAACAAATGATGCAACAATTGTAATATCATCAGACACATTAAACGCGAATGCCGAAAACCCGGAGGCGGCGCATACAAGGGCGGAAATCGTCAAAATAACAGCGGAAACAACTCGAACTCGCAAAATCGAAATGGAAACCGTAACAACTACAACAGGATCGGTCAAAATTCGAATCAAGGACGAAACAACAATCAAAATCGCAACCAGAATTGCGGAAATTCCAACGGAAATCAAAACTCGAACCAAGGAGGTAATAGGAACCAATCCAACACAAATCAACAAGGACAAACTGCACATATTGCATCAGTTGACAACGGAGAAATTGCCTCCTCTTTCCAAATGAATTTTGATAAGCTTCCACTCATTTGAGAAGAACCCTACCCCCCACCCAGTCTAGATTTTTCGACGCTTCCAGAACAGGTTCATGCATACATTTCTGATTGCCTAGACCCATCAAAGATTGTCATTAACGGGCAATCAGAAGATCAATATGGTTTTGCTATGGAAGACGCCTGGATAATCAATTCTGCCGCATCCTGCCATGTTACCAATCGCCAAGAACACCTCCTCAACTTTATCCCATTCAAATCGACAGTAACTGGAATAGGAGGAACAGCAGAAATCAGTGGAATGGGCAACATCATTCTATACACTTCAACAAATGCACCGGTTGTAAATGGATCTAAGGTCCGATGGACAGGTCGCCCTAACAACTCGATCACCTTCAAGAATGTTGCACTAGTCGAGAATTGTCCAGTAAACCTTATTTCCTTATCTGCTTGGACCGATCAATACCCAAAACACAATTTCCACATCCAGGGGAAGTACATCCATGCCAAATCCGGCCCATCAGACCAATCTCTGTTTGCTGTTGCTGAAAAGATAGGAAACCGATGATCCGGTAATTCCTGGTACCTGATTGCCACTACCAACATTGGTCAAACTGCAATGATCACATGTTCCCTTGATGATTGGCACATCATTCTTGGTCATACTTCTTATGACAACATTCTTTGCTTACAACGCATTAAAGGTGTCAAGGGTATTGAGATCATGAAAGCACCAAAATCTTGGACAGCAGACTGTGTTGGATGCATGAAGGGTAAAACAACTATCCGACCTTTTGGCCCCCTCAAACTTGAAAACAAGGCAAACATTGGCGATTTGATCTACTCTGACGCCTGGGGCCCCGCTCGAACTACCTCCCTACAAGGCAACAACTACTACATCATATTTGTTGATGCAGCAAGTCGATATAGCTTCATTGCCTTCATGAAAACAAAGGGAGAGGCAGTTGAAAAATACATAACCTTTGCCAAATGGATGAAAACACAACAAAATTTGGAAATCAAGCAAATCCATTTTGACAATGGAAAAGAACTCATCAATTCCAAATTACAAGCATTCTGTGATGACAAGGGTACCGAAATTACCACAACAGCCCCTTATTCATCCCAACAGAATGGCCCAGCAGAACATTGCCACAGGACCCTGACGGAACGAGGTCGATCCATGTTGCATGCACATTCCAACACCTGGAATAAACCTTATCTCTGGGAAGAAGCAATTGCTTATGCCAACAAAATTTCAAACAATATGCCAACTGCCATAAATGGAAACTGGCAGATCCCCCACAAGATCGTGTTTGGAAAAGTCGTTGATATGTCCTATTTTCAATTATTTGGGACTACATGCCACGTTTTGATCCAGCGGAAAGGACATGACAAATTAGACGCCAAAACATGTACAGCCATCTTCACTGGAATTTCAAACAACACAGGTGGTTCTTGGCGCTACTTGGCACTTCCTGATCAAGCAATTAAGGAATCTAGAAATGTCTTTTTCCCTCAGCATTTGCCTGACCCAGCAGCACTTGGCAATGCACCCCCCCTAGGACTCTCTGAAGAAACAGAACCTTCTGAAGAATGGATTGAAGTCAAAGCACTGACTGAGGGGGAGATTGGACCAGCAAAGAAGTCCAACATGGAAAATAACAAATCCACTCGGCCATTGACTTCCACCCTGACAACTACAAAAGACAATGCTTCTAGTCAGGGGGAGCATATTCCAATCCCCGCATCTTCCACTGCTCCACACAACCCTATGCCACCTGTCCACTCCAAACCCTTGCACACCCACACCACCAAACGTTACACCCGTAGCAATGTGGCGTCAGGTGCAGTATCTAGGGAACATCAAGAATTGATATCTGATTGAGGAATAGCTTGTTCCCAAGAAGTCAATTGGATCAATGCAATGGAAGAAGTCCATCAATGCATCATGGCAACAACTCAAGACCCTGATGACATTGCTTCCTTTGTTCCAACTAACTGTGGTCTTTCGTTTGATACTGGTGCCTTACCCGAACATGTTCTTCTTGCTCTTACCACTCTCCACCAATCACGTGATGATATTGCACCTTATGCCAAAGAATGGTTTCAACGTAACCATAGAGCTCTGGCAACTCAGACTATTGGTAACCCTGGCAACATCATCTTTGATGACCTTTCTCCTAGATGGGTTAACGCTATCAATGACCCTATCCATGGTGATGCCTGGATCAAAGCTGGCCACACTGAGTTTAACATGCTTAAACAAGCCAACACATTTGATGAAATCAATCGAGATGACATTCCCCCTGGCAAACAAATTCTTACTTCTGGAATGGTGACAAAGCTGAAACTCAATCAAGACGGCAATATTGCAAAATACAAGGCATGCTGTGTAGTACATGGCAACCAACAAATCCCTGGAAAATTGTACAATGACACCACTTTGAATATGCCATATCTTGATGCTATCAGGATTGTTCTCAACATGGTTGCTCATGCAGATCTTGATTGTCACATCATTGATGTCACTGGCGCTTATATCCATGCCCCTATTGATTGCCGTCTTTATGTCAAATTCCCTGAAGGTTTTGGTAAACATGGACCCACAGTGATGAAACTCAAGAAAGCCCTTTATGGCGCTCATCAGTCCGGTTACCAATGGGAACAATTTTGCAATGAGAAGATTGCAACTCTTGGTTACAAGGAAAATCCCATTGACATTTCCATTTTTATCTGTAACCAACACGGCGTCATTTCCATCCTAGTATGCTATGTTGATGACTTTATGATTGCTTGCACCCCTGGCCATATGCAACAAGTCAAATCCGAACTTATGTTGCTCTTCAACTGCCGAGATCTAGGGGAAGCAAAATCATTTTTAGGCATGAACATCATTCAAGATCGCACAGCCAAGACTCTTACCATTTCCATGGAACAATATATCAAGCAAATTGTATCACTTGCAGATCTTAGTAACGCCAAATATGCTCATTCCCCTATGTCGCATACCATGCCAACCCTTGAACCTGCTTCTGATGTCTGGGATAACTATCCATTTGCAACAATGATTGGTCGCATACTTTGGGTAGCCTGCTGTTGTCGGCCCGATATCACTTTTGTTGTCAACCTTCTAGCCCAATTCACTGCCAAGTACAACCAGACTCATGTTGGTGTACTAAAGCGCTGTTTCCAATATCTTAACAGCACTGCATCAAAAGGAATCACTTACTATGGCCAAGGACCCTTTGAAGAAGTCGCTTATACAGACGCTTCTTTCGCTTCCGAATACGAATCTTTTTCGGTTTCGGGCTGCATCGTTATGCTAGGTGGCGGTCCGATTATGTGGTCTTCCAAGAAACAGAAGACTATTTCGATTTCGACTATGGAAGCCGAATTTCATGCGCTTGCACACGCCACTCAGGAAGTCCTCTGGCTTCGACATTTCCTAAACGGCTTAGGAATCGATATTTCCCGTCCAACAACTATCCTAATCGACAATCAAGCCACAATCGACTATGTTAACAGCCCCACTCATCGATCTCGAGCCAAACACATTTCCACTCAATATAACTTCGTCCGAGACTATTATCGACAAGGATTCATTAATCTTGGCTATATTCCATCGAAAGACAACCTCGCCGACGCGTTTACGAAACCGCTCCCGTACCCACAGCACTGGTACCTCGCTAATTCATATATGGGCCTTAATCATTTATCCTCGAAAACGGCCCTTGGAGACCATTTTCCCCGAGAACAGGAGAATCACGATCTTAACGCCTGTTTCGAGCAAATGAATCTCGAATAAACCGTCTGGCTCGTTGAGGGGGAGTATTGTGAATCGAATGGAATATGCGAATCGAATGTACACGTCGCCTACTACCGAATGTGGCGAATTGACTCACTATATGCTGACTGATTATTTCTGTGCTGACTGATAGTACACGTATGCGTGTTACTAATTGTTTTCTTATCGTTCTCTCATGTTCTACTCATGTGTGTATGTAAAGCGACTGCGTATTCGCACAATACATCATCCTTGTAGTCCTACTTCCACTGCGCGGCTTAGCTAAGAAGCTCATTGAGTGCGAGACGTTCTCGGTAATATCTCAATAGCCTTGAAGGACTATGTCCCATCCCAAGATGCGCTCAGAAATCTCCCGTTCTTCCCGAGGCAAGTTATAGACTTCCACCCAGTTGAATCGAAGAAAGGTCATTTCGGTTATGACGCCAAGGGCCAAGATTTTCTTGCAAGGTACAATCGTTTCCCTGCTGAGTTTGATAGATTTTGAATTGACCAGCTCGTAGAATTCTTGTGGAAATATCCTCAGGGCTTCGCATTGCAAGTTCTTACCACTCCATTATTCGCATTTACTTTCGCGAGCGGGTTTCTTGTTACTCGTTAGCAAAGGAGGCCGAGGTAGCACCGAAGATACAATAAGCAACGATTGTATGCTATTCGACCGCATTCCCAAGTATTTGGGCCTGTTTGAATCTGGCGAACTGAATACCTCGTTTGTTAAGCTATATGGAGATGCGCTACCTAAATACATAGATTAAAGTACGTACAATAATTGTGCCCATTCACAGGCAATCTCCATGCCAGCACACCCTTGCAACTACTCTAATTCAGTCATGTCATTCCGCTCTTCGTCTCCCACTCTTCTCCGCCCCACTCCATAACTTCATCCTCCGGAAGTCGCAACCTTCAAAGTGGCTGATAGGAAGAGGGCAGTACGTTTTCCCAACAAATACCTCAGGCACTGCAATGCCAGCTTTCACTCGGATGAGGTGCGCCATATTGGTAGACTGACCGTAGAGGTTGGGGATATTTACTACACATAATATTAAACTAAATAAACAAATAAAGAAGAGGACCAGGACTTCTCAGGGAGCGAGCCAGCTGGATGGAGATAAAAGCGGGTAGAAGGTCATTGTCACTTGAATTCAAGCGCTAAATCTCGATGAAAGTGCTCACCTTCCGGTGGGGCCAGTCTTGAACCGAGGCGCTACCCCAGCTCCTGCCTCGAACCCAAATGGTGATGGCTGAACCCACTCCCTCCCTATCGACTGAAGTCGGGCGATTTGATGGAGAGCGTTCGACAGTGCACTACAGCGCGCCGTAGATTGTCCTAGCGATCGACTTGTCGGGTAGTAAACCAACGCAATAGGTATTGAGCCAGTTTATCACCAACTCTCCAAGCCTCCAACAAGGTAAAACAGCCGCCTCGCAACGATCCCGAAAGTCATCTGCGATACTCATGCAGTCAAAGCTTGTCTAGGTCGAACAACAGGTTCCGTCTCGAGTCGTGCTTTTGGCTCCATGAAGATGTTGTTCTGTCACGTGTGACTCCCTCGTAGGAGGCCCCCCTATAAACTGTATCCAAAAAGGAAAAAAAAAAAGTTCTCTCACATGTTGTGTGGTTGGTATTTGGCCTCATGTGGCTCTCGTGAAGTGCGGTGGCGATTTGCCGATGACAAGAACGGCTGCAGGGGCCCACCTTGCATAGACATTCATGGTGATGTTATATACTTTAGATTCAACACCACGCTGAGATCGTATCGTGGAAAGGCTATGCTCGCTTTCATGATCGCATTAGCATGCTTCACGCGCTTGCCTCTCGCGGGAGCACAAGTGCCAGACAACAAGTCAGTCCAGAAATGTGATTTTAGCGCGTACATACGTTCATCTACAGAACACAGGCTCATAGATACTTGACAAGCAGCACACACACCAGTCATTTGGCTCGACATCATCAGACGTTCGACATCGATCGGCTGGGCTGGTCCTCCAAACTGTCCATAGGGATTACAACGTCGCCCTCATTACCTCCACCCTGCCCCTCATTCCCCTTCTCCGTCTCTTCACCCTCCGATTGCGGTCCATCAACTGCCTGCATTGCGTCTCCCGTATCTGCCACTTTCCGCTCATTGCCCACAGCCTGAAGCCCATCGATGTCCTCCTTCCGCACCTCGTTGGTTTCCCCTTCGTGAGTGCTCGCTGCCACGCTCTCCCCAGTCCCGTCTTCCGGCACCTGTGCGTTCGCCTCAATGTCTCGGCTAGAATCCGCCCGTTCATTGTTCCACGCCTCCTGCGTTCCAGCCTCCCCAGCGTCCTCGACCGAGCCAGCGCTCTTCGCATGTGCATCGCCACCAGTTGCACCCTCGGCTTGAGTCGTTGGATCAGTTGTACTGGCGCCTTTGCCCACCTCGACTGCCACATCCTCGGCTCGCTGCGGTTCGTTTGTTGGAGGATTGTCTCCTCGTCGTGGCCATGCCGTAAACGAGGACAGCCCTCGAAGCTCCGGCGGAACATCGCGTAAAGCGTGGCGGGTATACCGCCATATTGTTGCGCCACGGAATTGACACACACATTCCTCGAGTCTCCACGCCCAAACTCCTAACTCCTGAGCGAGAATATTACCAGGGTCGACTTCCCAATACAATTCAACGCCCAGATCCCGATGTCGATCCGCCTCGCTCTCGTCGCCACTCCTCCTGCATTTGTCCAGTTGCACTTTCAGTTTGTCCCGACCACTCGCTGCATCACCTGCATAAATATACAGGCTCAGAAGTAGCCACAGTTGACCCCTCGCGAAATACCGCTTTGTTTCGTCGTCGCTGGTGATGGTTGTTTCAAGTAGCGGCACAAGGTCTCGTTGTTCGAGCGCTGTGGCAAGCTCCTCGGACAGGGTCGGTAAGGGGCATTTGGATAGCATGTGAGCCCCGCAGGCGAATTGAGGCGAAGATGGAGGGGTGCGGCACATGACTTCGACAATGGAGAAATGGATATCCGGGTAGAGCACCGTGACAGCTGTTAAGTGGTAGACGGCACATAGTGAGTGAAGCTGCAGTGTGATATCCCCTTGCGCCTCATTACGAGCTTCTATTCCCAATTGAGGCGGGGTTATCTCAAGGAGTGTCGAATCCGTCATTGACACGCTTGACCAGAAGTTGCTGTTCAGTTGAGAGAGGGATAGCGCGAGGTTGTATGTCTGTTGGGGCGTCGGAGAAGAATCTATTAGTAGTTCAATATAGTTGTTGATTTGCGCCAAAGTTGTCTTGTCCTGAGAGCATATCTCAACCAGTCCCCATACGGCTTCTATTTTCCAACCCAATTCATCCTTCTGACTTGTCCCCGTGTGCTCCGTGTACATGTTGCACCATAGTACGAATGTGTTGGCAAGAATAGTAATGAGTCCGTCGGAGGAATGACCTCCGGCTATCCGACGGCACAATGATGCAACTGTCTGTGCATCGGTTACGTTACAATCCGCTGCCGGTTCGCCGGTCGGTCCAAGCGGGTTTTCCGGAGTTGTCTGGCGCCCCAGAAGCGGATCTGGACTGTTCTGACGCATATAGACGGAGGTAGGGACAACCAAGGAGAGTAGGGTCGCAGCATAGGTCACCGAGAGTAGAGCGGCATCATGAAGTGTAGCAGTACGATTGAGGTGCGACTTCAAGAGCCCGCTGGCGGAGTTAACTATACCCTCGATGTCGACATTGTCGAGTTGATTATTCAGGATTTTTGCGATGGTCAATCCCACGACACCGCTGAGACGAAGGGCCTCAAGGTTGCTTTGGCTGGGCTCGAGGTTGCTGTCTGAGGTCATAGCAGCCTGTTTTCTGCATATTGTGTTAGCGCAGTCCTGGAATAGTTCACGTTGATACCATTTCGTACTCACTCCTCTATTTTTGTGCCTAGATTCCAGACCATTCCGATAAGTCTGTGCTCTAGTTTCTGTTTTCCTACAAAATCTGAGTTGACAGATCTAAAGGGGTGTAGACGGTAAAGTACATTGATCAGCTGAGGAGGAGCGCTCTTGTAATCTTCTGCTGCCAGTAGTGAGTGAATCCCGGAGAGGAACCGAAAGTGGAGGTCATTGGTGATAGGCTTCGCTACGTCAGAATCACCGTTTTCTGGATACCCAAGCCATGCAGAGTTCCAGAGGTCACCTAGCCCAAACGCAAGCATTGTCGTCAAGCTTTGGTCGTCGTGTGATTGAAACCCCATCGCCGTCTGGATTGCCCTCACAGTAGAGCTATGTTCACGTAGGTTTGGTGATCCGTCTTGACTCATGCGCGCCCTTTGTATCACCGCGCATGTGATGAGACCCAACTTGATTCTTGGCAGGCCCGCGTGCTCGGCGTTGGAAGCAAGCCTCACACAGAGCTTACTGATCGGAAGAATTGCCAAAATATCGTTGGTAAGTAACAAAAGTAGAGTTGCCGCATTGACCAGCGATAGCAAGGATGCGGGATGGAGGGGGGCTGCCTTGTTCAAGTGTTGCTGCATCAGGTTCGTAATCGAGTCAAAGACTGCACTTGGGTCCCTATCATCGCCTTGGAGTAACCTAAGGCTGCGAGATGCTGCGGTGTTTCCAATACGTAGTGCGTCGAGGTTCTGTCGACTAGGCAGGAATTCACCGTCCGTAATCAAACCAGCCACGTTGCTGTTACGTACAGGTGCAGTTCATTAGCATGCCAAACTAGTAAAAGCCAGCACGCGCACCCACTTTTCAATCTGAGTCTGCATTTTCCATATCATTACCTCCATGTTATCTCCCACCTCATTTGTGTTACGCATGTTCTTATTGTCAGAGGAACTAAGAAATGATAAGGCACGAGAATAGAGCAACACAACAGTTTCTGTGCTGCCACCCCGATAACTGTTACTTGATGCAAGTCGCTTTGAAATCTCCATGGCAGCATCACATTTCAACAGTGGTTCGCAAAAGAAACCTTGACTCGCTCCGGCAATCGACTGTAGGGCTATGTCGACGGACCGAGGTACTTCGCAGTTCTTGATGATCCAACTCAATGCAAGGCTGGCCAGCTGTCCCTGCAGCTCCACTTTATCGTGTTCCACGCTAGCAACGCTTGAGTAAGCCCTGGTCCATTCTGGCATCCACTCTGGTCGTGTGAACCACCTGTCTATTCGCGTTGTTATTGGTATTTCATACCAAGACCTGTCCGTTAACCAGTCCCAAACTATGGCTGCAGGCCAACGCACAAGAAACATCGCACTAGCAAACAATGGATCAGGTCAGTAAGTGCAGCCAGGGATTCGTGGACATGTGTGTTTCTTACATGGAGTTATCTGTGTCAATGCCACTCAACCAATCTGAGACCTTCACAAGGCGATCAAATAGGTATTCCACTGGCCGCAATATCAGGTGCAAAACATGCCACGCCAGATAACGCAGAACTTGAGACGCGGTAAGTAATACCAGCTGAGGAACAAGTCGGGCAGGTTTTGTTCGACATATGACTGACACAATTGTCGGATACGGAAAGGAATCCAGCAGAATTGCAGCAACACTTGACCAGACGTAGAATCCAAATGCTACCCCAGAGACGCAGATAACTGGGACCGCTACAACGCTGTGCATATCCCACAGCAGGATACATAGTCCCACGGAAAAAAGAACTACAGAACTGTCAATACATACATAGTCCCAGTCGATTGAAAGACTTACGCAGTGCGAGATGGATTATAGATGGAAGCAGGGCCAGTAGCTCTGACATTTTCCATCGTTCCAGCATGTCCCATTTCTGCTGCCGACGACAGGTTTGTGTGTAGTGTTGTCCCGTTCGACCACTCATGAACGAGTGACACCAGTCCTTGGATAGAATGGCGATGAACGAGGTTGCAAGACTGAGGCTGAGCGACAGGTACCACAAAGTGTTGACGTAGATGGCAGTGGGAGATGGAACAAACTCGGCAGAGTCATCGGGAGGTGTAGTTACAGATGCTGGTAGCTGGGTGCCGTTGGCGAGCGTAAGTAGCGTTTGTGAAATTACGGCCAGTGTCCGGGCCGATAAGTCGGTGGGGTCTGGCTGGAGCATCTTCGAGCTCTCGATGAGAAACCTAAGGACGTAGAATGAGATTTGGAATCCAGCACTCTCGCGGTCATGATGCTCCAGCTTACGCAGTAGAGATTGCCGAGAACAATGCAGCCTACAAGGGTAGGATCAGTAGATACACGAGTCCAGTATACTAGCACCGGCTGTATGCTCACGAATACTACGCAGAAGTCAGCTGCAATGTGATTTTGGCAAAAATAGAAACACGTACTCAGAATCACATCCGTTGAGCTTAACAAGCGATATTACAAAAAAGGTATGTAAGTGTACCATTACTACCTACTTCAGCGACTCACTCATTCCAGCCTTTCACTAGCTCCCCATCAAACCTGTCGGTTTCCTCAACATACACCTTCCAGACTCGGGCGTCCCGATGAAGTTCAGTGCCGTATTCGTCAAACTCGTTCTGCGGATCGACCGCTGTCATCTACGGGACATTCCAGTCCTATAACTCATCATGAATGGATCAATAACTCGTACCCGGAGTGGTGCCGTGCCGCCTTGTGGCTCCATGGCTTGTGTGGCTGTCTGCACACCAGCATCATTCTTTGGTCCTGGCTCAGCACTGACACCGACGGACGCCCGGGCGGCCTTAAATCAACTAAGTCAGTCCTCCACTGATCTCGATACCGATTTGCCAGTAGCCGACACCGGATACAAAGTTGGCGCTTCACTTACCTCTGGCGTGTTCAACCGGCCATTCACTTGGGATGACTTGTAGTCGCCGGGATCGCTCTGATATCTTCTCCTTCTGTAGGTACTCAGTAGCATTGGTGCGTGATGGTCGTCGAATTTTCACGAACGTACACGAGGTGTGGGACACGTTGATGCGTTCAGGCGCCGTGCTGTCAGTCTAAGCGCCAACGGGTGGGGCCTGGCATTCACATCTTCAGAAATAGGGCTCAGTCGCGATTGAGTGATGAGATATGTATATGAATGCTGTGTGTTTATCATGCAAGTCGCTGGGGCGCAACACTCGGACAGAGCACGCTACCGACTGCCAGGAGTAATGATGGGCAATTAGGTCCACATAGTGGACCCTGAGTGTCTGTCCATTCAATGGTCTGATATTCCGACGGCACAACCCGCTCTCCTTCCCAGCCCGCTCGCGCTGGTGCCTCACCCACTTGTTTTTTTAAGAGGGTACTCCCGCCGAGTGACGGGCGTTGAGGAAGGACCAAGATTTTACTGGGTGTGAGAGCCAACTACAATCGTGCCCCGGGGATCGTTGGATTGCTAGCCTAGCTCACGCGCCAAGAAAGGTAATTCGAAATAAATTTTTTATCCCCAACCCCCCGACGTAGTGTACAGATTGAACCTAATGAAACAGCTCACTATGCTACCTGCAAAGCATTAACGGAAACTCGTCGATATGCGGTTATGCCGAGGCCCGCCCTCGGATTCCAAGGCACTCGAATCGCAGATTTGTCGCTACCCAAATAGACAAACTTGAGATTTAAAGTCGGCCAAACTATTATCCCAGAAGCCCTCCGTCACGGCGTCAACCTGAAACTGGCAACGGTCTTAGTTGCGGCAGATCGACCGGCCGAAATTATGATGCATACCATTAAACTGAACGCAACGCTCGTGGGTTTGAGCAATTCAGATAATCAAGAGACGAAATCCTTCCTCAACTCGGCGATGAGTCCAACAATTCGGGATTCGAGTGCTGCCGCAATGCCGACATCCGTGCTGTGTGACGCGTTCCAGAGGGTTTGCCTAAGCGGAACGATCACCACGTTCATTGATTTTAAATCCGGCGTACCCACTCTCGAGCATAAATTATGGGGTTCTTTATTCTAGGTTTAGAGCCGTGGATTAAGGGTGGGTAAGTCGGGCACGCCTGGGACGTCAGACTAGTCAGCGCGCGGGAGAATGTCAGAACCAAGTCGTGAAAGCGGTGTATCAGAAATCGAACGCACTCCAGTGGCTTGGTATTGGCGGTAGCCACCATACCGAGGCGAGGATCAGGAACGGACGAGTCCAAAACCATGAGACAGCGACAAGGAGGAGGGTTATGCGAAGACATTTGGCGGGACCAAACGGCGCATTGGCAGGGGTCCGAACAGGAGCCAGATATGGGGTTGGGTGACGAACATTCGGGGAGTCCACACACTTTGAATCGCAGCCGTCCGAAATGAAGTCGCACGGATAAACGCGAAGATGGTGAGCTGCCACAGGGCCTTATCTGGTCAAGGACCCTAATAAAGTTATCAGCTAAATGAAATTGAGTGCGCTGCATGAGCTGACCTGAGCTCCATGCCCTTTATTTCAACCAGTCAACCAGATGCCTATTGCCATGTTGTTTTAGTCCCTCGTAGATCTGCCGAATTCGCTTTGGTGCCCCAAAACCTGTTTTCCGCTCCGTTGCCCTGTCCATGTTTTCGATTCCGTCCCTGAAAGCTTTTGAGTAGTGCTGTTGAGCATCACCACCTGTCCCTCATCTCAATGCGGGCTCCTTAGACCCTGCAGCTAGCATGCCTCCCCTTAGTTGGCCTGTCCTCGCTGTCGCGCCAACTGAGTTGCTACTGTACTCTAGTGGATTAGCTTGCGTTGACCACGCTCATTTGGCTCACTCGCACCTCCCCCTCGTATATGGTCCCCTCCGTCGTTTCAACAGAGCTCCACTCGGTATAGCTTGAACGAGATCCTATCAGGTGCAAAGTGTGGCTCGCCTTAGCGTTGGTTGTACAGCTCGACTGGCTATGTTGTGACTTAGTAATCATACACGTACTTACATGCGTGTCATTCTCGTGTATCTGAGCCCGTATCTCGTTTGTGTGTTGTACATTCGTGTCAACACGTATTTCTGTCGTATATACATAGTATCTTTAGCGTGTATAAATAGAGGCTGTATAAACGTTGTATATACATCGATTCAGTCATATACAATTCGCTTTCCACTGCTCTACTTCGCTAAGATCTAGCTTTGAGTGTCGAGACGTTCTCGAGTGATCCTCAACAGGCTAAGCTGGGATGCGGCAAGGCCAATGGCACAAACGGGCGGCGTCATTCGTAAAGGTACTCTAGAAAGGCAAGCGGAAACGTCAACTGGTGCAAAAATAGAGTGTGTGGCTTGTCTTGCAGTCTCTCTTTCTTCCAACCGTCCCTCGGCGTTACATGGTTGGGGTTTGATCAGGCAGACGTCGGGTGAGGAGTTGAACCAGCCGGAGCAACAACTTGGCTTTTGCATGGTTACAGAGTCGAGGTGCTTCTGATATTCTCATTCCAGCGCAAGTAGCACACAAAGGCGAGCCGCGGAGCTTGGGCGGATACGAGTGTGGTTCGGTTCATCGAACGGGAAGGAAGAAAGTAGAAATCAAATACTTTGTATCACATGACTTGTTGACACATATTTGGCCTCACCGAGCTTTCTGCTGTTGAGTTCACTGCACCAGCCATGGCCCAAGCAACCGTGTATGCCGGATGGCACTCGAATTCGACCAGGAACCTCAGTATTGTGACGGAGAAATAATCTTGCTAATGCTAGGTATATATCGATGCTCTTTTGCTTCACATTTATCGCAGCAGCTCAGGATAAATTGGTTACCGTGGGAAGTGATTCATGGACTACAAAAACTGCCAAGGCAATGCGAGCTCCTATCGTAGCATACCCACACCTCATCGCCCGTTATTCTGGTCGGTCCGCTGTATTACTCCGTCAGTGTCCCGCCAATGTCCCTCTCATCGACTTGATAACTCGCCACTCAATGCACGCACCGCTCTCCTTTCTTGCTTGGCCCTGGTCTTCTCCGTCCGTTTCAATGCCTTCCGATAAACTAAACTTGTTTCTCTCTTGAATTTATTGGCTTGACTTACTGACCACGACTCTAACTGGAGAATTATTTCCTTCAAGGCGTTTCTGGGCGTACATCACATCGACCGTCAGCCTTGTTCCTCGCTGTTTTTTTCGCGTCTGCAGTCGCAGTTGTCGGGCTTCAAAGCAGTGTACCATATTTACTATAAACCCGCTAGTTCTACCGCTCGCATGTTACTGCCTCTGGTTCTGCAACTGTCTCCCCATCCCGACGCTGTAGTTTGTTACACACCGCCTTTTGCACTCAGAACACTCATCTCGAAAGAAACGACCGTGCACCTTGCTCCCCGGGCGTCTGGTACATGTGGCTTGTATCAACCAGACACATGGGGGGGACCACACCGGAGGCACGCGGCATTCCTCGGGATTGGCCTTAGGATAGTGGAGGTGTAGCAAAATGAAACGGCGCTGGGTGCGGGATGTATTTCTGCCTTTTTTTGCCGGCTCCATGCGCAGGGATATGAGGATGCAAAGGGTGAATGAATCACCTGGATTAATTCAACTAATTATTTTGTTGATCAGAGGGAATGTAAATATAATCGCACATATGAATGCAAGGAGTGTGAGAATTGGTAAAATCCAATGGGGATTAGACCCGTTGGTGCTTTTGTAATTCCTAGCGCGTGAATAAATTCCGAGTGAAAACGAGTATATATGCGATAACGGAAGAAATGGGGTAAGTACACAAAGAAGAAAATTTCCCGGATAAGAATATCCGGTACTGTACAGAGCCACGTCGAATATCGACACTCCAACAGATGCCTGGAGCAAAGGTCGAGGAAGCTTTGTACAATCTGTAGTAACTTAGCATAAGTTTGAAGCCCCAAGGGGAATTTCAATTTCTGCGGCCTACAGGATCGCCAATGTGCTGCCAAGACATTCGATTGAATTCTAAACAGCGCATACACAAGGATGACAGAAATCATTTTGAGGTGTGTATATCAATCAAAACATGAGAATCATCGACAACGTGGGCCTCGTTCTTGGGCGGAACCTCTTTTGCTCCATAGTCAGATTCTTCGCTCTTTTGCCCTTGCCCTTCGGGAGACGTTGCGTTGGTGTTGCTCCCAATGTTCTGTTGACTATCTGCTGCGCCGCGGCTGTAAGTCTCCGTCCCGTGACCTCTGTGTACTGTTTCGTGGTCATCGTCCCCAGCTTTAAGCTTTCCGAACGCCACTGTGTCATTGCGATCAATTGCCTGCTGAGGGCTCCTTGTATCTTCCGCAGCTTCGTGAACTTCGACTATTGGCGTATCGATTGACTGGGGTCGCCATAGAGTGAAGGAGGAGAGACCACGAAGTTCAGGTGGGGTATCGCGAACACGTTCATGGACTAGATCCAATAGAGGGGAGTTCTGCGATTGAAGTACACACTCCACGAGCCTGGCCGCCCATCCTTTGAGAGGACCCCACATATACCAGGATTTTGCGATCCACTCTTGTTCTAGCTGCTCGCCTAAACTCCTGTGTCGAACAATTTCGTCTTTGGGATTGTTTGCGTCATATTTGCGGAGTTGAGCTCCTAACCGATTTCGGATGTCTCCCGTCCCACCGGAGGAATCGAGGTAAAGAGTAAAAAGTAACCATAGCTGTCCAGTAGCCACGAATTTCTCAACTTCTCTGCTGCCGTTGATCATTTTTTCGAGTCGAGGAATAATGTTCTGTTCTTCTAGGACTGAGACGAGAACCGGTGATAGCGTCGGAAAGCGACACCTCGTAGTCACTCGGTCGCAATCGCTCCAAAACTGAGAATATAGGAGGTGGAGAACACGGGACAAAACTGTGACGGCGAAAAACGGGATGCAGGACCAGGCTGAGCCAACTGGCATCAGGTTGTACGTGCTCTGAAGGGTTCTTAGGTAGGAGAGTGCGACATCTTCTTGGATTTTCACTTTGGAATCACTTTTGAATACGTTCCAAAAATCTTCCAGAGAAGCATTGGTAGTTGAAGTAGCCTGTCCCAACAAGATGTCCCGTATTTGCAAGTCAAAGTCCTTGGGGTAAGGGTTTTCCCGAAGAGTAACAAGTACCTCGAGCCCAAAAGTCGAAACCATCTTCAATGTTTCCTGATCTTGTGTGTATCTCTCGACCAGGCCTTGAATGACTTGCTTCAGCCGGAACTGGCTCTTTGGCCAGTCGAACGGATCCTCTGTAAATCTCTTGAACGATAGTGTACAGGTGATGGCGAGACTGATCGTAAGTTGGGTGTGCGGAATTGACGAGTGGCTGCCTGACTGAACAAGCCGAGCACATAAGAGAGGGATATTTGACACTCCAAGTGATTCGGGCGCAAATAATGAAAGGAGAGTCGTAGCATGAACTAGCGATAGAAGGGCGGCTTCATGGAGAGTGTTGCCTCCGTTCAGATGCGATTCAAGAAGTCTGGTAATTGATTCGAACAGCCGATTGGTATCGGTCCGGGTATATTGAGAATCCTTCTTTAGCAGTTTGAGAGTACTTGATGCGGCTGTATTACCGATCCGTAATGCATCCAGGTTACTTTGGGTGAGTTTGAACCTCCCGCCCGCAATCATGGCTACCACTTTCCTGAGTAATCTTGGTGTCAACACACTCCAAAACGAGGTTGCAGAGACTCACTTCTCAGCCTCTATGTGTAGGTCCCATATCAATCCTTCTAGCTCAGTCTCCATGGAGTCCGGGCTTGAGTCGGCTAAAAACGCAAGTGCCCGCGAGTAGAGCGACACAATTCTTGCCGCCTTGGTATCTGTTTCCCTGTACAGCCTGCTCGAGGCAATGCGTCGTAGAATTCTCAACGTGGCGCCGGATTTTAGGAGTGGCAGACGAGAAATCCTGTCTGTGGCTCCTGCTATCGATTGCAATGCTATATCGACCGACTCTGGGACTTCGCAATTGGTGATTAACCAACTCAAGGCCAGACTAGTCACGAAACCCTGCCCAGAGTTGTATGTTTCCCCTCGCGGCGCGGGCTTTGAGTCTGGCTCCGCCCATTCAAGTGTCCAATTCGCCCTTGAGAGTCGAAACATTATCCAATTCGCGATTAAACCCAGATAGTCAACTATGTCGTCCGTCCAGTCCCAGACCTTGTTTACCGGCTTCCAAACAAAGAACCGCAAGAAATTGAGGAGAGGGATCAGAAATAATTGTAGTGACGGACGACTGCGCCTAGCGAATCCATCACACCTATCCAGAGGCTCCTCGATCAAAACAAGGAGCAGCCAAAGGTAGTTGAAGCCTAAGAGGGTCCATCTGACTACCCGGACTACGGGAAGGACACAAAACAGGGCTGCTTGGTATACGATTCGAACCAAGGGATAAGCTGTCAGTTGAGACACGAGTTGAGATACGAGTCGAACTGCACGGCGCGTGACCTGTGTCCGAGATAACCGTGACACAATTGTGGGGTACGGAAAGTAATCCAAGCTAATTGCGGCGACGCTCGACCATGTATAGAAGCCAATCGCAATCGCAGTGACACAGATGACAGGTATCGCCACGAAGATATGTGTGTCCCACACGTAGACACACAGTCCAACCGAGAATAAGACTGCATAAATGCGTCAGTGTATGCACTTGCCTACTCGACTCAGACTCACGTAGCGCTACATGTATCAATGAAGGCAGGACTGTCAACAACTCCGACATACCCCATTTTTCGATCATGTCCCACTTCCTTTGCCGACGGTAGGTTTGCGAGTAAGGGTGCCCAGTCCGACCGGCCATGAACGAGTGACACCAATCTTTGGCCAATATGGCAATGAAAGACGTTGCCAGACTGAGACTCAACGACAGGAACCATAGCGCGTTGACCCAGACAGCAGCATGGGTTGGAGAAAAACTCGAAGGAGTTTCGGGAGGGGAGATGGATCCGGCCACTTGCGTTCCATTGGCGATCGTAAGGAGAGTCTGGGAAATGGCGAGCAGTGCTTGTACCGATACATCAGCGGGATCTTGCTGAAGTAACTTCGAACTCTCGATGAGAAACCTAGGAAGATGAGGTTGAGCTTTAGCGTACACATTCGAAATAGGGTAACGGGAGTAGGTTACGCAGTTGATATTGCTGAGAACAGCGCCGCCTAAGTGAAAGACATTAGAATGTTTGCATTGCTCTAAGCGCAGCGTGGGTGCTCACGAATACTATGGAATAATTAGATACAAATTAGCGCGGAAAGAAACCATGAGAACCCACTTAAAATTACGTCCGTAGAACTGAACCGATCGGGATGTAGGCATGAGGATATTTCGTAGCATAATATTGCATGGCTTACTTACTCGTTCCATTCTTTGACGAGGTCGGTATCGTACTTGTCAGTCTCCTTCACATAGACCTTCCACACCCGTGCATCACTATGCAGCTCAGTGCCGTATTCATCAAACTCGGCCAGTGGATCGTTGGTTTGAGTCTGCCACATATTGGAGCCTGTTCGTCAGTTAGTTTAGAGAGGTTGAGTTCACGTACATTTTTAGGTGCAGGTTCACGTTTAAAATTCAAAAAGTCAGGTTCGGATGGTTGTTTTCCACTCGCAGGCGCTGGTTGCCAAACCGGTGCATGAATGTCCTGCAAAACGTTAAATCTGTTTGCCTTGACCGCACAAGGCGCGAAGCGACCGATATACTTGCCAGGTCAGCGCCTGTAGTGGCTTGGGTGGACCGTCGGCCGCCGGGATCGCTGTAGTTTCTTCTTCGACTCGAGTTGAACAACATTTGGGTGTGGTGGTTCGGATCAAATGCACATAAGCGCGAGAAGAGGGAGAAATGGTCCGATCAGCCTGAAATAGTTCCCGGTCCCTGTGCATCCAGGCGCCAAACACACCCAAACGGAGTCGTGTGGAGGAACGGTTTGTATGGTATTAGTCATAACTTGATTTATTTACAGCAGCTTGGTAGCATAACAACAACAATATGATACAAATTCGCTCAAAACCTGCATCCAAATGAAATAATCGGCTGTTCGCTAGTGCCGCTAGGGTCATTGACATTACCGAGATCGTGCCAACCTATTGGTAGTAGTCTTAACTTTGACCGTGTGATCGCGCTAGTAGGAGAATCAAGGGGTTACCCAAGTGGTGAGCAAGACGTTTGGGCTCCAAGTCGATACCTGGCCGAAGGTTTGGTAGAGGATACCTGTGTCTTGACCACTGGCGCCCAGCCCGCTAACAAGCACAAATTCCTATTTCTCGCACCCAAAATGGGTGCTGCAGCGCGGCGCGACACATTGGTGGGCGAATCATTTATCGGAGTTAACGCATTTTCATGCAACTTATCGATTAGGTTTACCGGTCCTTTTGCACCCAAGGCTACTTGGGATGCTTGGCTTATTATAAGTCTGACCACGTTGCTGTATGTGGTTCTAAATTCCGGGGGCTCTTGTTATCTTCCCCGCCAGTGTCTGACCATGAGTGTGCTCTGAGGCAAGCACAGGCCTGGTAATTCGTATGCGGGCTTCCAGAGGGGATGAACACTCGCGTCAGCGGCGCCCGGACGGGATTATTGAGCGGTGGACAGAGGCAGAGAATGGCAGCCGCTACGGCGCTGGTGCGCAGACCAAGGATTTTACTATTGGATGAGGGGACATCTGCTTTGGATTCAGAGACCGAGCAAAAGCTCATGGCGGCGATTCATCAAGAACAGGCCGAGACGGGGATGACAACTATGTAAGCTTGCTGTCCGTTCGCCTTCTAGCTCAATTTCTGATGGGCATTGGTCAGCTTGATTGCACATCGACTTTCGTCTATCCAGAATGAAGACAAGATTATTGCGATGAGTAATGGTCGAGCCATGGAACAAGGATCCTATCACGAGCTTGTGGTACGTGTTCTTCCTCTAACGCAACCTCTTTTCAGATACTTAAATCTACGCGCAGTTTCTTGGAGGGGTGTTTGCCGGGCTCGTAAAACAGCAGCTCTCTGCTATTCAGCCCTCCACTGGCGTGCTCACGCCGCCCAACGCAGCTATTGTCTCGCCGACCACACACTATGGGCCCAAAAACTCCGTATTTTACGGAGTTTGATCCCGGTCCTTGGCAAAACACCGAGGTAATCACCGTATCCAGCGTCGAGATCAAGGCACTCCAACGACCGCTGACCAAGATACGAGGTTTACCGCCATGTTTTGCCAACGACACGGAGAAAACCTCCGCATAAACCTCTGTATTTTACGGAGATTTGGGGTCCACGGTGACAACGAGCCCCTCTCTCACGGACGGCCACTACCAAGCCGAATCGGAAACCTCCACCGTCGCACAACCAGTCTCAGAATCACTCGAGCGTGGTGAAATACAAGAGGCCAAGACTCAAGGTACTACGAATCGTTTCGGGAAGCTTCTGGGGCGGTATGGGTTCTGGATTGTAGGAGGGTTTGCCGGTGGCATTTGCATGTGAGTGTTGCACTTTGGTTTTTACTTTCACCACAGGCCAACGGTACGAACGTAGCGGAGCGTCGTTTCCTATTTCTTCTTGGCTGGTCGGTATGATAATTTGACGTCTGTCATCTTAGCTCGATCGCTTACGCCCACAATAGGGTTGGTAATCGAGATGTTTACGATAAAAGACGACGACAGCCGACTTCTTCGCGAGACACGTCGCTGGTCATTTTGGTTCCTTACCCTTGCTATCGTAAACATTGGAACGAGCTTCGTTGCCGAATGCTTCTTAAGCGCTGGTGCGGACCGAGTTGATCGAAGGCTTTGGCTAGTCGCATTATCTTCTCTGCTTAAGCAAGTGAGTTTGAGCCTTAATACCACAGCATACATCCATTTAGATCTTTCAATCAGGAAATTGAGTACTTCGATCGAGAGGAAAATGCATCCGGAGCTCTTACCGCAGCCGTAGCCGCCAATGCAAGCAATGTCACCACAACGATCGGGTTGGTGTAGCAACAACTTATCACGGCTACCGCAAAGTAAGTATGACAAACTCTTTGCAGAATTGAAATTGACCAGCATATAGCTTCCTAGGGACGTTTGTACTCGGGCTATTGTAAGTTGGATGGGCTTCGTGTTGTGAAAAGTGAATTTACTTGGATCTAAGTGTCCTGGAAGCTCTCGCTTGTAGGGCTTTCCCCAGTTACACTCATCGTTATTGCCGCATACCTGAACATTGTGTTCCTGGAGCGCTATGAACAACAGGTTCAAAAGCCACTAGAAGTGGCATCGGCGTTTGCAAGCGAAAACGTGGACGCTATCAAAGTATGTCATGCCTCTTTGCGGCATGCTCCTGACTGACACAAATATCCAGACTGTGGCGGCACTCGGAAGGGAAGTCGCCATTATGGAGCAGTTTGACCGAGCGGCATCCAAAAGCATCACCAAGCGTAGGCATCTTGTAATTGGCGCGCTCGGGTTCGGGTTTGGCATTGGCAGCATATTAATAATATGTGCAATTGTGATGGTAAGATGAGTTGAAGTCCAGGGCTTCATTCTTTCTGATGAATCGCGAGCAGTGGTGGCGGACAGCACTATGCACACGCGGGAAGATTCCGATTGCTAACTTATATTCTGCCTTTGAAGCCATTATGACTGCTGGTAAGCTACTCGTTTGATTGGACATATTTGACTCTTGTTTAGGTTATTCTGCAAGTCGAATGTTCGCTTTATTCCTGGTATGGCGCGTATGACCCATGGATTCCGGCGCGTATGCGAATGGGAGGATCGTCGCCCCGAAGTCGCAGTTTTCAATAATTCCAAACTGGCACCGTCTGAATTTAGGTCTCTCAAGAAAGCGGTGGAGGGCGAGATGATATTTGACTCGTGCACGCTCAAGTATGCATCGCGACCCAAGCCTACCGTTACCAATCTGAGTCTCGCGATCAAGGCTGGTCAGAACGTTGCATTCTGTGGTGAGATTCCATTCGACGCGGTTGGCAATATGACTCTTATGATTTGTGCGGTCCCCTAGGCCCTTAAGGTGGCGGGAAGAGTAGCATCATTTCAATGATTTCGAGGTTCTATGACCCATCGACAGGCACAATTTTACTCGACGGACAGGACATTCGCAGCATACCGCTCAGCGAGTACCGAAGCCATATTTCACTGGTTTCTCAAGATGCTGTACTCTACGAAGTGGGTATAAGCGCATGTTGACTCGAAGCGTTGGCTAATTGGCATGACTAGGGCACGTTCCGGGAGAACATTACTCATGGCCAGGATGCCGGTCAGGATACACTCGAGCGTGCATGTCATGACGCGAGTATCTTGGATTTCATTCAGTCCCTACCTCAAGGCTTCGACATGCCCGTGGGTCACAAAGGCTCGCAGATGAGTAGAAGGCAGAGACAGGTTAGTTACCAAGCTTTCGTCATCCTCCTATGCACAGAAACTAATCTCGGTCTACAGAGGATCTGCATTGCTCGAGCGTTGCTTAGCAACCCCAGGATTCTGCTTGTGAGCCCTTCAGCTCATCGGTTAGGCACATAGCACTCAATATTGAACTAAAATCCACAGCTCGACGAGGCTACTTCTGTATGTTCCTTCGTAAAGTTATCTACTTCACCCACTCATTCACTACCAAATAAGCAATCGACGCCGAATTTTTGGAGAAAGCATCAGAGGGCCGTACCACGATATCGATTGCCCACCGGTTATCCACAATCCGGGGCGCAGATA
This sequence comes from Ceratobasidium sp. AG-K, assembly GCA_037039685.1. NCBI lineage: Eukaryota > Fungi > Basidiomycota > Agaricomycetes > Cantharellales > Ceratobasidiaceae > Ceratobasidium > Ceratobasidium sp. AG-K. Next base: position 1,483,853 of record JAWNGF010000013.1, on the reverse strand, counting down.
TGATCCATGTGGTGGAAGACGGTCGGATCATCGAGAGTGGCATTCGCACCGAATTAATCGCACTCAATGGGCGATACGTTGATGTGAGTGCATAAATACCTTGGTCCCATTGCAGCCAATCAAATTCAAATTGAGTTAGCTCGTCCGCTCCCAGCTTTGATGTCGTAGCGCATATAGCGGGGGTTAGATTGTTGCCCTGTAGAGAGAATTATCCAGTGACCCTTTACGTACCTTTTGTTTTACTTCCTAATAATCAGTCACTGCATTCTCTTCATTCTTCGTTTGTTTTATGTCAAGACTCCGGCGAAGGAGCGTGCGCGAAGCAGCATGTTCTGCGGATAAAAGGTGTTGGCGGATGACACACCGCTGGCGATTCAACTGATTTGGTCTTGTCCCAAGGTTTACCTGAATTCGACTTTTCGTCGTTGTGTCCACCAACCCTACGATTAACGTTACGTTACAGCTTGACCCAGTCCCTCGAACTTGGAGGGGATTCACCCCCGGATGAGCCCCCTAGCTTATGCAGCTGGATCCTTCTACCACATACACATCCTGTGTATGTGTCCCTTGACTGAATATCTATCCCGTTGCTGTGCAATTAGCCAGGGAATTGGTGATATGGGCTAGCTTATGACCCCTTTCAGGTTGTATGGTACGGATTATAGCTACGCGGTAATAGGAGTCTTCGCTATTATAGTTCAGTGCGGCTCCAGAGAGGCCTCGATCTAGGAATCATAGGGAATTTTATAGGTAGGGGAAGCGAAGGCGGGGTTGTGTCGGGTTGTGTGGAAATCCCCTAATTGTTAGCCGGTAATTGCGCGAGTGGATGGGGGCCGGGTCTTCGTTTCAGTGTCAGATGGGTTCAATCTAAATTTGCGAGCTAGTTTCTAAATACAATGTTATTCATTCTTCAGTTCCTCGAGGAGCTCTTTCAAGTCCTCCCACTCGGGCTCATCTTCAAAACTAGCCTTGGTCCTCCCCATAAACGTCCTAACCAAGCTCCTCGCCTGAAACTGCCATGTTCCCCGGCTCTGGCCCCCTCCCTCTTCCTGCGCCCTCGGTCCGAAATTTCGCATGATATCCACGAGCTCCGTAATCTCGGCAACAGCCTCACGGAATCTGTCCGTATCGGTTTCAACGCGAGGATCGACGGCGACCCCGGCGCGATAGGCATTCATATGTGCCTCGAGAGCCTCGGCCCAAGTTGCTTGAAGGTGGGTCTTGTCCCGAGCCTGCGCGCGCCAAACGAGCAGTCGAGCCCAAGCACGATATATGCGCGGTGAATCCGAGACGCGAGGCAGGATGACACGGGAAAAGAGGTCGTACACGCCAGGGAACAATCCGTGCCCGTCGTCCGCGCTTCGATTATCGCCCTCGTCTTCATTGGGAGGGGCCCGAGTGACGGCATCCACGAGTCGTTCCAGAACCTCGACGTCCACACTGGCGGCACCGTCCTTGTCAATGCGCAGTGCGACAAGCCGAGCGAGAGCACGACATGCCTCGGAGAGTTCGCCGACGTCAACTGAGACAATAATATAATTTTGCCACATTCGCCAGTTTTCATACGAGTACCGGAGGCCTTGTTTGAGCGCTCGGAACGCGAGTAGTTTATTTCCGAACCTGTCCGAGGTAGTTGAGGTTGGTTCGTCCTAAAGAGAGTGTTAGCCCGAGTCGGACAGACGAGATGGACTATCACCTTGGCGGTCAAATCCTCTCCTCCCGCGATCCCCTTTTCCTCCATTCGGAGGTAAACGCTGGCAATATTATTCCAGCTCTCCCCGTCCTCTTGGTCGATCCCCACGCATCGCGCAAAAGCGTCCCGCGCCTCGACCCAATTCTCCTCCCGAACCTGAGCGCACCCGAGCAGGAACCACGCACGCGAATGCAATGGTTGCATCGCGGTCGCTTGCTTCAAATGGGGAATCGCCTCGACGTAATTTCCCCTCGCAAAATAATACCCGCCCAGCGCACGTGCGGCTCGAGCCGACTTGGAACCAGAGACTTCCCAGGCCTTGGTATAATACTCGAGCGACTTGGCCGAATCGAGGTCGCCGAGCAGGCACCAAAGCTTCGCCTCGCGCGCCGCGTCCATCCGCGCCTGTGACGCAGACCCCGCGTTCCGCCCTCTCGACAGGACGACATCAGCCTCGGATTTCCGGCCAGCGAGCAGATCCTGGACGATTTCGAGCGCTCGGTCGCGTTGTTCGATAGATTGATAGCACTTGACGACTTCTTCCCACATTTCCAGACGTTCAAAAATTTCCAGGGCCGATTTGACGACGCCGATGCTCAAGAAACGATGTGCGAGCTCGCGCTCCATGGCCCATTTGCTCGGGAGCGGGATCGAGTGGACGTATAGAAGGCGCTCGGAAAGCGTACTATCGGCCGTCGGCATTTGTTCGACAAGGGCTTGAAGCTGGAGCGTTGATCGCTCGACGGTACGTGTTCGGGTCGACTCGAGGCGGGCACGGAGCAGTAGGGCCATGGTATGGACGGACCAGTTGCGGGGATGGGATATGACGCGAGATATATAGGGCATCATCTGTTCAGCCGTGAGGCCGTGCGCGGGCGAGGTATTTCGGACGTTGAGACACATGCCGAGGAAAATACATTGGTCGAGGGGAGTAAGCGCGGGTTGGTTCGAAGGGTCGATTCCGGCAAACGCTTCAGCGCCGGCGGACGAAGACGTATATTCCGTCTTCTCGAGTAGGGTATCATCGTTCAGCTGCATGGTTTCGGGAACGTTGGCGGTATCCGACTTTCCCCCCTCGGCCTCTCGACTTTTGGCGAGCAACACGAGCTGGGTATGATCCCGCACCTGGAATTTCGTCCGTTTTCCGAGTGCACCCGTCAACTCGTACTGCAACCCCGTCGCCCGCGCCGCCTGGACAAATAAATCTGCCGCTTGTCGGTCCTGCGAGAATATATGCCTCAACAGCCCCTTTTCGAGTACGAGTCGGCCCAACAGATCCGGATCCGCCTTGACGGCCTCGTGCTCCTCCAACGGCGCCAAAACAAGCCAAAAATGGTCGAGTATAGGAACAGGATCGTCGAGAAGCTGCTGATGGACGATGTGGGCGCGGAGTTGCCACCACGGACCCGAGACGAGGGTATCAAATCCGCGCGACAGGATGATTTGGGCGATTCGAACGAGTTCGGGGAGTTGGGCGAGGTGGTAGGCTGGTTCTCCACCGGTAGCGAGTTCAGAGACGGCTTGGGCCGAGAGGAGTTCTTTAGTCAGCGGAGTCGACGGTGGAGAGGGCAGCGTCAAGATGTCCAGGGTCTCGAGATCAAGATCAGGTCCAGTCCAGTTGAGCTGTAAAAAGGCGTGCAGCGAGGCGACGGCGATGGCCAAACGCACGAGCTCGGCCGATTCGTCGTCGTCCGTCTCGACTCTGAGGCGGAAATAAGATTCGAGTCGGCCGTTGAAGGAACCTTCGGGCGTGAACATTTGAGCGGTATGATTAAGTGTCAGAAGCTGCCGAGCTAGATCGGACGTGAGGGCGTCTTTGAGCTGGCCGTCGACGACCCATCGAACGAGTTGGACAACGGGAAGGGATGCGAGGTCGAGCGAGTCGAGTGACGGACGCCATTTGCCCTCGATCAGAGACCATTCAAGATCCATTAGATGAGATTTCCAGTCTCCGTACATACTTCCGAGTCTATATGGTGAACGCCGACAGTCGAATCTAGGAGGGGGATGAGCTCGCGATTGTGGTGGCGGAGAAATAAAATTTGATTTCGCTGACTCAGATCAAATGCTCGATCAAGCGCCGCTTGGAAGCACAAGTCGAGACAATTACCGGCGTGATTATATTGCTACCACAGTGGCGACATTCGATCGAGTCGGAGTCAAAGAAGGTTTGGATTCTATATCGAGGGACATACGATGATAGAAGCAAATCCAGAATAGCGTCGCACTATCTTGTCCACTGAGACGCCAGTTTACTGTAATGCAAGGGTGCCCTGCGACCGAGGACTCAAACTATGCGCGTTCTTTTCCACCGCCGCGTGGATTCATTCTCTTTGGCCCTAAATCAGCTGGTTTGTAAGATGATACTTGCAAACTCACCCAGAACCAAACTCTCCCCTCCTTACGCCGGATCGAGCGAGCACTTTGTCCCGACAGCTTCAGTTGGCCTCTCTTCGAACAAACCGCGACTCGTTGTCTTCTGCTCCAGCATGGGGCGGTTGGACGTTGATCTACCTAGCAAGTGCTGATATCAAATCTATGGGGCGTCAGATTCTGTAATATCCGAATGAACAGGTGTGCTCACTGGTCGTGTTCTCACCAAGACCACACTATCAACCTCGTCTGCCATCACCTGGCCGTGTCGAGGAAAGTCTTCATTTGGTTTGCTCAAAGGGTCTGGGGCCATCAGGGAACCGATTAGGGGCCCATTACGATATACATGACTGGGCTCGGGCTAGCTTCGATCTTTGTTGCTTCGATGATGGCACATTGTTCTCGGATGAGGGACGTTGTGGAGCGATGTCGCCGGACTTGGTGCCGGCGTTGCCGAGTAACTGGCTGGAATACATAGTCTGTGCCGTGCGAAAGTGCGATAAACGCCATCGCTCAACGAGCAGTCGCCACCTCCGAGTTCGTTCTGTAAACAAATAAATCATCATAATAGTTGAACCCGACGTAAGTACGCACGGCGAGCAAGGACATGGGCGATTCTGCAACCCAGGCGCGGAAGTGGCGAGGCTATCGTCGACTGAGATCGATGAGCGATGGGTGAAGTGGACTCCCGCTAAATCCCGCCAGATGAATTGACTTTCCGCTCGTTTTCTGGGGCATTTGCGACGGAGATTGTGGTTATGGAAGAGCGAATTTGGAAAGCCGAGCACGTCGCGTCGATTCGCCGTTTGGTTTTCTTCATGCCTGGATTAGCTAGCTCCGCAAGCAGCTTGTCGTGCACTCACCTTCGTACCCCGACTTCTACCACTTGTCAAGATGGCACTAGGAGCGAGCACATCAATATAGACGTGGCCCTCAAACTCCACCCCGCTAACTGGGCTCGAACGCTCAAACTCGCCTCGAGCCTGTCCGCTGCGACGCCAGAGCTTTACTAGAGACCAAGGAGTTGGGGTTCGCAAGAGCAACTCATACTTTTCATTCGGTCCACATACCTGCTCGAGAGTTTGCCGACAGCCAGAATGTCTTGGCCATGGGTGGCAGTTGGTCATAAGTTCTGGGTGCGACGAGTATGCATACGTCAGCTTCCTCGGTTCGGCGCTTGACCCCCAGCCACCAAGTCCGCGCGAGCTGAACACGCCACCTCAGGACAAATACAAATTGAAGGGCTCGAAGAAGGTATCTCGGCGAGTAAATCAAGTATATCTCACTTATGATTTGATGCTCTCGGAGGTCGACTTGGCTGACGAGGCAGCCCGCAGTCTACTCCCGTGCGTCCAACCGTCTTCTTCCGAATGCACCCGCCATTCGTGCGACTATTTTTTGTCAATATCTACTAAGCAGGTGCGCTGCCACTACATGTGTGTGTAGAAGTCATACTAGGTTGTATCTTGGCTAACCTTTGCCTTGCTTCACTCGTGCCGTCTCAGAAGCGTTTCCGGTCATTACGGACCTGTGCAACGCGGTGGTGAACCTTTCTCACAGTCGGATCTCACGCATCGGCCTCGACTTTCGCTTTTCGCTCAACATGATGCGAAGCCGGGATGGTTCATGCCAGAGTACTAGGGTCGTTCAATTGAAAGTGAAATCTCAGCCCACGATCATAACACTTCCTCCGCATAATACTGCGCGTTCAGAGTCCAATGCTGCACTCGAACGAATCCAGGCCACCTTCCGCGTACTCGGTACCCTAGGTAGACCTATCCATGGGAACCAGTCTTTGCCGATGACACACTGGAATGAACCTGATCTACTCGACATTTCGCTCAAAGCCAGTATCCCAGGCAATTTACAGCCCAAAACACCACAACAAATAGAGTGTCAAATCCAAATACTGCTTGAGTTACGAGCTACAATCAATCACCCCGAGAACCACCGCCCGCTGCCTTCGGGATGTCAATCGCAATATGATCCCTGCTTCCACCCAACTGATCGTCATTTCCTGGTCCGTTCATCTTGTTATCTTCCTTCGACGCCTTGTCTCTTGCCCCACGCTCTTGGTTCACCGGTGCTGTTCCACCGCCTGTACTATTCGCTTCCCTGCCACCTCCGTCCTCCGTAATGCTAACTTCGCCCAAGGTTCCGTCCTGATCCTGTATATCACCTGGAGGCCCATCCGTCACTTGGTGCGTATCTCCCTCGTCTCCTGGAATCTCTTCCTCTGTGTCACCTCGATGGACTGTCGCGCTGGTCGGACGATCTCGGGGCCCGTCCTGGGGATCTTTATCTAGACTCGAATCTTTTTGGATATCTTCATCGGCGTTGCTCGCTCGGTTTTGTTCGACGTTTCCGGCCGCAGGAGTCGCGTGATTCGGCGAGTGGATAGCTTCGGCTGCATCGGTTGATTCAGTCGTTGATGATCTAGCCGATATGGATCTTCCTCCATCTCCTGCGACTGGTAGCGACCGCGAGTCCAAAAACGACGACAGTCCGCGAAGTTCCTGAGGTGTGTCATGTAGCCCATCGTGAATCTGTTGGGAAATGGGGCAGTTGCGCCATTGGTACACGCACTCCATAAGTCGATACCCATACACCCCAAGAGATTCGAGTATGGGCTCGCTTGAACCGTCCCACAACTCCTCCATTAGTTCGCCTAGGTGCTGGTGCCTAGGTTCGTCTCCCTGTATCCCAGCAGGCGCGTATTTCTCTAGGAGCTGCAGTAATACGGAGCTCCATATAGCATCAGGGTCGCCGTGCACGTGGGGGGTAAAGAACAGCCACAGCTGACCAGCTGCAAAGAAACGCATGACTTCGTTGCCAGTATCAATCTCCTGTACCAATGAATCTATAATTGAATACGCTTGCAGATGGTACCAAAGCCCGTGGCGCGAAGCTCTCGGGAAGCAAAATGTAGAGAATATCTGCCAGCCTTGCAACCGACTGGGCGGATCTCGACATATGACTGCAAGCACAAATCCGTAGGTTGCCGTATATGGTGCTCCAACTCGTACGAGCCTGTATGTGGTGTGAAGAGCTTGAAGACATTGCCGGACGTTGTTGCTAACAGCGCCCGCATTCAGTGTGGCGGAGGCGGAGTTAATGTCAACGGCACATTTCAGTCCCCAAATGCTTTCGATAGCGGAGGCATGATTTTTCAGGTAGTAGTTGGCTGGTGCCTTAATCAGTTCCTCAAGCCCAAACGCAGCTACCATAATCGCGCTTTCTCCGTCGTGTGCTTGAAGGTCAATAAGAGCTTGCATTATTTCTTCGGATGGTTTGTAGCTTGCGCCAGCCTCAGTCAAGAGTTGTGATTTCTTGTGTTGCAGATACTTGCTGTGTAAGAGCACGCAAGTGACGAGGGAATTCCGAAGTAGCGGTGTATCCAAGTACTCTGTCCGTCTCAGAATCTGTCCGCACAAACCAGGTAACACCGGGGTCGATGAGGTGCTATCTGTGAACAAGGAGAGAAGTGAAGCAGCGTTCGCCAGAGAAAGTAAAGCGGATGGATGTAAAGGCTCTTCAGCTAGATGTCGAGTCATCATTTGGGTGATCGAGTCAAATAGCTCGCTTGAGCCTTTGTGGCTGTCCTTCATGAGTTTCAAGCTGTGCGATGCTGCGGTATTGCCAATCTGTAGGGCTGCAAGGTTTTGTGGGCTAGGCTGGAATTCGCCATCTGTTATCAACCCTGCAACATTGCTGGCGGAGAGGTACATAGATGAGCTGCACGGCAAGGTGACCCAGTAGGTTGTGTCAACTCACTTTTCAAATAGTGTCTGTAAATTCCAGATCATTACTTCCAGCTCGTCACCTGCGTCCTGTCGGCTGCGATTTGAACTCGGGTTGGAAGCAGAGCTTAGGAACGAGAGAGCTCGCGAATAGAGCAACACAATTTTCTGCACCTGGCTGTCCCTGTAAATATTACTGGACGCTAGGCGCTTCGATATCTCCACTGCGGCATTGCATTCGCGGAGGGGTTCATACGCAAATCCTTTGCCTGCTCCAGCAAGTGATTGCAGAGCTATATCCACGGACTGGGGCACCTCGCAGTTTTTGATCAACCAGCTTATTGCTAGACTTGTTATACTATTGTGTCCTGCGCTAAAGCTGTCTGACTTGGCAACCAAAGCTGACTGCAGGTTTGCTGATTCAAGCCGCCACTTTGGTTTTGACAACCGTGATTTTATGGAGTCCCCAGTTGATTCCAGGTAGTCGAATAGATTACCAAGCCAACCAAAGACTTTGCTTGCTGGCTTCCATACCAGTAGATATAAAAACCAGTATAGTGGCATCGTCAGAAGCCGCAGGAGTAATGAATGTGATGCGAAGCGCCAGTGCCATTTGTCAAGAGGTTCTTCCAACAGGCCATCAATGAGCGCAACGGGAATGCCTGGGACCAAAAGAAGGTATTGGAAGGTTCGTAGCACAACAAAGCCAACCGAAGAGCATAGTAACTTTAGATTGTGCATGAGGTGGGACGCAACTTGAGAGATGACATGGGCCACGTGTCGGGCAATTTCAGTACGGCACAATTTGGACACGATTGTTGGATATGGGAACCAGTCGAGGACTACAGCTGTCATGCTCGACCACACGTAGAAGCTAAACGCAACTCCAGTGATACAGATGACCGGCAATGCCACGACCCTATGCGTTTCCCACAATAGGATACACAGTCCAATGGAAAATAGTACTACAAAATATATCAGCTCCGGTGAATGTATGCTTCCAGTCAACTCACGTAACGCAACATGAATCATCGATGGCAGCACCGCAAGTAACTCGGCCATCTTCCACTGTTCCAGCATATCCCACTTCTGTTGTCGCCGGAGAGTTTGCGGGTATGGGTGTCCAGTCCGGGTTGCCATGAACGAATGACACCAATCCTTGGATAGAATCGCAATAAACGACGTCGCAAGACTGAGACTGAGAGAGAGGTACCATAGAGTGTTCACGCAGACCGCAGCATGAGAAGGAACAAAGTCTGAAGGTCGACTAGGAGAGGGATCCAGGGATCCAGCAGGTTGACTGCCGTTAGCAATTGTACGTAGGACCTGAGAGATATCGAGCAGGGCTTGTGCCGATACATCGGCGGGATCGGTCTGAAGCATCTTTGAACTCTCGATCAGAAAGCTAATATGATAAGGCGGTAGAAATGGTTAGCCACTGGGCGTATGCATTCTACAGGAACTTAGCGGACGCGGTAGATATGGCCGAGAAGAGCGCGGCCTATTTAAATGGAATTAGATCACAAGCACCAGGAGTGAGCGGCGTTCACTAACGAAGACTGAAGCCATATCAATGAAAATCTGTATCACACAACACCGAGACACTTACTGAGAATCACGTCAGTCGAGCTAGACGTGCCACCAATGAGTTGAAAAGTAGCTCTTCGGGCAGTGTTTAACAGAGGTAACTTACTCGTTCCACCCTTTGACAAGGTCCGCGTCATACTTGTCGGTTTCCTTCACGTACACCTTCCAGACTCGTGCATCCCTATGCAACTCTGTCCCATACTCATCAAACTCTAGTAGCGGATCCGTCGGTTGTGCCTGATGAGTATGTTAGTCGTTTTCAAGATCAACTTGATGCCAACGGGCTCACCACCGGATTGGGCCCCTTGTCGCCTTGGGTATCGGCGACTGGCGCTGGTCGTGTGGCATTCAGCAGTCGTTCCTCGGCTCGGGCCGGTCCATAGTCGCCAATGTCCTTCTCGTATCTTCTTCTTCTGTATGTACTCAGTAGCATCGGAACAGTCTCGTGGTTGGGTTCGAAAGGGCGTACACGAGGCAATGGGCTTGTGACAGCGCGCAAGCGCCCGGTTGGCAATTTATGAATAAGCGCTGCATCCATGAGGTTGATCTACCACTATTGTAATGCTATCTCAGGCTTGAGCAGCATTCAAAGTGGTAGTTGAACTTGCCATACCTAGCTGGCTAAGCGAATGCACAAAATCCCCACAAAGCGAGTCTGGTGTATGGAGCTGGCCAGTGTCGGTCTTGACGAGCTGCCGAGTACCTTAGGGTGCAGTTATTACGTCCCAGAGAGATAATCACACGTTAATAACCGGGGGTGTTAATCACAGCGCGTTATTAACACGTGTCATTACCACCATGTGACACGACAATTTGTATGGTGCAACACACTGCGTGAATTAGAATACATCCAAGTTAACTGCACTAACATCCTTCTTGGCCGACAACTGTCCCTCAGAAGGCCTTTTGCGTTATGATTCCGGTCCCAAACTCTCTGCTTGCGCCCCTTCCACTCCCTCAACTGCTTGATCTGCTAGGAGCTCAAGCAAAACCGGGTTCCTAAGGTCAACACCGTAGACGGTTGTCACATTAAACCCCTTTGCATCAGGGATCACTGCTTCGTGCACTTCCTCCCCGTCTTCGCTGCCAATCTCATCATCCAGTCGGAGAGTACCTGGAAGCGGTCCCACCATAATCGCTAGCAATGTAGGGTGGGCCGAACTTGACTCAACAGAACAATTCACGGCGCGCTGAGCCGAGTTATGCAATAATTGTTATTAACACGCCATTTTTCCGGGTCAGTTTCTACCATCGTTATTAACACGTTTGTAGCGTAATGTTTGTAACACTGGCTAGTAACATATCACTTAATAACTACACCCTAGAGTACCTGAGGTCATATGGTATAATTATGTAAATCTCAATCTCAATGCAGTAATATTCACAATGGGACGAGAATCTGTAGCTATTCAGATTTTGAACAAGGATACACACCTCCGTTGCAAACGACTTACAGCTTCACACGCGAATTCAGGCATATGCTCCGTATTGACATACTCGAGAGTGTTTATTACACAACAATTACTCTGAACAACGCCAATTCATAGGCACAGCCGATGATGGTGTGTCGCTCGTTCAGCTAATCACAAATACGCCTTCAAGCACTCTGAGCGAGAAACGGGAGATCTCTCGCCAGGGTCGACCCAATCACTAGATATACCGACAAACTCGCTAGAACCCATCACCACAAAGCTCACCAACCAAAAAGAACAAACCACATCAAAATTTCCACTCAAACAAGATAGCAATAATAGCATCAAAATATAATACATCCACTACGGAATCTGTCCACCTCCACTCGCCTTTCTCCGGCTCTTGACGCTCCGCTCCCTCTCTCTCTCGCGCTCGGCTAGATCCATCGCCAACTGCTCAGACTCGGGGTCCGTGTCGCTCCCACCCGACGGGCCTTCGGCGAGAGCTTCTTCGGCGGCGAGGGCGCTGTAGAACTGGGTGGCTTGGCCGCGGGACCAGTAGCCTGCAGGGCGTTCACCCTTGACGGTGGCAATGTCGATTAGAACGTAGCGGACGCCCTAAGAAGGTCATATAAGTAGGGTATGTGGGGTTTGGGTTGGCACTCACCGATCCCGGGACGTCGTACATGCAGTCCAATAGGACGCTCTCCATTACCGCTCGCAAGCCTCGAGCGCCCATACCCCTCGCAATCGCCCTCTCGCAAATTTCCCTGGTCCGGATTGTCAGATGATACTCTAGAAAAATGAGGGATAATTACCGCAACGCGCCGCTCGTAAACCGAATCTCCACCCCACTCCCCTGAAAGAGAGATTCGTACTGCTTGACCAGCGCACCCCTAACCTCGGTCAATACCCGTAGCATATCGGGCACGGTAAGCGGTCGGAGCGCCGTCACACATGGTAATCGGGAAATAAATCTATCATTCACACCGAGTGAGCCAAGGTCCAACTCGCGAAATGAAACTTACTCGGGGATGTATCCGAATTGGATCAGATCGCTCGGCTCGATCATATCCAGCACAGCCACCTCTCCGTTCTTCTCGTTGGGGGTGAAAAATGGCATAAATCCAGTTTTGGATTCGGTGTCGGTGGGAAGAGGCGCGCCAAACCCGATAGACTTGGGGACGAATCAGTATGCATAATATAAGGGTGAGTGGGAATTGAGATCACCCCTTTACTCATCCGGTTCATGATGACCTTGTCCAATCCCACGAATGCCCCGGACATGATGAATAAAACATTGCTGGTATCGACCTGGTATGTCTCGCTCTTGGCTGCGGCAAAGTCTTATGAGCTCGGCATGTCGAATCGATTGAGAAACTCACGTCCGGCGTTGGGCGGCGCACCACCGGCACGTCCAGGTACGATATCCGGACCCATCGGCATCCCCGCCGTAGGACCTGGGGCTCCAGGTGGAGCAGCAGGGTCCTGTACACCCTTGGCATGCACGGTGACCGTGGCACCTTCGATCATCCGAAGGAGTGCCTAGAGCACAGGCGTCAAACGAAGTTCGCACGGTTTTGAACGCAACTCACCTGCTGGACACCTTCTCCACCCACGTCTCTCCCACCCGTACCGCTTCCACCCCCTGATCTCCTCGCGATCTTGTCCGCCTCGTCGATACATACGATCCCGGTGGAAGCTCGTATTGGATCCCAGTTAGACGCTTGCAACTATAAACCTCGTATTAGCAAACGTGGCGCGAGTGGGGATTGAACATCCGCCGTGGGAACTGATAACGCACCAGTCGATGTATACACATCTCGGCGTCCTCTCCCACATCTAGCAAGACCTCGAGTTGAGAGAATCGTCAATAAAGCATATAAACCACATACATCCTGCCTAGCCGCTGATTAATACGTAATTAATTAGCACGACAGCAGCATCGTACCTGGGTGAACGCGGTCGCGTCGCTCATTGCAAATGGAACATCCAACACTTTGGCCAATGTCCGCGCAAGTAGTGTCTTCCCGGACCCAGTCGGCCCACTGCTCCCACGTAAGAATAGGGAATATCGGCAGAGTTGACATATGTACGTACATGAGCAGCACGTTACTCTTCTCGAAAGGCGTGGGTATATCGACTGCGCCTGGCCGTAGGTGCTGATGAGGAGGGGCTTGTCGGTCGGGATATTCGTATGGGATGCGGTGGGGGTGAGGTTGTATTGGTGGGACTGATACGTGGCAGTTAGCTTGGTGAGCGATAAGCTGCAGCCTACGTACCATCCGAAACAGTCTGAGGCGGCCACCGTGGCAAGTCTTCCCCGCTGGTATTGCCGATATTGGCGTGAAGCATGGCGCGAATGCGGGTGTAATGGTTGTACACTCTGCAAACAGCGTAAGGGTTAGCATTGATAAAACTTCGAGAGTACTCACGCGACAGCCAACACCTTCTTCGCCCTCTCCTGTCCCACTACGAACGAATCCAGGTGCGCGACAAGAGCACGAGGGCTGATCCCTCCAGCCGACGTTGGCCAGGCCGTTGCCGGATTATGCCATGCTCTGGATGGATCCATGTCCACGGCTGCTCTTCTTACATATCCTCGTCGCAGCCCCGAGGAGCGAAAAGCCGATACCCGTCGCATCATCGTGGTGGCCGTGTCTGTCTTGGGGCTAGTCACGTGAAAAGCGAGGTTGACATAATACCCCCATTACAATATCATTTGGCCCAAAATGGCATTCGTAGATCAGCTGTGTACTCCTTGCCAAGCCTCGTGGCAGCCTATCCGAACTCTCTTGACACCTCCGACTATCTCATTGCGGAATACATACGAGGCTCGATAGATCTACTCATCACTACAGACATATTTAGACTCATTCTGCCATGTCCGTGGTAAAGGTAAAGGAATTCATGCCTCAATCTGTGGTACTTCAGACTATGGGATCGGTACCTATCACGGGCTGATGCTTTAGTTCGGCCTCTCCTCTTCCAGTCCCAGAAATACTCACCGCAAGCACCAAAACGAAGGTCGTGTTCTGCCGTATTCGGCATGGGATACTCCATCCCAAACTTCGAGTCGACATACTATTCTAAAGTTTTTAAAAATAATAATCATACGAACATACTCCACACCGGGAGATTAACGCTGAAGAATATTGGCAGGTCCACCAAGAAAGACCCCGACCAGGCTCGCAAGCTCAAGCGTGAACGCCAAGGCCCCGTAGTATGGCGTCGAATCAGCGGTCTGGTACCCCCATGGATAAAGCCTTTGCCCAATTGTACCTTGCTTTGCGTGTTGTTTCTAAATCCACTAAAGCAATTTCTCTCATAAACAGGACGTGAGTCGAATTCCGCATATACGTAGCGCACGGGCCGGATGCATCCGTGTGTGCCGGATAAAGCCGGGTGCCCGGAAAGGATCCGGTTTATGTTTATCGATCACACAATCTATCCCCAGGGATTCCCCACAACCCCTCACTCTGCTCCGTGTAACTCCTCCAAAGCTAGCTTCGGGTTTATGCAAGCGCCTCAAGAATTATCTCCTGACTGGGTGTTTCGCAGTGTTCCGGACTTGACCTCGAGTACGAGTTTGGTTGGTACTGAGGTCCTGAAATATGGCGAAGAATCAGAAATATGGTAACCGCTTGCCCACCGATAAAATCAGGCTGGTGGGGCTTATATCCGTTCGATTATGCGTAGGAAAGGTATAGATTCTAGTAATGGAGTCATAAGATCGGTAAGCCATCATTCATTTACCCTCCCAAATAATGCTCCCATGCCCTTAACCACGACCTCGTTGGTTCCCGACTACTTAGGTCATAATCAAAACAATACGAATTATGAAAGATGATGAGACAAACAGGGACAAAATCAACGAAGTATGCAACGTGCTTCATTCATCCACCTTGCGATTTAACCCTAACAGAGCATAGCGGGTGGCTCGTGAAGTGCAGGGCTGGCGATCACATACACATAAAGTACGCGCCTTCAAGCTTTATCCTGAGAAATATTACAATAATATGAACGGCAGAACATCTTGCCATTTCTTGGCTTAGCATGGTTAGCGAAAGAACTACAGAACAGCGCACCCTCGATGGTTTCTCCTTACTGCGAAGCAGGCACCTGTGTGGACTATCTACGTCGTCATTCAAATGTCGACAAGGGAAAACTGGTGAGTGCCGACATTGTCAATATTTGCGCCTAATCGCTTCGCAACTTAGATTTATGAAGTCGCCGAAGGTTTAGGATACCTGCATGCGTTGGACCCTCCAATAATTCACGGGAATGTCAAAGCGGTAACATGAGCCCAACCATAACATACTATATTCCAGCGCTTACATCTAGGACTAGCGTAACATTCTTATGCGAACCGATGGCACGCCGATGATCGCCGGATTCGGGATGTGTCGGCTGTCGGTGACGACTCCAACATATTTGGCATCTCCATCGAGCCGAGGAGCGTACCGGTGGATGGCCCCCGAGCAATTCTTTCTAGATTCGGTTCAGGACCCCGCTTTGATCACTAAAGAAAGCGACGTTTGGTCTTTTGGATGTTTTTGCTTGGAGGTTCGTTTTCAATGCTTTACATTCCGCTTATTAGACAATATTTTACTAGGTTCTGTCGGACCGGCCGCCTTGGGCCTTGCTTAAAACCCGCGACGCTGTAAAATTGGGTAAGTAGCTACCGAAGTAAATACTTCTTTGTGTTACCCAGAGACTTACCATATATTATAGCTGTAGTCTCCAAAAGGCCACCCCGGCTCCCTACGGATATTGAAGAAACTGAGCTTGGCCATATAGTCAGGCATTGCTGGATATTTCAACCAGGAAAACGACCCAATATGGACAAAGTAACATCAGCACTACTTTACAAAAAGCCAGACATGATGCATGAACCTGAGTGTGAGCTCCCAAAGACGCCGATGCCTCCTTCTCGCGCTTCCTCTATTCAAACGCTCACGCGCTCGTCATCCATTAGCGATACATTGTCGCCCTCTCCCCTATCTTCGACTGGGGCTACCCCATTTATGAGCCACTTAACTCTTGGTTCAGAATTTGATAGCTTGGTATCTCCGGATGATCCCCCATTATTCTGCGACCCACCTCCTCCTTCAACCCCCGGGCCGGGGCCCGAGAGGACTTCTAAATCTATCCGTGAGTTTCGTGAGTCAAGAACCCCCATGCAGCCCCGCCCACCGGTAAGATAGTGCTATTTTTTGACTATCCTATTCACTGATGGAGTCCTGCGCTTCGGTCCGTTCGCATTGATGTGGCACCAATGTCTCAGGAACCATTGTTGACGGCCGACGATACTCGCAGGACTCGTTCCATCTCGGAGGTCATTAGAATCAGCCGGTTTATGGTAGGTCGTAATCTTGTACAATGTACGTTCGCTTTTATTCAGACGAAGCAAGTCCGTTCATGAAATCATCCTTCACCTCGGAGAACATGGCTGCATAAATATTACCGGTAACTTAGATTTGCCATCGTGCGGGCTTTTTCCAGTCGGGCGAGGTGGACACGGTGACGTCTATCGGGGAATATTGTTAGATGGCACTCCAATTGCTATCAAAACTCTGAGATTCCAGATTAATACCACGGAGGATGGCCGCAGATCATTGAAGGTAGGAGGCACATTTTTCTCATGGCTCTGTCTTATTGGGAGTAACAGCATGCGGCTCGAGAAATCTATACATGGTCAAAGTGTCAGCACCCTAACGTCATGGAGCTGCTTGGCTTGGTCAAATTTCGGGATCAAATAGGGATGGTCTCTCCGTGGGTGGACAACGGGAATCTACTCTCATACCTAACTCAGCACTGCAATGTCGACCGCTGTCAAATGGTTTGGAGTCCTTGATCACGTTAGCTTCAAATTCGCATTGACAAGCATCGCCGATACCCCTAGAGCGAACAGATTACTGAAGGTCTTGTGTACCTGCATGATAACAACATTGTTAGTGGTTTGGTGATTGCAATTCTAGCGTTAATTTTGAGTACTAGGTACATGGCGATCTCAAAGGGGTTAGAATCCCGCAAATTTATAGATACGACACTCATGCCTTAGTGTAGGGGAATGTGCTAGTCTCATCGGAAGGTACCCCCATGCTCGTCGATTTTGGCAACGCTGTACTGCAGGAGCATACGCTTCCATTCACAGAGAGTACAACCCAGACCAGTTTCTCGACACGTTGGACCGTAAGAGTATTCGAATCCGTGCCTGCGAGGGGTATGTAACTTTAATTCCGCTTCTGATAGGCTCCGGAGATATTGAACGGGCTCAGTGGCCACAGCAGACCAGCTGACGTGTATGCACTTGCAATGGTACGTTCGGTTGTATTGGAATATCTGTATGCAGAATAGCTGAAATCATCCTCAGACTATATTAGTACGATAAGTTCCCAGGTATTCCTCCCCAAACTGACACTGTAAATCACAGGAAACCATCACCAGCCAAGTACCGTATCCCGAAAAGTCTGACATCGCAGTAATCACCTGCGTTGTGGTTCATAAAAAAAATCCGGAGAGACCCGAAGATCTTATTCCACTCGATAACCGGTGTGGCGACTCGTTGTGGTCTATGCTAACGAAGTGCTGGACCCATGAAGCAGAGGCTCGCCCAACCGCAGCCGATGTTTTATACTTTGTTAGCTCATTCATTGACCGCAAACCGGCATAAATCGCTCATCCGCTGACGCTATAGATGAACTCTATCACTGACGAAGGGCTAGGGCGTCCATTATTTGGCGATACTGACAGCAAGACCGAGCCGGAGCAATCCGGTGAGGAGGGAACCCCAGCAATCGCCGAATCCTGGTTACTTTCTCAAGGGCTGCTGGGTGTTGAGAAAGATTAGCACCGAGCAACTTAAAAGATATCTCTTTGCTCATTAGACTGGATGTTCGTATTAGTACATTAGACACTCAAAGATCTACATGAATCCGTACTGTTGTTACTTTTCATAATGAGGGCTACTTATCCTGTTGCCTACATTTCTCCTCTCGAGAGGGACAGGGAGAGTACTGGTAGCTGTTTGATGAGGATAGTAGTACTGTAGCTACGTACAAAGAAGTCTTGGCCGCACTTACCCTCGAAAATTGTTTCTTCTCTGCTAAGTTGAATGCGGAGCTGGGGTATATGCGACCGACAGAAGCACGTTAAATTCACGATTATGCAGTGCATGTGTCACAGGATAAGTGTGGATCGTCATAAAGGACTCTCGAGTAATAAAGCAAATCAACCCCTCCATTGATAGCTTAAATCACCAAAATTCGCCATTGCTTACACCCGTCATTTTCACCTGGCGATCTTTGGCTTTGATATATGCCTTACTGGCGGCAATACATAATGAACTTACGACGATCGCTGAAATATGTAGAATAATGGAAATCGCCATTTATGGGACCTTCTCTTGTAAGGTACGTCTTGGTAATCCACTGTCAAAGCGTAAACTAGCCACTCGTGTGAACTTTTAGTACAGATCCTACTGTGTTATTGCCCCACTGCGGCTCGGTATAATCTACTCGAACTCAGCCCCAGTACCTACGAAAGTTGACGCTAACAACGCGAACAGCCTGTCTTCCTGGTTCAAGCCTGACCCAGATTTTGTTTTCGACCCTAACTTCGATCGATGCTGTTTTGTTGACGGTCGCACCAATTGGAAGTCGCTGCACGTTGAATCCGATTTCGGGATGAAGATCTATGATACCCGTGATACGTTTTCTGCCTCCCATCATGGGAACAAGCATCGTATTCTCATGAAAGTTAGAACTAATCTCTCAGTACGGCGGAGAACTAACCACGAGGTGACTTGCTTCGACTCTGGACCCCGAGAACGTACGACCGCCGTTTGTTGGGTCATTTTTGTGGATTCACGAGGGTGCATCGATCGGCCTGTGCCCATCGTGATCCTTTTATTGTGATAAGCGCAGTGCCGAGCTGGAAATCGATGTAACTCAGCTCGTGCTACTTGAGAGTAGAGAACTGTGCATGTATATACCTGGAAATCGATGTAACTACAGGTAATATAAGCAAAAGAATATAAAAGATAAAATCTAGACTATACCTCAGCTCGTGCTACTTGAGAGTAGAGAACTGAGGATAAAATTTCCCCGAAGCGTAAGTCCATGTGGAACACTATCACGTGATACGCATATATACACGTATAAGACTGAATATTCAACACGCCCACTCAGGATTATGCGGAAAATGAAAAGAATTAAGAATTAAGACATTCCCATCCCAGTAACGAAACCGGGGAATTTGATGCGTCCGAGTGGCTTGGTAAGCACATCGGCGACTTGTTGGTCGGTTGGAATGAACTGCAGATCGAGTTCGTGGAGAGCAACCATCTCACGAATAAAATGGTGTTTGACTCAAATATGCTTCGTGTTTTGATGATTGACGGGGTTCTTGGCTAATGCAATACTCGATTGATTATCGGTAAGTAGCGTAGTCGGACCATCGGCAGCAACTCCGAGTTCGGCAAGGAATTGGCGTAGCCAGATGAGTTCTCGTGCTGCGCTCGCAGCAGCGACGTATTCGGCTTCGGTGCTGGATAGCAAAATGGTTGGCTGTTTTCAAGATGACCATGTGACAACCCCTCCAGCCATTATGAAAGCCCACCCAGTAGTCGATCGGCTCGTATTAGGATCGCCAGCATAGTCCGCATTGACGTACCCGATGAGTTTGAGCGGTTTGGATCGATCAAAAACAATTCCGAGCTTTTGCGTGCCTTGAAGATACCTGAGAACCCGCTTTATCGCCAGCCAATGCTCGTCTCCCGGGTTTGCTGCATGTTGTGCAAGCAATCCTGTCGCGAAAGCGATGTCGGGACAAGTGGATATCATCGCATACATGAGCGATCCGACAGCTTGTTGATAAAGAGTTCGATCTATGGTGGGGGACACGAGTTTAGGCAGGTTTGGAGACTCGGCCATGGGCGTTTCGCATGATTTTGACTCAGCCATACTGAATCGAGTGATAATGTCGTGAATGTATCGCTTTTGGCATATTTTCAGTGTGCCGGCCGCGCGATTGCACTCGATTTCGACCCCAACAAACATCTGTGCCTCGCCTAGATCGACAATGTCAAACAATTTGCGCATTTTCGACTTGATACCCTCCAGAAAGGATAGAGGTTTACCAGCTAGAAGCATGTCGTCGACGTGAGCCAAAATTATTGCCAAGTTATTGCCATCACGGAGTATGAATACAGCATGATCGCTATCGGTCCTGGTAAAGCCGAGCGCTTCAAGAACCTCTTTGAGTCGCAGATAGAACGCTCGAGCAGCTTGTTTCAGCCCGTACAGTGCCTTGACGAGTTGCCAGACATAATCGCCTTCGACAAAACCCTCTGGCTGTTCCATATAGAGTTCTTCCTCAATAACGCCATGGAGAAACGCCGTTTTGATGTCCATTTGGAGCAACTCAAGGTCTTCGCTTGCGACGATGCTAAAAAGCACCTTATATGCGTTCGCAGCGGCGACAGGCGACAAGATTTCGACGTAATCAATGCCTGGGGTTTGGAGGAATCCCTTTGCGACGAGTCTTGCCTTGTACTTGACAATTTTGCCATCGACATTGCGTTTGTATGCGAATACCCAGTGACATTTGATGACTCGCTTGTGTGTAGGTCGCTTGGCCGGCTTCCAAACTTTGTGCTCGGTGATCGACTTGATCTCTTCAGTCATTGCCTCGAGCCAAAGGTTGGCATCTGGACGGGCCATCGCCTCTGAAAACGTGTCGGGTGGAAGCTCGATTGAGACATGATGTGCGCTCTCTTCTGCTGGTCTGTTAGCTTGTGTGGCGGTCTCGTTCTGGGCGCCCACTCCTTCGCCGTATCGTAAGGGCAGTCTGGTAGCTCTCCCAGATCGTCTAGGAGGCACTGCCGGTGCGGCTGGTGGGTCTGGCTCGACATTCAACTCTTCTGATGGCACTTGCTGCGGCTCTGGCTCGGCATCTCTCTCTTCCTTGGACGGCACTTCCTCTGGCGCTGAATCGACGGCTTCTGGCTTGGGTTCAGGACTATCCTCGTCGCCCACTTGCTCTGGCAGCGGCTCGCTTTCAAGGTCTTCAATTATAACCCGCTGGCGAGTCTCGCCTCCTTCGTCGAATACCACGTCACGTGAGGTGATTATGCGACCGATCGAGCGTTGAATGAGGATGTGGGCCTTGCGATTTGGTGCAAATCCGAGGTAGGTGCACTCGAGCGACCTTGCTTGGAGCTTAGTACGCTCATTGTCGGGTACTCGGGCCCAGGCCTTGCAGCCAAACATACGGAGTCGAGATACATTGGGAATCTTGCCTAGGAATACCTCATCTGGTGTCTTGCCATCGAGTGAGCATTTCGGCGTGACATTCCAGATGTATGCGGCGTGGACAATGGCGAATCCCCAGTACTTGCTAGGTAAGTCGGAATCGGCTCGCATTGATCGCTGACTGTCGTTTAACGTTTGAATAGCACACTCGGCAACACCATTGCTGGCTGATGAGTCCGCCTCGGTCTTCTGGTGCTCGATCCCATGCGATTTGAGCCAGGATTCGAAAGCGTTCGATCCGTATTCGCCTCCACCATCGGTACATAGATGTTTGATCCGCTTGCCCGTTAGGTTTTCTACTGATGCTTTTAGGTCCTTGAAATGAACTGGGTAGTCGCTCTTGTGCTTCAGTAAGTGCACAAACATCTTCCGTGACTTGTCGTCAATTGTAACAGCAAAATAGCGATGACCACCAATCGCATGAACAGCAACCGGGCCATGTAGATCGCTGTGGAGTAGTTCGAGTACCTCGGAGGCTCGATTTGGCGACGGAGGAAATGGTGCACGTGTATGCTTGCCTTTGAGGCACGACTCGCACTTCAATTGCGGCGGTAAGCGACTCCCTACTATGTCCATCCCTTGGACTGCGCCATTTCTGACCATATCTATGACATACTGGTAGTTTATGTGGCCTAGGCGACGATGCCATGTATGAAGGTCGGTTCGGGCGACGTGACCTGCAGTATATGCGACAAATTTGCCCGCTTCAAGGTCATTTTGATCGTTTACACTCTGGGTATCAACGGAAGCGATGTGGGTGGTAGGTTCGACGTGTTTTACTCGTGCATTTAGCCGGTATAGCTCGGTAGCTGACTCGCGTGCATAGCCAATCTCGGCTCCTCGACCATTATCTGCCAAAAGGGTTGCATCGTTTGCCCCAAACAGCATGTAGGTTCCTCGCTTGGCAAGCTCACGGACCGACATGAGGCTGGCATGGAGATCGGGGACATGTAGTACACCGTCAATGAATGCATCGGTTTCCCTTTGGTTTCGATCGCATAGTGTGACAAGGATACAACCAATTCCGGTCGCTTTGATCCTATTCCCATTGCCCACTCGAACTGTGGCAGGTGGTACCAGTGGTTGGTAGGTCGAGAACCAGTTCCGGTTCGGCGTCATGTGCTTTGAGGCTCCTGAATCGACAAGCCAAGTGTCCCGGGCTGACTGATCGTCTACAGCGGGCAACGCATATAGTGAGGGTGCATCGTTGGGTGATGGGCTGGCCAAAACCAGTTTGGCTGACTCAATCTTTGGCATGGAATTTGACTCGTTTGCCTTCGTCTCAGCTGGTTTTGCTTCGCGTCGCTTTTGGCGTGGTCCAGTCCCTTCGGCTCCGCCTCCCCTGGCCCAGCATTCCTTCTTTGTGTGTCCGGGCTTTGCACAGTTATCGCATAGGGGGCCTTTCGCCTTCTTCTTCCCTTTCGGATCGTTCCCGGTCTTCTTGGGCTTGAGCTTTGAGACTTGGGAGAACATCGCCGTGAGTCCGACACCTTTCTTGCGTCGTTCTTCTTCAGCTAATGCCGCTTTGAATACCGTATCGGAGGTAATGAGGCTGTGATGGTTTGAGGTCTGGATAACAGTACTGACAACTGCATAGGATGGGGGTAGCGCATTCATGAAGATTTGCGCTAGCATTATGTCGGTAACAGGCTCGCCAAGCGTCTTCATCTTGGAGGCGATTGCACGGAGGTTGTTGAACCCGGAAGAGATGTCTTCCTCTTCCTCAATTTTGGTGTTTGTTAACTGCTGATATAGGAAGGACAGTGATTGCATGCCTGTTCCCTCCCAACGCTCGACAACTCTAGTCCAAGCCTCGTATGCTGTCGTCGTCTCGATCACATCAGCCATCGCTCCATCCTCCATATTGAGAACAATCTGGGCAAATGCATCCTCGTCGCGCTTCTGCCATGCTGCGATTTCTTTGGTATTTGCTGCTAGCTTTGCCGAATCCTTCTTCTTGGTCTCGGTGAGCACTTCTGGTTGGAGTTCCTTTCCAGTAGCAATGCTAAGAAGTCCCCGCAGTTGTAGTACAGTCATCTGGCGGAACTTCCATGAGTCGTAGTTTGATCCATCGTCCTTGAGCAGCGGAATCTCATAGGTTTTCTTGCTAAGGTAAGCGTCGGTCGATGCCATTGTTGTAGTAGTAATGTTTACAGTATTCTCTGGGTCCTCTTGTTCTTCTTTGACGCTACCAGGGCTCATAACCTATTGTGATAAGCACAGTGCCGAGCTGGAAATCGATGTAACTCAGCTCGTGCTACTTGAGAGTAGAGAACTGTGCATGTATATACCTGGAAATCGATGTAACTACAGGTAATATAAGCAAAAGAATATAAAAGATAAAATCTAGACTATACCTCAGCTCGTGCTACTTGAGAGTAGAGAACTGAGGATAAAATTTCCCCGAAGCGTAAGTCCATGTGGAACACTATCACGTGATACGCATATATACACGTATAAGACTGAATATTCAACACCTTTTGCATTGGCGATCAATTTCACTGGGTGGAAGGGCGTCATTGGATCACTAAAACCGTACCTGGGCCTCCGGGGCAAGTCATCAACAAGATTTTGTCGGCATCAATAACCGCACCTGGATGGTGACGAGTGGCGAAACCCGCATTAGCGTCTGCGCGAGTAAGGCCCGTCAAGCCAAGAATCAAATATACTGTGGACATCGGCTCCGTGAAGGCTGGGGGTCTGAGTGATCGAAGCAATTGGCCTCACAAAGAACTTTAAGAGAGATTCTATACGTGGGTGGTGTGCATTCAGTGGAAGATTACCACTCGGAGTCCGGGGCTGACCAAGTCAAATACGCCACGGCCAGCATATATTCTTGAAAGGTTCGAGGAAATACGGCTGCAAGCGCGTGTTCAATTCAGTAGCGGCATTTCCCGGCGATCGCAGCTAAATGGGCGCCGCGCAGCACGGCCCGTCATATTTATACCGAGGAACTGTGCACGAGTCAAAATAAAAATGTGGGGTAGTGACTCCAGGTGGGAGACGCCACCGAGAAGACCAGCTTGGCCAGGGAACGAAGTGGGGGACAACGGTGGGACTCCTGGGCGAGGCTCAAGCATCCGGCAGTTGCACAGCCACAGACGGTTTCTCATAGACCCCCGATACCCTCTCAGTCAATTGTCATTTTGACCACGTCATACTCAGAAGCCACCGAACATACTGCGGTAGCCGGAACTTGCGATATTGATCTTGGGCGTAGCATCCACCCTCTTTCGAAGCCGACACAGCTCAGCCTCATGCCGAACACGTTCCGCTCCAACTGGCCCCACCTCGAATATAAGGCCCCACCTCAGGAATCCTCCTTACCCCTCTTCCACCATGCCCTCAGAAGATCCATCCCCCATTGCTATCCCTTCCAGCCCGGACATGGTTGCTCACGACCCACTTGCGTCGATGATAGACGATTCAGCTAGTTCAGAAGGAGTGTCGACGCCTGGCGAAGACTGTGATCGTACTCTTGGGGCCCCACTGTCGATCAACATTCCTAAACAGTTTCAACAACCGCCCATAGGTATGTCCATCACTCGCTTTCCGTTCTCACCTTACCATTTTTTTTCTAGGCACGCCATTCGTTACCTCCTCCAGCTCGTTATTCGAATACCCATTCCCGCCCATGCCTTCGCGTCCGCCGCTGTCTACCACGTCGTCTTCATCTTCGATTAGCTCTACGCCGGGACCACCCTCCGCCGCCGTATTGGATAAACACCTCCCCAAATTATTTGCCCGGCTCACGAGTCGATCTCCTACACATAGACGAGCAGCTAGCGCAACCGGCTTGCTGGTTATCCCCATTCCTCCTAGGTTGCGGAAACTGAGTGGAGGACACATGCCTCAGCCGGCACGATCGGATCTCTCCGTCCCGCGAGCCCGTTCACCGAAGTCAGCCGACGCCTTCTCTCACGGTTTGACGCGCGAAGAAGCCGGGAGATTTGTGTTTCGCAAGGCGGGTTCCAATGACACGCCGGGCTGGTCACCTCGCCAACTCGGCCCGGCTTTGTCCTCGCCACCTCGGTCATGTATCGACACTCAATCCAACATTCCACCGTTTTTTGTAGATCCCGACGATGAACCAAGGCTATATTTGGCACACCCTACGCGAGATGTAGAAATTACCCGACTCGACGGATTTTGAATTCTGAATACCTGGGTCAATATTTGTGCTGACTTACTGGATATGCGTTCCTTTTTATTTCTCTCGGTGTTAGAGCTGAGTGCTTTGCCATCAGGATATTGGGCATTTTGTTGTTTTTGGGCTCCAGAAGAACATTGTAAGATTGGGATTTCGGGTGGCGTGTATACTACGAAGCGACGGAGTCTCGTGTAAACTAAATACCTACAATATCGAGTATCAGCTCAAAGACGAGCGATATACCCCGATGGCGTGTGAATACGAACGAGGGCAGGCGTTTCGGAAGATAAGCGATATTTTGACGCGAAATGGCGAAGTGCCAG
The DNA here is from genome assembly GCA_037039685.1 of Ceratobasidium sp. AG-K. Lineage (NCBI taxonomy): Eukaryota > Fungi > Basidiomycota > Agaricomycetes > Cantharellales > Ceratobasidiaceae > Ceratobasidium > Ceratobasidium sp. AG-K. Next base: position 1,458,259 of record JAWNGF010000013.1, on the reverse strand, counting down.
GGGTACTTCGTAACACACCTGATGCGAGCATCGAAGCGTATCACGAACTTGTATGTACTCTGATCATCACTTTATCTCCCGATGTGTCGCGTACACGTATCATTAAATTGGGAACAGCCTTGGTAATAAATTTGTCGAGGACAAGCCGCTTACATTTATCTCATCACGTGTAGAAGGCGGGGAGTGATTTGCCAATCAGATAACGTTTATCACTTAACCACCACCTCACCATGCCCGTTTCCGCCGCCGCTTTGGAACAGGCTCTCCGGCACCACTTTGAGCCCACACATCTGGTATCTCGTCAACATTCTCGTTTTTCGAGTTGATTTGAACCAGTTGTCTCCAGGAAATTATTGATGCCTCGAACGGATGTGGAGAGAACTATGGGGTTGTTATTGTTAGTAAGAAATTCGAGGGGAAGATGACACTTGCGAGACACCGACTGGGTGAGTAGGTCGATTGTTCCCTCAAAACACAATTAATGCAGGTCGGAATGCAGTTAATGAATTGCTCAAGGACGAGATCAGCCAGATGCATGCGTTCTCCCAGGTTTGTAAGATTACGGCTCCGAACAAGACAATTATTGAAGATATCATAGAAATCCTATACACCTGCACAATGGGAAAAACTGCAAGCAGCCAAGGAAGCGGACACCCCACAGTAGAGCATTGCGGAGTAATTTAGCTCTTGATATCACCCGACCATCGCACCTCGTTCTTGCTATTCATCACTCGCATTCCGGCACTCGTCCGGCTGTTCGCTCTCGTACCATGAATCCAATGTTACAGTTTCAACTTATGGCCCAGTAGACCAGAATCGATTTCATCAATATATCATGAGTTTCGGACGTTTCGAGATACAACTATACAAACCCCTATGCATACATTCAGTTCAAAGCTTCTTGACCTTGCCACTCAACAACCAGTATGCCCAAAGAGCGACCATGGAAATCGTAACTACAAACGTCATGACGTGGCTTCCTCCGAAGACCAACGAATGGTACTTCCACGCAGTGCTTTACCCCTCGTTAGTTATTTTGACCTCTACATTCAGACGGAAACTCACCTTTCCGTAATAGGTATGCCCACTTCCAAGGCTACAGCCCAGGGGAACACCCAAGCGATGTTCACAATGAGGGAATTGATCAGGTACCACTTGGGTCGAGTCGCCAACAAAATCGTAGCGAGCTGGGTGTCGGTTCCGTACATAATGTAGCACCAGTCAATCGAGCGCCACATTTTAGCCGTGATTGTAGCCACAGTGTCGGATCCGGAAAGGTACTTTGCAAATGGTTTCGTGAGCCAAAATGAAAAGGTGATGCACAGCGGGATTTCGATTGCGAGTGCGATAGCAGTAGAGTAGAGTGCTGGGCGGAAGATTCCAGTCGAGCGACGGAGGGAAGTTACTTTGCGAGGCCCTGTCGGATATTCAGTCCAGCTCCGAATGAATGTCGCTTAGAGTGCTCACCAATGAGATCGGCTATGCTCGCTTTGGTGAATCCTTGCGCAATGGCTCGTTCGCGCCATAGTCCCCACTCGTGACCGACAAATGTTGCGGCAGTCGAAGAGAGCGAATTGATGGGAACCATAACGAGGCCCCAGCGAATGGTATTGAAACTGAAAATAATGCATGAGCCAATAGTATCGTTCACTCGAGGGCCGACTTACACTCCCCAGCTGGTTGAACACGACTTATCAGCAATCCGAGTCAAGTGGACGGCAAGAATAACTCACGCGGTGGCATAATCGCTTCCCATAGTCACGATTCCGTGAATTAGCCAAAGATATAGTGCGTTCCGGACGGCCGACTCGGTTGCCATGTGCAAACCAGGCTTTGCGAGAGCGATGAACGAGGAAATTTTAGGAACCCATGCCGACTTCCACCCATCGTCCTCGCGGTGATGACTCCTCAAACGACGGGCGATGTAGAAAAAGTATACCAGGCCGGCGATGCATCCAACCCCGTTGCAAGCCATTTGGATCGAGGCTTGAGTGTTGACGGTGGGGTTACGGATAGTACGAATGCGGAAGGTAGAGAGAAACATGAAGTCGAGAATGATGTTCGCCACTAAAGATAAGCTAGCCAGGTCAACGGGCCAACTCGACATTTAAATTGGCCACTCACTAATTCGGCAAGAGCTGATCAAGAATGGCACATCTGGCCGATCCAAGGACCTGGTTGCAAGCGACACGGCAGTTTCGGTCGCACTCGTCAGAGCTGAGAACGACTGGATCCTGACGTAGCCGATCGAGGCTGCCCTTACACTCTCTGGCACAAATGCGGCGGCTAACTGGGAGGCGCTAGCCACGAAAACAATCGACATGATGAGTCCAGCGACAATTTGGAATACGATGAGCGTAACAACGAGGTTGACTCGATATGGAAGGGGACTAGTGGTGTCTCCGATGACGAGATAGGCGGCGCGGGGCAGACCTTCGTTGAGAACCTCGACAATGACCCCGATATAAGTGTAGGCATCGGTCGTGACTACAAATGAACTGTCGAGTTTTGCAATCCAGATCTTGACGAGGGTGCTGTAGAGAGCAGGAAGGATAAATGCAAGACTGTTGAAGAAAAGAGCTCCTGTGTACCTGCACGATAGGCATTAGTCTGGTTCCAGCAGCTCGAATAATGTCACTTACGTGCTTCGAGAGAAACGCCTGGGCATCCTTTCGTGAATCGAGCTTTCTTGCTCAATGTCAGCACCAGTTTTTTGACTAGCACTGTCGACAATGGGCGCTTGATCGGCCTGGTCACGTTGGGATCAGCATCCTCGCTTGATAATACGGATTGACGAACCATGGTTCGAATCGGGTTGAGCTGGGATCCAACTTTCAGATTCGCGAACAAGAGGAGTGATCAAAGTAGTGGGTAGTGTTCTGCGGAGGTAGTTAGCAAACTCGCGATCGGGGAGGGCGAGAGCAGGCAACTCAACCACGAGAAAACTTCGAACCGGCGAACCACACGCTTCTTAAAGAACCTCCCCACAGGTGGTGGCGGTGGTCAAGGGCACATCACCTTGGGTGGGGTCAGCAGATCAGCCAAGCGAGAGACACTAGGACAAACAGGGTGGCTACCCCAAATCTGGGTGGCTCGTGGGTCAGGGTGTTAGCTTATATTTTTGTCTGGTTCCATGTGATCATGCAGATGGAGCGAACAATGACCGGCTTTAACCCCTTTATATATACGTTTTATGCTGTGGGTCATAGGGGTGGCAATTAATGATACGTTGGGCATGCCGAGTACAGCAGGCAGGGGTTGGTTCGAGTTCGAACGTTGGAATCCATTTCCAATTAGCGTGCCGGCATCCAGGAACCGGCGCCTGTCGTTGGAATTCCACAGGCCTGGATTTGCGACCATGTTCTCGACTCTTCGTGTTGCTCCTCCCGGTCGCAGGATAGCTCTCGTTTTTGAACCCGATTGGCCACGACAACAATGAATCTCGAGGAGTCAGCGTCGTTTTTATATACTTAGCTGAATACACTCCCAACGAGCCCGATTCAGAAACGACTGATCATGAGGGCGGGCTCTCCGACGGTTAAACTTGAGCACAATATTTCGAGAGTAGCTTGAGCACTACTATAGGCTTAATTCTGGGGTTATGTTCTATTTCTGTGCTTTTCTTTTATGATCCTGATGCGTCTAAGCGCATATCAGCTAGCGGCTCGGGTATGCTGCCGCTCTTACCCAGTGGACGACTGCATGCAACAACCCGAGTTCCTGCCACTATGTCGACAGACTGACTCAAAAATATCATGGTATATACCAGTAATCATTTTAGCTTCCATTTACTACGAGGATTCGGACACATAGGGTCCCACATAGGTGCGCGTATGGGTCGCGCGACACTTGATACACCCTCTGTGCGTCGGTCTCGTGTTGCCAATGCTTACCACCCGATCACTCTAGATACTATTACAAGCCACAACTCCTTGGTGCCCCTCATGGGTCCCTTATCTTTACAACGTTCGTTGACTGCTGCTGGACTAGCCTCGTCATTCCTCGCTTCACTGACGACACCCCAGATATCGACGCCATCGGGGCTTACATATCAGGGCATACGAAATGGGACATCCGGGAAAGATAATTTCCTCGGCATTAGATTTGCTGAACCGTCTGTCGGTGCCCTGCGCTTCATGCCACCAGTTCGATGGTCGCCTGGAAACACAAGCATTATCGATACGGGGACAGTTGTGTCCAATAGTCCCGTTTACGAGTAACGTTGTCTTAGAGGACTGCTTGACCTTGAATATACGCGCGTTGAGCTTGGATTTCCCATAAGCTGTCGATAATAACGCAAATGACAGGCAAACCAACTCATACGGAAGAGAAGTCACCTGTGATGGTTTGAATCTGTATGTCCATTATCTCCACCACTCCTTTCCCACTGAGCATCTTACGCCTGTCAGACCGTGGTGGGTTTTATGCAGTCGATAGTTACCATTACCCCGGCGATCCTTTGCGCGAGAGAGCGATGACAATCGTAAGTACTTATTATACCTACGAGTTTAACGCTCATCGCTACATACAATACAAACCGATTATCTATATGTTGGTGTAAATTACCGCCTCGGGGTTTACAGCTGTAAGTTGTACAAGTAACCTTTCGCGACCGACTAATTAGGAGTTCCGTAGTCCCACTAGGAAAAGCGGCGGGAGAGTCGGGCGCGATGAATCTCGGACTTAAGGACCAACGACTCGCTCTAGAGTGGATCCAGGAAATATTAGGTATTTTGGTGGGGATCCGACAAAGGTACGTGTCTGAAACCTTAGATGTGAATACGATTGAAGAACTTCAACACGTTCAGGTCGTGATATTCGGAGAGTCTGTAGGTGCCATGAGTGCATCTTATCAGTCCTTCTATCATAGCGGGAGTATTGGAGGTGCTTTCAGAGGAATGATCTTGCAGTCGGGAGCGCTAGACCCGTCAGTGATTCCTTGTTGCTGTAACTGATTTACTCATTCTCATTGCTGCCTTTCTAGAGCTCGCATATTAAGGTTCTACGACTCGGTTCGCGAGGCAGGCTTCCAGTATGTTGCCAATGCTGTGGGTTGTGCGGACGCGACTGATCAGTTTGAATGCGTCAAAAGCATTCCTGAGTCAGCTCTTACCCAGGCAAGCAAAGGTGTGCTCAACGTAGGCCACTTCACTATACGTTGCTCGAAGTGGCTAAATATATGCGGCGCAAAGGTACCCTCGAAATACCGGTTTCGTAGCTCTGGCCCATGGTTATATGGTCCTTCCTCTGGCTACGATGACGATTTTTTCCCGAGTCGTGCTTCACATCTGATGCACGAGGGCAAATATGCCAAGTTTCCGTTTATCTCCGGTGGTTAGTCCGATGTTTATTCGATGCACGACATGCACTCAATTGATTACTTCCACCCACAGCTCAGCTTGACGAAGTAACGGTTTTTGTAGATGGTTTCAATATCTCGCTCAACACCGACCAAGATGTCATTGACCTATTGACCGCTCGTCTTCCCGGCCTCTACTACTTAATGTCCGATGTGACTTTAATAGCGCCTATTGGAGTATTATCCTAATGGCCCGTCGGTAGGGTCTCCGTATGGAACGGGTAATGAGACTTTCGAGAGATATCCTCAGCACAAGCGAGTCGCGAGCCTCGTTGGCGATTTGATCTTCCAGGCGAGTCTCTTGCTCAAACGGAACCGGTGTCACACTCAATTATAAAGCCATGTACTTAGGCCCCGCAGCGCAGCAACCTACGGACTGCTACCAGGCATGGAGTTCACACATGGTGAGCAGTAAAACGATGATATAGACCTGCGGAACTGAAGTCTGGATTAGGTCGTTCATTCTCAAGCAACAGCCTGTTGTTCGACCCGTGCAAGCCCATGGCAGCCTTCATGGCGGAGACGTCGACTTTGTTATGCAAACCATAAAGCAAGTTAATCCGAACGTGTCAGGCCCCGCGGTTCAATTGCAAGAAACGATCGGACATTACTGGTCCGTGGTTCAATTATCCACTCTGTCCAAACTTTTGGCATGAATCTCACGACTGCGTTTAGGATCAACTTCCCGTATAACCTCGACCCAAATTCGGAGGAACCGACTTGTAAATATTCTCGCTCTGATCTTACGCGCAAGTCACGCTAACATCAGTACCTGCAAGCCCCAGCACCGCATTGGCCGCCATACAGGCACGATGAAGAAGCACTCCAGCTGCTCGCTTCAAACGTTGCCGTGCTCAGGGATAAACAGCGGAGTACAGAAATCGACTACATAATCGACAGCCTGAGGCATTCGATCACGCTTAGAGCGCTATACGTTTTGAAGAAAGGGTCCCAGTGTGTCTTGATCGTTGACACAGTCATTGTGTATGTATAAATTTGTTTGTAATATCAGAGACTCTTTCATTTACTCCATAATCTATTGTCTCTTGACGAACCCGTCATGTGAGACATTACAAATATATAAGATACCCCGCTGCTGACCACCCATGTACCCGGCACAGCGTGCTGGCCCATCATCAGAGACTCTTTACTAACACTGTCATCGCGTGCTCAACGGATCCAATGAGTCTTGAAGTAGTGAATGTGCATATATGTAGCATTCATCGCTGAGATTGAGTTGTTGGACACAACAACGATCACCGAAATCATGCCAAGGCATTCAGATAGCTTGTATAGCTTGTATGCGGTATATTAGGGAAAAAGGAACACTAAACTGAACTAACCTGGTGGATTAGTGCAAATTAGCTGGCGCCTTTTCCCTGATGCTAGCGAATAGGTGCTTCTCGTTACCTCTAAGCTCTTTGCGTTCTCCTTGCGCCTCAGGAAAGTTTTAAACCCCATCACGGATTTCTGAGTACCCGTCTCTCTTAAAGCCTGTATCAATCAACAGCCTGAAACTGTTTGTTCCCGAGGAGCCGCATTTGTTGAATCGGCCGCCCGTGACGTCAGAGCGACCTGTCCCACACCAATTTCCAATACACAGGTGACCACGGGAGCCGCAATTCTGTACCACCATCGTCTTACTATTAGACATCTGAGCAAAAAGGTGGATTGACTAGGAGATCGAGCCTTTAAGCTGGCTAAGACTTATTCCTGGTAACTTAAAAACCAAAAGCACCTGCTTGCTTTATTGTTGTCGGCTACTTAAAGTTGCCGCACATTCATCGACCATGCTCTACTCAACCTATAACCACGTAAGAGAAGAGTCATCTTTACAAGCGTCAAGTGCCTTTTTGGGATGCAGATGTGTTCCTACAAGCTGTGTTCGTGGCTGCGTCATCGGTCGGATCGCGCTTCGGCGGATTAGCTGGTGCGCCGTTCCCATGTTACAAAAGCCCGCCTTCTCGGGTTGGCTTCCCACATCTTGACTAAGGCAGCTCTATAACCATCTTAGCTAAATCTACTTTAAACTTGGTTGGCTCTCCATGCGTCTTTTACAACGCCTATTCACGGCCGCGAGTCTGGCCTCGCCACTCCTCGCCTCGGCCGCGCCACCCGTTGTGTCCACTTCGTCTACGCTCTCATACGAAGGAGCTCGCGGCATGATATCAGGATAGGATTACTTTCTTGGTATTCTGTTCGCCTAACCTCCGATCGGTGCTCTGCGTTTCAAACTGCCTGTTCCATAGTCACTAGGGAATACCGCCATGCTCTAGGCGACATAATATGGTGACAATTGTGTTCAGCTGGTTCCATTTACGACCAACCAAGTTTCAAAAGACTGTCTCATCTTGAGTATACGTAATTCCGGCGTGCAATATCGGCTTCACTTGTTTATCTTGGAGAATAGGAAAGCCCACGAATGTTACCGAAAAGCTTCCAGTCATGGTTTGGATCTGTAAGTGGTACTAACTGAAGGAAGCTTTCTGCTCACGGGTACCGATGCTTTTCGACTCAGATGGCGGAGGCTTTTACGCCGGCGACAGCGTCCACCATCAGGGTAAAGAGTTCCTCGCGCGTGTGATGACTATCGTGAGTGATTCTTGAGCATGTGCGTTGTATTATGTTTACACGCATGGACAGGGCTAGCCAATCATCTATGTCACTATGAAGGTAAACATTTGCCTAGAATTGGATAAATACAGCAATAAACCGTACCGCTTCAAGGTCACTGTCTTTGGCCAATCAGGTGGTGCGATGCGCTCCAGCTACTAGACGTTTTATAGAGGGGAAAAAATCGGGGGTGCATTTCGGGGGATGATTTTGCAATCAGGAGCACCGCACTCGTGAGTAATCGAGTATCCGCTCTTCGATATGGTACACTGACACGTGAGGTCCAAGCCTTCGCATTCCTAGATACGACAACGACGTGAGTGAACCCGGATTTCAGTTCATATCGAATGCTACCGGCTGTGCAGATACCCCCGAGCAGCTTGAGTGCCTCAGGAATGCTCCCGAACAGGTTCTGACTCAAGCTAGCAAGGATGTTCTCAAGGCAAGAAAAACTTGACTTAAACCTGGGCAGCAGCTTAAAATACCCTCTTTCAAGTTACCAGTAAAATATGCGCTTGACAGTCCAGGTCTTTGGTTGTTCGGGCCGACTCGTGCCCCGAAAGGTGAATTCTTCCCGGATTATGTCCACAGTTTAATGCAAAATGGGAAGTTTGCCAAGGTGTCTTTCATTAGTGGAGGTTTAGAAGTCATGCCTACTCGTTTATTCTCCGTGACTCATGCTCTCGGTGCGAACTGCTCATCTCGACGAGGGGACATTGTTCGCAGATGGGCCAATATTGCCCTCACCGCTGACCGAGATGTTTTCGATATGCTCACCTCGCGCTTGCCCTGTAATTACTATGGGATGTCCAATACGACTGCGATCAAAAAACTGCTGGAGCACTACCCGACCGCTCCTGCCTCGGGATCGCCATATGGCACGGGCGAAGAAACCTTTGGGAGGGGCACTCAATACAAGCGATTTCTGAGCGTATCGGGCGGGCTAATCTTTCAGGTGAGTGTCCTTTTGGAGATGTATGCAAATATGCTCTGAGATTTCTGGCTTTAGGTTCCTCACCATGACCATGTTCGAACTGCGAAGAAGTTTGGAGTTGACACATGGTGCGTTGGCGTAGCGCTCGGTGCCATGGGAGAGTCATACTCACATAACACAAAGTTCATATATTATCAAGGAACTACCGGTTATTCGGGCCGTTCTAGCTCACGGAGTCTACCACGGCAGTGGCATCCTCTTGGTACGCAGCAAATTGCTATGGTCGATACAAACGTGTCGGCCGCGACGGTAGAACTTCAGGAGACACTTGGAGACTACCGGTAGGTTTATTGCTTGTTTCATTCGACCAAATTGACTTACGTGCATATGGGATTAACTTTGCTTACGACATGTATCCCGATCCCAGGGGCTCAAAGCGTAAGTACCTCATTACTTACCGAGGTGTTGTGCGATTCACTGATCCGAATTAACTCTCAGTTCCATACTGGCCTCGATACTGGCACAATCGTGAGTCGACGCAACTACTGGCTTCGAATATCACTTCGTTCGCGGATAACGAGCGCGAAGCGAGAATTGACTTTATTATCCAGGACCAGGGTTTATTCGATAGGAAATAGCTGTCGCAATTACATACGATCATTTTAGATCTCTCTCTCTGACCGTGCTTTCTTTATACCTTAATTGTGCTGCAGTCGGAAACCGGCCCTAGACTCTGTGTGACGCTCAGTGTTAGGGACCTTCCGTATCGTTCGTACCTCGTTTGTATATATGTGCATCGGAAATATGGAAACCTGACCTTAGCATTCGGGATGACACGTAGTTTATCGCGAGCTTTCACATAGCCTGGCGGTAACGGGTCAGTGCTGGAATCGGAATACGTCGTTTGAACCGTAAGCGGGCCCGATGCCAATTGAACCCAAGTGGATTCGATATCACATACATCATAGTGCACGTTAAAGCTATGCAATTTGACAAGAGTCCGAGTAACATGGCTATGAATCTAGCCTGCTTCTAACAGCTATCGAACACCTTGTAGATTGAGCTTCAGGTCGGACTGGGCTTGCGAGCCGAGCATCTCGAGCTCGATCCTTGCGGGGTTCGTGATAGTGGGAGTTATTTAAAGCTACTCGAAAGCTATGCTGCTGGCTGGGAATGTCTCACGGATGAGGGTGGCCGGCCTCCGACGCCGTGCTCAAGCGGGGCCTGTTTGGGTTCGCTCATGCAGTGCCGGCGACGTCATTGATTCAAAGCGCAGTCCGTACCAGGATTTTGACTAGATTTGATGCCGGATTTGCTCGACAGCGACTAGTTGCTCATAGTTTCGCTTTACCGAGGACGCGGCAGTGGTCGACAGGGAACCTGTGAACAAGCGCCGAGCCTATGTCACCAAGCGCTTGTCACAACCCCAAGCGATCGAAGCACGTGATTAGCGCTCCACCAGAACCGCGCAGCGACTCCATCGTATCCATAGACTCCCGGCCATGGAGCTTTAGAATATACCACCATCACCACGTACTCTGCACACGAATATTCCCTCTAGACTGCTTTTCCCTTGTATGAACAACACGACCTCGTTGCTAGGCTCTGTCGCTGGGCTATCTTCGTCGATCCTTGCTGCAGCTGGAATTAACGGCGCGATTGACATGAAAAATATGAATTTCTCGACTCCACTGTCACCCCCGACGAATCTCTCACCGATGGATATCACTCCAGGAGGACTGGGCGAGCATCGCGAGGACAGCGGTAAGTAATTTACTCCCCAACAGCCCCCAAGCTGATCATAACATTCGCGCGAACTCGTGAAAACACCAGATACGGCCATGAACACGTCATCTGGGCGGCCTTCACCGGGAACGTCTCGACAAAGCTCGATCTTTGGTAATACACCCTCGACCTCGACCTCGCCTCCATCCGGGGCGCAATCAGCTTCTACCAATACATCTTCGATCAAATTCCCCAAGCCGGCATCCCACTTCTCATCGAATGTAATCCCTCCCACTCCACCTGCGCCTACTCCCCCAAACAACACATCCACGACATCCAACACCAAAACCAGCCCGCGACAATCACGTCCGCAGCTCACCTCCCGGCTGTCTTCGCGATCTGGGGGAAAGCGCCATGCCTCCATAGGCTCATCGCGCGAGCTTCCATTCCCAGGTCCCCCTCCATCCGTCCCGTCGTCTGTCCCGTCCGTGCCCGCGTCCGAGTCGGCCGCGTCGTCTCCGTCACTCACCCAGGTGGTCAACCCTCCCGGGCCCAACGAGTCTGCGACGCCTGGGTGGAACGCGCGTCTTCGTGAGATGGGACTCCACATCTCCAAGATCGGCTCCCCTGGGCGCATCACTCCCAGGACCCCTCGCTCAGGATCAGTGTCGTCGGGTGCAGCAAGCCCAAGAAGTCCCGAGGAGCATCGGGTGGCGTCGTACTTTTCGTTTAGGAGAAGAGGGAGCTCGGGCAACGTCGCCAGTCCCGGAAAGGCACGGACCACGGCCGTGACTCCACCGCCGCCGCCACCACCTGCCCCTGAGCTCAAGCACCATGCCCCCGAGGCAGCCAAGCGGCAGCACTCCAAGCCCAGTCCCATCTCTGAAGAGGCACCGTCGCCCGCCTCGCCTGCGCCTAGACACCCACGTGCCAACCTCTCGCTCGACTTGAGCGCAACACTCTCCGCCCGAGGGAGCACTGCCAGTCTGCCTCTCATCGGTCACACCCCCATCCAGCATCTCGTACAGGACGATTCCAGACCGCGTCGGGCAAGCATGATTGCGCCCTTGGCTTCGCCTCCCCACGTTCATACACCGCCCATCCAGCCGCCGGCGTACGAGTATCCGTTTTTACCCCATCATCCACCGAGGCAACCCCTCGAGATACGGGTCGAGGAGAACCCGCCTGGTCCGAATACCGGCGACGCTGGAAGCTGGGCTATTAGCGTGAGGTAAGCTCGAGTCGGCGGGTCGCACATGTCCTTACACTTGCGCAGGCTGCCTGGTTTCCATTCGGACGGAATCACGGTCGGTACCCGACGTGGCCGTGTGCTCATGATTGTCGCCGACAATTACAACGACGACGATGGAGGTTAGTTCTCACCCTTTTGTTATTCACTGGCCAATCGGATCCCAGCAGGGCACTTTGAGCGACGCATATCGTTTGGTTACGACGCTGACATGGCCAACATACGCGCCGAATTCAATGGCGACATGTTGCAAGTCACAGTTCCCCGGCGTTGGATGTTTGGTCCGGCCATGATGATGCCGAGAAGCACGCTCGGGGCAGGGGGCAGCGCCGCTCAACCGACGGTCGAGAATCCGCGCGAGAGGAGCCGGGAAAAGCATTAGCTGTAAAGTAAATGAAATCATAATTTGTACTCATTCATCAATCTTGTAATGGAACACTATCATGTACTGCAACGCTGCAACCAAACATCAGGTTTCGGATATATGCGCGAAGCTGAAGGTTGTAGGCCACTACCATTCATCTTGAGGTGCTCAGGTCACGTTTCTGCTGGCTAATAGTACGGGCGGACGTGCAGACATCAAACCAATTCTCTACAAAGTTTTGAAAATCTCGTTGCGCTCGTGAGGCTTCGGGGTTCGGGGACCTTTCTCGTTGGTCTCCAGAGTTCTCGTGGCATCTTGTGAGCGTCCAAGAGATAAGCGCGCATTTTTCTTGTGACTGCTCGTAACTGCTTGCGAGTGCTAACAAACTGTCATGAGCTCGACGAGAAAGGTCCCTTAGTCCTACAGGGTGGTGGAGAAATATTGCTATGTAATATTTTTCATGATGGGAATCGAAGAATTGCGGTCATCAATACGATATGTCATAGCTATCAGATCCTTCAGTTAAAATTTCAAGGCGAGTTGTCTAGTAGGTTGTTGAGCTATTCTCCAAATATCAAAAATTTCACCCTGCCTAAAGGGGAAAAGCTGTTACAAGGGCAAGGAATGAGCCCTTGTGACAGCAGTTTCTATACTACTACAGGCGCTGTATATACCCTTATCCCAAACCATTAGTACTCACCAGGAGGACTGTCTTCAGGAAGCAAGGAGGCGTCTATGGTGGTCTACACTGACCCAAAAAAGAAATGCACACGTGACCAGTTTCACGGTGCAATTCCAGCGACGCTCGCCGGGTCAGTCGGGTAGCTTGGTGTTCCTAATAGAAAATGTGCGAATATGCCTGTATAATATGTCCACAAAAATTTATAATGATTTGTGCCAATATGAGTGAGATAGAGGGAAATGAGTCAATCAGTGGCTGTGCATTTCTTTTTTGGGTTAGAAACGGGATGGAACGGAGCGAGTGCGAAGCGCAGCAAGCACGAGCGAAGTGGGGATGAAAGCAAAGGGCTAGCACACAACGTATACTAGCGCTTTCGGTATGACACCTCATCAGTGCTCATCCCCTTGTTTATATATCTGCTGGGAGCCAAGGAACTCCCACGCTAAGCGGCACGGCGGCCGGCTTGGCGAATTAAGCGAGATAACCTATCAGCGAATGATAGTATGACAACATGGATCTCGGTGGCCGAAGTTGACACGTGTCAACAGCCAAGACCACGTCACTCGGCACGGTACAAAGGAATGAATCCTTGGCAGCCGGCCACGTCACTCCTCGGCTACACGTGTCCGCCTAAGCGAGCCCACGTGTGCTAAATTGTTCCACGTCACTAGGCACCTGACGACCAGTGCCCGCGAATCCCCGGCGCCAAGCGCAGCAGGAAAACACAGCGACGCCGGCCCGGCCCATAACAGGACGCTTATAGCCTCGACCCCGGAGTTCAACCCGCCAACAAGTGCGGGGAACCAAGCCGGGGAGTTCGGGCTTCGGAGTAGTCGGACCGACAGAACCAAGGGTCGAGACCCTTTGTCCACGTCGAGCCCTACCAAGGGTCCTTTAGCGCCCAGCGCTAACATGTCACGTGACCGATTGGTAAGTCTTATATAATGCTTTGTCATACCAGATGACTAACGCTTACACAACAACAGAGCTACACGCCAACCCAAAGCTAGCGTCAGGTTACTGTTAGGTTATAAGGCCTACTAGGTTGGGCTAGGTTGAGCTCCAGGTGGTCCAACCTAGGTCCCAGGTTGCCCAACCTAGGCCCTAGGTCACCCACTCAAGTCCAGGTTGGGAACACCAGCACCAGGATACCACAGTCTACAGATATGGGTAGGGGACACACATAGCTTTGCAACCCAGCATACAATCATGTACTTAGACACAGATATATACAATCATCAAAATCACTGCATATATGCATAATGTAACAGGCAGAACACCAAGAAGTCCACAGCTTGTCTCAGCCAGATCACTTAACACCCTAACACACATCACCAATACCGGTTGTTTGATCATTGGGCCATGGCATAGGATTACATCTAGGTCTCAGATTGTATCCTACTCATCCTGACCCCTATTCTATTCTATATACACTGAAAGACCATTATTTAGTATATGGGCTCAATGATCCTGGCTCCAGTACCACTGGCCAAGCACCTGCTACATAATCAGTGTGGTTGTTGGTCCAGGTTGTATGCTGTGCCCCGAGTCCTACCCCAGCCGTGATCCTCTGCAAAATGGCCTGAGTCTTACCCCAGTCTGCATACTCTGTAGGTAAGCTGCAGCTTGCATACAGAGTACGCAGACTGGGGCAAGGCTCACCACCTGGAGAAAATGTCTTCAGTGATTTGTACACTTGTACCTGCTCGGTGGCCAGGTGTATGAGCCCTACTAGGTCCCAGGTTTTGGCTAAATGACAGTGGGATATCACAGCTAATACATACAGATGGTTTACATACATAGCCCTGAAACACAGCATACAACCATGTATTTAGACCAACATATATGAAATCTCCAAAAACCCAACATATATGCATATAGTGTAAGAGCCATAACACCAAGGAGTTCATAATTTGTCTCAACCATATCATTTCATACCATAAAAAACTCCCCACCAACATGGGTAGGACAGTCATTTGGCTATAGCATATTTTTCTATCCATGTCTACTGATTTATCCCACCCATTCTATTGTCTATACTATCCTCTTGTCAAACTCTCTATTTTATTGTCTATTCTACTTTGCCTACGGAAACAGACAAATACCAAACCTAACGTACAGGTAAGGAATTGTTATTGCTGTACTCCTAGCAGCTAAGTACCTGCTACATAGCTGGCATGATTACACTGTCAGGTTGTGTGGTATGTGCTGAGACCTACCCTAACTATCATACTACTTACACTGAACAAACTTCATCTGCCCACCTTGTCCCTTCCATGCTGCAGCATGCAACTGGAGTATGCAAGCCAAGGTTGAGCAGGGGGCAAGTGGTCAGCGTGACAGGGCTGTGATGTCCGGGTAAGCACGCCAGGAGTTGTGCCGCAGTCTGCGTACTCCGGTCGCAAGCTGCTGGCGGGCAAAAGACAGCAATGCAACAGCCATTGCACAGGGCAGCAGCGTGGCGACTGGAGTGCGCGGATTAGCCAAGCATCACTTAACTAATGGATATCCACAGACACATGCACACATGTAGTATCATACATGCATCTAGCAAATATATGCATGTTGAAGTACATCATATACTCTACATGTGTGAGAGGTGTAAGGTAGTTTGAGCCTTGCACCAGTCTGCGTACTCCGTACGCAAGCTGTAGATGGGCACCAACAACCTATACAGTTTGGCCGTACCATGTTGCAGCTTGCGTACGGAGTACGCAGGCCGGGGCAAGGCTCAAACAACCTTGCATCTCTCACACATGTAGAGTATATGATGTACATCAACATGCATATATGTGCTAGATGCCTGTATGATACTACATGTGTGCATGTGTCTGCGGATATCCATTAGCTAAGTGACGCTTGGCTAATCCGCGTACTCCGGTCGCACGCTGCAGTACATTGCAATGCTGTTGCATTACCGTCCTTTGCCCAGCAGTAGCCTGCGACCGGAGGACATGGGTTGCCCAAGCGCCATTAGCCAATGGACGTTTGCAGACACATGTATGCGTGTTCTGTAGTGGGAGCTCGCAAGATCACCTTCGGACACGCATGGTCCGGCTGTGGTGGAGGATGCGACCAGAGTACGCAAGGGGCGAGTGATCGGTGCAAGGGTCCAACACATACATGAGTGGGTTAGTCGGGTCCGGGAGTGTCAAACAGTCCACGTACTCCGGTCGCAAGCCATCTGAGGAGGAGGGGCGGTACGGCCACTGGCTGGTGGAGTGCTACAGCTGGCGACCGGAGTACGCGAGTTGTACATGGGGCAGTAGCCAACAGATGGTGTGAAGACACACACATGTGTGTTCTGCTGTCAGAGCCAGCAAGATGACCTTCAGACACGCCTGGTCCAGCCGTGGTGGAGGATGCGACCGGAGTACGCAAGGGGCAAGTGGTCGGCACAAGGGCCCACCACAGAGATGACTGGCTTAGTTTGGCCAGCGGCTATGCAGCTGTCTGCATACTCCGGTCGCAAGCCAGCAAAGGGGGAGAGCGGCAGAGCAACCGGCAGGTGGGTTGCTGCAGCGGGCGTACGGAGTACGCGAGTTGCCCAGGTGGCATTGGCCGATGGATGTGTGCAGACACACACATAGATAGAGTCTTACATGTACTTAGTAAATAAATAACTGACGATGCACGTTAGACATTGTATATGCGTGAGAAGTAGATGCTTAGAGGCATGGACCAGTCTGCGTCGTCCGGACATAAGCTGTAGGTTGGAACTCAGCATTCGGCACACGCGCATGCGTGTGGGTCCTACAGCTTATGTCCGGACGACGCAGACTGGTCCATGCCTCTAAGCATCTACTTCTCACGCATATACAATGTCTAACGTGCATCGTCAGTTATTTATTTACTAAGTACATGTAAGACTCTATCTATGTGTGTGTCTGCACACATCCATCGGCCAATGCCACCTGGGCAACTCGCGTACTCCGTACGCCCGCTGCAGCAACCCACCTGCCGGTTGCTCTGCCGCTCTCCCCCTTTGCTGGCTTGCGACCGGAGTATGCAGACAGCTGCATAGCCGCTGGCCAAACTAAGCCAGTCATCTCTGTGGTGGGCCCTTGTGCCGACCACTTGCCCCTTGCGTACTCCGGTCGCATCCTCCACCACGGCTGGACCAGGCGTGTCTGAAGGTCATCTTGCTGGCTCTGACAGCAGAACACACATGTGTGTGTCTTCACACCATCTGTTGGCTACTGCCCCATGTACAACTCGCGTACTCCGGTCGCCAGCTGTAGCACTCCACCAGCCAGTGGCCGTACCGCCCCTCCTCCTCAGATGGCTTGCGACCGGAGTAAGCGGACTTCTAGGCAATCCTGGCCCGACTCACACACTCATTCGTGTAGTGTACCATTGTACCAACCACTCACCCGTTGCATACTCCGGTCGCAGCCTCTGGCACGACTCGACGAGGCGTGCCCAAAAGCGGAGCTTACCAGCTGTGCTGGCGCCCAGTGCGTATTACCCAACAATCCCGGAGCAGGTCTGCTCCATAACGGTTTTTAGTGGCCAAGAAAACAATATAGCAACTGGAATTGAGAAATGGCCAATATGCGCACGTACATCCTAGTGGAGTAAAGTTGCAAGGATACACGCATATATGCGCCTAAAACAAATCCAAAACAATCAGGAGAACTCCTCGACAAGCAAAGGAGTGGATATCGTGCTCGACCAACGTGACAGACGGAGCGAGTAATGAATTATGCAGGAGACATGTGTAGATACATAAATAAATACGTGCAAAATGTATAGTAGCATCAAAAAACCAGTATATACAGGCTATACGCTACCACTCGGAGGTGAGCAATCAAGCACAGTAGGATCTAGCAGGCACGCATACACACATGTCAGGGAGAGCCTAGTCACACATGTATGTATTGGCAGTAATTGATCCAACATCATAAAGAACATCGTAACGTGAACAAAATCTTTGGTAATGAGGGGGAATTTCCCAGCTTTTGTAGTGTTATCAACGCACTCTCTTGATTGTTTAATTTTTTTGGATGATGAGGAGGTGGAGCAGCCCGACTGACCGATTGAGAGTCAACAGCAGTCGATGATACGGAATGATTGATCCGATCGGTAGACTTGCTAAAACGGTATTATATATACATCAGGGCAATGAACAACAGCGTAAATACTATATACAAAAACGAGTACTTGTCCGTTGGGACCAGCAAAGCAAAGGCCAAGGCAGTAAGACTGAACCGCAAAAAAATTAGTCAAAAGTATACGCGAGAGCCAAAAAAAAATAGCCTACCAAATCAATCGACATCGCTAATCGTATCGTTGCTGTCGAGGGACTCAGAGACAGCAGTCGACTCATTAGTGTAGACAGACTCCATGTCATCGGTCAGTTCATCGTTAGTATCTTCGCAGAGGGTTTGCGCGACGAGTACTAACGAATCATTGGTTTCAATCACGCAAAACGGCGGCAAGAGAAGCTGACAAGATACTTACAATCAATCTCGAATCGCCGAACCTCGCGTACGATTGCTTGCTCGATATCCTGGTCGATACGAGCCCGGAAGAAGGGCATCAGCTGGACGGCGCGTGCATACGCCAAGTCGTACATCTCGTTCGCCTCGTTGCCGTTGCGGAAGAGCTCTCCGGACACACAGTGTATAGCGTAGCCAAGGCAGAAGCTGGTCCTGCGATACGCAAGATATCCCCCGCGACGAATCTCCCGAACACGCTCTTCGTGCCATTGCGTGATTATGGGCTGAAGAGCCCAGATCGGGGGCAGCTGGTTGGCTGGGAGGTCAGGATTCATCTCAAGTACTCGACGCACGTAGTCATCAAAGGAAGGGGCAGAGTTTTCGATAGCGAGGACGAAGGGTGGGATCGCAGCCATAGGGATGAGGCAAGGGTCGCAGTGTTTGAAACGGGTGGTTGAAGTTCTGAATTAGCGTGTGAGATTGGTAGCGGTAATGTAACGAGTCACGTGACTGAGATTTCTGGCTTTCGCGACGGGATGTGTAAGTGCTAATATGCCGTTGGGCTCGAGCCGGCTTGCACGTACTCCGGCCGTGAGTTAGAATATAGATCTGTGTGGATCATGAAGGGCCGTCAGAAGCAGGTAACATCAGGGGTTCGAGTACTTGGCAAAGCAAGCGGTCAGAAGCGGTATGCATCAAGCTCATGGTGCATACAGGCCTTCACTCGTTGGTCGCGTACGCCGTACGAAGGCCACGTTCGGCAGTCAGGCGAGAGTGAATGAGGACATTGAGTGTACTACTTATTCACAATCTATGTACAGTATTCAGGTCCGTATGCTCTCAGACATCTCCATGACCCTATCGTCGCTTCGTTGGTCCTTTTCGGCCCTTTCCCCCGCCACGATTCAAACTTGCCTTCAATGCTCGTGCCTGGGCAGCACGTATGTCTGCGGCCGTGAGCTCGACGACGGGCTCCTCATCCGTCTGCTGAACGTCATCTCCCTCCGATGGCGGCTGCTGATTCGAGGGGCTCGAATTTGTGGGATGTCGACGTTTTTTAGCCGTCGGTGCTGGAGCACTGCCTCGGGGGGTAATCGAAAGGCTGCCGACACTGTCCAGGACGTGGTCCCGGCCCGCTATCTCCGACGGCAGAACCTGCAACTGCGGGGACCATGTGTCGGTCTGGCCATCGCTGTCGCCCTGCAAGAACCCGATATTGAACTCCGGTTGCGTCGAGGGAGGATTTGTGCCCTGCGTGAGCGGGACTGGTGACGACGGTGGAAGGTCGACATCGCCTCCCTGCGTACTCGGGGCGTAGAGATGGCCGGGTTCCGCTATCTGCGAGCTCGTGACAGTCGGTTCTTGGCGAGGGGTTGACGCTTGGTGTGGGGGTGGCGTTATGAACGATTCGTGAGAATGAGGTAATTTGAGTCCACTGGCAGGTCCATCGTCTTCACGACGTGGACGCTTCAGTGGGGGGGAACGAATCGATGGAGGGGAATCCGACCAGAACATCTCGACGTCTGGGTCAAGAGCAGCCGTTGTATCTATCATCGCCCAACTCAAAATTAGTAGTGCGATCATACCAGTGAGCGTTGTGCCACGTACCGGTGGGTTCCTCATTCTGCACCCCAGATCTAGACAGCCCAGCAGACGAAGAAGCCGCATTCGCAGAAGGGAGGAGCGAGGGATCGAGCGGCGCCTGCCCACTTTGCGCGAGCATACCTTGTGCGGTCTCGACGTCCAATCGGCCTTCCGCTATCATTGCCAGCATGATATCATGCATTGGCCTGACCAGTTCGGACGCTTGAGGGGTCTCTGCGGGTTCCGCAGGCGTCATGGGTGCTGGGTCTGTCGCCTTGGCTTTGCCCTTGGCCTTGTCCTTGCTCGCGCCTTGGACTTTCACTGATGCCGATGCCACTTCCCCTTCTTGCTGCTGGACCTTCGGCCGGGACTCGGACGGCGGCTGGTCTCGGAGGCGCTGGCTGCGCTCCGTCCGAAGTTCCCGCTCTTTCAGGCGCTGTTGTTTGACCTCTTCGCGCTCTTGAACAGCTTCCTCGGCGGCTTTCTTCTCCTTGAGCCTCTCGCGCTTTGCATCCCACTTCACGCGCGACTTCGTGCCCTCCCCAGGACGTCTACCTAGCTCCGGGAACTCGGGGTCGATCTCTGCTGCTGCCTTGCCGCTCGCCCTGGTCTTGATGGCCTTCGGCTCTCGCTCCGGCTCCGGCTTTGGTTTTGGTTTTGGCTTTGGCCTTTGCGTTTGCTTCAGCGTCGGTTCCTCGTCGTCGGAGCTTGGAACAACTGTCCCCTCGTCATCAGTTGTCTCGGCTTTCGATGGGCGGCCCTCGACTCTTGACCGGCGTGCAGGTGCCTCTTCTGCTTCGAGATCCAGGCAATCTCCTAACCCGACCTCATCAAGTTCGAACTCAAAGCCTGGCATCCCCTCCGTCTCCAGGTGTTTCGTGAAGATCTCCATCATCATCTTCTTGCCGCTGGCATAGCCCAGGAGATACTCGTCGGGCGTACCCGGGGCCATGATTCGGTACACGTAAACCTGGCGCAGCTGTCCGCGACGCTGGACTCGGCCCTCGATTTGCTGCGCCTCGGAGGCAGACCAGGGGTGGTCCTGTCAGATTGTAGTCAGTTATAAGCTTGTAATATGACGCATATAGCCTATGAATGAAAGTAAATTTACACTTACCACATACACAACAATCGAACCTCTCTGGAGGTTCAACCCCGTAGCCCCGACATCACTCAGCATTATAACATCAGGACCATCGTCGAACTGAAACTCTTCAACTGCAGCGGCTCGCTGATTGGCGTCCATCGATCCGTTTACTCGAACGCTTGGGATGCCTTGTAGTTTCAGTATCTATGCCCGGTTATTGTATTAGCTCCACACTGATCAGGTTGCGAACATAAACTTACATGCGCCACGAGAACCCAGCTCGATGAGAGATGACAGTACACTACAGCTTTGCGGCGTTGGGACGGTGCCGTCGGCTTCGGGCCGGCCTGGGGTAACACCGGGGAGGGAACCTCGTTGCCTTCCTCGTCCCAAGCCAGCGGGGGTTCATCGGCCTGCGATTCGCCGAGATGATGCTGTAGGATGCATAGGAGCCGGTCGATCTTGGCAGAAGGGTCCGCCTTATAATCCTCCAACGTCGGGAATAGGTTCTGGACGTGCTCTTCGGGCGAAACGTGGGACGGCCGTTGTTTTGCCAGCGCAGGATGCACAAGGATTTTCTTGAGCCGCGTGAAAAAGCCCTGCGAGGACAATTAGCTGATAACAAGGGCGTATGCAAATGAACTCACACTCATATCCATGCGAGCAGACTTCCTGAATTAATTGGGAAAGTCAGGAACCATTACAGTGTGTTAGACTCAGGTGGGGATCGTACCTTTTCTCTTTTGTATCTGTTTCACGGCTGACGGCCGCCTGGGTACTCTCGGTCAACTTGATTGGAGACATAATGTCGACCTTCGGCTGCAGCCCCAGTAGCGGCTTGCCCTCCCAGTCCTTGGATCGATCGTCGCGCCGAATGACATAGTCCTGTAAAGCCGAGCGAAGCAGAATCAAGCCATTTCGGGTGGCCCAGAACGCCCGGTAAGTTTGCAAGTCGAGGCCCGCCACGTCTATGTCAACTATTGAGGCGTCGGACTCAGAATCGGAGGCGGTCGACCCTCGGAGTGACTGAAGAAATTCGCGAAGGGTTCCCTGCTCCTCCTCTGTCTCCCACTGCTTCCCGCTCTCTTTGAACTGCTTCTCGACGGCCTTGGTGAGCTCCTCGCCGGCGGAGCCAATGAAGCGTCGAGCTCTCGCGATGCGGCCGAGGTGGAGGAGATCCTACGCATATAGTATGGTTAGTTGAAGCTGCATAATTATCAACATCCCGAGTCAAAACTGAAGTTTACTTACCCGCGGCTGCGTGAATAGCGGCGTTGCAGTGAGTAACATACGCTGGCGACATCGAGACATGAGTGTCAGCATAGAACGGTAATTGAACCCCCAGTTTCGGTACATATGTGCTTCGTCCAACACTCCAAGCAAGTAGTTGTGGGCAAAGATCGTTTTCGTGATCAAGTTGCGGGGGCCCGTACTTGGCTCTGCCCGTGCTCGGTTGCCGTTTTGCAGCAGAAGCGAGCGACCCTCGAATTGCACCGACTGGATGGCCAGTCAGCGCTCTGCCGTTTGAACAAGGGACGTACTTACTGGGGCTTCGGCGAGAATTATTGTCCTCTCGGAATGGTCTCGCTCCATTGCTTGAGCATACAGGGATCGAGGCTCGAAAAAGATCTTGCGTTCAGTGTCATTACCGCGATAGTTGAGGATATGGCAGGCTGTCGGGGAGAGCCAGGTATCGAGCTCGGACGTCCACTGGACACGCAAGGTCTGGGGTACGACAATTAGCGTCGGAAGGGCGGGAATAGCACCTCGGCCCATGAACGACGTGCGGGAGCCTGTCCACAGACAATGCCATGGCCAATTGCGTCGTTTGCGACCGGAGTACGGCAGTTATGTGTGAGTAAATTTGATACCACGCCAAAGCGTCAGTATGCCGAGCAGAACCAGTTGGACGGATATATTTGACACCAGGGTTGCGACCGGAGTACAAAGGTTGTGACGATGGTGTGCAGTTGGAGGGGGTATATGCGTGGCCAAACAGGTTAAACCGGTGTTCCGTGTGAGAGATGCGACCGGAGTACGCGAGTTGTGGTTAGGCAAGTGACAATCTCTGTCAGCACGATATGCTCCTCATCCCGGGGGATCACTTACCTAGGAATGCCGGCCATCGGGTTCCCACCTCGAGCGGCTGCTCCTTGTCCAGCCGCTGGAGCGACTTTAGATGCCAAAGCACCTGGATGAATACAATCACTTGGACCGTTTTCCCCATACCGACCTCGTCCGCCAACACCGTCGGATCGCCTTCCCCACCATCCTCGGTAAACGATCGGTTGACCAATTCAAGGACAGCAGCCCACTGGTGCCCCATCGGCTCCCTTGCCAACTTCCCATCTGGTCCACGAGCGCAGCCCGGCAATCCCTCTTCGGGGATTCCAAGCATTGTCTTGATCTCGGCCGGCGACCTGCTGGACCACTTTTCCACTCCAGCATTGAGCGGGAAGTCGTTCATTCCCTTGAGCGGCCCTTCGAACAGATCGTCAGTGCAGGCATCCACCTGCGATTCGGTTAATGTCGGATCGCTCGGTCGCCAAATCTGCTCGCGATAAAACTTCCACGCCTTATCTAGGTCTTCTTCTGAGACCAGACGTGCCAGTGGGTGTGTCGCCTTGGTTCGCACCGCTGGTAAGGTCGCTCAGCTTTGGTATGTAGGTTAACGCGACCATACTCACTTCTATTCCCCTCTCGTTTTCGACCCAAGGTCTCCATCAGCGTGTCAAGCTTGAGGCGCCACACTACCTCCTCTTCTTCTTTCTCGGTGATACCCATCACACGTTGCAGGCTGACGACCTTGCCGAACAAGCCTATCGCCTTCTGCAGTATCCGGTAGCCTGGCTTAGCTTGCGCGTCTGGAATCTGTGAGCCCATCATCGCCGTGCTATTTTGGGTTTACTCACCGGCATAGCATTGGACAAGCATCGTTTCAAACTCTTTGAGCTTGCCGAGGTTACCCCTCAAGGTCCGGGACCCAGTCTCAAAGAACCTGAATGTCAGCGCACGAACAAGCGGGAACGCTCTGCTCGGGCGGACGGCAAGGAGTTAGTGCTCAAACAGTGTCGCGTTACCAGCTCACTCACCTAACCGGAAGACGCCCATTGCCGTTCATATCACCCAACAGCGAACGACCGAGCGGCTCCCGAGCCGCCAGGAACACGTCGTCGTATTTTGTAGTTTCTTTCACATCAGACTCTTTAAATTTGTCCCCCAATCGATATATCTTAGTAGTAATTTTGTAGAATGTAAGCTATTGGAAGATTTGTTTGAAATTATACCCACCTTGTCCTCTCGAATTGCCCGATATGCTTCCTCCGCATCGCATCCATGGTCCCGCATGAGGTCTTTGAGCTTCGCATATAGACCGCCCGGTACGCTAAAAAATTGCGTGGCGAGCCAGTTCCAGTCGTCTACCCTCGGTGCTCTCCTCATAATGATCTGAAATGACTCCATCGAAAACTTCTTGTTCGCCTGCTTCATTCGGCGCCGTTGTTCATCGCAATGTCTAAGGAACTCCAGCGCGCCTTCAACTCTCTTTGGCCATTGCCGACGCACAGCAGGACCGACTAAGCTACCAAATTTGCCGCTAGGAGGTTGCGACAGGCCAATCTCCACGGAGGGAATACCGGCGTTCTCACAAAAGACGGGGTTGGAGAATGGAAAGAAGTTCCATGGCTGGTCGTCGGGGGGTACTTCGTGTTCCGCAAAGCGATGTACCAGTGTCGCAAACGTGAGGTTAACCGGCGCCATTAAGTCGACACAGAAGGGGATGTCGAAACAAGCTTGCGAGAGAGGATTTTCCCTCTTTAAACCACCAAGCTCGCTCACGGGGAAAAGTATCTATGGGAGGCCAATCCCCGATTTGGACGTCTCCGATGCAAGTTAGATGGCCTTCATACGTATTGATCAATTCTCGCTCGAGAAGCCCACTCCGTGCAGCGTGTAATGCCTTAGATCGTACGCCGAACTATTAGCATACAAAAGTTTTATTGAAAAGACACGCTGCCCAAGTCGTGGAGCTCACGAGCTAGGCACAGCGTAGCTAAACTCACGCGGCTTCTCGCAGCGACTTTCACCGTGAGTCGTCAACGTCACACACCAATTCTAGACTGTTGTACGCGACCTGATCTTACCCCAGATCGTCAACAGGGGAGGTTACAACCTCGCTAAACATCACGCATACATCCACTCGAGGAGGCTCAAAAAGCAATGGCTTGCCCGATTGATTGTGCATGTTTGATGCCTGCATGAGGCTTCTTACGTATAGGGCGTTGAGCTGTTGGTCAAGGTCCGGCCGATGATCACAGAGTGGTCTTGCATACGGCGTACGGGACACACGAGTGGGTGCAAGCACTTAGTATCCAACTGCTTGGCGCTTCGGGGTCACCCGGCCGCGTCACACCCTTCTGCTTGTATTACCATTTATATACAGACTTCGTCGTTTCGAGTAATTCTGCACAATTCCTTCTATACAAAATGCAATATGTATATCTTCGATACTAATATATACAGATTCTGTGCAAACAGGGAGGAGCCTGCTACTGCTGCCATGTTCCAGTATATGTAGAAGCCTGCCATACCTGGCCCAATGTCGGCTCGTGATCGATTCGGAGAAGAGATATGGCACGTGTCACTCAATCAGATACGGTGTCATTATTCGCTAGCGCCTTAGCACAGCTTCGGTCTTAAACAATCCCCTACTGATGCGCCACACTACAACTACTAACAATACTTGGACCTTCTCTTCGGGTCCCAACTTGGCAGCTCTCACTTCGACTCGGTAATCATCTCGTTGCTTAGCATTCTTGGCTTCGTTTGAGCTGCGAGTCTGTTTCCCTGGAATTGCGCAATTTCTCTGCTCGATTGCGACTGCACTTGCTGCTTGGACCATTCAACAACTTGTTCCAACTGTCTGAACCCTGATTGCAACGGGCTCGTTCTGAGTCTGGGCTCGAATTAGTACCTGTTGACGTGCAGTCAACAGGGTCAGTCTTAACCTGGCCGCTGCGCCTTCAGCTCTTTCTGACCCCGACCCAACTTCCTGGAAGTGCGTTGTCCCTCTGCTCGATCACGGCCGTGCTTACCGCTTTGACCACCACCCGAAAATTCGTTTAGACTGTCCAAACTCATGTTGCGACGGGCTTGCTCTCGGCGATTATTCAACCAGTGACTGGGGTGTTTTAAGTTTGCTCCGCCTACATCCATCGTCAAATTGCTCGATCCGTTTGCGAATCACATCGAAATCTGGCTGATGTTGCCATTGACGAGGTTAGTAAGTATTGGCGGCTATTTCCTGGGATTCGGACAGTGAGTGTTCAGATCCGTCCTCTCGCGGTAGGCATACTCGCAAGACGAGCGTTCTTGCCGTCTATTAATAGCTCGAGGTACCCGCCGCTCTTGGGGCCTGGCGGTGTCTATCAGGTTGCCTCGAGGGCTCCGTGCCTGGCTCGGGTACGTTTTTGGTACGTTTTTACTTGATTGTTACTTCGATTTCTTGGATGTGTTGCCTTTTTTACCCTTGCCCGAAGGTGTAGCGCTCTTACTGGTCTCAGATCACTGTTGGGAAGGAACCGAGTCGCCGAGTTATTGTCGTTCTCGTCGTCGGTTTCCTTGAGGATCACACGAGGGGTTTGTCTAGGACCCGATGGTGGCTCCTGATGCCTGCCCCGGCACCTCGGGACTATATGTTCCGTCTCGTAAGTACCTTAGCACGTCCCCGTATTGGTTGTCGCTGAACGCTTAGCTGTCATCGAGCTCGCATATTAACCCGTTGGGTTCGATGCCTTCACTTTCAGATCGTTGGGTCGCTTTGCAAACAATTTGGCTTTATCAAACTTGAGTCCACGTCGGGCAAGGACATAGTCCACTCAGGTCAGCCTTCAGCATTCACAATCTATTCTGCCGAGTCAGAGTGCGTCTCTTTGGGCTCTTACAGGGCTGTCGTGCGACAATTCCCGCGGGGGTCTCAGCATCGCGCTCGAGCGCTCGGACGGGCTTTGTAAGTCCATTTCAGGTGTTCAAACTATGTATTGGACAATGGTAGTGTAGCTGGCATGGTGGTATCGTACTCGGCTCATGCGTGAAGGGTGTATCATCGCTTGACTCAGTGCTCGGTAGGCTGTAACTGAGTCGAAAAATGGTCCTGACCGACCCTGGCACAGGGTGGGTTTCTTCTTCGTTGTTAATTCGACTCATCGCTAACGATAGCGGCATCTTGAGCTTTCCATTCGGGAGCCGGAATCAGGGCTCGAGTTCCCATGGACGCTTCTGGCTGATCAACAATACAAGAAAGCCGCCGAATCATATTTGACAATTAGGGAGCTGGGTTCCTGGTATGAATGGCGACTATATGCGTGTCCAAAGGCTGACCGCATCGTCGGAGCGACGCCACATATACATTTATCACCGTCAGGTAGGTGATGTGCACAACCCGCAAAAGCGCCCCAATCAGTTATTCCTAGGCTGCTATCTAGCCCTGGCCGAAGATAAGCCAGAATGCAAAGCCCAACGCTTGTGCCCTGCATAATTCGGTACTGCAGCTGCTCGAGAGGAAGATGATTGATTGCAAAGCTCCCGTTACCAAACATGCTGTGGCAAAACAATGTATATAATCACACGAGTGAATAGACGGTGGATTGTATGTATCAACGAAGAGTTTGCTGCACGCATTCACTATATATATAAAGTACTCGGGTATCAGCCGAGCAGAGAGCCATTTGCCGCTGGCTACAAATAAAGCATTTAAAAGTGATGGAGGGGGTCGGGAGGAGTCCTTCTAAGACTGAGGGGATTATATAGATACGTGAAACAAACACCGCAGTTAGTAGACATATATCATTGTGTACATTCAGCTCTTGGGTAAGCCTTAGAACAGAGTTGAACCGTGTTGCATCTCACGGCCACCATATGTCGAATGCAACCTTCTCCTAGAGTAATGCCTCATCTAGTTCTTCATCGGGGACCGTTCGTTGCCCGCAAGCAGGTCCCGACCGCAGTTCGCATCACATGTCTTGTTTATTGGAGCTCCTATGACGGAGCTGCAAAAGAAGGGTCGCGAGCATTCCCCGATTGCAGTTCGCTTTATCCGCCTAGTTTGTAGTGAAGCACAGTCCATGGTTGTCTAGGTAGGACTGCTTGCGAGCACCTCTCAACCACGATATGTACCATGCGTTATATGGCTATGTTTGCCGTTTTGTCTCTGAGGCGGCAAGCATTCCTACATGCATGCTGCGACCGCAGTACGCAATGTGCGCCCGGTGCCTAAAGACGTGTGTGCCTGCAAGCACCCCTGAACCAATGTATGGACAATGCATTACATATCTGTGGTAGCCGTTTCGTCTCTGATGCGGCAAGAGTCCCTACAGGCATGCTGCGACCGCCGTACGCAATGTGCACCCGGTGCCCACGAATGTGTCTGCATGCGAGCACCTCACAACAACTATATGTACGATGCATTATATGTCTATGGTAGCTGGTTTGTCTCTGATGCGGCAAGCGTTCCCACACATATGCTGCGACCGCAGTACGCACTGTGCGCCTGGTGCGTAAGGATGCGGTCGGCTGCAAGCACCTCTTAACCACGATATGCACTATGCGTTATATGTCTATGGTAGCCGTTTTGTCCCTGATGCGGGAAGCGTTCCCACACGCATGCTTCGGCCGCGGTACGCATTGCGCGCCAGGCACCTCAGGATACATCTTCCACTCCTGCTGGGGTGGGTTTGCCTGCAAGCACCTCTCGACCGCAGTAACCCATTGTACATCTGATGCCCTTGGTCGCATATTGTACTCCAGCTGGAGCGGTTCTACCCATAAGGCATCTCTCGACCGCAGTTCGTGTGATGCGCATGGTGATTGCCTGAGGGCGCTATGCCCTACTCATTGTTCATCTGAGATTGAGACCAGCTCCCGACCGCCGTTCGCATTGTGCACCTTGCGACCCATTGTGAGACACTCCGCCCATGCTCAGAAACGGCAGCTTACAACCTCCAGGCTGCAATAAGTGGTGATTGGTGAATAATCCCTTGGCTGTGAGATAACTTAACCGTGTTGATGAAAGTGTGCCAACCCAAATGACTTGAGCCGTGGAGTATGATACACGCTTTCAGAACTAATTAAGACAGTACCAAAATAAACATTGATAAGAAACTCTACAACTTGCCTCCGGGTATATCTACATTTGTACAGTGTACAGGGTTGAGGACAATAATCACCCCTAATCTGCCCCCCGTGCTGTCTCCGTGCACAGTTACCCCCCGTGCTGACCCATCTGCCGCCCACAAGCGGTCACATTTTCCGAGCGGTAACCATTGAACCTGGCTGTGTATTTTCTTGCGTGTGAAGTTAACCAGTGCATCAACATCCTGTTTCGGTGCATCCACTGTACCAATAAGTGTGGTCCAGCTCTGAAACCACGAGCATTGTGCAAGCCCTTGTAAGTAGGTGCCCTTTGGCTGGCCGTCGCGGTCCGTAGATACGTGAAGAAATTGAGTTGGTGTCGGGAACAACTTCTCGACCGTGTTGTTCCATTGGGTCACTGATGATACCTGTCGCCACGTTGTAAATAGCTGGGGGAGCTCCTTTGAATCACACAGTGTCTTGAATGTCAGCTGCGAGCACTGGCCATCCCCTGCAAGCCTCCAACTCCCGTGCTGCTTGTTGCTTGGGACCTTGAGCATCATCTCGCCCGCCATCCGACGGAAAATGCTTTCGAGTGACTCCCGGTATCCGATGCCAACTGCAGCAACTTCGGGGTCTTCCTCTTCGGATGCGTAACCAGCTACTGGCTGTCCTTCTGGTACTCCTTCTTCGTCTGAGCCAATCACCGCCTCGTTGTCCGCCGACACATGGAGCCTCAACCGTTTAGCACGACTGACTTTTCCGACACCTGCTGGGCGTTTGGCAACGGCCTGACTACCACTCGCACTTCCTGGATTGTCCCCCCACTGTGGAAGCGGCTTCCCCCAGAGCGCATCGAGGGTCCGCACCTGGCGTAAGACCAACGTACGGAGTTCTCCCTCTGGTGCCCCTCCTTTGATCCCACATAGCCGAGCAATGTAGGCAATATCGAGACACCTGTGGGAGGAGATGCGAAGGTATGGCTCGTTGATGAGGGAGTGGAGGAAGCATGCGTTTAGCGGTCGGATGGGTGTGAGTACGCTGCGACGCTCTTCGTGCACACTGATCGTATCCGCGAGTACGTCAAAGTCGCTGCCCTGCTCAGGTCGGTTAACCATGGCATTGGTGAGCCAGCAGAGTGCGATAGCCAGAGTTGCTGGTGCACCAAGTTTCTGTGCAGGAACCTGCGGGAGTTTTGGGTGGAGCTCAGAAAGGGCTGCTATAATTGCTTCCACTCGTGTAATCTTCCATTGCCTGTGCATGTGTCAGCTCCTCCTGTGTTTCACAAATCGACCGCCGGTCGATTGCCACTTACCAGAAGTCCTTGGATTTCACCATTACAAGACACGACGTTAGGAGGTTGTTGGAGATGTACCGGTGAGCTTTGTATGCATCCCAGTATGACACTCGAGACTCCAGTCGCACGTCTACCGAATGTGCAACACCCCTAGCCTCTCGAAAGACATTCTCCAACTTCATGAGGTGGTTGTTAAGTGCCTGTTTGTAATCCCTGAATATTGCTTTTGGTTCGAGATGCTTTGCGAAGTAGCCCCCATCCTTGAGCGCCGTCAAGCTTTTCTCAGTTGTGTAAGCTTGTATATACGTCACTCCGTTGGGGTTTGGGTGATTTCCTTCGGAGCGCAGTCGAAAGCCAGCTACAGATCCAAGGTGTGCTGTCTCATCAAGAAAATAACCGCTAGCTTTGCCGCGCCTGATACGTGCAGCTGCTTCCACCACTGATTCTCCAGTCAGCTCACCAATGAGCCAGTCGTGCTGCGTGGCTGAAATGAGTAGGCTATATCCACGGTCTGAAAGGTGGACTGTTGTTGCAATATCAATCCACCAGTTGTCAGGAACCAATTCCAGGGCATTCAAATGGATGAAGTGCATCCATGACGGCACCACCACGCATCTGGTCAAATGCATCCTCTGTCTCAAGGCTAGCTTCAGCATCGATGTCAGCAGAAACTGGAGGAGGAGGTTGATGCTTGGTCCCTTGTTTGCAGCCTTGAATCTGAATCTGAAGAAAAAAATCCACTGCCCAACTGAGCTCATCAGAAGCCCGCACATGCTTATGCAGTGCTTTCAAGAATGCACTCATGTGGGTTGAGGGAATGGAACGTGGTGTGTAGACAATTTGCCCATTAGAACGAGTGGCACGGAACACCTCATCTTGATGATCAATGGGCCAGTCACCATGTGAAGTAAGAGGAAGAACCTCAAGGACAGAAGGTCGGACACCAAGATCATAGAAATGGGCCATACGGTCATGGCTAATAGTGTTCCCTCTGCCGGGCTGTCGGTAGTGGACTGCTGATGGAAACATGTATCGGATTTGGATTTTCTGGACATTGGCACCACTGATGAAGGCCATGGATGCATTAGGCATGTGACCATGATCAATCCACTGCCAAAAGGTTTGGGTTCAGAGACAGTGATGGTTGGCTGAGTCAAAACAATTCAATTGACTGCAATGACTCACAGTGTCATCTCCTTGACCACCTGAAGGGGGAATGCTGCATGGAGGAAGGTGGAGGGTGGCTCTCAGGGTGTAATCAAAATTGTTGAGAACCTGGTGGAAAACTGTGTGCCCTGGGAGCAAAGGGAAGGTGTCGTCCTCATAGACAAAGCCAATTGCTGAATCCACATCACAATGCTTTGCAAGACGATAGGCAGGTATTTCCAAGGTTTGGGGCTGGATCTTCATCCGATGATTGTCACCAAGCTTAGCATAGTGTCCGGTGAGTGCAAAGTGGGTGTGGGCTCCATATTCTGAGGTCAAGAGGCCTTCTGAGGCAGCTAGATCCTCATAGACAGCTTGGAATTCCAAAAGTGAGCCACTAGTGATATCAGGTAGATTGCAGTCAAGGAGAGGCTTGAGGAGTGGGGCTGGGTGAGTAAGCATGAGGAGGAATCTGATTGGAGGTTTGGTGGGACAGACTGGGCTGGGAGAGGGGGGGAAGAAAGCAAGGGAGGAAAAACTGGGAGAGGGAGGTATTTATATAGAGGTAGGGCTGTAAACAAAACCAGACAAAAAAAATTGACAGGGTCCAGAATGATGTTGGGGCAATGACTAATCATGATACCACTGATGGGGCTGGGGGGGTATCTCAATGAGCCAGTCCAACAGGGATATGGGAGGAGGTAAGTCTAGAGATGGTGACAAATAACACAGCATAGAGGGATGAGGGGAGTGGGGAGTAGGACAAAAAGCAGTATGGAGGGTAATTGGTACAAATCACTAATGGAGATTGCAACACTAAAATCCAGTGGAACCTAATCCAGTGCTAATGGCTGATTACAAGTCAAGACCAATGGATATTTGCAAGTTCCGACTTATCCCAATTACAAGTCAGGACTAATGAGGTCTACTCCAGAATACAACACAAGACTAATCCCGACTTCCAAACATTTTTGCCAACTTTGCAACGCAACACCCCTGACACTAATGAGCAATTCCAAGTCAGGACTAATACTTCTGATTACAAGTTGACACTAATCCCGCATTACAAGTCGGGACTAATTGAGATTCCAACCAAGTATAAATGACAATTACAAGGGATAAAT
The DNA here is from genome assembly GCA_037039685.1 of Ceratobasidium sp. AG-K. Classification (NCBI taxonomy): domain Eukaryota; kingdom Fungi; phylum Basidiomycota; class Agaricomycetes; order Cantharellales; family Ceratobasidiaceae; genus Ceratobasidium; species Ceratobasidium sp. AG-K. Next base: position 1,425,527 of record JAWNGF010000013.1, on the reverse strand, counting down.
ACTCAGCCATTACTCCCAAATACTAATGGCCATTACAATTTGGGACTAACGCTGATTACAAAGTTTGTGTTAATCAACTTCCGACACAGCTCTGAATCAGCAAAACACGCAGTTAGGTTATGTTGTTAAGTTAGGTTGTTAGGTTATGCACCCAGCGCACCAACTAAACCCACCCACTAGAGGGTGTTAACGTGTATAATAAGGCTGACGGGACCCGCTTGCGGGTGGCAGCCGCCCCCAAAACTCGGAACCCATTAAACATCAGCAACTCGCAAATCACAAGTCAAGACTAATGCCGATTACAACTCAGGATAAATGAATTCTCAAAACATTTTTGGCAATTTTGCAAAGCAACAGCACTAATCCAGATTACAAGTCCAGATTAATGCTCATTACAAGTCAGAACTAATCCAGATTATGCCCAGAAACAAATAGCTGATTACAAGTCCAGACTAATCAGCCATTACAAGTTCTCACTTATTCCGATTACAAGTCCAATACCAATCCGCATTACTTCTACCCAATACTAATGAAAAGTCAAGACATTTTTGTCAATTTTGCAACGCAATAGCACCACTCTGGATTACAAGTCCATCAATAATGCTGATTACAAGTCAGAAGTAGTTGCTTATTACAACTTTGGACTAATCAGGCATTACAAGTCAGCACTAATCCAGATTACAATTCCAGAGCAATAGATCATTAGAAAATAGAAGTGAGGGCCATTGGAACCAATCACTAATGGTGATTACAACTCAGACTAATGCAAGACTAATGCAAAAGTCAAAACATTTTTGGCAATTTTGCAATGTGAACACGTGACCGAATGGATTCGAGTCGACGTTTTCTGTCGCTCGGTCACGACCCACCATCTGGCCCGTCTAAGATACAAGCATACGATTTTTTTCGCCCACCCAAGCCCGTATTGAGATCCTTCGACACGACTCTATTTCTTCTCTCATAGTGGACCTAACGTAGTTACCGGAGAGCATAGGTATCCACCGCAGACAATTGGCGTCCACACAGCACCTCGTAGTCGGATAAACCATCATACCACCTGCGGTACCCTCAAGCTGCTGCGCATCCCAGCGTCGGGTCATTTCCTACGACGTGTGCTGCGTATGCGCATATAACAGCGCCTTATGATCGGGAATTACCCGGCATCTCCGGAGAGGCCGAAGTCCCGTTAGACCCATCAAATACATCATAAACCACAATTATGGGCCAAAAGTAACTGCTTGCCAGAGATATTTCTTGTCTACTTGACGCAGCAGAAGGGGGCTGCAGTGGGTGTCCCTGGGTTTATAAGCTTAGCGCTTGTGCTGGAGCTTCACAGGGGATTACGAGTTTGGATAGTCCATCATGCCGCGGGTAGCAATAGTCACTGGAGCGGCTCAAGGTATGCTCCTAGTGCAGAACAAACACAAAATCTCTCTAACATATACATATTTACAGGAATCGGAAGGGCTATTACCCTTCGTTAGTACAGCTTCGTTCAATCAATGCTCAAGATCAAGACACTTACGCAATGCACCGTCTCAGGTCTTGCGAATGATGGATGCGCAGTGGGCATCAACGATTTACCATCAAAAATAGATGAGATTACCGAACTCGTTACCGAGGTAGTATCAAGAGGAGGACAGGCACTCTCACTACCTGCCGATGTCTCGAAGGAAATCGAGGTGACAGAGATGGTCCAGAAAACTACTGGCGCATTTGGCGGACTAGACGTGGTATATCACCCTTCTACAGTTTATTTCAAGGTGACTCTCATTCACATTATTGTTTAGATGGTTGCCAATGCAGGCATACGGGTCCCCGGGGTGACGCTTTTAGACAGCAAGTTAATTCCATGAACTTCATCACATGCGTTCTGATGATAGCCAGTGCCCGACGAGAGTTTTGATAAAGTCATGTCGGTGAACTGCAAGGGGACGTTGTACTGTTATCGTGCAGCCGTCAGACAGATGATCAAGCAAGGACCGGAGCGTGGTGGTCGGATCATTGGTGCGAGCAGTGTATTTGGCTTGAGAGGTATGTTCGACTTGCAATAGGACGTGTTTCTTTCTATACTGATTCGGATATGTTTGTAGGCCAGGCTGAGCGCACGCCATACTGCACATCCAAGTTCGCGATCCGCGCGATCACCCAGACTGCCGCACTCGAGTGGGGGCAGTATGGGATCACTGTGAACGCATATGCTCCCGAGCCGATCAATACACCATTGGGTACGCGGAATATTGTATCCATCTCCGCACTAGTTTTATCCCTTATTTTCATACATCTAGCGGCTTCCACCGGCCCGGCCTTTGTTCAAAAGGTCAGTCCTCTAACCATTCTCCATTGAAGCAAACTCAATATGTTGACTTTTTAGATGATCGATCAAGTTCCTCTCAAACGCATGGGCGAACCCGAGGAAGTCGCCGCACTCGTCAGCTTTCTGGCATCTCCTGGGGCATCCTACATTACGGGTCGGTAACACTAAGAAAGGAGAGTCTCCGAAAACTAATCATCACTATCTGATAAAGGACAAACAATCTCCGTTGATGGTGCTCAAGTGATGTCATGAGAATATCTCGTACTGGACCCTTGGGTGAAACCCCGCATATAGTCACTGAAATTCATCAACATGAACAATATGCCGTTGAAATCGAGTGGAATCGATTCTAGGTTTAGTTAGTGTGTAGGCTACTAGCTCTGGGTTAGTCACCAGCTCAATAGCTCAAGCAGGGGAGAAGCTAGCAATCCCCACCTAGACATCGGCAATATCTTGCTCTTGGTTCCAGAAATTCTCCAAATGCATGAGATCTTGTTTCATAACGCCAGGATTTATTTGATTGTACGCAAGCAAAATACATATATATCGATACAATAATTCTTGATTCACATGTATAAGTATCGGTCATACGGGTATGGCCAAGTCGTCCGGTTTAGTCTAAGCAGGCGAAGTCACTGGGTTTGCAAGATTCGCAAACCCAACACGACTATTGGCTTCGTCGAAAACAGTGTAAACATTCCGCATAAATACGTCTCCCACAATCCAAGCATTGTCCGGGACTCCGGTCGAAGACGCGAGTGCGCCTACGCATGTCTCGCCAAAGTTGTCAGCTGCACCCACTACAAGTTCCGTCAGCCTGTTTGTTTATGAGTCGAGGTCAGGTGAATGTGCTTACGGTTAAAGTAGTCCGATGATACACTGTATGACACTCCGCCAAAGGAGAAGGCGACGGTAGGCGGGGAGTTGCAAGGGAAGGTGTGGTACCCAGCCGCGCCACACACCCGTTCGGAGCAGCGGCCAGCGCCCTCTACGTTCTCCCACCACGCTTCTACGGACTGCCGAGATCCAACGATCAAAGTAGTGCCAGAGTCGATGATCATGCCGCCACTATAAGACTCGGTGCCGCCCACGCTCGAAGTGCCGTTGACAAGCCAGTAGGTTTTGGACGTGAGGTCGGTGTAGGTGATGTTTCCAGAGTAAAGAGACGAATTTGTTCCGCCAAAGTAGAGCTCCGAGTTGTTGGAGGCAAGGTACATTGAAAAAACAGAGGCTGGAACGGTGCCTTGGGATGCGAGGTTCTCGATGAATGTAGGCGCGCCGATGGTCGAAATTGACGAGAAGGCGAGACCCATGATTCCGTCACTTGGATCCTGTGCAAAGCTCTGCGACTCGGAAGTGACTGCCGAAAAGGATTGGCTAGTAAAGTCGTCAGTCAAAAATCCTAAAGGGGTATTGTTTCACGCACTTTTTCGCCGAGAGACCACCTGCAGAAACCGTATCCCTGTAAACCGGCCCAGACGCGGTGCTTCCGTCGCCGTAAGAGATACTAAAGTTCTCCGCCGTTGCTACTTCCTCCGTTGTGGACGACGAGCTTGAGATGTAAGTGTTCTTGTTCTGGCAGCCGGAATCGGTACACGATGAAGAGGGAACCCAAAGGTCGGCCGATCCACTATAATTTGTCGAATCGGTCAATAAATTGGGCTACAACAATCGAATTCTCACTTACGTGTCGAAATCAATGAGGAAGGTTTGGCCTGGCGTGCCAATCAATATTTCTCCAGCCCATACTAACGAAACTCGTCAGATGCAAGAAAAAATTGGGGGATTAGAGGCTTACACGCTTCGTTCTCATCAGCGAGTGGCACGCTTTGGCGTTTAACGTTTGCCTTGCCGAGGTTTGCGAACAAGTCCACTCCGTTGTGTTTCTTGTAGGCTTTGTTGCCGCGGTTGTATTTACTGGAAGAGATAAGTTTGGGCTTGTGAAACATACAAATCAAACTACTCACCTTTCTACCCTTTCAATGTGATGGGCGAGACCGCCTGGCTGAACGACACCATCTTTGGTGAGCGCAGTGCCAAGGTTTGTGCGTTTGCGCAGAGGGATGGAGACTCCCTGAGGCGCAGGATTCGCGACAGGCACAGCGGCGGCGAGTCCGGCGGCGGCAAAGGTGGCGAGTACGGTAGAGGTACGCATGGAAACACTAGTAGGAGCTCTGGCAAAACGGGTTTAACGAGCTAGTGGAGCAATGGAGCATTATATACCATGGCAGAGGCTGCGCACCCATTTTTGGCCCCCGGAGTCGGTTGTAAGCGTATTGTGCTGGCACCTCATATGTAGCTATAAATACACTCACAAGCGGATCCCCATGTCATTGCTCCAACCGAGTCTAATTTCCGTGCCGCGGCATCGTGGATGTCAAAATTCCAGGTCACGTGCCGTTTCAAACGCACGCCGATCCTGGTGCATATTCTCCAGGCCTTCATGACCTCATAAAACGCGTTACCGATTGTGTAATATGATAAGTGAGTGGGAAGCATCCCTTCGAATCGCCTTTGGGCTCCCCACATCTGACCTAGCGCCAGTTATACCCAGAACGAACATCACGATGCTTCTGGCCTGCGTGCTGGCCGGTTCTCCTAGTATATTATGGGGCATCTTGTCTTATCTTTCAAATGGAAACAGCTTGACTTCGATGCGAGGATTTCTCCAGCTGCAATGGCCCGGCAGCCAACAGAATGATGGCCCTATTTTTGATTACTCGAAAACTGAGGAGATATTTTTGTCAGTACGATAAACCTTTACTCGCGAACGCGCCTTGACCCGTCTTCTTCATTAGATCGATTCCCTCCCCTGATAGCGCCCGATCGTGAGTTATAGCTTTATTATGACGCTTTGCTCGATCAAAAAGTAATTTCAAACATCACCCCACCAACAGAGTCTCAAAAGCTTGGTCAAGCAAGCCACACCTCGCCGGGTCAGAGAATGACTATAACTCGGCGCTCGAACAACTCAAGGTATTCCAAACCCACCTGGGTATTCAACATCCCGGGAAACTACCCATTTTCGAGGCCGGAAGTACCCAGTCGCGTGACGCGGTTTTATCCATCTCGGAGATCACGGAGCCAAAGGCGTGGATAGACACATACTATCCTTTGCTCGATTCACCTGGGGAGCGGCGTCTCGAGATCTTGAATCCAAACGGAAGTATTGCGTGGAGCGCGAATTTGGAGGAACAGCCTGTTGAGGGTGACCCCGCTGGGGGTTATCATGACACGGTCGGAGCTTGGCACGCACTGAGTAAGGGAGGAGATGTCAAGGTAAGCTAATTTCTGACTTTGCCACCATTCGTTCGACTATTGAGTGTTGCAGGGGAAACTAGTTTACGCAAACTACGGTGACCAACGCGATTATGATGCCCTTGTAGCTGCAGGTGAGTTTGGTTTTTAGGTGTCAAATATACTCCCACTAACTCATTGAAAGGCTACAACTTGACCGGAACCATTGTACTCGTCCGATATGGTCTCAGGTTTCGTGGTCTTCAGGTCAGAATCTTATTCACCCGTTTCATCTCGACTGCGTTGTCATTTCTACAAACAATATATGGTACTGAAGGGCATTTTTGAAGGTAAAAGCTGCTCATGAAGCTGGGGCAATAGGCTGCTTAATATACGAGGATCCTTCGGCGGATGATCCGATCACCAGTGCGAATGGCTACAAAACGCGAGTACACCATACCCTCATAGACCCAATACGATAACGCTGGCGTTTTCATTAGTTGGCCTGACGGACCTGCTCGGAACCCACATTCCATTCAGCGAGGACATGTATTAGATATCAGCCTCTATTCGGGTGCGTCCTGTTTTCCACTGAGTAGCAGCTGCGGTCTGATGCATCCAATCAGGTGATCCTACCACACCTGGATACCCGTCCTATCGAAATGCCACCCGTACAAACAGCACAAACATCCCTTCCATCCCGTCTTTACCCATATCGTGGGCCAACGCACAAGTGCTTTTTGATGAGCTTGCGAGCACAGGCAGGAACATGAGCGAGCGAGATATTCGTTTGGTCAACAATGTCAACCATAAAGTTGCGTCAATATGGAACGTGATGGCTGTCGTGCCAGGGACAATCCGTGATGAGTGGTGATAATTGGGAATCATCGGGATGCTTGGGTGGGTTGGGTTGCTCTCGTTAAGTGGCTATTTCTGACGTTGATTGTCAGGTTCTCGGTGCGGCTGATCCAACAAGTGGGACTGTTTCGATGCATGAGGTTTCCAAGTATGTTATCCTATGCCCTGGAGTAGAAAAATGTACTCATTCTCACTTTTAGAGGTCTCGGCGAACTACTTGGGCAAGGGTGGAAACCACTCCGGACTATCATAATTGCTAGCTGGGATGGCGAGGAGGTTCGTCCAAGCTTGATTAATGCCGGTTTATTAGCGTTTACGTACAGAACCATCATTAGTACGGCTTGTTCGGAAGTACCGAGTGGGGAGAAGATTTCCAAGGCAGGTAATCTTTCTGTTTCTCATTATCCCTCTAGCCCATACAATTTGCTATAGACTGGCTGCAGAAAAATGCCGTCGCCTACTTGAATGTCGGTAAGATAGCTTCTGGCCAATTATCTCCAAGAGTGCAATCCGTTCGATATCCCCATTTTTAGACAAATCGACTTCAGGGGGTGCATTGAGACTTCGAGGCACCCCATCTCTTGCGCCTTTATATCGCCAAGCCGCGCTCGACCTCCCGCATTATTCGGATCCGAACCGTACCTTGTGGGATGCGCGAGGGGATAAAGGACCCCTTCTCGGTCCGGGAGGTCAGGATGGAGTTCCAAGCCCAATGCAGCAACATCAAGTTATCTCGACCGGTATTCGTCCTCTGGGGAGTGGAAGCGATTACACGGTATTTATTCAACGGTTGGGGGTCTGTCTTGCTCATCACCGAGTGCCTCGTCGGTACTGACATGCGAAAAGGTCACGGTTGCGGACTCTGCGTTCTCGAAAGGAAAAGGCGATGCAGTTCACCATTATCACTCTCTCTGGGATTCGGGGGCATGGATGGAGAAGTATGGAGATCCAGGCGAGTTCATGTTCATCGTATGCGTAGCATCTTATAAACACCTTTCGTTAGGGTACCTGCGCCATGTAGCAATAGCCAAACACTGGGGCTTGGTTCTACTCAGGCTGACGGATTCATTCATTATCCCATTGAACGTATGTGTCGCCGTTGCCGCTAGTGCAGGTCGCTCAGACGTTTAATAGACCACACAATACGCGCTTGAACTGGATATTTATTTGAACAAGTGAGTTCAAATCGGAAAACGTTACCTGTTACACCTGTTGAGTGTTATTTTTATTTAGTGTGGCCAGTCTTCTGCCGAGCTTTCCGAACGCACCGGAGCTTGCTGGCCTCCGCGAGGCTATCAGACTCTTGCAAACTGCCAGCCAGAACCTCGACCATGCCAAATCAAAAATAGCTCGACGAATCGATGACTTGATTGCCTCGACCAAAACTCGTTCAGAAGTCCAGCGAGCTTTCAACATGAGGGGCAGTATTTCCGGTGAGGACCCGGAATTAACGATACTCGCTCGAAACGCTTCGATGATAAATAAGAAACTTTCCGGGTTTGAGCAAGATTCATCTCAGAGAGGGGACTTCCTGGAAGGGAATGGTAAGGTTTCTAGTTATAATTCCTGGCTGTATGCACACCGACTAACGAGTGGTTGGTCTAGGTATCGCCATTTGATTGTCGCCCCTGGAAAATGGAAGGTTAGTTGATTTGATATCCGTAGGCTCGTAGATTTTGACTTGAGGCTGCGTTTGTAGGGTTATGGGGCTAGCACGCTGCCAGCTTTGACAGAAGCAATCACATACGATCACAATGCCACTCTAGCTGCTCTGGAGGTAGAGAGGCTGACCATCACACTTCGTCGCTTGGCCGACAGGTTGAACGCAGGGTTATAGGCACGAATTATAGTATAACAGAAGCGACTGCATTCTAATTGAATGTAAACAGACTCCTATATGCGCAACAATTTTCAACGCAATCTGGCTCGGCGACTTGAAGGTTCTGGCAGCACAGCCACAATGCAAATTGACATATGACGAAGATCGCCTCGGACCTGGTAGCTTCTTTTGTTGTTGCCAGTAACAACATTTCGCATAGTCGTAAACTCCACGGAAGCTCGGCACGTTATTTGGCTTTCATAGAAGCCCATCTCATTGATAGACTTCGTTGTGCCTTAGGATTCCCCTAACACCCCATCTAATCAACCATCCCGGAACTCGCTGCCGCAGCGCAAGGCGACTTCGGCAACTGTTTGAGCTGCTGCGCTGGTTGCAAGGGATAAAGTCGCCATCATGGAAGCGCCTGGATACCGGGCTTCTACAAGCCAATTTCATTGCCAAACCCACCCCCGCGTGGAAAGATTGCCACCGATTGACTATGATCGCCAACCAACCTCGAATCACGATGCAATACTCGGGGGGTAAACTAGTTTTCCTATGGATATGGAACTCTCTATCCGTGCAAACTTCGGTTCAAGATGCTTAAACTTATTCGTACTCCTAGTGGTCACGAGTATATGTGGTTCATATCATTGTATGCTTCGTAGCGTAGCCAAGATAATTTCTCCGCTTTTTTCATTTTATCTATCCGCACCCCTCTCTATGGAAACACGAGGAAGAAATGATCCTACGCACCGATGTTATGGAATCGCCAACCTGGCCGACAGAGAAGGATATGGCGCCGGAATCCCGCATTGAGCGATATAAGAGGCCGATGTCGACTGCGACGACACTCCAACCTTCATCTTCTTTCTTTTTTGTCTTTACATCCTTCACTCTTTCAGCATGTTCACTGCTCTTACTCTCCTTTTCGCAACTGCGACCACCGTGCTGGGACACGGCTACGTCGAGCAAGTCGTTACCTCGTCCGGAACGTACAGTGGATATCTTCCTTATCAGGACCCATACATGAGCCCCGCGCCTGAGAGGATCATTCGCAAGATCCCGGGCAACGGCCCAGTTGAGGATGTCGCGTCCATCGACATCCAGTGCAATGGCTGGTCCGCCGGAAATGTTACCGGTTCTTCTCCGGCAGCAGCAGTGGCAGTTGCTGCTGCAGGGACAAATGTTGCATTGTGAGTCTCTAGAGATTCCTTCGTACTCACGAGCTAATACACAGCTATCTTTAGGACCTGGACCACTTGGCCTGATTCCCACATGGGTCCGATTATCACTTACATGGCGCGCGCTCCGTCCGATGTTACCGCCTGGAGCCCTGGGTCCGAGTAAGTACAAGTTCGACTGTCCGCGTCACACATGCTGATTCATTTCATATAGTGCGGTTTGGTTCAAGGTCGATGAGCAAGGCTACGTCGACGGCAAGTGGGCCGCCACCGATATCCTCACCGGCGAGAATAACAGCGTTTATACTTTTAAAATTCCCGAAACCCTCAAGGCTGGCCAATACATTATTCGGTAAGTGCGTCTTTGCTTGGTTCTCGGACTGTATGATTTCATTCGCGTTTATCCATGTAGTCACGAGATCATTGCTCTCCACGCTGGTACGCTACCCTGCGTTATACTGGAGCATTACTAGACTCAACTCTTTGATAGCATATGCCTACCCTGGTGCCCAATTCTATCCTTCCTGCATTCAGGTTGAGGTCACTGGCTCTGGAACGGAGACCGGGCCTTCCGAGTTGGTTGCCTTCCCTGGCGCATACACCGCGGACACTCCTGGGGTAGGCCGTATTTTTTGATAGACCGCTAGCATCAAGCTCACCCTTGACTAAGATTGTCTTCGACGCTTACAAGACTGGTGTGGAGTATCCTATTCGTAAGTAATATTATTGTTCAATTCAGGAGTCTGGATGTCCTGACGAAATATTGCCATCGTAGCTGGACCTGCTGTGTGAGTTGTTACGGCTTACTTACTGAGAGTCCTTCAATGACCATTTGGATGCTACTAGTTGGACCGGAGGCTCTGGATCTTCGACGCCTGCTACTTCCACCGCCGCCGCTGCAGGAACTTCGAAGGTCGTCGCAAGCTCCTCAACCGCCGCTGCTAGCTCCTCGACTGCCGTTGCTAGCACTTCCACTGCCGCTGCCAACACCTCGACGGCTGCTGCCGGTACTTCGACCACCGCTGCGCCTGTTACGACCTCGGCTGCCCCCGTCGTCACCTCGACCTTTGCTACTCCAGTAAGTGTGTTGTTAATAATTTCGCGACCCTTCGGTCTGATCCCCCGCGCCTAGGCTACCACGGCCGCTGCCGTCGGCGGAACTGCTGCCAGATACGCTCAATGCGGCGGCCGTACCTACACTGGCCCCACTGTACGTATTTTCACCAATATTTTTGAAGATGGGCTCTAACAAGGTTTCGTATTAGACCTGTGCATCCGGTTCCACTTGCAACTTCATGAACGAGTACTATTCTCAGTGCGTCTGAGCAAGACTCGAGGACGGGGTTAGTTAGAAGCGCAGTTACGAAGACGCTTTGACCGTTACCTCCATCGTGCACGAATATATTCGATTTCCACAAATATATCAGTTTGGTTTATTTGTCACATTGCGTGCTGAGCTTCTCGTACCGACTGGCATGTGAATGAGCACGTCATGTCACCGGCGCTTAAGTGTGACACCCAAATGCGCATAGGCTCCCGTGCCTTACTTCCCAGTATGAACCTCCACCCGAGACGAAGCTTCAAGGGCTCTACTATCTAGCACCCGTGCGTATGTTTGCTTCGTTCTAAGATCAGCTGGACACCGAGGAGAGCAAACTTCAAACTTGGCAGCGCACACGTTATCAATGCATGGCGTCATATCCGGCTGGGAGCACAAGGAACCCATGATTCCCAACGCCCACAAACCACGTTTAATCCAACCTTGTGAACGGCGCATTGCTTCATTCGAGCATATATCTGCCGAAGGCAGTTCAGGTGCTGTGCTCACGTGCACATTCGGAACTTCTTCGCGCCTCTGTCGCTACCTTGTCGTCGACTATTATCCGTTCGCCGGTCCTCGGAGTGTATTTGTCAGCATTTTCGTAATTTGTTTTCGCCTTGGACTAACGTGCATCGATTCGTGTAGGTAGTCTCATGCTTTCCTCATGTGCCCTTTGTATGTGGGATTCAAGACCGGATCAGTAATACTCTGATACACTATCCCCATTTGTGAATCCCCTAATATCGGCCTCTGTATTTCAGCCGATTCTGTTTAGTGTCCAATAAATTACTATGGACAAGATGATTCTTGGCATTCGTTGTATCTATGCAAGATTCTCCGTGTTTGCATAATTGTACCTATCTCCATTCTCCCTATGGGAACGGCAGAATGCTTCGCGCTCAAATGACTCTTTCTATATTCTCCGAAGAGCTGTAATCGCGCACGCGACAGCCCACGCTGGGGGGGTATATAAACCCAGGTGCGACGTGGAGGCTAGACATCATTCGTTCGGCTTTCAACAATGTGGGCTAGTCTTTCTCTCCTTTTGGCTGGGGCCACAACTGTCCTTGGACACGGTTACGTTCAAGAGGTTACCACCTCTGCTGGAAAGTACACGGGATACCTTCCTTATAGCGACCCCTACACTAGCCCTGCTCCTCAGAGGGTCATCCGCAAAATTCCAGGTAAGGCATTATTATATTCAAATAACCCTCATTTTTGACAAATTTCTTAAGGAAACGGCCCCGTCGAGGATCTCAGCCTCATTGACGTTCAGTGCAACGGCTGGAGCGCTGGTGGCGTTGTTGGATCTGCCCCAGCCCCAGCACTTGCTACCGCCGCTGCCGGCACTCAAGTTGCTTTGTGAGCACCTGAGTGAAGCGCATATATCTGGCGGTTATTGATGTTCACTGTGCTCCAGCAACTGGACCGCTTGGCCCGACTCGCATGTTGGCCCTGTTGTCACATACATGGCTCGTGCGCCTTCTGATATCACCAAATGGAATCCAGGAACCTCGTGAGTCCTGGGTGACAACACCAAAAGACATCGCTAACGGACTTTGCAGTGCTGTCTGGTTCAAGGTTGCCGAACAAGGTCTCGTGAACGGCAAATGGGCTGCGACTGATATCCTCAAGGCCAACAACTGGGTCTACAAGTTCACTATTCCCGCATCTCTTGCACCCGGCCAGTACATTATCCGGTTAGTCGAATTCAGTTTATGTGCGCCAGGCGCCACTCACTGAATTGCCACTCTGATAGACACGAACTTATCGCTCTTCATGCTGGTTCGTATTAATCTATCTTACAAGCACCCTAGCTCACCGATATTTCACAGCCTGGGCCTACCCTGGAGTCCAGGTCTACCCCTCGTGTCTCCAGATTAACCTCACCGGGTCTGGCACGAAGACCGGCCCCAGCAGCTTGGTTTCTTTCCCGGGGGCGTACACCGCATCTACTCCGGGGGTGAATATCATCATTCGGTCTACTGTGCCCAATGTGACACTAACTCTTACATATAGATTGTATATGACGCCTACCAGGGCGCTGCCACTTACCCGATTCGTGAGTACCATCAGCCCATTCTGTTTGCGGATGGGAAGGCACTGACCGAGTGCTTCGTGATCCCCGCTTCACAGCCGGCCCAGCTGTGTCAGTCATAGTTTGTCATTTTATCCAACAGAAACTGACACGCCTGCCAACAGCTGGACTGGCTAAATACTTTAGCGATTGCGAAGGAGTACTATGTGTTCTACTCGGTCGGGTGCTTGTATTCTCAGTACAACTTGAATTACATGAGTTTCATTTCAAGAGATATGCAAACGCTGGGACCAAAGTGTGAAACCAGGCTGAGACGCCGAGACTTGTTTCGGGCACGTGGTGGCCGAGGTTTGTTTAGGGCCGGGTGCTTCCGGTCCGAGTGTGTTTCGCGTGCCGGCAATATGATACCAGCCGCCTCCTCCCCACATTCCCCAACGTTTATGCTCAAAATTAAAACCAATCGACCATAGGTATAAAATGGCGTCGAAATCGGCTACTTCCCGTCGTGTTCCTCCGATGTCGCTTCTGCAAGCTTTCCCCACTCCCGTCGCCCAACTCTTGCAATGGGTTACGTCGGCATTCTCATCCGAGGCCGCCTCTAAATCTATTCTGCCTTTTATTCCTCGACCAGTCAAATGGGTATTCTTGTTGGTATTATTAGTTAACGCGAGGAGTTGGCCTGGCGTTTGGCATGGTGAGCACTGCATCGTATTCCGGTCCACACAAGCTTATCATGGTTTATTCGTGGAAACCCAGTGCGAGTATTTAGCTCTGTATTCAAGCTTCGACTCAACGCACTAAGAAATAAGCGTGGAGATGGTCGCCAATGGTGGATTGATATCAGCCCCATAGGCCGAAATGTGTTTCCCACAGCTGACGGTTCGGATGCCGGCGCTAAAAGTGTGCTCAAGTCTTGGGCAGGTGAGCGCCTACGAATACTCTCCGGTTATGGGCCTAACGTTTTGTCCAGCTCCGGACGATTGTGATTGGAACGGCCATCTCTCTAACTCATGCTACGCCAAGAACCTCGACCCGGCCCGTATGCAAACCTGTGTAGAATGGTTCCCGGCATTCTTCGATGATGGAGGATGGGTTGGTCTCGGTGGTGAGTGGAGCTCGGTGCCCCGCGGCGAATGGATACTTAATGGTAGGATTAGGTGCACACTACCATTTTATCCGTGAGATACCCATGAACGCGTCCTACGAGATCCGAGTGTCTATTGGTGGGTGGGAAGATAAATGGGTACGCGAAATACCAAATAATACGTCAATTCACGTTGCTCACGACGCGCCTGTCGCTCAGATCTACCTGGTCGCGAAATTTGTTACTCATCCGAAGAAAAAATCTAAAACTGGTGCCCACAAAGCTCATGGCGCTACTACTATCCCGTCCATTACGACACCTTCTACGCCTCTTGTGACCGAGCCTTCCACCCCCGGCGAGCTTGCCATTACCACGAACACGGAGGAACCTCTGGATGCTTCGCGGGTAGATACCAAACTCGCTCCAGAAGCGGCTTCCAACCCTATCCTCCGCACACACGATGATGATGGCGCGCTCATTCACTGCATCGCGGTTTCGACCTACTGCTGCAAACACGGAAGAGTCACGGTTCCGCCTAAAATCGTGCTGGCCATGTCCGGGCTTTCCCTGACTGAAGGTAAGCTACCCTTTCCCTCACATTTTTATCAACTGAACAAATTTGTGCTAGCCGGTGATCGGAGCAACTGGAGCAATGCTGGCCGTATACGCGAGCGTGGGAAGCGCGCTGTCGCAGACTTCTACCGTGGAGGCTGGAAAAATGAGGAGAACAAATTCTGGGAGCTTGGCCCGCAGGTCGAGACCGAGCGACTGAAGAGGGTGGCAGACTTGAAAAAGTTGACCGATGGGTTGAATGGGTTGCGGGCCTATTGATTAGAAGATAAGGGCAAAAGCTACCGAGCGTGGTTTATGTTGGATTAGAGATTTTGGATCTTGTGAAACCTTTAGTTAATCGTAATGGATTGTTCTAATAGTATATTCTAGCCTATGCCGGGATCTTGTGAGGAATGGTCTCGTGCAGTACCCGGGATTACGCCTTATTGGAGCGCTTGGACTACCGTTGATAGTGTAACAGCGGGTTCAATAACATCCAGATAAGCGCCGAGCCACATGGGCAAAGAAATGCACGCCATACTGGTTGCATAAGGCCTAGCGCAACCTTGGCACCGGATGTTTTGAACCGAGTATGTATCCCATTTACCCAGGAGTCCGAAGATACTTACACGTACTGTAGCTCCTTCCGCCCACCATATCTGGTATATACAAGTACATGATTGGGGTATCAGAAATCACCTGTCATAGTGAATTGGCGAGACATTGTCCTACATGTTTGCCGGATACATGATTCCGTATAACTATTCTACCGCACCCCACAATAGGCATTGAGCCCATCCTTGGACTTGAGTAAAGACTAGTGATTTATGCCCGAAAACATCGCATATATGCTTCTTGAGAATTGTTACGCGTCAAAGATATGCACCGATCCTCACACCGGAGGAATTCCTTCCGAGGATCGGGTACTGCTGCCGGTATAGAAATATTTGTTTGTCTCGAGGACGGGGGTTGCTGTTGATAAAGTTCTGTGAGTCAAACTGTTTCAACCAGCTAGCGGAACTATAACTGCGGTAGGTTTAGATCGAGGGCGCGTAACTCTCGGCATTCCTACCGTCCGCGAACAGGTTGTCGAAAGTTATGTTTTCGTTGCCACACGATTACCGCAAATGGAGCAGATAAAGTTTGTTTCCATGTGGAAGATATTCACGCAACCAACGTGTCGAGGCTGGAATCGTAACGGGTGATTCAAGCCGAGAGCTGGGTCTTTGTTAGTATGTGTTATGTGGTACGAATCAAAAAACGCTCATCCAGCCATAGATATTTAAAGTTCAGTCCGTTTAGGTAAGTGTCCATACCGAGGGGCAATGCTTAGATGTATCAGATTAGAGCGATAGCTGATAGGTATACTTTTATATCACCGGTAAATAGCCGCCAGTAAGATTATCCCAATCAGAGTCACTCATAGAAATTGGAGTGTAAATAGGAGATTGAGATATGGGTATGCTTCACTGTGGGGTCTGGGGTTAACGAAAAACATTAGCAAAAGTACTGAACCGAAAGTGGCCGCTTTCGGTGATGGAGTACATCATTTTTCAGTCACCTTGCGCATGGTTCAGTCTTCAATGCCATAAAAGGGAAATTTGTATAGGTTGTGGAACTCATTTGCCCTCTGGTCACTCCTAAAGATAATCTTCGGCGCATTAGTCACTGAAAGCGGACACGTCTAGTGACTTAATTCATGAGTTCTCAGTGTCGATGTGACTAGAATTCAGCGCGCTTAGGCTTCACAGTGGCTTAGGGTGATGGCTATTGGCGAGCTACACAAATTACTTGCGAAACCTTGATGGACAACCTGAATCAATGACGTAACGCACCTCAATTATACCACCGGCTGTCACCGCTAATTGGGTTACATGAGGCTACCATGCGTTGGATATTCCATCGTACAAAGCTACCAACCGATTGCTACCGTCTTACAAGCCTTACTGGGCATGATCCGGTGTTTGCGATATCGGGGCGCTTATCAATGCTTTTGACGCGGGTCGCTCTTCCTGGCGCTCATCTCCATTAATCCGTGTCGGCCAGCTCCGTTTAGCGCCAGGAAGAGCCTGCCTATCTTGCTGAATTAGCGCCGATGAGCGCGGTACTCTACACGGTGCATTGCACTAAATTGGTGAATAACCAAATAACATAACGGGGAGATAGATGAAGTCGCGTCTCACGAACAAGATATTGATGCTATGTCGTCTGGGGGTTTTGGCTGTGTACGGACGCTGTCAGACTGGAGTGTCTAGGGTATCACGCATCGCCGAGTGACTGGACAGCATACAAAGGTGATTATGACCAAGAACATAGTTTAACTTTATGTCTGCACCGATATGTGGATACGAAACATAGGTATGTGATGAGCAATGTCGTGAACTCGCCGTCAGCGTAAGTTACCGGTGGCCGCTCGAGGTATTTAAACCCCCACCACATCCACCGGACTCGTCATCCACTCTTCTCTCCTACTTGAGCATTACACAACACTCAACACACATTTCTCATTATCATGCCCGAGTACTCGCAGCTCAATCTCATCGACCGCTCCACCTTCCCGTCCCAGGTGCGGTTGCCTGATATCGCCGGTTACACTGGTAGCTTTTTCTCCCTGAAGACCAACCTTCACTGGCAACAAGTCGAAGCCGAGTCGTATGCTTGGTTCGATAGCTATGGTACGCAACAAAGTTAACCTATGAATCTGGTTAACGTATGCGCATATACTCTAGGTATCTACTCTGGTATCAAGCGTCAGAAGTATTTCGATAGCGCCTTCGGCCTCATGGGGGCCTTGGCATTTGCAGATGCTGATCTGGAGCGTCTACGCCCATCCATGGACTTTGTACTCTGGCTATTTGCGGTTCGTACCTACTCCTAGCTCGTGCCATAAACTAAACTCGCAACCTAGTTCGACAACCTCACAGACGAGAGCGAGCTCTGTAACGACGCTGAAGCAGTAGGACGGATCATCGAAGTTGCCATGAAAACACTACGCGACCCAGAAGCCCCTATACCTGATATCAAAATTGTTGCCTGCCTACAAAAGTACCTCCTGTCATTTTATCCGTGTACGATACATTATGCTGATGTACACGAACTACTCTGCAGCCTCGTCAACCGCATGCGTCCAAAAGCGGGCCCAATGGTCATCCAGCGCCTCATTGACGCCACTGACCTATATACTCGTGCGAGTCTACAACAAACTGCCAACCGATCGATTGATGTAGTCCCAACGGTGGAGGAGTTCATACAACTGCGTCGAGATACATCCGCAGTGAGGCTGGCATATCGTGAGTAGCTCCGGGTCCAACTATGGCCCTGTTGAAGTGCTGAACTTTGGTTGGCGTCTGCCCAGCGATCATCGAGTACTCCCTTGACTTAGACTTACCGGCAGAGGTACACTCTGACCCCATGATGATGGAGTTGAAGGAAGCCGGCAATGACCTGTTAACGTGGGCAAATGACGTGTACTCATTCCCGGTTAGTAGGTTGATCTAGCCATGTTTTTCATTATCTCACCAGTGCATGCGCCTTCGTAGCCTGAGCTAGCACGGGGTGACACCCAGAACCTGGTATTCATTGCCATGTGGGACAAGCGTCTAGATCTCGAAGGCGCAATCGACTATGTGAACCAGCTCATACACACCAGGATGGAGGAGTACCAGAAGGCGAAGGCGCAGTTGCGTTCGTTTGGTCCTGAGCTTGACGCTCAGATTGCACAGTACATCCAAGGAATCGAGTACTGCGTGCAAGGTTCAATTGACTGGACATTCATGACACCCCGTAAGTACAGTTGTCTAGCGCTTTGAACGTGTACTAATGAAGATGGTAGGCTACTTCGGTGCGGACGCCAAGAAAGTAAGGGAGTCTGGTGTGGTCGAAATTGTCACTCCCCGAAGTGCTCGGAATATCGTCGTAGAGGCCTAGACAAAATTTGATAATGTAAAGACTCGCCATGCTCGGAATAAATGAATAACATGTTTGCCTCGTTCTCTACTACATCCTTGCTTGATTTACCGTAGGTTTCCCAACCCGCATTGTGTTGAGAAAAAAAGGAATATAATAATTACTCATGAGAGCCTGGGGTTTCCGGCGCGCATATACCTCAATTGTGTTCAGCAGCGCTTATCTGTGCCTTTTCAGGCCGGCGGTAATCATAGATGATATAAAATGATTACCTATCATGTCGCGTGGCTCACCGCCACCTCACCCCCACAACCCATTTTTAACTACCACGGCTCGGGTCGGTTCCGAGGACACCAACCGATTGCCAGACAAGTTGGCAGAAATCCTTAAGAGCATACTTTGGATGTTGGTATCAACAAAGCGTACTAGTCGGACCGAGGTAAGCTTTATGCTAATATCTCATAAAATCTGATCTTCCGGAAGCGCCTTCAACCTCACTTATACGATTGCTGGGGTTTCCAGGAGATAACCGAAATACCTCTCGTCAGAGTCCACCACACAGGATTACTTTCAGTATGTAGATTTGAACTTCTCACCGTACACCATTAACCTTTATGGGTCACTCAAAATAATCGCTATTAGCCACGGCTCCCCAACTCATGTACGACGACGTTCGAAGTTTTCTTTCCAATAACTCCATCCGATCATCAATAAGGCATTGACAAGAGACCTGCAATACCAATACTAGGACGACGTGTGGTAGAGAGGAAAGAAATATCGTGCCGAACGCAGGAGCCTCGACAAATATCTAGGAGACTACTATGTTTATAAAACCGGCGTGTGTTAGACCTACATCGTACTATCATTGATGTCACGCGTAGAACTCGATTGAGAGTTGTTGCCTCAGGAACTCTTCTGCGAGTTTTCATAGAGAGTTTAGAGTGAATGTAAATATATATACCGGGAATTGAAGAAAAGCAGCCAGTGCTTGGGCTAGAAGCGAGTCCCGTGTTCGCGTTGAGCCTTCAAGTTGGGTGGGTTTGCTCAGTCACGTGGCTGCTCTCGCATCAAATGTGTTTTTTGCCACCCGCATTCAACCATCATAATAATTGGTCTGGCCGGACTCTTCCCATGGCGAATATTAATACACGTCAAATCGCGAGATACGAACCTCCTCGGCTTCCCGAATATCTTTCAAGTACTCATGAACTGAAAACGATCTTAGACGTCCCGTCAGATGATGACGTAAAAGCGATCCATGATGTGATTAGAGCCGTCACTAGTGTAGCGCAGAGTCAGTTCGAGAACTTTTTGAAAATAGTAATTGTGTTTACTGATTCAAATAAGCAAGTTCCTGCACTAAATGATCCATCCCTTGCCATGCAACTCAATCAGCATCTGTTTAACGTCCAGATGGGTGAGATTGCTAGGGTAATATGGTCGAATTAGAGCTAACGAAGCGAGCCTCAGCTGTTTATCGAAGCATCTATTCATTCAGCCCGTTTCAGCAGGTAAGAAATTAATTATTTTGCGTACGCATCGTACTGATACAGTCGACTAGGACCACACTTATGCACCTCCCGCGTTTCCGTCACAGATCCCTATCCATCTCGAGGTGGTAGTAGGTCCACCATCAGATGAACAGATTATCTCGGTACACAACGCAGTTCGTGACTTGGATAACCTTTCCCGAGGTTAGCAACACGATTCATCGACCGGCTATATCTGATTCCGCAACCTGTTCAGTGCCATCAATGTTCGACCCAGATTTGAGTATGCGATTGTCTCAGCACTTGTTCAATCTGCAGATAGGTACGTCAAAGTTGGAATTATGGAAGCATCAACTAATTTCAATCTCATCCGTGAGCAGCCCGACATATACAGGAAGCAAACCAAGGTCGATTCGTCTCGGAGCCCTCTCAGACCGGTTCAGAAGTCTCGGGGTCGCAGCCATCGTCCGGCACTTCCTCGCAGACAAGGCTTTCGGTAGACCTCCAGAGGAATATCTCCGATGGGGGAGAAAATATTCCGTCCGACGAGCACAGCGCGGGTGTTGGGGAGGTGATCAATGCAACGCAACTCCCCGTCGGAATGGCTGACTCAAGTAATCAATCGATATTGCCCATGTCGGCACGGGAGAACACAAACGGGATAATGGATACACCCGAAGGTACTAGCGATGTGCTGCGTACGCTCCAGAACATTAGCACAACATTGATTTCAGTTCAACACAGTATTGTCCAGGTGAGCCTTGTATCTACATACTTGATTCCTTGTGAGCGATAATCACTCGATCCATCCCAGTCAACTACTAGCACGGACTCTTACGCGATTGTAAATCGGAATGGGGAGTTGCCATCGGTAAGTATCCGATCACGGGCCGCCATGACAAACGGACTTCTGACTCTTACGTTGAACACGCTAGAAATACGGTTTACCAAGGCTTAGACACGGGTCATATTGGTCCTCCAGCAGAAATTCGAATTACACTTGCATGCGCCTATACGGCACAGGCAATGGACTCTCGGACCCACAATTGGCGGCTTATCTTCAATTCTACGAAATTGGGAAGGACTTGACGGAAGTCCTGGATGGAAAGCTGACGATCGCTGAGAACAAGAAGGAAGAAGCCGAGATGCTGCTGACGAAACACTTGGATGAGCACCCTGGAAGTGGTTGGGCTGCGTTGCCATAATTCTAATCGCGCGTTACATTTCACCACTTCTGGAGTATACGAACACGTACAGATTGGGCTCGAAAATATATATTGAATTTGAATTTCCTCCCAGAGACATTGCGGGTGTGAGCGAGAATGAAGGCGCGGGGATGGGATTCGGATCGGGCAAAATGAGCGCCAAGCACCTCAGTACTCTCGACTAGTTGTTGCTTTGGTCAGACAAGCTGAGCCCGGCAGTATAAATTAATTTAGTTTTATGTCGATTGACGATCAGCGTGGAGAGACCTCTAGTGGTAGACTCACCGCTCTGGAAGTCTCTAAAACCGTCTCCCACAGGGGTACCAGAGGGGGTCGGGCAGCTGTTTGGATATCTTCCCTGTACTAGTGCATACGGGCAGTTTGGCTGTTATCTAGAGTTTAGGCATAGTCGAGATATTGATGGAGATGGGTGTTCGCAGCTGTAGTTAGTGGTCGAGGCAGGGTTCAGCAAGGAGCTCAACAGTTAAATACTAGTTGGTACTGTAATCGGAGGCGCTGTGGACACATGTAGGGCGGCTGACGACTGCAAAATGAATCCAAGACCTGGGATCGAGGCTCGGAAGAGTTGCCCTCAGGGTGTGCAACCAAAATAGTTTATGTGTACTTGTAAAAGTCGGTGGTCGTTTCGTGGTGGGGTTTGGCTGGTTGAAGCGATTGCGTGGTTACGTAAAGCCAGCGCTAGGCAGGTCGAGTGGCTGGATGTCACCCGACTCTGACCACCGTCTCGGCAACTTGAATTGAATGGTCATGGCTCAAGTCGAATTGCAGACCGCGTCAATAGATAATCACACGTACACCCCTCCTCGCCTTCCTGACTGCCTCTCAGGTGCTCATTCTTTAAAACCGATCGTCGGTCCGCCAAGCAACGAAGATGTCAAAGCGATACACGCTGCAATCAGAGGCCTCCACGGTATTCTGGCTGGTCAGTTCAGTGTTATCGGGTGGTCTGTACAATGTGTGATTGAACTACCAAGCCCCTGCGTTGTACGACCCGGATCTACCGATGCAACTGGCACAGCACTTGTTCGAGGTTCAAATGGGTGGGTGCATCCCGATAGCTCGAATCGTCCGATTGACCGACAATGCCGGTTAGCTGTATATCGCAACACGTATAGCTTTAGTCTTATTCCAGTAGTAAGCCCATCTAGCCAATCTCGCGGGGATAGGACTGATCCACTCGACTAGGAAGCCACATACACACCGCCCAAGCTACCGTCGCATATTCCAATCCCATTGGAGCCGGTCATAGGAGCCCCGTCGGATGAAGATATTAGACTGGCACAAAATGCTGTCCGTATGATGGATAGTCTGTCTACCAGTATGTCCCGTCCAGGCTCAGATGAGGACGAAGAGTTGACCAGTCCAGATCCGTATGTCTTCGATCCCGACTTGAGCGCAAACTTGTCACAGCATCTGTTTAATATTCAAGCTGGTATGTATTATTCTGAGTAGCGCAATGTACAGGCTGAAGCTGGCTAATCCTTAGCGCGATACATTCAACATTCCATTCAGGGGCAGTTCACTTCCCCGAAACCAAACCACCGCAGAACGCGTACCTCAAACGAGATAGAACACATCTCCTCCCGCGAGCAGGCGAGCGATATCCCCGAAAGTGCTGACCCGACCCATTCCGCCGCGGAACAGCACCCACATAATCAATCGCAGACAACTTTGCAACCGAACGTCACAGGGGAGACAAAATGTGCATCCGAAGATGCCAATCAACTGCTTGATGTTCTAAAAAATATTAATAACGTGTTGATTTCAACCCAGCATCATTTTGCACAGGTAAGCGACGCATCCCGATTTTATCGTACAAGGTTGCTTGTCAATGCTAAGCGCTTACCTGATTTAGTCAATAAGCTATCCAGGCCGCTACGCGATAATGAACCTGAAGGGGGAGCTTCCATCGGTGCGAATTGATCAATTATATTGTTCGTTCATTGATTCTTATGCTTACTGCGCGTAATCCTGTAGAAGTATGATCTTCCACGGTTGCGGATACGTTCCAAGAGCCCATCCAGTGGCGGAAGTTCGTATAGGTGTATGGGCTATTACAACACTGACGTTGCTCTCTCTAATCTACACCTGGCGTCATACCTCCGATTCTATGATATTGGTGCGGGTTTATTCCAGGAGAATGATGGCGAAACGAGGATCGCTCCCGATAAAATCGATGAGGCGGCGAAACTACTTTACAAACACCTGGAGGAAAATCCCGGAAGCGGCTGGGCAGTGTCATTGTAAACAAACGGTATCATTTACTTAGTGACACGTACTGTACGCATTGAATTAGTGATCGCACGGTGTACCCTGATCTACTTCTTGCAAGTAATGCGTTGCCGAACTTGAGCTGAATACTTTCCTGAGAATTATTCGAGACCGGGAAATCCGTGACACGCTTATAATCTACTGCGCCCCCAAGAGGCGGCGCCAGACGGTCCGGGAATCGAGGAGGGACTGGAGTAAGGTGGGGATAATCATTCAACCCAGCCCACTGCGGCAGATTCGCCACGGAAAGTCAATCAGCAAGTTCCAGGAGCGGTCTGGCTGAATTGTCTTGACCTAGTCTTTCCATTCCCCCGTTAAGAACCCGAGCCACTGTTGCAAACCCTCAATCAGTTGAAGCTGGCCCTAGCATGCCCAAGCAACAGGAACTTTAGTGATTGTTTTAGTACCAGCTAGTGATGCAAAGGTAAGAGTCCAGCCGATTCACTAGAAAATTGCCAGCAGGATCTTGCGTGGCTTTCGAGGATACAGTTTGGATAGCGTGAGCGGGTTTTTTTTGGGTCGGTGACGCCGATACTCTCCTGAGCACGACAAATCGGCGAGGGTTGGTTTTGACGAAAACGATATCGTTGTTCGTTGATAAACTTCACTGGACCAAGAGATACACGATTCAATGCCATAGTGTCGAAAGCACCAGTGTCATGCGGCTGAGATACTGTACATTGCCCAGGCTCACTTTTCATTCTTGCCCCGAGACGCAAGGGTTGCAACCCCGGGTAGGCTAGCCAGGGTTTCGGACAGAGAGCTAGAGAGTGGTCTTAGTTTTTTTGTCAAGCCTAGTATATCCGGATAAGGTGGTCGAGATATGAGGTAGACCAGAGGCGAGGGGGAGTATGGTTCATCGAGCTATCAAAATTAAAAGCTAGCCGGAGATCAAATACGTCGGCAAAATCCCCCAGACAAGGAGCCTCAGGAGGGCTCCTGAAACTACAGGAGATGTAGCGCCCGATGGTTGTGATCAGCAGTGATCCGCATCCACTTCTTACATCTCCGGAGCGCTCCTGAAAGAGGAGTCCTGCTCCCTTAGGTCCTAGGCTCCGGAGCTCTCCGGAGCCAACCCGGATTTTACTGACGTAACTGGAAGATACTGAGGTCGAGATCCACCCATTTCAAGTACATGGCTCCGGTTACATCGCCGAGTGCTTGTAAGCTCATCGTGGTGGGTACGGTCTATGAGCACAGTCCCATAAGCTCCCTGGTGCTCTCGGCCTTGGGAGGTTTTGAGAGCCGAGTCTAAGCGCGCACTTCGTCAGCCTGGCGCTTAGAGCGAGTGGCGAAGTGCCACCGAACTTCAATTCAGCTCTTGACCACGACCGTCTCGGGGACTGATCTTCCATGGCTCAAGCCGCCTCGTTGCGCACGACGGTATACACTCCGCCTCCTCTTCCGGCCTGCCTCTCCGACGCCCATTCGTTGAGCCCGATAGTCGGTGTGCCGAGCAAAGGCGAGGTGAAAGCGATTCATGCTGCAATCAGGGCCGTCAATGGTATACTGACCGGTAAGCGCTGTACCATTAGGATCACAGTAGCTGACCAGAGCCAAGCTCCGGCTTTATACGATCCTGACTTACCGATGCAATTGGCGCAACACTTATTCGAGGTCCAGATGGGTAAATCCGCCCGCACCCCATGCCCGGCGCATCTTGCAATTGGCTTATATTATTTTTAGCCCTCTATCGTAGCACGTACGGGTCCAATACTGTCCAAGTAAGCTTGTTGATCCACGCTTGAATTGAGATGCGTGATATCAAGCTAGGACACGACCTACAACCCACCCACACTGCCGTCACACATTCCCCTTTCACTGGAGCCGGTTATTGGAGCCCCGTCGGACAACGAAATTAAGCTGGTTCAAAGTGCTATCCGCGCGGTTGAGAGTTTAGCCGGTAGTATGTCACTCTAGTACTTTAACCTGGTCAACTTGAACCCTATCTGGTTCGCGCAGGTTCATCCATTTCTAATCCCGATTTGAACATGAACTTGTCGCAGCATTTATTCAATATTCAGAACGGTAAGCACAGCCAAATAATATTACATCTATTTTTTAAAGTATTTTATAGCACGGTACATTCAGCACTCAATGAGGGGGCTGTTTACCTCAGAATCGACTCAACCACTTCCGAATGAGGAGCTAGTACTATCATCTCATTCAATAGGATTTGAATCTAGGACTCCCCAGGCTATCAAGTCGGAATGCTCAATCGAAGTTCAGAGCGAGACAACCCCGGCTCCGGTGAGCACGGAAATAATCGGTGGCGACGCAGTCGAAACGAGGGGACCCGCATCGACTATGCCCAATCGCAGTGAGCTTCAATTTGACGATGCAACTAAGATATCATGGCTCACAAAAGCGGGAAAGACGACATCAGTAGACTAGACGACACGAATCGCCTACTTGAACGCATAGAAGGTGTGCTCCAGGATGTTAGCCGAACGCTCATATCCACTCAGCGTTGTCTATGGACGGTGAGTCTTGCCACACCGGCTATAATTTACTCTTCCAGGTGTCATGCGCGGTTATTCATATTAGACTTGATACAATTAGCATTCTAAATCAAGGGTGGTCATGCCAGTCAACGACAAGGGCGAACTGCCTTCGGTATGTGGACTCAACACTCACATTAGGTTTTCGGGTTAAGTGCATATATTCTATACTACTAGGCACACAACCTCTCTAATCTTTCTACAAATACCTCCCATTCCTGGCAACTAAGCGGTCTTTCTGATGGACAAGTAGCACGTTATCTCAAGTTCTACAGTATCGGAGCTGACTTGATCGATGACGGGCACGAGCCACGCGTCAAGCTGGACATGAGGAGTAAAGCAGAGCGGCTCCTGAAATCGTATCTTGGGAAGGATTTCTGACCTCGCCAACCTCGTTGTATGCATTAATGATTGAAAGTCGATTTGAGTTCAGACCGTCGTATCTAGGTTGCTATGAGTTTAAACTTACACACATTATGTACTTTGAAGCGGCATCGAGATAAATGGAGGGTCTTCGGACTAGAGTAATCCGGCAAACTAACCAGCTTTTCGATGGAGCGTCATCTCCACGCTCACACTGCAGGGATCAGCTAGGTATGCCCCTTGGCCCCGTGAGTAACCTGGGTTTGATGTTTATGGCGGTTATGGAAAGGGTTTTCCCCGCACTTGTTTTTTGTTTTTGTTTTTTGTTTTCAGAGTGGTTTCGGAGGAAACCTGCAAAATTTGTACCTCGTCTTATGAGCATTTTCAAGCAACGTGAGTGTGCACAAAGTGATTGGGCAACTCAGGCGCATCGAACGGTACCCGTTTCTGCATGTTAGGTTGGGGTGAAAAGCCTGACTTTTCAGCAATTGCATCGAGAATTACACTGCAGATACGGATTTCTTGGCTGTGATGACTGCACGCATATAGTCTACTAGGAAGAGGGAGTAAAAAACAAGCGCGGGGAAACCCCTTTCTATAATCACCATAAGCGCTGAGCGTCACCCAATGACTAGCTTGTTGACAATGTATCTGTCTTGACTTGTAATTCTCACGGGCCCTCTTCTCCGCGAAGTCCATACCAAGGAACTGGAAAAGTTTCGACCAGTTTCCCTCTTTGTACCAACAATTGCAACTAGTTTTCCTACGATGGTTGCTGAATAGTGTGCCTGACAATGCTTATGTCATAATCGTGAGGACTGGACACGGCCGGACGGACATGATAACTGTATTTTCATTATAACAAGTTCCTTGCCAGTCCCTTCCAACTGCTATACATTGATAACCGCCCATATGTGCTCGTCATACAGCTCAGATTTGAGTCAAATAAATGTCGAACTCTCACCTGCGTGTTTTTCGAGTGACTTGAGCGGTGTCGTAGAAGAATAAACTCGATACCAGGTAGCCTAAGATGAGTACCACGGATATTTTGCTTACACATGAGGTACTTAATCATCGTCAACGAGGGGGACTTGCGATCGCAAAGTCCCCCCTCTCCTCTTCATCCCTCTTGCCAATCTAGCTTTGGGTACGGACTTGGTCAACGATATTGTAGTTTATATGCACCCTTCCTTGGGAGCCCAGACTGTCAACACACAAGCAGCTAGGCCACGGAGTAATTACCGTTCAACTTCATTCTTAGGTGAGTGCCTTCCCCCTCCAGCTTGAGCCCATTTCTAATTCTGCTTCCTTGTTGCGCATACCCAGTACGAATTGAATTCACCAGTAAGCCCCTCACCACCTGCCCATCAAAGACAGAGGTTAATGAGCTTGTTGCAGTGATTCACGATTTGCGCATTTATTGGTGTATCGTTTGTCGTGGATTCGGTTTTGCTGGCCGGTCCACGTGCTAAATGCACATTAAACGCCATATACAATATAATGTATTTGTGCTCAAACCGTGTATTGTG
Organism: Ceratobasidium sp. AG-K; assembly: GCA_037039685.1. Taxonomy (NCBI): domain Eukaryota; kingdom Fungi; phylum Basidiomycota; class Agaricomycetes; order Cantharellales; family Ceratobasidiaceae; genus Ceratobasidium; species Ceratobasidium sp. AG-K. Next base: position 1,397,831 of record JAWNGF010000013.1, on the reverse strand, counting down.
GGGTTATGTGGGATACATAATCAATACATTAATGAAGGACAAATGTCTTGAATAAGCAATAGTATATAAACTGACAAGAGCTCATATGCCCATTGTGAGGTGTGTTGTTCTGATCCATCTTCTCAGATTGATCAGTCGGGAGGTCATGATCGATCTTGTTCGTCCCTTATCTGGCACTTATCATGCTTATCTCAGAACTCCGCGCATGGTAACGAATGTGAAGCTGACCAGAGCACTGTAAGTGCCTGGTAAGCGGTTATCATTTGGCGTTGATTTCCCCGATGGAGGCTCGATTCCATATATGCGCTCGTTCTGTTATCCCGCCGTTGGTCTCCGGATTCAATATGTTCGCTTAATCCAACATTTGAAGAAGTATTCCGCTGTTTTCCATACCGGTGCTTTAGGGCCTGGATGGCGCGTCCCGAACAACAATCTCGTAGGGGATGAGGTACGGATCGTTGTCGTGCAACAATCCCCCGACGATAACCTCCTAAAGCCATGGTATTGTACGCACCTGCTTTCTCTCAGTCAATTGGAGAAAATGCCTCCACGATTCGAATATGATGCCTGTTGCGAATTGCACTTCGCCCTGTGTACGTGTTCCATAACCATTTTACACTGTGGACCCCAAACTTTCGGATCGTCCGGGGGTCGGGTCCGGATGGCCCAAAAATCCGGAGGTAAGTCCCGCCAATGTCTTTTGCTGGACTTCCGGATTCCATATCCGGACCTCCGGACGATGCGACTTACCTCCGGATCCCCGAACTTACCTCCGGATGCGATTGTTACCCTCGGCAGGACTTTGGTGGTCGATCAGCCGCTTCCGGGCGATCCGGAAGTTTTGAGAGGTTGAATCAAACCGAATGTAGATTAGTTCTATAATGTAACTACACGATTTTTGATGCCAGATAGGTGTTGTATTAGCCGGCCAGCCCATGTCGCACTACTGGATAAGCAAGATACACATCTAAGGACCTTGCATGTACTCAGTGTCCGTGCTCCGATCGATAATCCACCAGTTTTTTGTCATTGCAGACTCACCTGATAGCACACTTTATGCTGGCTGCGTCAATCACTTCCCCACTTGAGAGCTGTTCCCGTACAAAACTGCCATGTATTTGGATGGGGTATTGACTTCAGTGAAAGCCTCCAAAACCAAGCCAAGCAACAGTGTGTGAGGTTGGTTGTTGGGGTTAATGGTGGAATAGGGTGGAATAGGGCTAGCAAAGGGGTGCTGAAGCTGTCGATAAAAGGACTGTGGGATAGAATTGGAGGGCACAGGGAGGGGTGGATTGGGGTGTTCAGGAACATCGTTGAACATGGGGTGCATCCCAGACTTGGACCGGGCCATAGCAGCTGCACCACACAATTTGTGCAGCTCTCTACTAGAGGAGCAATGGCAAAGTCTCTCACTAAGTTAATGTAGGTTCAAAATATGAACATTTTATTAACAATGAGGTTGGGGTGCTCACCGTATCCTTGCCAGGTGGTCTGCTAAATTGTGTCGCTTTTATCACCAATTCCCCCAAAGGTGATGCATGCATGTCTTGGTTGTCACCAGCTTGTGAATGGTGCAGTTGCCACAATTACATCCGACTCCTCCTTTTCCCATTGGTGTGGCGGAACAAGCAGAGGCGGCCAAATTTTGGATGTGTGGCGGGTCGCCACTTAAGCGCCGCCAAGTCTATATATACAGCCCAACTCAGCGCACGCATCCCCCCTTCCTCCCAGCCACCCCCATCTCCAGTTGACCGCCAAATGACCTCCTTAGATGGTTTGTGCGCCTTAATCAACCCTAGGTAAATTTCTCTCCTCGTTCCAGCTATCTAATTTTTGTTGCTGACACTGAACCACCGTCCACCCACACAGCATTCATTTCACTCTCACCCGCTGCACCCCCGATTTTAATTTCATTCCCTTCACTGGTTAGTGCCTCACTTTCTTATATGGTATTCAGTTGATTGGCATACCTTGACGCCCTTGTTTGGCCTTTCCCTTAGTTATGGCACGTGTACTATGTCGTTGGTCAATCACCCGATCACGGAGCCACATCGAAGTCTAGCGCCAATAGTCAGCCTCGTGTCACCATCGTACAAGTGGAGAACGGTGGTAAGTCCATTTGAGATTCATTTCCGATCTCGTGGCTGATCACAATCGGGCCTCGCGACAGTGGAGTACACCAAGGGTAACACCAGTATTCTCGTTACAGATGCCAAGTTTCCTTGACTGCGATGGACACGGAGGCTCTGGATACCGAGAGTAAGTCGCATTTAATTTCGTATTTACATTTTATTGACTCTTGGGTAGCTGACGGAGCAGGCCCAAGCAACTCCAAGCACACCATCAACTCCGACCCAACACCCAATCAAGCTGAGCCAAACAAAGACAAGAACAAGGAGTTGGTCATTCGCGTTGAGTCGGTCGTCAAACCAACCCGGTAAGTTCGCAGCCCACTTCCTTACAAGGCATGGCGACAACTTTGATTTAGCACGGGACAGCAAGCTATCCGCCCCGAATGGCTCAAGCGGTCTCGCTTGAAGCCCCTCGATCGCTTTGTCCCCAAGCTCATTTCGTTTCTTATTTGCTGTCCGGTAAGTTTTGATTCCTAGGTCGTTATCATGTTCACACTGAATTCCCTTCAATTCTAGTGCCTTTTCCAGTTTCTGTGTAGGTTTATTTGCATATATTCGCTCTGCCCAGACAATCCGCGACAGCCTCCCAGACCAACCACGTTTATCCCCGGATTCCCATCGACGCTCCCGGAGTGCTCACGGTTTTCGTTCCTGCTCTTATAGCTTCGATTCGACTGTCCTGGCCTTTCCTTCGGACTTCCTCCGACTTCCCTTCGGATTCCCCGTATGTTACCCTCGGACTTGCCCTGCGACGTACTCCCTACTGCCTGTTCGGACCTTTCATTCGAACCATTAGTGTGTAATTACATCGTTAATCGTATTATAACATTTGTTCACTTATCCGAGCGAGAGTTGAGGATAATCCGAGGGAAACGGGTGGTCGGCGAAACGGCATGAGGAAGAAAACTCCAGACAGTCCGGACCCCCGGACCGTCCGAGGGTCCGGATTTTGCCGACAGTCCGGAACTAAAGTCCCTATGGCCGTCCTAGTGCGTCGTACCGGACCTTACCCTCGGACGGTCCGGAAGTCGGGCACGGATTTTCTCTTTCCGAATTGTCCGGAAGTGGGGGGTCCACAGTGTTAACCAGGGGTAATTGGCGCCCAGTGTACCGCCATCAACAAATCTAAGTGCCAGATGTGTTGCGTTTAACCTCAGTCACTTCTACTATATCTTCCCCCCCTCCATCTATCTCGACCACGCCCGGATCAAAGTGCGACCGTGTAGGTGATTGTTGTCTCATATCCCGTGGCTCGTCAACGCTGACCTGTGCCGTACAGGACATGTTGTACATGCCATATAGAGAATTCCAATCGTGCTTCTGTGCTTAGGGTATCTGCTGGGGATGCCGAGCTACGGAGCCTGGTGGGGGCAAGCTTGTGGGTCCTTGCTTCCTGCATCAGCGCCCCCTCCAAGCCACCAGTCGTGAACACCGAGATGTTCGGACTGCTCAGTAATCTCGAAGAGCATGAAAACAAAGAAGTATGTCTCCTTGGGTAAGCCCGTTTGCCGCAGCTGCACTCACTTCCAGTTCGAACTCCGGAATCCGTTCGTCCTCCCTCTACGTCCCAGTGCTCTACAAACAGAGATATCGTAAATGCAACCTACGGACCATACGCTAAGCTTGAGTTGTATGTCGAGGAGATTGAGCGGGAGAGGCTAGGGTGCGTCAAGCAGTTCGCGAGCCTGGTCGTGTGGTGGCTGAGCATGCTAACTCTCCAATCCCGTGGCTATCAGCGTCGATCCCTCCCGTGTGTACCTTGGATGTGTCGCGGACTCACTCAGACAGGCAGAGCATGGTCCAGCTACCTGTTCTATCGTCGAACAGCCCGGACGACTCGTGGCTCGTAATATTTCAGGCGCGATCGTGTTCGGGATTCCTCCCCGTCAAAAACCTTCCGATTTGCTCCCATCTCCCCGGAGACCCGCAGCACTACGAATCATCTCTAGGTAGAAGTTCGCGGGTGTGGCAAGAGCTTCCACAGTCTGGGGCACGGGTGAGCCTTCGCAGAGGGATTTGGGGTCTCGCTGACGCGTACACCTTCCTCGCTGCTTCACTCCTCATCCAGTTTCGTATATCTCCGCGCTCTCGTTCGCCCTTGTGAGCCTGTCATACCGCCACAATCTTTGTAGCACACACGGTGTTGTATTCTTGTTCTGATGAATACGATGCGGATGCTGTGAAATCACGTGATTCTTATACTGTTGTGTTGCGACAGTCGTGCAGGCTGACCGCTTACTCGTACTGGTGAAGAGGTCAACAACAAGTGCACCGGAATATAAATTCACGTCTCGATCGCGAGCATTGACATTTTAACTCGTGGCACGCTACCCCTAACGGGAGTCCCCCCTCTCTTGAGCGGTTTACCAATCCTGGTCCCGATCCCTCAAGCATCGGAAGCTCTATCGGGCGCCATGCTCATTGACCGCTTCTTCATCGTAAACCCTTAGCGACAAGGCTTTGTTCAGGTTTGTACGCATAAAGCCGGTCTCTGAGTCATCACCGAGCCGAGCACGGATGTATTTGCAATAATTGAGGACAAAACTTGCACCAACACCCAGAGTTTCTCGTGGCCCGAATGTCGAAAGCGAGCAACGTGTATCAATCTCATCTGTCTATCGTAGATGTTTGAATATACTCTTTACTTTCCACGGTATATGCGTCTTTTTACCAGAGCTACGTCTGCTCTTTTCGTGTTGGCATTTCATCCGACTTTGCAAAATAACAATCCAGGGAAGAATCACATTGGCGGTTTCTGTCTTGTGGCGATGATTCCTGTAAACAATGGGGGAAATCTCCCGTTAAGCCTTGTCCGGTACGCATGGTATGTTAGGGGGTGCGAAGCTTAGGTGCTTCGCGTCGGTGAAACTTGGTTGACAATCAACCGCGGTGGATCAGCGGTTAGGGATGCCCCTCATCACCTTCATACCCCAAACACTTGCTACCACTACACAACGCGATGGCTAACGTCTGCTTTGCGACTGCACCCCATAAGACGTTTCTGCTCTCCCTCGGACCCTCGCGTTAAGAATCATTCGTCGAGAGCCGCGTACTAGAGGTCTGGTTCCGCAACTTACGTGGGCCATGTTGCTGATTATCCCTTCTTCCCACCACCATTGCTCATTAACAGGGCCCCCGTTTGTTCCTTGTTAGTACATGGTGCCTCCTGGTCGTCGGATAAACACATCCCAGAGCCTCACATTCCAACCTCGCATATCCCGCAGATAAACTGCCACAACTGAGGATCGACGAGTAAATTGGGATTCTCAAGGGGTCTGAGCAGTCGGTACGTATTGCCGATCCCTCCGCTAGTGCTTTGTGCTCGCTGCTGAAGGACATTTTGAAGACCTCTGCTAAGCGCCGGTGCATCACAGCGCATCAACGCCCGCTGACGTTCACATCATGGGCCATGTAGCACGTTCTTGTTCGTCCCTGATGCTTCTGTGGAGTTGACAACTGCCTTGCGTAGCATCTACATAGATGCCCGAGCGGTTGCACAACGTCTTTAGAGGTGTATCCCGTGCCACGCGGTGCCCAGCAATTCCACTGCTATCATCGTCCTCCTGCTCCCCGATGATGAGCAAGTGCCTCTTCCACATTTACTGCGTCTTCTAAAGTGGCGATAGTGCCCCCTTAGCCTATCCCCGTCGACGGGAGGTCTATCGCCTGGGGGTGCCACGTAGACCTTCAAGTAGAACGTCGTGGGTGCCACTGGCCTTCACGGTCGCATTTCGCCCTTTTGCGCCATGTTTAGCTGTGCCCCGGCTCGTAATCCTGCTTCGCTTGCTAACGTTGTCACTTCCCCCTGACGTGTACTTTGTCCCCTTGAGGCCGGGAGACGTCGGAGTCTCCCTCCCCCTCGTTCTCCGCCTTATCTAGGTCACCGTGGACGTGTACTGCGTTCCCTCCCTCCCTCCCAACAATGAGTACTCGCAATGCTCCCCACCCATCGATCTGCACGACTATTCTGTCGCTCGTGGCTCACGCCAATACAACGACGACACAGATCAGACCCCATATTCCGCTGTCGTCACGTCCACACACGCCACGGTACCTGAGGACCTTTGAACAGCTGGGATAGCTCGAGGGAGATACATGTTGTTTACGAGCAGTCATGGAGGCCCCAGGAGTCGAGCTTGTCGCAGGCACTGGTGTATCTACACCTTCCCAACACGCCCACGTACCCCCAAGATTCGCTGCAGCCTGGGTACACGAGTTGGCCAAGGGCTTTTCGTTGCCTCGTTGAGTCAATACTGCCACATGCGTGACGCTGATGTATCTAAACATTGAAATCCATTTATACCACTTCGTTGGTGATGCGTGTGTTGAAACTCGGGCCTCCTGGGCACCATTGTTCAGCTGTCTACACCACCGAAGAGTGCCCCCTCTGTATTAGGAGCGCACACACTTGTCACCTCAGACTGTTCCAGAACACAATGAACACACCATTTGACGGTCGCCGCTGGCAAGCGCTTGCTCACACTTTTTGTTCTATTCGACTCTGTTACCTGGTACGACTTCAAGAAAAAACATGATCCGAAGCGGAGGACAGGTGTGTTGACCCCGAATGCCCTTGGGAACCCACGCTCCCTACTCGTCATCTTATCGCTTGGTGACCAGACCAAGCGGTTTTGCACCGACTCGTTTCTCGAGTCTTTCTCCTCGCCAGTTTGCCTCGGTAAAATCCGCTCATTTCCCGTAGCAAACGCTGGAGTAGGAGGCTCTACCCCTAGTAGCCGGACTGTGATGGGTCTCCCGTGTTAATGGGGTAGGTTTTTGTAGAGATATGACCCCCCGTATTCCCCCTAGATAATGTCACTACTCACGACATATACTACTCTTTTGCAACCCACTCCAGGACGTTTGCTTGCGCTCCGTAGTTGAGCTTTGTCTAGCTTGTCATCTAACGTTTATCCTTGGTTATCGTTCGAAGGAGGTGTTTTAAGCTTTCCTGTTTCATGTCGCACCAAGAGCCCGCGAGGCTGTTCAGTTCTCGATCCATATGGAGTGGCGGGTAGCGTCGAAGTAAACGCCTTTACCCTTGATCGATGTCCGCGTTGCCGTAAGCAAGTCGAATGGTGTTTCCTACGTCTGTGGTACCTCCTTACCGATCGTCCGGCCGCCTATGCTTTGCATGCGGCCCCACTAAAGGTATACACTCTCACAAAGCCTGGACAAATCTCCACTGCTGGGTAGGTGGTGAAGCCAGCCCCTATCACACTGATCAAGCCAGTTCCTTCGGCCATATCCGATGCCGATCAGTCCTTCATCGAGCAAGTGGATGCCAAGATGCCAGGGAACGAAGCGATGACCTTTACCTAAATTGTCCTGTCTCTCTCCGAGGGGGTTGGCCCTCAGGGAAGCCATTTCTATTCCCTGTCGAACCCCAATTCTTGTTTGTATTACGATAAACATAACTTGGCACTTGTATACATGTGTTAGAGTCCGAATGTTCCGAAAGTCTCCCAATCGCGCCCGACCCCCCTCCCTAAACTCAGACCTTCTAAGGTGGGCCACACGTCAGATATATGTAACCCTCGAAGCCACGGGAAAGTCACCGTACACAACCGTAGGCCACAACCAAGCTCCTGCAAGCCCCTTCTTTTGCAACCACTTCGTCGTCACCCTCGCCGCAAACACATGGAGGCAAGCAGAAACCGTTCACTACGCCAGAACATTCACGTTAGTAAATATGCCAAATCTAAATAATGAATACAGCGAACCGATAGGGCGATAAACCACTTTTCTTCCTGGGTCGGCGTCTGGATAGTAATCGCATTTCCACTCGAGCCTGAACTTTCTGAGGGCCAACCAACGTGAAAAGTATCCATGGAATGACTCGCCGGCCTCTCGATCCAGCTCCTGCCTGGATCCACGGGTTAATTCTTCGCCCAGCCAGACTAACAGTGAGTGTGCTGGAGGAGATATGCTAGGCATAGCAGCGGTTGTCCGCAAACCGAGGGCAGGGGCGAGTTTCGGAAACGTTCTGTCAGCCCCCGTATATAAAAATATCCTTTAGAGCAATCTACAATATCGGGGCATTGCGAAAGGGCCTGCCCCAAGGTAGCAGCTCGATCCTGATTATGACTGGGGAAAGTGAATCGGTTCGGCTCTGATACGACCTAGTCCCGCCATGTGGCTCTTTACCTGGGCGACTTCCGTGGTGTCTTTGTACCGGATCAACCCTCCCAGGGTCGATCACCAGCCGAATGTTTTCGATGGCGGCGAACTAGGAGGCTCATAATGGTTGAAACTCAGCCACCCGAATACGCTCGCGTTGTGTCATATAGGTATACCGCTCGGACCCGTTCAACCGATTTCCGTAATAGTTCCGAACACTTGTTTCCGTTCGATTAAAAGGCACATTCTGTCTGGGAATAGTTTCTACCCAAGGTTCATGTGGCCAACTTGGGGAACCAACCCGATTTATCTGTCTGCCTGGAATTGCGCAGGACCCAGGGTCAAGATTAATTTTACCCTGATTTCGTTCGGTGGTCCCCCATCCATAATAAATTTTAGGGAATTTATCAGTCTTTCTCCGTAGAGTAGGGGCAGCGGAGTTTTGGAAAGATTTCAGTGCACGCGACTTGTCTCTCGCGCCCATATCTACTAGTTTGGCCGAAGAATGTTAGGCTGCCTTTCAGCCCATGCAGTCCATGTTACTCCTTTCCGTAGCTGGGCTGTGTTAGGGCGTTGTCAAGTGAAAAGTCGACTAGCTTGTGCACTAGGCTTGCGTGGGGACTAGTAGTGGGCTTAGACTAGGTAACGCCGTTTATGGGGCGGAAAGGCCGCATATCATTTGCAATCACGGTATGTCCCACTCAATGTGGGGTTAAAATATAATGCAGAATGGTGTGTGGGCTTCTCAACCTGCTCGGAGCCCTGGAAGAGCTTCCCGCCCAGGTCACGTGTGGGCCAGGCATCAACCTCCCGCCACCAGATGCCAACGCTCATATGAGATATCTAAGCGCTTGTTTGCTTCCATCGCGACTCGAATGGCGACGGTCGAGACATGACTAACTGCTTGGTGTGAATGCTCAACCTACGGCAGGACTCGGGTCTTGATTCGGGGTCATCACATGTTCGACCGGAGTACCACCGCCAGATCTGTCGCGACCTCCGGCACTGCATTCGCCCAACCAAATTCTCTGCTCAAAAGAAATGCAATACCCGTGTAATTTCCAACAATGATAGGAATGCGGCTTTACCTCTCGGACATTTTCTACTATCTCGCCTCTTTGTTCTTGGACCACACCGGCGCATTCTAACGACTCATCACATGGTGCTCTAATGGAGCATACTTAAATACAGCGGGGGAAGCAAACCTTAGGCTTCACATTCTACAGTATCGTATCTTGCCACCCTCGATATGCCACTCCCCTCTGACTTTTTGTACGGGTACGCTACGTATGTTCATGTTTACTATTTCGTTTGGTTACCACGCTAAATATTATGAATCCTAGCGCTGCCTACCAGATTGAAGGCGGCCGGACCGATGGAAAAGGTGATTCGATTTGGGATACGTTCACTCACAAACCAGGCAAAATCACCAAGGGGGAAACTGGCGAGTCAGTACTTTCTTTTCCCAATGATATATTCTCTGATATCCGACGAGCAGTATCGCTTGCGATTCGTATAATCGTTACAAAGATGATGTTGCTCTGCTGAAGCAATTTGGGGCCGGTGCCTACCGGCTTTCACTCGCTTGGTCGAGGATCATTCCGCTCGGAGGACGAAATGACCCTGTAAATGAAGCGGGTATCAAATACTATAATTCTCTTATCGATGAGCTGTTGAAGGAGGGCATCAAGCCTATGCTCACCGTGAGTAGGTCTATCACAAGGAGATGGCCCCAACTCACGCTTCGAGCCAGCTTTATCACTGGGACCTCCCTCAGGCTCTTGAGGACAGATACGAGGGGTGGCTAAACAAGGAGGAGGCCTCGGTAGGTCTGGACTCTTCGATCGTGTAATTTCAACTCAAAGGTCACCTGCTAGGCAGACTTTGAGCGCTACGCGCGGGTGTGCTTCGAACGATTCGGAGACCGGGTCAAGCATTGGATCACGTTGAATGAGCCGTGGGTTCCAGCATCCTATCGGATTGATCTATGCTGATGGATTGTTGTAGATGGTGCGCTTCGTCTTGGGGGTACTATACTGGTCGAATGGCACCGGGCCGGACGGGTGATCGAAAATGGAGTCCCGTCGGAAATACTAAAACAGAACCTTGGATGTGAGTCTGTGCACGTTGAGTATGTGGTTATGACTAACCGAGGCAACCCAAAGTGTTGGTCATTCCTTGCTCATCTCGCATGCCAAGGCAGTCAAGCTCTACCGTGACGAGTTTAAAGTATCTCAAGGCGGCCAGATTGGAATCACCCTGAACTGCGATTGGGCAGAGCCTTATGACGATTCCCCTGAAGGCAAGCCGCGCATAATTGAACGCTGTATGCCTAAATCTAACGCCACCTGGTTGCAGCCAAGGATGCAGCATCCCGCCGACTCGATGTTAGTCTGGGATGGTTCGCCGACCCAATTTGTAAATAAATTTCCGGCTCTCCTGAGTACTACAACTAATTAAAACATCGGCAGACCTAGGGCACTACCCCGAATCCATGAGACGCATGCTCGGGGAACGCCTACCCGTCTTTTCACCCGCCGAGCAAGCCCTCGTATACAAATCATCGGACTTTTTTGGGCTAAACTCGTACACGACGAACCTCATCAAGGCTCCGAGTGCCACCCCAGCCGCCTCGACTGCTCCCGCCGCGACTGCCGATGGTCGATCAGCAGACGAGATTCCCGAATCATCCACCATGGAAGTCCTTGCGTGCGTCTCGGACACCCAAACAGATCGGAATGGAAATTTGATTGGACGCCAGAGTGAAGCTCCGTGGCTGGTTAGCTGTCCCTGGGGGTTCCGAAAGCTGCTCCGGTATATCAACGAAAAGTATATTCGGGATACAGGGCTGATTATTTTGGTCACGGAACAAGGGTTCCCAGTGCGTGCATATATTCGGTTTTCCGGATCCTGGCATCTAACCGCGCTACCTTGTAGGTGTACCGCGAGTACGAGCTCCCGCTCGAGAAAGTAATTGATGACAAGGATCGACAGCTATACCTGGAAGAGTATCTGACCGAAGTACTGGGTGCGGTCGAGCAGGACGGAATCAAGATTGGCTCCTATATGGTCTGGAGTTTGATTGACAATTTCGAGTATGTGTCTCCTTGTGCATAGCACTCACTCTACTCACCTCCTGGTCGCTTAGGTGGGCTTCTGGGTTCGCGCAACGTTATGGAGCCGCTTACGTTGACCACGCGAACGGCCACAAGCGCATTGCTAAGAATAGCGGAACCTGGCTTAAAGAATGGTTTGCGAAAAACATTGGGAAGTGAGCCGGACAACAGCAAACCGAGCTCGTTGTATGAAATTTACCATTGAATACGATAAAGGATGCAGTGACACGTCTAACCCGGCCACTCGTTCTGGTCGGAGGGAGGGTCAAAGGTACCTGGTCTCGGCAAACCTGAGATCGAATAAGTCAATCACAAGCACACCGATCGGATTCCGTAAATTTAGGACGGGAGAGAGTGGACACATCACGATCACGTGTGTCAGGGTCTTCGCGTATATTGACGTGTCAGACCTAACTGTGCCAGCAGAATCCTGTTCACGACCTCGACGATACTCCAACTTTTCTAAACCTCATAAATCTCAATATGCGCGTCTCTTATCTAGTTGCTGGTCTCTTCTCGCTCTTTGCCACTGCGCTCGCGGCTGGTGATGCTCTCGACATCGACGCATACTCGACCCCTTCCGAGTGCCCTATCAGGTCTAGGAAAGGCGACAAGCTGAGCATGCACTACGTACGCAACACCTAACGAATACATATTTTGAGTATGTGCTGACTGGTTTGTTTCACAGACCGGTACGCTCCTGTCTGACGGGTCAAAATTCGACTCTTCACTCGACCGCAACCAGCCATTCGATTTTACCATTGGCAACGGTCAGGTTATCCAGGGTTGGGAGCAGGGATTGCTCGAGTATGTTCCCCTGTTACTTTTTCTGCTCATTCCGCTGATGCGAGGTTTGCAGCATGTGCGTTGGCGAGAAGCGAAAGTTGACAATTCCTTCTGATCTTGCCTACGGTAAGTTGTCATCAGCGTATGCGCCGTCTGTTTGTCTAAATCCGTCCTTGCTAGGTGACCGTGGTTTCCCACCTGTCATCCCCGCCAAGGCGACGTTGGTCTTTGATGTTGAGCTGTTGGGCATCAAGAACCGCAAGCCAGACGAGAAGTCTGAGCTATGACTAGATTGGGATAACTAGGCTTCCTTGTATAGTCCTTTGAGTTGGTTATCTCACTTGTATCTGCCATTTCTTGAGCCACAAAGTTGTCCAGCTTGACTTGACCCGCACCTGAGAATCTAAATTAGGTAATATGTGAGACGCACACGATCACGTGTTCATGTTTAGCCCTTCTCCAGTTCTGCATCCTCGAGAGCACGCTCAACCCTGTCACTTGCGCGAGGTCACATGTGTCGAAACGCTGGCGCAAATGACCAATAGCTTTGGGAGCCCTTGGGCTTTGTCTTCGTGGTTATATTCACCGATAGGCCTTCGCTGATCAAGAACGGATAACATTCTCCCCTTCTTTTCATTCTACCACGAGGTTCCGAGTCGTGTAATAATATCTCTATGTACCGGCGTTTCGCCTCTTGCTAGCCATGTGCCGAGCTGACCGATCCTCATGGCAAATTTCCCCCGAGCGGCCTTATCGCATGGTCAAGTTGGTTAATTAACGGTACACGCAGCCAGCAAAGGACCCCCATACCCTGGCCTCTCGCTATAATACTTGTCTAGTTCGAAATAGGCACTTAGACTGGTAGTTTAGCACGATCTCGCCACTTGCCTGTATTGTGTTGCCGCACAGTTATCCCACTCACTTTAGGCCTTTTTGTTTTGGCTATGGAAGACCAGGACTATGACCTATTCATTGCCGGTAGTGGTCCTACAGGGTACGTAGGTCTACGTTGGTTTGAGCAGTCTCTGATTGATAGTCGCGCTTGTAGTGCTACATACGCTCGCCTCGTTCTCGAACACGATCCTAATACTCGTGTCTTGATGGTTGAGGTGAGATCTCAAGACAGCCAGATAATGGGCGTGAATCTCAAAAACACTGTGAAGTAGGTGGACTTGTCAGTCGCAACCACGGTTATCATGTAACATATTCACGGACAGGTATCAGTGAGACCTTGAGGCGTTCGGCGACGCCACAAGTAGCACTTAATACCACCTTAGAATGATGCGTGAGATGTGCGGAGCTGCAAATGCCTTGGGCTCCTTCCTTCCGAGTGTCCCACCCCAATTCATTGTGAGTCCCCCCATTCCATGTAAGTTGAACAAAGCTCACTTTTTCACTTCGACAAGCCATATGGGTTCCATGCAGCGGTATGCACACTTCGTCTACATGTCTTCATCCAAGCCTAAATCGCAAGTTGTCGAGGGAACTACTCGCATCGGGAACGGCCCCACGACATCGGTTGCCAATGCCAGCTCTCGGGTCAGGAAGCCTAGCTGCGAACGTGTGTTTGAGAACCTATGGGTGGCAGGAATGAACTGCATTCCTGATGCGACGGCGTGTAACCCTACATTGACTGGAGTGTGTCCTACCCATTGTGTGTATGCGCTCGACTAGTTTGCTCGCTGGTTTCGGGTGTTAGGTCGCGTATGCAATCCAAGGGGCTAATGATTTGATTGCTTTTTTACGTGGAACAACTGCTAAATCAACGTGTGTATAGCAGAGCTGGGGCTCGGCCCGTCCTTAGTGCGACCCAGAATTTTTGTACACTGGTGTTTGGTACGACATTAGGCCCGTGAATAGTTCCAACTAAGGATTGCCGGCGTTCGAGTCCGTGTTTATATCGAAACCCAAATGAGTACCTTGCACTAATATCACATACGCGTCCTGTTCGTTACAAACTTGCTCTTGAGTTAAGACTAACGGATATTACTTTAACGGTAACCCAAGTTCTTTGTCTGTCTCAGGGCGTGAGAAGAAGACTATAGTTCGCATACAAGCACTTCGGCGAAGGTAGGGACTGGTCATTTCAACCTGCAGAGAAGCCTAGCCAGTCTTGGATCCCATAGCGGTTGTTGGGTCTTTTGCGCTGTCTTGGTCAGCACCACGCGCACAGGTGTTGCTGGCTCTCGTCGACCACGACCCAACCTTTTGTGTCTGGCAGCCCTATTTTGCTTTCTATTCATCACTGCTCAAAGAGAACCACGCCGACGTGCTGCGGTAAACTAACTTGCCCACCAACATAATTCAATACATCTGCTTGGAGTCTAATTTCAGTTCCGCAGTTACCACTCAGTTTTTCCACAAACTTTTGCCGGGGCGTATATTATACTATCAACATAGTTATCAAGGTTGTCCCTCGACCCACGATACTTGCTTGCGTCTCATTGTTCCACGATCTCTCTGTTGCTTCACCCTGGTCCCCTCACTCACCAGTTCCAAGCGGCCCGAATTAGCCGGCGTTCATTCCCCAACCTGTTAGCGCCGTTCTCTCATATATGCTCATCGGAAACTCAGATAAACGAAGGATTCAAAAATGGGGCTCGTATTAAGGCTCAGACAAACAGGGAGGAGTTTGTGATCTCTCAAATCAATTACTTGAAAGCCATTATCTTTTGGATCACACACAACAACGTGCACTCTAGAGAACACGGTCACTGGACGTGCGCTATTCACTCTGGGTTGCAGTCTAACGAGTTCGGAAGGCAGTCTGCACCCACTTAACCTCTCTTGTCTACAACAACCCAACATAACTCGGTTACTTAGACTAGGCCTTATCTACCACTACCACTTGTATGCGAAGACTAGAGCATGAACCCGTGAATACTGGTTTATGGCTATAAAATTTTTACTCAGTCCTCGTTCTCAGTCTGCGGCTAAATATATGCTGGAAGAGTGCTCCTATCAGCGCTGTACACCCTTCCTCGTGTCCGCTGGCAGGTCATTATTTTGCTCTGGATATTGTGTAGCATCATACCAGTATACCGGTGTTTTAACCCCTCGGTCGACACGACATCGAATCGCCCGACCATCACGGCGAATTTCCTTGATGGCTCGGATGCATGATTGAGTTTGCCTTGATCGTGGCGCTGGAGCCTTTCGTTAAGCTCTGATGCCCGAGGTTTCGCCGTGGGGTGCATGTAGCTCATACAAACATCACGTTCTTGGAATATCGCTAGTGCATTGTCTCTCAGTGGTTGTTGCATTTTTCACGGTAATTCCAGGCAGTTAAACTTGGTTTTTCCATAGGGGCATCATATAGGTACCATAGCCCATTCTATGGCGCGAGTGGTCGAGCAGATGAGTGTTTATATCGTGCTTGGATGAGGCTGCGTCCCTCATCATACAATGCGCGCATAAAATTTCACGAGTGGCCTGAGCAACCTGATACATAAAAATGCTAATATCGGTGAAGAGCTTCAGTACATTTTGTCAAGAATGCGCTTGGCGACCGTGATTGGGACCCGAGCGGGGAGCGCACTACATCTACTGCGATATTACAACTATTGTAGCTGACTACTATACACACAACAAATACGTTCGTGATTTCGATCAACAGCCTAAATGAGTTTCGCGCGAAATATTGAGGTCTGAGAGACCAGAAGCGAGGAAGCACAAACAATAGGCGCCAACTGGCCCTCTCATACGACATTCACCACCAAGCCCACCCTCGAGTCTTTGAACACCACTTGTACATCATGTAAACGGGAACTATCTTGGCGTACCCTCACATACCAACCTAGAAGCTGTCATTCGCGTAAGTTGTACCCTTTAATCAGCTTTGATGCGAATCCCTCAAGCCTGCCAACTACAGCGAGACCCTACGGCCCGTTGTCGGCCATCATCACTGGGGTCGTTAACTCCCCACCACCAAATGCCCGATTCAAATCTTCTTCGTCCGCATGGAGTTTCCATGTATCTTTTTCTGGTCCGTCGACCACTACTTCGTCTAGGCGAAAGTGAAGAATTACGTTAGCTGTTGGCGAGTGCGGTACGAGGCACTTGAGTCAGACTTACGCCAAATATCGTCTGGCGTTAATTCTCCCTCTACTCCTACAACTACAAATTGACTCTTGACTAGCCTAGACTCCCGCCGCCGAATGTGCTCTTCACATGCTTGGATGGGACGTTGAGTTGGTAGAAAGTCGCGTCGGCCCGTAGATTCCGCGAGGTGGTTTATGGGGACATCGTCGGGGGGATGGATTTGTTGTTTAGAAGAAGTCCATCATATCCATATAGTTAGGCCAATAAAACACGCAATAAGCCGGGATCGCGGTGAAGCTCCACATGGTGGGCTTGAGCCCCACGAGAGTTGCCTGAGGAGCAAGCTGTGAAGTAGTTAGGACTGCCGAGCGCGACCTGAGATCGAGTTGTGGGAAATTTAAAGTCTTGTATTGAAACTTCATACGTAGTGTCGCCGTCCATTGAACGATAGCTCGGGGTCGTGTGGTGGGGTGCGAGAGACACCACTCCCCATCACGTAATCCGAGCCACAAAGAGATGCGATCACGTGGCAATCACTTGGAACCTTCGATCTCCATCTCGTGCGGCGCATGTTCTCTGTAGGTACGACACGGGCGGCTCGGCCACTGGAACGCTGCTTCACGAACAAGCTCCTCTCAATGGTGCGTGGGCTTTGGAATCTCACCATTAAATGAATGTGAATGCTTCAGCTGACCTTGTGTGTTGGTCCTAGTCAGATATTCGCCGGTTGGTTTTTCCCTGATCAACAGGATGATGCCTCTCCTACTCGCGCTTTGGTGAGTTTGTACATCCTTTATGGTTCATACACATGGCGCTAACTCGGTCTACCGGTGTTTTTGAGCTGCCCCTTCGTACCGGTGTTTTTGACCCTCACACGACGGACAATGAAACCGCCAATCACGACGGCCGATTTCCCCTTACACAGGCCGTATGCATGACTGAGTTACTTTTACGATGATCCGTGTACCTTACAAATATCACTCTCCATTCCGAACTTTCACCGCAGGTCCTGTGAAGCTCAAGTCGATTATTTATTCCAGCAAGTATAAATAATCCCTCTTCCCCCACCTTCACCACATCCTTCAGGATAACAACGAGGCCCACTTGAACTTACACTCTCAAATCTACTAAGGAAAAACTCGACTATGATGTATTCATCGCTGGTAGCGGCCCTACAGCGTAAGCGCATACATATCATATGTGATGCTCGCTAACCATTTGATGTCCGCCAGTGCGACCTACGCTCGCCTTGTCCTCGAGCACGACCCTAATGCACGCGTTTTGATGGTCGAAGTCGGGTCTCAAGATAGCCCAGCGATTGGAATGAACCTCAAGAACGCAGTCAAGTAAGTCTCGTCTATGGCCAGCTATGTAGTCAGCTGAGCACCGCCTGTGCAACCAGGTACCAACGTGACCTAGACGCATTCAGTAAGCATCATCCAAGCTTTAGACGCTTCTAACTAATACGCCCCAGTGCACATTATTCGGGCTTCTTGCCAGCCAGTCTCCTTGGCTCCCGCGGGCGGCTTTCTTCCTGAAGTGCTGGGCGATGTGTGGTCTCAGCCGGGAAACAGATCATCCATTCGGTCTCCGTATAACCCAGACCAGGATCCTACTCTCAATCTCGTGGCGCAAAGCATTACCCGAGCAGTCGGTGGGATGGCCACTCACTGGACTTGTGCATGCCGTACGTACCGACCTTCCAGTTGTGAATAGAGTAAATCTGAGCGTCTTGAGATAGCTGAACCCCACGATGAGGAGCTTGTAGAGTCTCCGATACCTCGTCCCGCTATGCGCAAGCTTCTCAAATACGGCAAAGAGTTGCTCAACGTCCATGAAGATCAGTTCGAAAACTCTGTCCGACACAAGCTCGTCAAGAAAGCCCTCAGCGATGCATTCGGGTCTCGTGAGGGAATCACAGTCAATAATCTCCCAATTGCTGGGGAGCGCTCCAAGGTTAACGAAACACTTTTCAACTGGTCCGGAGTGGATACGATTCTGGGCGATTTTGTTCACGCCAAGGACGCGAGCGGACGCAGTAGGTTCAAATTGCTCGCGGAAGCCTTGGTAGTCAAGTTCATCCCCGACCCAAACAACGACGGTCGCGTCAAGAGAGCCTTGGTGCGCGATCTACGCACGGATCGAGATACCGAGATCAGCGCCAAGGTGGGTGAGGTTTGGCGGGCCCGAGGTTTGGCAGGCCCCGACACATGATTTGATTATCCTTTGGGTCGTGTTAGGTTTTGTGGCTGCATGTGGGGTGATAGCTACTCCTCAACTCCTTTGGAACAGTGATATTCGTCACAAGGCGTTGGGGCGATACTTGACTGGACAAAGCCATACATTTTGTCAGGTAGGTTTTCCTTGGTTCGAATCAAACATTCAACTCATAGCCGCAACCAGGTGATACTCCGAAAGACGCTCCTGGATAGCCTCAAAGCAGAACATGAATCCGCCTCACCCGACGGCGTTCCTATTCCCGTTCATGATGCCGAACCTCAAATCAATATCCCTTATTCCCCTGCGCACCCGTACCACACACAGTTCCATCGTGACTCGTTCTCCTATGGGGAAGTTGGGCCGCAAATTGACCAGAGGGTTGTCCTCGATATCCGTTACTTTGGTAAACTCAAGGTGCAAGAGTCGAATCACGTTTCATTTTCTTACACGGACAAGAACGGAAGCGAGAATACAGATGTTTATGGGATGCCGCAGCCCACTGTATGTAATATTTTGCGATTGTATGCGCGCGAATGACACCTGATTACCCTATTGCTCCGAGTAGATTGTCTTCAAATCAACGCCGAAAGACGATGAAAACTGTCAAAGGTGCGTTCGTCGAGCGACGTGAACTCACGGCAACTGAAATAGCATTTAATCAAGAATGATGCGCGAGATGTGCGACGCCGCAAATGTTTTGGGCGCTTACCTTCCCAGTGCCCCGCCTCAGTTCATCGTGAGTGAACCTCTAGCCTACTTGATCTCGCGTCTCACACTGACCCACCCTCGAATAGCCCTTTGGGCCTCACACCGCGGTAAGTGCACCAATTTACTCACTTTTTGACTATAGCCAAGCTAAATCAACCATGATAAAAGGGAACTACTCGAGTTGGAAACGATCCCAATACATCGGTTGCTGATGCCAACTCTCGAGTTCGAAAGCCCGGTCATGACTCGAGGGTGTTCGAGAACTTGTGGGTTGGAGGGATGAATTGCATCCCTGACTCAACGGCGTGTAATCCTACGTTAACTGGGGTAAGAGCGGTTTCTAAGGTTACATGATCGAGCTGGGTGACTCGGACTGACAGCATCGAATTAGGTCGCATACGCTGTCCAAGGAGTCAATGATCTAATCAGCGTATTGAGCGGAAAGAGATTCCTAACGATGGTGTAGGCGGGAATGAGCCATATGCTTACCCGGACTAACCTCAGATGGTTCTTTCAATCATTGCCAAACTAAGCCGCCACAAGTAGGGGGGTTGTAACGATTTGATCGTTTAGCCATGTTGTTCTGTTGAATATAGTCAGTTCTTCACTTCACTTAGACACCCAATTTGGTGGTCTCGCTAGTCTTCCACTACAATAAAAAGGGTGCGAATATTGAGCCTGGCCAGAGCGTTACAGACACATTCATTCACCGTCTGAGATATGTAAAAATATTGCCAATTTTGCAACAGGGCAATAGCACCGAAGAGGCAACCCAGAAATGTTCGAGTTCAACACCAACATCCTAAAGTTTGGACCCCCCTCTCCAATTTCCGTCCTCCCAACCTCTGGCTCTCGCACTTTTATGGGTCTTGATCGGGAAACCACCAAGGCTTGGAGCGCTTTAGCTGAAATAGATGGGTTTCTCACAAATCTGCATACTTATTCCCATCCAAACAAGCAAACCAGATTCTTGCAAGTTCCAGTAGAATTGGTAGGGTTACATTTGTGCTTCTGCGGTTGTGCCAAGTATGTGGAGGATAGCTTTGGGAATTTGTTGTTCTGAATTGCATGTAATGGTCTTCGTTGTTAATTAATGGGTGCTAACTAAGCTTCGGCATCGCCGGCAATGCCTCATGATTGGGGATCATGAGGCGCTGTTATATGCACAGAGGGTGCATCATGCGAGAAGTGACCAAATGATGTGCGACACAGTAATTAGAGGGTATTATTTGTGAAATTAAGGAGCACTGGCAACATTATGAGGCACACCATGGCTGTAGATTGGATGTGCCAGAGCATGACATGCTGTGCCAACTGGACCTTTTGGTTGACTATATGAAGACCCTGCAATTGAACTCCTAGTACATATATTATAATACTTAAGTTAGGTTGTCATGCATAGGTCTGATTTCACCAAGATGAGATTGGAGAATTGAGCAGGTTGCAACTGGAGAGTGGAACATGACACCCAATTTCACAATCACATGCCATTGTGAGGCAAATTCCACATTAAATTACATCTTGATCTGGACCAACATCCACTCCAGCACCAAGCTACAATTTTACCCAATTGTCTACTTCTTGGCACTCATGATTGGGGACAAGGATCTCTATACAAAGAGATTGTCCAGGAAGCCTCACATTATCTCCTTACTTTGATTATAATTGGGCAGGTACTGCGGTCCCTTGGGAGTTCATTAGGACCTCATGACAGGCAGAGTTCCCTGGGGGGTCTGGGTTGACTAATTGAGATAATTACATCAGCAAAATTGACCTCAGTTTATATGCACTTAAAAGCGTTTCAAAACAGCCAAAACAGTAAATCAAAGTACCTGATTGAATGGGTGTTGAAGAAAGCAAAATATTATAATCTACATGTAGGGTTACAAGCATATGTAATCCTAGACTATTTTGCAAATCAGCTATGAATCAGCTACAAAACTAAAGTTAAACCAAATGAAATGTTTTGTCTCCTAGCAACAGGTTTAAAACTTCTTGGAATCACCCTCAAATCACCCCTGAATCAACCCCAAATCACGCTGAAATCACCTTTAAAATCATCTCCAAACCACTCCAAATCACCAACAAATCATTATAGATCACCCCCAGATCACTGGCAGACCACTGTCGCAACCCTCTATGCCAGTTGACTGACAACAGTGACTGTTCTTGCCTGGGTTGTAGAGACTGGCCTCGATATGCCTTAAAGGCTCCTTAGACTGTTTGCTAAGTTGCTAGTGCAACCTTAGCGTCAATACTGATGATGGCCAAAGGCCCACTTAGATGAGAGACAAAGGCTGTAAGGCCTTTGGGACTTAGAGTGCACTCTGAGGGGAGAGATGACAAGGCAAAGCAAGCTGGAGTGAGTCCATGCTTGCATGCCAGTATATATAGACAGAGGCTAAAAAGCCTCAAAGTGGTATGATACATAAACTGGGCAATCAGGCACCAGTATCAGTCAGCAATCAAAAAGTCCTTCTAGATAGAACATCTAGAAGGACAATGCTTCCAAGAGAAACATCCAGAAGACAGCAAGGCCATATGGGCCAAGGTGACACATCATCCATACACCGCACTAAATGCGAGAGAGGGCGCTACATTGTACATAGGGTGCTTAAAGGCACCAGAGTCCAAGACATGCAGCCAGAGTCCAAGGATGTTGTACATGGGTCACAACATTGCCCCCCTTTTTAAGTCGGGCATATCCTCCTCCAAGCGTGCATTCATTGCGTCCCACTTAGCCTGCTCAAAGTCTTGCTTGCGTTGGATCAGGAGGGAGAGGGCCTGGGAGCATTGACGTTCCTGCTCAAGCAGGGACTGGCATTCCCTGTTGACCCAGGCCTCCTGGCGTGCGTTGCACCAACAATCGAGTGCAGAGGGGGAGAGCTCCCCCCGCTGGACCATTCCGTAGGCCTCAAGGACCTCAGCATTGCATGGCATCCTGTTGTAGGCGGGGGCCGGGGGTGCGTCGTCGAGTTCCTGCTTGACCTCGGCCATGAGGCGCTCGATTTGAGCCTGAGCCCGTTCCATGGCTTTGTTGAATTGCTGCTCGAGCAGCAAGGAGTTGGCAGGGATTTCTGGAGGGGCGGGCAGCTCATTGGCAGCAGGGGATGGTGCAGGGACCGCGGGTGCAGGGGGCGTCCTGGAGGACTGCTGCATAGGAGGGTTGGTTGGAGGGCGCTCCCCAAAAGGGGGCTCGTTAGTCGTGGGGACAGGACTGGGTCCCCGAGTTGCTCGACTACTTTTGGCCTGCTCAAGTGCAGGCCAGTTGTTGTTGGGAGCTGTGGACGTCCAAGGGTATGAGTAGTTGTCTGAGGTGAGTGGGTTTGGCATACCAGGCTCTGGTTTTGGGATGTTGAGTTCCCAGCCAGACTTGGTGTCCGACTCGGCCTGCATCCAGGCCACTCCAGCTTCCCATCGCTTGGCTTTGATATGGAGGCGGGGGTTGTCAATTTGCTTCCACCACCTGTCCTCTTGCCACTCATACCCAGTGTCAACATTCCAGGCGTCCCCGCTTTTGAGGACCACGTCATGGATGGTGTGGCTGATGCACCCTCGGCAGGTGTATAGCTTGTGCCACTTGAGGGCGTCACGGTTGAGGGGCTTTGCGTCAGGTTGCCCCACCCATAGCATATTGCTGTAGTCATCATGCTTGAGGGACTTGAGGTCAGGTGTCCAGCTGAGCCCGTTGCGCTTCTTGATGGGGATATACCCCAGTCCACATCCTGGGTTGAGGACTTTGGCCAATTCCTTGGCCTCGACAAAGGTCCAGGGGGCGGTCCCCTGGTTGACGACGGCATACTCGCCTTGTCTGGTGAGTCGGAGAGCCCTGCCAAAGGTGGTGGTGGAGGTGTTGGCCCGGCGGGCAGTGCAGACGGGGCCTTTGAGATGCAGACAGCAGGCATGTTTTAGTTAAAAAAGGTTGTTGGTGTTGGGCTTGGTAGAGCAAGTTTGGTTGAGTGAGCTGAGTAGCTGGAGTGATGATTTCTGCTGCTCTGGCTCTTGTCCTTTGATCCTTCAACAATTTCACATGCAGTTTGATATTTGGCAGAAGTGGTGCCGATGGGAAGTTGTCATGAGCTGACTAAGCTCAGACATTTTATTCTGATTTTATATCTTTTTTTTTGAACACTTTCCTTTTTTGGTACAAATGTCCTCTGGCACTTAACTTGTATCATGTGATGTATTTGTCTTTCCATTTGATATCAGTGATTGCTTCCAGAACTTCCAGAATGTTGAGTCATACCTCTTATCTCGCTTATCATTGGTTGTACTCGGCTTTCTCACACTGATAGATGATGACATGGCACTGATCCCTCATGTATATAAACCCAGAGGTCAAGCCGGTTAACAACAAGGCTTGACCTCCTCTCCACTAGGACTTGCCCAATCAAATCTCCCTTACTATTGCTACTCCTTGGGTTCTAAGACTTATTTAGTTGGACCCCTTAACCTTTCATATACCTAATTGACTCAAGTCGGGACATTAGTGTTGAATATTCAGTCTTATACGTGTATATATGCGTATCACGTGATTGTGTTCCACATGGACACGCGCTTCGGTAAAAATTTTGTCCTCAGTTCTCTACTCTCAAGTAGTACGAGCTGAGGTATAGTTTAGATTTTATCTTTTATATTCATTTGCTTATATTACCTGTAGTTACATTGATATCCAGGTATATATATGCGCAGTTCTCTACTCTCAAGTAGTACGAGCTGAGTTACATTGATATCCAGCCTGACACTGCGCTTATCTCAAAAGGTTATGAGCCCTGGTAGCGTCAAAAGTGAAGAACCAGAGAACCCAGAAAACGCTGTAAACGTTACTACTACTACAATGGCATCGACCGACGCTTACCTTAGCAAGAAAACCTACGAGATCCCACTCCTGAAGGACAACGGATCCAACTATAGCTCATGGAAGTTCCGCCAAACGACGGTCCTGCGAATTCGGGGACTGCTCAAGATCGCGTATGGCACAGAAACGCCGCCTGAACCGCTCACCGAGACCGAGAAAAAGGACTCTGCCAAAGTATCAGCCAATAAAATCGAAATTGAACAATGGCAGAAGCGAGACGACGACGCATTCGCTCAGATTACCCTGAATATGGAAGACGGAGCGATGGCCAACGTGATCGAGACGACATCAGCGCACAAAGCATGGACAAAAGTTGTCGAACGCTGGGAAGGAAAAGGAATGCAATCGCTATCCTTTTACTATCAGCAATTCATGAGTGCAAAAATCGAGGAGGAAGAAGACTTATCTGCCGGGTTTAACAACATCCGATCGATCGCCTCCAAGATGAAGACACTCGGAGAAGCGGTGACCGACCTTATGCTCGCGCAAGTCTTCATGAATGCGCTCCCCCCGTCCTATGCGATCGTCAGCACGGTCATCCAGACATCCACTCAGACCGGCCTCATCACGCCCGACATGGTTGTCAAAGCGGCATTAGCTGAAGAAGAACGACGGAAGACAGGAGGTGGACTCACAGCGATGTTTGCTCAAGCCCCAAAGCCAAAATCCAAGAAACCGAGCGACCCGAAAGGGAAGAAAAAGGCCAAAGGCCCCCTATGCAACAACTGCGCCAAGCCCGGGCACACCAAGAAGGAATGCTGGGCGAGAGGAGGCGGAGCCGAAGGGACCAGACCACACCAAAAGCGACGAGCCGCTAAGTCAACTGAATCAAAAACGAGCGAATCAAGTAACGCACCTAAAACCGAATCGGCAAAAGTGGTCCTCACAGCCGAAGAACCTGATGATATGCCATCGATATATGCGATGCCGGCCGTGGACAATCAGTCAGCTAGAGACATGTGGCTGCTCGATTCGGGAGCGTCAAAACACATGACCCGAAATCGAGAATGGTTTTCGACTTACCAACCTCTGGTACCACCAATCGCCGTTCGAGTGGGCGACGGGAATATGATAAATGCGACCGGAATCGGCCGTGTCCAGCTTACGCTACGCAACGGAACCCGTAAGGAGACCGACATGTCGATCGACAGTGTATTGCACGTACCGGGACTTCATGCCAGTCTGATGTCCATCAAACAACTCGCCAAACGTGGCACTTTTGTTCTTTTTGGCAAAAGTGAGGCAAGACTCCTGGCGAACAATGGCCGTGGACCCGAGATCGGCTACGCACGCGAGTTAGGCGTCGAACTTTACCGACTAAATGCGCGCGTTAAACACGCAGAACCGACCGCCCATGTTGCCATTGTCGAATCGGAGAACCTGAACGATGAGGATGACCTAGAAGCGAGCGAATTCATCGCATATACGGCCAGTCACATTGCCCGAGCCGATCTACATACCTGGCATTGTCGCCTAGGACACATAAACTACAAGTATGTCCTAGATATGGTCAGAAAGGGCGTTGTACGAGGGATGGACATCGTAGGCAGTCGCTTACCGCCGCAATCACAATGCGAGCCGTGCCTCAAAGGCAAGCAAACCCGCGCCCCATTTCCAACGTCGACAAATCGAGCGTCCAATGTACTCGAGTTACTCCATAGCGATCTACACGGGCCCGCCGCCGTTCAAGCCATTCAAGGTTATCAGTACTTCGCTGTCACGATCGACGACAAGTCCCGCAAGATATTTGTTCACTTACTTAAGCATAAAAACGACTACGCGAATCACTTCAAGGAGTTGAAACTGTCAATCGATAATCTGACGGGCAAGCGGATCAAGCACTTACGAACGGACGGCGGAGGCGAATATGCATCAAACGCTTTTGAAGCATGGCTGAAATCGCACGGAATCGAGCACCAGAAGACCGAGGCGGATTCTTCAGCGAGCAATAGCGTAGCAGAGCGAGCGATTCGTACGTTAAATGATAGTCAACGAGCGATGCGAGCGGATGCAGACTTACCCAACAAATATTGGGGACTTGCAATCATTCACGCCGCATACATCTGGAATGTAACGCCGAAACGATCGCTTGACGGTAAAACCCCGGACGAAATTTTCACGGGCAAGCTACCCGACGTCTCCCGACTCCGCACCTTTGGCTGCAAGGCATGGGCTCGAGTACCCAATGGTCAACGTACCAAGCTACAGGCAAGATCGATCGAGTGTACTTACCTCGGATTCGCCCCAAATCGAAAGGCGCATATTCTCATTCAGTGCTTGATCGGTCGCGTAATCACCTCACGTGACGTCGTATTCGATGAGGGAGGCGAGACGCGACAACGCATGATAATTGAAGATTTTGAGGACGAGTTCCCAGAACAAGTGGGCGATCAGGAGCACCAGAAGCCAACGCCTGAAATCATCATCGAGCCAGAGCCAGTAAGCTGACAAGAATCTGATGCCAAGCCGACGAGCAATTCCCCCATCGAGCCAGAGCCGCCAGCGAAACAGCCTGAGCCTCCACGTCGATCAGGTCGAGCTACTAGACCGCCACTACGATACGGAGCTGAAGTGGGCGCGCAGAACGAGACTGCCACGCGAACCGATAAGCCGACGACCGAGAGCGCCCTAAATGCGCTAATTGAACATCCCCCCGACACCTATGCCGAAGCTATGGCACGACCAGACGCCAATCTATGGCTCGAAGCTATGATCGAAGAAATCAAATCGATTACCGAGCATAAAGTTTGGAAACCGGCTGATAGACCGACTCACAAAAGGGTCATCAAATGTCGCTGGGTGTACGCATATAAGCGCGACGTCGATGGCGAAATCCTCAAATACAAAGCCCGACTTGTCGCCAAGGGTTTCCTTCAAGCTCCAGGTGTCGATTATGTTGAGATCTCGTCGCCAGTGGCCGCATCGGACGCATATAGGGTGCTTTTCAGCATCGTCGCAAGCGAAGACCTCGAGCTCCTTCAGCTCGACATCAAAACGGCGTTCCTACACGGCGTCGTCGAGGAAGAGCTCTACATGGAGCAACCCGAGGGATTTGCCGAAGGCGATCACGTCTGGCAACTCGTTAAAGCGTTATACGGTCTGAAACAAGCCGCTCGAGCATTCTACCTTCGACTTAAGGAGGTTCTCGAAGCGATCGGATTCACGAGAACCGAAAGCGACCACACTGTATTCATTCAGCGGGATGGCGATAATTTAGCGATAATTTTAGCTCATGTGGACGACATGCTCCTAGCTGGCAAACCTCTCTCGTTTCTAGAGGAAATCAAGTCGAAAATGCGCGAATCGTTCGACATTGTCGATCTAGGCGAGGCACGCATGTTTGTCGGAGTTGAAATCGAGCGCAATCGCGCTGCTGGCACGCTCAAAATTTGTCAAAAACGGTACATTAGCGACATATTAGCTCGATTCAGCATGACTGAGTCCAAGCCATGGGATACACCAATGGCAGAGTCACCAAATCTACCCAAACTCGACGCTCCTACTGTCGATCGGACGCTCTATCAACGTGGAGTCGGATCGCTCATGTATGCGATGATTTCAACTCGTCCCGACATCGCTTTCGCGACCGGATTGCTTGCCCAACACGCCGCTAATCCTGGCGACGAGCATTGGTCAGCATTCAAACGAGTTCTACGGTACCTACAAGGCACAAAAGCACTCGGGATTGTATTCGAACGATCGAAATCGTCAAAGCCGATCGGATATGTCGACTCAGACTACGCTGGCGATCCTAATACGAGTCGATCGACTACCGGTTGGATCTTCCAACGAGCCGGAGGAAGCGTCGCTTGGTCATCCCGAAAACAACCAACGATTTCATTGTCAAGTACCGAGGCTGAATATGTCGCCGCTGCGAGTGCCACCCGCCAATTGATTTGGCTTCGTCAATTTCTTGAAGAACTCGGATTTTTGTCAAAAGGTCCGACAACTTTGCTTACCGACAATCAATCGAGCATTGCATTGGCCAAGAATCCCGTTAATCATCAAAATACAAAACATATTCGAGTAAAACATCATTTTATTCGAGAGGTGATCGCACTTCACAAAGTCGACCTTCAATTTATTCCGACCGAACAACAGGTCGCCGATGCGCTTACTAAACCACTTGGTCGCATCAAATTCCCTGGTTTCGTTACTGGGATGGGAATGTTTTAAATCCTTTCATTTCATTTTTCGCATAATCCTGAGTGGGCGTGTTGAATATTCAGTCTTATATGTGTATATATGCGTATCACGTGATTGTGTTCCACATGGACACGCGCTTCGGTAAAAATTTTGTCCTCAGTTCTCTACTCTCAAGTAGTACAAGCTGAGGTATAGTTTAGATTTTATCTTTTATATTCATTTGCTTATATTACCTGTAGTTACATTGATATCCAGGTATATATATGCGCAGTTCTCTACTCTCAAGTAGTACGAGCTGAGTTACATTGATATCCAGCCCGACACTGCGCTTATCTCAAAAATTAGGTCAAGCCTTTCTAGCATTGGCCTTAAGCCCCTGCTCTTCCACCAAGTAGATAGAACATACACGGGAAAACGGGCATAGTACAATGGACGAGGAGCTATACTTGCTATAGACCAGTAGTCCCACGTCGCTATATGCTGTCAGTGAACCCAATCGTTGTCCTCTTTCGGGTCATAGCGGCTTTAGTCAGCTAAATACACCCTTACTCTGTCATACACTGTCACTATCACGCCCGCCCAAGGCTGTTGATATTTGATAAGATCAGATAAGGAGTATATAAAGCAAAAGCTTAGTGTCTAGCACCCTTCACCTCCAAATCAACATCTTGAGGAAGCCAGATCCTCTCAAGTCAACCTGGAAAGTGGTTGGAGCACCACTCAAGTTAACACTCACATCCATCAAGAACCCCATCAACTTGTCGTCCCCATCAGTACGCACTAAAAAGAGATTAATTAGTAACTAACTAATTAACCTTAAAAGTGTTCCCCGCATTTTTTAGCCTTTGCAAAGCAGTCTTTAGACTAAAAGATTTCGTACTTGATCTAGACACCAAAGTCGACAAATTAAACAGTCGAATTGAAGTACTAGAAGAAGATCAAGTGGAGCAAGCAGAGGAACTAAGGGTAGAACGTACAAGGAACAACGAAAACCACAATCAACTTGAAGCTGATTATCAATCACTTCATTCAAGACTCGAGTTCATTGGAATAAGCATTGATAACACAAACAAGCAACAAATTGATCAAGATCGTGTCCAAAGCATAAATCTAGCTGACACCAATATTGAAGTCAAGTGCCTACAAGCGCAAACCCGTGTCCTGATTGAAAATTGCGACCAACTCATCAAAATCCAAGAAAAATACACTTGAAAGGTTGAAAACCTCGTCAACAATAACAAACGTCAGTGGCGCACCATCAAAACCCTCAAAGACAAAATCAAAAGCAGATACTGCCCTCTTGTGTCAGAAGTGCGTATTCCTATTAACCAGGATTACCGCCTTCTAAACCATCTTAACACCATTGCCCCCAACCCTTTTCTGTGGGACCAAGACCTCGACTCACACAGGAACAACACAGGGAACAGCTCAGGCTAGAATCCCTATCACTCTTTATTGAAGACGTTCATCGTAACTACATATACAAACAGTACAACAAACTAGGAGTGATTAACACATTGTTTCTGGAGGACAAAAATCTTGAATTGGTGTTTTTAAGAAGTTTACATGTCATGAAAGATAGACGAGTTTGCAGAAGGATTTGCAATATTCTGTACGGTCTGGGCTCCCAATAAATCCACACTTCTCCCTGTTCCGATATGTCTAGAGCCCCATCACCAAGTCAAGGAGGGTTCACTCAAATATCTGAAACATCCCCACCCAATGTAGTCGCACACGCAATCAATGCTCTAATAGATGAGGTGCAAAAGATAAACAGCCACATCAATGCCTTGAATAGCATCACTACCACGCTAGAACAAGGAATTGACAACACTGTTGCGGACGTCATGGCAATCCAAAATCAAACCTCACAGATTGCACCTCTTCACCAATTGATAACCGCGGTATCTCAATCACTAGCAAACCTGGGAGCAACACCCTCTACAACTGCATCAACAACTACCCCAGGATACAAACTCAAAATGCATCCCCCAGAGGAATTTTCTGGAGAAGTAGACAAATTCGATGAGTTTAAATCGCAATGTACCCTGTACATAAACCATACATCCCCACAAGCAACTACAGAACAAAAAATCACTTACATTATGGGTTATTGCAAAGGGCCTGCCTACATATGGATGCAACCTGGAATCAACATAGATACAGCAAGAAGAGGAGCAACTAATTGGCTACACGACATGGATGAATTCTGGAACAAAATGCAAGCTAGGTTTGGCAACGTCCACAAAATCGACTGATATAGACAACTATACAAAAAGTTGGTCCAGAAGACTTCCATTCAAGATTATCTAAGGGATTTTGTCACTTATTCATCAGTACTTGGGTACACTGATTGAGTACTTCATGATGATTTCAATGATGGTCTTAAAGATGAAATCAAAATGGCCATGGTGGCACACAACTTCAAACCCCATGAAGCAACAAGGACATTTAACCAAGTTCGCAAACAAGCCCTGGAAATCGATTCCACAATGAATGCCATTAACGCACCAAAAAAGGTTCAAAGCCTACAAGCCAGCACCTCAAAACAAACTACACCTAAGGTGGCCACAAACACTGCAAACACCTCACTAGGTCAAAGGTTCAATATAAACGATTGTGTCTTTATGTCAAAACCTACAGGGGGGGTGCAATATGGAAAAATCTCAAGTATTTCCAGGAACGCAAAAGGCCGTGCAGTTCCACAGATCTCCTGGGATGATGGAACTAAAGGAAATGTTCCGTTTGGAGCAATTCAGAAAGACACCAGAGTCACTACCTTCACCACTCCCACAACCCAAATGCCTAAAACATCCACTCCCGCTAAAGACCCCAATGCAATGGATCTTGATGGCAACGGAAAGGCACCCATGATTTGCTTCACCTGCAGCGGCAAGGGACATTCAGCAAGAGTCTGTCCTTCCAAGAGCACGGCCTTGGGGTTTGAAGCTCAGATTGAAGAAATCTCTTTGGACATTGAGTTGGGAAAAGACGTCACCAAGGCTTATTAAGGAGCCAAGTACTCAGTGATATATTAGCTAGTAATATGGATGAACTAGAAATCATGTCAATATCAAATGACAACCAATTATACCTTGATTTCACTGCTCATCCACTAGCTATGGCTCCTGATTCTAAGTCAGTCAACAAATCAAAAAAGTTCTCGGGACAAGCACTACTTGATTGCAGCGCAACCTCCTGCTTCATCAACCCTTCTCTAGCAAAAGAAGCAAGCCTCCCCCTTTTTCAACACGAAAAACCAAAGACTCTGTGAGTTATAGACAGGTGAGAAGTTTTGTCTGGAAAGGTCACCCACTATACCAAATTTAAACTTGTCATGGGAACACATTCCAGCAAAATAGAATGTCACGTCACAAACATTGGAAGACACCCCATCGTACTTGGGATGTCATGGCTCAAGAAACATAACCCACAAATTAATTGGAAAAATAGGACAATTGCATACACAAGCGAGTTTTGCTCAAAAAACTGCCTAGAAGTCCCATCTACACTCCAAATTGCAGCTGAAACTATATTACCCAAAGAATATAAGGAGTTCACAGATGTATTTGATGAATCCAGATTGGAAGAACTCCCACCTCACAGACCAACCAACATCACATTGGATCTCCTACCAGAGGCCAAATTAAAGCATGGCCCAATTTACAAAACGTCCCCAGCTGAAGACAAAGAAATGAAGAAAGTACTAGAAACCCTCATCTGGAGGGGACACATTCAAATTTCCAAGTCTCCTTTAGCATTGCCGGTTTTATTCGTCAAAAAGCCCCACCCAGAAGATCCAAACAACCCAGAATTACGCTTTTGCATTGACTATAGATATGTGAATTTGCTGTGCAAATTCAATGCGAGCAGAATCCCTCTACTGGATCAATGGTTAAGGGCCCTGGAAGGATTTGTCATTGGTACCACTCTGGAGTTGGCACAAGGATTCCATCAAACCTGAATAGCAAGAGGACATGAATGGAAAACAGCCTTCAAAACTCAGTACGGCATGTAT
Organism: Ceratobasidium sp. AG-K; assembly: GCA_037039685.1. Lineage (NCBI taxonomy): Eukaryota > Fungi > Basidiomycota > Agaricomycetes > Cantharellales > Ceratobasidiaceae > Ceratobasidium > Ceratobasidium sp. AG-K. The sequence goes on along the minus strand of JAWNGF010000013.1, from coordinate 1,365,686 downwards.
GAATGGAAAGTCATGCCCTTTGGTCTCAAAAACGCCCCATCAAGCTTCCAGTCCCTAATGAACTCTATATTCAGGGACATTATGGGGGTTTTTGTACTTGTATACATTGATGACATCTTCATTTTTTCCAAACGAGTCAAAGACCATCCAGGACACATCAAAGAGGTGCTAAGAAGACTAAGAGAACACAAGTTAATTGCAAAACTGAGGAAATGCAAGTTCCACCAAACCAAACTGGAATGGGTAGGACTGGTCATTTCCAATAAAGGAATTGAAACGGATCAGGAAAAGGTCACGGCAGCTATGAATTGGAAAGCTCCCAAGAATGTTAAACAATTTCAAGAGTTCCTAGGATTTGTCAATTTCTATTGAAGATTCATTCAAGACTTTGCCAGCAAGGCCAGACCCCTATACAACCTACTCAAGAAGGATCAAAAGTGGCAGTGGACAAGCAAAGAACAAGAGGCCATGAATGCACTAAAGGAAGCTCTTAAGGTGGCACCTGTAATGATGCAGCCCGATCAAAATAAGGAGTTTTTCCTCGAAACAGATGTGTCAGGGTTTGCCACTGGAGCAGTTTTTTCTCAAAAGGATGAAGAAGGGAAATTACACCCAGTGGCTTTCCTTTCTAAATCACTAAATCCGGCTGAACAAAACTACGATATTTTTGACAAAGAACTATTGGCAATTATTAGAGCCTTCAAGGAATGGCAGCACTTACTTCAAGGCACGGAAAAAGCCATTCAAGTCATAACAGATCACAAAAACTTGGAATACTTCTCATCTTCCAAACAACTGAACCAGTGCCAAATTCGCTGGATGAACTTCTTGGTAGACTTCAACTTCCAAATCATGTATAGGCCAGGAAGCCAGAATAAAAAAGCAGACATTCTCTCGAGGCGATACGACTTAGAACCTTTGGGGGGGGTAGAGAACCAAGTTCTCCTCAAACCAGACATTTTTATGTCAGCTATTACCCCTGACCAGGAGATTAACGATCTAATCAGAGAAGCAATCCTTGAAGATCCCAGATTAGAGGAAGCTCACAATAAGCTGAGAAACAGAGAAAAAGTCAAAGATTGGGAATACAGAGAAGGACTCCTAATGTTCAAAGGAAAGATCTTTGTCCCCAAGGATGAAACTGTCAGAAACCTGATATTGGAATTGTGCCATGACAATATTACAGCTGGGCATCCTGGACAAGCAAGAACATTGGAATTAGTCTCAAGAACTTACTACTGGCCAACCATGAAGAAATTTGTCAACTCTTACGTGTCACACTGCAAAACATGCATTCGAGTTAAACCATCAAACCAACTCCCCACAGGACTACTGCGTCCTTTACACATTCCTGAGAGACCTTGGGAAGAGATCTCCTATGACATGATTGTAGGACTCCCAGAGTCAGAAGGATATGACGCAATCTTAACAGTGGTAGGTCGTTTCTCCAAGATGGCACATTATCTCCCTTGCAAATCAATGGCTACAGCAGTAGACATAGCCAATATCTTTGTTGCAAACATTTGGAAACTTCACAGCACCCCAAAAGCAACAGTCTCGGATAGAGGATCCACCTTCAACTCAAAGTTCATTAAGCATCTGTACAAACGATTGAACGTAAAACCTACCTTCAGCACAGCCTATCATCCAAGGACAGATGGACAGTCAGAATGGGCAAACCAAGTCGTCGAAATCTTTATCAGGGCTTTTGTCAACCATAGGCAAAACAACTGGGTAGCCCTACTCCCTATGGCAGAGTTTGCTTACAATAATGGAATCCAAGCATCCACTGGCAAAACCCCTTTCCAGATCTGTCAAGGTTTCAACCCTAGAATGAACATTGGGGAAGAATCAGACTATACTGTTCCTGAAGCTGATGCCCATGCGGAATTCCTGTTGAAAGGATATGATGAAGTCAAAGCCGCTCTCATCCTAGCAAACCAATCCTACAAACACTACTTTGATAAAGGAGCCAAAGAACCAGAAGAAATGAACCCTGGAGATAAAGTCTGGCTTAATCATCAAAACATATCCACAGACAGACCTTCAGTAAAACTCTCTCACAAAGTTTTAGGCCCTTACAAAGTACTGGAAAAAATAGGGACTCACACCTTTAGACTGGAATTACCAAAGTCAATGAAGATCCATCCTGTCTTCCATGTCATGTTGCTCAAGAAATTTCACTATGATCCCCATGGTTGCAAACCCACTCAACCACCCCCTATTGTCACACAAGAAGGAGAAGAAGAGTGGGAAGTTGAAGAAATCCTTAATTCCAAGAAAATTTGCCATCAACTCCACTATTACGTCAAATGGAAAGGATACTCTCATGCAGACAACTCTTGGCAAACAAAGGAGGACCTCAATGATGCTCCTGAACTAGTTGATAAATTTCACAAACTCCATCCCACCGCGCCAGGCCCTTAGGAGGGGGTAATGTCATGAGCTGACTAAGCTCAGACATTTTATTCTGATTTTTTATCTTTTTTTTTTGAACACTTTCCTTTTTTGGTACAAATGTCCTCTGGCGCTTAACTTGTATCATGTGATGTATTTGTCCTTCCATTTGATATCGGTGATTGCTTCCAGAACTTCCAGAATGTTGAGTCATACCTCTTATCTTGCTTATCATCAGTTGTACTCAGCTTTCTCACACTGATAGATGATGACATGGCACTGATCCCTCATGTATATAAACCCAGAGGTCAAGCCGGTTAACAACAAGGCTTGACCTCCTCTCCACTAGGACTTGCCCAACCAAATCTCCCTTACTATTGCTACTCCTTGGGTTCTAAGACTTATTTAGTCGGACCCCTTAACCTTTCATATACCTAATTGACTCAAGTCGGGACAGAAGTCCTTCTGGAATTTCCTTACAAGTTCTGTCATTTCAGCAAACTTTTCCACTCATTCTTCAGTCTCTTCTTGGGCGCCATATCCCTTCCATTGGATGCGGTATTTTAGCCCGTCAGGATCTTGGTATCATCCAACAATCTTCTCGACTTTGTATTCCTCCTCCCCTTCTTTTGTTGTTATTGGTGGTGGTCGGGGTTGGTTCCTTCCAAAGTCCTTATCTTCCTTGTAGGGAGAAAGGAAGGTGCTGTTGAAGACATTGTGTTTTTGCACACTCTTTGGGAGGTCTAGCTGATATGTGTGTGTTCCCATGACCTTTGTTATTTTGAAAGGACCAGTTTTCTTGTCGTCCAACTTCTTAGTAGGACGCCTGGTCTTGAAGTCCTTAGTAAGGAGCCATACGTGATCACCTTCCTTGTATTGTTGTTTAGGCGTTTCTTTGCTGATTCTGTGGTATTCCATGATTGCTTTTGTTTCTTCCCATACAGCGTTTAGGTTTTCCGCCCACCGGTTCCCTTCCAGTGATTTAGTGACATATTCCTCTATGGACCATTTGGGGTTCTTTCCAAAGACCACTTTGAAAGGAGTTTTGCCAGTTGTCCTATTGACGTGATTGTTGTGACAAAATTCCGCAATAGGTAGCCATTTAGCCCAGTCGTCCTGGTTATAGTTGCAAAAGATTCTTAGGAATCCTTCTAGCCACTTGTTTGTGTTTTTGGCTAGCCCATCAGTTTGCAGATGAAAGGCCGTGCTGAAAGTGGGGTGTATCCCTAGTCGCTTATACACTGCCTCCAGGAAGTGTGATTTGAAGGTTGTTCCCCTATCGGAGACTGTTGTTTTGGGGAGCCCATGAATACGCCATATGTTCCGCACGAAGATCTTGGCTAGCTGTTCTGAGTTGGTGCTTTCATTGCATGCAATGAAATGTGCCATCCTTGAGAAGCGATTTACTACCACAAGGATGCTATCATTTCCTTCTGATTTGGGTAGTTTGACAATAAAGTCATATGCAATATCTTCCCAAGGTTTCTCCGGTATTGGCAAGGGTTTGGGTGGGACTGGTTGTTTGTGTCCCTTTCCCCTTTGGCATACTTCACATGTGTCCACATATCTACCGATTTGTGCCTTCATGCCGGGCCAGTAGTATTTCCTTGCTACAAGCTCAAGCGTCCTTGCTTGTCCTTGATGTCCCGCTATTGGACTATCATGGTGTAGTCGTAGGATGTTTAAGTGCACATCCTTATCTTCAGGGATGACAATCTTCCCCTGGTACCAGAGGAGATCTTCATTGTACTCATAGTCCTTGAATTGCTTTTTGACTGTGGGAGGCAGATCCTCCTTTCCTTTGACCGTTGTGATAAGGGTTCTGAGATTTTCTTCTTCTTCCTGCCCTTCCTTGATGTCTGATATGATATCCACTCCTAGGTCTGCCGAAAAGCCTTTGAAAGTTTTGGCAGCAATCATTACTTGTTCCGCATTGGGAATATCATCATGGTCGCTTCTTCTAGACAGGATATTGGGTTTTGTTCCCATTTTTCCGGGTCGATAGTGTATCTCATAATTATATGAGCTAAGGAGCAGGTACCATCGTGCATGTCTTCTGTTGAAGTTTCTATTACTTCCCCAATATATGAGATTCCGGTGATTGGTGTATACAATTACCAGTAGACTAGTTCCTTCCAGGTGTATGTGCCAATGAGTAAGTGCTTCTATGATAGCTAGGAGCTCCTTATCATGTGTATCGTAGTTAAGCTCCGCTGGTTTGAAGCTTTTTGATAAGAAGCCGATGGGATGCAAATACCCATCTGATTGTCGTTGTGACAATATTGCTCCCATTGCCATCCCTGAGGCGTTGGTTTCTAGGTAGTATTGCTTTGATTTGTCAGGGTGTGCAAGGACGGGTTCTTCCGAAATAAGTCACTTGAGTTCTTCAAATGCCTTTTGATGCTCTTCTCCCCATTCCCACTTCTTATCCTTATGAGTGAGCTGAGTCAAGGGTTTTACGACAGAGGAGAAGGATACAACAAATCTTTGGTAGAAGTTTGCAAATCCGATGAAGGATTGGAGTTGTTTTACTGTTTTTGGTGTGGGCCATTCCTGGATAGTTTTGACTTTGTCCTTGTGCATGGAGATACCATGTTCATCCACAACAAATCCCACCCAGTTGGCTTTCTTCTGGTAGAAGTAGCATTTTTTGATATTCCCATAGAGATGATGTTCTTGCAAGAGTTCCAATACTTCTTGGAGATCTTGTGTGTGTTTCTTGCAACCTCTGGAAATGACTAATATGTCGTCAATGTATACAACTACAGACACCCCTTTCTTGTATCTAAAAATGTGGTCCATGTCTTGTTGGAAGGTAGACGGGGCATTCTTTAGTCCCATGCCCATTACTGTGTATTCAAAGAGACCTTCCGCTGTTCTCAATGCTGTTTTCCATTTGTCTCCTTCCCTGATTCTGATGTTCCAGAATCCATTCTTCAAATCTAGGTGTCGTAGGCTTCTTCTTAGTGGCTATGAGACAAGCCACAATGGAGAGTGGACGGCACTAAGACCTAAGTGACCTCTTGAACTGCAACACACTTAAGTGTCTGTAGGCTCTTGAGGGTAGGGGTGGTTCAAAGTGTCACTCAAAGGGGATGTTTTGACAAGACAAAACAAGCTGGGCTTACCAGGCTTGTTGGTCCTCTATATATATTCAGAAACCCAGCCGAGTCATACAAGACACAGCCACACAAGTCAAACAAGAAAGCCAGTCAGGAGTGTCCAAGTGAGTCATGCTGCGCGGGCAGTCATGACTCATACAAAGCACAGCCGCGTTACACAATGTAACAGAACAACCACAAGGACGTGGCAACATGGCACAGGAAAAGACAACACACAAACAAACAGAACAACAAAAGAGAGAAGAGAAGGGCAAGACGCAAGACAAGTCCGATGGAGTGGGCTAGCTCACAACATTACTCCCCCTTAAGAGTCCATTTGGGGGACCTTAAATGGACTCACTGTAATGTGCAGTCCTTCTCCTTCCGCTTCATGTACTCCTCGAATCCCTCCTCCTCCAAGGTCAGGTCAATGGGATTGAACACGGTATTACCCGGCTCGTCCAAGAACTTCTCCCAGTCCTCCCAGGTTTCCTCCTTTGTCCAATCCGCCTTGGACCAGTCCAATAACCTCTTCTGGGCTTCCACAAATTCCTCATCCCATTGCCTCACGTCTGGCTCCCCTTCCTTCCATGCCGAAACATTGATCTCCTCCTTCTTCCACCAGTTTGGCAACCATTCTACCTTCTCCCTCTGGTATCTGCCCCTCTCCATCCTCCAGTCGCTCAGGTCCTGCTTGTAGTTGGCGTCCCAAGCATCGTCCCACTTTGGTCGGAGTGTTGGAGGCCTTCCCTCATATCCTGGTACCCACTTGCTGGAGTAAGCCCCTTCCTGCCCCCACTCGACGACTCCGAGCATATGGGTGGAGAGGAGGACCACCTCCGAGACCTGAAACGCTGCGCACCCTCAACATACAAAGATGTCCTTCCGTTGGAGTTGCATTTGTGTTGGCCATTTTTCTCCGACCCATTGGAATTCCCCCAGGTCTAAGTGGAGGATGTCATCCAACAATCGGAACTGCATTCTCCCTGAGCCTTGCTGGCTTCTTTTGAAGACGTAGAGGGTGGCTCCGGCATCAAGGATTCTTGCTGTAGCAAATGCTGGTCCGTCGAGAACACAGATGAGGTTGTTGGTAATGGTTGCACGGGTGACGGCAGGCATTGTGGAGAGTAAAAAAGGTTTAAAGCGTCAAGAGATGTATGAGAGTAGGAGTGGTTGCTAGCTTTGCAGATGGGTTCCTCTTCACTCGCTCCTCGTCCTTTTATCTTCCCTTTGAAGTTTGCGGGTATGGGTGCTTCAGGGTGTTTCTTTAGAAACTTCCTCACTATTTCAGTCAGGTGACTGACGTGCTCAGCCCGTTGTTCCGTGTCATCCTCTTCTCTGTATCCCTTCCATCAGATTCTATAGAAGACCCCTTCCTTTGTTATTTTCCAATCGACAATCTTCTTGACTTTGTATTCCTTGTTTCCTTCTTCCGTGATGATTGGCGGTGGCCGAGGTTGGTTACGGTTGAATTCTTTGTCAGCCTTGTACATACTTAGAAGGTCGATATGGAAAACGGGGTGCTTCTTCATAGTGGTAGGTAGCTCAAGTTTGTAAGCATGAGAAGAAATTTTCCTTTTTACAGGAAAGGGTCCAAATTTCTTGTTGTCAAGCTTTTTTGAAGGCCTGTTTGATTTGATGTCCGGCCCATATAGCCATACCAGGTTGCCTTCCTTATATTCTTCCTTGACTTCTTCCTCGCTAACCTGATGTAACTCCATGGCAGCTTTAGCTTCTCTTCTTGTTTCCTCCCATTTCGAGGTGACAGAGTTTGCTTTGGGGACTTCTGTAACAGTGCTAGACACATTCCATAAAGGTTCCTTCCCGTAAACTAGTTCAAAGGGGCTCTTTCCTGTAACTTGGTGTTTGTGCATGTTGTAACAGAATTCGGCGATAGGTAGCAGTTCCACCCAATTGTCCTGATGGTGATTGATGAAAGTGTGCAGCCAAGCCTCTAGCCATTGGTTAACTCGTTCTGTAATCCTGTCAGTTTGCGGGTGGTACGCAGTACTAAAGGCTGGTGAGACCCCTATCTTTTCGTAAATCACTTTCAGCAGTTTGCTGTTGAACGTGCTTCCTTGGTCCAAGACAGTGCTTTTGGGAAATCAATGCAGTTTCCAGACATTGTGCAGGAAAAGTTCTGCTAATTCATTTGCCTTGTGCGATTCCTTGCAAGGGATGAAGTGTGCCATCCTGGAGAACCTGTCTACAACAACGAGAATGCTGTCCATCCCTTTTGACTTTGGGAGTTTTACAATAAAGTCATGCGCTATGTCCTCCCATGGTTTGTCTGTAATTTGTAACGGTTTCAAAGGGGCTTGAGTCTTTGTCCCCTTCGCTCTTTGACATTGTTTGCATGAGTCTACATATTTGTTGACGCTTTGCTTCATTCCCGGCCAGTAGTAGCGTCTCAAGACGAGTTCCAGGGTTCTTGCCTGTCCTTGATGACCGGCAATGGGGGAGTCATGATGAAGTTTTAATATTGTTAAGCGGCAGTCCTTGTCTTCTGGAATGACAATCCTTCCCTTGTACCAAAGTAGATCCTTGCGTAGTTTGTAATCTTTTATGCTGGACAGAATACTTCTAGGAAGCAATTCTTTCTTTTTGCAGAGTTTGGTTACCCTTTGTAAACCTGGATCTTCTTGCTGTGCTTTGATAATGTTGCCAATAATATCCTCCTTGAATCCCCCTGCGAAGCCTCGGAATTTTTCATTTGAGATCATGACTTGTTCTGCTGAGGGAATTTTGGCATGGTCGGCCCTTCTAGACAGTAGGTCAGGCTTTTGTGACAGGATTCATGGTCGGTATACAATCACAAAGTTGTATGACGCTAGGATTTGGTGCCAACGCATGTGTCTCCTGTTAAACATTCTTGCATCCTTCCAGAACTTTAGGTTGCAGTGATCAGTGTAAACCGTAATTTCTTCTTTTGTCCCTTCCAGGTAGAGTCTCCAATGCATCAGTGCTTCAATGATTGCCATGAGTTCCTTATTGTGTATGTCGTAATTTATTTGTGCAGGGTTGAAGGATTTGGAAAGAAATGCGACTGGGTGTAGTCTTCCGTCTTCTTGTCTTTGGGATAGTATTGCTCCCATTGCTACCCCACTAGTGTCTGTCTCAAGGAAGAAAGGCTTTTCTGGATTGGGGTGCCGTAGTACAGGATCCCTGCCAATCATTTCCTTGATGCTGTCAAATGCTTCCTGTTCTTCTTTTTCCCATTTCCACGGAAGATCCTTGCATGTCAATCTGGTAAGAGGTTTGGCAATTGAGGAGAAACCTGGTACAAATCTCCTATAGAAGTTTGCAAATCCTAGAATGCTTGCACTTGTTTTACTGTTTTAGGATTCTTCCATTCCTTTATCGCTTTGATCTTTTCTTTGTCCATAGAAATTCCTTCTTTGCTAATCTTGAGCCCCATATAAATGAGTTCTGTGACAAAGAACTCGCATTTCGGCAGCTTTGCAAAGAGGTTGTTTTCCTTCAGGATTTGCAGGACTTCTCGTAGATCTACAACCTGTTGCAACTGGGTCTTTGAGAAAACAAGGATGCTGTCAATATAAACAATAACGCATACGTCGATCTTGTTGTGGAAGATGTGATTCATATATCGTTGGAAAGTGGCTGGTGCGTTCTTTAGTCCAAACGGCATGACCACATATTTGAATAGCCCCTCTTTTGTTCTAAAGGCGGTTTTCCATTTGTCTCCTTCCCTGATGCGGATGTTATTGAATCCCATCCTTAGGTTGACTTTTGAGAAAATTTTTGCATCCTTTATTTTGTCAAGGAGATCTTCCATAAGAGGCATGGGAAATCTGTTGTCTTTTGTGATTGCGTTAACCGGTCATAGGTCCTGTACCAATTGTAGTCCTCCCAGTGGGCCCGGTTTTTTGACGAAGAAGCATGCTGAGGCAATTGGGGACTTGCTAGGCCTGATTTTCCCTGCAGCAAGTTCCCCATCGAGGTATTCTCTCATTGCTATGGATTCAGCTGGAGATAATGGTATTGGTCTTGCTGGCTTTGGGAGTTCCATGCCTTCCTTGAAGTTGATGGCACAATCATAAGGTCGGTGGTCTGGGATGCGTTTGAACTTTTCTTCACTAAAAACATCTTCAAATTCTCGCAATTCTTCTGGAATGAGGTCCAGGGTACCTTCTCTTCCATGGATTTCTTCATCTCTCCAAGAAATGCTCCTTTGTTTCCAATTGATGTTAGGATTTGTGGTTTCTAGCCAGGAAAGCCCTAGGATGATGTTTGTTTCCCCGGTGGGCATGGCAAAGAAGTCTTCCTTAAATGTTTTTCCTTTGATCGTGATTTCTAATTGTGCTTTGAAGCGGATCGTGTGGGGAAGTTCCTTTCCTTGTATACCAATGACCTTTCGAGGAACAGGGAGTTCCTTTAAGGCAATGCTATTTTTCCTGGCCCAGGTAATGTCAATAAAATTTCGGGAGGCTCCGGAGTCAATGAGTGTAGCAATCAGGTCTGTGATTCCGGCAACATAGCTGTAAACAATTGTGGATTTTTTGTTTGCTCTAAAGTACATTGCTGGTGCTTCGGTCTCTCCACACACAGTTAGTGGGAGACCCCTTCTTTTTCCGATTCTTCTGAGATAGTAGCTTCTCTCTCTTTTATGTTGGGTTCGGTTGTTATCCATTCTTTGGACGAGCATTTGAGTGAACAGTGACCTTCTTGTCCGCACTTCAGACATTGGTTTGATGCCATCCTTGCCTTGTATACTTTGTCTGGTAGTCGCTTTGTAGAGGTTTGCCCGTTAGTGCTTGATTGGGGTGTCTTCTTCCTGGTAGAGGCCTTGATCTGTTGTAATTTCTGGTCAATGGAGATTGCGAGCGTGATCCATTGATTAAGGTTAAGGTGCCTTTCGGTTCTGTCCTTGTTGATAAGGGAAAGCTCAAACTGTGCTAGTTCCGTTTTGATTTCCGGCTTGAGTCCCTCCTTGAATTGGTTGATAAGGGCTTCTTCCCCCCAATTGACGTCGACCATGTGAAAGCAGAATTCCGTTGCATAATTTGCTACTGAGTTGACCTGCTTGCTTTTTTGGATATCAGCCTCTGCCTTGGCCTTCTTGTTAGGGTCGCTGAATTGCTCCATGAAGTGTGTCTTAAACGTTTTCCACAACCCTAGGTTTGGGTCTGGAACTCCATTGTTCATGGATTGTAGTAACACCTGCGCCCAATGTGTAGCGGATCTGTTATCCGATTTGAAGTTGGCTAATGCTTCTCTAATTCATTCTTGTCCCGAGCTGTATTGGTCGCCCAACCTGACGAAGTAACTTTCCATCTGGGTGATGAACATTTCTGCTCCTTCTCCTTTCTTCCCATCAAAAGCCTCTGGTCTAGTTACTTTTGGGTGCCTGGTTTCCCTTCTGTTGTCAGGGTTTTCTGTAAGCTGATGTAACCTTTGTTCCAATTCATCAATTCCTGTGGATTCTGCTTTGGGGTGGGGAGGTGATACAGCATGTAGAGATGCTTCATCCATTTGTTTGCGCATGTTGTTGATTGCTTCTTGCATGGTGTTAATTTGCCCAATTGCAATCCTTCCGTCTCCCCTTAGTCCTTCTAGTCCTTGGGTGACTGCTTTGTTCCAGGCTAGTTGTGCCTGTCTCGTGGTGTTAAGATCTTCCTGCACGTTGTTTACTAGTCCTTGTGTGTTTGTGACTTCGTTTCTTAAGCCGATTACATCTTGTCCAACCAGAAAACTGTTATGTTCACTATTTCGTGCAGCATTAAGGATGTCTGTGAGGGTTCCTTGTAGATTGTTAAGGGAATCGTTGAAGATCTGTTGGTTGTTAGCCAACACTTGAGTGGATTGATCTAACCCGTTAAGTCTTCTATTGATTGTTATCCTCATTCCATTGATAATCCTTAAGAGTGCGTTGTGTCTTCCAAGGTGAAGATTGTCAAGGTTGTCAAGATTGCTAATCATAGTCCTACTGCTGGAGCTAGAACTTGAACTGGGAATCTCTGGGGCAACTTGGCCTTCAGTTGCTGCTGGTTGTTGGGAATACCCTTGTGGTACATATGGCGGTGCTGGGTTAACTGGTGTTGCGGCCTGAGAGCTTATTGGGATTGGACCGGCATTGGTGATAGTTCCCCCAATCTGGGGTACTTGAGGGGCATGTGAAATGTGCGGCATGGGTGGAGGTCTGATAGGGACCAGGGATACGCCCCCGTGGGCCTCAGGCTGCGGGGAAAAAAACTGTCTTCTTGGTCCCATAGGCCATAGTTGATGTGAGGGACCTGGACTAGCGTTTGAAATTGGGATTCGAATTGTGACCAGTGTGGGATCTTTGGTAATATCCCCTGGTTCCCTAACAATGGTAGGTTCTTCCTGAATAACTGAAATGTTCTTGGTGTTGAATGTTCCAGGCATAGAAGCTTGGCTTTGTGGGCAAGACCTTGCTGGTCCTCCGGCCCGTGCTTGTGCGATATCTCGTTCGTTGAGGGAACTTGTAGGTCTTGAAGCCCTACTTGGTCCTCTCCTTATTGATAATGGTGTTGCAAGGCGTGATCCCGCGTCCTCCTGAATGGACATGATTGATAAGCTTGTTTTGTAATGTTGTAAGCTTCTTCTTAGTGGCTATGAGACAAGCCACAATGGAGAGTGGACGGCACTAAGACCTAAGTGACCTCTTGAACCGCAACACACTTAAGTGTCTGTAGGCTCTTGAGGGTAGGGGTGGTTCAAAGTGTCACTCAAAGGGGATGTTTTGACAAGACAAAACAAGCTGGGCTTACCAGGCTTGTTGGTCCTCTATATATATTCAGAAACCCAGCCGAGTCATACAAGACGCAGCCACACAAGTCAACCAAGAAAGCCAGTCAGGAGTGTCCAAGTGAGTCATGCTGCACAGGCAGTCATGACTCATACAAAGCACAGCTGCGTTACACAATGTAACAGAACAACCACATGGACGTGGCAACACGGCACAGGAAAAGACAAAACACAAACAAACGAACAACAAAAGAGAGAACAGCAGGGCAAGACGCAAGACGAGTCCGATGGAGTGGGCTAGCTCACGACACTAGGGTAGAAATGAAAAGTTCTTTGTCATGTTCTTCCCCAGTTTTCTTGAAGATATCAAGTAGTTCTTCCAGAAGCGGTACAGGGTATTGATCAGCTATTGTTATAGCATTTATTCCGGTGTAGTCTATCACTGTTCAGAGGTTGGGTATGGCTTGTCCCAGTTTTAGTGCCTTTTTGACAAAGAAGGCCCCGGCGGCAATAGGGGATTTACTTGGCCTTATTCTTCCTGAAGCCAATTCCTCTTTCACATATTGCTTCTGTGCTTCTCTTTCATTTGGGGAAAGAGGGTATGCCTTTCTGGGTTTGGGCAGTGCTGCTCCCTTGATGAGGTCTATTGTGCAATCCCATTCCCTATGTTCTGGCAGCTGGTCATATTTTTCTTCATCAAAGACGTCTTGGTAGTCCTGTAATTCTTCTGGTAGGCCTTCCAATTTAGCTGCCTTAGCTTGGATAAAATTGTCACGCCAGTTGATTTCAAAGGGTGCCCATGTAATATCCAGGTTGACTTCTTTTAGCCACGTCATTCCCAGTATCACAGGTTGTGTTCCTGTTGGCATGCAGTAGAGTTTTTGCATGAAGGTTCTTCCTTGGAGCTCAAAGGTGACCTTAGTCCGGAAGCGTATAGTTTCCTTCTCCGTTTTTCCATTGATCATTTCGACACTTCTGGGAGTTTGAAGTTTGATGAGAGAGAGAGATTATTTCTCCTAGCATACTTGATATCCATGAAGTTTCTCGTAGATCCTGAGTCAATGAGTGTTGGTGTTTTATCTGTGATTCCCTCTATCTTTGTATATACCATGGGTGATTCATTTGATGCTTTGCAGTAATATACATTTGATAGAGGTTTGTTTGAGGTATCACTAGACATGGTGCTAGGACACCTATTGTCCCGACTTGGGTAAATTAGGTATATATAAAGGTTAAGGGGTTCGACTTAGACAAGTCTTAGAACCCAAGGAATAGTGATAGTTAGGGGATTTGATTGAGCAAGTCCTAGTGGAGAGGAGGTCAAGCCTTGTCGTTAACTGGCTTGACCTCTGGGTTTATATACATGTGAGATCAAGGCCACGTCATCATCTATCAGTGTGGGAAAGCCGAGTACAACCGATGATAAGCGAGATAAGAGGTATGACTCGACATTCTGGAAGTTCCGGAAGCACTACTAATATCAAATGAAAAGACAAATACATCACATGATACAAGTTAAGCGCCAGAGGACATTTGTACCAAAAAAGGAAAGTGTTCGGAAAAAAAGATATAAAATCGGAATAAAATGTCTGAGCTTAGTCAGCTCATGACATTACCCCCTCCTAAGGGCCTGGCGCGGTGGGGTGGAGTTTGTGAAATTTATCAACCAGTTCAGGAGCGTTCTTGAGATCTTCCTTTGACTGCCAAGAGTTGTCTGCATGAGAGTATCCTTTCCACTTAACGTAATAGTGGAGTTGGCGGCGGATTTTCTTGGAATTAAGGATCTCTTCGACTTCCCATTCTTCTTCTCCATCTTGTGTGACAATAGGGGGTGGTTGAGCGGGTTCGCGGCCGTGGGGATCAGAGTGGAATTTCTTGAGCAGCATGACGTGGAAGACAGGATGAACTTTCATTGATTTTGGTAATTCCAGTCTAAAGGCATGAGTTCCTACTTTTTCCATTACTTTGTAAGGGCCTAAAACTTTGTGGGAGAGTTTTACTGAGGGTCTGTCTGTGGAAATGTTCTGATGATTAAGCCAGACTTTATCCCCCGGGTTTATCTCTTCTGGTTCTTTGGCTCCTTTATCAAAGTAGTATTTAAAGGACTGATTTGCTAGGATGAGGGCAGCTTTGACTTCGTCATATCCTTTCAACAGGAATTCCGCATGGGCATCTGCTTCAGGAACAGTATAGTCTGATTCTTCCCCGATGTTCATTCTAGGGTTGAAACCCTGGCAGATTTGGAAAGGGGTTTTGCCAGTGGATGCTTGGATCCCATTGTTGTAAGCAAATTCTGCCATAGGGAGCAGGGCCACCCAGTCGTTTTGCCTATGGTTGACAAAAGCCCTGATAAAGATTTCAACAACTTGGTTTGCTCGTTCTGACTGTCCGTCTGTCCTTGGATGGTAGGCTGTGCTGAAGGTAGGTTTTACGTTCAACCGTTTGTACAGATGCCTAATAAACTTTGAATTGAAAGTGGATCCTCTATCCGAGACTGTTGCTTTTGGGGTGCCGTGAAGTTTCCAAATGTTTGCAATGAAGATATTGGCTATGTCTACTGCTGTGGCCGTTGATTTGCAAGGGAGATAGTGTGCCATCTTGGAGAACCAATCTACTACTGTCAAAATTGCGTCATATCCTTCTGACTCTGGGAGCCCTACAATCATGTCATAGGAGATCTCTTCCCAGGGTCTCTCAGGGATATGTAAAGGACGCAGTAGTCCTGTGGGGAGTTGGTTTGATGGTTTAATTCGAATGCATGTTTCGCAGTGTGACACATAAGAGTTGACAAATTTCTTCATGGTTGGCCAGTAGTAAGTTCTTGAAACTAATTCCAATGTTCTTGCTTGTCCCGGATGCCCAGCTGTAATATTGTCATGGCGTGATTCCAATATCAGGTTTCTGATGGTTTCATCCTTGGGGACAAAGATCTTCCCTTTGAACATTAGGAGTCCTTCTCTGTATTCCCAATCTTTGACTTTTTCTCCGTTTCTCAGCTTATTGTGGGCTTCTTCTAATCTGGAATCTTCAAGGATTGCTTGTCTGATTTGATCGTTAATCTCCTGGTCAGGGGTAATAGCCGAAATGAAAATGTCTGGTTTGAGGAGAACTTGGTTCTCTACCCCCCCCAAAGGTTCTAGGTCATATCGCCTCAAGAGAATGTCTGCTTTTTTGTTTAGGCTTCCTGGCCTGTACAAGATTTGGAAGTTGAAGTCTACCAAGAAATTCATCCAGCGGATTTGGCGTTGATTCAATTGTTTGGATGATGAGAAGTATTCCAAATTTTTGTGATCTGTTATCACTTGAACGGCTTTTTCTGTGCCTTGAAGTAAGTGCCGCCATTCTTTGAAAGCTCTAATTATTGCCAATAGTTCTTTGTCGAAAATGTCATAGTTTCGCTCAGCCGGATTTAATGATTTAGAAAGGAAAGCTACAGGGTGTAATTTCCCTTCTTCATCCTTCTGAGATAAAACTGCTCCTGTGGCAAATCCCGACGCATCTGTCTCGAGGAAAAATTCCTTATTCTGATTGGGCTGCATCATCACAGGTGCGACTTTAAGAGCTTCTTTTAGTGCATTCATGGCCTCTTGTTCTTTGCTTGTCCACTGCCACTTTTGATCCTTCTTAAGTAGGTTGTACAGAGGTCTGGCTTTGCCGGCAAAGTCTTGAATGAATCTTCGATAGAAATTGACGAATCCCAGGAATTCTTGAACTTGTTTGACATTTTTGGGAGCTTTCCAATTCATAGCCGCCGTGACCTTTTCCTGATCCGTTTCGATTCCTTTATTGGAAATGACCAATCCTACCCAGTCCAGTTTGGTTTGGTGGAACTTGCATTTCCTCAATTTCGCAATCAGCTTGTGTTCCCTTAGTCTTCTCAGCACCTCTTTCACGTGTCCTGGATGATCTTCGACTCGTTTGGAAAAAACAAAGATATCATCAATGTATACGAGTACAAAAACCCCCATAATGTCCCTGAATATAGAGTTCATTAGGGACTGGAAGCTTGATGGAGCGTTTTTGAGACCGAAGGGCATGACCTTCCATTCGTACATGCCGTATTGAGTTTTGAATGCTGTTTTCCATTCATGGCCTGCTGCTATTCGAGTTTGATGGAATCCTTGTGCCAAGTCTAGAGTGGTGCCAATGACAAATCCTTCCAGGGCCCTTAACCATTGGTCCAATAGAGGTATTCCACTTGCGTTGAATTTGCATAGCGAATTCACATATCTATAGTCAACACAAAAGCGTAATTCTGGGTTGTTTGGATCTTCTGGATGTGGTTTTTTGACAAACAGAACTGGGGAAGCCAAAGGAGACTTAGAAATCTGAATGTGTCCCCTTCGGATAAGGGTTTCTAGTACTTTCTTCATTTCTTTGTCTTCAGCTGGGGATGTTTTGTAAATAGGGCCATGCTTTAGTTTAGCTTCTGGTAGGAGGTCGAGCGTAATGTCAGTTGGCCTGTGAGGTGGGAGTTCCTCTAATCTGGACTCGTCGAACACATCTGCGAACTCTTTGTATTCCTCTGGTAATGTAGCTTCTGCTGCGATTTGGAGCGTAGATGGGACTTCTAGGCAGTTTTTTGAGCAGAATTCGCTTGTGTATGCAATTGTCCTATTTTTCCAATTAATTTGTGGGTTATGTTTCTTGAGCCATGACATTCCGAGTACGATAGGGTGTCTTCCAATGTTTGTAACATGACATTCTATTTCGCTGGAATGTGTTCCCATGACAAGTTTAAATTTGGTATAGTGGGTGACTTTTCCAGACGAGACTTCTCGTCCGTCTATAACTCGCAGAGTCTTGGGTTTTTCGTGTTGGAACAGGGGAAGGTTTGCCTCTTTTGCTAGGGAAGGGTTGATGAAACAGGAGGTTGCGCCGCAGTCAAGAAGTGCTTGTCCAGAGAATCTTTTTGATCTGTTAACTGACTTAGAACCAGGAGCCGTAGCTAGTGGATGAGCAGTGAAATCAAGGTATAATTGGTTTTCATTTGATATTGACATGATTTCTAGTTCATCCATATTACTAGCTAATATATCACTGAGTACTTGGCTCCTTAATAAGCCTCGGTGACGTCTTTTCCCGATTCGATGTCTGAAGAGATTTCTTCAATCTGGGCTTCAAACCCTGACGCTGTGTTCTTGGAAGGACAGACTCTTGCTGAGTGTCCCTTACCGCCGCAGGTGAAGCAGATCATTGGTCCTTTTCCTTTTCCATCAAGATCCATTGCATTAGGGTCTTTAGCAGGAGTGGACGGTTTGGGTGTTTGGATGGTAGGAGCGTTGAGGTTACTGGTTTGGGTGTCTCTTTGAATTGCTCCAAAAGGGATCAATTTCTTGTATAATTGTCTATATCGGTCGATCTTGTGAACATCGCCAAACCTAGCTTGCATTTTGTTCCAGAATTCATCCATGTTGTGTAGCCAATTTGTTGCTCCCCTTCTTGCTGTGTCTACATCAATTCCAGGTTGCATCCATACATAGGCAGGCCCCTTGCAATAACCCATGATATAAGTGATTTTTTGTTCTGTGGTTGCTTGTGGCGACGTATGATTTATGTACAAGGTACATTGCGACTTAAACTCGTCAAATTTATCTACATCTCCAGAAAATTCTTCTGGGGGATGCATTTTGAGTTTGTATCCTGGGGTGGTTGTTGACGCGGTGGTGGAGGGTGTTGCCCCTAAGTTTGCAAGTGACTGAGACACTGCATTCATTAATTGGTGAAGGGGTGCAATTTGTGCAGTTTGATTTTGAATTGCGTGGATGTCTGCAATGTTATTGTCGATCCCCTGTTCTAGGGTAGAGGTGATACCATTTAAGGCATTAATATGACCGTTAATTTTTCGCACTTCGTCTATTAAGGCATTGATTGCATGTGCAACTACCTCGGGTCTGGATGTCGCTGAGATTTGGGTAAATCCCCCTTGACTCGGTGATGGGGCTCTTGACATATCGGAGTGGGGAAAACAGGTAGATTTATTGGGATCCCAGACCGTACAAAATATCACAGATTCTTCTTTGAACCCTTCTGTCTTTAATGATGCGCAAACTTCTCAAAAATATCAATTCAAGATTTTCGTCTTCCAAGAACAACGCGTTGATTACTCCTAGTTCGTCGTACTGTTTGTATATGTAGTTACGATGAACGTCTTCAATAAAGAGTTTTAGGGACTCTAGTCTAAGTTGTTCCCTGTGTTGTTCCTGTGTGAGTCGAGGTCTTGGTCCCACTGAAAAGGGTTGGGTGCGATAGTATTAAGGTGATTTAGAAGGCGGTAATCCTGATTAATAGGAATACGCACTTCTGCTGCTTGATGACAGTATTTGCCCTTGATTTTGTCTTTAAGGGTTTCGATAGTACGCCACTGACGTTTGTTGTTGCTGATGAGATTTTCGACCTTTCGAGTGTGTTTTTCTTGGATTTTTATAAGTTGGTCACAGTTTTCGATCAGGACACGGGTTTGTTCTTGCAATCGCTCAACTTCGATATTAGTGTCCGCTAGATTTATGCTTTGGACACGATCTTGATCGGCTTGTTGCTTGTTTGTATTGTCGAGGTTAATTTCGATGAACTCAAGCCTTGAATGGAGGGATTGATAATCGGCTTCGAGTTGATTGTGGTTTTCGTCGTTTCTGGTACGTTCGACCCTTAAATCCTCTGCTTGTTCAACTTGATCTTCTTCTAGCACTTCAATTCGACTGTTTAATTTGTCGACTTTGGTGTCTAGATCAAGTACGAAGTCCTTTAGTCTAAAGACTGCTTCGCAGAGGCTAAAAAATGCGGGGAACACTTTTAAGGTTAATTAGTTAGTTACTAATTAGTTCCTTTTTAGTGCGTACTGATGGAAACGACAGGTTGATGGAATTCTTGATGGATGAGAGTGTTAACTTGGGTGGTGCTCCGACCACTTTCCAGTTTCGCTTGAGAGGATCTGGCTTCCTCGAGATGTTGATTTGGATGTGAAGGGTGCTAGACGCTAAGCTTTTGCTTTATATACTCCTTATCTGATCTTATCAGTTATCAACAGCCTTGGGCGGGCGTGATAGTGACAGTGTATAACAGAGTAAGGGTGTATTTAGCTGACTAAAGCCGCTATGACCCGAAAGAGGATAACGATTGGGTTCACTGACAGCATATAGCGACGTGGGACTACTGGTCTATATCAAGTATAGCTCTTCGTCCGTTGTACTATGCCTGTTTTCCCGTGTACGTTCTATCTACTTGGTGGAAAAAGCAGGAGCTTTGAGGCTGATGCTTTTTAAAAGGCTTGACCTAATGTCCCGACTTGGGTAAATTAGGTATATATAAAGGTTAAGGGGTTCGACTTAGACAAGTCTTAGAACCCAAGGAATAGTGATAGTTAGGGGATTTGATTGAGCAAGTCCTAGTGGAGAGGAGGTCAAGCCTTGTCGTTAACTGGCTTGACCTCTGGGTTTATATACATGTGAGATCAAGGCCACGTCATCATCTATCAGTGTGGGAAAGCCGAGTACAACCGATGATAAGCGAGATAAGAGGTATGACTCGACATTCTGGAAGTTCCAGAAGCACTACTAATATCAAATGAAAAGACAAATACATCACATGATACAAGTTAAGCGCCAGAGGACATTTGTACCAAAAAAGGAAAGTGTTCGGAAAAAAAGATATAAAATCGGAATAAAATGTCTGAGCTTAGTCAGCTCATGACACCTATCTAGTTTTCCGACTCTGAGGCAGTTGAGACTACTTCTTCAATGGTAGCAGAGACTTCTGCCGCTTTTCCTTTGATTGGTTGTTTCCCTTTGTCGACGTAGGCCCATCCTGTGCAGCAATCCTTCATCATATGGTTAGGTTTGCCACATTTGATGCACAGGTTCTCCTTCTTGCGGTGTTCCTTTTCTTCATTGGGTACTTGGATGATAGTAGTATTTCCACTGGCGTTTGGACCTTGAGGTTTCCTTTGATCCTTCTGTTTTCCTTTATCCAATTTCGTCGGATTCAGTTGCTTGGCCTGGAGTGCGAGCTGCATCCAATTGTGCAAGGTCCTTGCATTATGGCAGTTGTAGTTGCACATTTCTTCCCTTATGAGTTCCTGTTTGATGGTATGTTGCAGGCCATGTCAGAAGCGTGCGATGATGTTGTAAGCTTCTTCTTGGTGGCTATGAGACAAGCCACAATGGAGAGTGGACGGCACTAAGACCTAAGTGACCTCTTGAACCGCAACACACTTAAGTGTCTGTAGGCTCTTGCGGGTAGGGGTGGTTCTAAGTGTCACTCAAAGGGATGTTTTGATGAGACAAAACAAGCTGGGGTTACCAGGCTTGTTGGTCCTCTATATATATTCAGAAAGTGGCCAAGTCATACAAGGCGCAGCCACACAAGTCATACATAACAGCCAGTCAGGAGTGTCCATGTGAGTCATGCTGTATGAACAGACATGACTCGTACAAAGCACAGCCGCGTTACGCAGTGTAACGGAAAGAACCACAAGAAGGTGGCAATGCGGCAAACGGAAACAGAAACACAACACAAAGGAGGACACAGGCGGGCAAGACAACAGAAGAGACAATGGAGGGAGCTGGCTCACAACAGATGAGGGCGTCTTTGTTCCATTCTACGTCTTGCTGTAGAAGGCAGAAGTCTGTGATGTATTCCAACATGCTCTTGTTTTGGTAGAGCTTCTGTAGTTTAGTTTTGGCATCTAGTCGTTTAGCCGGATCCATCCATTGTTCAATAAAAGCCGTCTGTAGTTCATCCCAGCTTGTGAGCCAAAGATGGGGACGTCAATCGTTATAGGCGTTCAGGGTGGGTTGTACCCAATTTGCTGGTTGTCCTTCTTTCACATTGATCAAGAAGGCGGCAATTTTGCTAAGATCGGTGTCGTAGTAGTTTTCATTGATGTGGAAGTAGGCCTTCATTTGTGAGAGAAAAGTTTCAGCAGCTGTTCCTCTTGTTCCATCAAAGGGTTTTGGCATTTTCTGTTTAGATGATGGTCCACCTCTGTTTCCTCCCTGAGTCTGGATGATGATTGTTTGGTCCCTTTGCTGCACTTGATGTCCTGATTGATTTTCCACATGGAAAGATGGAGGGGATGGGGACGATGATGGACTGGGCACTCTTCTTGGTCCACCCCGTCCATGACCCAAGCGCGATGAGGGAGGAAGTGGAGGGTTGGGAGGAGGTGGTGTTCTCCTACTTTCCTGTGAGCGTCGCTTGTCTCTATTGTCCATTTGTTGCTCGCCAATGTTTTGGACGTCAAGCGCGATTTGGTCTACGGTTGTTTCTGTCCTTCCAATGTGTGTAGCCATGGCGAGTAGTGCTAGTTGTTGGGCTTCCATAGTGGTTTGGTATTCCCTTTGCAGGGCTTGGATTGTTGCCTCCATTGTTCCTAGTCGGGTATTTTGTCCGTTGATAGACAGATTGATACCTGCTTGATGACAACCAGTTGTTTGGTCAATTTGTTCCATAGTGTTTGTTGCTGTGTCCATTTGGTTCTGGACTTGCTGCATTACATTTTCTACAATCCCAATCCTTTCTAAGAAGGTATTGACTGTATCTTTGGTTTGTCGCCCAATACGTTCAAGTATCTGTAAGGAGTTAGTTCTGTCAGCAATTTGAGTGTCCCATCTTCTTTCCAGGGTCTCAATTCTTGCTTCCATGATCGCGTTGTTTTCCATGTATTCTCTCTGTATTCTGTTGTAGATGGCCTGGAAGACTTCCACTTCTCTGCCTTCCGTGTTGACAACTTGCTGGTTCCTTTGGATAGTTCTATCAATTGATGTTGTATCAATTGACCCACTTGCACTGGTGCACTATACTGACCTAGATGGTACTGAAGAAGTGTTGTCTCCCTTTACATAGTCAAGTCTTGGCATAGGGTTTTCTGTATTGCTGCTATTGGATTTGTGATGGATTGTTGAGAAAGTAAGTGGTGACCTTTGTATGGTTATCCTGGGATGTGAAGGACCTGGTGTGACATTTCTTGGTTGGTCACCGACAATCTGTATCTTTCATTCAGCTTGTGGTGATTCAATGATTGGGACAGTTATTGTTATTGGCGCTGGTGGCTCAGTTCCCGTTGTGTTGGGTATTGTTATTGTTCCCGGTGTAGTGTCTTCTACTTTGGCCAAGTTTTCCCCAATGTTTCCTAAGCCTCCTGGGACATTTCCCGCGCTAGGTGGTCTAGACCATTGTCGTGGTCTCAATGATTCCGTAAATTTGGGTGGAGGTCTAGCCCTTTGTGCTGGGTTCATTCGTACCTCCTGTATCCGTGAGTGTAACTGTTCCATTTCCGCTCTTGAGGAGGGTCTTGTAGGGTCCATAGTAGTCACGTGACTATATTGTGTTTTCTTGTGGCTTGCAGTTGTAGCTTGCTTTGCAATGTTGCAACCCTCTATGCCAGTTGACCAACAACAGTGACTGTTCTCGCCTTAGTCGTAGAGACTGGCCTCAATATGCCTTATAGGCTCCTTAGACCGTTTGCTAAGTTGCTAGTGCAACCTTAGCGTCGATACTGATGATGGCCAAAGGCCCACTTAGATGAGAGACAAAGGCTGTAAGGCCTTTGGGACTTAGAGTGCACTCTGAGGGGAGAGATGACAAGGCAAAGCAAGCTGGAGTAATTCCATACTTGCGAGCCAGTATATATAGCCTGAGGCAAAAATGCCTCAAAGTGGTACAATACAAATACTGGCCAATCAGGCGCCAGTATCAGTCAGCAATCACAAAGTACTTCTGGAAGAATATTCCAGAAGCACAATCCTTCCAAGGGAAAAGATCCAGAAGACAGCAAGGCCGTATGGGCCATGGTGACACTTCATCCATACACCGCACTAAACACAGGAGAGGGCACTACATTGTACATTGGGCGCTTAAGGTGCCAGAGTCCGAGCCACACACAGTCAGAGTCCAAGGATGTCGTACGTGGGTCACAACAACTGTCAACAAGCCAATTAGGACTATCACTTGGAGGAGGAGCAAGCACCGGAGCATGAAGTTTAAGAGGATCAATGATGTGCTTTGCACCCCCCTCATCAGGAAGGATGGTGGCCCCAACACCATCTATATTCTCTTCAGGAAGGACAGAGAAATCGGCCACCTCCAAGCCAATAGAATTCAATGGTGAACATGGAGCTAAGGCCAGGGATTTTACTTATTCCTATGCAAATTATATTGCCAAGTCTCATTATGCCACTGCTTCTGATGAAAAGAAGATTTGGCTCATTATCTCCTACCTATGTGGACCAGCAGTTGATTGGATCTGGCCTTGTCAAGATCTACACAACACTGGGATTCCCCAAACCATTCTCACAGATCTAGATGTTTTTTAGCGCAAATGGGAATTAGCGTTTGGCAAAATTGAACAGGTCAAAGTTTATCAACAAAAATACAAGGTGTTGATTCAGATCAAGACAGTGGTTGAGTACATTACTCAATTTAGAATCTTGTTGGTGCCACTAGACTACAACAAACAATGCTTGAAGGACAATTTCTATGCAGGTCTCAAAGATAACATCAAGGATATGCTCACTTCCCAAGCCTACAATCATCATAATGCCACTTGCAGGAATTATTCACCAGGACCCAAGAAATCGATGCAGCTCTCATTGCTAGGATATGGAGAAAAGAAGTACTAGTACTTTGGAGAGGGCGACACCAAACGGCACCCAGAAGCAGGTAACCATGAGCGCAGCAGTGCACAAATTCCAGAAGGGAGAAGTGACCTACACAGTGACTCCTCAGGGTAGCAAGAAGGGGACAATGGAATTGATCGGCAAAAATAAGCAAGGATTCCTGATACCCAAGGTCAAATGGGCTGATGGGACAACAACCAAGATTCCCTTTAGCTTCATCAAACCAGACACTCGTCAAGCCAAGGTGGAGGTAGCAGCTGTCACAAGTGAAACCACCTGTTGTCATTGCCAGAAGAAGGGTCACATGGCCAAGGATTGTCACACACAAATTGCAGCCCTGGAGGATGTTGATACCAGCAATTCAGAATTGGGAAAAGGCAGAGACTGAGGGGAGCATCAGGCACCCTAAAGTCAGAATTAGATTGTGTAATCTTGGAGAATTGAAAACAGTCTGTAAACAAAATATACCTTTGATCCCCCGAATACGCAGACCAACTTTGAGTACCTATCATGATTGAATGCCTGAAACACCTTATTACTGTTGCCATGATCGATTCAGGGGCATTGGGAAATTTCATTAATTCTGAATATGTCAAGAAACACAAAATTCCCACAATGAAGAAAGAAACAGCAAGACAAGTCCAAGTAATAGATGGACGGCCAATAGCGAATGGACTAATTGACAAGGAATGCACCTTCCAAATTATCATGAATGACCACATAGAGGAAATTACATGCGATGTAGCACCATTAGGACAACATACAGTTGTACTGGGAATTCCTTGGTTAAAGAAGCACAACCCAAAAATCAACTGGATTAGAGGCTCACTGGAGTTTGATTTGGATTACTGCGCAGCAGAATGCTTATGTGAGGATTGCAAGGCCATAGAAGGGGGGGTAGTGGGTATATTGCTGGAAGAATATTCGGAATTCAAAGATGTTTTTGTGGCCAAAGATGTGGATCAACTGCCTCTGCATCAGCCATACAACCTGAAAATCGAATTGGAACCTGGTGCAAAACCCAAGATTGGCATGGTATACTCCCTCACCAAGGAAGAAGACCAAATTCTGAAGGCATGGATTGACAAAAACCTGGAGGAAGGATTCATTGTTCCATCCACATCTGAATGGGTGTCACCAGTAATGTTTGTCAAGCACCATGATATTGATGGGGTTCCCCAACCACCAAGCAGAACCAAATATGGGCTATTCAAAACCTGGGTTGTACCAATTGGCCTCACCAACACCCCAGCAACGTTCCAGAACATGATGGATGCAGAGTTCAGGGACATCAAAGGAATCTATGCCAAATCTACATTGATGACGTCCTGATTTTATCCAAGAACACCAAGGACCACCCAAATCATGTGAAAGAAGTACTGTGTCATCTACAACGCCTTGGCCTCTATTGTTCCCTCAAGAAGTGTTCTTTCCATGTACCAAAGGTTGATTATTTAGGACTCGTTATATTGGGAGAGGTGGTGGAAATGCAGGAAGAAAAAATTAGTGTCATCAAAAAGTGGCCCACCCTAAAAAATGTCACAGAAGTCCAGACTTTCCTTGGCTTTGCAAACTTCTACCAACAATTTATTGGTAATTACACCCACGTTGTGCAACCATTATATGACCTGACCATGAAGACCAAACAATGGGAATGGGGACTGGAAGCAGAACTAGCATTCCAGGGATTAATCAAAGAATTCATCAAGGCTCCCATTCTGTTGCAACCAGACCAAGAAAAGGATTTATCATTGAATGCGACACGTCAGACAAAGCAACCAGGGCAGTCCTCACTCAATATGGGTCCAATAACAAGCTTCACCCTGTTGCGTTCATGTCCAAAAGTCTATCCCCAGCAGAACAAAACTACAACATTTTTGACAAGGAACTTCTGGCAATCATCAAGGCTTTCAAGGAATGGTGCCATCTCCTAGAAGGAACAGAAATTCCAGTGTTACTCATCACCAATCACAAGGACCTGGAGTATTTTATGACTTCAAAAGTTTTAACAAAACATCAGAATAGATGGGCAGTTTTCCTTTCCAAATTCAATTTTCAAATCAAGTATAGGGCTGGTGGACTCAATGGCAAGGCAGATGCACTCAGTCAACAGAGCAACCATGACCTGGAAGGGAGGGTAGTCCCTCAAAAACCCCTACTTTCTTGTCGCAACCTGCTAATGCCTATGGTTGACAACCGCTAATGGCCTTTGAGATGTGGAACAATATGTGATAAGTCTTCTAAGACTCTATCACTAAGGTGGACAAATGCTAGTCTTGTCAGTACAAGTCACTAGCTCCTAAGTCCAAGTGGCTGCGCTAAAGGCTAAGTAGCCAAGTGCCTCTGATCACACTGCAGGGAGAGTTGACAAGGCAAAGCAAGCTGGGGATGACCATGCTTGCAAGCCAGTATATATACTCAGAAAACAAGTGCGTCATAGTATATACATGAGTCACAGGTCTGAGTCAAAGTCCAAGTCAAAAAGGGGGCTGCGCAGGCCAGCCAATAGAAAACAGCATGAGTCATATGACTCATGGTGACACATCATCCATACACCTTACTAAACAAGGGAGAGGGCGCGGAGGAGAGAAAGGGCGCTTAAGGCGCCAGTACTAGCCACAAGACCCCAGACAGAGAAAGAGGGAGGGATGGGTCACAACATTGCCCCCCCCACAAAGGCAAGTGTAGCGGAGCGCACTTGCCTATCTGCGGGCAACCCATTCCTTCAATTCCAACCACCCAACACATTCTGCAAGAGTGCGCATGTCCGCTTCAAGGACCTCATTCATCCAGTCCCATTTTTCTTGGTAGAGGTGGTCAAGCTCTTCTTGGTGGAGCTGTTGCAGACGCTCGAGTTCTGCCGCTTCCCGTCTGGACCACTGTTCTTGTCTATGATCGAGCCACTTGTTGAGCTGCTTGACCAACCAGGATCCGCATTGAATGAGGCGGTAGGCCTCAAGGATGTTGGTGTTGCATGGCATTTGATTGCCTGGAGGGTGCAGCTCCATGTTGGCAATGGCATTGCCGACGTCGGCAATGAGAGCTTCCACATTTGCTCGGGCCTTGTCCCAGGTGGCCTTCCATTCTTGTTCAAGTCGTTTGGCTTCTCCATTGGTAATATGGGGAGGGGCGGTGATGTCGTTCCCATCTTCAGAACTTGGTGGTGCAGGGGGACCATTGACGACTTTGTCCTTGACGTCCTCCATTGGCTGTCCTGCCAAGTTGACATGGCCACTTCCATTGGCGCCTTGTGACCAGTTGGTGGTGTTGAAGGGGGGATTGTCTCTTGGGTAAGTGCTAGTGGGGACTGGTAGATGTTCAAACTCACAGTCTGTAGGCCATCCTGACTCGAAGTCTGTAGCGCATTGGCACCACCAGACTCCGTCTTCATTGTGGTGTTCATTTGCAGAGGCAAGGCAAGGGTCTTCTTCCCTTTTGAACCACTGGTCTCCCTCCCACTTGTACCCGGTACCCCAGTTCCAGGCGTCCACACTCTTGAGGACCACATCGTGGACTGTGAGTCCAATGCAGCCGCGGCAATGGTGGTACTTGCTGTGGCCAATGTCTGTTGGATCGGAGGGTCAGCTTTCAGGGTGGCTGACCCAGAGCAGGGAGCCAAGCCGGGGGATGATGAGGGACTTGCGTTGTTTGTCCCATATGATTGTTGCTCGTTCTTGCAGGGGAATGTACCCCAGTTGGACACCTGGTTCAAGGGCTTTGGCAAGCGCCTTGGCCTTGTTGAGAGACCAGGGGGTGGTGTTCCAGTTGTTGATGGCGAACTTGCCTGGTCTGGCGAGCTTGATAGCCTTTCCATAGGCCCTAGCTTTCTTGTAGGCAGGGACGCAGGAGATGGTGGAGGTGCAAGCGGCAGGCATGTTTGAAAAGAGATAAGAGGGTCTTCTTTTTGAGGGTGGGGAGCGTTTGGCAGTGAACTAGTAGTTGCTGGCTGAAAAGCTGGAGTGATGAATTTTGCTGCCTTTCCCTTTGCCTTTTTGTACCTTGAGGTGGCAAAATTTCAAGGAAGTGGGCCAGTGGGAAAGTCCTTCTGGAACTTTCTCATAACATGAGTCAGTTCGGCAAAATTTTCTGCTAGTTCTTCTGTATCTTCTAGGGGGCTGTAACCTTTCCATCTGATGCGGTATTTCAGCCCATCAGGGTCTTGATGCCAATCTACAATCTTCTCTACTTGTCACAACCTTTTCTCGTCATCTTCTTGTTTTGTTGCCTTGTGTTTGGTCATGTTCTCCTCGCCTTGGCGCATTTAGTTGCCTTTATGTAAGCATTGACTGCGGGACATGCCTGCCTGGCCTGTCCCCTTATCTCCTTGGCCTCCATGGACTTATCACGTTTCCTTTGTTCTTTCCTCTCTTCTCTCGGACTCTTGCTTTCCCTCCTTTTGGTTTCCCTTGTTGCTTGCTCTCCATTGTACATAGCCACAGTAGCGCGTATATATACCAGCAACACAAGTCTTGCCTCCACAAGACTTGTTCTCTTGTCGTTTTCCCCATCACTCATCACGTGACTCACTTAGGCCTAAGCGCCATACATTTGACCCTTGTCATCGCCCCAACCCCCTTCTCACTGCCTGTGGAGTCTTGGCCTCCAAGGTTCAACTAGGGTTGTGACACTACTTCATATTCTTCTTCACCTTCTTCAGTCAAGATTGGTGGAGGTTGGGGCTGATTTTGTTGGAAGTCTAGGTCCTTGGTGTAGGGAGTCAACATGTTTCCATGGAAGACGTTGTGGATACGCATGGATTTTGGAAGATCAAGTTGGTAGGCATGTGAAGAGATTTGCTTTTTCACAACACAGGGACCTGTTTTCTTGTCATCAAGCTTCTTGCTTGGGCATCTTGTGGTAATGTTGGTAGTCAAGAGCCAGACGTTGTCTCCTTCCTTGTATTGTATCTTTGGGGTCTCTTCCCTTGATCGATGATATTCCATCAGAGCCTTTGTTTCTTCCCACACAGCCTCCATATCCTTTGTCCACTTGTCTCCCTCCAGGGATTGAGTCAGATATTCCTCAATAGACCATTTGGGAGTCATGCCATAGATGACTTCAAAGGGGGATTTGTTTGTAACTCGGTTTTTGTGGTTGTTGTGGCAGAATTCCGCAATGGGTAACCATTTTGCCCAATCATTCTGCTTGTGATTTCCAAAGATGAGTATCCATCCCTCAAGCCATTGGTTTGTTCTCTCCACCAAGCCATCTGTTTCAGGGTGGAAGGCAGTGGAGAATGTCCCTTGGATTCCTAGCTGCTTGTAGACTGCTTCTAAGAAGTGTGATTTGAAGGTTGTTCCTCTATCTGAGACAGTGGTTTTGGGGAAACCATGAAGGCGCCATACTTCCTTCACAAAAATATCAGCTAGTTCTTCTGAGTTCATGGATTCCTTGCAGGGGATGAAGTGTGCCATTCTGGAAAAGCGGTCCATCACAACAAGGACACTGTCAAACCCTTGTGATCTTGGTAGTTTCACAATAAAATCATATGTGATATTTTCCCAAGGTTTCTCTGGGATGGGCAAGGGTTTGAGTGGTAGGTGTCCTTTGCTTCCCTTCCCTCTTTGGCACGCTTTGCAGCTGTCAAGGTACTTGTTGACTTGGGCCTTCATGCCTGGCCAATAGTAGTTTCTAGAAATGAGTTCTAGAGTTCTGGCTTGTCCTTGGTGACCACAATGGGCGAGTCGTGGTAGAGTTTGAGAAGCTTCAGTTTGATGTCTTTTTTGTCTGGAACAATAATTCTCCCTTGATACCAGAGGAGATCTTCACTCGTTTCGTAATCCTTGAACTGCTTTTTCACAGAGGGAGGTAGGTCTTCCTTTCCTTTGGTGCTTTTGATCAGGGTCTCCAGGCTTTCATCCTCCTCCAGAGCTTCTTTGATTTCTGCAATAATGTTGTCGCTCATCAGGGCTGAGAATCCTTTGAAGTTTTTGGCGGAGATTATCACTTGTTCAGTGGAGGCAATGTCATTGTGATCGCTTCTTCTTGAAAGGATGTCCGGTTTTTCTGACAATTTGCCAGGTCTGTAGTGGATGTCAAAATTGTGGCTTGCCAGCATGAGGAGCCATCTGTTGTGTTGTTGGTTGAAGGTGCTGGCCTTCTGCCAGTAAGTAAGGTTTTTGTGATCTGTGTAGATCACTATTGGTTCCTTTGTTCCTTCAAGGTGGATGCGCCAGTGTCGTAATGCTTCTATGATGGCAAGAAGCTCCTTGTCAGGCATGTTGTAATTCAGCTCTGCTTCCTTGAAGCTTTTTGAGAGAAACCCTATTGGGTGTAAGTATCCGTCCTTTTGACGTTGGCTAAGAATAGCCCCCATTGCAACCCCTGAGGCATCTGTCTCAAGAAAGTACTGCTTTGATTTGTCGGGATGTGCAAGCACTGGTTCTCTTGATATCATGTCTTTCAGGCAGTCAAAGGCTTCCTGGTGTTCTGAGTTCCATTCCCATTTCCTGTCCTTTCTTGTCAATTGAGTCAGGGGTTTGACAATTGAGGAGAAGGCCACCACAAATCTTCTATAGAAGTTGCAGAAACCAATGAACGCTTGTAATTGTTTCATGGTTCTGGGAGTGGGCCATTCTTGGATAGTTTTGATCTTGTCCTTGTTTATGGAAATGCCATCCTCATCAACAACAAACCCAACCCAGTTGGCCCTTTTTCCATAGAAGGTACATTTTTTCAGGTTTCCAAAGAGGTTGTTCTTCCTCAATCTTTGCAAGACTTCCTTGATATCTATGGTGTGTTGATCTCTTCCTTGGGAAATAATAAGGATGTCATTGATGTAGATCACAATCTTCACCCCAATCATGTCCCTGAAGATGTGGTCCATCATTCTTTGGAACGTAGACAGTGCATTCTTGAGGCCAAAGGCCATCACGGTGTATTCAAATAGCCCTTCTGAGGTGATAAATGCTGTCTTCCATTTGTCTCCTTCTCTGATTCTGAAATTCCAAAAGCCATTCTTCAGATCAAGTGAAGTGATGAAAAGTTCTTCCTTTGAACTTTCTCCAGTCTTCTTGAATATCTCTAGTAGTTGTTCAAGAAGCGGAATAGGGTAGCAGTCCGGAATGGTTTCTTTGTTTGCTCCTCTGTAGTCAACAACAGGACGTAGGTCAGGGATGGTTTGTCCTTCTTTCAGGGCTTTCTTGACAAAGAAAAGGCTTGCAGCTAGGGGAGATTTGCTGGGTCTGATACGTCCTGACTGGAGTTTGTTCTCAATGTATCCCTTTGTTGCTTCTCTTTCCCTTGGTGACAGAGGGTAGGCCTTTTTTGGTTTTGGAAGCCGATTGTTGTCATAGAAGTCAATTCTACAATCCCATTCTCTGTGTTCAGGCAGTTCGTCATATTTTTCTTTGTTGAAGACGTCCTTGAATTCTTCAAGTTCTCTTGGTAGCTCCTGAAGTAGTCCTGCTTTGGCAATAATGGGATCTTCTGCTTTCCATTTGATAGCAAAGGGGGACCAGGATATCTCAGGGTTGGTTTCCCTCAGCCATGGCATTCCTAAAATCATGGGTTGTGTGCCAGTGTTCATGACATAGAATTTTTGGTAGAAAGTCCTCCCTTCTAGATCAAATTTCAGCTTGCACCTGAACCGAATCTGATCCTTTTGTGTTTTTCCGTCAATGGTTTCAATGCTTCTGGGGCCTTGTAATTTGGTCAAAGGGATGTTGCTTTCCTTGGCAAAGTTCTGGTCAATGAAGTTTCTAGACGAGCCAGAGTTGATGAGAGTTGAGACTTTTTCCATGATTCCCTCTGCAGTTGTGTATACCATAGGTGTGTCATTTGTAGCCTTGCAATAGTATACATTTTGCAGACAGGATATTGGGGCATCTTCACACACAGTGGAGAGATGCCCATCTAGTTTTCCGACTCGGAATTGGTGGATCCGTTCTCATTCACTTTCTCAACTTTGAGTTCAGTGGCTTTTCCTTTCACAGGCTTCTTTCCTTTGTCCTTGTAGGTCCACTCCTTTGTGCAGTCAGCAAGATTGTGACCTGCTTCCCCACATTTGATGCAGAGGTTGTTTTCCCTTTGGCGTTTCTTTTCTTCCTTTGGGACTAGGTCCCCTTTGATCTTCTGGGACCTGGGACCTTCTGCTTGAGCTGGTTGTTCATTCTTCTTCCTTGTGCTAACCAGATTGGTCAATTTGTTGATTTCCTTTGCTTGCAGGGCGATATTGATCCATCCTTCAAGATCTTGCTGTTCAGCTCCTGCTCTGTCCCTGAGCTCCTCACAAACAAGTTCTGCTTTGATGAAGCGGTTCAGTCCTTGTCTGAATCATGCTGCTAGGCCTGCATCATTCCAGTCGAGTTCTTGGGAAAGAAGTTGGAAGTCTGAGACATATTCCGATATGCTCTTGTTTTGGTAAAGTCGTTGGATCCCTTGTTCAGCTTGAACTTTCTTGCTGGGGTCGCTCCATTGTCTGTTGTAAGCTTCTTGGAAAGCTTCCCATGAGTCTAGCCATGGATGGTCTAGATTGTCATTGTATCTGTTCAGAACTGGCTGTGCCCAATTTCCAGCAGGTCCTTGTGCCATGTTCATCAAAACTGCAACAATGCACCGTTCCTCCGTGTCATACTGGGTAGGGTTCAGCCAAAAATAGGCCTTCATTCTTGCAAGGAAGGTTTCGGCTGCAGTTCCCCTGGTTCCTTCAAAGGCCTTTGACATTTTGATGCGTGGTCCTGAGTTTCCTCCATTGCCTCCTTGATTTGTTTGGATGATGAAGGTTCTTCCTTCATCCCTGATTTGATACCCGGATTGCCCTTGTATTTCAAACAAGGGTGATTGTCATCCCTGTGGCAGATGAGGAGGTGGCTGTCTTTGCTGTGGGATATCAGCAGCGGTCCATCCTGATTCCTCCCTTTGGTGTTTGGATTCTGCTTGGGCATTGGCACCAATTTGCTTGAGGAGGTCAAACATTTCCCTGGTTTGTAGGCGGACTTCTTGTATCCTAGTGGTTTGATCCTGGAATCCATTGGTAACTTCCTCATCAATCCTTCCAAGGGTGATGGTCATGTTTCTCATTCCTTCCGCCATCCTTCCTAGAGTTTCTTCAATGCATGTAATACGCTGGGTCTGTCTTTGTAGGGTTTAGTTCATCAGGAGATCAAAATTGTTCAACCTATTGTTGATTTGTTTGGAATTTTCAACCAATCATTCAAAGACTTCAAGGATTTGTTGTTGAATGCAATCCACATTCCTAAGCCTTTTGTAGAAAGTGTTGACTCCATCTTCCATTCTAGAAGCAATGCGCTCAATTTGCTGCATCATGTTTGTTGTATCTTGGGTTTGTAGATCCCATTGTTGTTCCAACCCTTCAATTCTAAGGGCTTGGACTGCATTCTCCTGTTGATATTGGATCTGAAGGGTGTTGAAGATCCTTTCCAGGGCTTGGATTGGATTTCCCTCCATGTTTTCCATCAGTTGTTCTTGTCTCAGTCCTTCATCCTGTGAAATTGACTCAACGCTTCCTTGTGATTGGAAGGTTGATGGCATGCTCAGGGCACTGTGAGTCCTAGGGACTTCTACTAGTGGTGGCATGGATGCAGGGGTGACTACCGGTGGTAGGAATTGCATTCCAAAGTCAGGAAATGCTAAAGGACGTCTAGTCCCTGTTGTCCCAGTGTTTGATGGTCCTGGGGTTGCATTTCTAAGTGGTCCTGGTATCCTAATCACACGCACAGCCCTAGGGCTAATCACACTTTCCCCATGGAGAGTGACGACTGGAGCCACTGGTGGTGGTGTGTTGGTTGGATTTTCAACTACTTGAATTGTTGGTGAGGTGGACCTTTGCTTGTTTGAACCCCTGGTTTCTTCTTGAGTTCCTGATGTTTCAATAATGTTGCTGATTCCTCTGGGGACACTGGTGGAAGGAGGTCTTGATGCACAGCTGGCACTTCTAAGTGGTGCCGTCCAGTCTCCTGCCCATTCCCTTGCTCTCTTGAGGGGTTTGATTGGATTTCAACTATTGTCGCTGTTGGAGCCTCGCTCCTTTGAGACGCTGCACTTGAGGATTGATTGTCAATGTTGTCATGTGACCTTGTTTTCTTGTGGCTCAGCATACTAAGAGCTTGCTTCACAATGTCTCAACCTGCTAATGCCTATGGTTGACAACTGCTAATGGCCTTTGAGATGTGGAACAATATGTGATAAGTCTTCTTAGACTCTATCACTAAGGTGGACAAACGCTAGTCTTGACACTACAAGTCACTAGCTCCTAAGTCCAAGTGGCTGCGCTAAAGGCTAAGTAGCCAAGTGCCTCTGATCACACTGCAGGGAGAGTTGACAAGGCAAAGCAAGCTGGGGATGACCATGTTTGCAAGCCAGTATATATACTCAGAAAACAAGTGAGTCATAGTATATACATGAGTCACAGGTCTGAGTCAAAGTCCAAGTCAAAAAGGGGGCTGCGCAGGCCAGCCAATAGAAAACAGCATGAGTCATATGACTCATGGTGACACATCATCCATACACCTTACTAAACCAGGGAGAGGGCGCAGAGGAGAGAAAGGATGCTTAAGGCGCCAGTACTAGCCACAAGACCGCAGACAGAGAAAGAGGGAGGGATGGGTCACAACATTTCTCCACACATCTTCATCAATTCAGTTGAAACAGAACCACAGGGCATGGCATCAACTATGGATATTTGAGAGGCAATCAGAGATCAGACGCAGAAGGACAATTATGTTACGTCAATCTGGGCCTTCCTTAGCAACCAACCAGAGAAAGCTCCTGCCTCAGTCCAGAAGGAATTCAAAGACTGGAAGATAAGGGACAACTTACTGTACTGCAAAGGAAGGATTTATGTCCCAAACAACAATGAAATCAAGCGTCAGATTTTAGAACTCCATCATGACAACAAAGCAGTAGGACACATGGGGCAAGCAAAGATGCTGGAATTGGTCAAAAGACAATATTGGTGGCCATCCATGAAGACATACATCAACAAATATGTGTCATCATGCGACTTGTGCCAATGCTCCAAGCCAATCCATCAGCAAACCCTTGGAGAATTACAACTGCTTGAACTTCCTTCCAAGCCCTGGCAACTCATTTTGGTCAATACAATTGTCAAACTAC
The DNA here is from genome assembly GCA_037039685.1 of Ceratobasidium sp. AG-K. NCBI lineage: Eukaryota > Fungi > Basidiomycota > Agaricomycetes > Cantharellales > Ceratobasidiaceae > Ceratobasidium > Ceratobasidium sp. AG-K. The sequence goes on along the minus strand of JAWNGF010000013.1, from coordinate 1,330,768 downwards.
CACTTTCCAAAGGCCTAGACTCCATACTGGTGATCATTGATACCTTGACCAAGGTGGCACACTTCATTCCCTGCTCTGAGAAGACCACATCCCCTAAACTTGCAGAGTTATTCATGGAACACTGTTGGAAATTACACAGCACCCCAGAAACAGTAGTGTCAGATTGCGGACCCACCTTTGCATCTAGATTCATGAATGAACTCTATCAAGCCTTGAACATTTGGCCCAGACTCATCACTGCATATCACCCTGAAACTGACAGACAAACAGAGTGCATCAATCAAATGGTCAAAGCCTTCATTCAGACATATTGCTCATTCAGACAGCATGATTGGGCATCACTACTACCGTTCTCCAAATTCACATACAACAACTTGTTTCACTCTAGCATTGACATGACCCCTTTCTTCACCAACATGGCTTGCCACTGGTCAATTGAAGGAACTCCAGTGGAAGATGGATCAGTGCTGGAAGCTGCAGCCCATGCACAATGGATCCAAGACAACCTAGAAGAAGCCAAGGCTAGCCTCATCCTGAGTAAGGAATGGGACAAGGAATATGCAGATTGGAAGCATTGGGAAGGTTCCTTCATCATAGGCAATAAAGTTTGGCTCAGCCACAACCACATCCCAACCAATTGACCATCCCTGAAACTCTTGCATGAACACCTCAGACCATTCACAATACTGGAAGCAGTAGGAAGGAATGCATATCGACTGGAAGTCCCACCTTCCATGAGCATGCACCTGGTAGTCAATGTCTTGTGACTAGCCAAGTATGAGGAGGACAAGATTGAGGGTTGCCATGTGGAACCACCCCCTGCTATAGAAACACCTGAAGGGGAGGAGGAATATGAGGTCAAAAAAATACAGAGTTCCAGGATCAAGAAGGGAGTTTTGGAATATTTTGTCAAGTGGAAAGGTTACACATTGGAACATGATTCTTGGGAACCTTTGGAAAACCTCAGCAATGCATCAGAACTCATTGAGGAGTTCCATCTGGAACATCCTGAAGCCATCATGGAAGTCCCCAGGGTTACCAGGAAGCAACGCCATGAGGAAACAAAGGATGACTCAGTGGCCAAACAGAAGGAAGAATGGCCCATGAGGTGTTCTAAGCAAATAAAAGAGGTGGCCAGGATCCAAGTTCCTCATCAAAAGGTTTTTACTTTCCTCCCTCCTGCACTAAAACCACCTCCGACCCTTGCTTCATTCACTGTGCAATGTCTGGTTCTACCCTCTCTTCCAACACCTGCATGGTCCGCATCTATCAGGACCTCTATACATGCTTGGCCTCCTTCAAGCAGACACTTGAATTCATCCCCCCCCTCAAAAACGGCCAGTATTGGCACTCTGGGATGCAGCAGGCGTTCTACTTCATTGTTGGAGCCTGCTCTTGTCACTGCTGCCCCCCCCCCCTGTTCTTTTGTTGGTCACCCCCTTGTCCAGTGGAACAACTGGATTGCCCATGAGGCCCAGGACATCCACAATGCCTGGGAAATCATGGACACCTTGAGGTGTTCCAGGTTGGGTCTCCAAGACCCCTTCCAGCTCATTGACCTCACCAAGGGCCCTGGGCGCAAAGAGCCCATCATTGACTTGACAGATGACAACAAGGAGGATGTCTGGAAAGGTGCTGGGACAATGGAGGACCCTTTTGTGCCAAACAATGAGGAGGAGTTTGTCTTGGTTAGTTGCAGGTTGTCTGTTTTGTCTCTTGTAGAGTGAGCCCCAGACTAGAAAGGGGGGTAGTGTCACGATCCTTTCTTTCTCTTCAGTTTGCCCTGTGTTTGGTCTCGTTCTTCTCGCCTTGGCGCATTTAGTCGCCTTTCTGCAAGCCATGTTCGCGGGACATGCCGGCCTGGCTTGTTCCCTTCTCTCCTTGGTGTCCATGGACTTATCACGTTTCCTTTGTCTTGTCCTTGCTTCTCTTGGACTCTTGTCCTTTCTTGTTTTGGTGTCTGTTGTTGCCTGCTCTCTATTGTACACTGCCACAGTAGTTAGTATATATACCAGCGACACAAGTCTTGCCTCCACAAGACTTGTTCTCTTGTTGTTTTCCCCAATCACTTGTTGTGTGACTCACTTATGCCTTAGTGCCATACATTTGACCTTCATCATTGTCCCAACCCCCATCCTCACCACCTGTGGAGCCTTGGCCTCCAGGGTTTGGTTAGGGTTGTGACACTTGTCCCCAATGGCTGAGCCTGAGGTGGAGAAGAGCTCCCAACAACATAAATTACTGGTGCTGTGGTTAGTTTTGGTTTTGGTTTTGCCTTCAAGACAGAAGGATGGGGTTTCCTGGGTGAAGTTGCAAATGTTGTCAGACATCTTCCAGAGCAGAGAGAGTTTCAGGACAATCCCACATTGAGATTACCTACCTGGCATATCCATGATCACCTTAGGAATATACTCCACCTCTGAATTGGTCCCATAATCTAGTTGGGGAACTTCAATAACAACCTCCTTCTTGACAACAGGAGTGTTCCTGCTGTTCACATCCATAAGTCCATTGAACAATGAGAGTAAAGGGCAGGACATACTGGCAGTGATCAAATAGCCAGTTCTGAAGATTTTTCACTGTTTTTGGAATGTTGACTTTCATCTCTGCCAAGAGTGCAATGTACATGTTGTATATAGGAAGTTGGTTTATCAGCGTCAAGAGGTGTTGGCCTGTATGTGCCAGTTGTGTGTTGGGAGATGTGGAAGTTAATCTGCAATGACCATCTGCCAAAGGCCAAAATATAGTGATTGTCCTACCATGGTGGCAAACAAGCCTAGAAACACTGATTGGCATTGGAGAGAATGCATATGAATGGAGATACCCAATGCTCTTCAACCCCTTAGAGAAATAGCAATGGTAGATAACATCCCTAATAAGAGAGGATGAGAATGCTTTGGGATCCTGGGGAGTTTGCATCTGTATCATTGAGATGAGTATCAATCTTGTTATTAGGCAGGAGGGACTCACCAGAGAAAGGAAAGCATCAGGCAACAAGGCCTTTACTTTCTGCTCAACTGCTGCATCATACTCCTGACAATGAAGCTTAAAAGCAGTCCTGACGTTGTTCCTGAGGGCAGGGAGTGCCTCATTCTGGACCATAGAGAAAATAAATTTAATCTTCAGTTGGAACCAGTCAACAACAGGAAAGGGTAGATGATCTAAGAACTTACATGTCCATATAAGCTTCAAGGAGAGGTAATTCAGCTTTATGGGGCTGCATCTCACCATTTAGCTTAGTCCACCCCAAGACAATCTGTAGACTGTGAATGGCGCTAAGACCTGAGGATTCAAGGTAACCCTGAGGGAAACCCAGTGAGGGACTGTTTGTTGGGGAAATTGACAAGTGTTGTGACCTGTCCCTCCCTCTGTCTCTGTTTGCAGACTTGTGGCTTGTACTGGCGCCTTAAGCGCCCTTTCTCTTCTTTGTGCCCTCTCCCTTGTTTAGTAAGGTGTATGGATGATGTGTCACCATGAGTCATATGACTCATGCTGTTTTCTATTGGCTGGCCTGTGCAGCCCCCCTTATGACTCGGACTTTGACTCAGACCTGTGACTCATGTATATACTATGACTCACTCATTCTCTGAGTATATATACTGGCTTGCAAGCATGGTTATCCCCAGCTTGCTTTGCCTTGTCAACTCTCCCTGCAGTGTGATCAGAGGCACTTGGCTACTTAGCCTTTAGCACAGCCACTTGGACTTAGGAGCTAGTGACTTGTACTGACAAGACTAGTGTTTGTCCACCTTAGTGATAGAGTCTTAGAAGACTTATCACATATTGTTCCACATCTCAAAGGCCATTAGCGGTCATCAACCATAGGCATTAGCAGGTTGCAACAACAAGGCAAAACAAGATGGGGATACCATGCTTGTTGTCACATCTTTATATATTCAGAAAAGGCATGAGTCATGCTCATGCCAAGAAACAAGTCATACAAGTCAACCAATCAGAAAGCTCTATGAGTCATGTCCTATAAAGGAACATGACTTTCAAAGAAAGGAAGCTGCAAGACAAAAGAAAAAGAGAAGCAGCATAAGGCTGCATGCAGACAAAGGAAAGCAAGACAAAGGAGACAGAAACAAAGGACAAGCCAAGATAAAGGAGATCACAGGAAGTGGACAAGAGACAGAGTCCATGGCAGGGCCATAGGTCACAATGCTGTAGAGGAATTTGACCATACAATGCAAATGTGGCCAGTTGAAGGCCCCCCTGAATAAAGGGAACAAAACAGCTGGCACAGCAACCCTTGTAGTTGCTTGAATCAATGCTACTAGTACCTCTCAACTTGGAACACTATTTGTGAACCCCAGTGGTCCCTGTATGTGGTCAAGATGCTAATGTGACAGCCCAACTAATTAAATAAATTTCTCCCAGGTGAAAGCAGCATCTCTTGGGTACTTAGTGACAATATCCTACTTATGATGGAAGGTGCTGGTGGTCAATACAACATTGTTAGTATGTGATGTTTTTGCATCTGAGGTCTTTGTGAGCTGATGAGTCAGACATTTAGGTTGGGACTTTTGTGGTGTGGGAAGCACTATACTTAAACATCTGGAAACCTGTTGTTTGCTACATAGTGATATGTATCCTATGTATGAATTGTAGCTCATGTGGTATATTGACTTTACTCAAATTATCATATCAATATATAGCACTATGTGTCTGAAATGTAGCAGATTCCTCTGGAATGTAGCAATATGTATCAAGATGTAGTGAAATGTAGTGGTATGTAGCAGCATGTAGCTGAGATGTAGCAGACCCCAAATTTCTGATTGGTCAATTGACTTTGGACATTGTGACTGTGCACTTACCATATATGGTGTTGACCAACCCAGATAGGAAATTCTTATGGATTTGTCCTCCCTCTGTTTTGAGCCCAACTTTGAACTAGCCAGCATTTTTCCATCCCCTTTGCACCAATGTGACTAATGTTGAAATAGATAATTACCCAATGTATATACATAACAAATGTACAAGAACTTACCAGTACCTATGAGCAATAGCAATCAAGCAAAGCATAGTAGGTACTAGCATGTACTCAATGCTTTACCATGGGGTATATAAGGTGTGCTCTGTGTGCTGTTCTCATCATTCTCTCTCTTCCCCCTGTATATAGGCACTTGTTTATAACATTTCTCTTATCTCTTTGATATACATTTCAATAGGTTATGAGCCCTGCGCTATTGTAATCTAAACACAAACTCCAGAACCACCTGAATCAAACATACATACCAAATCATACCAAATGGCTGAGAACACAAACACAAGCAGAAGTGTGAGTCACTACTGAATTACTCTGCTACAAGGAACAGAGAGTTACAATGTTTGGCACATACAGATGGAGGACATCCTTACTGACCTTGATCTGTACTAATACCTTAACCAAACAACCCCTTGCCCAAAGGTGCAGATCAAAGTCACAATTGCTCCAGTTAAGGACAATAAAGGAGTACAGCCTCCAGATGAAACTGTAGTACAAGCAAACAAAGTATTCACCAATTGGTCAAAAATCAACTGCAAAGTGTTATTGTGCATCTGGTTAAGGGTTGACAGACATGTACTAACACATACACAGATGTGCATTACATCAGCAGACATGTAGGATGCATTAGAAGCAACATTCCAAGTCCAAGGAACGATTGGACTTATTGGGCTACAAAGACAGTTTTTCAGTCACCAGATCACTGATGGAGAGGACCTAGAAGTGCATATACACCACATGCACAACTGGTACCAGCAAATTAACAATATTGACGCTGGCTCCTGCTCTGAGGTTGATTTTATTACCGCATTAGTTGCTAGCTTGCCCAAAAGCTGGGACTCATTCACTCAATCAATCAGCTTTAACATCAACCAACAGGACCTAAACAAGCAAGCCAACCAGATAGGTGACATTAGAGCCTGAATTATGGCTGAAGCACACAGACAAACTACCAGAAACACAGGTAACAATGCATTCCATGGAAACACAAAGCCCAGGCACCCCAAGTTCATGAAGAACAACCCTAATCACCAGCCTGCACCCCAATCACCCAACAAATCAAACTCTAAATGCAACAACTGCAGTTGCATTGGCCAATGGGCAGCTGAATGTTGACAGCTGGGAGGAAGTGCATACAAGAAGAATGCAAACAATGAGTGGGACCGTCTGCAAAGAAAGTTTAACACACCAGCAAGACACAAGAACCGCAATAACCAAGCACATATAGCCATTGAAAACAATGCACCAACCAATAGTTATGCCTTCTAGGCATTGGACCACAATGATACATCATTCCTGAGCCATCTTAGTGGTGCATGGATAGCCAATAATGGATTGCAAACAATCAGAATGCATTCATTGACTATATGCGTGCACAAGGAACCATTACTGGTGTCAGCAGCAAGGAAGCCATAAGTGGCAGGGGCACCATGCCTATTAGAAGTACCATTCATCAGCATGGGAACCAATCGAAAATTTTGATGCTTTGTGATGTTGCTCACAGACCCACGTTGTCACAACCCTAGTTGAACCTTGGAGGCTGAGACTCCACAGGCAGTGAGGATGGGGGTTGGGGTGACGACGAGGGTCGAATGTATGGCGCTTAGGCCTAAGTGAGTCACGCAATGAGTGATGGGGAAAACGACAAGAGAACAAGTCTTGTAGGGACAAGACTTGGGTCGCTGGTATATATACTATCTAGTGTGGCTATGTACAATAGATAGAAGGCGACAAGGGAGAGAACAAGGAAAAAGCAAGAGTCCGAGGGAAGTGCAGGCAAGACAAAGGACACAAGATAAGTCCATGGCAAACAAGGCAGAGAGAAGACGTGCCAGGCAGGCATGTCCCGTGACCATGGCTTACAGAAAGGCGACTAAATGCGCCAAGGCGAGAAGAACGAGACCAAACACAAGACAAACAGGAAAGGAAACAAGGAAAGAGAAAAGGTCATGACACTACCCCCCCTTCTAGGTCAGGCTCACTCCACCAGCACAAACTCCTCAGTGTCATTAAATACAAAGGGGTCCTCAGCTGACCCTGTCCCTGTCCACACCCCATAATCCTCCTCGTCATCTGTCAAATCAATTACTGCCCCCTCCCTAACCTCTAGGCCGACAGTGAGGTTGACTATTGCAAATGGGTTGCCTCCGAGACGGACCTTGCAAGACCTGTCCAGGATCTCAAGGGCGTTGTGGATGTTGTCGGCTGCGTAGGCAATCCAGTTGGGCCAGCAAACAAGGGGGCGACCGACAAACAACCTAGGTGCCTCTCCTGACCAGTAGCGTGCGGATATGATAAAGTAGAAGTGTTGGCGCATGCCGGGATGCCAGTACATGCCTTGCTCCTGGGGGGGTACGACTTTGAGGGACCGCTTGAAGGCGGCCAAGCAGGTGTAAAGGTTGTGGTAGACCTGGACCATGACTGAGTTGGTGGATTGGTGTTGGGAGGACATGGTGCAGCAAGTGAAGTGGGAGTTGAGGGTTGTAGTGTAGGACTGGAGTAGGTAAAAGTTTTTTGATGAGGGACTTGGATCCCAGCAGCCTCTTTTATACGCTTAGAACGCCTAATGGGCCATTCTTCCTTGTTATCGGCTGCCAAGTCATCCCTTGTTTCCTCATGGCGATGCTTCCTGGTAACTCTGGAGACTTCTTCGATGGCATCTGGATGTTCCTGGTGGAACTCATTAATGAGTTCTGATGCGTTGCCAAGGTTCTCCAAGGGTTCCCAAGAGTCATGTTCCACAGTGTAGCCCTTCCATTTGATGAAATACTTCAGGATTCCTTTCTCCAACTTGGAACTTTGGATGCGTTCTACCTCATATTCTTCTTTGCCTTCTGGTGTCTTGATTGGTGGGGGTGGATCCACATGGCAGCCCTCAATTTCATCTTCCTCATATTTGGCTAGGCGTGATACATTGATTACTGGATGCATGGTCATAGAAGGCAGGAGTTGTAGTTTGTCTGCGTTCCTCCCTACTGCTTCCAGGATAGTGAAGGGGCCGAGTCGTTTATGCAATAATTTTCAAGGATGGCCGATTGGTCATGATGTGATCATGGCTTAGCCAAACCTTATTGCCCTGGATAAAGGGATCTCCTTGCCATCTTTTGTCCGCATATTCCTTGTCCCGTTCTTTGCTCAGGACCAAACTAGCCTTAGCTTTGTCCAGGTTGTCTTGGATACGTTGCGCATGTGCCACAGCTTCTGGGACGGAACCATCTTCCACTGGTGTACCTTTGATTGATGGGTGGCAAGCCGTGTTGGCAAAGAGAGGTGTCATACCAATGCTAGAATGGAACAAGTTGTTTTATGCAAATTCGGCAAAGGGTAAAAGTGAAGCCCAGTCGTGTTGCTTGAAGGCGCAGTATGTCTGAATGAAAGCCTCAACCGTTTGATTGATGCGCTCCATATGTCCGTCAGTTTCAGGGTGGTAAGCTGTAGAAAGTCTAGGCCGGATGTTCAGGGCCTGATAGAGCTCCTTCATGAATTTGGATGCGAAGGTTGGTCCACGATCTGATACAACTGTTTCTGGGGTGCCATGTAGCTTCCAGCAGTGTTCCATGAACAGTTCCGCGAGCTTGGGTGACGTGGTTCTTTCAGTGCATGGGATGAAGTGTGCCATCTTGGTCAGGGTGTCAACAATGACCAATATTGAGTCTAGGCCCTTGGACAGGGGGAGTTTGACGATCATATCAACCGAAATGTGTTGCCAGGGTTTGGAGGGGAGTTCAAGTGGTTGTAATTCCCCCAGAGGTTGTTGATTAATGGGTTTTGACCGCTGGCATAAATTGCATGATGACACGTATTTGTTGACATAGGCCTTCATGGATGGCCACCAATACTGCCGTTTGATCATTTCCAGTGTTTTTGCTTGACCCATGTGTCCAACTGCTTTGTTGTCATGGTGGAGTTCTAGGATCTGGCGCTTGATCTCATTGTTGTTTGGGATGTAGATCCTTCCTTTGCGGTACATCATGTCATTCCTAATCTTCCAGTCTTTGAATTCTTTTTGTACTGAGGCAGGCGCTTTTTCTGGGTGGTTGCTAAGGAAAGCCCAGATTGATCTAACGTATTCATCTTTTTGTGTCTGATCCTTGACTGCTTGCCGAATATCTGTGGACGATGCCATACCCTGAGGTCCCTCTTCTGCCAAATTGATGAAGAGATGCGGCGAAAGTAGGGGTTTTTGAGGGACTACTCCCCCTTCTAGGTTGTGGTCACTTTGTCAACTGAGCACATCCGCTTTGCCATTAAGGTTGCCAGCTCTGTACTTGATTTGGAAGTTAAACTCCGAGAGGAAGACGGCCCATCTGTTCTGTCTTTTCGTCAACACTTTAGAGGTCATGAAATATTCCAGGTTTTTGTGATCTGTAACAAGCAATACTGGGATCTCTGTTCCTTCCAAAAGATGACACCATTCTTTGAATGCTTTGATGATTGCCAAGAGTTCCTCATCAAAGATGTTGTAGTTACGTTCTGCTGGGGATAGGCTTTTGGACATAAATGCAACAGGGTGGAGTTTGTTGTCAGGGCCATATTGGTTAAGGACTGCTCCTGTAGCTTTGTCTGATGCATCACATTTGATGATGAACCCTTTGTCTTGGTCAGGTTGTAGAAGGATGGGCACCTTGATGAATTCCTTGATTAGTCCCTGGAAGGCAAGTTCCGCTTCTGTTCCCCATTCCCATTGTTTTGTTTTCATTGTCAAATCATACAGGGGTCGTACTATATGGGTATAATTTCGGATAAAGTGCCGGTAGAAATTCGCAAATCCCAGGAACGTCTGCACATCTGTAACATTCTTGGGTGTCGGCCATTTTTTGATTGTCAAGATTTTTTCCTCTTGCATCTCAACCAGTTCTCCTGATATGACTAGCCCTAGGTAGTCTACCTTAGAGACATGAAAAGAGCATTTCTTGAGGGAGCAATAGAGACCCAGGCGTTGTAGACAGCACAGGACCTCCTTCACATGCATGGCATGCTCTTCAGGATTTTCGGAGAAGATTAGGATATCATCAATGTAGATTTCCATGTACACCCCTTTGATGTCCCTGAACCCAGCGTCCATCATGTTTTGAAAGGTGGCCGGTGCATTAGTGAGGCCGAAAGGCATGACTTTTGTTTCAAACAGTCCATATTTGGTTCTGAACGCTGTTTTGTGAACGTCCTCATCTGCTACCCTGACCAGGTTGTACCCAGATTTGAGATCAAATTTGGTGAATATCTTGGCACCTTTAACCCATTCAATAAGATCGTCAGTTCTAGGCAGTGGGTAATGGTTTTTCTTGGTTTGGCTGTTGAGGTATTGATAATCCATGCACAATCTTGGGGGTTGGGGAACACCTTCTATATTGTGCCACTTGACAAACATTACTGGTGATGCCCATTGGGATGTGGAGGGAACAATGAATCCTTTATCCAGATTTTCGTTGATCCATTTTCTCAAGATTTGATCTTCTTCCTTAGTGAGGGAGTACACCACACCAATTTTGGGTTTAGCACCCAGTTCCAATTCAATTTTGAGGTCATATGGTCAATGTGGCAGTAGCTTGTCCACTTCTTTGGAAACAAAAACATCATTGAATTCCATGTATTTGTCGGGAAGTTGGCCAACTACTCCCCCTTCTATGGCGTTGCAGTCCTCATATAGACATTCTTCCTTGCAGTAATCTGATTCAAATTCTAATGTTCCTGCTGCCTAATCGATTTTTGGGTTATGTTTCTTTAGCCAGGGAATACCCAGAACCACAGTGTGTCGGCCTAGTGGTGCAATATCGCAAGTAATTTCTTCCACATGATCGTTCATAATGACTTGGAAGGTGCATTCCTTGTCAATTAAACCATTTGCTATTGGTCGGCCATCTATCACCTGGACCCTTCTTGCTGTCTTCTTCTTTTTTGTTGGGATTTTGTGTTTCTTTACATATTTGGAGCTAATGAAATTTCCCAATGCCCCTGAGTCAATCATGGCTATGGTAATAAGGTTTTTCAGGCTTTCAATTGTGATGGGAATGCAAAGCTGGTCTGCATATTTGGTGGAACAAAGATATATTTTGTTTACAGACTGCTTCCGATTTCCTGAGATTACACGATCTAATTCCAACTTTAGGGCGCCTGATGCTCCCCTCAGTCGCTGCCTTTTCCCAACTCCAAATCACTAGTAACAACTTCTTCCAGGGCTGCTATTTGCGTTTGACAATCTTTAGCGATATGCCCCTTTTTCTGGCAGCAATAACAGGTGGTTTCGCTTGTGACCGCTGCTACTTCCACCCTAGCCTGGCAAACATCTGGTTTGATGAAGCTAAAGGGGATTTCCGATGTTGTTCCATCAGCCCATTTGACCTTGGGGGTAAGGAAACCGCATTTGTTCTTGCTAATTGACTCAATCGTGCCCTTCTTGCTGCCCTGGGGAGTAACCGTGTAGATCGCCTCTCCTTTCTGGTATCTATGCACTGTTGCGCTTGTGATTACCCACTTCTGGGTGCCGCTCAAAGTCTCCCTCTCCAGGACGTTGGTTCCCTTTTTCTCCATGTTCCTTGCAATGAGCGTGGCATCAATTTCCTGGGTCCTAGTAAACAGTTCCTGTAGTGTTGCATTGTGACGATTATAGGCCTGGGAGGTTAGCATATCCTTGATGTTGTCCTTGAGCCCTGCATAGAAGTCGTCTTTCAGGGTCTGCTTGTTGTAGTCTAGCGGTGCCGACAGAATCCTAAATTGGGTGAGGTATTCGACCACTGTTTTGGTCTGGGAAAGTGCCTTGTATTTCTGTCTGTAGACCTCTACTTGCTCTATTTTGCCAAAGGCTAATTCCCACTCCTGCTGAAAGATATCTAGACTCGTAAAAATGGCTTGGGGTACACCTGCATTGTGTAGGTCTTGGAAAGGGCGAATCCAGTCAATGGCAGGGCTGCGTAGGTACAAAATGATAAGACAGATCTTTTTTTCATCCGAGGCAGTGGCGTAGTGGGAGTCAGCAATGTAATTTGCGCAGGAGTAAGTAAAATCCCTAGCCTTGGCTCCTTGCTCCCCCTGGAATTCAGTTGGTTTGGACACTGCTGATTTTTCCGTTCTTCCACTTCCAAAGATCAAAGATGTTGGGGCTGTTGTTGCTCCTGACAAGTGTGGTGCAAATTGCATCATAGAGCCCCTTAGTCCTCAGGTTGCCGTTCCTCCTCCTAGCGACAATCCTAGTTGACTGGTTGTTAGGGTGTTGGTTTGGGCCACAGTTGTTCCACTTCCTCCCGTTGGCCTCCCACTTGATACAATTCCTTGTGCCCGAACTGCATCCCTTGTTATTCCATGTTGATCTGTCATTTCGTTGTATAGTTCGCAATTCTGATCCGCGATTTCTGTCAGTCGGTCAATGCAGATATTTCCATCATCCCTATTATGTAGGATCCATTGTTCGACGTGTTCCAACCTCTCTGCCATGAGGCTATGGCGTAACAATAATTCTCTGAGAATGAAGAGGACTTCTTTTTGAAAATCGCCTTCACGGGTTTCCCACCAGGAGTCACCCTTGTATTCCCTAATGGCAGGAGACAGTGGTCTTGATTCTGCGTCAAAGGTTTTGTAGGGGGCCGGTTGGGAACAAATGGTTGTATCCCCTACTGATCTTTCCCTGTTGCCTTCTTTCCTTGATGGGGGAGGTTCTGAGAAGCGAGTTTGATGGAGGGGGGTTTCTGGTGGAGGTATTGCAATGGGGCTTTTGCCCTTAGAGAAGGAGGGCATCATGGAAGACATTGTTGCTTGGTAGGAATCTGCTGAATTCACGTGGCTTCTGTTGGACATCTACAATAAATGCGCTTCCTGGTGTACTTTGACCAAAATTGGCTAGTAATGTTTGTTATAGAAAATATATCCCCTGGGTAGAGATGGAATGTATAGGGGGAACCTAGTCGACGGTTGGTTCAGTGCAATGGTCTCAGAGGTCCTTGTTCCAATAGAATATATGAATGGTGCTTCCTGATTAGGTGGCCACGGTTCAGTGATATCAGAGGATAGGGGACGTTGTTGACAGGCTAATGGGTGCAAGCTGCAGTGTGCCTCAACATGTAAATGATGCATGGGAGAGATGGGGGTATTAGCTGACAATGGTGAGGGGTGTGCAAATGCTCAGAGGTGACCTGGTGATGAAAGACCTGGTTCTGACAGCGACAAAGGCTGTATCCGCAGCAAAGGCAACAAGACTTGTTCTAGTGTCACAACCCTAGTTGAACCTTGGAGGCCGAGACTCCACAGGCAGTGAGGATGGGGGTTGGGGTGACAACAAGGGTCGAATGTATGGCGCTTAGGCCTAAGTGAGTCACGCAATGAGTGATGGGGAAAACAACAAGAGAACAAGTCTTGTAGGGACAAGACTTGGGTCGCTGGTATATATACTATCTAGTGTGGCTATGTACAATAGATAGAAGGTGACAAGGGAGAGAACAAGGAAAAAGCAAGAGTCCGAGGGAAGCGCAGGCAAGACAAAGGACACAAGATAAGTCCATGGCAAACAAGGCAGAGAGAAGACGTGCCCGGCAGGTATGTCCCGTGACCATGGCTTACAGAAAGGCAACTAAATGCGCCAAGGCAAGAAGAACAAGACCAAACACAAGACAAACAGGAAAGGAAACAAGGAAAGAGAAAAGGTTGTGACACATGTGCCTAGTCAATCTTATCAGCTTATCTGAGGTGACTGATAACAGCTACAAAATCAAAATCAAAGGAAGCAACCTCTGTACCATCTGCAGACACAGAGAGACAATTGCATCAGGCAGAAAAAATACTAACCGACCAAATGCAAGCCTTTGGCATATACAATGCCAAATGGACCACGCATTGGAACTCAAAAAGTCAAAAATAAACGCTGAAATCGCTCTTTTTAGGCATACTGGATGCACCTGGTATGAATGGCACAAGATACTGGGGCATATAGGACCCCAAGCACTTGAACAAATAAAGAAACAAATGCCATTAGTGGAATGGAAGTGGCAGAAAGTCCCAAAGGACTCAACTTCAAGTGCAAAGCATGCATACAAGCAAAAGTGCATACAGTGCCCTTCCCAAAGGAATTACAGACTGTAGTGAAAGACATTGGTGAACTAATAGTTACTGATGGCTGGGGCCCTGCCAAGGTTAATTCTATTGGCAGGAATCGCTATTATGTGTTCTTTACAGACATTGCAACCTGATTCACACATTTGGGATTCCTTAGACACAAAGACAAAACCCTTGACAAATACAAGGCAATTGAATCAATGATAAATACACGACTGGACATGAAAATCAAGAAAGTCTGATTCAATAATTGTGGAGAATTTGTTAACACAGATTGGAGGATGCATACATGTGGAAAAGGGACAATCTTAGAGACTACATCACCATACTCAGCTCATCAGAATGGAATCACTGAGAGACTGAAGAGGACACTTACCAAGAAGGCCAGGGCAATGCTAATCAAAGCACAGGCACTGCTATTCCTATGGAATGAGGCAATTGCTTACACCTATTACCTGAAAAATTGTGTGCCAACCCATGTGCACAGTGAATTTCAACCAACACCCTTCAAAGCATTTTGGGGCGGGAAACCCAATGTTAGCACTTTAAGGCCATGGGGAACTAAGTGCTACATACTGAATCAGAGCAGAGATTGCTCAAAGTTGGATCCTAAGATGACAACAGCGATCTTCACTGGGATTTCAGACCACCAAGGTAAAAGCTGGCAATACTACAAGAAATGAGCAAACAAAATATTGTATTCATGCAATATTACATTCCTGCAAGTCATTCAGGTGCATAAAGGCAAACAAAACAACCTACAATTGGAAGAGTTGGTTGCTCCACCTGCTGAGGGGGAGGAGAAAGTTCCAGAAGACAGCACGGCAAAGCAACAAGGAGAAAATGCAGAAACAGGGGGAGAAAAAGACAAAGCAAAGACTCAGCAACATGGGCAACCAAAAGCTATAAAAGAGGAGGTGAAAAGCAAGTAAAAGGCAGTGCATTCATCCACTCCTCCAAAGACCAAGCTCAAAAGCACCTCATTAATTTCATCACAGTCTGCTCACTCTCCCACTGATATGCAACCCAATACTCTTGCTTCTATTCAATCTATCAATGCTGTATCTACAACAACTCGCCCTGGCATCCAATCATGTCGCAGCCAACTGAAAGCACCGGCCATCTCACTTGAGAAGGAGTGCAGTAGCATCCAAATGAAGATCAAGGACCAGGCAGCCCTCCCAACAATTGACAAGCTCACAACTTTCTGCTCAGACTCAACAGTTGTTAGTGACGATGAGTATGAGTCTTTGTACACACACACACCATCACTGGTCGCTGATACTAGCGACTCGGACTCCAGTGGCATCCCTTGCATACCTGGAGCCCTCTATTACCTTCCAGACAACTTCCACTGTCTCTGCAATGTTGTACCACCACCTGAACTCCCAATGCTTCCTCCTACACCTGAGGCAACAACTTACATATTGAATTATGTGCCAATTGACTCAGTCAATGATATTGCCAATGGCGAACCAGCCTGGGCATATGCACACGTCCAGACATTGCCTATGCTGTCACCTACCTATCCCAATTCAATTCTTGCTATGGACCTCCTCAGGTTACAGCTGTCCAGAATCTTCTTTGATACCTTAAGGGTACCTCCTTTCTAGGTCTTACTCATTGCTGCAAGAATCTCAAAACCACGATTGGCAAAGTCAGCTATGCCAATGTGGATTTTGCTTCAAGCACAATGGATTGTAAATCCATTTCCAGCAACGCCTTTATGTTTGGAGGTGCCACAGTATATTGGCTCTCCAAGAAGCAATCCACCCTTGCTCTCTCAACAATGGAAGCCAAGTACATGTCAATTACCTCAGCTACAACTCAGGTGCTGTGGATGCATCGATTCTTCAAGGAACTCTCATTCCCCTCAGCAGGACCTACCCTCATTGTCTCTGACAACCTTGCAGCTCTTATGTTGACTTTTGAATCCCAATTCCATGCATGTGCCAAGCACATCAACATCAAGCACCATTTTGTACACAACACAATCAAGAACTGACTCATTTCAACCACATCTGTCATATCTGCCAAGAACCTTGCTGACACATTTACCAAGGTGTTGCCGGCAACTCAATTCAACTATTTCATGAATACAATCCTCAGTGAACAAGTTTTTGCCAATGAGGACAATTACCTTTGGAACTGATTCATTCCCTTATCTTTTTCCTTTTTTCTTTTCCAATGGTCACTCTAGTCTGCTTTCTGTATGACAATAATTTTCTATTTCTGCTTGTAATCTTTTTAACACTTACTCAGTTGAGGGGGAGTGATGAAATAGATAATTACCCAATGTATATACATAATGAATGTATAAGCACTTACCAGTACCTACAAGTGATAGCAATCAAGCAAAGTAGAGTAGGTACTAGCATATACTCAACACTTTACTGTAGGGTATATAAGGCACACTCTGCATGCCGTTCTCATCATTCTCTCTCTTCTATTTGTATATAGTCACTCATTAATAACATTTCTCTTATCTCTACTATATACATTTCAATAACTAAATGCTATAAAATGCCCCTGAGTGTGACATGGGGGTGCTGTGGGGGGGTGGGATGGAAGGGAAAAAGGAGGTTCAAGAGGCCAAGTGGCACTTGGAGTTTGAAGTCAGCTGAGTTCCAAAGCAGGTGTGATTGGCATCCTAAACAGGAATTTCCAATGGTTCTGATATAGTTAATCTCAAAATCAATCATGATAGATTATCCCAAACATGGTAATGATTTTTGCCTATTTTAGGCAAATGGGTTGCCTTATATGGCAAGTGCACAGTCACAATGTCCAAAGTCAATTGACCAATCAGAAATTTGGGGCCTGCTACATCTCAGCTACATGCTGCTACATACCACTACATTTCACTACATCTTGATACATATTGCTACATTCCAGAGGAATCTACTACATTTCAGACACATAGTGCTATATATTGATATGATAATTTGAGTAAAGTCAATATACCACATGAGCTACAATTCATACATAGGATACATATCACTATGTAGCAAATGACAGATTTCCAGATGTGCTTGAGTACAATCCACTCCCACAGTGCTGCTTCAACCTCAGGCAAAGCAACAGACAATTTACAGGACAAGCTTGTGCTCTTTGGGTTCGAGGCCAGGTGCCAATGAATTGCCTCCTTGGAGCAAACATAACAGTAGATTGTTTGAGCACATATAGTTGCAAAACCCTCATGCTAGAGGACAACCAAGAAGTCATCCATGGACATCTTGTACTTGTTTCAATGGTACAAGTCAATAATCTTTAGCTTCTCCTGATAGGCAAGGCACTTTCAAGTCTTGGGCATGATTGCCATAGGACACATGAGCAAATACTAGATATAAGGCAGGTATATGCATTTCAAACTCACAAATTGATGGTGATTTTGAACGAAAAAAAAGAGAGAAAAGTCGAACAAGTCAAGGAGAGATGTGGTTGATTTTATTCAGATCCCCAATCCTTCCCCTCATATATTGGTTGGAGTGTAAAAACATTTGTGTATATTTGAACATACAGTGCTCACATGGGTGGCTGTGCTCACGTGATGCAAAGGCTCAGGCAGGAAAATTACAATCAAAAGACCCTTGCAATGTCTAGCATTTAGCAGAAGAGTAACTACTGAAAGTCTACTGTACTGGATTGCTGTGATCACAGTGTTTGGAAACTGTCATTACAGAGTTGAATTGCTTCTATAACTTTTATTATCACATGAGATTGAAAAATTACATCTAGAAGGGAATTGTAGGCACAAATTTCCACTCCCATACTTCTGGGAATCCCATGTACTGTTTGGATTACCCACTCCTCCCAAATCAGATTCTGTACCTGGAATTACTGTAATCCTTTGTTCGCAAATCAACCAACCTACATTATTTTGTAAACTATGAAATCATTAACATTTCACCCAGTCACACTCTTTTATTACTACATTTCAGGCATTCTGCAAGTTTTCGACCACAACCGACAGCGTATAATGGCTGAGCCCGGCCTCTCCGTTCCATTCGTATGTTTCTCCTACATGCCAACCTACGAGACGCCACCTGTGTGGATCATAATTCTGGATTGATTTGGATACAAATGTATCTATCCTCGAAATATGTTGAAGTCCTGTATGACCGGTGACTGAGCTAGGTGTTTGTAATTGATTCAGCGGTTCTTGAGCAAGTTTTTCTTCCCCCACGTACACCTGCCACTGTGCCTTGGCCGGCAAGTGAACAAAAGGGTCGTCTCATTGGGAGTTAGGATGTCATTCCCTTGGTAAGTGCGGTCCAAGACCTACATATATTTTCGCCCATCTCGTCCATCATCCTTGTGCACGAATCCATCTCGTCGAGAGTACCCTTAGCCATAAGTACCAAGTATTGACGTGTGGGTTGCTGGGCTTGTCGTAGCCCGATAAATTCATCGCACGCCCGGACCAACCCATCTAGCTGATAAGTAATCGCATCCCGGCGTAGGTTGGCCAAGGCCGCATCAGCTGACATGGTCGGGGGAAGAGCCCTTTCACTCAGTGGCAGCACGGAATAGCCACTCAAGTACACTGTGACAATACGGAACAAATCTGGGTCGCGATCTAGTTGGATGTGTCGTGCCGGGGTTCCATTGGAGTTACTCAGAAAGCGTGTAGTAAAATAATTGGGGGCATCGGTATCAATTTGAGATCGAGTCAAAGCGAAGTCGGTGCCGCGCACAGAGACAGTATATGTGGGGCTAACTGCCATGCTTGCGGGAGGAGTGGTGGTGGCGATGACAATGTGGCTGGCAAACGGGATAGCGTGCCACGTGGGCGGATAATATGCGGATTGGTTATTGAAACCACGGAAAGCCCCAAAGACAGTGCTTGGTAAGGAAACATCGAGCATATATACAAACTTTTGCACCAAGTCAAATATGGGTTCTGAACATGCAGTCTCTCCACCAAAGCGCACAAGATTGTATGCGTGGTACAGAACGCAGATGGCGCTCAACGCGTGGGTCCATGCAATAGAATCCCACGCACTTGGTAAGCTATAGCAGGATGGTCATACACCTCACGCTGGACGAATTCCTCGAGTGGAGCTATCGCACGTAGGCTGTTGAACCCCTGTTCGAGTGACTCCGGTCTCGTGAGGTCCTTGAGCGGCGGTTTGGCAGTTGGGGTGGACCAGACTGGTCCAACAAGTACTGCGTGAGGCAACTATTCAGCGTACGAATAACACCGAAGAACCCCAGCTTACCTTCCCCCTTCTTGAACTTGGAACCGACCACGACGTAGTCATGCCTTGAGGGATCTCTAATCCCTTTGAGACTAATGTAGTCGTCACAGGCCGCAACGAGTCCGTCGAGCTGGGAAAAGGCTGCATCTGCTCGAAGGTTGAGGACTGTTTTATCCCTCGACAAAACGCCAGAGGATAAACGAACTCGGGCAAAGGTGCCTTCGTCGAGCGGCATGACTTTGTATCCACAAAAATGCGTCTATCAGAGAGAACTGCGCTGGGTCTCCGTTCAGTTCGAGGTTTGGGGTCTGGGCTTCTTTGAACTCGCCAAGAAAGCAGGCAGTAAAGTAGTTTGGACTGTCAAATTCAATCTGGGGGCAAGTGAGCCAAAAGCGTTGGCCCTGGAGAGAGACGGTGTACTTGGTTTCATATTGCATGATGGACAGGTCGGAGTGGCTGGGGATAGTGGGTGGTGCCATCACGTGGATATAGAGGGAATAAATTAGTACTATTCGGACTATTTGGCCCAGTCACAGAGCAAGGATTTGCCGACCGCGAGTTGAGAGTTGGCAAGGTGCTACGAAAATTCGCCCCTCGTATGATTGTATACATATCTATTGTTATTTTAATCACATCGCTACGTTAAGGTCACTCCCACCCGATAATTTTCCTCCTTTTTGTGAGAAGTTCAAAAATCTTGTCGAAGGTCTACAGTAGACACCAAATCAAATATCTTCCAGCTGCACATTCCCGACTTGGGTTTCAAATGGTTTCAAGCCGTTCGTAAATATAACCTCCAGCAAGTATAGGGATAAAATCACTGAAATTGCATCCTGTTCGCCATTCAAATGCCGTGCGACGCCCATACAGCTCGAATGGTTGTACGACGCTGAGACATGAACAAGACCGCTGACATCATCGTGTAAACCGGTTGCACAAGGCGGTCCAGCCACGAATCATTGAGTTGTACGAGGGGCAAGAGATGCCGTGCGGCTGTCTAGGTGCAGAGAGGTCGGATCTTGGAGGACATGAGGGGAAATTAATAGCAGGTGATAAGATTGGACCATGCGAACGCAGAGCAAGGTACACGAGTGCGATTCATTTTTCAGGTCACGTACTCTTTTGACCGTGCCCAGTGTTGTCAATTGTGGGTCAGTGACCCTAGCTTGACCCGGTTTCCGGGGTCCAACTGCTACCTCTATCTTGTCCGTAGCTGGGTTTTCAGCACCGAAACTTCTTATAGTAGCCCAAATCCCTTCTACGGGAACAATCAATTAACACTAGTTGAGCTGTTTTTCAGTCAGATAATGAGATACGAGCAAGGGCAAGACTCCGGAAACCGGATCAAGCTAGGGTCACTGACCCCCAGTTGACAACACTGACCGTGCCTGAGTTACCTTTGTGCGGACAGTTTGTTTTCTTACTTTCTTTTCCGACCGTTGGGTCTACGTTGACTTCGAGAGGTTTGACCTTGTGTTCATGTGGCTCGATAAAGATGTATTCAAAAAAAAGAAAAAATCTAGGTCACGTGAGCGGACTTTGCTGATTGTGGCTATCACCTTCCTTTGTTTCGAGCCACTTGCCAGTTAGCTTGAACTACGCTCCACACCACGTATTACTTTGAAATGCTCAGGCATGCTAGAGCGCGATCTAGGGGACCAATCTTAGCCCATAGTCCCCATTGCGTATTCGGAATATCGATTGCTTCACTGAAGCATAGTAGTGAGGTTCAGCGCTCTAGCCGCGCGTCCAGCTCGTCGCACCGTCCATTTCCTAAGCATCTTGAGGGTCTTAACCAATCTCAGTACCAAGGTGAATAAATTGGTGCTTTCAACTTGCGCTTCCTCGTTGAATTTATGTTTGAAACAGCGGCCACGTTCCCTTCATCCAAGCCGCTGCAAATTCTTGCTGGACCAGGCACTGGGAAAACCAAAGTCTTGTGCGCGACCGCTGTGGAGCGTTTTCAACTCACACTCGGATTCTCCTCATCTGTGGCTGTAATGACTTTCAAGCGGGAAGCCGGCCAACAATTGAAGAATCAATTGTCCAAGTTAATTGGCCTGGGTCAAAGTGAAAAGTTGCTGATTGGTACATTCCACTCAATTTGCGTGCGGTATGTCTATGTGCTGGTCCAAGTCTATCTGCATTCTTGCCACCTAATACACTCGATGTCTAGATATCTACGCCAGAACTCGGACAGCAATATCTCCCTCTGGGGCGACAGGCCACGGTGAGTGTGATAGTTTCGTTTGTTACAATAAATGAACGTTATTGTTTAGTGGGAAGCTACTTGATTTTCTAATTAAATATCACCTACCTCATCATGACGATTGCGTATTGACTCGAACTGTTCAGACCTTGATAGCAAAACACAAGGTCTATTTGAGTTCTCGCTCACTCTGGGATATTTACCGAGACTCTGGTCCGGAATTCTGGGAAATTTTCGAGTTTGAAGTATTTGAGCGTGTAGTTGAGGGCTACAACTCCACATTACGACTCTCGAACGCTTTAGATTTTGACGACCTCATGATAGAGACCAAGAAACTAATCGAAGCACACCCGTCCACTGTCTCCCATATCAAACACATTTTGGTAGATGAATAGTAAGTAGGTCTCCGCACCTTGTGGACAAGCATTATTAATGGTCGACTTAGCCAGGACACGAGCTCCCAACAATATGAGTTTATCCGAACCCTCGCGACCGCTAGTGGCGCCAGCTTAGTTGTTGTGGGTGATTATGATCAGGGTGGTTCGTCTTATCAAAATCTTTCCTATGGTGGCGAGGAAACTGAATTATATCACTAGTATACGAATGGAGATTTGCGGGTGAGATCTCTTTACCCTGGGCAGTGAAAAATATGCAATCGGCTGCTCATCGGCGACCCAGAGCTTGTGAACTTTCAGCGTATGATAGAAGGTAAGCTCGGGAGATGCAAGCGATTTGAGCAAATAAACAAATTCTGAAATATAAATCGTTAGACTTTCCTGAAACTCACATCATTAAACTCGAGGAGAACTATCGTTCTACTGGTGCAATTCTCGACTTTGCCCAAGCGATCATATCACAGGGTGGGCAGGACGCGACAACGATATTGGGATCTTAATAACAATCCTCTCCAGACAATGATAGACCAAGAAAGGCACTGTTCACGTCCCAAAAACCAAAGGGACCTCTCCCGTGCCTCGTAAAAACCTCGAATCGGGACGACGAGGCAGGCCACATTGGTTTGGAAATCCGACGACTGATTGCCGATTCTGAGGGCATGTTGACATACGGCGATTTCGCTATACTCGGTGGGTGGCGCAGATGTAACTGTCCCTCGGTGAATATCATTGTACTAACTAGTTAAATTAGTTCGTACAAATGGGGAAGGTCATGATCTCGAAAATATGCTCAAGGATTGTGAGATTCCGTGTCGAAAACTTCCAGAGTATAAGCATTGGCTGTATCACTGCTCCATAGTCAAAGACCTTTTAGAATACCTGAGGCTGGCAGCGAGCCCGAATTATACGCCCGCTCTACTTGGGATACTGGAAAACACCGATGGTATCGAAAACAGTGTACGTTCTGAAACGAGTATTTGGGTTATGCTGAGCTATGCGTTCGGATCCCGTTGGGTAGATGATTGCGGCTATAGCGACTGCGGCCCCAAGACGGAAAATGACTGCCATGGACATGGTTCGAGCTCTATGCAAAAGCCCACAGCCTAATATACGCGCGTCGACAAGGCAAACGTTGCGATCATTGGTTGTATTCATTGACTATTTACGAGAAAGGATAACGCATGTAAGTTCCTTATCCGTTGAACCCCTTTGATATGTAGGATGCGTGGTGTTCAAAAAAGCTGTGGTACTTTGTTCACGTTCATTTTATCTAGGGTGATTCGCCTGCAGAACTGCTTGACGAAGTGATCGAACACACACTGGAATACTGGAGCCCTAGAAAAACAAGGGAAATGGGGAGCAATCAACGCATTATAGCAAAGCTCAAAGGCGATGTACACAAATTTGGCAGACAATCGAGGTGAGGGAATCGAGTTTGTAGCTTGCATCGAAGTTGATTTCTAGAGCTACCGCGGGATCCCAATCTCCCACGCACGCATACATTGCGTACATCGACGAGCTGTCGAGAGTGGAAGTGCTATCGGATTCCACGGTGACTTGCTTAAGCACTTGGCCCCACACTTGCTCATACCTATTTCAGAAAGTAAACATCATGACTTGTCACGCGTCCAAGGGCCTGGAATGGCCCGTGGTTATTGTTCCAAACGGTACGCGCTTGTTCACTTCACGCCGGTTTACCCTTTACACTGGTCGCAGTGACCGACAACATCTATCCGTCGCAACGTTGTTCAAAGGTCTCGGAGATAAATGAATCGCGGTAAGATTCGGTGTGAATGGTTATACGCAGAGCTGACCATGCTTTTCGTGGTTAGGAGGCTGCTTTATGTCGGTTGCACCCGCGCTCGGTGTTTGCTTATTCTCACATACCGAAATGGACCCAAGAAAAGTGTGTCCCGTATCGCTCCCGCCTAGTCTGCGCTGACCACAACTCATGGAGAACTATCTCGCTTTATTCGACCTGTCGATCCGGCAAGTTCCGTCCGTTTAGAAGTATTGCGTTGGCTGAGTGGGTTACAGGCGCTTTTCCAGACTCGGATGCCTTGCCTCGACAAGGAGGACTGGCAACTGTTTGCCAGAATCCTGAGAAGGGGCACCGAGTGATTAGCATCATAATCATGCGGACAAGGCAGGCTCGTGAATAGACCAGGATAGAGAACAGCTGACGACTCTTTGTAATGGTGAAAGTTGTACAGAATGATCTAGTGTATATGTTTGTATGCGTGGGCTCTTGACTCGTACTCAAAGGTATCCCCCGAAGAGGAATAGTTTTGAGCTTGATGGCATTGATAAAAGTTGCGGAATGGTTAGTTCTGGGCATATGGTACCGTTGACGCAAAAGCCCGCGGCCACTTGTTGGCAAGATAACCGCATCCAACCTCCTTGATTCTACTGTTTTCCTCACAGGTTAGGGACGCTTAGGAACGCCAGTCAAGAGCTCACATACAGTCACACACTAGGTCATTCAGTTCAACTTTTACTATTAGAGCCGGCTGTCTTCTGTCGTGGTTCCATCAAGGGTTGTCAGTTTTTAGCTAGCGTGCGATGATGTTCGCCGATAATGCGTTTCTGCGGGCTCTTGGCGTATTCCCGACTTGGACGCTCTAGGGGTTTCTCGGCGCAGAGACCTTCTCGCTTCTTGGATAAATAAGTACACAACGGATTTATACCGCAGACTACAGCCGTGTCGTCCTATTTCGAACGCTCTCGGGAGATGGAAGCCAAGCACGCGACGCGGTGTCGTTCATCTTGTCCAAATGACGCGTAGAGATGAGTCTTCTGGCCCCTGTGATTTGGACCTACATTCGAATGACCGCGTTCGCGTCTACAACTAGACGCATGCGGCGAGGTGACGAGTTGCGAATCCCATTCGTCGCGCGCAGAGAAGTCCATACGCGGACGTACTAACGTGAGAATCGACCAAGGTGCGAATCGAGCTCAGTGCGCGAGTTTGGCTGGGATCGTATAGAACACTGTTATCTCTCGGATTGTGCGCCACCAGTAGTGTCACCCGGAACATGTCTAGCGGCAATTTCAAGGAATTCGTCGGGATTGGCAGAATACTACTTCGTCCCGGTATGGCCTCGAGAACAACGCCTATCGGTATCAAGGTTTGTGATCGGCATGGTCAGATCGTAATGGCATCAAGCCGACGGAAAAGAACCGGAGAAGAGTGCGCCCTCATTATCCGAATACGGTCGAATGCGGTCGAGGGTGACAAACGTCGGGCGAGCGTCAGTCGAACCGACTGCAACAACCCGGCACGTGGAAGCCCCACAAAAACTGTCAGCCTCAGGAACTCTGCAAACAGACTCTCCATTAGTGGCACCAGTGCCGAAGCGGGAGCACGTGACAGATGACGCACGGCCGAAAAGAGTTGTTTCCCGCCACGATGGACTCGCCGCCGACGCCCAGCCTGGTTCATACTCCCTCGACGGCGCGCTCGTCGTTTTCGATGCACTCGCGACCCCAGCCGATTCGTCAGCCGTCGTACAAGCGCCATGCGTCGCTCGAGCTGACTGAGCGGCCAGTCGTATTACCCGGACCTCCCCCGCCTGCCCCGCCCCGTGTCCATACTCCGCCGAGTTCGCCCACTGCACCGTATGCATATCCGTTTCTGCCATCACACGAGCCACGAGGGGAAGATCGGCCGAGTGTGAGCGTGGAAGAATGTGTGGACAAGTACGTCCTCGTCTGCCGGTGCGTCTCATCTACCATCTATTATTCTGGCTAACCCGAGTAGAATGCCCCACTTTGACCACTCCTCCATCACCGTCGCAACACGCCGCGGCCGCACCCTCGTCATCACCGCCGACCGCTGGGACGTCGACGTCGTCCCACTCAGCCTGGACCCTTCCCTCATCCCCACCCCGGCCCATTTCGAGCGCCGGATTACGTTTGGCTGGGACGCTGATATGCAGCGCATACGTGCCGAATTCGACGGCTTGGTTTTGCATGTCACCGTTCCCCGGCGTCAAGCACAGACCCTTGGACTCTGTCCACACCCTTCGCGCGCGAGTGCGCCGGCGTCGACGTCCCGCGACGTTGCTTGGCCCCTCGGATAACAATGTTCTGGATCGAGTGAGCGTGGGATCGGAAGATGTGGGATCGGACAGTGGATCGCAAGGCAAGATCCAAGTGCTGGATCGATTTTTTTATTCAAAATTGCTTTATACCCTGCTAATCGGATATGTATCTAGTACTGTAATACTACTCGTGCGTTTTTTCTTCTTTTTTTCGTCGCTGTCTAATGCCGGTTCGGGTCCTAGCCGTGTTTCCTTGTCCTCCCGCCCTTGTCCAAGCTGTATTTTGAACTATCACACACCCCAAATCCTGTCGGGTTCTAGCGCTTGCCACTGGTCGTATTGACGTCAGCACAAGACGTCTCAACTGTCACGTTTAAATGTACGTTAATCTGTGCGTCATGAAGCGGTGCCGATCCTATTCCGCTCCGTTACCGGGTGATGCAAGTTAGGCAAGGGCGCTGCCTTCTCCCGGGATCAGCTTGACGCAAAGACAAGTTGGAGCCTATCGGAATTGTCCAGGTGGTTCTGGGATGGCCGAGCGGCATGGGGAGTCGAGGCGCTGGGTTCTGGTTGCTAGGCTTCGATTTTTTGTATTACTAGAAAGGATGAACTGGGTCTGTGTTGTCGTTTGGGCAAGTCAACGTACGATACAACTATATAGACGCGAGGCAGAAAGGAGATTGAGCGCCAATGCGAACCCTTGTCCGCGTAACGTTCTATATCCGGAATATGTGTGACGCGTCACGTGCAAGGTTTCATGTGGCTAGGTGGTTAGTGGTCGGGGACCCTAGACTGATTCGTTCAGTCGAGAGCGCTGTAACAGAGCGGCTCAATGTACCGGGGAAGGTTCCGAAAACCCGCTACGCGAAAGGGGCGTATGATTGTATGGTTCGCCTTGGTGTCGGTGCGAGGTTTTGGGGGGCGTCCGTGAGGGGGCTCGAGTTATAAGTGCGCGTAGAGCCTGGGCTGGAGCTATGACGGTGTCTCGCGGTGAGGCGATCACGCCACGGTCTAGACGGACTCTGCATCGCTGAGGGGTGAGGCGTTATGGCCAAGTGGGGTATACCCGCGCGACAAGGTCGAGTCTCGACCCCGAACGATCTCACTCGCCCATACACTGTAGGATTTTTCTCTTTTTGGAATGATAATTTCATGTCTAGCGAACTAGGCCACGCTAGACACCACAAAATTGTCACTTTTAAACTGCGCCCATGTCCTAGTACACCAGGGCCTGTTTATGATCACGCAGGTCACATGTATCAAGGCAAGGTGGAAATCGAGTAAAATGCACTTCGAACGAGGAATGCCGGGTGCAAGTCGGGCCCCGTAGGCGTGGAGTGACGTAGTACGTAGAGTTCTCTTCGCCTCTTTTATTCGCATACGTTGAGCCGGCTGGTCCCCCAAAATAACTCTCCAGCCGGGCGGAACAAACTTCCCATATGGTTAAGATTGATAGTGTTGGAGCCGTGGCTCAATACTTGGGGTTGTACGATGTCAATGGGTGTGTCACGCCCGGCCTTGGAGTAAATAGCTCATTATACACCGCTTCCAGACATGCCTTGGAGCCCGAATTTCGACTCGATGCTATTGTTCGGCACTTTGTTCGCTGGATGTTGCACACCGAATCCCCAAATCCAGCGGAACACGAAGATACATCAATATCCATGCAGACGCCAAGTGCGGGCAGCAGAGAATGATACAATAAGTAATTATGGATCGATCCGCTCCCGCATCGCACCGGACTACGGCCATGAAATGAGGACACCCAGACTGTGATAGATTACGTGATTGGGGGACAGGCGTGTCACCAAACAACAGCGTCAAAGGAAAAGCCGGACCACGAGATGTTTTGAAAGTGGTATATTTGGATGATGCCGCGCGGAGAAATAAATTTATTAGGACGGCAGATGTCCAATTTGGGGCTTGCACGTTGTGATGCTGTTCGGTTCAACAAATGAACCTCTTTTGATCAATGCTCAATCGGTGCAGGTATGCGTCCGCTTCCTTCCAGTGGTCGCTGGTCTCTTTGCACTCGCTCCTGGGGTTTGGTGAGTTGTTTTGCTCCCCGGCCCAGTTCATTTAAACGAGAGACGCTCGAATGACATTGGTTATTTTCCGAGTACATACTGCCGTCGTCAATGAACGCTTGTTCGGCGTTGGCCGCGTTTACGTGATTCCGTGTCATGATGGAATGCTCAAATACATCTGGCTGCGACTCTTTGAGCCTCATTCTGGACTTTAATGGCGATAATTTCATTCATCTCCATCACCGAGAAGGGAGCGAGGGCGTTTAGGGTGGGCGGTAGGACCCGCATATAGTCCACATGACCACCGCCCCAATCGATGGACAGGGAGCCATTCACTCGATGTCAGACTAGGTTTCGCCCGCCTCGCTTTGTGCTCCAGCCGACTCCAGTTTCTTGTACCGGTTCGGCTCAATTACTCGCACGGACCAGCGCAAGAGGGTATTAAATCGTCCGGGGTGAGCTCCTGGACCGTCAGTGCTCGTTCACCCTCCACTATACTGCCTCATATATAACAAACATGGCTCCTCTTATTCCTAATGGCCGCTACATGATTGCCAACCAGTCCTTTAATCTCACTTTGATGGACGGCCGAGTTGTTTGGTTTCCCCGCGAGGAATCTGAAAACCAAAAAGTACGTCACTTTCACTCTCAAACTCAGTGTCATTGACAACCTCTCAGTGGATCGTTGAAAACGTTTCAAACAATCATGTCACCTTGAAAAACGTCCAGACCAACCGATACCTGGGTGGTCCCGATGAGGTATTACATGTAATGCAACCACTTGTGGAGTCGGACAATCGCATAGAGTTCACTGTGCACGAGGCTGAGGAGCGTACTTTCAAGTGAGCATCTGCGAGACATTTGTCTAAGTGTGTCACTCATTCCGTATCAGATTGGTCAAGATGTGTGAAGAGGAAAGGGGGTGCCTTGGGATACACATAATCAAAGTCTTCCCCCCGTGGGTAAGTGATTCCTTGCAACACGTTGCACGTTTCGATGCTAACTCTCTGCATGTAGGCTACATTGCTCCCCGAACATATTTTTAGTGGCGGATTAGAATTTCAGCCAGTCTGACATGTTTTGTAATCCTCGCTGGATACGCGACGTAGATATTTATGATTTTATGTCGCACTGTAGCTAGCCCAATGAATATTCTTGACTATGAATGAACCTGCTCATCTTAACCCCATTACAAACATGGCCCAGGTGCGATGGACGACATACAATCAGGTGTGATGCTTATGAGGACTGGAGCCAACGGCCGAGTTCAAAGCTAATCATCTAGTGGAGGGTCGTGCAACGTCATGGCCCTGACATTATATCGGGGATTTGAGCCATCGAGGGGGAAATACTCTGAGTGAATGCCCTTGTTTGGCCCTTGAACAAGTTGTGACGTCGTTCGGAAGAGCAGATGATTGGACCTTCTTTGATCGAGGACCAACTAAGAAGTAGAATGTTCACCCAACTCTTTTGAGATGCTGGTCGCCGGCCCCTTGAGATATCGTTGAGGGCTAGCCGACTTGGTGTATGTGAGTAAATGGGATAGCCGTCGTTGGAGCTGCGATCAGCGACCAGTTGAATTCTTGGGGCTGCACGACGTCAACGGGTACGCCACATCCGGCCTCGGAGCGATAGTTTATTAGCTCGTATTTTGGTAATACCGTACGGAGAAAGGTTCTGTGAGAGAATTCACCTTTTACCGATTGAACGTTGCAGCGTTGTTCGGTCCAACCATATTGATTAAACCTTTTGTGATCGATGGTCGACTAGGGAGTACAGTATTTACCCAATCCTCTCGAAACGGTGGTCGCCGGTCTTTCCGCTTGCCTCGTACGCTTTGGTAAATATCTTCCTCTGAAAAGGGCTCGTCCGAGCCAGAGACACTTAATTGGAGCTCGTTATTTTCCGAGCACAGGCTGCCTTCAACGGACTGTTCGGTGTCAATCGCATTTACGTGATTCCCTGTCATGATGAAGTGATGAAATACATCTGACTGTGACTCTTCGGGCCCCATTCTGGGCTTTGTTGGCAGCGATTTCATTTCGCTTCGAGATTAGGAAGGGAGCGAGCACGTTTAGGGTGAGCGGAAGGGAGCGCATAGCCCACATGACCACCGCCCCCATCGATGGGCCAAGGTCTATTCAGTTAGCGTCAGATTAAGTTTCGCTCGCCTCGCTATGTGCTCCGGTCGTATGTGATAGCTTGCCTAAGCCCGCACGGACCAGCTTGAAAGACTATAAAATTACTGGGTTGAGCTGCTGGAACCGCAGAGCTCGTTCGCTTTCCTACTACCCAATCTCTACCACATATGGCTCCCCCAATTCCCAACGGTGTATACAATTTTGCAATTGGTACTAGTTACCTTACTCTTCACGATAGTCAGGCGCCAGCTCAATTGTTACCTGATGGGGCTGTTAAACATCCTGACACCCAAAAGGCAAGTTTGTTTTCAGGACAGACAAGGCATTATCTAATGCAATATTCTTAGTGGACCGTCGAAAATCTCGCTGGCGGGAAAATCGCCTTGAAGAACTCGAAGACTGGCCAGTATCTGGGCGTTGCCGAAGGGGAATTGCACATCATGCAGCCCCTTCAAGGCTCGGACAAGCCGGTCGAATTCGCCGTGGACAAGGTTGACGAGTACATGTACAAGTAAGTACTGGTATTATCTCTTTCGAGGCGGCGAACTAACCAAACACTAGGTTGCGTACGTTGGTGGATGGTCAAAAAATCTTCCTTTCTACGTCTCCAATTTTGATTTACCCACCCATGGTAGGCGCTCACTTGAAGTTATGGTTTTGGCAATTGCTCACCTTTCGTCTCCACTCGCCAGATTGCGGTGGTACCCGAAATGATGGCTCACCCTGGATGGGTGGTCAGGCCCGTTGAGTAGGGTTAGCATAATAATTCTAGGTGCTTCATCTCGGGCTATTTGTTAGTGAACTGCTCCGGTGTCAATACAATAAAGTGTGAACACTACGAAAAAGGGTCTCATTCGCAGAGTCCCGATTGCGGCCAAGTGTATAGGCTAGCTGTGAATGCGAGTATTGGGGCACCCACGGGCATCTGAAGGTATTACCTGTTATGTACACGAAATATTTGGCGCTGGTAGCATCGGTCCATATTAACTAGTTCCAATAGCACACGATCAAATAAGACCCCCTTTGGTAAGTATTTGCTCGAGCTTGCGCTCTCAACTTATTGCATATTACATAACTTACTGGCGAAACGTGGAGTCGATCAACGGTGGCACGGAGGGTGAAGGGCTGGATGCTAGTGTGGACGATGGGCAGCTGCTATATGCGCGCTTTTTTGTACTTTGCTTTCGGCCATAGGGCGACAGCCCTCATGAGTCAGGTGGGCGGGACGGCCGATATTCTGATATAATATCGGATCGATTTCTTGCTGTTTGCTTGTGTCTGTTGGTCAACCCCTGGGAATTCCTGAAAATCATACCACTGGCTGGCAGATACAGCTCATAAGTAGCAATGATAGATCAGTGGGGGAAAGGGGTAGTTTTAGTTGTAGTTCTGCAAGGGTCTCGTCGAGTAGTCTACAGGTACCGGTACAATCTCTTGATAAATCCACATCCAGAGAATGCCGTACACGCTCTTGGACTGCTCGCAGATGTATCGTGTTGGACGAGCCTCCTCAGCCAAGACTGGCTGCAAGAGTATTTGTCTTTGCATGGTTTCTGCCCTCTTTGAGACCCAGTTGCCTCTGGAGAGTCGCGTCGTGCGTTCGTCGCGGTGGTGATGTTGTCGAGGGACCTCGCTGTGGATTAGTATCGCTTGAATCGTGCCGCTTCCCTTGCTATCCTTGCGCCCACAGTGCAGCGCTCGCAGAAGGAAACCCATCGTGAATAAAATGAACAAGGTTATCAATTCTTGTTACCGAGGCTGAAGACAATTCACTAGGTTCTAAATCAAACTACAACTGGAGTTGGGGGCGGGTCCTCCTCGGATCGCCGGCTCAGAATCCCTCTCCCAAACGCGGCTGCCACGGCATCGAATCCGTTTTCCACAACACCGGACATGAACACTCCATGAGCATCTGCCAAGCGCTCGTTGGTGCGTCGAACCTCGCGAATGACACTGTGCTGGCGTGCACATATAGGGCATTCGATGTCTTGATCCGGAAGACATCTATACGCGGGGTTAGACGGGATTGCACAAGGATGGGCGGGACCCACTTTTGATGATAACTATGCTTGCACATGAAATGAATCGTAGGCAGGTCAAGCGCATTTCCGCAAGTTGCGCAACGAGTGACATGGAACACACGGGGATGCTCCGGATCGGACAATTCAGCGATTTCTTGAAGTTTGTCTTTGGTTTCTGAGCGGTAAGACTCGATCAATCGGCGATCCTGATCGAGTACTCGTTAGTCCGGCTCGGGATAAATTAGGATCCGACTTACTGATTCGACCTCTGCTCGACTCTCCCCAATACGCGCCATTAGCCATTGCTTCACCAGCCCAACGCTCGCAACTCCGTTCCTAGCCAACACCTGCACGACTCCTAGTGGGGGCATGATCTTCTCTCGCTCGATGACTTCGAGTATCTTGGTCACGTCTCCTGAATGGCGGTGCAAGAGCTCTGGTGTAGAAGTCAAGAACCTCAATACGAGCTCGTAGAGGTGAGGATGAGCCGGTCCATACTGCTCCAAGTGGACGAGCACACGACGGGAAGCCTTTTTGCTCTCGGCTTCAGGGTCAGTACCCGGCGCAGAAACGGCTGGGTCCACTGCGCGCTCCATCCAGAACCGAAGAACGTCCTCGTACATCCCCATTTGCTCCCACAATAAGACCAGTCCATCCGTAAATTGGAACGTCGAGCACAGAATGAGCGCGTGCATCGTATCAAATGGAAGTTTGGGATCATTTGGGCCAGCAATGGTATCACCCCCGCTTCGGAGCACGCCAATCGCTTTGGGCTTCTCGTTGGCCAATGTGAGATAGAGCTCGAGTAGGGTATTCCAGACTGCTGTTTGCTCCGGCAACTCGGATTCGAGTTTGAAGAGGGCTCGGTTGGGAGGGTTGACGGTGACTAACCCGACCGAGTTTACGCTCTGACCCCATCGCTTCTCTGCCACGCGCTCGAGGAACAAGACAAACTGCCTGGGGTGGGCAACAAAGTGGGCAAAGAATTGGCGTGGTGATGGTGGGGGAGGTGGAGGCGGGGGGCTGGGCGCTCTTGCGGGGGTCGGCGCGACAGACGTTACGGCCGAGTTGGTCTGGGATTGCGAGCTCACGGATGGCTTGTCGTCTAACGTTCCTCGTCGTTTAGGTTCCTCCTTTCCTCGTTCCCTTGACTTTTCTTTGGACCGAGACGGCGGCTCGAGCAGTCGGGCGGATACCGGCGAGTCCACGATTTCCGTATCGACTTTTGGTGGAGGTTTAGGCAGCTGGAGTGCACCGCTACATAGCTCGGCGAGAAGGTTTGTGGTTTCGTCGGGAAGGTGGTCGAGGAGAGCGCGACCATATCGGGCCATATTGCCCTCTGTCTACCCTGGTGCTTAGTAGCTCACGACCGGGAGCCAGCTAGGTGCTTACTGCGTCTTCACCCATACCCCTCAAATATTCCAGCGCCTCCTTGTAATTTTGAGCGTCTTCCACTTGGATACGTAGATAGTCCTCGTGTCGGGCGTACTTTTTGGCCAAGTATGCTGCATGGTCAAAGTATCCAGCTTGTCGACAAACACGGATGGCGGTGTCGAGGTCGAAAGGTAGTGACGATGTCGAGTTGGTAGCGTTGACTCCCTGAGGGAAAATCAGCCTCTATTTCTACCCGTAAATGTGAAATGCTCACCGGTGCTGAAGTGAGAGGACGCTGTACTTCGGACTTGATGAACCGATCCAATCGGTCAACGTCCTTGAGTTTGGTGTAGGTATTGAGCAGTAGGGTTGTGTGATCTGCGTTTGCCAGGCCCCGCGAGTGAAGGACTTGAAGGTATGTCACAAGGTTCAATATCCTTTGTGCGTCCAAGAACTTGTTTTTTTTTTTTGTTTTTTTTTTGTTTTTGTTTTTTTTTGTTTTTTTGAGCACCACACATATGCATGTTATTGAATCTAGACTCACCTTGCGGATCACATAACTCGGCCGCACGAACCCTATCGTCTGGATATATTGTGCCATCGCCCCATCTCCATCACTCTTGCCGTACAAATAGTCTCCATACACCCGGTGAATCTCGGCCACGCCCGCCTCGTCCACGCCTCGATTCTTGGCCAGCCCAAGCGCCATGACGAACCGGCCCTGGCGCTCCATTGTTTGGATCATAGTTTGGATCGGCACTTCGGTGAGTCGAACGAGATTTCCTCGCGTGGTCAAGACGTGTGGGGCGAGTACGGTCGAGCCCGGTACTGGGGCTGCGAACACGGCTTTGATTCCGCCCGAGAACGCACCATGCCAGGCGACAAAGCTTAATTCTGGGTCGAGTACCGCGACGCGAGATATATCCGGCCCTGCGTTTTCGTCGTCGGTAACGCCGGAGTCGGGTTTGGAGGGTGCGCCAAAGAGCCGGGCGGCAAAGTTTCGCACGGTTGGGTGGGATGAATCGGCTGTTGGGATTATAGGCGGAGAGACGGTGATGACGTAGTGCCCGTGGACATAGGCTGCTGTTTTTTCGCCTATTATGCACGAGTTAATATCAGAACTTGAGGAGAGACGTAGTAGCTTACCCTCATACGCGTAGCTTCGTCCTCGGACAGACGGGCCGCACATGTACAACGCCTCTTTACGAGCCACGACCATCTGTCCCGTGGTATAATGCATTGCCGCGCAACCCAAGTCCGTGCCAATCTCGTCCACCACCGTCGGCGGTTGGGACCGCGCCTTGGGACCAACAGGCAGACTGTAGACGTGGGTGGTACTGACAATAAACAGATGCATCTCGCCTGACTCGTTTGGGTCATTGAACCCAAGCCCAGTGACCGGTTCGCCCGACCCCTCCATGACCACTCTGGGTTTCCCAATGCCACTGCCCGAGGAGAGTGATTGATCAAAGTGGCGATAGAGCAGGACCGTGCCGTCGCCTTGGGCAAGTGCAAAGTGAGATAGCGAGGACGTGAGGGCGATGCACATGATTGGGTGAGGCTGAGCAGACTTGATTGCGGCCGAACGCAGCAGAGTCGGTTGAGTCGGTTGGCCTAATTTCTTGTCCGTATGTTCGAGGTCCCAGACTTTGAGTTGAGGCACACGCGACGAAGGTTCGTCCTGCAATAATATATGAGAAAACTGGTGGGCCAAGAGGGAAAGTACGGACACCAATGGTAACTAGAATACCCTTTCGCTCGATGGCATGGGTTGTCCTTCCGTTGGGATAGGCCGCCCATGACGTGACAGGCTCGAAACTTCGGTCGAGGATTGATATTGTCCCATGAATATCGGCGAGAATTACGCCATGGCTAGAGGCCTCGACGACTGATATTTCTTGTACGTTCTTAACAGAGTCAATAAATTTAACAAGAATAGTATCCCACCCTCACCTTGAATATGGCTGGTGAACTAGCCAAATCATTGGCGTCCTTGACTTGGGTGTTGGTAAAGAAATCAAATTGTCTGTGCTGTCGAGCTAGTAAGGATTACGTTCCAAGATAGGCTTTGGACTTACAGCCGGTGCTGGGGCATTCAGATTGTTGGCCATAAGCTACACGCGTGTGAGTGTTTCTGCCCCTTTGAACTTCGGATATGTGCTTACGGTTGTGGTGGGCGGCTAGAGGTGTGGGGGTTTGTTTGGCCACATATGGTTCCGGCGCCTCTGGAATCATTTCCCAACCACCATCACCTTGATCTTCATCGTCGCTATGGGTGGTACTCGGGGTACAAATATAGAATCCTCAATCAATCTGCCTTTGTTAAGAGACGCACGCTTCCCTTTCCCAACATTCTCGTAAAACTATCCACATGCCCACTCCTTTCCGGTCATTCGAATTGGACTTGAATCCTTGGCACATTCGTCAATGCTATTTCGGACCGCCTCGTGACACGCGCGTCCTGTATCCGTACGGGGTACGGCACAATTGCGACCATCTTTCAGCCCGTGGAACAGTTATTGGCCAGAATCATAGGCTGTCCACGCCAAAATACACATGTCCTCTCGTTCGATCCGAAATGACTGGATAGATTTCCACGATTCCCGAGCCCATGACGCCTTATTTGATTCGAAATTGCAGCTCGCGGCTTGCCTCGTGTTTGCCGACTAGCTATATTTAATGCCTTGGAATTCTTTTGGGTCGATCCGCACTGTGATCACCCAGCCATGTACTACCTCCTGGCTGTCGGTTTCTCAACCACGGCACTCGTAGCTGGGTCGCCTTTGGATTCTCGACAGTCGGACCCATGCGCTACAATCGCGAAACAAGCGTGGTCGAAGCCCTCAGAGGTGAACGCATGTCTCTCGTCCTTTGCCTTTAACGCAACGCTTAGGGACAACGTGCGTACATATAATCCTACTACAGCAACTTCGCATGCTTATCATTTAGATAGATTGTCGATGTAGTCAGCAAGACCTTTGCCCAGTTCCATACCTCGACCTCGTTCCACTTGAACATGCCTGACCCATTCACCGAGGACACTGTGGATCTACTAGGGGAGCTTGGAAGGATCAAGGGAACAGCTTACAAGTCGGATTGTAAGTCTAGCAACTCTCGTTACCTGGATCACTCACCCACGTGAATCACCTCAGTCGAGTTGCATCAAGAGTGGGAGGCTTATCATGACATCGGAAATTGGTTTTGCTAATGACGCTTTAGTTTTTCCAAGACCGTCAAACGGCTTGGCGACGGACATGCGGGATATATCAATTACTGCTGTAAGACGCCTCATTTGTTCACTTTAGGGCAATACTAACTGGTGACTAGACGACTCGCTTTACACCACATACCTCCCCTTTCCCCTCGCCGTCCTCGCCCGCCCAGATGCTTTAGACATTCAGAATATCCACATCGTACCCGAAGCTTCCGAAATTGCTATAGTAGAGTACACGGGCGGTGCGGTCGACACCTGGCAAACAGCTCTAGGTCGGAACCTCAGTGATGTGAGCACCCGCACACATAGCTTCTTTGACCTACAAACCAACTGCTTCCCCATAGTTCGACGGTGCCCAAATTGTCTCTATCAACGGCCAAGACCCCTGGAGCATTGTGGACACCTATACCGCCACCAGCGGCGACTTTCAAGCTAAAACCACTAGACAGAATGGGTTCTTTTCCTCGTATACCATGTGGGATTACCGTCTAGGCACATTTGCACAACTACCCCTACCAACTCTGGGCGACTCAATCTCTTTGACGTTGATCAGAAACGGGACAACTACACAAGAAACCTACACTGTCCCATATTTGAGCAGACTCGGAAGTGCGACTGTGGAATTCACGAATGCCAAGACGCTGTGGGCAAACAATTGTCGTCCAACACGGTCTACAAATGGTGGCGCGGTATCTTCGACTGACGCTCGGGTGCAGCTCAAGACGACCGCCGCCGGCATTGAAGCAGTGGACCCCTTGACCCAACCCGCACGATTTCAGAGTGACCCCATCATCTCGAACCCCAGACTTGGTGTATCGAGCCTGGTGGTTGACGGACCACAGTTTGATATTGCCCTTCCGGAGCGATTAGCTCCGACTGGTGGAGTGAGCGGGACGGGTGCGATGGAATGGTTTGTTCTGGACGATAACAAGACGGCCGTGCTTCAGTTGGCGTCGTTCTCTGGGCGGTTCAAGGGTATGTTGTAGAAGGCCCGGGTTGAGTTAGTAATTGACTCTGCTTGGTTAGACCTTCAAAAGAACGTGCTGGACGGTATTAGGACCGTAAAGGCGGGAGGAGCTACACGGCTTTTGATTGATCTTGTGGGTTATGGAGGGTATGGACAACCGTACATTTCTAACACCATGCGAATAGACCAACAATGGCGGTGGGATTATTTGTCTCGCAGCGTGGCTTCACCGTGTGGTATGTCTAATTAACTCTTCAGCAACCCAGGAAGTAATTCTTCAATCGTTATAGCTCGCTGGTCCTCAACCGGGACTTGACATTCAACCTGGCCTAGATGGAAGCGTCCGCGCACAGGACCTCCCCCAGAAGATCGTAGCCAGGCTCATTGCGAACAATAACAGCTCTGACGAGAACGAGTCATCCTATTATAACCGTGGGTCCACCCTTTCCCGCACTTCCGAGATTGTATTAACACCGGTTATTATAGCGACCAACTGGAAGTATACCAATAACACGTTCTTCCCCGCCAACTTCAACTGGCTTGACCCGGCTATCGGACTGCAGGTCAACGGCGTTGCCGACAAGTTTTCGCAAAGGTAAGTTGCCGACCATACTTCACCAAACCTGGTTCTAAGAAGCGACGCAGAATTGGCGATACGTGCCTTCCCTTTGACTTTGCTCCACCCACCACCCAACCATTCGAGTTTTCGAACATCGCCATAATGAGCAACGGTCGCTGCGCTTCTTCCTGCAGCCTCTTCAGCATCCTTATGCATACCAAGTACAACGTCAAAACCGTAGTCGTTGGCGGAAAGCCGGGAACGACCCAACAGTACTGTGGCGTTGTGGGTGGCCAGTCGCTGAACTTTGTAACGATGAACAGCGAGTTGAAGACGTTTGGGCTCAAGAATGATACGCTAGCGCCACCCGATTTCTTGACTAATAGCTATCAAGGTGAGTTCAGAGTGCTCTTTTATGGCAAGTAGGTTAACGCAGCATGGGTAGGCATTACATGGAGGCTCGCGTGGTCGCCCTCGGATTCCAACACATTCGAAGAGTTCAAGAGTCACCCCGCGCAATTCAGTAAGTTTCTTTATCTTCCCATCGTCTTCAAAGCTCATTGGCGATTATCCAGCGTTCCCTCTCCTTCCTAGCACGTAAGTTGACTTTTCGTACGATGTGTTGCAAACCCTGACTTAATTGTTTCTAGCGTCAACAACCCCAAAGCATTGTGGAAGGATGTCAGTACACGGCTATGGCCCAACTAAGTGCATGTATGCGCACACCTGTGTTTCAGTCGGGCTTCAAACGGAGTTTCCTGCTTGGCAAGCTATCGCGCTTGAATTTTATACATAACTAAAGCTTATTTATTGCCGCTTCTGTTCAACGACGCGTCTGATCTTAATTGATCTTATACAGCCAGCTCAGGCGATTGGGCACATTCGTATGTGTGCATCAAGGGCAACTATGCAGGTTACAACAATCTCTACAATAAACCAAGCTGCCAGCGTGTGAATAAGCGAGCAAATTCCGCCTATATGCGCCTATATAGCACATTGTGGATGAATACAATCTGCATAAACTCGATAATATGCAGGTCGAGGACATTTACGACGCAATTTACAGATATCTGTTCTAAAACATGGCAATTGAGCATTAAACTCTCACTCAGCTGGCTGACGAAATAGTAGTTCGCTGTTCGACCCTTGGAGTAAACTTTACCGCATATATAACATTTCGAACTCGAACCCGGTGCTAACGTGCTTTAGTGAACCAGATTCGATTGACCCTCTATCAGCCCCGCAATGCGAAGGACCCATGATCACTGCACTAGTACTACCGCACGTATTTATAGCTTGAAAGCTGATATTCAATTGCTTGCAGTAATGTAATCGTAGGAGCAGTGATACAAAATAGATACGAATATGTCCGATAAACTAAAATGACAGGAGTATTAAGCGAGCGTATTGTACAGAAATGAGTGGTGTCGTAATGTTGCGTCAAACAGGAAAGGAGTCCAACCTAGTCTCAAAGACTTAAATTTTGTTCGAATACTTCTCGTCAAAGCTGTTCCTCGTCGAGTAGCCATAATCCTTCTCGGAGCCGTTCTGTTTGCTGAGCATAAGAGGCTTGAAGTTTGCAGCGTACTTGGGGAGGGTCTCAACCGGCTTGGAGATCACGAATCCCTTAAGCTTGGCAGTCTCCTCAGCTTTGCGTCCAAATCCGTGCCCAAAGCCGCGCGCAGCCTTTTCATCCTGATAGTGCATGTCTCCCTTCTCAACGTCAGAGGATTTCTTGGAGCTGAAGATGGAGGATGCGACGTCAGATGCGACTGAAGCGACAGTTGCAGCCCGCTCGACGTGTTTGGGAAGCGCGGGGGCTTTGTTGCGCCAGGAGAGGATGGCACGGCGTTCGTGGATCTTGGAACGGAAGACGAGTCCGAGGATAATGTTGAGACATCCGACAGCAAAGAGGAAAAACGCCGAGACCAAGGCGAATGTGGGGACATGATGCGAGAGCACTGCTGCGCCAAGGCTGCCAATCGGGGTCGTTATTATACGAGCTGTGCTAAGATTCGAATTACTTACAAGACTTGCATCGCTCCGAGAATGCCAACGCCATGGCTGGGGCCCAAGACCGGAAGGAAGTTGATGAAGAAACTCTGGGGAAACCCGAGCTCGGCCAAGACAAGGATTATGCACTGGCCGATGATGAAGAGGCGGTTGATGATAGCGAAGAAGACACCGGCAGGCTGGAGCGGGACGGTCGAATCTTCAAAGTAGTCGCAGTCAATGTCGAATTCGTTGCCCGAGGCATCCTTCAGTGGTCCAGTGGGTGTTTCGTTGCCACGGCGGACGGCGTTGACGTCGCTGAGTGAAGTGTTAGATTTTACACTTTGGTATCCGATTTTAGTCTGACTCACTTCACCATAACTACAATGCTCGAAGCAAAGACAAGGATGAGCGTGAGGATTGAGAGAGCTCGAACGGCATTGAGTCCAAGGAAGGTATAGGCGTTAACTCCGATTGGCAACATTATGATAAGTGTCGTTTAAAGTAGGCCGCGGAAAGTAAGTAAGTCGGAGGTGCCGGCACCAAACACAATTAAAAGGTGATTTGTGGGTTGAAAAGAGAGAGAAGGTCGTAAAGTCGTCGCAGACGGGAGACGGTAGAGAAGATGGTCGTAAGAGACAGGAGAGATGGAGATCGACACGTTTTGGGCACGAGCTTATAAGCCATAAAGCAATAGACCGAGTGAGTTTGGGCTAGACAAAGGCATGTTTGTACAAACAACTGGGCCATGTTTGGTCGAGTGGGCGCGCTGCTTTTCCTTTTTTGCTATTGTCCTCCTGCATCCGAGCCGAATTCTGGACCCTGAAGTCCCCGCTTAAGGGCTAGGGTCACGTGGCCCTTATGGGCCTCACTGCTTTGTCCCGTTGCTACCACCCGCCCACTTGACACTACTCCGGTTGTCATTCGACTATGGAATTCCTTTGGGTATAAATTGTAGTTATGTATAATGGATGATTGTCCGAAGCCTTGTGAAATTCTGGCGTGGTTGTTCTCCCGAAGGTTGATTCCGTCTTCGAGGGCCACTCACCACTGATTCGAAGCTCGAGCTTCTAGGATCCGGGGTATTTGGAATACTACACTTACAGGAAGAGTAATGAGCGTTCGCTCAATCATTAACGTTTAATTTCCTTGCCTGAATCAAGCACATGCTAGTCCTCGTCTCCCATCTGTGCTCGCAACCGTAAAATATCCGCTCCTTGTACATGTATTTTGTTCACACAGAGAATGAGGGATCCAAAATCTAGAAACTACCCTTGAAGAAAACACGTGGGTCGTTCAAGCTGATTTCAACAAATCTACAACGACCATCTCAGCCATCAACAAAATGCCCACTCCGGTGCCTTCTTGACCACACTCCAATGTACCCATCCGTCAGCAGGTGCATCACCAATATCCCACTGGAGATTCAAGCTATCTTGCTCCTGGCCCTGGGCGTCCTGCGTCTTCTGCCTCCCAGCCCACTCCGAGCACGCGGACTTCCACGCCACTGATTCTTCTGAGCGTACGAACCCAATCGCTGTGCCTCCAATTGAGAGAAGTGTAAGTGACCTCTCGGCTAGGGCAGGGAGATCTCCGTCAGGGGAGATGGTCAGAATTAGTATACCAATGCGTTCTTTGTATTTGCTTGTATCGTTAGATTGTAGGGCTTTGGTATCCGGTGGACCACTGAAATGCAATCAAACGACCATATTTGAGCCATGGAGTGCACGTACTCAGCGTCAAGAACTATCAAGTATCCCGGTTCGCAACCAGTTGACAGTGCGGCACGTGTGTCCACGTCAGAATTGACCAAGACATACGGAGGATAAGAGTTGGAGAACTCATTTGAGAGCATACGAAATGCAGGGTGCGACTTGATATCAGGGCAGTGAGAGGTCATGGTTTCAACGTGCAACGAAATAATGGCCAGGTTGGCGACTTATCCGGTCAGCAAGCGTGAGAAGGAGCAGTGTCATCATGACAAATACCTAACTTCAACTGATCTATCGGGCCGAACAACAATCCCGCATTTATTCACTCAAAATTACACTGATAACGTCGCGTTGGTTACATCATGATTAGCTTCTAGCAAGCTAGTCCCGTGGAGGCGAATTAAATACGTTTACGATCGCTTAGCCCAATTGTTAGCCTTGGCAAAAGCGAGCATCACATCTGCAGCCTTTTCCGAGATCTGGTAGATGGGCGTTGTAACAAACATCCCTATGAATTTTCGACGTTAGCAATCGGGATCGGGCAAAATGATCGCAAGTCCAGCGCACCTGGAATTTCTGGGAACGAGCTGGCATCGACCACGCGCAAGTTGGAAACTCCGCGAACCTGGATACGGGGTGAATCAGTGCACGGTACACAACCCGTGAGTTGCTGCAACACATACCTGGAAATCCTTGTTCAGAACTGCGTTGGCATCTGTGTGCATTTCATTAGTCCAAGTATATACTTCGCCAACGCAGACGACTTGCCATCATCCGTTCCCATCTTGGCTGTGCAGCACACATGATGACCCCACGTATTTTCCCTCAAAAACTCCCTGATCTGGGCATCGGTCTGGACCGCGGGACCAGGCCACACCTCTTCAACCGAATGCCCTTTCAATCCGAGTCGACTGTCCCAAAGCGCGCGGCTCTTTTTCACAGCATCCTTCAAGATTTCCAAGTCCTTCAGATCTTCGGCTGTTTGGAATTGATTCTTGTTGATGTCGAGAAGATCCTGAGGGTCAGAGCTGGTGAGGCGAACCCAGCCCTTGGATGTAGTGTGGGGGCTTTCAGGAGCACGTTGTTGAAGGTATTGCCGATATTTTGAGCGAGCTCAGTCGGGTAGCCTCTATAGTAACCTTTGAATGCTCCTGGGCCCCACATCGACCACATGTCGAGGTACGGGAGGGAAGGAGATGACTTGTATGCGTGTGCCCAGAAGCCGGGTCCTAGGACAATTACACGCGTTAAGCAAAACGCGAAGAGATTAGGTGTAGAGGGAACACTCACCAGAACTATACACATTATTGTGGCCCTGTTCCGCCCATGTTTTCAAGCACGGGTCCGCGAAAGTGTCACCAAACTGACATCCGTTGAGAATCGTGTGGTTCTGCTTGAGCTTCCAAACAATGGTCATTTCTATCCGATCTTGAAGATTCGCACCAACACCGGGCAGATTAGCCACAGTAGGTATGTTGAATTTGGTCAACTGGTCCGAGCCTCCGATACCAGAAAGCTATTAGTTGGGCGGCGATTAGCGCGTGTGAATATCGTTCGAAATGCCTGTGCTTACCATCAACAACTGGGGTGTCTGGAACGCCCCGGCACTGACTACAACCTCATACTTGGCTAGATATTGTTTCTTCGCCAAGGTCTTCTTCCCGGTAAACTTCCTCGCAACAGGCAGCAAGGCTTCGCCAGTCGCGCCTTCGACGCCGTACGCACGCGGTTTCCCACTGGCGTCCGCACAGGTAAGCACTTTGGTAGCCAATGTATCGGTCGCAAAGTTGAGCCGCTGGGGGAGAGCCGTGCGTGTATTGATGAGGTGGTCCCGGACGGAAGAGCGGTTATGGTGGTTATCTCGGGTGCTGATTACCGCCGCACCGCCCTCTTTTCCGTCGCTGACATTGTTGTTGTAATCGGCAAATCCAACTGGAAGCACCGCGGTCATGATATTCGTCACAATGTCGATCAATTGCAAATCCAAATTCCTGGATGAGTTCCCGATTTCAGTTCATGAAAGGAGGCACGGAGAAGGGTCAACGCACATTGGGGATATCAGCAGGTTGATGGGTGGGAAATCGGTCCACAACCACCCGTCGTAGCCGTACGAGAGCGCCTTCCCGATAAGAGAAGGAATGTATTGGTTCTTCTCGATGACATCCGAAAAGTACTTTCGCATGTTGTTTGCCTAAAGACTGCCAGTCAGGAGGGATGTATATAATTCCTTGATTTCATGTACTCACCGACCAGCTGGAATCTTTGAAGCGAGTGGCAAGTGTATCGAGGTCGTAATCATGTGGGCGAAGATGGATGAGGGCGTTGTGGACAGTGGATCCTCCGATGGCACCAGCGCGGGGGTACCATTTCTTAACCTCTTTCTATAAGATTAGGGTTTAGTTACCGGGAGATCCAAACCTGATTCGAATGCTTACCTGGCCAGGGGGATAATGTTGAACTTCGTAGTCAAGAGCTAACTGTGGATCCTCGTTCGAGCGGGCTAGATACACAGGCACAGTAGTATTGACATTAAAGACATCATGACCGGCGTCCATAAGAAGAACTATTATAAAAACTGTGAGATCACCTCAGACACGGTAGCGATGAGAATACTTGCCTTTGTAGCCGTTGATTGCCAAGCGAGCTGCCAACGGACCTTTCAAGCCATCAATTAGTACCAGTCGAACACGGTAATGAATCGAGGAAACAACACACCTCCACCAGCTCCCGCTCCAACGACGACATAGTCATACTCCGCAGACGAGAGATCTGGGCATGCAGCTAGTGCAGCTGTGGTTACGCGAGCGATTGCCGCACCGACGCCTGTCGCAAATGCCAGACGCATCGTTAGG
The DNA here is from genome assembly GCA_037039685.1 of Ceratobasidium sp. AG-K. Lineage (NCBI taxonomy): Eukaryota > Fungi > Basidiomycota > Agaricomycetes > Cantharellales > Ceratobasidiaceae > Ceratobasidium > Ceratobasidium sp. AG-K. Next base: position 1,286,035 of record JAWNGF010000013.1, on the reverse strand, counting down.
AGACGAGGAGAGTGTTGCAACGGCAAGTCGGGATTGACGAGCACGAGCATTATATACTGCGATACGGAGATCCATGTCGCCTTGGCAAGAACTATGTCAAATCTTCCTTAACCCGCATGCGGCAGGGATATTCATTCCATGTTCGCAACGCAGAGGGCAGAGAAGAGAACGAGGGATGTTCAGACAGCTAAGCACGTGAAGCGCGGAACATGACTGATCTATGATGGATCGGCGGAGGACAGAGTGAAGTTTGCTTCCTCATCCCGCGCGTGGGGAAGGCTCGGGGGGGGGGGGGGGTGGCAGATTCTACAGAGGGAGGGGGGTGGCCGCTGTCATGTGGGAAAGAATGAGGGCGAGTCCAAGGAGTGACCTGTCAAGATGCATGGATGCAAGCTTCCCCATGAGGACATGCGCGACATCATGACCGGGAGTTACCAAATATGAGCATGAATCGGAATGTGGTTGAGAGAAGACGGAAGGCTGGAAGGCGGAAGCTAGCTCAGTTCTGACCAGGATGGGACAAAATTACAATGAGGCATCGTCAACAATTTCGCGCGCTTTGGACGCTCCGGGATCTCGATAGCAATCTGCAGCAGGGTTGATCAAGGCGTAGATTTAACGTGAAAGGTCGAACCGAGCCAGGAGTCAGGCAGGAGATAATCACGTGACATACCAGGTCGGATGCAGAGTCGGGACCAACCGAGCGTGACAAACTGCAGGTTCGGATCCTCGGAAGTAACGAAGCGTCCTCGACGCACACGCGTAAATACATAGCTCAACCGCACCTAGTAGGTCTACGCGCTCGTAGGAGTCAACGCTAGTGGCACCGGGAGTTCGTATCAGGAACTTCACCATGCGGTGGCATCCCCCGTAGCCAGTCCAGCGTTGGTTCCGACATGATTTGAGGAATACATACAAACGGATCGCTGAAACCTGCCGGAGAGTTCAATTGTCTTTCGACTCTTAGATGAAATAAACGAAATACAAAACCTGTGAGTCGGGAACCGGCTCTTCCCCAGCTCTTGCACGTCACTTGCTCACCCCGGGTCCGCCTAGTTACAGAACCATGGTCATATCCTTAAATACACATCCGAAGCGAATAACAAAGCGAGGCAAATCTAATGTCCTTTTATATTGTGTGCCACCCTATCTAACTCAAAATTGGAGGGTCAATTTACATTCATTTGCCTGCTGGTCGATAACAGAACATGAGAACTCTGCATCGAGAGGGGGCACTTGAGTTATTCCGGAGAGGCGTTCCGAAAAGTTTTAGCGGACTCGGAGTGCTTTGGGGTGGCGTGTGGTGTGATTGAGTTTGACGCCATACTTTCGCATAGAGAAAGCCCCGCACAGCGGAAAACACGAAACTGGCACGGGTCCCTGCATATGTCACCCTTAAGTTGCCTCGACTTCGCGCTGGTGAACCAAGAAGTACTGAGGTGCATTTCTGGTCATATACCGAATCACGCGCATTATTTATGCCTTCGAGCAGTTGTGAACTACATGCGTGAGCAACGGGTGTGAGGTAACCCTGTAGTCTAGCTTCAAGTTGCACATTGAAAGTATCGCTAGTTTCATTTCGGCAAAAAAAAAAGAGAGTACAGCACTAGCCAGAACGCAATACAGAGCAATGAAAACATCCCGGACCGATAAACATACGGCAGTGAAGTTGAGCCCAACCCGCAAAAGGGATGCGCCGCTATGTCGGGAATGGAACATTGTCTGTAATCTTGGGGAATTTCTCTGTCCAGTTAGTTAGTATTATGAGCGCATAGTGAGGCCGTGTATCGTTAAGCTTACCTCGAATGTAGAGCCCCAGCACTGACAAGTATTCAGACTCAGTTCACCATATGGCCGAGCAGATAATACTCACATTTATTTTGTGTGACATCCGTGCGATAGGGCTTCGGTTCGACCTCCAATCCGAGGGTCTTGAGAACCTGACGCACCGTCCTATCTCCAATATAAAATGGGAAAATAACATCTACCAATGTCGTTGAAGAGGGCTCAGGTATATCCTTCCAGCTCTTGCGCCAAAAGAATTTCTCGGGGCAACCGTCCGAACCATCCAAGACGACTTGCGGAATGTTTTCATGTTCAACGTCGTCGCCTTCCCCATCTACCTCCTTGCCTTCCTCTCCACAGCGCTAGGCAAATATTAAATACTGTCAAACCCAGTCGGTGTGAATCAGGCGGCGCTCACATCCTTGGTTTTCCATCCATACGTAAGGTCACTCGGCATTGAAGGATTTTCTACCGAGAGCCGAGCCTGAGAAATTGGTGGATTCTGGCCCATGATCCGGGAACGGGGACGAAGTGGCTGGGCGCATTTGGAGGAGACTTTAGACCTTGACCTTGCTTCTTGTGTCTTCTTGAGGATAACGTCTACCCATTGGCGTTCCACTTGGACCGAGAGGTAGCTGTTTTTGTCGCTAGCATCGGGGGTAATGGTAACTATCACCATCGGTCAGCTCATGGATGATGCAAGAATGAACGGCCAACTCACAAAAGTCGCCAAGGGTAAATGGACCCGCGTAGACGTCCGAGCGCACCATTCCCCAGTTGCTGAAGAACATCCAAGGGTTTGATCGATCCCTGTGCACTAAGACATTTTCGACTGCCTGAAGGACAAAAACAATGATATATGCGGCTGGGTGGTTGAAATATAACGTACGTCCAAGTACAGCGTGAACAGGCTCTCAGGGTCCTTTTCTTCCTCCGTCCAATCTTGCCGATCAAGATAATAGTCTGATGGATGAGCTCTGTGTGAGTGTTTTGAATGTACCTATCGGTTGAGATACGAACTTTTCTCTAGGTATCCGTAAATCTGAGACAAGCCTTCCGAACGATCAATACCATACGCAGTATTAGTCATCTCCAGGCCCCTCTTCGTGTGGAAATTTTTGTCATCCTTTTCAGCGTGAAACTGTGATAACAAAGTTAGAGAGTGGGTGAAACCGTCAAAATATGTAACTAACCTTATAGGTCTCAATGTTATTGTCCAAATACCGACGCGTCATGACCAAATTCTCGTTAGGCTTATTATCATCCAGTGTGGTACTCATCCAGCCGACGGTATCGAAATATCGACCACTCTGGAGAATCATTGACCGCCACCCACCACTGGGAGTCTGATACCGCTCACAGTAACGTTTGTGCGAATGACCTGAAGGTCACCAAACACGCATGAGAGGAATCTTTGAATTTATAATACCGCAAACTAACCGCCAAACATGAGAATCGGTTTTCCGGGGTGCTTTTTGCGAATCGCATCGTGGATGAGCTTCACTGAAAGGTTGATTAAACCGTTAGAGCTCCCCGCACGTGTCATGGTAGATAACGAGCTTACTGCTGTCATGGCTTTTAGGCTTCGTTTGCCAGGTTAGTCCGTTCGTCATTGTATATAAATTGTGATCCAGCTTACGTTTTTAGCGTCAACGTGACCCAGGACCAGAAAGATATCGGTTGGCAGTTCAAGAGCCCCTTTGAACTGCAGCCAGTATTAGACGGGTCATGCACGAGACGAATGTACCAGCTCACCCATTCTTCTTTAACCATGTCTTCAACTTTTGTGATGGAGATATGCTTATCGCCCTTCCCTAACAGCAACTCAGAGGACAGAACCAGGATGATTCGTCACCCGCGACTTACGAGCATTATGAAACAGAACCCCGAACGCCAAAACTTTATTCCTGCGCCAGACATTAATGGATATCCATGACAAGCTCAAACCACTCACTTGTTAGGGGTCTTCCAATACCGGTATGGAGCTAATGCGCGGATTGAGTGAGTTTTAGCCCCGAGTGCTCTTATAAAACTTACAGCCAAGGAACTCCCGCTGGTCTTCGCCGGTGAATGAGCGTGTCTTCTGAGGATTTAGTCGACGGATGTTGCTAGTAAGATACCTGCCGCCCCATCGATCTGCATACTTCGACATGCTATATGTGGAAACCCCCGTCAGTCGGGAGCCAGCTCATGAGACCAAGAGAGCTGAACTTACACATACTCGACGATCTCAGCTATGATAAGTCAATAAGCACGCGCCCTGAAGCGGGTAAAGTTGAAACAAATCTTACGTGTGCTGAGATCGTGGCTAAATGGCATAGGTCAGACAATCGCGACTGCAGGATGAGTGCGGAGATATACGTACTTTCCGGGAACAATTGCGTCATATCTCATATCTAGATACATTTGGCGGACAGCCTGCCCATTGACCGAGTCTGGGGTAAGGACTTTGTCGGTCAAGCCATGTCCAATACGGCGGTCCCCAGTATCGACGAGAAAGAGATCCACTTTATCGTGCTAATTCCACAAACGGTCTATGATCAGTTGAAGCGAATGCAGAAGAGGCACAGCGACCAACCTGAGCCTTTAACCTCATATGATTGACAAATGAATAAAAGTCCCCGAATGTACCACTAGAATTCTCTAAGTTTTAAAACAAGAAGGCTGAATGTAAAGCCAACCGACCTCCAGCTCAGCTCGGGGAAAACGTTTTTAGGATGTCCGAGCATCCATCCTAAGGAATCAAGTCAGTACACAATCCACACCGAAATAAGTGTTGCACTCACCGTGGATATCAGTGGTGTGCAAGACGTTCACTAGGAATCAAAAGTTAGGAACAGCCTTACAGCAGCAGACCTTCGACATACCATCACCCCAAGTCAAAGGCACTTTAGGGGTTGGAATTGGCCTGGGGTCGGCAGGGGTCAAGGCGACCACCCCTGCAACAGTGGCAAGTAAAGGAAATAGGTATTTTGTTTTCATGATCATACCCATGCACGGGGGAGCGATGCCTCCAAGTCACTGAGGGGTAGCGGTTATATAGTATTGGGGCCATTCCTTTTGGTCGGTGCTCCATCGTTAGCGCTTTTGCTGGAACCAATCAATAGTCCTCGATTGACAGGTGGACAAAGAGATAGGATATGGTCTATTTGGAGTTAGTTTTGAGTATTCAACTGATGTAGGGTACGTAGCTGTGAACCGAAACTAGACACATAAATACGTACGTTGGAATTCCATTTAACCATCCTGGAGATAGGAAGGATCAGCGGTTACATATGTTTCGTTAATCAACCATTTGAAGCGAACAAGGAAATACTGGCTACAAGAGGCGTTGAAGGGTAACGCTGGGAATGAAATCAGCGAAAGGCGGCACGAGAGGGTGAGGGGTCGACTACTAGGTCATCCTCCATGGTAGGCCACAGAGTTGAATGTCAGGAGGGTTGGCCATTGAGATCCTGGTCGAAAGTGCCAAGTCGTTCGTCACAATGATCGCGCGTCGAAAAGGAAGCGTTGACCCTTGATGATGCCAGCCTTCATATTTGACTAATTAGTGCTTTACGCAAAATCATGGCGCCTGCGACCTGACAGACGCGGGTTGATTGCGGCGGGGTTACTCATATCAGTGCGATGGCTCCAAACCTGTGGGACCCAGTGTAAACGTGACTGCCGCAAGCCACATAACGACTGGCCGCAATGCCTAGATTGCTACGCTAGTCCGTGTCCATGCGCATATAGCCTGTTTCTTTACAACACTCGGTCTCACATTAAGTTGTGCTTGCGCGACGCCATGAATATGCGTCATGAGGGGGGGGGGGGGGGGGGGCGTTCGGCCGGATTGGAGATAGGAAATGTGATTACAGAACGATTATAAAAACAGTCAGGCGTAGAAGACGTGCGAAATCCGGACAATGTCCCGAAGAGAAAAACACATTTAATCATCGGCCAACGTCCAACATTGGGACCGCCAACTTCAGGATAAAATCGGCAGCCAGGAAGAACTTTGGTCCCATGAAATGTGGCGCTGGTGAGACCTATTCTGGGAAGGGGACATTGTTGGTGATGGTGCTGAATTTACCTGTACATCGAGTCAGACTCATTGGTTATCAGTGTAAGAGAAAATGCCATCTGCTTACTTCGTACATAACGCCCCAATACTAGCGCGTGAACTCATATTTAGCTCGTGCACACGGTAGCCCATAAGAGAGTACTTACGTAGGTTTTGGGTAATTTTTTCATTATATGGCTTTGGTGTATCCGTTATATTGAGTTCCTTCAGAGCGGCGGACACACTGGTGGTCCCGATATAGTACGGGAATATAACATCGACAACCTCGTTGGGGGAGAGATTTGTTTTGCCGAACCAGCTTTTACGCCAAAAGAACCGCTCGGTGTTGCCGTTTGACCAATCCAAGGGGACAAAAGGAATATTGGTGTGTTCGACGTCATCGCCGGTGCCATTCGTTAGCGAGCCCAGCTCGCCACATTTCTGAATAGGCGGGACTAATGTATTAACAGGGGTCAGAGCCAGAGTCGGATGGGTGGACATACGTCAACAGTTTTCCATCCCCAAGTAAGATTGCTTGACGGCTCTGGCGCGTCTATAGCAAAACGAGTCTGGGAACCGTCTTCAACCGCGGACAAAATCTTGCTTTCGGTCTGGGAATGGAAAGGCTGGGTATCATGGGATGTAGTCTTGGGTGTGTTGGGTTTCTTATTCCTGGGATCCCTTCGGTTCCGGGTTGCAATCACAAGATCGTCAACTAAATGCCTTGGAACGGGAACGGTCAGGTAAGTGCTGTTGTCTCTAGCGTTCGGAGTAATAGAATCTAAGATCCGAATGAGTGAGTGCATATAACGAGGAACAGGGAACTTACAGAAATCTCCAAGGGTAAATGGACCGCTGTAGATATCTGCGCGTACCATACCCCAGTTGCTGAAGAACATCCAGTCCTTTGTCCGATTCTGGATAAGCACATTCTCCACAGCCTGGGAGGAATATTAGCTACATGAACTGAGAACGCATTAGCAACCCCGAGGCTAAACGTACGTCCAGGTAGAAGTTGAAGAGGCTCTCTTCGTTGTTATCTCCTTCTTCCCAGTCCTTTCGGTCAAGGTAATAGTCTGATAAATAATTGTAACTGTTAGCGCCTTGTACACAAACACTCGGTTAACAGGCAAACCTACTCTTCTCTAAATATCCATAAACTTGCGACAAGCCTTCTGCGCGATCGATACCAAAGGCAGTGTTGGTCATTGCTTGACCCTCCTTCGTTTGGAACTGAAGGACATCCGTCATATTAGTGTGGTACTGGTGGAGGAGTCAATATAATTGACGATATCGGCTAACAATAAATACGAACCATGTATGTTTGAATATTGTTGTCCAGGTATCGGCGCGTCATTTCGAGATGCTCGGTTGGGACATTGTTATCGAACTTCATGCTCATCCAGCCGACAGTGTCAAAGTAACGTCCGCTTTGGAGAATCATTGACCGCCAGCCACCTTGTTCATTCTGATACCGCTCACAATACCGCTTGTGAGAGTGCCCTGAAAACCAGGCTGCGTTACAGCAAGCGCCAGACGAATGAACGAAGCGACGGACCTCCGAACATGATAATTGGCTTTGCAGGATGCTTTTTCCGAATCGCATCATGAATGAGCTTCACTGCAAGCGACGTATGAGCTAGGCCATGTCAAGTTCGTCGCCGAATGCACTTACTGTTGTCATAACTCTGGGGCTATGTAAGCTGAGTGAGTTACAGAAATTGATCCAAAATTGGGAGTGCACCGTACCTCTCGGGCATCAACGTGCCCGGCTATTAGATAAACGTCAGTCGGTAGTTCGAGCGCGCCTTTGAACTAAGCCTCAAAGTTAGTCAGTATTCGAGACTTAGCTGCGTCACCTACCCATGTTTCATTAACCATCACCTCAACCTTCTTAATGGCGATTTGTGTATCGTTGGGGCCTGGAATTAGTGATTAGACTTGACGATGTAGCGCGGATAAACGACCAGATGCTCACGGTTATCATGAAAGATTACGCCGAAAGCTAAGACCTTTTTCCTGTTCAAAGAGTTAGGCTGTGTATAGCCAAAACTAAACAAGCTCACTTGTTGTCTGACTTCCAGTATCGGTAAGGAGCTGTCCATCTCGTTAATCACTAGGCAATGACAGCGTCACCTGGGCAAACTTACCACCCAAGAATTCTCTATCGTCCTGCGTCGAGTTTGAGTCCACACTCTTGGGATCGACACGACGGATATTGCTGGTGAGATATTTACCCTTCCATTTATCTGCGTAGGAAGTCATCCTGAGAAGGGGGATAAGTTGCACGCTAAGTTCAAAGGGGTGAACCCGAGCCTACACGTATTCTACCGCTTCCTCTAAGCAAAAATAGTTAGCATGTACCAAAGCTCAAACAACATACAACATACTCGAACTAAGGTCATGACTGGCAATCATAATGAGTCAAATGTTACAACAGGCACAAATGGTGCTCTTACTTTCCGGGAACAATCACATCATAGTCGACATCCAAATACATTTGATTGACGAGCTGGCCGTTGATGCTCCCAGGAGCAAGGACTTTATCGGTCAAGCCGTGTCCAATGCGGCGGTCTCCGGTGTCGACAAGGAAAAGGTCGACTTGCTTTCGCTGGTTTGCAAGTAATCCACGGTCGACGGAAGCTCCGGGAATAGCCATGAAACAACTTACCTGGGCCGCGGCACGCATATGAGTGACAAATGAATAAAAGTCGCCAAATGTGCCGCTAGAGCCATGTAAGGTCACGATACCGATCAAATACATCACGGGAGAATAACTCACCTCCAGCTTAGTTCGGGATAGACCTTTTTGGGATGTCCAAGCATCCATCCTATGGACGATAAAGTTGCGTCAAAAAGTAGTTGCAAAAGGAGCGTTCAACACACCCACCATGAATGTCGGTGGTATGCAGTACATTCACTGAGAGACGCTGTTGGAAACTATCCCGTGCATTGAGCGGGGCTATATCTTACCATCTCCCCACGTCAAGGGCGCTTTGGGGGTTGGAATAGGGATATTGGGATCGTCAGGAGTCAAACATGCCACCCGACCAGCAGCAGCAAGTGCCAAAAGTGAGTAAGCCCCTTCATATCGACGTGAATAATACACAAGGGCGAGTGCTCCCGACAAGTTCGACACCTGAGTTTTATACCTGGGCCGACCGGCGCCCTGTTCGGTGCCTGCTCCTGGGCGCCTTTCCGCAGCCAATCGGGGACTGACGATGGGTCGCGAAACAAGGGCATTTCCACATGTGCCTGAATCCAGTGTTCAAGTAAGACCGGTGAATGAAGATGCGAGTCTCGATGTGTAGTGTTGGAGTTGCCGGACTCGGGTATTGGACAGTTCATCAATTATGCCGTTTCGTGATTAAAATAGGTCAACCAAGTGAAGCAGAGTCCATGTTAATTATATTGCGGTTATCAAGATTCATCCGCGTAGTCGGTCTATGGGGATAGAGTGTAAGCCGCTAGCAAGGAATTCCACTCGACATGCAGGTTGTGGTGATTGTCGGGCAGGTTTTGTTCGAGGACCGCCTCGGGATCACGGGAAGAGAGGCACGGACCCTGAATAACTTGATGTGCCGTTTTGGGCCGATTCTGGGGTGACATGCAAGAAATCTGGGGTAGGTCGATGTAGCGAGATCTCTCTCGCTGCATGCCCGTTTAAGGTCGTTGTCTATTCAGGAAAACGGTACGAGGCCATTGCTCATATCTACAGACCACTTCACCTATCTGGGTAGGATCAGCCACACGACCCCGAGAATTGAGGGTTGATGTCTTCCAATAGGAGGTATAACATTGTACACGCCCGGCAATACATCCAACCCCATATATACGATATTCTAAAAGCCACTGCCCGCAACCCTCAAGCCCTCGAGCTTTTTCAACACCTCTCCAACGGTTCGATCCAACTCGTTGGCGATGTTCTTTTGTTTCGTATTCGGGAGCATCGCGAATCGCTCGCACAGGTCTCCGTCAACGACCGCTTTAACGGGAACATAGTAACCCCGATAGGCCAAATGATCCCGTCCGACTAGACTTGGGTGTTCTGAGCGCATGTGTTGTTCGAGTGTAGTAATGAAATCGACGTCTTCTTTGCTCGCGAGCGGGATCAAGACTCCGATCGTCCCGTGCAACCCGGTGTAGACGACGACATCGCGTCCACCTGGTACGAGTGCCGCCCTATGGACGCTGGAGACGATATCGCCAACATTGTAGTGCGCGAGGAGCTTAGTCTTGTGCGGTGCGCCATGCAAAAACTCGCGCTCATGCAGGATGCCTGCGCCCGTTGGGTCGTCGTCGACTTGGGTAGAAACATTGGGCGGCAATCGGTTGATGAAAATATTGCCAAACTTGTCACCCACGGCTACGGTGTCGTAGTCGACCATCGTAGTCGAAGTGACCCATCGAGCGGACGTATCGTCGGCAAACACGAGCAATCGGTTGCTCTCGACCTTGTAAGTCGCAAAGTGAACCGACTCTTGCATATCTCCAACGATAATGCGCGAGCCTTGGCTGTTGAGTGTGACAACCGGGGACATGAAAGCCTGGAATTTCATGTGAGCTTACATAATGACTGAGTATATGCTCTGCGTACCTTGTTCTCTGCCTTTCGCAACAGCTTTTTCTTGCCCATCTCGTATATCCTGAGCACCTTACCGACACCAGCGCATAGTCGGCCCTTGATACCCAACAGGGCCAATGGGACGTCGTCTACTTCGGTCTGCAATGAAATATATTAGTCACTCAATCTGAATAGCTATTGATATGCGTACCTGGTGCAGAAGCTCCAATCGTCGGCCCTCATCCAAGATCTTGTACGTCCTCAGATACCCAGTCGTGCTCGTACGCGGCAAAACACGAGTATCCTTGGCCGTCCCAACAACCAAGAACAACTCGCCCTCACGCGCCGCAAACGGAACGACTGCAACCGAAAACGCCGATTCGTTGTTATCCAACTCGAGTTTAAATAGCGTTTTGGGCTACTCGTCGCGTTAGAACTACACTTGCGACTGGTACAGCAGACGTACCTCGGTAGGATCGATAATTCTTATGCAGCTCGCCCACTGACCCGCGCCCGCTCTAGGAAGTCCAAAAACCTCGGGTGGTAGGTCGACCATCTCCTGATCGATCTGCTTTCCGGCTTGTTTCTAACACCCAGTCCATATCAACGCTTGCACGGCCCAACACACCAGGCCAACGCACCAATTCCGCCAAGCGCTTATCCTTGGCTTCAGACCCCCACGTCCGATGATCGCCCTCGATGAGGTAAAACAACTGGTTCTGAGGATGCACCGCAATCTTTCGAGGCGTATACGACAATGGCATCGAGACTTGTTTGAGTTTATCGCTCAGTTTAGGAATTTGGAAAATCCTTATTGGTTGATTGAGATCATGTACAAAAAAGAGAGTAAATGACTTACCGCAAGACACTGCCTGCTATTCCAATCAACCCCTCTGGGCATAGCTCCGCCGAGAAACTCCACGCGTGGTCCAAGTTTTCGTAGGTGAGTGGCGAGAATCGGAGGAGGTTTTGGTGGGTATAGTTGAGCCACGATCGAGATGAAAGCGCAAGGATGCAGGTGTTGCGTTGGACCGAAACTCGGGTGAGCCGGACAGCTCGGGTGCCCAAGAATCTAAACATCAAATCTCATAAACCACTGGCCAATTTGCCACCCCGTTGCACAAACCGTGTCCGAGTATCCGTCAACTGTCCATTCACAGGGTCCAGCACCGTCCTGAGCAAAACTCCGTTGGATAACCCAATGTTGACAAACATCGTGGGCACATTTTTGTCAATACTCGCGTCCAACATCTCGGCTATGCAAATCGATGATGGGGGAGCCGTAAGTGCCTACAAGCGCGCAGCATGTTAAATGTGTCGACAAATATGGTTAGAAAAGACAAACCTGCAAGGAAATAGTCTCCAATGTCGAATCTGGGTCCAAGGAGATAACCCGGACGGTCATATCCTCGCATCCAACAGCCTACTCTCCGTCAGCTTTGCCCTCGATCACGAATATGAGACCCACCAAATACGGGCTACGCTGCCTACCCTCGGCAACCTCGGCAATACTCATGCACACAACAGCACTTCCAACAGCACGCATTTCGCCGTATTCCTTAATACCAACGCATATCAGCACCCAACTTTGACCTGTCCATAGATCACGCACCTGAAGTACACCATTCAAATCCAACTCGAAATAGACCAGTTCTCCAGAGTTGAGAGCAACACAGACTTGACGCGTGTTGGTCGTCGCCGCCGCGACCTGTCGGCCTTGAGGTGCTCGCCACTCGGTCACTCCCGCTGCGGCACCTGCAAACATTCGCGCCAGTCAGTAACCAACCGCGCACCATCACATGATTGCCAGGAACACACCTCCTTGCGCGGGTCGAACATGCCTTACACCACCCGGATGAACCTGAATCAACCCTCCATTATCTGTGAGTTGCTGTACAGCCAACGTCGGGGCCGAACTCAAGAATCCCGTCTCGGAGACTTCCTCGATCGTTTCACCAATGGAGAGGACGAGGGTGCCGTTAACGAAGGAGAGGATAATGTAGGTGTCATATTGATCTAAATGAATGTCAAATTATTAGAAAAACTCAAGGAAGTTGCAGGGGTTGATGCCTACCATCGTCATTGACCTTGACCGTCCACACTCCATTCGGTACACCCGGAAGCTCAGAGCTGACGCTTTCCTCGACTTCCAAGCCATGTCTTAACGTCCTGAAAGTCGAACGAGCACCTTTTCCGCAAGCCAAGTAGAATTGTGGAGTATCGCTTTGCAGTGTTGCCGGTGCTAATCATATCCATATAAATGATAGCTTTATTATATTATTCACTAAGAGCTCACCATTAGAGTTGGGACCAAACAAATTGAGCACACGCGCATCGACGATCGGGCAGAGGCTGGTCATCTCGTCGGCTAGTACAAGATTGTCAAGTGGGTGAGGAGTGAACCAACATGGTGATAGCGCAGAGGAAGAGATGCCGTTGTTGCGGTAGGAGGTAGAGGTGAACTCGGGTTCGGAATCGTCGTCACCGAGTTTTTGGAACTGGTATAGGTGGCTAAAATAGGTGGGTTAATATCATGCGGGAGCTACACCGCAAGTGTGTAGAAGTACGAGCAAGGGGGAGACTTACTGATCGCCACCTTCGGCGGCAACAAACAAGAACCCACTCTTGAGGATACACAAACTGCTCGCAATTGGGACCGTGTCAAAATACTTGATAGTCATCGACTTGACAACTTCATCCTCGTGTTCGAGCGTAACCTTGTACAGGTCGCCAATTTCGGATTGTAATAGGAAGAAGAATGCACCCTGTGAAACGCGTGAGATTAAAGACGAGGTGAATATCAGGAATGCTAACCTTCATCTTGTGCATGACGGCACTAGTGATAATCATCCCCCTCTCCTCGTCTCCTCCCCATGGTGAGCGTCGCCTAGGAATAGGAACTCGATGGGCACCGGTGGCATTATCACTCGTGTCCACCGGTCGGTAAATGATATGGTCCTCGCAACACACAAGTACACCACTTGGCCCATCAAACGCGTTTGTGTTGGCTGATTGACCACCGGGCACTTGTACAAGCAGATTCGCGCGGGGGTCGGTTGGCTCTGAGTGTTTGCGCACAACGTGGTTCAGCCCCAAGTCGAGTTCGTAGAATGTTAACATCTAAGCAAGAACTTAGCAGCGTATCAAATATAAAACAGGGCATGAACACACCTTTTCGGCATTCTTAAACGCCTGACCAGTGGGATCCGCATCCGACTCGGTGTAATCCACCTCGAGTGCTGCGAACAGCGGGTTCTCAAATCCGACGTCTACTCCCACAATCGCATGAATAATAGCCCCATTTCGGTGCGCCTCGAGAGGACTGCTGATAGTCAAATTCGCCGCCGCGTCACGGTTGAGTACGTAGACTAGTTTGGATTTTTCAACGGCGGAGATCATTACTGAGCGGCCCTTGGGGTCTACCGCGAGCATTTGACCAGGAACGATGCGTCGGGAGCCAGACTTTCCGTATGTTTCTTGTTGGAGCTTGAGGAAGCTATTTGTTTTGGGGTCGTATTCCAGTACAATAATGCGGCCCGAGTCCGAGCCAACGATGCAGTAGTCTGTTTCACTTAGCATCAAACGTATAGCTGAGCTTGTTTCCTCACCTTTTGTTCCACCCGTCAACCTGAACGCAGCAATACTCCTAATCGTGCCAAATGCATCCTGGGCGAGAACAGTGCTGATTTTGCCAGTGGACGAGTCCGGACGGAGTAATTCGAGCGACGTTCCGCGTGAAATAATAATTTCTTGTTGTCGGATGCCGCTAAAATTGCCTACGATGGCCTGCGTGATGGCCGTTGGCCCCTGCAGCGTCAAGTTGTACAGATGCATGTCGCGGAAGGGAGCAAATAACAAGACAAGCGCCAGAGACGCGCTTGCGTAACATGCGTCACGTGCAACGGTTCATCCTATGTCGACCATGACTGATGCCTTCTTGTGCGAGTGGCCCGCATGTCTAGAACTCTGGATCACCACCAAAAACATGGAAATACTCGAGGCCTCAATCACAAACTCAATACAAGACTGGATTAAAAACACCGATATTTCTCTACACGCAACTCGCCTGTCATCTCGATCATGCTCCACCCCGCATAACAAGCTCAATAGCCTGGGCGGCCCATATTATCTGAGTACTAACCGACTCCACATGTTATACCTATATTCCCGGGATGAAATTTCACGCACGCTCGCAGCTTCAAGATATCAAGATACAAACCGTTTCGCGTACCTTTCGTGGCATTCCACACGACGCTCAACCTCAGTAGATCTGCATGCCAGTATTACCGTATAGTTATACGTATAATTCTGAGACTCGGTAAAGCGTGTGGATTTATTCTCCCTCAACATGGTGCGTGCCGTGCTCTCGTTTTTGAACGAATCGATACATTCGCGGCGCAGTAGCTGCACACGCGATGATCGCGACGCTTAGTACAACCATCGCAGTCCTCAATTTTTGATCTATTTGTAGTGCTTAGACTCTCACATTGGTGTACATGTCCAACACGCACGCATATACGCACCTAATGGCTGTGTGAGCCGTCTGGGGAAATGTCAGGGGCGCGTGTTGGAATCAAAACTGGTCATGGATCGCAAAGTCATTATCCGAATACGGTTGTGGTGGCCTCGCCCAGAGTATTGGCGTTCCGATCTCGAGCCCCGATCCATCCTGCATATCCTTATCAGGTATGTACCAGTACTGTGTGCCTTCTCAGGGAGCTAAACGACATTTACATCACTTAATTCACCGACTGACACCGTAGGGAAATTTTGCACTTGCTTGTTATCGTTTATAATACAGGCAGAGTGTTGCTGCTCACGCCTGCACGTATGGACAAACCACCATATAGCCGAAGGAGTTTCTAGCTCATCTCAGGCGCTTACATCTGGTATCTCATCAAAATGGACTAGGGCAAGAAACGCCTCAAGGTATCTCAACCACGGCTACCATACAGTGATAACGAGTTGGCTTGGCGCTGAATCACTTTGTTGCTGGCCGCATCTATGCCCGCATTGCCAACTGCCATATTAGCACAAGATGGTCCCTGAGCAACGCGGGCCACGGTTAGTGCAGCCCGCAACTCTCAGGTTAAATCCAAAGCGTACTTAAAGTGTCGTTTAATTGCCCTGTAAGTATATGATTGAACCCGATTCGTGAGTTACTTGCTAAAGGTCCCCAGAGTATTCGGGGATAGCGCCCGGGCATCGGGCATCGTAGCCCGGACTTGTTTGCTCGGAGTCTTTGACCTAGTAAACGATCTTACAGTAAAGCGAGTATATAAGTTGCGACCAGTCCTACAACCATACCAGAGACTCAGAAACACCTCTTGTACTCTGATAATCGTTCAACACCTAGTTCAAAATGACTGTAGTACCGGCGCCGGCGAAAATTCTACTCACAGGTATAGTTGCAATCATTATCTTACTGCGCTAGTGCTGACATCGTAAACGAAGGTGCCAACGGATACGTGGCCGTTTATGCAGCGAAAGACCTTCTCGAAAAAGGCTACAGTGGTAAGTTGGCCCGACCATAGCCATCCATACCAGCTTACCGTGTCTCCTAGTGGTTGGAACCGTCCGTTCTGCAAGCAAGGGGGACGAACTCGTAAAACTGTTTTCCCAATATGGCGACAAGTTCAGCTATGCGTTGGTTCCTGATATCGCTAAGGTAGGACTCTCGGGCAAAAGACACATATTGCTCATATGAAGACGTCTTGACAGCCTGGTGCCTTTGATCAAGTTATCAAGGAAGGAAAGTATGATGGAGTGGCCCATGCTGCATCTCCGGTTAATGTTCCAGGTGGATCATTCGACGGTACGCTATGGAGTTTGAGCGCGAGCCGCGCTAGTTACTAACTCCAATATGTTTCGTTAAGACTTCGTAAAGCCCGCTGTAGCAGGAGCGGTAAATATTCTCGAAAGTATCAAGGAGCATGGGTGGGTACCAAATACTCATGAATACAGCCGCATATAATATATTCGCTCATACGCAATTCACAGGCCGACTGTGAAGCGGGTGATAGTAACTGCGTCGTTCGTTTCTATGTTACAATATGCTATGGTTCAACACAACGAGGTACTTATCCTGATCGACCTCCCCGTGGTTTATACCGTCTGATACATCCATCTAGACCCACTGGAACGAGAAAATTTTCGAGATGATCAAATCAAAGGGAGATCAGGTCTCGCCTATGGAACTTTATGCCGCGAGCAAGACACTTGCTGAAAAGGCGGTTTGGGAATTCGTAGAGAAAAACAAAGGCTCGCTCGGTTTTGATCTCGCTACCATTAACCCGAGCTATGTAAGATTCTAGAGCAATTTCGTGATAGCACACACTGACCTATTGTTTTCAGATTCTAGGAGTAAGCACATCTTACTGCTGTTTAGATGCCGGCCAAATGCTAAGAAACCATTATTCAGGCTCCTATTCATCCCGTCACATCGCGCAGTCAACTCACCTCGACGAATAACGTTTTGGAATCTGCCAGCCAGCCTCATCCAGAATCAGAACTTGCGAATTTCGCTCACTTTTTTGTCAACGTCAAGGATGTCGCCGCAATCCATACCGCACTCTTCAGCCACCCTGATGCAGGCGGGCATCGAGTAATTACCGTTGGGGGTGGGACGAGCTGGCAAGACATTTGTAAGTACTCCGAAGTTGGCGACTTACTGGTAGCGCAGAACTGATAACAGATACAGATGACATCCTCAATGAAGAACCTGCGTTCCCGAACGTACCCAAGGGAAACCCCGGTGTAGGTAGGAATCCTGATTCTGGTACTGCCGCTTGGGATACCTCGTATGGCAAGGAGCTTTTGGGCCGCGATTTCATAGGCGCCAAGGAAACTTTCCGCGACACGGAGGCATATTACCGCCAGAAAGGATGGTCCTTCTTTAAGAATTGATTTTATGAGGAGCGTGGGTGTTCAAATTGTCTGATGTGAATTCATTCCTGGAAAGCTTGTGTCTGTGAACGGAAACGATTATCCCCTATCTGCACAATCATGACGATGATCCGTTTATAAAAGTAGCTCGCCTGGCATCTGTACTTAAGCGCCATTCGTGAGACTGATACACAGATTTTCCCGAAGTGATGATCTGCGATGTAGTCACAGGGCAGTAGCAGATCGGGTCCGACGGAACGCAATTTGCAATCCAATCGGCGGCCCTCAGCGCTACGTTGGTGATTGATCCCTATGTGTTAGTATATGCGCTCTGATCAGATTTTCCCAAATTATTTGGAGTTCTAATAGCGGAGAGAGCATCCAGTGGACTATGCTCCACCCTAAATTGTCGTTAAAATTACATATTTACTTGTTCGGCAATGAGGCTCATTGTGCCAGAGCTCGGTACTGATGCGTACGAATCCGAACGTATTTATGATAGGCGCCCAATACAATAGGTGGCATGTGGGACTTGTATTTCCACACTGTTTTTGGGCATCATATTAACACTGAGTTAGGTAACGGCGATACGGCCAACCCCATTCCCGCAGTTAGCACTACTTGTTGGCTTACGTTTGTGCTTAGAGTCCTGTCAAAGCAGGGAAGCCTATTGCATTCAATTTACATTACATGCTTTCACAGCTGCAAAACTTCGTAAGTACATGACTCGTGCAAGTTTAGAACTTGCAGCTAAACGGATACGAAGTTGCTATCAGAAGGTGTTAATACGTATACATATTTACTAACAAACTTGCCAAGAGTTGCGGATGCTACTGGTTAACTTGGTGGGCTCAGAGCCGTCGTTTTTTACCTTGTAAGTGTCGCAAATACCCCCAACCGAGGTGAGATTGAGTGAGGGAGCATCGAACTGAGCAACATCGCCATAGTTGCAGTTGAGATCGACTAAAACAACACCGTTGGAAGCAATTATCTGAGACATCAGCACGGTGCGCTTGTATTGACTATATCTAGGGCTAGCCAGCTAGTTGGGCAGATTCAGAGATCACTCGCGTCGAAAAGTTGCCGCAGGAGCGGTAGAGCTTGCCGAACGTCTGCACGCAGTACGAGTCGATCTTCACGGTTCCTCCACCGTTATGTTGTACAACTTGCTTACTAGCAGACCTGGCACCTCCGCCAATAATATTGGACTGACCAGAGGTCTGCTTCATGGCGATGGCGCCCTTGCAGACATCCTCAGCCTGGTTAGCACCGACGACAACGTTCCTAAGAACGGAAGGTTCAGCCGTAGAAAATAGGTAACAGTCGAATGCGCTCACTGAAGAGTACTCCCGGACTGAATCAAGAAGACGGCATCGGTGTCCCACCCTCAGTCTGGTCGCTACATGTACTAGAGACGCGATCGAAACGAACGTTTCCGCCTAAGCATATGATTAGGTAGTTACAGTAATTTCTCGCTCAGGAATCTTATAGGTCTCACCGTCGAAAGTACCAGCGACAGCAATCGGCGTGCTCAAGCTAGAGGTCTTGGGAGGAGTCGGGAAGGTGCAGCTCGCTGCACGCTTGATAAAAGGTGGAGCCTCTGCGTCGCGGCGAACAAACTTGTCAACATGAGTGGTGGTAAGTGAGGAAGTGGCCTCAACAAATTGCATGAAAATGGCTGCGATGACCGAAAGAGTGGCGACTGGGATGGCGAACATAGTGAAGGTGGTTAGCAAGTGCTTTTGGAAGGCTCCCCGGGATGAATAGGAATTATAGTTGCCAGGGTATCACTCAGACAACGGGCTCAAGCCACGCCAGTAGAGGCACCACGATGGGTCGCAGCAATCGTTTGACGATACCTGTAGTATCATGATGGACGCCCCGGTTGCAGAAGCAAGATAGGCGTGAGTACCATGCTTTGAACCCATTAAGCATGCAACTGACGATCAATGCCATACCGAGTCACCGACGCCGGTTAAAATTTTCGATTGCACACCCAGATTGGTCGAATGTCTGACAATCAAGCGCCGGACTTGTAGTGGGAGAGGTCGTAGGATCATGTACCTCCCTGATGTCAAACATTTTAGGGATACTGTTCGGATTGGTTACTATAAATTGGGAGCCCACCAAAGCTTTAAGGGTTGCGGGGTTCCCGATTGGACTCCAAGGTAGATAAGCTAACACCTACGTCAAGGGATAGTTTCCCAGGAGCTTAGACTAACACGCTACGGTTGGGAATCTCCAACGTTTATCAATTACCTAGCAACGCGTTTTCATGGCACGTTAACGGTATATTTCAGAATATGCAGCATAATTACGGGGGTTATTACGGCTTCCCGTCCATTCTCATAGCTGGACTATCCGTTGAGCGAGGAAGCGGTCGTTCGTTGATGGGCGGTCCGGGCGTGATTGTCGGGGGAATTGAAGGATAAACCTTCTCCCACGTGCTACGATAGAATCGGGCCCGCTCTAGGGGCCTTGATATTATGTCTGGACATGTCGCTAAGCTGCGAAGTGATGAACAGAACATCACTGTAAGCAGGTCTGAACCGACGCGATCGCCAAAACCAACCTGATTCAGTCGTTTATCGCCACGCGAGTTGGCTGTTATTACAGCATTACATTTCGCAACCCGTCTATGCTTTAACCGGGCGACAGTGAAGCGCGACACGCCGATTTGCTTCGCCGCAATCACCAAAGCGGTCTCTCCAGGCAATATATATGCGCCTCAATGTGAATATCCTTGACCAATTGAAGATGTCCCGACGACCCGGGTGCCCGTAAATCGAGTCCCACGTACACACTTGCAGTCCAGATGGCAAACTTGATTGCGAGTGTGCGGTAACGAATAGGGACAAAGAATAAAATAAATAGGTGGCAGGTATAATAATTTTCTGATCGGAGTACGTGTAAGATCTAACTTGGCTTATTTGAGGGCGATTCCCGGCTGGCTGTATGTAAGTGACTGCGTGCTCACGCATTGGTGTGGCGGCTAGTCTTATAGCCGCATCAAAAAGGAAGAAATTGACATATATTCTACTCCTAGTACACGACTTCACACTGTGCAAGCGTAAAACTTTCTTAATATCAAGCCTCTGAGAGTTTAGAACTTGCAGCTAAAGGGCACAAGCATGCAATCAGCAACCGGTAATGAGTGAGTAGGAGTTACGTACTAGGAGTTGGCAGTGTTGCTAGTCAACTTGGTGGGCTCGGCACCGCTGTTGTTTCCCTGGTAAGTGTCGCAAATGCTCTTGACCGAGGTAAGCTTGAGCGAGGCGGTATCAAACTGGGCAACGTCGCCGTAGTTGGAGTTAATGCCCGCCAAGACGGAGCCGCTTGTGCCAATGATCTGAGAGATCTGCACAGTACGCTTGTATTGGCTAGATTCTTATTAGTTGAATGTTCCATTGGCGTTCGGCGTTACTCACGTCGAACAGTTGCCGCAGGAACGGTAGAGCTTGCCGAATGTTTGCACACAGTACGAGTCGATCTTCACGGTTCCTCCGCCGTTGTGCTGCACAACCTTGTCGCTGGCACCCTTGGCACCTCCGCCGATGATGTTGGACTGGCCAGAAGACTGCTTGATCGTCACGGCATCCTCGCAGACGTCCTCAAACCAGACGTTATAAATGTTGCAAGGGCCCAAACAGTGGACACCTTCAGCCTGGTTGGCGCCAATGACAACGTTCCTGAGGACCAAAATATTAGGATATGGATAAGTAGTATTGGCTGGAAGCACTTACTGGAGAGTACCTCCAGACTGAACCAAGAACACAGCGTCGGCGTCACCACCCTCGCCATCTTGGCATGCACCAGAGCCGCGATCGAAGCGGACGTTGCCACCTAGACACTTGGTTAGCTTGGCATTTTCTCGTTTCAGCACCCCATAAAGCTCACCATCAAAAGTTCCGGTGACGGTAATCGGTGCGCTCAGCGTAGAGGTCTTGGGAGGAGTCGGGAAGGTGCAGCTGGCCGCACGCTTAACAAACGGAGGAGCGGCCGCGTCGCGGCGAACAAACTCGTCGACGTGGGCGGTAGTAGGCGACGGAGCAGCCTGAGCGGATTGCACGAAGATGCTCGCGACGGCGGAGAGAACGGCAAGTGAGATAGCGACCATGGCGAAAAGTAGATATCAAGTGTAGCTGAAAGACCTGGCTATGAGATTGGAAAGCTGAGAGCTGAGGGACAAGAGTGGCCGGAACTAGCGCATTTATAGCCGCTCGAGTTGCATTCAAGACCATGCACCCAAGCCACGCCAATAGAACCATCACTGACGGGCCGCTACAATCTTTTGACGGGATCCGCTGTATCATGAAGATAGTTGCACGGCCCGCTTAGAAAAATGAGATAGGAATGAGTATCATGTCTTCTGGAGAACCCATTAAGCATGTTACTGACGATCAATCGTCACACATGGGTGCTCGTGGTCAGTGTACCTAGGTTGGAATTTGCAATGCGCAGCACGAGTGGTCGAATGTCCGAAGACCCAATGCTTGGCGTGCAGCTTGCGAGGTCGCAGGGTCATGTATCATCGTGACATCAAACAGATTAGTGATATTTTCTACTGGCCGCCATAAACTGGGAGCTCACCCGAAGGCTTGGCCAGGCTTCCATTTGGGTCGCGTGGTATGTGAGTCGACTCCGGGGTCGAGGGGAAATTTCCTGGGGCTTTAGGCCAACAAGCAACGGCCTCACAGTCTCTAACCTTTACATAGTACTGAGTGAACTATTTTTACGACACGCCAACGTTATGTTTCGTGTTATGGACTATAATAATAGCGTGATTACCGCTTCTTGCTCGTTGCCCTAGTAGGACTGTCCACTGAACGGGGAAGCGGCCGCTGGTTGATGAGCGGTCCGGGCATGATTGTCGGGGGAATTTAAGGATAAACTTGCTCCCACGTAGCAACGATAGAATCGGACCCGCACCAGGTGACCGAATAATTAGACTGATACATGCCGCCAAGCTACCAAAAGATGAACAGAACATCAAGAAGCTGAGAGCCGATATGATTGCAGGATCCAAGCGTACATTGTTTATCATCTGTTTGTCGCTACCCGAGCAGCACGTGATGTCGATGTTACGGGTTACACTTTGCGACACTTTCAATCCTTCGGCCAAAACCTCGGATGTGGTACTTTCTAGTCACGAACATAGCAATCCAATATTGTGTATTAGAGGATTGGCCTGTCCCGCCCGCCCAGCGCACGAAGATATTTCGTCCACGCGCTCAAAAATAGAGAGAATACAAAAGCAACCTCGCGCATCCGCGCGTTTCAACACCCCATCTACGCAATAGCACCCATTCCAGGCCCCATCCAACTCTCCTCGCCATCTCGATCGCCACCCAGGTCTACCCTCTGGCGCTCACCTTGAGCTGGCCAGCCAGACTTGAAAGGCTCGTCAGTTAGGAAAGTCTATTTGGAAGAGTGCCTGATAAACGCTCACCAGTTTCCAAGACACGGGTCGCGTCAGGCCTGGCTCTTCCACAGATACGCTCTACGTTGCGACTCCCTGTCGCTCGTTCGGTTCGCCAACCGTAGCAAAACCCCCAGCCGACATGCCGCGAACTTGACCCCGCCGAACGATATGCAGTGTGTAGCGTTGGTTGGTAGGTCGGACTGAGCACGCGCTCAGTCGGGTCGAAGAGGTCGGTCGGGTCGAGTACATCTGAGTTCGAGATCGGGGTCGGACAATGTGGCGGGAGCATGCGGGAGGTGGGGGGGGGGACTATATGCGTGTTCGTCAGCGGGTAATGGACCATAAAATTAAATAATGTACTCACCAGTTTTGTCGGAGCGGGTCGCGTCGAGCACGTGGGCATGGCCGTCAAAATACCACAGATCCTCAAGTCCACCTGATTCGTCTGGGATTCACAAGAAGTTAGCATAAACATGAAACTAGGTCAATATTAAAAGAAGTCTTATCCTGCCCGTCCAGGACGGGCTCTCCCGACGTCCATGTCGCGCGCTCTAGTGCTCATTCGAGTCACCACCCTGGACCCCCGACCTCCATAAAGCAAGGAGATCATACGAACCAGAGGTCCGTAGCGTTGGCAAGTATGGAGAGATCTCTTCTTGTCCAGGCAAGTAACGCAGACTCCACGCTGGCCGTAAGGTGCCCTCCATAGTTGTCAACGGTTAGAAACAAGCTCCGTATTTTAGGGAGACCTGGGGTCCATGGTACACTAGCCGTATCAAAGCCACATACCGTCGAAGCCAACACAGAGGTCGTCATACAACCACCGGGACAAGGCAATTAAGGAACTTGCCCCACCTAGCCGCATGCGAGCAACTGTCCGCGCATACGTCAAGCCTGCAACTCGCCCATTGTCGCATGTGCGGCCGGACGAATGGCGGGGCCAAGAGGGATTTTACAAGTGCTTTGAGGCAATATGTAAGCCGGTGTTAGCGACGAATGTTTGGACGACTTACAGCTTTGGGGTGCGAGTCGCCACTTCGGGGGGAGGAAAGCGTTGAGCGCTGAGGTGGTGAAGTCCCCCCCCCCGGGCTTTTAAGTCTCAGAGCAACTCAGGAGGTGGAAAAGTGGCCCAGGTTGATAGTCGCGTGAAAAACGCCAACTGTATGCGGCGGACTTGGCATCGGGTCGGACCCGAATTTTGGATCAGTCAGCAAATAGAGAGCGCTCCTATTTCCTTACCGGCAAGAAACAACGGCATGACGTTGGCGATTACGCGGTCTAAATTTGGTTGATAGTTGAGCGTACTGGGCCAGCTCCACAAGATTGGAGCATTTTCCATCACCGCGCGGCGATCTACGCATACTACAGGAGATCTACGTTGTCACATTACCAATGTTCAGTCTGAACTCGCGCTCAGGGACTTCAATTTAACTCGTTCAGCCGGTGATGGTTTTTCCACTTTACAAAAGGAGCACCAGTTTACACCCGCTTCATCCACAGTACGAGTAGGGGGCAGTCTAGATGGCCAAGGAATCATCTCTACAGCATAAAACAAGTCAAAATATACAACATAACATAACAGAGTGCAGGTAGACGCAGACATGATACAAAAACATAGTCCATATGTAGCCAAACTTAAAAGAACTTGAAACGACTCCGACCTTGCCTGCCCATCGAGCCCGAGAGCTTGACACGCATCCGCTCTATACTCTCCTGAAGATCCTTGACTGGCAAGATCGGCGATCGCGGATTCGCGCCCTGGTACAGCTCCAGCGCACCCGAGTACGACTGCAGAGCAGTTACAAAATCCCCATTCGCCTCGCTCACCATCCCCGAAACTCTTGACGCTCCGGCCTTGTACCACATATCGCCGGACGCTTGAGCGATCGACTTGGCTCGTTCCAGGTTCTGCGTCATCTCGGTTGTGTTCCTAGTCGCGCATGCCAATTCGCAGAGATCACAAAGAATACTGATTTCGACCCGCCTGACTTGTCGCCTTCGTGCATCTTCCAGGAGTTGAGCCAAGTTCGTGGTCGCACCCTCGCCGTGACGAACTCTGTCAATTCGCGCAGAGACCAGCCCACAATCCAAGCGCCCTGAATGATCGCCCAGGGACATGAACAACTCGCGAGCGATAGCGACATCTGCGCTAGCATTGTAGTACTCTTTGAGCTCGCAACCGACCTGAGCGAGCCAGAGGTATAGCTTTGCTCGTTGACTCGGAACGTTGGTATTATTCAAGGCGGATCGCAGCGCGTTTAGGGCTCCCTCGTATTGGCCGTCGGTCATCAGTTTAATGCTCGCTTGAAGCACGCCGATCAAAGACACCGACTTCGTGTTTGGCTCATCTTCCTTGACGGGTGGCGGTTTTGAGGTCCGTTGCGTGGGACCAGTGCCCTCTGTAACAACTGGGACTTCAGGTTGTGGTTGGGAACTCGGTCGAGGTTGTGGTTTGTGGGCCCAAGGAGCAGGGTAGTTTAATGGTGACTGGGGGGTCGGGAGTTGGTTATTCTCTGCGTATAGCACTCGTCCTATGGCGGGAGCAGGGAGCGGTCGAGGAACCTCGATAGGGATATTGGGAGGAGAGGCGGGGGGCGGGGGCACGGGGCGAGAGAGCGGTGATGGCGCTTGGGGTATTCGAGGAGGTAACGGTGGCGGTGCAGTTGCGGTTGCTGGAAATGATCACGATCGTCAGGATTGGGAGGTATGTATGTTAATTGTTATCTCACAGCTCAAAAGTTCCTCGAGTTTCCTTTTCTCATCCTCGGCACTCATCGCACCAGCGTTCCCTGTGAGCTTTCGTGAGTGTCCCGAGTATAGTCAATACCGGATAAAAACAAACCAGCATTATTATTCTCATTCTGATTTTGAAGTCGGTGAAGGACAGCTTGAACGATGCCATCTACCGCCGAATGTTGTTGGACCTCCTCATAAGCCGGACTCTGAACATCGTTATGTTGGTTATTGAGATGAGCACCTGGTCCCTCGTCTACTGGTGGATGCACTCGTAGTCGAAGCTCGGGAAGTCGTCCGAGCCGTCCAAGTTCAAGCACCAGTGCAGGCTGAACAGCTGCCCAAATCATATCGCCTTTTCGGTTCCGAATTTCGCGTGCAAAATCCCGGCGTCGGGTTTGCCAGTCGCTGGGCAACCAAGGCGCGAGGCTCGTACAAGCTTCAGAGAGCGTTTCCTGGAAATTCAATAGGTTATCAACTCCGAAGGATTGAGCTGCTCTGTGGATTGGAACGTATCTTACCTCGTACGTATCAGCAATACGGACAACCGCACACTCTTCCTCGCCACTCGTGCCGATAAAGGTGACCAAGAGCTCGTTGCTGTGTTGAGCCTCTTGCCCATGAGCCTTGAAAAATGGCGAAAATTCAGCCTCGTGTGATAAAGTTGGAATAGACAACACTCACCCCTCCATTACGAACACCTGAGAGGCCGTAAGTTTCCTATAGCTAAGTGGTCAATATTTAGAGTCCACACGAAAGGGATTGGACAACAAACCATTTTCAAGAGGGGTGCTACGTGGAGGAGGGTCGGACAATGGCTGAGGGGCGCGAGGCGTTGTTCAAGAACTGTAGCTGACGCTTAAAGAAAGGGTCCTGACAGCGACTATCCGGATTGTGGATACGCATTGAGTTTAGGCTCGAGCGGTTGCTGATCGTCAGTCGCACATAACCCGCCAGCCAAATCGGAGGCTAGACAGGCCAACTGGGTTGCTCGAAATTGATGAATTAGGCTATCTGGATGCCATGTCTAGTTCATTGCGAGTAAAGATACAAAGGCAAGTGTGAGGGCGGCCGGTTGTCGAGGTGGAACGATGAACAATTACAGGCGCTCCAGGCACCAAATCCAATTGCAAAATGAAGCATTCCAAATCTAGTAATATAAATTACGTACAAAGACTCAAATCCACATATGTGATCCAACCGAGTGTGTACCTGACCCTTCGCCGCGTTCCTCCTCCCTCGAGTCTACAACTTGAGACGCCAGTTCTCTCAATCGTTCATTTTTGAGCGTCCGTAATTGTCCCAAGAGGTGCTCGCTCGACGCCCCGTCGCCCTTGCCACTTTTGGCCTTGCCCTTGTGTAGCGACAAATCCGACTGAGACCGGTCGTACTGAATCTGCAACGCACCAATCACCTCGTCCAATGCTCCATGCTCCAGCACAATCCGGGCCGCCTCGGGTTCGACCCGGTGCAATACATATGCTATGTTTCGTCCAAACGAATGTAAATGCCGGTGGCCTTGTTTGTTGGCTACTTGGGCTGTATGGCGAGCAACGAGATGAATGGCGTCCAGGAATCCGTGAATGGCCGAGGTGGACATTACCGCATTCTCGTGTCGCGAGCCGGCGCCTCCACTAATAGAAACATGCGTGATTTGGAGGATGGCACCAACGACAAGCTCGATATAGCTCTCGTGAACGCGCCCGATGGATACTAGAGCTGGGTAACCTTGGTCCGAACGGGTGAAGATTTGCAGGTACTCCAAGCTATTGCGCGTATCTCGGACTCGATCGACAACGTATTTCAGTACCGTACGAACAAGCGGAAGTTCGTCAGGCAAGCCTTGCGTGACGCGGAGCAGAACCGGGATGAACTGCGCAGGGAGATGATGGCGTCGAGTATTGGTCTTGCCACTTATTTCGAATGTCAGCAAGTGGAGCAAGTGGGTCTTGGCAGTATCGCTTAGCGGGACGTGAGTTTCGTTGCCTTTAAATCTTCGATCCTTGATTGCATATTCTAGCAAAGGAACTAGGGATTGTGCGATATGACGTCGGATGGCCAGAAACGCGCTGTATGGAGCCAACTTGGATATCCTATTCATCTCGGCCAATGATGATTCGGCGAGTGAAAGTGCTCCTGCCCGTTCAATATGCGGTCCGATTGTTTGGATAATGGTCAATAACTGGATCATGATCGTGTTTTCGAGTCGCGCGGCGTCGGAAGTCGATCCAATTATTGGCCAGGACTGTAGATCCGGTTCAGTTACTGCTTCAGGAGGAGTAACGCTATCCCCAGAACGCGGTACTCTGAGTAACATCCATTGCTTTAACAATACGGGAGCAAGAACTGCGATTGCACGAGCTGCGGACAGTCTGATCTGAAATCCCGTATGTTTATATGCGCTAGAGATCGTCCTCGTGCCATGCGGATGCAAAACGCTCATTCCCAACACGCGTATTATCGCTCCGAGTGGACCGCGAGGGAGATCCGTCAGCCGAATATAATGATCAAAGCTGAAAACAGGCACGAGAAACGCTAAATCAGCGTCCTTTTTTGCGTTATTGTTGGAGCCGGACTGGGTTTCCGAATTAAGGGTGGTACATGCCGCGGCCGTCCGGAATGCATCCAGAAGTGTGATCAGCGCAAAAGATGATATGGGTGTTCGCCCGTCGACATGATAACGGAGTTGAATAGAGCCTCGCACGAGTGACCGGTAATAGGTGGTTTGGAGTGTCGCCAGAGATAGTTGTGCTCTGGGTGGTTCGGCAAAGTTGATTATAGTTGCTTCTGGATTAGAGTCTGGCGTTGAGGCTTCTTTCTGATCGGTATCGGGAGTCTGATCTTGACGTAGCGATGACGCGGTAAGCGCGACGAGTCTGAGTTCTGCGGCCGTCAAGCACGCAAACGTATCCGCACTAAACGGTGGAAGGTCATCTCGCCATGCTCCGTCGAGCGCCTCCAAAGCAAGTTCGGCACGCTGCCTAGATGGAGGAAGCGGTGGCGAGTCGGAGAATGAAGGAAGGGCAAAGGACTCAAGTCTAGGTCGTCCTCCACGGCGGGTTTCGGTGGCTGCTTTGGCAACGCGAGAGGTTTCCGATCGCGACAGCTGCGACTGATCTACAGTATCCAAGAATTCGCACAACTGAACCAGAGTTCTCGTATGCCGTGCAAGATTGGCTCCACGGGATGAAGCGAGTCCTCTCCTATCTTGAAGAGCTGCAACAAAACGGGCCAACGCAGCGGGGAATATACGGTCCAATGACTTGTACCATTGCTTAACGGCGTCGTTGGCCTTATCGGACGCCTCGGGAGGCACGCGAATTCCGGCTAGAGCCTGGTACGAGCAGTCAATGACAACAGGGTCTCGAGTATTCTCGGCTAGCCAACACACAGCGCGGATGTCTTCCAAACTCGTCGTTTCGCGACGTGGCTCGGAGAATATTGAGTAGGGTTGGAGGTGTCTCTTGAACCAGTTTCCGAGCTGGGAAGTAAGAGTCTGCTGCAAGTAACGAGACATCTCCGTTACAAACGGGCAGAACGGAATGACGGCGCCGAGTAGTGTTGTGCCCAAGTAGAATACCACGGTCAAAGCAACAACGGCACATGTTACTGCTGCTACTGCGACGTCCAGTGTCCATAGGTAAATTACCAATCCCACTGCAAATAGAAGCAGCGAAACGTGGAGTAATGTTGGAAGAAATGCGATTATATGGAGGGCCGACCAACTGTTCAAACCATCGAATCTAGCCTGCCGGAGGAGTGAATGAGTGTGTGCGGGTCGTTGGCGAGACGAAGTGTACGCAGTGAGCCATTCTTTGGATAGCATTGCAACTAGCGCGGTAGCTAGAGAGAGCGAAAGCGAGGCAAACCATAGCCCATTGATCCATAGTGCTGATTTAGTCGGCGTGAAATCGGGTAGCTCAATGGGGGTAGGAGGGTTCGTGTTGGAGTTGATTTGGTTTTGGGCAATAATAAGGAGCAGAGTGGCGGTAGTGTGGGCCGGGTCTTGCTGCAACAAATCCTTCGACTCGACAAGAAATGCGGTAAGGATGGCAGAAAACAGGGCGGCCTGGAATTGTACGAATAAATCGCACGCACCGCACGAAGATACTCAGACTTACAAAGAGCAGGAGAACATCCAAGCTAGCGCGCCGGCCTGTCACCAGTTCCTGGTCGTATTCCTCCGCTTCTGCTCGGTATAGCCTCCATACCATGGCATCATGTGACAGCTCCTCCCCGGGTTTATCATGAGAAAAATGGTCCCGAAATGCCTCTCCCGACTTGAATTTAGGAAGTTGTCTCTGCTTGTCTGCCTCGTCGCTAGCAGGCGCGGTATTTAGAGGCGGTGTCGTTGATTGAGATTCCGCAAAAGAAGAAAAGGTGAGGTGCGTATCGATCCGTCGAGGTTCTGCCGACTTTGCAGGTTGAGTTAGGAGCAGCTTGGTGGCTCGGCAGGTGACGCTTACCTCTTGTTCTGTGAAACGTAAATCTGCGCCTGGCCGGAGCGCAGGATCATTGCTCCATTGTTCGGCAAAGTTGAGGTTACTCAATCTCACAACCTTGAGGCGGGAAATACATATCATTTAGAACAGCAGCATTCCCATTCGACATACCATCGTAACATGCCGACTCCAGAACAGGTCCTGCTGGTTGTCAATACTGTTGCCGGACCATAAACTCCGAGTCCAGACTGGTATTTGCAAATATGCACAAACATACCAGCTTCGTCATCAAAACAAGGGACATTTCAGCAATGTCATACGCACATCATTTCCCGTATCGTTACATTTTAAGCCATTTAGGAAAGCATCAATTGTGCTGTGAGTGCTATCCATGGCGCCCTTCGCGTAATCAATGCGAAGCCAGGTCATGACACAACAAGATTCTTGGAGTAGGACCCGCTTCGCTGTTATTGCAATATCACGCACAGTCCCAAAAATAATCCTCAATTCAACGGAAGTACACTTTGACAGAACAGGTTTAGAAGGCAATAATCAACAATTCCGTTCCCGTACCAAGCACCCATTAAAGATTCCATTAGGCGCTCACACACGATCCCTTACAAGATCCTTGCTGTTGGCAGATGAAAGACGCGGGAGAGCAGGCACCATCTGCGAAACCCACGCAATAATCTGTGGAGACTTGATCTCGATGCTAAAGACACGAGTTTAGTACCGGCCTGACTCAAACATGTACCACCTACCGGCAACCCGAGGCGGTAGACTCGCAAGTCGACCCGGCGTCGCTGCTAGAATGGGCACCACTGCCGCTCACGGAAAAGGGGCCATAGCCAACGCTGAGGCTTGCAGAAGTGCTCGAGGAATTCATGTAGCTCTGGAGGCTCGTAGTGCTACCGGAAATTTCGAGAACAACATTACAGGCGACAAGGAAGGCTATATGTTGAGCTATTAGACCACTATTCTTTGCGACATTGGGCAAGTAGTACGTACCAACTGGATAAAGGGGGAAAGTGCTGTACATTGCGAGTTCAGCCTCCATATCGGCGGTCGGGTTGGGGCTCTCCATCAGCTGACGGAGGCGGCCAAATCCAGGCGAGATCCTAAGGAGTAATAAATGAGAAACGAATCGTCATCGAAAAGACCACTCACTTTACACCGGGACCGGGAACCAAGTCATCGTCATAGAACAGCTCAGGGCGGAGCCAAGGTCGAGTGATATCGACCCGCATACACTCAAATGAAACCTTGACGTCTGAGTTGGCCAGTTCGCTCGAAGCCTTTGAGTGAGCTTCCGAATGCGACACGGACGCGGAAACGCTCAAAAGGCCCCATGACGCTGACCCTCCGGCAGAGAACGAAGTAGCGCTAGATTCAGACCGTTTCTTCTCGCTCGAGGCGGTGACTTCGACAGTGATAGGCGTGAAAAAGTCAGTCGTTGGGAGTGGTCTAGTAGGATCGGGAATTGGTTTGGGGATGCCTAGGTCCTCGGCGACTTCGTCGACGGTTCCCTGGGAGTCAGAGTTGGCAGGCAACTTGGCAAGTTCCTCCTTGTAACGGTTAATGAGATCATCATTTTCAGCAATCTTCGTTCCGGCGAATCCGTCAGAAATGCTTTGGAGCAGCGTGTTCTGCGCGTTCTTGTTGTCCAAAGAGAGCCTAGCGAGCTTAAGTTGCTCGTAGTCCTTCTGGGCATCATCGAGAGCCTTTTGTGCGGCCTTGTACTCATCCAAGGCCGTGTCTGCCCCAGCCTTGTCGTTACTGCAGGAGATCAGTAAGGCGCGGGAAGGCGGCCGTCGGGTTGTACTCACGCGCCCAAAGCTTTTTGATATGCCTGATGTTTCTGGATGTGTGTGGTCATCGTTTCTTTGAGGGTAGTCTCGGCAGTCGCTATTTTACCGTCAAGCTCTTCTCCAGCCTGACTATCGACTTCCAGTTTGGGTGGCGACTTGGAATATTTTTAACTCCGAATCTAGCATACAACAGAACTTGACTTACATCCCTGAGTAGCTCCAGCATAGCGTTAGTTTTCTCCAGTCGAGTAATCTCCCAGGTGTACCAATCAGCCGTCTTTGTCTGGTTGGTGCCCAACTTGATTTTGTCGAGACATTTATTGGCCCTTTAGAAAGTAACCCGTACGTTAGGAAAAGCTCAAGGAGGATCTGACGATACCTTACCAATCAGAAGGCTCAAGCTTCACTTTCTGATACTCGGTCGACCCGTCAACATCCTGAACGACTGCCCAACGCATCACTTCCTAAAAAAGCGTGAGTGGCCATATAGCATTAGATCATCGAAGAGGAAGTACCTTGCTTTGTTCGATACGAGCCAAGGCCGAGTCTTGGTCAACCACGGAAAACCAATATTCGACTTCTTCCTTGCGACCAGTGATTACCCAGTCCATGTATGCAGCTTGTACATAGTTCCTGTAGGTGCGCGCGTTTTCGTCAACCCACTTGTCGTAGGCCTCTCGAACTTGGGCGGTGGATCTATTCATCGGGTCGTCCTTGGCTCGCTTGAGGGCATCGTCGAACGCCTTGGTCTTGTTTTCAACGGCCTTGGTGTACGCAGCTTGCTTCTCGGTGTAAAGCTCGACCAGGGACAAACCTGGTTTGTCCGGGAGCTCGCTCGAGAGTATCTTCATACCCTGTTCGTATCGCTTTTGCTCGTCGGACATCGAATTCGCGTCGATACCAATCGTGGTTTCTGGACAAGGTGTAAAGACCAATTCTGCACAATAAAGTCAAATAACCGTACCGGCAGAAACCAGCTTGCTGATAGCGTTCGCGTAGCTACGTGATACAGATTTACCCGTCGGCCCCATCTGAAGGGTAGACAGACACGGCATATCATCGCACAGGATGGCTTGGCTGAGCTCGGTCTTGAGCGGCAGGATTGCGTGGTTGACCTCGTCAATCTGGTAGTCCTCTATAAGCGAGTCAGAACGGAGGCTAAAAATATAAACCCAGAGTGTATAAATTTACCAAGGTTGACGACTTTTCCTGGCACCATGACGGTCAAGAATTGCTCGGCAGGAGTTGGCAGCGCCAGTCGAACGGCCTCGCGAATCTTGACAGAAATTTCGCCTATGCGGTCCAAGTTGGCGTTCTCGAGAGCTTGTTCATTGGACATGATTCCGAAAAGGTTTGAGAGGCTGAAGTAATTTGGTGTGGTTGGAATATCGAGAGCGAGTGAGGGACTAGAGGGTAAACCCCAACCATTTTATAGGCGTTGGGAGAATTAAAAGGGTAATTAGCATATACTACTATACTGACATAGGAGTGCCAGTACGCTGAGACTCGGATGGATGTTGAAGCCCGTCGGTAACTCGTCCTCCGTTCACTCTACGCCATGTAAGAAAGGCGGTTGATAGCGCAGAGAGTATTGCTCATTGACATCACAACGTTTGATCGCGCTGCCACACCCAAGTTTGACTAGCAGATTCACAGTTGGTCTTTCTCCGAGCCAGTTGTGGAAGGCCCCAGGCGTGGATTGGCTCACATGACGGTTGATGTCTTGGCACAGCAGGATAAGCGCCAGCCATCTAAGGAACCGATAACCGCTCGTCCAGAGAATGAGACACGCTCTGATCGACCCTCCCAATCCTGCTTCTAGCTTCGAGTTCGGTTCCGGTAATTATATAGCAAACTCGTGGCGCCCTTGGATATGATGCGGCAGTGTGTTAGAGATAAACATCCGGAGATCCCCCCATCAGTCACCGGACCCATTCTCGTCCGCCGTTGAGCGGGATATTGCTGGACGCACGTAGATCTGGCTAAAATTTGCCCCTTACTCAGTCCCTAGTTTAGTTAGCATACGTTTGCAGGGCCAATTGGCAGATCCAAGGTTTACCGCCGGGACGTACTCAGAGCCGGCTACCCTGTTTGCATGTCGCGAGGTTGATTGAATCGGCTACTTCAAAGTTCTGTAAGTGCATCACAACAACTTTCTTCAGAAAAACAGTTTTGAGCTCATTAGACACAGGTCCGACGAAAATAGGAGGCACCCAACTCATCCTCCTTCTGGGCGCTTGCAGTTCGAATTCCAGCTAAACTCGCAGTGGTCTTTTTGGGTCCATTAGTGACGTATGCTTGCATTCATGGCTGACACTCCTATATGTAAGGGTGCTTGGTTAGCCCTGCTTTTGCGACTATAATCTTTTACAACGAAGTCTGGTTATTGGGGTTTCAGTTTGTGTACAAAATCCGTCAGGCGGCAAAAGAACTTCCGTGCCATCAAATATAAAGATGGCTGGCTGACCATCGCGGGTCTACTTTGATTTCAGTTTGGAAAATGGATTGCCAGGCCTAGATACACCGAGCGCATCCCGACGAGAATATGACGTTCGACTATCTCGGCCACTCAGCATACAATTGCTCGAGGGATGGGAAGGTGGAATCGAACTGACGAGACGTACATGCCTATGTACGTTACATTCCGTAGATGTAGCACTAGGAAATTGTCCTGATTGCTATCTGCGGCCTGGTGTGAGATACGCTCGACGCTGTCGCCAAACCCGTTTGCAACAGGTAAATAATGGTGTTTTGTCAGAAGTGAATACGTAACTGGTACTTGCGAGGTCCCAATAAAAGATTTTCGTCGATTATCGCGGTGAAATTTGTAACAATGCCATAAGAGAATTCATATACTGAAAGATGTCAGTGACGAAGCTTTCGAAGCGCTTCCAGTTGCTTGCCAGTGCGCGGCTTAATTGCTACACTGGCAGCAAAGGTGACGTTGAAGACGAAATCTGGGATTGGTGTCACTGCATACATAGAAAACTTCCGTGTACCCCGGGCTCTTCGCAGCTGCGTGGCATTGAGATTTCTAATTCTGGTTTATTTCTTTGGTGTATGAGGCTGTTCATACCTGTATGCGTGACAGTCAATTGGTCAATACTGAGGCGAGATCAGTGACTTCACGCATAATCTAGGTGGTGATATGGGGGTTTACATATTCTATACTTCGAAGTGTGGGTGTAAAGTAAATGTTGACTTGATGAAAGCGCTAACGTGCGATATAAATTGAGGCAGCCGTAATACTGACCAGCGCTTCGTCAATAGAGTTAGACTTTATGTCCATGCGACGCCGTAAGCTCCATAAACAAATTTCAATATTCTTTTCGTTTCTAAATCCTGTGCACTAATATCGAGTAATCAGATTCAGCGCCGTGGACCCCAATCCCAACCTGCATCCTGTACCCCACGCTGACGAGCCAGGTTAACAAAATCAGTTGCATGAGTATTCCCTGCCGTTGCTTGGTGGTGGGCACCTCCGATTGCAGCCCCACACTCTGGGCACGTGCTCCTCTGCATAGCTCCCCCACACTTGAAATATGGATTGATTAGGTACTTGAATAGAGGTCGCATAATTTGGAGGACATACCTCTCCAATAACGTATGGATGTCCGTTTGGGCACTGGTAAAAGTGGCCTGTGTGCCCTGCAAGTGACATGGACATCAGCTCGGTGAACGAAATGCAATTGTTCAAAGTGGCCTTACATAAGCGATCCTGTCCGGCACCTTGCATCATGGCGTTCAGGATCGCCGCGCGCTCTTCATTGGTTACTTCTTGATACCAAGTCTCTGCGGCAACGGACCGTTTCAGCGTCTCCCAGGAGTCGAGAAGCATGGCCGCGGGCCGACCAAAGTTCTCGTTGATCCATTCGGTCTTGGTCGCGCGATCTCTAGAACTCCATCGTTGAAGATAGCGACGAGGGACATGGGCTTGCAGCGCTTTCAATTGTTCAATATCTTGGCGGCACATATCAACTAGCTCTGCCTTCGCGTCTGGATCTGAAACGATTCCTTTGTCGACGGCCGTTTGACACTTGTGGGAAGCCATCTCATAGCGTGTTCGCAGAATGAGGACCTGGCACTTGACGGCTTTGTTCCAGGACTCGGATTCGGTCGCCAGTCGGTAGGCCGTCTCGGCATCTTCAATGGCCCGTTGAAGCAGGAATTCAGCTAGCGCTTCCCAGCCCTTCGAGTCATTGGGGTTAGGTATGGTGTTATCGTTCCGTCCGCCTTGCAGGCGCTACTTGTTGCCATCCCGAGAGTCATGAGGATGTCAATGGTGATCCAGAACGCTTCCACGACGAATCGAAGGCTAGCACGTGGGGGAGGCTGCGCAATACGAATGCGAGCGCGTCGCAGAGCCGTCTGTTCCATCTCCTGAGGTGCGCCGCTGAACTCGGCAGCACCGATCCTTCCCAGCTCATCTTGGTATAGTTGTGTGAGCGAGGCTTCGTAGGCTTGTATGGCGGGATCTCGGTCACATGCCACTCGTCGTGCTGCTCGATACGAGTCAAGGACCTTTGCAATACCCTTCCGCCAGGCTTCAGCATCATGTGACGAGAAGGCGTGCAGTGCATTCAGGTCATCGATCGCTTCTACGGGCGTTGGGCTATTAATATCCCTGGCAATTGTAAGGTCTAGCCTATCTGTTATCGCCTGGCGCGCGTCATCTGTAAGGGTGGTTGGTGTAGTGGCAGGGACACGATCCTTGATAACTTTGACAACAGAGGCCTCGAGCTCCCCACGCGATTGCGAAAGTTTGGTCTCTGCCGCTCCCAATCGACGCGACAAACTCGACGCGACATTGTGCGAAAGGATTGCGAGATTGGAATTCTTGCAAACTCGCCCGTGCCGAAGCGAATCGATGTTTCCTCGACAGGTTGGACACACGGGGCGAGTGCGAATTTCTCCTGAAGCCTCCGGTGTCACTGGCTTGATCCACTTTCCAGTCGAATCCCGTTCGTAGAAGTCGGCGAGATGAGTGATGCCATCAAGTGTTTCTACCGTGAAGACGTGTCGACATGGAAGTGTTATTGTCATCGAATCGAGGGAACCGTCGTCTTCCAGATCGCGCAATGATACGTGCATCACGAGGTCTACAATAGAATCTAGAGTATTGTCGCTCGCACATATCTTGCAGGTTTGCTGAGCACAGGGTTCACCACAAACTAGCAAAGGATGAGTGTTAGTCTTTAACCGGGCTGTTGGGCTTTTTGATACATACCTGAGGGGCAAGGGTGCCTGCAGCTAAGGATATTGGGGCATTTCTTGTCGCACGGTAGCCGCGTACACGCCTGAAACGCGGAATATTTGTCTCAATACGAATCTCCACCTCTAACAACAATATTACATACCATTCCACAAGCCGATGGGCATTGAATGTGGAGACACCTCCAAGCACAGGGTCGTACACACGGCTTGCAGATTGTGGAGCAGTCGAAGCGGCAGCTTCCATGGGGGCATATTTGGCGACAGCGATCCTTGCAGGTTCCGGAGCATTGGTGGCCTTCCTTACAATCATCCTTGCAAGTATGCCCACAAAAGAGGATTCGTCCGCAGGAATGCTTTGGGTGCTGGGTCCGCGGAATAGGCGCATGTAGCCGCACCGATCCTGGGGCAGTATTGAGCTTCTGGCAAGCGCCGCATTTTGCCGAGCAAGATTTGGAGCAACACGAGAAGCCCATTCCGCATGGCTGCTGGCACGAATATGTAGCGGGGTCTTGGTGACAAGGCATCTTCGCACTATGTTCGCAGAAAGGTAGCTTCTTCTCGACTTGAGCGATGCACTTGATTTTGTAAGGAAGGCGAGCCAGATTGCTGTTAATTCCTCAGGTCAGCGCCTCCTCATTCAACATTGAAAGTTAGAGTTTACCATGGTGCACTTGGGTGTACGTGTTCGCAAGGGAGCCGTATGTTACGAACGGGAAACCGACAGTCTCCAAGGGACTTGGAACATTCCCAGCACTCACGATCGCACGGATGTGAAAGGGGACATAGGCGAAGACATGGGTCTCTGCACTTTGTGGTAACGTGCTTGGGATCATCAGAATGACACTAGACTCCAACATTAGAAAGGTATTCAAGCAGTACGAGAGTCTGCCCTAACCTTGTACGGACACCGATGACCACAAGGCAGTGGCGCCTGACAAGGCCGAAGACATCCCCCTAAGTTCAAAATTGATCATAGATGAATTATCGAATGAGACACTTTTGAATAAACCCACCATCTGGTGAAACAATTTTTAGTCGACCAGGTTGAGCAATCCATTCAACGTACTCCGGATGGCGTTGACATGAGATCGGAAGCGCCGTGCCCAGGCAGTCAGACTGATGCAGCTCTTGCAACACTGTGGCCCACATCTTGCTACCTCGAGCGAGCTCCGGAGCGTTTCCGAAGACATAGAGGCCGTGTTTGGCGCGAGACAGTCCGACGTTGGTACGGTTCGGGGACTAAGGCGCTTGAGAAGGACACTAGCTGTGCATGATTTGGAGGCGACGCACCTTCAAGAACCCGATCGGTGCTCTTCCGCCGGTGTATTGCAGGCTAGCTAGGCTTCCATCGAATGGTGTCCCACTGTTACGCACTAGACTCAGAATAATGATTTCGCCTTCTTCCCCCTGGAAATTGTCCAGCGTTCTACGGGGTGCATGTATGCGCATCAATTTCCAAGAGGACGCTGGTTGGCCGGGACCCTTACCGAATTAACACGTGCTTTGATACTTGAACCTCCTGGACCGTGGTCGTGTCCTCCGCTTCTAGTCCGTGCTGTGCAAGAAGCTCTGCGTCCCGCTCGTCCACAATGGTTGTCACGATGCTTCGTAGCTTCTCACGAATTTTTGGAATTTGTCCTAGGTATGCCGCCAGAATAACAATGTTGCCTTCCGTATTGTAGCAACCTTGTCTGCGAACGTACGTGAGCAATAGCATCTAGCAGATAAAATGGAATTTCGGACCGGAGTAAATGTTGCACCAATTCATACATCATGTCAAGCTGGGAAAAGGTAAGCAATATTCGCCTGACTGAAGGCAAACTAACCTCGTATGCGTTATATTTGGAGACTGAGTCCTCTCCTCCGCCTGCCTCCCGATTGGTATGACTAACAAAAAAGACATTCTTGTGCA
Source organism: Ceratobasidium sp. AG-K (assembly GCA_037039685.1). Classification (NCBI taxonomy): domain Eukaryota; kingdom Fungi; phylum Basidiomycota; class Agaricomycetes; order Cantharellales; family Ceratobasidiaceae; genus Ceratobasidium; species Ceratobasidium sp. AG-K. The sequence goes on along the minus strand of JAWNGF010000013.1, from coordinate 1,247,225 downwards.
TGCCTCGCACTTGAGGATATTCCAGAACACGCTGATGGTCCTTTAAGTTGGGATACAATGTGTTTCTACAATATAAAGCACGTGGTCAGGAACAAAAATTCACCGTTGGATGGTCCCTTACTTGATGAGCGAGGAAATCGCGGGTCGCATGCGACGCTGTACGTCCAGCTGTGACATTGGGAATCCCCCCGAAGAAAGTCGCTCCATTAAACTTTGATCGAAACGATATATTTGACCAGTGAACGGATTGTCGAATGCAAGCTCTGACGGAAGAATGTAGCCAAGATAGTGAGTACCTCGCTGGGGTTAGGTAATTGTACTCTTACTATAGCTGTTTACGCTGGGACGTAACTGCAACGGGTCGCCGATCATAACAATCTGCTGCACTGATTCGACCAAGCTGGCCAGAATATGTGACTCGAGGACTTGACCTGCTTCCTCCACAATCATGACTTTTGGTTGCATCCCCTATATATGGTATTTCCACTGAGAATGTGATCGTGCAGAGAAGTCTATTACCTACTGAAAGCAGTGAAACAACTTTGGCGGCACCTGAGTTTGGATAGTTAGAGGACGCGTTATTAGTTAAAACCATTCTCTCAGACCTGTAGTTGTGCAACCAACGATGTGCGAACGCCGCAGAATGTTCACTTTCCCCTATAGGATTGTTGCCGGTTAAGTAGTAATAAGCGGCATTAACTTCTGAACATACCTGTTCCTTGATTTCCTCGAAGGCCCTCAGCGCAGCGACATGCTTTGCTCGCAGGTTCTCGAAATCTTCGATCTGGGTTTGACGGATCGTCTCGCTCGCGGTGGTTAACCATGTATCGTACAACGCAGCTCGTTCGCTGAGAGACATCTCCCATACTTTAGGGTCGGCGCGCAAAGCTTCCAGGGAACGAGTTGTACGAGGAATCGGTGGAATAGATTGGAGTCCGTGTCCATGCATGAAAGTGAGAACAAATGTCCGATGCTGTGCTTGAATGTTTGGATTTTTCTTCGGAGTGTTCTTTGGCGGCTCCAAAAACTGAAGGTCACGCCCCTTCGCCCAAAAATCGATAGTTGACACATCGATTTGGGACTTCCCAACTGTTTCCCAGTCCGTTTCCTTGTTTACGGCTTCCTGGAGGAGGGTGGAGACCCATGCGGGTGCATTGTCGAATAACTCCTCGTAGTGGTACGGATACTCGGACAGGATGCATTCTTCCATATGCTGCTGAGGAATGTGCTTCGAAGTTATCTTTTGCATGAGCCCAGCCATATCCGTTTCCGTGCTCTTCATTTCGCGATACGCCGTGTTGATGGAGCGATCGAGGCGAGACTTGGTCTGCACCTTTTCAGCCTCGTCCATGGAGAAACTGGCGAGCCGTTCATCCACAGCAAAGCGCGAGCCCAGTCGGATGATATTGTTAGTGATATCAGCTTCCAGGATTCCTTTGAGCATGTGGTCGAGCGCGTGGTTCGTATATGCGACCAAGAGGATAGGGGATATGTCGTTTTTGATGAGAATGCGGATAAGCTCCAACCCGGTATAGCTCTAAAACATGTACCATGGTGAGTAAGTCGGTCAAGCGGGGAGTATGCCCGGGCTCCCACCTTTCCTGTTCCAGGTGGGCTGGGAAAGTACTCAAGATTCAATTTCACATGTACCGGCAGGATAAGCCACGAACTTACCCTTGAATCAAAGAAACCTCTCGAGTGAGCGAGTCTACCACGGCATCGGCTTGACTGGGGTCCAATCGACTATTTTGTAGCATCGCCCGTGCACGAACCACAGAGTTTGGGTCACTTGTGGTCAGGCGAAGGGATTGCACATGGGCACTAGGGAGGAACATATCCTTGAGCTCGAAAGCAAATTGGGGTGTAAGCGAGTACAGAGGTGGCCGGATCACTGTGGCACTCAATTCTTCTTTGCTCTGGTGCTTCAAGTACTGAGAAAAGGGCAGAAGCTCTGGATCCTTTTTGAGCGCCTCGAGGAATGGACGAATCCCTTCATAGAATACGGGAGCCTCGATCAAGACTCGTGTCCCTTGATTTCGGTTGTTTTGAAGCGATTGGACGATGCGAAGCTCGGCTGCGGCGTCGAAAAATGATACACGAATGGAGACACGGTCCTTCCCAGTATTTTTCCTTGCCGACTCAACGAGGTCGCGGGGCGTGCTCGCCACAGTTCCTACGTGAATCTCAACGCCACCCGCGTTCTTCCAAATCAAAGCAACCAGTCCGCCAAGCATGAGTCGTTTCTTGGCTACTTGTTCCCAATAGTCGGCACGGGCTTGAGCCTGTGGGCTCCTTGGTTTCCCAGGAGGGCTGTCGAATTCGACTCCGACGGAGGTTCCGCGGTTGTTGAGCAATAGTGGTTCGAAGGTCACGTTTGTGAATACGCTGAATATGACGGATTCCTGAGCATTGGCTGGAGCCGCATAGCGCCCACCACCGGCTTGCATGATTTGGGATAGCTTTGTGGTCGATGAATCCGGCATCTCCATGTCTGAAACGATGAGCTGCACAGCCATACGGATTGGCGCTCTGAGGGTCGCGATGTTTAGGATCGAGCCATAAAGCCGAGAATTCGTTTGATACTCACATCAACTCTTCTCTCAAAAGCCGGAACTGTATGTCAAGGAGCCGCTCAATGCTATCGGAATCGTGGAAATGTGGCGCCTCGAAAAAGTTGCCTGGAAGGTAGGGATCGTCATCGCTGAGTAGCTCCTTGTGAGTTGGGGCCACACGAATCATTCCAATCGCCGCATGGTCGTTGTCGTGTCGCGGTCCGAGTTCGCGAAGCTCCCCGGGACCGTCGTAATCGCAATTCCGCTGCAGTTGAGCGATTATTCCCTCAGTAGTAGATAGCTGGCGCCGCTGGCGCTCCGGCGGACGAACGACTCGGGTCTCGCCTTGATGGACCTTGCGCAAGAGGCGATCCTTGTCTCGTCGAATATTCTCAATAACCATCGCTCGTTTGTCGTCCTCGTAGCCCGCGCATTCGTCGTCAAATGGGGGATTCGCACGCAGCGCATTTGCCCACTCGTCGAACCAGCACGCAACACGTTCAGCAAACTCGCGCACTCCAGGATTGTGAGCTGTTGCATCCTTAAATCGAGTGAGATATCTGCGATAGGCTTTTAGATATTATCAACCCGCGTGGCGTGTTACGTACTCGAAGAGCGTTACGAATATGACTTTGAACACCTGTTTGCCGCTGAGTGGCTTAGCACCTTCTCTGAAACTTTTTGCTGCCATCAGACGTTCGAGGTGGCTCTCGGTGGTTGTACGAATGGTTCCCAATTCGCCATGAACAAGGCCATACAATGCACTAGTATTGTTTGAGCTGACATGCCCAGCGATGTCTTTCGTACTCACTTAACGTCGCTATTCATTGTACTTTTGACAACCCATTCGGAAGCCAAGTACTGACAAAGTGTCATTTGGGTGTTCATGCCGATGTGAAAAGAAGAGACTCACCGTAAATATGGGTATATATCCGCGCTGAAACGACCACGGGCGGTTGGTTTCGCTAGGAAACCGAATGGCGTCTCCGAGGCGCAGGATCCCATTACCCTAAGTACAAAATTAGGCGATTCCATACTTTTTGAACCCGAAGCCCACCTTGACAAGTTCATGGAGGTGATTCTGGTAAAATCAGTAAGCTCGTGTAATACACTGAAGTTATCTCCACGTACCTGTCCATCCTCGGGTGTCTAGCAAAGGTGTAAAAATTTATAAGCAATCTGAACGAGTGAATGCCAAGGGACCAAGTGCACATACCCACAAGGCATTCTGAGAGCTAGCGTTGCATAAAAGGTTGATAAAGCGGTACACTTGTTCCGGAATGTCGAAACGGAATGAGTCGTTGACATATTGCTTTAGCGAATTGTGAGTTTGCCCCGGCGTGGCGTTTGTCCCAGCTACTGAGAATTGGTCGTTCGCGAGGCCTGGAAAGTTGCCCAATCCAATGGTGCGGAAGTGAGCTTGTAAGTCTTGTGGCGGCTGAGGCTGGGATGGGCCACCGTCGTTGTTGTCCTGGGTTACATGGGAGAACCTGCAATTCGCACCACGAGAACAATTACCGGTGAGAAAATCGCGGCACGGTTGACCTGAGGCCATAGGGCCACCTCTTCCCCTGCCTTTTGCCCATTCAAAGATTAAAAATTTGAATAGACACGGCACAGACATAGAATGCTGACCTCGCGGCGCAGGGTTGTTAGTAGCAGGCTGATTATTCGCAGCATTCGATTTCTGCCGGCCTCGTTTCGGGGCGCCCCCGCGTCCGGCTCGATTGGGAGTATTTGAAGACATATTTGGAGGTCTGAGTACACCGTAGTCGTGGCCGGGAAAATCAAGTGGCACATGTAATTTAGTTAGCCACCCGTAACCGCCCGTCCACGGAAAATGATGTAACCAATCAGTCTAATTTGGCTTCGTCGGCTAAATCCCGATTCGCCCAGGAGGGCTCCCGGCGTAGTGCGGGCGTCGTCACGAATAAAGATGAACATTCTCCCTGTTAAGCAGTATTGTACCATTCGCAGACGTAACAGTTTCTTTCCGCCCCGTCTGGAGGGCATGCTACTAATGGCTCACAGTTCTCTACATCTCAAGTCACATACAAGCCTCTTCTTGGTCTCTTTCATATCTACTAAGTTGATCGAGTTCAGAGCATGTATTCAGTTTAATCCGCCATATCTTCCTTCTCCAACTCATTGCTACAAAGCAGAGCCCTTGAAGCTAAACAAATTTGTTCGTTCAACCCTCAGTCATAACTCCGCACTCAGTACAAATACTTCCTCCCGCTTGAAGCTCACGCTAATGGCGTCAAAACCGGTCAGCAAGTAATTACTAACAAATTAAGTGAGAGCTCACTCCTGTGATAACATATGGATGTCCATTCCAGCATTGACGAACAGGGCCGGTCTCTACAACATCGTCGACATGAGCAAAGTAATTCGGGCTACAATGGACCAGGACGGCTTACCCGAGCGCAGACCTTCCATATCCTTAAACAAACCATTCAGTGCGGTGAAAAAAGGCTCATTTGCCGCTTCCCGGTAAGGAGACTGTCCGTTCGCTAGTTGCCTCAGTATTTCCCACGATCTAAGAAGTATCGCAATCGGCCGGGTAAAGTCTTCTTGAACCCAATCGTATCCTATACCGTCGTCCAGGCTGTCGTAGCCGCGTCTCTGAAAGTATTCTGAAGGGACCCGGGTCTGTAGTGCCTTGAGCTGCTCGATACCATAGGAGCACTTATTGGCAAGCTCAAATCGTTCCCCAGCGCTCATAGGCAGGTTCCTCCCAAGGGCTGTGCGACACCAGTGGGCAGCTAACTCGAAGCGGATAAATGCTGACAGCGCCTCGCACCTGACCGCTTTATTCCAGGACTCAGAAATAATGGCAATTTTGCAAGCTGTTTCGGAATCTGCTATTGCGCGAAGGAAGAAAAACTCGGCGAGGTTACCCCAGTCTTCGAAACCGGTCAAGCTGAATTTGCGACCTCGGGGTTGAATAATTGCTTTGCTAATCGCTCTTCCTAGCAGTACCAAGGTTTCGATGGTCGTCCAATATACCTCGACGATATATCGAAGGCTGGCACGGGGAGGTAACTGCCCAACCCGAAGGCGAGCTACATAGAGAGCATCCGGGTTCAGCTCTTCAGTGTTGCCGTGCGGACGACCCCTCCTAATAGGTTGTGGAAATTCGGCTTGGTAACAGCGCGTGAGTGAGTTCTGGTAGGCTTGGATAGTGTGATCACGATGAGAGCGGATCTGTCTTGCTAATTGATAAGCATCCAAGACTTTGGAAATAGCTTGTTTCCAGGCTTGCTCGTCGCGTTTGGAGAATCCATGAAACTCGGAGAGGTTGCCCAGAAGTTCCGTGGGAGTTGGGGTATTCGCGCTCTGGCCAATCACCCAGTTGAGCCTGCCAGAATTTCCCTGGCGGCCATTGAGCGCAAGCGCATTGAACGTGCCGGAAGACAATGAAGTCGAAACCACTTTGGTAATTAAATCCTCGATACCTTGACGAAAGGCCGAGAGATAGTTCGATGCCACATTCAATCGAGATGAAAGACTTCGTGCAATGTTGCACTGAGAAATAGTAATGGCGAAGCGTTTGCAAACGCGACCATAGCGGAGCGTGTCGATTTCCCCTTGGCACGTAGGGCAAACAGGTATAGCATACTTCTCGTCTGGCGTTGTTGGCTTGGACCAGTTGCCTTTGCCACTCCTCTCGTAGAATTTGTCGAGACGAGTCACACGATCCAGTTCTTCCACGGTAAAAACGTGCCGGCAAGGTAGCGTAATCGTCATGGAACGGAGACTGACGCTTCCTCCATTTAAGGCCGTATTCTTCATCCGGTCGGTAATTGCCCCCACACTGTTTCCGCTCGCACACGTTGGGCAGATCTGCAGTGTACAGGGTTCACCCCATACTAAATTCGGGGGATGTTGATACACCTAAGAAGTGCTGCACACTAAGACACTCACCCGAAGGACATGGATGGCCACACTTAAGCGTCATTGGGCATTTCTTATCGCAAGGCAATCGTGTACATGCCTGTGGGACTAGATATTAGAGAGTGCTGGTGCTCTACCAAAAGCCGAAAATCTCGTTTAGCTCACGGGGCCTCGTGATGGCCGGACCTTTCTCGTCGCACTCGTGACAGTTCACGAGCGCATACAATCCGATGAGAGTGGTAGATACCGGGAGCCAATTTCGGCGAACTTGCGGGAAGCAAGTGCGAGTTTGCAGAGGGGGGTTTGATAAATCTAATAAATCGCCAAATCTCATAATGAAACCTTGATCCACGCATATAGGGTTTGAGCCTCCCTGAGTGTCATGCTGCTGACCACAATCGCCTTGATCGCCACAACTAGTTTCCTTGGCGCCCACCAGTTGTATGTAAACCCGTCGAGGGGTACACCTCTCGAGTCAAATATGAGTTCTGAAGTATGCCAAACCTGCTTATCCAGGTAACTGTCTAACAGTAACTATTTCCGCTCAATGGCGCATACATTTCCTTGAAACAAACCCTCAGTATTCGAATCACAGTTGAATCAAGTTGGTTCCATCACTGGCACCTCCAGACTTTGCAACGAATCTCCCATGGATAGTCAAGGCTGAGACTAACCAAGCGGGCTGTCAGGTTTCTAACAGTCACAGCGTATAGTTCATGCTCGATCGCTTTAATCTGTCCATGTGTCTACATACATCTATTCAATGATCAAAATGTTCCCCTTTGTCAATTCAGTGGATGCTTCCAAGATTACAAAGATTTGTTCGTTCAGCCCACGTTAAGAACTCCACATTCCGTGCAAGCACTTCTTCCCATCCTGGGGTCGCCCTGGATAATAAAAAGCAAATCGGTCACCCGATCCCGACGAGAAGAGAGATGGCATACTCCTTCAAGGACGTACGGATGCCCGTTCTGACACTGACAAATACGACCGACTGCTACAACGTCATGTGAGTTAGCGAATTATTGCATATTTTGGTATTTCGGCACCACGTACTCGAGCGGTGAGCCTCCGTTTCTTCAAACATCGCCTTCAACAAGTCTGAACAGGGTTCGTTGACCGATTCTTGGTAGAAAAACCCTCCGCTCGTCGTCTTCTTTAACGCCTCCCACAATCCAAGAAGTGCTGTTGATGGCTGGATAAAGTTTCGCTGAAGCCACTGCTGCCCGGTCTTGGGGTCAAGGCCATTCATAGCACATCGTTGTAGATAATCGGAAGGAACAGTGGTCTGCGCAGCCTTGAGCTGTTCAATACCTTGAGAGTACTTCTCGACGAGCTTGGCTCGCTCCCCAGGTTTTGAAGGCGTCGACTTGGCGAATGCCATGCGGCAGTGGTGTGCGGCCAACTCAAAGCGCAGGAACAGCAGTAGAATCTCGCATTTGACCACTTTGTTCCAAGACTCGGAAAGGATTGCAATCTTGCAAGCCGTCTCGGTATCTGCGATCGCACGGAGCAAGAAGAATTCGGCCAAATTTTCCCAGTTCTCGAAACCCCCGGGGCTGGACTTGTGGGCTTGAAGCTGGCTGATAGCTTTACTGGTCGATCTGCCTAGTAGCACCAATATTTCGACCATTACCCAATAAGCTTCAACGATATATCGGAGGCCAGCACGTGGTGGTAAATGTCCGACTTGCAAACGAGCGACTCGCAAAGCGTCCTGCTTCAACCTTTCAGGTGTGCCACGGGGGCGTCCTAGGCCTGCTTGTACTAGGTTTTCTTGGAAGAGACGTGTAAGAGATTTTTGGTACGTCTGGATCGTGGGATCGGGCCGGGAAGTGAACTTCCTTGCTGATTGATATGTCCCAAAGGCTTTTGCGGCAGCTTGTTTCCAAGCTTCATCGTCATGCTTGGAGAATGCGCGAAGGTTACGAAGGTCGCTGAGGAGTACTGCTGGTGTGGGTTGATTTTTGTGGACCATCCGCTGAATCTTGCTGGAGATTTTCCGTCGAGTGTCGTCCGTGAGTGTAATCGATGCGTTGGTGGATAACGAATCCCCGACCACTTTGAAGACTGCGCCTTCGAGATCTTGGCGAACAGCAGTCAACTCGGGGACTATCCCATTCAGCGTCCCTGAAAAGCTCCGCGCAATATTATGCTGGGAAATGGTGAAATGGAAACTCTTGTAAACGCGGCCGTAACGAAGCGAATCGATACCCCTGCCACACGTAGGGCAAACCGGCAACGAGCAACTGTACCTCGAAGTGTTGGGCGTTGTTGGCCTGGACCAGCTGCCGTTCCTGTCCTTCTCGTAGAATCCATGGAGTCCAGTGATCTGATCGAGGGTTTCGACCGGGAAGACATGTTTACAAGCCAGAGTGATGGTCATTGAGCGGAGGTCGGGGATAGTCGCAGCAGCCGCTGCCGGCAAAGATCTTGGCTCGCTCGACCAAAATCGGCCCAAGGTCGATCCAAGAATCGTACTCAAACCCGTGCCCTGATCGTCCTTGTTGCCACCGCCATCAGTGTCGTGTAGGTGGGTATTTTGCATCTGCTGGACGATCTCATCCAGAGGTTCACCTTTGGCACAGGCCGGACAAGTTTGTAGGATACAAGGCTCACCGCACACTAGGTTTCGAATTTGTTGGCACTCCTAGCGACAACGCCAGTTGACTTGCTCACCTGAAGGGCAAGGATGGCCACAGATAAGCACTGTTGGGCATTTCTTGTCGCAAGGTAACCGAGTGCATGCCTACGCCATTAATTCTCGTAGCGAAACGAGTCAAAAATCTGAACTTACTATGTTGCAGGTATCCGGGCATTTAGCATGGGGGCATTTCCAGTCACAAGGTAGCGCACACGGTCCACAGGGCGTAGAACAAGAACGGTCACAGCCCTTATGCGTACAAATCTGCCAACACTTGTCCTCGCACGCACCCAAGCATAAATGACCTGCCTTGCATTCCCTCTTGCATGCGTGTCCACAAGGTAGGGCCTTTCCACAGGGATGTGCCTTGTGTTTGGTGCGCGCGATCAGAGCGAGGGGAGGTGTATTATTGAGCGGAGCTTCCGTGCGGGCCTTTGGTGCGCTAAGGGTTTTGCACCCCCCACACTCCGATGCGCAAGGCGTGGAACAGCATGACCGATTGACCCTACACTTTTGTCGGCAGTAATAGGTGGTCGAATCCTGATGGCAGGGTATTGTCGCGATATGTTCGCATGTTGGAAGCTGCCGATTGACTTGAACTTGACACTGGATGCTCTCTAGGTTTCGAGCGGTATGGCTGGTAACGATGTCATAAGATTTTCCAAGGCGAGTGCTAAGAATGATGCACTCACCATGGCGCAGAAGGAAGCACATGTCCACACGGAAGCGTGATATTGCGAATTTGAACATTGCACTGGATCGTCTCTGGCAATCGAGCACGAGAGCTGGTAGCTTGGTTGTGAGATCACTGGGGTGAGTTCCATCAGCTGTGTGCGTACCATGGTACGGAAGGATGTGCGTGTCCACACGGGAGCGGGACATTCTGAATCTGAACATGGCAAATAATCTTCTCCGGGAGTTGAGCCAGGTAGCTGGTTATAGTGTTTGTCAAATCGCTGGAACGATCTCTACTGACTATGCACTCACCACGGCGCGGAAGGGTGTGCATGCCCACACGGAAGTGAGATGTTGTGAACTGGGAAGCGGCAGTCTCCCAATGTCTTGGCACACTCCCAGCACCGTCGGTCGCACGGGTGTCGGGCGGGACAAAGTCGAAGGCAAGGCTCTTTGCACTGCGTGGTAATGTGTTGAGGATCATCCGCGTGGCACTGCGTTTCAACTAAATAAGTACGGCGGAATTAAACTGAGATTCAAGCATACCTTCAAAGGGCACAAATGATTGCAAGGGAGCTTCGCCAAGCAGTCCCGACGGCATCCTCCTGCACATGGGAGGGACATATCGAACACTTTTTTTTAGCAATGCCATGAAACCAATGGATGAATTCCCACCTTCTGGAGACACTTGCTTCAGCGCTCCTGGTCGATCAATCCATTGTTCGTATTCCGGGTGATTGTGGCACGATATCCGGAAGCCCTTCCCGATGCCCCCAGCCTCAGATGTATGCAGCTCCCGAAGTACATTCGCCCACATTTGACTACCTCGCGCAAGCTCGGGTGCATTTCCGAAGATGTAAAGACCATGCTTGGCTCGGGAAAGCCCGACGTTTGTGCGATTGTTGGACTTGGTAAACTCAAGTTGACACCTGATTCAATGGTCTGATCTGACGTCAGCTCACCTTCAGAAAACCGATTGGGGCTCTTCCTCCATACTGCAAACCTTCGACCGTTCCGTCGAATGGCGTTCCGCTGTTACGAACCAGGCTGAGTAAGATAACTTTCCCTTCTTCACCTTGAAAGTTATCCAGAGTACTGTTCAGGAACGCGTCAACGTCACTGAGAGCACACATAAACAATATACACTTACCGAATAATGACTTGCTGGGAAACATCCACCGTTTGGAAAGTCTCTTCTTGTTCCTCGACGCCACGTTGCTCGAGAAGATCTGCGTCTCGTTCGTCGACCAGGGTCGCCACTACGCCGCGCAGCTTTTGACGAATTTTTGGTATCTGACCTAAGTAGGCCGCAAGGATGACGATGTCCCCTTCCTTGTTATAACACCCTTGTCTGCGCATCCATGTTAGTGCAAAAGTTAATTTCGGAATTAGAGCACTAACTTGAGCAAGTGTATCACTAAGTCATGAATCATGTCAACCTGAAGGCCAAATGAGAAGAGGCTCAAATCAAATCAAAAAGGCAAACCTCGTATTGGTTATGCTTGGATACCGACTCGTCTCCTCCGCCAGATTCCTTGTTTGTGTGGCTGATGAAGTAGACATCCTTGCTCATTCCGCGAACGTGAGGGTACTTGAAGACGAGTTCATTGTCTTTCAGCTCAGGATACAACGTATTCCTAGTAGCACAAAAGCTAAGTGTATCCGGTCTGTTAAGCGACTGATATATGCGTACCTGATCAATGATGATATTTCAGGCCGCATTCGCCGCTGAACGGCCAGCTGCGACATCGGGAAACCAGAGGTCGACAGGCGCTCCATTAAGCTCTGATCGAATCTGTATATCTTGCCAGTGTTGGGGTTATCCATGGAGAGCTCTAGATACGGCAAGTGCAAAGTCAGAAGGTCAGGTTAGGCGGCTTGGAACGAATGGTAAGATCTCACTGTAGCTGCTGACGTTGGGTCGTAGCTGTAGAGGATCTCCGATCATGATGACTTGCTGGACGGACTCCACCAAACTCCCTAGTATATGCGACTCGAGTACCTGGCCTGCCTCTTCTACGATCATAACCTTCGGCTCTACGCTCTGCCAAGTAAAATTACAATGAGCCTATATTATCAACTCGTCGGCAAGACTTCCACCCACCGAGAGCAAAGAAATAATCTTGGCAGCGCCTAAGTTTTCCAGATAGTCACTATTTATCGTTGATGCTGGCCGGAAAGCGATGCTCACCTGTGGTTGTACAACCAATAATATGCGCACGTTTCAAAACATTCGCTCGAGCCTTGAAATAACAATCAATGTTAGAGATACGACGTCATAAGGCGGATTGGTACGTACTTGGTCTTTCCTTTCTTCAAAGTTTTTTCGAGCTCGGGCATGCGCTTGCCGCAGACGCTCAAAGTCCTCCACCTGACGCTTACGAAGAGACTCGCTGGCCGCCGTGATCCAGATGTTGTGTAGCGCTCTCCTTTCAACCAAAGACATGCTCCAAACTTTTGGATCGGTTCGAAGTACTTCAAGCTGTCGAGAAGAATCGGGAATCGAGGGTATCTCTTCAAGGCCGTGTCGGCGCAGAAATAGAAGAAGTTCTTGCTGGGGATCAAATATAGGTTCGGAATCCACCGACTCTGATAACATGAATCGTTATTAAATCCTCGATCAGAAACTTGAAAAATGCGTAATTTGTGCTTACCATGATCGCTACTCGAGTCGTCCGTGCCCTCAGCGGCCTCCGCTTCGAGAATATCGTACATGTTGAGGCTTGCAATTTGTTCTTTCTTGCGTTTCTTGGTCGTCGCCTGCTCCTCCTCTTGCACATTCAAAAACTTTAGATCTTGCCCAGCAGCCCAGAATTCGACAATCGAGGAGTAGTTCTTGGTCTTTCCTGTCCGTTGCCACCCTTGGTCTGCGTCCCGTGTATCCCGGTTCCCAACGCCATGTTGTCTAGACACGGCCAGAATCCACGCGGGCACTTCACGCGAGAACTCCTTGTAGTGCGAAGGGTACGCCGACATCAGGTGCCTATTCATGTATTCTGGAGGGATCTGGCGAGAGGAAATCGCTTTCATGAGACCGACGATTTCCGTTTCTGCGGTCTTCATGGCACGAAACGCTGTGCCAACCTCTCGGTCAAGCCCAGACTTGGGTTGAGCCCTCACCAAGTCCTCGAGGGCAAAGCGCGCGAGATTCTCGTCCATCCTGAACCGAGAGCCGACCCGGATAATCTTCTCAGTGATTTTATGCTTCAGGACCCCATTTAACATATGGTCCAAAGCATGATTGGTGAAAGCGACGAGGAGGATCGGGGAAACTTCATTCTTGAGTAGAACCCGAATGAGCTCGAGGCCAGTATAGCTCTATGTGAGCTGTGAGTATCAAATAACCAAGCGTCAAAAGTAAATCCAAAAGCGTACCTTTCCCGTACCAGGAGGCCTAAAAGAATTAGTTTAGCATGGCTGCACATCGACCGTCACAAAGACGTCAAACTTACCCCTGAATCAAAGAAATCTCCTGCGTGAGTGAGCTAATCACTGCATCAGCCTGGCTAGGGTCCAAGCGACTCCCTGGGCCTGCAAGCTGCGCTCGAGCGCTGGCTATCGAGTGAGGGTTATTCGAAGTCAGGGAGAGAGAATGCACTTTGGCGCTCGAGTCGAAGAGGTCCCTGAGCTGAAACGAAAAGCCAGGGGAGAGCGAGTACAATGGAGGTGCGATCGCGGTTCGGCTCAGCTCCTCCTTGGGCTGAAGCCGCAAGTATTGGGAAAAGGGCAATGTTTCTGGATCGCGCTTGAGAGCCTCGAGGAACGGACGGATACTTTCAAAGAGGACGGGAGCTTCGATGAGAACGACGGTCCCGTATTCGGTAATCCGGTGTTGGAGAATATGAAGAATCCGAAGTTCGGGTACGGCATCCAGAAATGAAACACTGAGCGTCACCCGATTGGGGTTGCGCATCGCCGAACCGATGAGGTCTTCTGGAGTACTAGCAACTTTCCCAATATAGATGTCGAGGACACCAGTAAGATCCTTCCAAATTAATGCTACCAATGTATCCTGCATTAGGTGCTTCTTGGTTACTCGTTCCCAATAATCCTTGCGTTCCCGGGGGTTTCCGCGGCGCGCTTGCCCAGGAGGTGCATCAAAGGTTATACCGACGGAAGTCCCGCGGTTGCTGACGGACAAGGGCTGGAAAGCGACATTTGTAAAGACGCTAAACAGAACAGAGTCTTGGGCGTTCGAGTTGTTTGGGTAACGTCCACCACCATTGCCGATGAGCCTCGACAAGGATGTGCTTGCAAAGTGAGGCGCGACTAGATCCGAAACTACCTCTTGAACAGCCGTTCGAATCGGCGCACTATGTGTAATTGTTGTAAGCGCGCGCCCATTAGAAGAAGTGTCATACGTACGTTAGTTCCTCGCGAAGCAGACGAAATTGTATATCCAGCAATCGTTCAACGCTCCCAGCTTCGTAAAAATGCGGCGCCTCGAGAAAGTTGCCGGGAAGAAATGGCTCAAACTCGCAGAGAAGTTCCGCATGAGTAGGCGCCACGCGAATCCTCTCTATCTCCTCGTGATCGTTGTCGTGCCGTGGACCTGACTCGCGGTTCTCTCCGGGACGATCAAATTTGAAATTGCCTTGGAGCCTTGCCGCCAACCCCTCGGCAATGGGGCCTCGTCGCACGAGCTGTTCTTCGGGCTGAACGACCTTGATTGTGGTTCGTCGCACGATATGTAGAACTTGGTCCTTGTTATGACGCAGGTTGTTGATGATCTGATCCCTCTTGGATACTTCATATCGAGCACATTCATCGTCGAAAGGCGGATTTGATTGCAGTCCCGTCACCCAATCCTCGAACCACTTGGCAATTTGTTCGACCAATTCGCATACTTCAGGGTTGGTAGTGGTAGCTTGCTTGAAGCGTGTAAGATATCTGGGCATCGCTATTTAGGTATAGGCGTGGATAATCAACTGACAAGGACATACTCAAACATGGTCACAAATAGGACCTTGAAGACTTGCTTTCCACTGAGCGCCGTGTTTCCTTCCTTGAAACTTCGAGCTTCCATGAGTCTCTTCATGTGTGTTTCCAATGTTTTGCGAATTACGCCAAGCTCATTGTGCACCAGGCCGTACAACGCGCTGATCAAGGGTTTAGAACTTGACCTCGAACTCAACCTCGAAACTCACTTGACATCGCTATGCAACAGACTCTTCGTAACCCACTCAGAGGATAGATACTAGTCATCACTCGATCAATAAAGCGTCAAGGACAAAGTCAAGGTCGACTCACCGTGAATATTGGGATATACCCTCGCTGAAACGACCAAGCTCGGTTGGTCTCCACCGGAAACCGAAGCGCATCTCCAAGTCGTTCGATCCCATTTCCCTATGAACAAGGTCAGCCCGACGAACTACCAGTACACGGAAAGTATCAAACCTTGACAAGGTCGCGCAAATGGGTCTAGTATATTAGTCAGCACACGTTAGCCACCCAAAACCAAAACTGAAACCCCATACCTGACCATCCACTGGCGTCTATTCAAAGCAACATTAGCGACACGAACCAGCAAAAGCGGCCAACACGTACCCAACTCGCGTTCTGAGAGCTAGCGTTACACAAAAGCTCAACAAACTTGTACACTTGATCGGGAATAATAAACTTGAAATTGTCGGCGACATATTGCCTTAGACCTTGACGCGTTTTTGCGGGTGCGGTGTTTCCACCGGTGGAGAATTGGTCGTTGGTCAGGCCGGGAAAGTTACTGGGAGGCTCTTGAGGCTGGTTCTGTGTATTATTGGGGCGGCTTCGGGACGGTCCGCCGGAATTGAATTGGGGTGTGGCACCGGGTTGTGGTCTAACGTGAGGAAATCGGCAAGTAGTGCCGTCTCTGCAATGTCCTTGAAGGAAAAAACGGCAAGGTCCCTTGGATGCTGAAGGCCCACCTCCTGCTCGAAAGCAACCAATATATTCAGCAGCACTATCAAGTCTACGATAATGGACATACCTCTCGTGGCTGGGTTCCCTCCACGACCGCGACTTGGAGCCCCGCCTCTACCCCGCCTAGAGGCTTGGCCAGGTGTATTTGGCCCATTGGGGCGATTCAAAAACATAGTGGTGTATGAGACTCAATAGTTGGAGCGGGATGGAAATTTAAGTGGCAAGCGAGGGGATAGCCACTCATAATCGCCCCATCCGCGGATATCTTTGTAATAACACGTATTTTTGCCACGAGGCACAGTATGCCGCGTGGAGTACAAAGCATTGTGCATTGCATTGCCTGTCACAATTCCGAATAGTGTGAAGATTTCCTCAATTGTCCACCAAACACACAATCCGTACAGGGATAAACAATATATAATAATGGGTATCCATACCCGTACAACAACCCCAAAAAGGACAAAATAATAGATAAAGGAGCACGTCCGAAAAAGTCTGAAAAGGCAATTACGACTTGGTCGCGGCGCCGTCGATCCGCTCTTCAATCAGCTTGGCCACAAACGGCCCATGGACCGGGATCTCATTCCCTTGGAATCCCTCGGGATAATCCACACGAGGGAGCGAAGGTTCCGTAAACGCCCTATAAATAAATGAGTACCAACCACAACCTAAAACAGAGCCGACTCACGAGGCATTGTGAATCCCATAGTGCCTCATACCCAGGGCCGTACTCGTCCACTGATAATCCCTCGCAAACCCACCAGGATAGAACATCTCAATCACCGTCGACAAGGGGGTGAGCGGCATCATGATCAAATGTGTCAGACCGTTTCCGTGCACGCCGAGCAAGACCGTCGTCCGAGCGGCGATCCGAACCTGCTCCTCGCGCGAAATATGCTCAGCCTCGACAATCTCAAGCTCCCACGGGCGCTTGGCCGGCGAATCGGGAAGCGAATTCTTGCGGTCGACGAGCTCCTTGAGCGCCTTGACCAACCCCTCGTGGTCTTCCTTGATGAGTTTGCGATGGCGAGCCGTTTGGCGGGAAATGTACGTAATGTGCACCGTGGGTTTTCCACCGGGAAGAGCTTCGGCGAGCCGTTTCACGTCTGCCTCGGTTCCGTGCCACCACAAGCTCAAGTCCTGGATCGCCTCGTCCACGCTGGCCATTTTGAGCACACGCCGTCTGAGGGGTTCCCACCACCACCGGCCCTTTTCGGTTCCGTGCCCGTCTTCGAGGTCGGCGCGCGTGGCTTCGATGGCTTCGGATACGGTGCGTGCGTTGACGGAGCAGTGTTCACCACGGAAAGACGCGGATCGGTCGGCGAGGAGGACTTTTTCGTAGAGGAATGCGTGGGGGGCTGGGTTTTGGGGCGTGTCGGGGGCAGAGGACTTGGTGAGCTTGACTCGGTCTTCCCATGCGTCGGAGAATTCCATTCCTAGATCGGGGTGAGTAATGTGGCGGCGTGGGATTGAGGCGAGGGACGTACCGATGCCTGGCCAAACGGCGTGCAGGAAAAACTGGTTGAAGCTCGGTCCGTCGCGCCATACTTTGGGTTCGACGTGTGGGAATATGGCTCGTGCGGGTGTGGGGATCTTGGTGTACTCGCCGCGGGGAGTGATGTGCGGGTCGTAAGAGGCTAGCATTCGCCATGTTCCCATGAGGAGCTCGGCAGCATAGTGGTAGTAGTGGTTAATGACTGGAGAGAAATTAGCAAGCGTCGAGTGGAAGTGAACCGTTACGCACACTGCACTGGATCCCAGTAAAGAATCTGCCATCCTCGTTAGCTACGATCTACACAACCCCGAACGCACTCACGGTAAAGTCAGGCACAGCCCAGATTCGCTTTCCCCACCGCGCCTCGGCATCCTTGGGACTGATCCAGTCGAGGTCATATTCGGTCGGCTCCCGCGCGGCAATGTTTTCCGGCGTGTTGAGCGCCGTGATACCCGTGTCGATCATCATCCTGCGCTGGGGCCACGCAGAGGGGTCGTCGGTAATCACATAGAGTGTGCCGTTGGACATGTACACGTTTTCCATGATCGTCCAACCTGCTCCGTGCTTGACGAGTTTGGTGTTGGGCAACCCAGTCGACAGGTTGGGCCATGCTGTGCTTTTGGGCGTAGTTGGGACGACATGGTGGATGGGGTTATGGATCGCGTCGTGGCTGCCGTCTAATAATCACATAAATTAGCCCAACGCGTGCCTCTCTCTCTCGCCCGACTCACGTTTAGGAATGACGGGAACAGGCGCTGGCCTCGGCGGATCGTCCTCTTGCGGCACAACCTGGTGTCGATGGGACCCCTTCGTCGGACCCACCACTCTCTGCGTCGGCAACAACGCGTCCGGAGTGTTGTAAACGTAATGAATAGGTGTGTCGGACACTCCCAAGTCAAACATGCGAGAAAAAAGCAAAACGCAGGCAATTCCGGTAAAGGCAACTACCACATCTCTCCTCGTCGGTCGCAGACTGAGCTTGCCCATCGTGGTCGTAAAAGAGCGTGGTGTCAAGGACGGTTGTGGTCGACTTTTTGCACTTGATGTTTCTGCCCTGGATGGCCCTGGCACGCCACGTGAGTGTTTGACCCTTGGTCTCGGCTTCCGTTCCACATAACCGGGCGTCTCGGGGCTTCTGCGATCGTGATGAGAAATTAGAAATAAACCGGAGGGGTCGACATGAAGTCCACTCAGACCGAGTATTGCACGACCGCTCCAAGTGGAAGGAGTATTCAGTTAGCAGCCTCGCTAGGATCTCATGAAAAGCATAGGTAGTGCCGCGGATCAGTCGAAGCTAGGCTCGCGCTCACCAACATGATTGACCGGGCTGATCGCTAATTGGTTTCCAAGGCGCGGAAAAACGATGCTGTGTACGGCTTGTTGTAATGCCGGGCATACTTGCGCGTATTTGCGTCGGGGAAAACAAATTAATGACCAGCGTATTTCAATATAGGCACAGGCGTTTCCGGACTCAATAACCCTTTTTTGAGAGGCGCGAGGCACGCGTTACAATACGTTGACGTAGGAGTGAGTAAGACTATCTGAATGTTATTTATTGATGAAAAGTATCTGGATTTGGATCCATTGGGGCTATAGATTCCAAGTTAATGCCGTTCTCTTAGCTCCATACTGCGATGATTCGCATATGCGCGTACACATGTATACTCAAGTCAACCCCGGCACCATAGTGTAAGCGATGGCGCCCGAGCAAACGTATAGATCGGCTTATGCCGCGTGTAGTGACCAAACTTCTCTAGATGCAGCGAGGCACGTATACTTGGACCCCCATCCCTTACTCATCAAAGTTCTACAAACTCAATTCCCAGATGAAAGCATATACATAAAAGCGCTCAAAGATAGCATACTAAAGCAGAAAGGCATGCTCCCAAAGCTCTCCGGGCATACATCACAGTTGAGCTTCCTCCGAACCCGACGGGTCGGGAGCCTGCGCCCCAGGCCTACTACCTATATCAATCACAACGGTATCGGCATTTAATCTGATATCGCCAGGTCTGTGGTCCCTGGCACTGCAAAATATAGATAAAGTCAAAACGAGGTTGTCAACATCTTATGAGAGGTACATACACCGGTGGCAGCACCGTAGCCTTGCCGCCTTTAATGCGAGGAACGTTCAACTTTATCCAAGTAAATGCGCCCTTGTACTCGGCAACTACTCTTTCGTCGAATCCAAAGTACCCAAACGTCGTAACTGACGCAATAGGCACAAAGTACCAACCAACCCTGAAGAGCACATGGTACCACTCGGGCAAAGAGTCCTTGGGTTCGACGAAAACCTCTTGCCAGTCTTGGTGGACATCCTCCCAGGACGTCCATGGGTTCAGCCCAGAATGCATTGAGGTCGTTATCAGAAAGAGCGACATGACCGAAGCAAACGTCATCTGCGTGATGGCCATAGCAACGAGGCGGAGGTAGCGGCTAGAGGCAGGAATCACTCGTTTAGTTTTCGAGGCTTGCTGAAACTGAACACGGCGATGAATCAACCAGCGTAGCGTAACACCTACAAGGAAGCTATAATGCATGGCCGCCTAAGACTGTATAATGCTCACCAGAATAGATTAATGCTGCCCAAGAGAGTAGGATCGTGGGGATCTGAGTAATAAACAAGGCGGGGATAGATTGATAGTGACACTATTGCATGCTGCAGATCAATATTCGAATAGTCGAGTGAGAGCGTTCACTTACTGCAGTGCAACCAAATCCCTCGCTGATTATAAATCTACAAGATTCCACTACAACGTCTACACCAATCCAGTAAGCGACTGTGCGAATCCACAGGAACTCGGCTTACGCAGAGCATTGGGTATGACAGGCAACACGATGCACATTCCAATCTCAAACTTTACAAGTTGACGCTTTTCAGTTGGGCTTAGAGCTCTGTGATAAGGTGTGGACGCATGTGCCAACCGACGGCAGACACACACGGTTGCTGCTGGAACGGCAATGTTGGCACTAAGCTCGACCCTTGAGACTATATGCAGATTAGTTGAAAAGACAATCGCCCTACACTAGGAACTTACCAATGTCGCACCATATTTTGTACTTTACAGTGACATTATCGAGCCAAGCGATGGTGTTGATTACTCGGATGAGGTTGCATAGAGCAAGCCAGAGAATAGCCGAGGTCGTACAGACATTGCGTGTCCTCCAATGCCATGGAAGCGGAACAAGGACGACAAGGGCACTGATAAAACTGACAATGGGAAGCTCGACTGGCATTGCGTAAAGGACGGACAGCTAGAAACGTTATGAATTGATATGAGGCTCATCACAAGGACATTGGTATGAGACTCGGCTTGAGGATCGGCCCGGAGCAGATGCCTGTATGTCCATTTCCGGTCACGGAAGTTGATGAGCGAGCGCTTATCAGAACAACGACAACAATTTAGAACTTGGAGCCTGAGTATGGGCTTGTCGGGGAGGCAGTGTGAAAAGCTCTACTATATTTTGTACTGAGGTGCTCGGCCACGCCGAAACTGGGCATTCCTCGGAAAGCCTCCTTATTCTAGGAGCGGTCCTTTTATTTTATTTTCGAGTGGCCACCCTTGCAAGTCCGACAATTCTCGCGCACTTTCAAGGCATACAATCACTCAAACCATTCGCCAACCCGAGTACATCATAACATTTCCCGCCGCGAGCCCAAACAATCAAGCGCATACATAATCAACCCTGAACACCGTAAGGCCAATCTAAACCCCGGCAATAACCGGTTATTGATTTGTACCCCTATCATTCAGTCTCGACGGTATCGACAACCCAAATGGCCCTGCGTATACTTCTTGCCTGCCACTGCTAAGTCAAAGTATAACTGTCTTTGATATCTGGAAAGGAGTACGTTCACCTTGTGTTGGGCCGCACCATTGAGCCTTATGTCATCGAGCCCCTAAGCAAACCCAGACTGAAAACCGAGGAATGTCTCACAAAGAGACGGGGTAAGTAAAAAATTAGACTCAAGTCTAGGAGCCATGAGTTGCGCTCGAGCTTCCCACCCGAGCGCAAACCACGAGCCAGACGTGGTCACCCAAGATGCTACCACACGTCGATCCTCACCTGCAGAAGCTCCCCGAGTACAGGGGGAGGCGGCGCCGCTCAGAGACTGTCAGTAGAACAGCCGGTACTTGCAACATACTAGTCCGCAAGAAAGCTGGCGCCAAATCCATGGCATTAGGAGTGGACGTTCAGCTGCGAGCCCAGCTGTTCAGGGGTCAATCGACGTCAGGGGGATATGAGTATATCCAGTGAGCACCACCTGAGCGTTGACCTCGCTGTAATCACAAAACCTTTCCTTCAGCAACGCAACAGAATGCAGCAAGGGGTGCGTAAACCCACATGCGAGAGCGGTGGCACGGAGCCGGCACTGGAGGTACCGAGGACCATGGGCAGGTTCAGACGCGACGTGTAGAATGCGCCAAAGGCAACCCCACTCCCTCGCCTGGAGGGTCATTGGGGGGTGGTTTCCAGCTTGAGCTATTCCTCGGGTGCTCAGCGACGGGTCGCTGGCTTCACAGAGGACTGGACGCTCCGAGCTCAACTCGCTCACGAATAAGGGTGCTTGCCCGTGCATAACGAACGTGAAGAGCTGGGGGACAGGTTAGCAGATAAATTCAGCAGAAAAGAGCACATACCTGCGGTAGTTG
The DNA here is from genome assembly GCA_037039685.1 of Ceratobasidium sp. AG-K. Taxonomy (NCBI): domain Eukaryota; kingdom Fungi; phylum Basidiomycota; class Agaricomycetes; order Cantharellales; family Ceratobasidiaceae; genus Ceratobasidium; species Ceratobasidium sp. AG-K. The sequence continues at coordinate 1,225,409 of JAWNGF010000013.1, read as the reverse complement.
GAGAAGAGAGAGAAAGACAGGAGCTAGGGGCATAAATAAACCATTTATTCAGGGTGGGTGGCGCATTCAGTCGCGCAGCCGCCCAGCGCTTTGCCACCAACCATGTGTGGGGTAAGCACTATGAACCTTTTCATGCGCGAATTGACACAACGTAGGTAGGGTCCCAAATTTCCTGACAATAATTCCTGTAGCAGTTCTTAACTACACTGCAAGGGATGTATGATGAGTCTGGGTTAGGAGGGTTTATGATGCGAGGTTGAGGTTTTTATCATGAGATTTAAGGTTTCGTCCTTCAGCATCTCACGCATTAGAGTAACGTATGTGCGTCTTGGATTGCTACCCAGTCATAAATAAGGTCTGGCATGGCGTAGGAAGCTTATGTAAAACTAGGCCTGGATACTTTAAGTCAGCATACCACTTGCTCAGCCAAAACTAAAAATTCTTCGGTGGTGCTCAGGAGGACTCCGGAGGACTATTCGACGTGGTACACCAAAAAGGCGAGGTTCGAGCTTCAACTTTCTCAAGCGCCAATGTCAAGTAAACCAACTCACTCCTTGCGTACCCCGTTGATATTCGCATGAGCTGTGCGGTCGAGTCGTCAGGCTCCTGTTCGGGTATGGCACTTGCGGTTTACTGATAAATTTACGCCGATCTGTTCAGTGCGGCACGGTCAGGTGCTGGATGTCGACACACGGGCTATGGACTTGGTTCAATGGAGACTTGACGGATTCATCAGTTCCCAGTTTATCATAGGCGATTCACCGAGTCACCTGTATGAGGGATTAGAATCGGACACTTGAGACTCCGACAGTGCGTTGACGCTTCCACACGTGTTCACATGATATCTAGGGTGCTGAACTGGCGGACCAAGAAAAACGTGTTGCACTAGACCATTATTTTTCAAATAATCCGCGGACCCGCGTTTACGAGTGGCTACCTCTGAGCCACGGATTCTAATTCCGTATCAACAATCCCTTCCCACCATACCCATGGTGTCGAAACCAATCTGTCGATTTCACCAGTCTCCTGGCGGGTGTCGCCAGGGAGCAAAATGTAAATTTGCACACACTACGAATGCTTCTGCACAAGGTGCAGCCACAGCGTCCGGGTCGGGTGGCAATGGCAATGGCGAGCATACATGATTAAATAATTACCCTTGTATATGCTAATATCATGCTTAGCTCCCCCAGTAGCTGACGCACCACCGGCTCCGGCAGGAACGTGCCGTTATTTCTGGACGCAGGGTGCTTGCCCTCGCACCGCGTGTACCTTCACACACCAAACCCCGACATCTCCAGCCCCACCCGGTAAGATCTCATATGATCTAATTATAACGTCCTCGAGCTCAATATCTCCTACAGCGCCCCATGTTTACGTCCCCAACGGTGTTTGCCGTGCCTACTGGACGACCGGCCAGTGTGGCCGAGGTGCCGGATGTAAATTCCAGCACCAGGCCAATCCAAGCGCCCCTCCACCGGAGTCGTCCAAACCTAAAACTCTCCTGTCTCATTTTGAAGATGCCGGGCTGGGGAGGTTCCCTGCGCTCGAAAGCGACAAATTCACCAACGGTATCAGCTCGAATACCTCGCCTGGTCAGGCTTTTGGGTACCTGAAGAAATTCCTGGCGGACGAATTTCGCTTTCAGACCGCCGCTCAGGTGTATACATTTCTTGATATCGTGTGCAGCGCTAGCACTCAAAACTCACTATGGGTATGTTTTGTGTCACTATCGTGAGCTTGCTTATTCAATGAGATTTAGAAACCTGAGGATGGTTATGTGAGTAGACTTCTTGAGTTATGCAATTGTTGAGGGGCTAAGCGAGCACAGGAACACCTCAATAATCTAGCAAAGGTATTGTACTTTGCTGTCGGAGCAACCTGTACTGACGGGCTGGTATCATTAGGGCAATGGGATACTAAGGATCGGCGACGCAATCCGGTTCCCACGAGAGCCGAGCGCGAACGATGGGCGCGCTCCTTGGTCCTTCCAACGAGGATATGTTCCGCTCTTAACGGTATGTCTTGATCTGGAATTGTCTAACATAAACAGCAAATAACACATAACAATAAGTACTTATCATCGGAATGGGTGACCAAGAGCACCGTCCATCACAATGTCAAGTACGTACTTCAATCAGCTTCATTTATTGAGTTTCTAACCTCTATTGTAGCAAGCTATACGGGTTGATCCATACAAACTTTGATGCGTTCAGCGCTACAATAATAGAATCAATGACAAGGTTGATTCAGGCTCGCACGTTTCAAGAGCCAGGCCGACAACCGCTCAGTGGGATGCATATATTCAAGTCTCTGTTTACCACGCTTTTCGAGTATGCTTCCTCGTTTTATTACCTTCTTACCACATTCGCTCACGTATTACCAGATATCTCACACGCTTCAAAGATGCTACGACAACAAATCCGGCTGTATGCGATCTAGTTCAGCAGGCTACCGGCTGGTTCGATGAATGGACTCGCGCACTTGGCCCCCCATCAACATTCCAAGATGAAATTACGAGCTACGATGAGGATATCCGAGCATTTCTGATTAAAAATCTCACCCGTACGAAGGATCAAGTCGCGAGTATCATTGTTCGCACTCGGACTAGGATAGTGGATCCCACCAAACGAATCGTGCAAAAGGGACCAATGAGTTCGGAAGCGCTTATTGCGAATCTCCAGCGGAGCTGCGAGCACGACGGACCTGGAGAAAATCGGGACAAAGGACCGCGGCACGACAACGATCATGTGTTGATCGAGCATATCCGTATCGCCCCAACTCACCAAGAGCTGATGTGCGAAGTCGAGCCGTACTTGCCACCGAACTTCCCAGGCGCCCCCCATTTTTACGATGCGGCTAGTCCGGAGAGACTTTTGGACATCCAGTTCCGACTTTTGCGCGAGGAGTTAATGTGAGTGACTCGCTTATTTTGTGGATATTGTCTAAAAAGGGTTGCAAATTCAGTGCACCGATTCGCCTGGCGGCGCAGCTAATTACGGCGGATATTCAGCAACCGGAAGGCACGCCAACAATATTATCAAAAATCATCAATGCTGGCGGAGGGCGCTATGCTGCGCCCGCAAATCTCCAAGAATCGGTCATATTCAGCGTATTCACCAACCTATCTTTCCAACCACTGTCACTCAACAACCGCGGTACATCAGTCGGAATAGAATTTGAAGCCCCTCCGGGCAAGGCCCGGAACAAGCAAGCAACTGTCCGGGTGACCTATTGGGAGCAAGTTTCAAAGAAGCGATTAATGCAAGGAGGCCTGGTTGCACTTGTTTGGAAGGACATCTCGGGCGCCCTCGATATCTACATCGGCACTGTCGCAAGCTCTCCTCGAGACCTCGTCGAGTCATGCCGGAAAAGCGAGAGCCGAGTTTCGTTGCGGGTCTCCTTTTTCGATACAGCTGCTGAGATTCGCATTGTTCGGGCGCTCCAGACTCGTGGCATACATGGAATCCAGATTCTCATCGAGGCCCCGGTATTCTTCGAGGGCATCCGTCCGTTCCTTGAAGCTCTGAAGAAGGACCCTGCGCTCCTACCATTCTCCCAGTACTTATGTCATCAGAGCGAGGAAGATATGAAGGCCATGGCGATCGCCGCCCCGAGCTACTCGTTGACGCCGCGCTTCGCTTTTGAGCTCAAAGACTTGTTTCCCCCGGAGGCTGGAGTAGAGACGCTGGCATTGAAGTCCGACGATGAGATGTCAATTACTCATGCAAAAGAGGAATTATCACGAGCCAGCCGACTGGATCCAAGCCAAGCTGATGCAGTTGTAGATTCACTTACTCGAGAAGTGTGCTTGATTCAAGGGTAGGCATGCATTCGTGCCTTCTCTGCTCTGCCTCTGATGATGATTATCCTCCTAGGCCTCCCGGCACGGGCAAAGTAAGGCAATATTCCAACAGCTGGTCTTTGGTCGGCTACTAAATATCCGCTAGAGTTATACAGGGCTTGAGATCATTCGCGTGCTCATCAAGAACAAAGTCTCGCCCATCCTGTTGGTGGCATTCACGAATCATGCGCTTGATCACATGCTCAAAGGGGTCCTGGATGCTGACATCACCAAAAATATCATCCGCTTGGGCTCCAGACATGCGGCCGATGAGCGGATTATTGAATTCTCGCTTGAGAACGCCGAGCAGCTGCAAGCCAAAGGAGTATCCGACAGACTGACCAAGTTTGCGTATCGCGAGATGAAAACCAGCGAAGAGGAGATGCGTGCGCTTATGAACAAGCTCTCTCTACGCGACGTTCCTCACGATCACCTTGAAAAGCACGTTCTCTTGGATTACCCGCTTCACTATGAGGAATTATTTACGTCTCCTCCCGAATGGATCTGGTCGCTCGCACTGCAATCCGCGGAGTCCGAGAACGATTGGACGACCGTCGGGGAGTCTAAACGCGACTTTTCCATACTCGATTTTTGGCGTACGAGTCGTGACTTGGCGTTTTTGCGCCCGCCTAAGAAAGCCTCAAAGAAGGCGGATCGGGACAAGAAGCAGGGGCCGCAGAACTCTAACCCTTTCAGCATCCTCGCGGAGCAGTCGAAGGATTCGAATGAGCGAAATGGTGAGCAGTATGATAGGGTTCCATGCGCAGCAAGTAGACGTTATTCTGTGTCGTAGCGGAGGAAAATTTAGCCGAGCGACATCAAGACTTCATTTCTCAATACTTGTACCAATTCGGGTTGGATGAGATCCCACCAATTTCCGAGACCAATCGGCCGGTGGAAGAGCTTTTGCAAGATTTTAATATCTGGGGCATGTCCTCATCCGAACGCGAGGCTCTATATAATACTTGGTACATGGGAGCAAGTCAAGCCATTCGCGAGTCCCAGGTTGAGGACTTTGAGAACCTTCGTCGAAAACATGCCGATGCGTTAAAGAAGTTTCAAGAAGTTCAGGACCAGGTAATATGATACCCAACCTCAGTCGATTATAGGCGAAATACTAAATTTAATTCAAACTCCTCATTTAGAACCGCGTTGACATCTTGAAAAAGGCGCATATTGTTGGATGCACGACAACGGGTAGGTCGGTCACACTCTTGAGAATTACAATTTCTCAGCCGTTTTCTAGGCGCTGCTAAGGTCGTATCATTGCTTTCGGTATGTGGAGCCCTTCAAGCGTGTACCCGGGTTTGATCAACTGTCGACATTATTTAGGGGATGGCGCCGAAAGTAATGGTGGTCGAGGAGGCGGGTCAGGTGCTTGAATCGCATATACTCGCAAGCTTGGTGCCTTCGGTCGAGCAAATGATTATGATTGGAGATCCCCTCCAACTACGGCCCAATATCAATAACTACAGTACGTGCCGGGCTTCACAGATATAGAATGGGTCTAATGTTTTGGGTCGTTCCTTAGAGCTCTCGATTGATAACCGTACGACTGGGTCAATATATCGCTTTGACCAAAGCCTTATGGAACGACTCCACCGATCTGGGTTTCCGATGTCTCAGCTGGATGTTCAACGCCGAATGCGGCCGGCAGTTTCATCATTGATACGGTACTTTGATCGTTGATATTCCCAGGTTTTATTGCTGAAGCTCGAATTGTAGAAACACGCTATACCCCAAGTTAGAAGACCATCCGCTTGTATTGAACTACCCCGATGTACGGGGAATGCACAAGAACGTGTACTTTGTAACCCATGCGCATAAGGAAGTTGGCGGAGGTGAAGACGCGGTTTCAAAATACAACCAGTATGAGGTAATGCCTTTCAAGTTGGACTTTGTGAGGTCGAGATATTGATAAACCCCTTTCAGCTTGATATGATCTACGATCTCGTGCTCCATCTTCTGAAGTATGTCATGAGTGTTTACATCGGACACTTAACCTGACGTTCTTACAGGCAAGGCTGCTATAACTCGTCAAGGAACATTGTTGTGCTCTCGGCGTACCTGGGTCAAATTCCGAAAATCCGTAAGAAGCTTCAAAATGTTGTTACAACAGTGGTGGACGAACGCGACGCCGAGCTTCTCGAGAGGCTGGGACTGGACGACGATGATGCCACGCCCGTCCAACAGGTCCAAGCCTCGAGCCGTGTCGTGATTAGGCAAGTTTTGATCGCGCATGCATGAGCATTTATCTGACAGCACTACTAGGACGCTGGACAATTTTCAGGGCGAGGAAGGCGAGGTTATCATCCTCAGTCTCGTGAGGAATAGTGGCTCGAAGTTCGACGGTCGCGAATCGAGTTTGCAGCATGTCCCTGGTACACGATCGCATATCGGCTTTTTGAAGGTAAGCCTCGGTCAACTAGCCATCATTGAGAGGCTAATTGATATAAATATTTTACAGTCTGACAATCGAGTTAACGTTGGGCTCTCGCGTGCAAAGCACGGCCTGTACATCTTTGGGAACGCGCCCGAACTTGCTCGCGGAAGCCGAATGTGGGCAACCGTTCTGAAGGAGCTTCATGCGAGCGAGTCGCTGGGCACTGCGTTACCGATATCGTGTCACCAACACCCCGACTACGTAGAGTGGATTGATCAACCCGGTCGTCTTCCTCTGGTATCTCCTGATGGTAAAACTACATCTCGCCCTTTAGCGCGAAAGCTAAACACTGATACCCTCGTCCCTAGGTGGATGTCTTCAACCTTGTAGTGCCCCACTATCCTGCGGACATCGCTGCCCTCACAAGGTATGCAGTGGATCAAGCGGATTCGATCTAGCTACTTATTGCCGCTCTACGATACGAAGTGTCATGCAAACGATCCTAATCACATTTCGACCAAATGCTACGAACGCTGCCTCAAGCTGTGTTCGCGGCTATCCCACCCCTGTGATAGGAAGTGTTTCGAGTGCACTGAGGGTTGCGGGGATTGCATGTTCCCCGTATCCAATATAACACTTCCCTGTGGTCACATACATCCGCAAGCGCCGTGGTACGTATTGCAAATGTGCATATACTAACCTGCGGTATTAACCTGTTTTTGCCGCACTCTAGCCATATTGCACAATTCCCAGAAAAGATTAAATGCCTGCGTCCTGTTGTCAAGGAGCTGCCATCCTGCGAACATACCGCGAAGATGCCATGCCACCGAGATCCAAGCGCCTACGAATGTAAAGAACAATGCGGAGCCCCCTACTCATGTTGTTCTCGATCCTGCAAGGCCAGTTGTGGAACGTGCAAAAAGCTCAATAGTGGTCCGGAAGACGTTGGACGAGTTCCAAGGACCATACACCCCCCACATCCATGCGGTCGGCGGCTTTTCTGTGGACACGACTGTCGAGACAACTGCGAGGAGGGACATGCGTGCTCTGGGGTCTGCAACGACACATGTCGACAGATTTGCCCTCATCGTGCATGCCGAGAATCTTGCTCGGTTCCCTGTCAACCTTGCGTCGCCAAATGTGCGTGGAAGTGTACTCACATGCAGTGCCCTGCAACCTGTGGAATGGTATGTCTTCCTCATTATGCAATCGCTTTTGCAACCGGTTGACATTCAGATAGGCATGCACTCGACTACCTTGCGACAAGAAATGTGAAAAAACGCTGCAGTGCGGACATCCCTGCCCATCAGGTTAGTCTTTGAGGATATTGCTCTCGCCACATTTTTGACATGTGGTTAATTAGTATGTGGTGAACCTTGCGACAAGCAAACGTGCCGAATGTGTGCAGGAGAAGACATTCTCGACGCCGTGGTGGATCTAATCATGCAACTGACTCTTCGAGACCTGGACGACGGTGATGAGCTGGATTCCTTGACTATCACTCTGAGATGTGGCCATACGTTTACCGTCGAGACACTGGATGGTATCACACATTTAGGCGATTTTTATGAGCGAGACTCGAACGGCAAATGGGTCGCGGCTATCACCCCAGAGACGCACGGGGAGAGCCGTACCCGTCCCGTCTGTCCCACCTGCCGAGGAGATATTGACGCGCTGCGATACGGTCGCGTGTGCAAGGGCTCGAATCTCGCTATCCTGCAGCATAACATATCTTCCAAACTCTCCAAGCTCTTGATAGAGGCACAAAACACTCTCGACACTGCGCTCACGGGTTTCAACGAGGCAATTGCTGGGATGCAAGCTATTACCGAGTGCCCGCCGTACGAAGCCCCCGATCCGGAGAAAGTACAGGTTTCCAAAGACAAGCTTGATACCTTGCTTCGTAAAGAGGCCGATCTCCCCACCCCACCCAAGGCGCTTGAGGCGTTGGAGGAGTTACACGCACTACCCCCCTCCCACGCCAAGGTTTGGAAAGGAGTTATCAAGAAGCTTCTACGCCCCTACCGCCAGGCTCGGCAAATAACCACCCATCGTGACTCGACTGTTCAGACCTACCAAGCTTCCCTGGCTACCTTATATAAAGAGGAACTCGATTTCTTCCTGTCCCAAGAAATTCATGCGCCTCAAAATGTCGAGCAAACTGCGCTTCGGCTCGCACGTATGCGAATTGGGCAGCCACCACCTCGAGCCAGCTTCCGTTTCACCATCGAAGCTTTCTGGGTTACCATTCGCATTCTCATTACCTTGGCCGAGACCGCGAGCACTATCAGGGGGAGAATCCACGCGCGAGACAATACGTCAGCAAACTGCCACCCCTGGTCTGCCATAGCGGAGTTCTTCTTGCAGCGAGCGATCGTCGACGCATATACTTCCTTGAAGCTTGCCGAAGATACCGAGTCCTGGAACAAGGCGGCAAAATGTCAAGCTATCGTCATGCAGGCCGAATACGAGCTTGCGGCCCACCTTTGCCGTACAGCCGTGCGCATGGGGCAGGGGCCATTGACGCCGCCAAGGCAAGCCGAATTGAGGAAGATGTGTGCAGAAGGGCTTCAAAATACCCAAGAAACACGAACGAGAATGGTTCAAGATTATGTGGGACGGGGTGATAATGACCGTGAATCGCGACTTGCGTGGATCAACACCAACTTCCTTGAGCCGACATCCAGACTTGCCGATAGTTGGGGGGAGCTCGAGAGATTCGTCATATCTGGCTCCGGTATTACCAGAGAGGAAAGCCGAAGCATTATGCAAGCTTTTTCGTACGGTGGCGACCCTCTGAGTGAGTGGGCATGATTACATTTCCAAACCCCGGGCATTGAATAGCCTAATTATTTTAGGTTATTCTGGACATTTCTACGAGTGCAGTAAAGGTCACCCTTACGTAATTGGCGATGTGAGTCTGATTACGCCATGTATATCTTCAGACTGACGGATTCAATACCTTCTAAGTGTGGACAAGCGTGGACCCGAGGCACTTGCCCGGAGTGTGGCACTGCCATTGGCGGTGAGGGCCACCGATTGACAGCCGGTAATCAACGGGCCAGTCGGTTCATCGCTCTAGCAAGTTAATACCTTGCGAAGTTTTGAGCGGACTCGGCTATATAAACAATGCATTTAACCAACCAATACATTAGGGAGTCGGGAGTCGCTGAGAATTGTGTTTCATGAATGAATAATGTTTGCCATGCTTGTAGTCTACCGAGAATCGAAGTTTGATAACAGTTTATCGTAAAGTGATATTTCACTACTTCCTACTTGAAGACGAGTTATTTTGTGCACTGGCTGAGGCGGATCAACGGGGACAACTGGTTCGGGGAGCTAACGCCCGGCGCTTGTCACTTCCAGACTGCTTCTCCCGCCCACAATATACCATTCTAGATTATTACTAGACGTCGGGCTGAGATTGTACACAAACAGAATTTCTTCCCAGAGTTAGCTGGAATCCTGGCGTAATTCTGCCCAGTTACGATGTCCGCCACCACCGTCCTCCAATATGAATCACAGTCTCCGATTTACGCACTCGACTGGTGCCACACGCATGGACCCAACTCCTCCCGTGCCCGCTCAGCATTCCGAATTGCTCTCGGGACATTCGTAGAAGACTACCGTAACCGTATCACCATCATCGGTCTCCCAGACGAAACCTCACTGCTCGAAAACCCAGCCCCCACCAGCTCCGATTTCGTTGTCCTAGCCGAGGCAATGCATGGCTATCCTCCGACACGACTTCAGTGGGAACCTGCGAGCGCTGTTGGGCAGAGCTGGCCCATCAAGACCAGTGGTGCTGAACTATTGGCTACGACGGGCGACGCGCTTAGGGTTTGGGAGTTTTTAACAGAGAGCGATGGAGGGGTTGGGCCAGGCTCGCAGGCGAGCTATGTAGGGAGGCAAGGAAATGCCGGCTTGGGTGGAAAGCTGAGCCAAAAGATCGCTCTATCTAGTGTGAGTCATATCCATGTACAGCGGCACGTACTAACTCTGCAACAGAGCAAAAATCCAAATCCAACCACCCCACCCCTTACGTCTTTTGCATGGAACACCATCTCTCCGTCGCTGATCGTCACGTCTTCGATCGACACGACCTGTACAGTCTGGGACATATCCTCCAGCACTGCCGTCACCCAGCTCATCGCTCACGATCGCGAAGTATACGACGTCGCCTGGGTCCCGCACAGCACCGACGCGTTCGTGAGCGTTGGCGCCGATGGGTCTTTACGCGCGTTTGATCTTCGATCACTCGAGCATTCGACGATTCTATACGAAACACCTACAGGGTCGGCGGTGAAGAGTGAAGAAGGAGCGCCTAGAGCACCTGTTGGGACCTCGTCGCTGCTGAGGGTAGCGTTTAACCCGCTCGACGCCAATTATCTAGCCACATTCCATATGGATAGCTCGAATGTCCAAGTACTCGACATGCGAAATCCTGGACAGCCGGTGGTGGAACTGAAGGGACATCGTGGCGCGGTGAACGCGATTGGGTGGGGTGCGGCCGAGGGTAGCATGCTCGCAACTGCAGGTGCGTTTATCCCGATCTAGTTCCTACATAATGCTAATGGTGGCAAAGGCGACGACTGCCAAGTCCTCGTCTGGGACCTAACAACGACCATGGCTGCTGCGAGCGCCAATGCTTCCCAACAACAACAACAAACCCGCAGCCAAGGGCTCGCATCCCCACGGCCACCTGATGCGAGCACCACGCGCACCGTATACGACCCTGCGCTGGCTTGGACTGGCCCGGGTGAGATTAGCAACCTCGCATGGTCTCCCCCTATGGCCGGGTTTAGTTTGGGTGGGGGCGTGCATAGCCAACCTGGAGAGTGGGTGGTCATGGCGATGGGGAAATCGATAAAGGCGTTGAAGATCTAGAAGTGAGGAGCACATTGCAGGGTGTATTTTATGTATTTTGAAGTTGTGTCGCTGATATTCTCCATCTTCAATTCATGCGAATCCGAATATGTCTTTTGGCATGTATCCGTGTGCACGTGCGCCAAATTGACGTGCAAGGAATCTCATTCTCGATTGGTGTGATTACTTTGCATTTCCTGTTTTCCACCATCGCTTTGACGCCCAGCCGTCCGAGCGCTGCCTTACCAGCACTGATAGCATTTGCGCTCGTGACTTTTGGCTTTATAATAACTTGAGGGAGCCACTACCATCCGCGTTCGTCCGGGTTGCCCGAAACTATATCACGATGCTCTGGAGTTCTTATATATATCTCCTCACCCCGGGCCAACTTCACGGATAATACTTTATCCGCGCATGTTCCCGCTAGACGTAACTGGGAAGCCAGCGTGTGCTATTATATCCATGTTTCCAAGCATGCGCTCTTTGATAACCAAGATTGCCCGTATTCACACCATCGCCAGAGTCTTGTACCCTAGACTGTAACCACCTCGACTCTGCCGGTACGCGATCGGTACTATAACTCAAGTGTTGCATTTACACCAATATTCTAGCTCTCGTTCGGTAAAACCAATGCCGACTCTTGAGCAAACTGAACTCGCCGAGTCTACAACACTTGCAAGTCAAGTCTAGCCAATCACCAGATGTACGTCAATCTCAGTGTCATTCAATAACTCAGTAGTCACAAACTATCTAGCATGCTTCTTATTACTGCGATCTCGAATAGCCTGGGATAATTCCTCCAAATGGGGTATATTGTCCCTGGGTGTATCGCCGGGCGTGTAACCAATTGCGTCAAACCGGCTTGTTTCTGCCAAACCCGCATCTTCCGCTTGCATGTAATCTCAGATTGAAGGCTGAGTAGAACCCAGGGTATGGGTATTTGCGGGTCCGGTGCGAACTCGAACTATTGACGGTGAGATGGGTATCGAAACGATTGCGAATTGTCTGTGGTGGTGCTCTGCCCCAGCGATACAACGAATGGGGGTATCTAAACGGGGGTGTTTATTACTATCCTGGAATTTTTTCGAGCAAGGAAGGTCAGGCAGGAGCGGTCGCTAGATGCCGAATGAATGGGTGTCTCGCCTCCTCACGTGATCCAAGGTCCGTCCGAAGTCCCTCGTTCCAACCAAAGCTGGACGACGAAGAACAAGGAAGCTTAGCAGAAAACTCTGACTGTATCGGGCCCGGAACACGTTTGCATTCTACCCCCAGCTTCCATCCTCTAGCTACTTAAATCCCCGGCTGGGGTGTCCTGAAGACCAGACCCCCACTACCATGTCCCGCAACTCAGACGGCACCTTTTCGTCCCTCGCCGCTCCATTGACAGATGTGGAAGCCCCCCGAGACGACCTGACGATCCCGCAGTTTATGCTGGACTCGGCGCACCCTCTACGCCCGACTCGTAACGGAGATAGCCCTTGGTTGATCGAGGACGAGACTGGCCGAGGTATCGGTTTCGAGGAGGTCCGGTCGCGCGTGTGGGGATTAGCCAACGCAATCAGCGGCAAATGGAAAGATATTGGTGAGTGTCTTGACCAACGTCCGCGTGGGTGTACTTATGGCCATGGTAGATGAGAACGACGTCGGTACGTATTACAGCACATCCGCCTAAGCGCTTGCTTACCCCGCATTTCTGACGTAGTATGCATTTTCTCGCCAAACAACGTCGATTACCCGATTGCAATTTGGGCTGCCCACCGGCTTTCGCTTGCCGTTTCGTGCGCCAATCCTGGGTATACCGAGGATGAGCTGGTGTACCAACTCGAGGTGAGTATTCATGGTTGTCTCCACAAGCGGTCTCAATAATCGTATTGATAGGCTACCAAAGCGAAGCTGTTGATCGTTCATCCCGGAAGCCTAAAAACGGCTCTGAGTGCCGCCAAAAAGGTCGGACTTTCGCACACTCGGGTTATCCTGTTCATGGAGGCCAAGCCGACGACAAGCGTTGGCGGCTTCGTGAATCTCGACTCGCTTGTGCGAGGTAGGTGTCCCATAGTGCTCCATTTCTAACCGCTGACTCGAAGAAGAGGGCCTGAACTCCAAGCCCAACTTTGTGGAGAAACGCCTGGCGCCAGGAGAGAATAAAACCAAGATTGCGTTCTACTCGTTCTCTAGGTGGGTCCGTGATCATAACCAACGACCTCTGGTCTAATTTCACTCCAGCGGAACTACCGGAAAGCCCAAGGCTGTTGCAATACCTCACCATAGTGTCATCGCGAATGTGCTCCAAAAGGCCGCCTATAACCGTTTATCGGATCCTACGCTCACTCCCAAGAAGGCTCGCTATAGACGAGGAGATGTGGCCATGGCGGTGCTACCAATGTTTCGTAAGTGCTCGGTTTGTGAGGTGACCGTTGTCCTTACGGGGCTCTACGTGTGTAGACATCTATGGGTTAATTGTCGTTGTACGTGATTAAGACTTGGGTCGTGAAATTACGCTAATGTCGGTTGAAGTCTCACTTCAACATTTTTGCGGGTCTGCCGCTGGTCGTGATTCCCAAGTTCAACTACGTAGACATGTTGAAGAGTATAGTCAGGTATCGAATTACTCATCTTTAGTGAGTTACTTGTATCGTCCCGAGGCTTGTTCCTGAGATTTGCCATAGTTTGGTCCCTCCCCAAGTGGTCCTATTCGTCAAGGTAGCATTCCTGTCCTGAGTATGGAGTGTATACTGATTACCTTACTAGCACCCCGCGACCAAGCAATATGACCTCTCCCACTGCCACTTTTGCATGGTTGGTGCAGCGCCACTGTCTGCCGAGCTAACGGCCCAGTTTATCAAGGCGGTACCTAGTTTGAGCGTTGGGCAGGGATACGGTAAGCTTACCGTGTTATTCATTGGGTACGATGCTTAATTGTTCCGCCCAGGTATGACCGAAACAGGTATGCAAACCATCCCACTGTTGAGCTTTCTTACTCATAACATTCAGCGACGACCGTGTTAATGGCCCCTCTCGAGCACATGGGTACGGGCGGGGTTCCGGGAAGCGCTGGCCGCATCCTACCCGACACCACCGTCAAGGTTGTCAAGGGAGATGGATCTCTTGCAGGGTATGACGAGCCAGGCGAGCTGGTCGTCACTGGCCCGCAGATGGCACTGCGTTATGCCAACAACGATCAGGCGTAAGTAGATCTACCCCCCACGAGCTATATCTCACTCCGTTATAGGACCAAGGAGACGTTTGTTAACGGCTGGGTCCATACCGGTGATGAGATAGTCATCAACAAGTCGGGAGATGTGTTCATCGTTGACCGATTGAAGGAGATCCTGAAAGTGCGCGGATTCCAAGTCGCACCTGCCGAGCTCGAGGGGTTCCTGCTTGACCATCCGCTGGTTGGGGACGTCGGGGTGGTTGGGTTCCCGGACGAGTACTCGGGCGAGGTCCCCTTGGCCTTTGTCTCTTTATCCGAGGATGCGAAGAAGAGCGGAAAGAGCGAGAGCATGATGCGTGCAGAAATAATCAAGGTGTGTTGCTAATTGTAATGGTCCGACCTGCGTCTAACTAGGCTGCAGTTTGTGGCGGATAACAAGATCAAGTACAAGTGGCTAGAAGGAGGTGTTGTATTCGTTGATGCGGTCCCAAAGAATCCAAGTGGGAAGATCCTGGTGAGTAAATCCTGCATTGTGCGACTTATTCTGACCCGCGAGCTCGCCCCAGCGTCGGATGCTACGCGACCAGGCCAAGAGGCTGACACCAGTGCAACGGGGTGTGAAGCCTTCAAGGGGCAAGCTTTAGGTGGATTGTGTGATGTAAATGGAGGGTTTTATTTTGGTATCATCGTATTGTAACTAGATTTAGCGCATTCAGTTACAGCCAGTGGGTAATGTGCATGGTGTGAATCTTACTTGATAGCAATCTCTTGCTGGTCGAGTCCCTCTAAACAATTGCATCCTCACAGACTCCATCTTGACTCGGTTATAGATCTCTGTTCATGGAGGGACTCGCTGTGCGTCGTAGTCTTTATTCAAGGGTGAATGCCAATTTTACCACTCTGGTATGCGAGCCCAGCGCATATAAGTACCCTTAAGGGCGTTGAAACAAACACATTCTTACAAATTCCATTCACCTTGACCATCTTGTAGGTTTCATATCCATTCAGCCTAACAAAGTTCTAGAAGAGAATACATGCTCGACCTCGAAGTCTATGAGCGTTTTGACAAACAGACTTTGGTGAGCGTACACATTCCTTGGTCCCGGGTGTCCCTAGTCAATTTGCTTCCATACCTTCTGGGCTATTAAGCCTGAAACTCATAGATATATATATACAGGATATATATGCGCCACTAACAATACTCAAAACGATGTCATGATATGAAGGTGAGCCTGAAGAACTCATATTTGCGTTTTGGTGTGAGTAAAAGCAGCTCGGTCACGACCCGGTCCTTTGCAACCGCCTCCGAACCGGTGATGGCATTCAGTAATCGATTGATTTAGCCAGGCTGTGCTTCTGACGGTTTGAGGTTGAAGCTACCACCTGGCCATCATAGTCTCCCCCATGGCCATAGGGCTAAAGTATGCGCCGTGAAACTCAAGCGAGTCGTGAACAAAAGCCTGGGCGTCGCACCGCTTCAGGATGGCGGTGTCGCTAGCTCCTGTGCGGTCCCAACTGGTTGATCGATTAGGCGATACCTACTCACTATTACTATATACAAGTACTTGAGATAAGCCCTTTTTTAGAGCCATTGCATGCACACCGGCGACAGCATTATCTGGTCAACCATGTCCGCTGTTACAGTAACGCCGTGTAGCAATTTGACGGTTCCAGGTCCAGACAAGGACCGAATCGTGGTACAATCTAGTCTTGACCGTGAGGATATGCAGCAGCCCAGATTTTCGAGCATTGTATGTGTAATATGGCTTCCTATCAACCTTGATACATGGCTGAATCCGTATCACCCCCATCTCCACACTCTGATAGTACGACCAGAGTGAGTGGTCGAAGTGCGGTCAAGCAGTTATATGTTATCATGGATCGGCGGCTTTGATTTTATAACGCCAGCAATATGCAGTCTTCCAGCCATATTGTCGTACTTCCTACATACCCTTGCGAGCTCACATAAGGTGCCTGTGCTGGTGCTATGCTTTATGCTTATGTCCGATACCTCCGACGGCCAAGCTTGGAGCACTCGACTAACACGTGTTCGAGGCTCAGCCTCATGTCTCCCACCCTGAAAACATGCAGCAGGTGATTTATACGAGCCAACTGGGCAGACCCCCCCCCTCAGTTCCCACTGGATCGACCGCCTAGGCTGCGATGTCGGGACCGAAACGATGGTTGCCCGATTTTATTCACCGTTGCCTCCCTGGGACCAGGCAGCGTGCTATATCCGATCCATCGCCTTTATCCTCACCTGTGCATGATAACCCTGTACCAACTGGGATCATACCAAACCAAGCCGCCCCGACTCCGAGCATCAGGCTTCTGCCTGCAACATCACGCGTTCCTCAAGCACCGCAAGTTGAGACGAGCCCCGCCATGAGCGCACTCAAGACGGTGCTAGGAGGACTGAGAGATAGTCTGACAGAGCTGCCTCCGTTGCAGATGGCCGTCGGAGCGTTGCTCGAGTGTATCATTCACTCCGAGGTATGTAGTGATACCTCAGCCTCAATTTATCTCGCGGATCTAACGGGCATACTATAGGTTGAGGGTCAAAACCGTCAAGCATATGATGAGCTGGCGTCAGATCTGACGAACTTGGCGACGATGCTCCAGAAACACGCTGTGGATCTGAAGCCACACAATGGACCATACTCGATTGTCAACGTTGCGCGGTACGTGAAGCGATTTGTTTTGCGATGCAAGTTGATTGATTGCTGTCTTAGGGCGATTGATGAACAAACGGGGTTGATCAAAGCGCAACAGGAGCGATCACAGATTAGTCGGTTGACCACGGCAAAGGAAGACGAAGAGCTAGTGCTGAAATGCTACCGTAGGATTGGAGCGCTGTTCCAACAATTGCAGGTACGCAATATAACACCATTACGACCGGAAACTCAAGCGAATCGTAGACGGATATACTACTGAGCTTGCGGGACGAGTTAAAGGAGCGAGATATGGTAGGTACAATCTTATGTTCCATGCAGTAGAATGAGAACGTACCGGGTTCGCAGGATACTACTGTGAAAGAGCTCTCTCCGGTGTACGACGCCTATCACGACGCAGCACCCCCCACCTCGGCTACAAAGCGAGTCGAGTGTACACAAGGTACCCGGGTGGATCTACTGAATACCACTCGGGACTGGACGCGCGGAGGCGATACGGCCAAAATCTTCTGGCTGAACGGCATGGCTGGCACAGGCAAGACTACGATCGCCTATACTCTATGCGAGATGCTTCAGAGGGATAAACTGCTCGCCGCCAGTTTCTTCTGCTCGCGCAACTCGGCCGACTGCAAAGATGTCAACAGAATCGTACCAACGATCGCGTATCAGCTGGCTCAACACTCGATCCTATACCGACAGGAGTTGGTCAAAGCGCTCAAAAGCTACTCGGACGCCTCAAAGCGAAACATTGGTGCTCAGTTCAAGCATCTTATTTCTTCGCCGTTTGACAAGATCAACCAGGCAATGCCGAAGGACGTTATAGTCGTGATCGACGCACTGGACGAGTGTGCCGATGAGGCCGGGACAAGAACCGTGCTTGACACGCTGATCCGACACGCAGCCAACCTCCCCATCAAGTTCTTTATTGCGAGCCGGCCTGAACCTACCATATCCGAAAGCATGTCGGCTGGCACTGGAGCTTCGCGATCGATTCTGCGGTTACACGATATCGAAAAGTCACTCGTGCAAGCAGATATCAAGCTCTACCTTACCGAAGCGCTGGCATCCATCAACGTCTCCCCCTCCGAAATCGATCAACTGGCCGCTCGGGCTGGCAACCTCTTTATCTTTGCGGCGACCACAGTCCGATATATACTGCCGGAGAGAGGTGTTGTGGACCGAAGAGGACGACTTCAGGTGGTACTGGAGCTACAGCCAAGCCAAAAGCATAAGAGCTACGAAGATATTGACAACCTGTACATGGTGATCCTAGCGAATGCCTTGGACGAGAAGATATATGAACCAACAGAGATTGCTGCAAGGCAGGAAGTGCTCAGGACGGTGATCTGCGCAAGGGAGTCATTGACGATATCGGCTCTGGCCGAGATTCTGCGTGCGCCAGGCGAAGAAAAGATCAGGGTTATGATACAGCCCCTACAATCTGTGCTGCATGTGTCGGAAATCAGCAGTGCAGTATCCGCTCTCCACGCATCGTTTCCCGACTTTCTACTTGCCCAGGAACGTTCAGAACGGTTTCATTGTAATGAAGTTGTTCACAACTCTTCCCTTGCGGAATGCTGCTTCAAGCTAATGGGCCGGTCACTGAAGTTCAACATATGCGACTTGGAATCGTCGTACGCGCTTGACAAGGAGGTGCCGGACCTTCAAACCCGAGTCGAAAAGGCAATCTCCACTGGGCTTTTCTACTCGTGCAGATACTGGGGTGACCATCTCACAAAAGGCCCACCCTCGCCCACATTGCTTTCACTCCTAGAAAGGTTCTTGCAGCAGCATCTACTGTTCTGGATGGAGGTGCTGAACCTCAAAGGCCGGATCGGTCATGGCGAAGTCGTGCTTGGTCAGGCACTTGTCTGGCTTCCGGTGAGTGTCCATATGCCTCATGCTATAGCCATCTACTCACGCAACCTAGACGGAAGACGAATGGACCGAGCTCCGAGACTTGACCTATGACGCGCGCAACTTTGTCACATTATTTACCAACAATCCCACATCGCTCTCAACACCGCATATCTACATTTCTGCACTACCCTTCACATCCAAGGAAAGCCACGTGCGGACAACCTACTGGCAGCGGACACGAGGTCTGATGGAGATTGAAGGTGCAGCGACCGAGGGAAGGGGAAATTCTGCGCTTGCGACCTGGGACGTTGGGAGCGACGTTTATAGCATTGCCCGATCGAGCGACGGCAGGCGTGTCGCCTCTGGCTCGTACAACAATAAAGTGAGCGTGTGGGACGTGTCCAGCGGCGCTCGTATCCTGGGACCTCTGGAAGGTCACGAGCAGGCTGTCCGGTCGGTCGCGTTCTCTCCAGACAACTCCCGCATCGCTTCTGGCTCGGATGACCGTACTATTCGGGTTTGGGACGCGCACAACGGCGACTTGGTTGTCGGACCACTTCGCGGCCATACCTCGGGCGTCAACTCAGTTGCATTCTCGCCCGACGGCACTCGCCTCGCTTCTGGCTCCGATGACTACACTATCCGGATGTGGGACGCGCACACAGGCGCTATGATTGCCGACGCCCACGAAGGACATCAGGATGTAGTGTGGTCAGTGGCGTTTTCGCCCGACAGAGATCATCTTGCCTCTGGCTCAGAAGACTGCACGATTCGAGTCTGGAACTGGCGGACGGGCGTGGCAGCTCTGGGACCGATGGAAGGGCATACCGGATCGGTGGACTCCGTTGCGTATTCCTCTGATGGGTCGCGTCTGGCGTCTGGCTCGGATGATCGCACGGTTCGAGTGTGGGACATGGCGAGTGGCGTACTGTTGGCCGGTCCGTTCGAGGGTCATACCAGTAGTGTCTTGTCCGTTTCGTTTTCACCCAATGGCAGCCAGGTCGTGTCCGGTTCGTCGGATCGTACAATTCGTGTGTGGGAAGCTGGGAGCGGGAAGCTGCTCGCTGGACCATTCGAGGGACATGGCGACGTGATTAGGGCGGTGCTCTTCACCACAGACGGCACACGCATCCTATCCGGGTCTGACGACCGCACAATCCGGGTCTGGGATGTGCGCCACAGGATAGCAGGCGCTACCGAGTCGCTGGGTCATTCCGGCGGGATCTACTCTGTTGCCATGTCACCCGACGGCACACGCGTTGCATCTGGCTCGCACGACAATACGATCTGCATCTGGGACGCACACATCGGCACACTGGTCGTTGGTCCGCTCAAAGGTCACACCGGACCAGTCTACTCGGTGGCATTCTCGCCCGACGGAGCACGCATCGTGTCTGGCTCTGGTGATTCCACCCTGCGCACATGGAACGCGTCCACCGGTGCCTTGATTGCTGGTCCGTTCGAGGGCCACACCAACTGGGTCACTTCGGTTGCCTTTTCGCCCGATGGCAACCAAATTGCATCCGGTTCCAGTGACGAAACCATTCAATTGTGGGACTCGCAGACCGGGAAATCGGTCGCCAAGCCCTTCAGAGGCCACACTAACACAGTCAGATCCATCGCGTTCTCACCCAACGGCACTCGCATCGTCTCTGGCTCGTACGACGCGACTGCCCGAATGTGGGACGCCAATGGCGGTACTTGCCTCTGGGTGTCCAACGCTCACACCAAAGATGTCAACTGCGTGGCATTTTCACCTGATGGGACGCGTGTCGTGTCTGGCTCGGACGACAAGACCCTCCTGGTGTTGGACGTGGGTGACGGTGCGGTGCTGCATGGTCCGTTTACAGGTCATACCAACCGGGTCTACTCCGTCGCATTCTCCCCTGATGGAACGCGCGTCGTTTCTAGCTCTCAGGATCAAACGGTGCGTGTGTGGGGCGTGCAGAGCAGCGAGGTGGTGGTTGGTCCGCTCAAGGGTCACACCCAGAGGGTTATCCCTGTTGCGTTCTCTCCCGACAGTACACGTATCATATCTGGCTCATGGGACGGCACGATTCGGTTCTGGGACGTGGTAGCCGCCACCCGACCTGACGCTGCATCATTCGACGGTTGGTCCATAGATGATGAGGGCTGGCTGACCAACTCACAATCGCAGCGGTTGTTCTGGGTGCCGTCCGACCTGCGCGACGGGTTCTGGTTCCCTTCGCCCTCTAATCCCCTTGTCTCCAATGCTCGCAGTACCACCCGCGTTAACCACACCACGCTACTAGGAGATCGGTGGCACGGGTGCTATGATACATCCATGTAACCGCTGCCGCCCCTACTCGCCCGTGATTCTACTTCCATACCCTCGTCCCGTACTATCGTATCTCTGACTATCTCCCTATTGTGCAGCTACAATGTGAATCCATTTTTTTGCATGTATCACTCCATTACCCACGCACGACCATTTCAAATTTTAGGCTTTGATGCCCTCGCGTGGATCCCGCCGGCTTCAACGTGGTCGTCGATCAGCGTGGCCAGGACCTCCGATCGCCGACCGCACTGCCGCAGTCGTCGATGCAATCTTACTGACATGATCCACAGCATGTCGTCACGTTGTGGTCCATGAATCGATTGTCTAGCCACAATCATCCCTCCAGCTACACGACTTTTCGTCCCCCGACTGCTGGTGAGTACTGCCATCGTGCCTGGCCCTCCTTTGTGGTGTGATCAATTGACCCGCAGTGTCCACATTTCCATCTACCTCCCTGACGGATACGGTTCCCTTTGTATGCGCTCCGGCACCGACGATTCGAGTACCTGGGCGAAGTCATCAATTGCGACCCCTCTCCCTTTACTCCATGGAAGATTACACTCGCCGCTTTGAGGTCAACCGGCTTACAACTTTCTCTGCTGGTTGGCGCTATCTGGTACACACCGGCTCCAGCGGAAGTACTTCTACCTGCTCGATACGCTCCTACGTCCAAGTCCAGACGTAGTTGGCTTCACGACCCCGGTGAGCCAGTGTACGTCTGAGAGCACATTCAGAACCGGCTCTTGGCACTAGAGGAACGGCCTGCCCATACCATGGAGGTGTGCTCCATTGCATATTCCTCCGATGGATCGCGCCTGGCGTCTGGCTCGGAGGATTGGACGGTTCGGGTGTGGGACACATTGAGTGGCACGTTTTTGGCTGGTCCATTCGAGGGCCATATATTTCATGTTGCTTCCGTTTCGTTTTCGCCGAATGGCACCCAGGTTGCGTCTGGTTCATCTGACTGTACAATTCGGGTGTGGGAAGCTGAGAGCGGGAATCTGCTCGCTGGGCCATTCCAAGGTCACGGAAGCAGTATCAATGCGGCACTCTTTACTGTAGACGACACACGCATCCTATCGGGGTCTCGCGACGGCACGATCGGTGTGTGGGACGCGCGTCATAGGACATCAGGCGCTACCGAGCGGTTGGGACATTCCGGCGCAATCTGGTCTGTTGCCATGTCGCCTGACCGCTCACGCGTTGCATCTGGCTCGAGAGACGAGACGATTTGCGTCTGGGACACGCACAACGGCGCACTCGTCGCTGGTCCGTTCAAGGGTCATATCACTTCAGTCTACTCGGTGGCATTCTCTCCAGACGGAGCACGCATCGTGTCAGGCTCTTATGATTCCACCCTGCGCACATGGGACGCGTCTACCGGCGCTCTGCTTGCTGGTCCGTCCGAGGGGCACACCGAATCGGTCAATTCGGTTGCCTTTTCACCCAATGGCATCCAAGTGGCATCCGGTTCCGGTTACAAAACCATCCGATTATGGCACGCGCATACTGGCGAATCAGTCAAGCCATTCAAGGGTCACACCGACTCGGTTGCATCCATCGCATTCTCTCCCATCGGCGCTCGCATCATCTCCGGCTCCTATGACCCCACGGTCCGAATGTGGGACGCCAACGACGCCATTGCACTCTGGATGTCCGACGCTCGCGCCTACCGTGTCCACTGCGTGGCGTTTTCACCCGATGGGACGCGAGTAGTGACTGGGTCGGCTGACAAAACGACCCTAGTGTTGGACGGGCGTGACGGTGCGGTGCTACACAGTCCGTTCATAGGGCATACCGGCTTGGTCCTGTCCGTCGCATTCTCCCCTGATGGAACGCGAGTCGTCTCTGCCTCCGAGGACCAAACGGTGCGCGTGTGGGACATGCTGGGCGGTACGACGGTGGCTGGTCCAATCAAGGGCCACACCCAGAGCGTTAACTCTGTCGCGCTCTCTCCCTACGGCACGCGTATCATCTCTGGCTCGTCCGACCGCACGATTTGGTTCTGGGACGTAGCAGCCGCCATTCAACCCGACGCCACATCATTCGACGGTTGGTCCATTGACAATGATGGCTGGGTGATTGACTCGCAGTCCCAGCGGCTGTTCTGGGTACCGTCTGACCTGCGCGACGGATTTTGGTTCCCTACCCCTTCCAACTCTCTCGCCACCAATGCCCGCAGTACTACCCACGTTGACCACACCACGCTGCTGGGAGATCGGTGGCACGAATGCTATAATCCAGCTTTGTGATTGGCTCCGTGCTAACTGGCTTACTCGACCATTCCCATACCCTCGGTTTGTGCCGTCGCTCCTCTGTCTATCTCATTGTTGTACTACTATAATATGAATGGACCCCCATTTTTTTAGTGCATCCTTTCCGATCATTTTCCAATTTTAGGCTTTTGATCCTCGTGCCTGGCTTTCGAGAGATCCCGCCGGCCTCGATGCGATCGCCGATCAGCGTGCCAGAAGCCCCGATCACCGTCCCTACCGCCTTGAATGATCGGCGCAAGCCCGCCAACCCAATCCACTACATATATATGTCCTTACATTCCGAACCATGAATCGTCCTAGAATGAGTCACCCTTCGAACCACACAACTTTTTATTCAATGTTAACTATCACAATAGTCTCGGCAATTCACCAGACCCCTGGTGAGCTATCCCACCGGTCCAGGCTGTCCCTGGTCCCCTGATCGACCATTTTGGATTACGCTTGTCTATTTCTGAATCAATTCCAGACTACCCACCAGATGCACTCCGGAAACAGACAATCCAACACTTACGTATGGTCAACGACTTCCCCCATTGCCCCGCGTGATATGATATTGACAAGTTTGAGGTCAACCTATCCAGAGCCTTGTCCACCGTTTGGGTCCAGCTGGTACGCTTTGTCTCTAGAATGCAAGCCTTACGCGCTGATATGATCCTACACTCCGAGTCAAAGTGGGATTGATTCACAATCCGGCGAGCCATCGTAAAGCTGAGAAAGTGTTACAGCCCCGCAAACAGCTCTGCAGAAGCTACCCACAATGGGACCAAACCTGGCGTATACTTGCTCGGTTATCCGTGTTGGTCGACACGTTGGGCTGGCAGATTCTGGGTTTGTATTCGGGTCTCATGGCGTCTGCTCTGCGGTACTGAACCACTTATGGAAGCACTCGGACAGTGGGGCGGGTAGTATGTTGTAATGAACATGCTGCAAGATTAGTTCAAGTCACCCAAGCTTCTTAGCGCAGTGGAAGCGCGCAGGGCTCATATTATGACCGCTGAGTCATGATTACGTTACCCTGAGGTCCCTCGATCGAGACGAGGAGAAGCTATCCCTTTTGTCTGTGTAACTTTACTTGCTTTTTGAGGCACAAAACCTCGCCCTGAACAAACAGATACCAGGAATGAAAAGGTTTGAACTCGCGATACGTGTGCTCATTCAAGGTGTAGAATGAATTCGCAGACACAACAAATTTACTATGGTAGACTACCCATTCCAAGCCTATGGAGGACTACCGGCTTGCATCACTTGCATTTTGTCAGGGGTCCCAAGTGTTTGGGCACACCTTTGCGAATGTACCCACCTAATCGACTTGTCACGGATCTACCGGTGCTAGGGAATTTTGTACTACATACTCCAGTGATGTCGTGACACTGCGTCATGACACTGTCATGACTGTGTGACATCCATGACACATGACACCGCCAAACGGTTGGGAACGTCAGCGCTCAAATATTTGTTCTATGTAATATAAGCTACTCTGCGTCATCACCACCGTCAATGCTGGTTGTTGTGTTGCTATCATCCTGCTCCGATTGTAAGAGTGCGAGGATGTTTAACTCTTCTGTAGGATTGCTAGCCGCTGTCTTCCACAGCTGGTCTAAGTTACGTTGGCCAACAAAGTGATAACCCACGACGAAATGCCCCCTCCACCGTGAAACTCGAGAGGGAAGGGCTGAGAGGATGGGATATGGCCAGATCAACCAACTACCCCCCTAACATACGGCTAATAGTCCAGGATAATGGGTGGAATGGAATATTGCACGCAGGATAGAGTTATTTATCTCTATCAGCTTCAGTTGCTTTAACGAGTTTTTGTGTAGCCTCAGAAAATGAGACACGAGTAGGACCGGGGTAGGGAGAGGAGCGGCTTCTATCCACAGTTGAACTCATAGATAAAGGTGGTCCCATGGATAGGCCTGCATTGTCTGTCTTGCGCTTGAGACGGGATCGCGACCAGCCAATAATTTCCTGCTCATGTTGCAGCGCGTTTCCGAGGCAAGTTGTCTTTTGATAAAGTCAAGCTCGGGGCAGCTTAGGGTCCAATGTATCACGTCGAGGACTCATGGCGAGCGTGGACAGGTGACGGGTGGGTGTAACATATTCTATTAGTACAAAATGCACGGGCATACAGCGCTGAAGAAGTCAAGGTAGGTATATAAGGTAAAGTGTTGCGCCACCACTCTGGCGCGTATGAATGTGACGCTTGTCACTTGGAGGACTCAGTGTCGAGCGTCACGGTGTCATGACCATGAGACTATCACGGCATCACTGCTGATGAGTATGACACACTCATTAGCCTGTTGCTTGATTCCGAGTCTGAACCCCGAAGGTGAAAACACCTCCAGTGCACAAACACCTGAGCGCATATACCCTGCATCAGAGGGGTTACGAACGGCATCATTTTACCTCATGGAGAATTCTACAACTCGGCACTTCTGGTACCCTTGAAGCTTCCACTGAACACGCAATTACTTGGTCTACCAATTTTGGCAGCTCACAAGCAAGGCCAATGTTCAAACTCGATAACAACCAGACTACATGACAAACAACATGGCGATTTGTTACGATCGATCCGCTTTCTTATTCCTTGACCGACCGTTACTCAGTAGACAAATAACGACACTTGAAGCGTTTTCGGTCCTTCCAGTTTACTCAGTGGTGGCGCCAGGCTCGTGGTGGCCCTACATGCACTCGGTTATACATGTAGTTTGCTCACGAGACAATGGTAGACACTTACCTCATCCTTAAATGTCATATCCTCCTCCTTGAGCATCACAGGGAGAATCCCATACATCCAGGCTTCCGAGTCATCTGCCAGATTCAATAGTGCTTCATAATCTGCCTTGAGTTGATCGCTTGGGGTGCAGGCACTCAGCGCGCTCAGTGGCACTTGACGGATCATCTTCAAGGCTTCCTCGTACGGTCCTAACCCTTCTTCGATAAGGTTTGCTTGCAAGTGTCGCTTCAACGAGGAAATAGCGTGAATATACGCCTGTGCCAGTGCGGCGTGCTCGGAGCTTGGTAGACCAACACTTAGTGCGCGTCCTACCACCTGTAAAAAATGCGGAAGCGTGGCCTTGTGTACTGGGTCTTCCCAATGATATCGGCCATGGTCATCGCCAAGGGAGGATTCAACCATAAGCACAACAAGCTTGCTCAGGATTGGCGCATAATCGACGTGGTCTCCAATGCTGGCTAGCTTTGAAAGCCCACTTTCACTCCACAGTGGACCGAGAATGTCGTCCATGGGTCCTTGAACTATCTTCTGGACCAAATTCTCCAACTCAGAGTCAAGACCGGGCACCTGGACCCAGATCTCCAAAAGTTCGAGGTAAACATCCGTGTCAGGCACCGGATTGTTTCTTCTGGCGCTTTGTATGACAATGTCATTATCTATCTCGGACGTAACGAGTAACCATTGCACTAAATTTTTTAGCTCCGGTAACGGGTCTTGTCCCAAGCGCGCCCTTTGGATCAGCTTCAAAACCAAGGGGAAAGACTCGGACGCGGTGTCTGTGGCACATGTTTGGCCGATCGACCCCTTTGTCAATTTCCTGAGCGTTTGCAATGCTTTTCCCGAAAGCTGCTGAATCCCCAGGAGCTCAGAGTCGAAGAAGGTACCAGAGATTAGCACAGTGAATAGTAGCTGCTTCATGGTCCAGGTACGTAGCATGTAGGCGACATCCACGTCAATATCCCATTCGGGAGCCACTGGCTGAAGTGTCTGGAAATCAGATAGAGCTGCGGTTATGCGGGACTGTTCACCAGCGCCGGGGTTTGAATCCAGATTTACGTTCAACCATTGCCGAAGGAGGATGGGGGAGACGGCACACAGCGTGTGCATAGCGGACTGAACAAGCTCATGAGATTCACTGGTAGCTTGATTGCCTACTGTTCGCATCAGACTGATTATGAGCCCGTCTTCGTCGTCGATCTCCGTGGGCTCAAGGTACCTAAAGACACCGGTGCCAACCATCATGGTGTGGAGCACAGGGGGTCCTTCGTGGGTATTGTTTTGCCGATGATGTGTACTCAGTGGCATATCGGGATTCAAAGCGGGGAAAGAGAAGCCCAAACGAATCGATTTAAGTAAATAGACCAGGGCATCTTCGCGAATGTTGATGCCCTCGTCGGCATGATACTTGAGCTCGACAGTCGCACGAAACAGGGCTCGACTGAAACGCGCACGTAGGTCAAATAGGGGAATTTTCTTCGCTGGTACGGCTGGAGCGTCCTTGACGTCCAGAATAAGCCAGCTTTGGGCAGAGACGTCAACTTTGGAGTTGCTAGCGTATTCGAGAGGTGAGAACGACCCTGGTGCAGGAGCAGCCCCGGGTCGTTCCGGGGCGTGTTGTGACGCTGCGATCGCTGTCAGGTGGAGTTCGGCTGCTGTTAGCAACGCATAGGTATCTGCTGTATAGTGCGGCCTATCATTACTCCAGGCAAAATCCAAAGCCGCGAGGGCGCACTGAGTTGGGGATTTGTCCTCTAGCTAGATATAAACATATTCAATGGGGATTTATTTTCCGCCTATTCGTGAGCGACATACCGATTGTCTGTGATCCAGAAGCTCTTTAGTCTTGCGCCAACTGGGCTCCACTAAAGTTGTCTCCAGGTACCATACGAGGTGTGGCAAGGCGCTCGCATACCTTGAAACCGAGATTCCTTGGCTAGCTGAAAGCTGTCCACTTCCAGATACCAGCGCAAGGGGAATTCGGCTGCAGATTGTTTGAAACATTTCAGCCAGGAGGGTATATTCAATTTTAACGACTTTAGCAGTTGGTTTGGTCAACTGAACTGGCCGCTCCTCCCGCCCACTGTCGCTGGGACTCTCAAGTTTATTATTGGATAGTTTGATTCCGGAAAGAGCTTGATAAGAACAATCCGCGGCTACTTGATCTTGGGCGTTCTCGGCTAGCCATTTCAGTGCCTGAAGTGCTTCCAAGGATGTGGGGATTGAGGATCGGGCCTGTGGGCTTGTATCGGTTGGCGGAGTTACCATCTGGCTCGAAATAAGTGTCCTTCGAATGTATTTGGAGATCTGGGTCACAAAAGGACAAAACGGATATACTGCGGCGAGAATGGCAGTTGCCGAGTAGAACAGCGCGGAAAGTCCGACAATAACGACAATCGACGCTGCGATAGCATAATCGAGTAACCATAGATAGACCACCAGCCCGAGAGAGAACAGCAGTAATGCAAAGTGCAAAATGGTCGGTAGAAAGTCAATTATATGTAAGGCGTACCACCGTCCCAATCCTTGAAGTCGTCTCTGATGAGCTACGACGTGATCGTACGGAGATCGTGGTCGGGATGAAGCGTAAGCGACCAGCCATTCTTTGGCAAGCATAGCGATCAATGCAGCACCGAGTGACAAAGCCAAGGACGCGAACCAAAGACCGTTGATCCAGCGGGCGGAACGTGTGACCTCGAACGGAGGCATTTCTATTATTGGCGATACCGGCAGAGTACTTCCTTCTGCCAAGCGTTGCTGGGATTGTGCTATGGAAAGAAGTAATGCAAGAGAGGCGTCTCCAGGGTCCCGTTGAAGCATATTTTTCGACTCGATAACGAAGCTAGTCACGACAGCAGAAAATAAACCAGCCTAGGGATGGGCGGTAAGGGAGATCACGGTGTTAGTACTATTAACTCCCGTTTATCGATAGTGGCTCACGAAAAGTAACATCATGTCCAGGTTGTTACTTCTGCCGTCGATAAGTTCGTCGTCAAAGTCATTTGCTTCCTCCTCGTAGAGCTCCCATATCGTAGCGTCAGGCGCCATTTCCTCGCCAAATTTGTCCTCGGCAAGGCGTGCATCTGCTTTTCTACGGCTGGTGCTTGAGAGTGACGGGTTATTCGCTTCGGATATTCCGGCCCGTGCCTGGGCAAGTATCAGTATCATGGTATCAGTGCTGGGTCGAGATACACACGCTTTTATCATCGATGTCGGTCGCATCTTCCTTAATGCCTATAATCTTGATATCGGGAAGCCATATCGCAGTTCCAGATGCCATGGTGGCTCGGCGGGTGGGCGTGATGGGACCCTCGACACTTTACCAAACGATGGGTGGCACTGATTGCTCATGTTTACCAAGGAGTGTGCTACTGGACACGACCGCACGAGAGTACTGGGGCACGGCTCGATAACACAGTAACACAACTTCCAAGTCATGAGGAATAAGCTAACATATTAAAGTGCCGATTTAATTAGGTTGGATTAATTAAAGAATGCATGAGAAGTGATAAATTAAGCGAGTCGGGTGACAGATTCTCGAATGAGAATTCGTTCATGCTTCATCCCCCCGAGAGAGGTGCTCATGCTTGGCGTCGACGATATCTGAACCCTCGAGCTCACTATCAGATGTATCTAACGTCCTTCTGTTTGGCCTAGGTACGCTGGTATGCTATACGGTAGATTCATATCAGCATGTGTAATCCTGCGAGGCGTTAGAGGGATTTCCCACCGTCTGGGCTAATGGGTTTCGATAAAAGCTACTGGCAGAAGAACCCGCCACAAATCTATCGGTGGATATGTGTACGCTATGCTCGTTAGTGCCCTTTAGTAATTAAAGGCTAGTCAGCTAGATGCGATTAGGGCGCATACATTTACAACCACGTACTCGATAGATTTCGACTCGCGGGCCGAGGTTGACCCTTGACCTGACAGTTTCAGGACCTCTGGTCTGTTCATACGTTGATCGCTCAGGATCATGGGAATCATCAAAGTAGATGGACTTTGAACCATCGGATTTGCGGGCGTTAAGGTTTGCCAGCAAAGTCTACGGGATGTTAGAAATAAGTAATATTCACACACTCACAAGAGCCTAAACATACGATTATGTACACTAAACAGGTACGGTGTTAGTAGGTGTATGAACAAAAATCAATTGAAACCCACAGGTTCCAAGCATGAACGTTGGACCGAGATAGACGAAATTCTGCATCGACCAACACAAGATCAATGCAATGATGGCAACGATGCTGTTAAACCAATGTATGTGAGTTGGAGCGTGACTATAGGTCAAGGCCTGCAGGCGGCGTACCTCGTAAGTGAGCCGGTGTTGATAGTGTAGAGTAGTATCTTATTGATAAGTGCATCTGTACTGGTTGGGCAAAGGATCCATGCACTCAACATCGTCAAAAATGCTTTGAAAGCAAAGACAACCCTTACCGCTTATAACCGGTGCGCTGAGCTATGAGTGCCGAGGATAACATGTATACAATTAGTGTGTCGCACGTAGCTGCGGAGGCCAGCCAGGCAATGGCTAGCCACTAAGATTGCCCACGCATATCAGCATTATCACACTATTGTAGCCAGTGGTGACGTACCCGAGTCTTTTTCCCTTCTGAAAACCTCACAAACTTCCAGGTCGACCCAAAATATACCAAACCGAATCCAAGCTGCGCTATAGATAGGATAGCCTACGTGGTAGTATGTGTGAGTTATGGGAGGACCACGAAGCTAAAATCGGAGGTGAGGGACGAACAATTAACAACCCAGTGATTTGAGTAATCCTTGGGGAGTGTAAGCGAGACTTGACTTGTTTTGTGACTGTGAAGCAAGTTGGTCAGAGCCGTTGAACTCCGTAAAACAGACTCACAGTCCCATGCTCGCTTTGCAAAATATCTGTATAGTGATCAGGATGAATATCTCTTAACGCATATGGACGGAGCCCTACCCTTGAACCATAACCGTAATAACTGTGGTGAGGCCTAGCTGCATCTATCGAGGAAGCGTTAGTGAGTGCGAGGATGATTGGTCGGACACAACAACATACTCGTAGAGACCTAGAATTGAAGGCTAGTAAGGAAGGGTACAATGGAGTTTATAGGCCAGTGTATTTACCAGGTGCTGGTTGCCAGCGACGAAGGATTGCCGTGGTTCGATATACCATAATAATATTCCATATGGCAGATGCAAACCAACTTTAATGTGTCCAGAAGCCTGCACCAATAATTAGCATCCGGATAAATAGGTTTTGCGACGTGCTGCTCACCATAGTGATAATATCTACCACACAAACGGTATTGTGAGCTTAATAATGCGATTTTAGTATAACATACTCACAAAAAGCCGCTGTGCGGTGGAGTCGCGTTGGGGTTCGAGCCAATATATATACATTTGGAGGGTCGCAATCCCGTAGACGCTAAACCGGGTAAGTATTGATTAACTTACGACGCCTAGGTAATGCACACTCACAATGCAGCTAATATAACCCCAATATAGGCAGCTCCAAAGGTCAGGCTGATGTCAACCGCCATGCTGTAGTTGGTAAAGAGTGGACGCCGGGGTAACGATACACGAGGCTGGGAGAAAAAGGATTCCAAAGCGGCGCTGCCCCGAGTATTTAAGTCATTCGAGGTATGAGTGGGGAGGACAAATGAGCAAGGTTACGAAGCGGAAGGGAAGATGTCTCAGATTGGGATTTCAGCTCTCCAAGTGAAATACAAACTCACAAAGCCAAACCAACAAGTTGGAGGCTTCTTGGGGGTTTGCGGATGGAATTCTTCTAATGTAATTGGGATTACAAGTACTTGCTGACTAGGTTGATTCGGAATAAACGAGACTAGAGGGGACTTGCTGTCCAATTTTGCCCGGCTTCGCGTTCTCTGATCTCGTATCAACGGACTCTCTCCCATCTAAATCGTGCTGAGTGTCCTTTACGACTTCCGTATGAACACTGAATCCAGGCAGGCTGTATATCCGAGCTGCTTGTTGCTGGAAATATAGTTAGGAACGGCCGGAAACATCGGAACGGGAATTGATACGGACCGGGGAACTGCGGGTGCTCCACTGCTGCTCCCGACTTGAAACCTCGGCTATCGGGCCACCTCCCGGCTCAAGACCTGCCGATTTACCGGTCTAGAGTGAGTTGATATCAAGATTAACCACCAGATTCAAACTAAGGGAAATCGACAAATGCATACGTTTATCGCTCGTAGAGCGTGCCCTCGATGCGAGTGGCTTATCATGCTTGAACGCGCTGTGCGACCATTTCTAAATTGACCAGAGCGGGAGTCGTATTCAGACTCTTCGAGCATTCTTGAATCCAAGGTCTCGTATGGACGAGCATTGAGTGTGGCTAGTAAAGTCTAGCGACGTTCATATTAGCAAGGCCAGCATTACCAGCATTACCAACAAGTTGAAAGGCCAACGTACAATGAAATATACTATCGATCAAAATGACGCACATATGCTCAGTCAGACTCTGAATGCGAGATAACCAGGTGCTCACATGTGCCAACCGTAAAATTCACACCCAGCTGAATGAGATTGTCCATGAAAGAAAACAATACCAAGTTAAAGATGGCGGCGACGCTGCGCAAATGAAACGATTCAACATGAAGATTCAGTTTATAGCTGGTAGTAGGGGAGTACCTACCTTGTTAACGCCCCTGTGTTGATAACATAGATCAAAGCTTTGTTAATCAGAGCGTCGGTGCTTTTGGGGAGTAATAATAGAAACATTTTAGGTAAGTATTGCCGAGTTAAGAAAATGCTGTAGCGTACTGTTTGACTCCAGTCCG
This sequence comes from Ceratobasidium sp. AG-K, assembly GCA_037039685.1. Classification (NCBI taxonomy): domain Eukaryota; kingdom Fungi; phylum Basidiomycota; class Agaricomycetes; order Cantharellales; family Ceratobasidiaceae; genus Ceratobasidium; species Ceratobasidium sp. AG-K. Next base: position 1,192,530 of record JAWNGF010000013.1, on the reverse strand, counting down.
CCGCGTAATGAGTACGGCCGAGAGTGTGTATGCCATTAGAATATCACAAAACGCCGCAGATCCGAGCCAAACTATCGCCGTCCACTAAGAAGCCCCATAAACACCTGACCAACTAGTGCCCGCGAGAATTAACGACTTACCCGATACTTCTTTGCGTCATGAAAATCTCTGTATATCCACGAGATTGTGACGGTAGTTATTCCAAATGCCAACTGAACAGTGGCAAGTAACCCCTAGACAAGCGGAAGAGTGTCAGCTCTAGTAGTGTCACAGCCGGGGAAACGATGCGGCCCTAGAAGCGGCGGTAAACGTTCTCGTAGACTTACCACAGCCACTCCCATCACTCGCATTGTTCTAGGTGTGGCCCAGAACACCCCAACACGCTTTGCGACTACCATCCGTCCACGGCCATTCAATAAACAAGAAGTCGATGCTGAAATAGGACATACAGTTCCATGCGCGACGCGCGAAGAATCTGATTACGGTATCCCAATTCAATTGAAGTGGTCTAAGGTGATCGCTAACGAGAGCCAAGAGACTTACAGTTGAACCATGAAGATTATGATCGAAGTTAGACAAAACTCAAGCTACGAGAAACACGTTGGCGGGCATTGTGACAACATGGAAAGATACCACCCACGTTGAGAGACCTGAAGCACGCTTCATGTTAGTTTCGCCCATCAAAGTCTCCGAACAGTTTTCCTCACCAGGTGCTGTAATAAATGGTCTCGACATTAGAGTAATTGGTGATTAAAAAGTTGTATCCAACATGAGTGGCAGAGACCAGCTTTACGGTGTCTACAAGCCTACGGATGGAACTAAGCATACGCCATCCCGTGGATAGATCAACTCACCATATAACTGCAATCTACGCAACAGTTCAACGCTTATCAGATGTCAATAATATAAAACTTACGTAGAGCCTACCAAAGATATGATCGTGACGGTATCTTTGCCAATATGTGTAGAACTGAAGAGTGGTGATACCAAACAAACTAGTCGAAAAGGTGAGGATTCGCGTCAAGAAGTAATGGCTCGCAGCACTCACCAAGATGCTACCACAACACCTACGTAGGTTGCTCCCAACGTCGCGTCGAGGTCCGCAGCCATGTCAATCTGCACAAGTCTCAAACGAGCGAATGGTCGGTGGGGCCCAGGTCAGACGAGCAACAGCTATGTAGGGGGGGGCGAGGAAGGAATATCGGCCCTGCATCCAACAACCATGCGGTGTTGCTGAGGCATAGTGGAATGAAATAGAATAGTATACCTCTCGTAGCTGGAAGAACTAGTAGAATTAGTAAGCATTTACGCCAGTTATATGACAATGGTATCACCTTCGATTTCATACACATTTGTTCCTACCCAAACGCCCCGCTATGTCCGCATGTTGAGCCGCGGGTGTAGCTACATCTCGAAGAGCCAATCTGGCGATGCATCAACGTTCTTTGTGAGTTATTCCTCTCGCCTAGCCCTCATATCTACGATACACCAGGGTCTGATTGGCGGTCAGCCTGTGACGAATGCAGGGGTCATGAGCGAAGGCTTTGAAATGGAAATGTCCAAATACCAATTTGATATGCACGACATTGGTATTCCAACATCATGGCGCAAGTCCAGGGCAAACATGTCCAAGGTCACACAGAGCGCGCTCAAGATTGAGGAAAAAGTCATGCTATTAGGGGGAAACGGTGTAGACTAGACAGAGGTGAACATTCCTGAGACTCTTAGGAATGGCTGGCTCAGGTTGGTGGATGGAGCTCGCTGGATAAGTTGGCAACTGTACCCTGGATTAAGACGATCCCTGGATTATTGTGGATTATCGGTGCAAATGTGACTGTGTAAACTACGACGCACTGGAGCACCCGTGCAGACGGCCGTGGTTGGCATCTTCGAAAGCCAAGAACACACGTGACCAGAAACTTCCACCACCCGAGACACAGAATTCACCGGATTCAGACGGAAAGCTCACGTAGTCTGTCAACCTACAACGATGGATCCCCGATGGATCCACCTTCTGAGAACTCGTTCTCTGGATAATAGAGGCGGTATCATGTAAAAACGGGTCCGAACGGACCTAATGAAGGCGTGGACTAGCAGTGCTCTGGCGTGTCATGATTATGATTCACTATCCGTGGCTTGATATATGCTTGTTTCCAATAAGTAGGCAGACTGTATCTATGACGAGATGCAAGAGCGGGCTCCCGTCGAGAAATACCAGTAACTCAAGAGACTCTATGCATATGATGGGGTTCAATTCGTTCGTCCGTTAGCGCCCCTTGACACCCTCATGTTATGGCCGAGTTCAGTCGAGCTGATCAGGTTTGTATGCTCGGAGTTAGGTGCCGAGGTGAACCGCAATTTAGATTTTGGCCTGGCCAGACTCCCTCCGTGCCGGTTGGCGGCGGGCGGGTCGGTTAGGGTTGCTAAACACGTATACATGAATGCATAATCTGACCAACCCCTGTTAGCGTAGAAAGAAAAGGTCATAGATCGCGGTCCCATACATTTGATTTCGCTCGCTCATTCCTCCTCCCCGTCCTCTTCCTCGTCATCGGAGGCCGGTTTAACCGCGGGCACTTTATTTTTTTCCGAGTCCCCAGCCATATCTCGGTACTTGGTCAGATCCTCTCCGGTTTGGCTCTTAGCGTCCGAGACCGCGTTGCGAAGAGAAGCGTAGAAGTCCGACGAGCTGAGTGGGCCCTCTGAGGACACAATGAACGGAAATACATAGTTCTGGCGGGATGGAACTGCCTGGGACGAATCGGCAGCCGAAGGCAGATTAAGCTCAAATCTGACTTCGATATGTTTGCTCATGGTGACGTCGCAGGAGAGAAATGGGAGGTGGTAGAGGAGAGGCGGCCCGCGAAAGTAGTCACGTGGTCTGGCCCAAGATGGACAAATTAGGGACCGTCGGGTTTGTCCTCCAGGCGCCCCCCGCCACTCACCGAGTCAGCAGGGGGCAGCACGGAACCCCTGTGTCCCACTATTTATAAACGAGGCCACCGATAACGCTCCTTTCTGATCACGACCTTCACGGCTGCCCTAACGACATCTCCTCCCTACCAACGCGACAGCAATTGTGCTCTAGGAGCCCAATCTACTCGAACCAGTCTCTATATCCTTAATTTAGATTTGGCTAATCAAACTCCAACTACTACGGGCATGTCGTTACCAGAACCTTTCTCGTCGTCTCGCCACCTCAACTCTCCCCCGGACAACTTTCGACGGTCCTTGACCGGGACGAAACTATACCGCACACGTCTCAAATGAGTCAGTCTGCGCAATCAGATAACTCAAAGGAAGACCTCGAATCGTCTCGGTCCACAATACCGTTTCCTTCCACATCCAATGAGCAGAATGATCAAGCAGAGGGTGAGCGCAAGATGTTCATTTATCTCTGACTACAATTGATGCGATATACAGAAGGGAGTCATACAAACTTTACGCCGATCATACAAGCCCTTCAAAGTATCATACGGACGGTATCTCCAAGTGAAGACGGAAATGGCAGAGCATCGGGCCAACCTACCCCAGTGGCCAAACCAGCCACCCCAAACCAGTCCCCAAGTCCAGCGCCGGCGGTTCACCCTCTCTTCTCATTAAAATCACCCTCGGAGACACACCTCCGGAAGCTCAGTAGTCCCCTGAAGCCATCGATGTCTAATGTCGATTCACTCTCGTCCAGCCGACATGAAGGGGGGCCAAAACGGGTGTCGTTTGATCATGCTACCTCTGGACCAACAGTGTCGATGCAAAATCTCACTAATGGTAGGTCTCTTGTCAACTATAATCTCAGGATTCTTACGTGATTTTAGTGCTCCAAATGTCGACCAATCCTCCGGCTCAAGGCTCGCCAGTCCCTAACCGTAGTCATACTGCTCAGAGCACCCCAACCAAGGGCGCGACATCGCCTCGCTCGGGCTCTCGTTCTCGTTCTCAATCTCCCCGTCGGTTTTGGCCCCTCTCTCGCCTTTCCTCTCCTGGGGAGCCCTGGCAGCCGAGGGACCCATATCAACTCCGACTTCAACTCGACCAGCTTCTTCGTCGTCGTGAGACAGTGCACAAATGCTGGGACCAAATACTCCGACAACTCTACCGACACTTTTTGCTTCGACTCCCGAGCGCCTACTTTACTCGCGTGAGCAGGGTTTTCGAAGAGGCGGAGCTTAGCAGGGTCGAGGTCCAGAAAATGATCGACGCCAGCAAGCGCGCGCGGACTAGGCGACTACGGCGTGGACTTCGGCAGGCCCAGAGTGAGAGCCACAACCAACCGGCTGACTCGGTCGACTTTTGGCCCACTGAGCGAGAGTGGCTGACCCCTGTTGTGTCACCGTCGCTACAGCACTTCAAGCAGAGCTGGGACGAATTCATGGAGTCTCTACAGAAAGAATGGAAGACGCTCAATGTTGTATCTGCGTTATTGCTTTCGTGGGACTTTCAACTTTATTAGAAAGATTCAGATCACTTACATGCTTCATCTCTACAGTGCTATCCTGACAATGTTCCAAGTTGAAGGCAGTGACCAGCCGGTCATACGTACCGCAGCTCTTATTGCACTCATTTGTGCTTTATGGAGCCTAACCTTTGGGTGCATATATATCCTACGTTTCGCGACTATGAAGAGCATGCACAAGGCCTCTCGTTGGGCCGAGGTAGGGTTGATTGACTCCCTTGGTTTCATTCCGATATTGATGCGGTTTATTCACAGGAAGCTCAAAAACACACTACCGGAATTTGGTGGAACGTATGGGTCTTCCTTGCGCTTCCATCCGTCTTTCTTGCCTGGTCTGTCATCTCATTTTGCGTGGCTATACTCTCCTTTTCCTGGACAACCGGGACCCCAACGCCACCTAATCCCATCTCTGACTCGGCGGCCATTGGCCCACGGCTCGGCATAACGTTTGTCTTCCTCCTGGGCTTACTTTACTTTACCCGAGCCATCAAGACGTTAAAAAAGTATGCTGATCCGTTGCCTCGGCATTGGGCCCTCCACAGCCCGCCGCCTCTTGCCGCGCGCGATCCCGGACCTGTATCCGAGCTGGACCTAGAGCGTGCCGAGGGGAATCGCATTGAGCAATGTCAAGGACGCTGCAGATCGAGCCGAGGCTGAAGAGGAGGCCCAGCGAAGTCAGAAAGAGCGGGGAAGGGGGCTGTTGCGTGCATTTGCGGGACCGAGATGGTAGTTTTACATTTTGTTGCAGCTGAGCTGGTGGCTTGTGATACATGTATACTCTAGATTAAATTTCTTTTTTGTGCTCCGTATTAGTAGTCTTCGTTGTGGTTTCGGTCAATCTCCCTTGTTGTGGACTCTGCTATGTTGATTATAGCTTGGATGTGCTGCTTCCTCCAATTGAAGAATAGTTTACGATCTGCTTCCCGAACCACTCAAACAGGCTTCTTTATTGACAGTCATCTAAAGGCTCATGGAACTGGTTAAAAACAAGGCGAAAAGTCCCTGGGCTACTCCTTACGGGCATGACCGGCCACATAAGACGCGGCTAAAAAGCAACCATGAGTAACAATACCGCGTAGCGAGGGCGTGCTGACCTGTAAAGGAATAACGTATATGCGCGTCATTTATGGGCAAGATCCTATGCAAATCCATTCGCCGGCCCGTTGGTAGCAGCGGCAGTTTCCTGCCCTTGGGATAGCCGCGGCGGTGACGCCTGAGGAGGCAACAAGCGCAAAACAACAGTAGAGACGACGGTGCGAATGGAGAAGTTCATCGTGGGATAGGAAACTTATGTGGGTTGCAAGCGATAGTTGTGAGATGTCCCGTACTCTGGTACGCTAAATACCGCCAGCGCTCGAGGAGCTCCACATGCATCCTCGGGCATGATGACTAGTATGGTAAATTTTGGCGCAGTCCACGGCTTGGATAACGGTATGTTTTTCCGCTTTTAGGTGGGACAATGACTCCCATCATCACGCATGCAGCAACTTCGCATGTGGGCATCAGTATTCCTTGATTGAAATGAACTGTGATAAAAGTAACGTGGGTGATGCCCAGTCGGACCGCAAATACAATCAACTTAATTTAATCACTTCTACATCACAATCGGTGCTTCAGCGTCTCCCTCTAACAATCATTATGTACCGTGGGATGAACTTTTAACAGTCATGATAAGCCTGCTATATATCGTACTACAGATGATGAGCTTGCTGGTTGAAACATTTCCTTATTATATTATGGTATCAATCCTTAATTTTCTGGTCAGTAGTGGCCATGGCGCCAATGAAGCGACAATCGCAAGGATGAGTGGCCCATCTCGGGTGTGTGGTGCACCAAGTGCCTTAGGAAACGCCAATATCACATCTTTTGGCCGTGAATAAAACCTATCATAGCTGTGCATACAGGCAGCCACCATGTGGATGTTAAGATTCTTTGATGCAGAAGTTTGAAATTTAACAAGCGGGGAGCTCGGACATCTTACTGATACGATAAATCTAGCCTAGTATGTAGGGATATTTTTGCTCGCGGTCCGATATTCACACGCCATGCTTTTTGGGTTGACGCTCTCATTGATATGGATAGGAGACAGGCTATTGACATTGACTTTTGGCAACAATGCTCCTGCGGGCAGCATAGTCCAACTTACTATTTTAGTATATATGCGTAACAATAGGTATTACTTCCTACCAATTCTACTTTTTGTCATCGCTTTCAGAGTCTCCAACGATGGTTTTCGTATTATGGATCAGTCGGGTTTATATTTGCGCTGTTTCTGGGCATCACGTTCTACATGTTGCGCAGTTTCATAGACTGCGTAGACCCAAGATGCGTCGCCCAGATAGACATTGGTTGGTCACCTGAATTGATATTCTCGACATCGTGGATGCTATCCACGCATTTATGATCACGCCCATGCTCCACCCACCCTTGTGGGCGATTAGTGAGCATGTGCATTGCTGGATTACTTGATGCGCGCCAAGTATCAGTATTGTAGCGTGGGCAACTCGGCCAATATGCTGATCTGAGGCGTGGACATGTCGGGCGTAGCAATGTGGTGTAGTGTTAGATAGGTATCCCTCACTCTGGATTCCATTACCGCAGCCGCAGTACGGGCATATTTACGCAGAACCTGCATCTCTAACAACATTCACTGACTCATAAATCTAGAGGTAGCCGAGAACGGCCCGCAGAGATATCGAAACATCTGCTTATTTGGCATTGAAAGGTAGCTCAATTCGAGTGTGCATAACCCGGCACAAGCGTTTGTAGTGGGCCTGGGCTCAGTTGTTCGGTCCGAAACCTTCGCTGATATACCCGGACAAACTTCACTATTTCCTTGTCAAAGAAACTCTCAAGCTAGCTAAACTACAAATCTCAATTACAGTAGATCTAACGTTCTTGTATAGTAATGCCCGGACTCCTTCGGTGCACTGATCCATGCAACCAGCTCGGTCTTGGTAAGCCCGGGTCACCGGTTGATGCCGCAGTTCCCACGCATGCGGGTAGCTTCGAGCCGCAGCCTACCATCGTTCCCTAAACCTTTTAAACACCCTGATATTGTCACCGCGTTTAGATCAGTCTTTCAATGCCCCTAGATAATCTTGTTGTCAAGCCGGCTTCTGAGCTGCAAGCCCGTGAAGTCGTGGTCCGGAATGCAGCGCACTGGGGAGCCAAGCTTGGGATGTCCGAAGAAGACTTTGTAAAACTTGACGCCGCCGTTTTTCAGGGGGGAGAATACGCACGGGATGGCCGACGAGTAGTATGGTACGGGATTAATATTGTCTATAAATTCGATATTCGTTAACGGTATGAGACAGGGTGCTGGTCCCGGCGAATAATCTTGAGTCGACCGATTTTTATGCATCTTGTCAAGTGTAAGCGCGGTCCATCTCCATTTTTTTCTCTTGCATCCTAAGCTTTCTAACAGGTTTACACGCAAAGTCTTAGTTCTCTACCCTGGCCAAACTATTGCAACCCCTGAATTCGGTCACGCCATTTCTACTGTGCTCACTCCTCCTCAATACCGTGGCAAAGGATATGGAAGACGTCTCATGTCGCTCCTACATTCCGCTCTTGCACCTTTCCGTTATCCGCACTTACAGCCATCAATGATACCGGGCCATTTGTCAAGCACTGTTTCTGTGTTATATAGTAGCGTTGGCGACTTCTATGCCAGCTGTTCACCTTCCCCTGGCGAATCTGGCTGGACGATTCAACAGGCAACAAAGACTAACTGGACGGTCGGATCGATCAATGACTTTACAGCCGACTCTTCTCTAGCGGCCGTTCCAATTTCGGAGTCCGACATCGCATCCAAGCTATCCTTAGACGACAAGCTCATCCCCGCCGACCTTATAGAACTGCAAAAGTCCGATCCAACCAAAACGTATTTTGCCTTTCTACCAACCGCTTCATTAAATTCCCTGTCCTTGACGCTCAGTAAGCTCACCTCGGGATGCTCTCCCAATGTCCCCTGGGGTGCTCAAGTACCAGAAACTGGCGATTTCATGGCCTGGGTTTACGAAATCCGAGCGAGTCGAAAGCTTGTTGTCAATCGGCTTAGGGCTAGTGTCGAATCGTTCCCGGCGCTTTTCGAGGCCGCTCTACTTGCAGCTAGAGAAAACAAGTGCGAAATAATTGAAGTTTGGAATCTACCGAAAGACTTGGCTCGATTGCGCGAGCGACTGGAGGAGAGTCAACCGAGCGACTGGATGTACTTTCTGCCTTTAAATGGTACGGAAAAGGATGCGGGTCAGATGGAAGTGTAGTATGGGCTCTGGAAGAGCAGTGAGTAGTATTCATGACAACCAAAGACGGTATTTCTGACCCTGCCTAGTTATGGATGGTGTTAAATTTGGATGATCCGATCTCAGTAACTATTACTTGCTATTACTTGCAGTGAACCGTGAATATACGAAACCTAATGGACTTTGTTGCCGAATTGTACCCATATACACAAGTCGGAGATTGATATCATAAACAGCAAAAGCAGTTACATAGATTACTCGACTAGACAAAAACAATTCCAGGCGGCAAGCGAGGGGCTACTCAGGCAGGACAACCTGGTCAAGAAGTACACAAACCCATTATCTAGTACGCCGCTCCTATTCGAGAATGTGGGCCCCATGGCGGCTGGAAGTTGATGATCGACCAGTTGATGGCTCATGTGAGGGAGTCCAAGTCAAATCAGGAGATTTTTCTGAAACTTCGGTGATTCGAGGTAGTATTCGAACAGTCTTTCCATCACGACGAGCAGGAGGAGGGAGTTGGGGAAGGTTCGCGGTCACAAGAATAGGCTGCGGCTCTTCTCTGTTTGGTTTTAGTGCTAGATTATGTGGTCCAGGAACACCAGTCATCCACAAAAAGTCAAAGAGGCTAGCCATGCGGTTATCCAGTTCGTTCAACTCGCGCTCGAGGTCGTACAAGCGGTGATTTTGTATCTGTACCTCGAGGTCATTGGGAGTAGCAATGAACCGGGCAGCAGCGGGGTCATGACCGCCGTCAGCAGGCTTGAGAACCTCAGCTTCTAAGGAAGCACAATGGCTGAACACGGTGATTCGGCGAGGAACGGTGAGAATGGTGTTGGAAATGTCATATGGAATAGGCAACAAGGTGGTGTTGATGGAGCTACCCAAGCTATCTACTGGTTTTGGTGTTATATAACGGGGAAGCAGAGGCTGTGGTTTGGGCTTAGGCCCGGGTGGGGGCGAGAAAGGCGTTCTTAAAATTGCGAAGCCCCTGGCAATGCTGAAGCTAAGGAACCGAACGGCGACTGAGAGCAAGTGGGTGAATTCGGAAAATAACCCCGGGCTACGAGTGGCTGTTTCTCGCCTGTAATGGTTCTTGATGATGCCAAAGTTGGGTCTTGGGATGACAATCAGCACTATATAATCCCGTTCAAAGACAGAATACCACAGATCGTGAAAAGACTGTAATAGCCTGGATAGCTTCCTCCCCTTCAAACTGGAGCCGGAGGATTGTGCGGGTTGGGCTTCCAAAGCATTGGAACTGGCGTGTGCATATTCTACAGGGTGGGCATTGGGATCCTGCAATTGGGGGCGAAAGAGCATAGCAGTGAATATCGTGCTCAGAACCATAATCTGGAAAGTCGAATTTTTGGAGCTTTCCATGGTACCCCTTTTGGAAATATTGATGGTGGAGCAAGTGAAAAAGACACTACTTCTAGTAAGTGAGCGACGAGCTGAATAGCGTCGCTGGAGGCTCTTATAGCCGAGAGAGCAAGTGCGTAAAGTACAGTACCGGCAGAGAGATCACAGTGGCGGTGGACCATGGAGGACGCTCCTAGGACGATGGGCTGAACAGAGAGGCCCCGAACCCCTATTACAGTGCCACCTCGGGGGTAAATCACAAAGCTCCATCCTCAAGGTGAATTTAGGTTGAATCTACACTAAAATTCTTCATTATTGCCAGATTCGTGCCCTTACACGGACCAAAGATTTATGGATGAGCTAGCATACAATACAGCAATTGGAATAGACATTATCATCCATACTAAAGTGGTACGGTACTAGTGCGGTCATGGTGCATAGCAGATGTAAAATAAGCTACATGTCGTTCATTGCAAAACTCCAATAGTATGAGTATATGTCTTATATGATTTTGCCAAATCTCAAGGGGCTGTTTTCATCTTGGAGGCTGAATGAATATCATTAGGTCATTAGGTTACAAATTCTCCTAACCATTACTTACCTAGAGGAGTCGTGCCGTATAGGGATAATCAAAAAGCAAAGGAAGGACACCGTACATCCATCCTTCTGGGTCGACTATATGTTCCAAATGCTCCTTATGCTCCGACCAAGTGTCATCCCGATTTAACATTGCGTCCATTTGGCATAGCAACCTGCAAACTATCCCAAGGACCTCATTGTGCAACTCGCTATTTATATCTGTATGCGGGCTAAATCGCCAGGTATATGCGGCGGCCGTAAGTGCATTCAAAAGGGCGACATGCTCCTTAGTTGACGGTGGAATATACTTCAGTGCATCTCCCCCTGCACGTACAAAGTAGGGAACTGCTAATTGCCAGGATGAAGCTTCTCGATCCACTACATTCAAGTGCACATTGCAAAATTCTGTGGCCATGTGTACCATAAGTTTAGCCACAATAGGAGCATATTCTGTATGGAGTCCAATTTTCAGCAGGGATGATAAGCCTCCTGGGCTCCATAGAGCATGACGGACATCATGCATGCTTCCACTGACCACGTTGTCGACAAAACCCTGTAGCTCGGGTTCCAGTCCAGGTACCTGGGCCCAGATGTGTAACATTTCAAGATATAGGTCTTTAGAATAGGCCTGGATAATACACACTCTCGTATTTTCAATCACGGTGGTTTGGCTTGGTTCCACCGCAACAAGTAACCACTGCATCAGAAATTGTAATATTCGTAAATCGGTCTTGCCATTCTCCAAGCTCGCCGTAGAGAGAATCTTTAGGATGATAGGGAATGTATTGAACGGAACGGGGAAAATAGTACCATGTGCACTGATTTTCTTTGTTAACTGGCAGAGTGTCTGTAGCGCGAGTAGAGACAGTTGGACACCTCCGCGGTACCCGTGGCAAGGGCTGGTGACATGTGCTATTATGATTAGCTGCTCCATTGCCCACTCACTCAGGTGTGCAGGGGTATTATTGATGCAATGATCCTTTGGCCAAAACATTTGTAGGTCGGAGCAGGCCATGCTAACACGATCCCGTTCTTCGGAGCCAAGATTTGAATCGAGGTTCATTGTCAGCCACTGGCGAAGAAGAATGGGCGCCGCTACAGACAGTGTAAGCGTGGCAGAGCGAGCCAGCTCGGGAAGATCTTTAGTGTCCTCGGAGTAAATAAGCTGGACGAGACTGCTGAGGATCCCGTCCGGGTTTCCAATCTCGAGAGGGTCAAGACAAACGCTAATTCCGGTGCCGCCTATTGAGGATCGAAAGACAGGAAGTAATTCGCTGCAATCATTCTGTGACTGATGGGTGCTCAGTATTCTCTCGGGGTTGATAGCAGAAGAGGAAAATCCAAGACGAATAGAGTTCAGCAAGTAAGCAAGTGCGTCAGGACGAATGTCAATGCTCCGGTCGGCATAGCATTTGAGTACCAGTGAAGCACGAAACAGAGTGTGACTGAAACGTGCACGGAGCTCGAACAGCGGAACACTCTCGGTCCCAAGCTCTATCATATCCACCGCTGACCAGTTTTTCGGGAGACTACTCGACGCGTCTGTGTCTGTTTCAGGTAGTGCCACGGTGGATTCATGCGCTTGCGGAAGAGAGTATGGTGCTGTAGTGCTGACGAGGCGAAGTTCGGCTGCTACTAGTAATGCATATGCGTCTGGTGTATAATACGGGACATTGCCGCTCCACACAGAGCCGAGGGCATTAAACGCAAGTTGAACAGGGCTCTGTTGGTAGTACGGTGCATGAAAATACAGTGTTATATATTCACCTGTAATTACATACCGTATTTTTCCAGCCAGTTAACTTGATATTATCCGCTGTCGTCACCCCGATCAAATTCGTTTGGAGCATGTGCACTAAATGCGGTAACGCATTTGCATACCTCGATATAGAAATCCCATGGCTCGCCGAAATCTGGCCACCCTCTAAGACTAATGTCTGTGGAATGCGACTACAGACAGCTTGGAACATCCCTGCAATGATATCGCTTTGGCCCTTCATTGTGGCGCTAGTAACTAAGGGTTGGAAGGTTGCATTGTCAGACGCATCATGAGCGTTGCCTGCAGTATAAGGTCCTCGGCTAGCCGTTCCAGTCACCTTTACTCCGGCAAGAGCTTGGTAGCAGCAATCGGCGGCTATTGGGTCCCTCGCATATCCAGCTAGCCATTGCAAAGCCTGGAGTACTTCCATTGGCGTGGCAATAGCAGCCGGAGACTTAGGATTCGCATAGCTGGACGTCGCCAAGCTGTGGTTTGGACTAAATGCGCCTCCAATGTACTTTGAGACTTGCGTCACGAATGGACAAAACGGGTATGTCGAGGCGAGGATCGCGGTGGTGACATAAAATAACGCAGCTAGCCCAACGATGATCACAATTACCATTGCAATAGCGTAATCAATGGTCCACAGAAAAGCTACTAGGCCAGCCGAGAATAGGAGTAGTGCAAAATGGAGTACAGTGGGGAGAAAGTCGATTATGCGCAAGGCATACCATTTATCTAGTCCACGAAGTCTCCTTTGATGGAGCAACGCGAGAGCATAAGGGGAGCGGGGTCGAGACGAGCCGAATGAGGTAAGCCATTCCTTGGCGAGCATGGCGATGAGAGCCGCACAGAGCGATAGAGCGAGGGATGCGAACCAAAAACCATTGATCAAACGAGCGCATGTCGGCGCTTCAAACGGCGGGATTTCAATCATGGGGGAGGCAGCTTGGTGAGTACCTTCCTCCATTCGCTGCTGAGACTGTGCAATACGCAGTAAAATGCCCATAGAATCATAGGCGTAATCTTGCTGAAGTGTCTTTTTTGACTCGACGAGAAAGCTGGTGACAACCGATGAAAATAATCCAGCCTGGAACCACCCATCAGCATCGGTCTCCAGCGAGCTCTCACCACCATTGAAAAGTATTAAATCGCTTACGAAAAGCAACATCATGTCGAGATTCTTGCTTCTACTATCGATGAGCTCGTCATCAAAATCCTTAGCTTCCTCTTGGTATATTTCCCATATTGTTGCGTCCGGGGCAAGCTCCTCTCCAATCTTGTCATCGGCCAGGCGCTCGTCTGCTTTGCGTGCTGTATTGGGATGACAGGCAGAAAAGGCCTCGCGGGCTCGCTGACAAGGAGGGACTTCTTCGAACTCTATGCCTGACGGCTGATAAATGGCAGCGGAACGACCATATTAGCAAAAAGGGCGGTACGAAGGGCGTCGGGCGGTTACGCACGTTTTTGCTATTGTTAGATGATCTGGCTCTTTTAATACCGGCAATTTTGATTTCAGGCAACCAGACGTCTGTCGTTGGTTGCATATCTGCCTGGCTTGAGGAGTAAAAGATCCAGAGTGGGCGACCTGAGGGTTTTTGGCGCTCTTATTGGGCCCAAACCATGATGGACGACTCTACGAATTCATGAACGACCATCCACAGAAAGAGACGCGGGAAAGTACGGCTGTGCACTCGCAGCCGTAGTGCTTTTCACTAAGCCCCACCGTGCATTAAAGGTACCGCTAGCTAAATAGCCGATTCCCACGCCCAGCATCCACCTCTGGGTTGGAATCCGTGTGTCCCAGGCTTCCGCTACTTCCGGAGTAAGTTGTGACATCCCAGGCAGACAGCTACCTAGCAAATTCCATTTTTTTCTCATTTTTAATCCTGCCTCTCATACGGCATTTAGGCACGACCGAGAACAAAGGTAGAACAAGCATATCACAATTTGACGTCCGCAGGATCCCCACCACAATCTTGGTTCGTCTTCTGCTCATCACTTCGTGCATATATGCGCCGGATAATAGTATATGCAACCATCCTATTCCAATATTGAGTCTGAAGCTCGGTTCACGGAAAGGCACGCAACTCGCGTTGTGCTTTGCCCTACGCGATCTCATAGCTAAGCGAGCACGGCCGACAGCAGAGCCTCTAATCCAGTTTCCTAGAGTACAGGGCGAATGGACTTTCGTTCTCCTAGTTGCGATACGAACTTCCCCAGCAAGCGTAGAAGAAGTACAAAGACTTTTCTTGATTTGGTTTGTTGCTCTAATTCTCAATTTTCCTTCTCGCGCCCGCGTACATCCGTCCTCTCATACCCTGGCATCCAGAATTTGATTGAACCTCCCTGTATCTTTGTTCCTCAGTCAGGGCCGTCCGAAAACTAAAAATACAAAATATATGTATTCCACCCGAGTTGCGACCATACGTAAGCCCTCATCACGTAATTCAGCAATAGGGGCAACTAGATGAGCTGCGCATACACCCCACAAACAAACAATAATCAAAAAAGGCATAGCGAGTTGTAGTCAAGCTATTTACCGTTGGCATACGTCAGTAAGGGCTATGCAGCGGCAATCGTCTCCACCGCACCACTTGCCCTAGGCGCTCCACCGGGATATCAATTATATGCCGTGGTTAACGATAGGGCCCAAGTGTCTAATATTTTATTCGACGATAATTCTCACATGTAGGAGATCCCTGGTGGGTGAGCGGGACGGATGGCAGCTAGGAACTCGAGCGAGAGACTCTAACCCGTTGATCCTGATTGACGAGCCAACGCGCCTCGATTGTGCAAATCCAGAACCATACGCGTATCGTAATGTCGTATCCACCTTCTATCATAGGCCCATACCCACCTTCTATCATAACCCCATATCCACACCTTATCAGCATCCCCTCCACCATCCACTGGGCACGATCAGCAGGCCCATAGCAATAACGAGTAACCCCATGGCAAGACGCCACGCACATAGGCCGCGTGGACCGCATACATTGACCCCAAACGCGTCTAGCAACGAGGCGTCCTGGCTATCGGTGCACCATCCGTGAGAGCGTGAAACGCTGTAGGCTGCATTCCGCCTTTGAGTGAAGATCATGTCCTCGTTCGAGTGGAGAGTGTATCCCCATTCGCTAGTGAAAAGCTCGACTCGGTCGACACACGTTCCTGTGCCCGATCAGAGCATGGCGATTGCGCTTGCGCAGCTGGTGCGCTGATTATTGGCGGGCAGATCGGTAGCTCTGGGATGATTGATGTGGGATTTGCAAACGACTGCACTGCTCGCGCGCCGTTACGCTGATCGTAACTACTTTGCTAGGGGGATCGAGAGGTGGGATGATCGGCGTGCACACCAACTCTCGCGACGCTCACGAAACGCACATCAACGAACGAAACGAGCAAATAAATAGTACTTGACTTCACTACAGCTATTAATTTTATGTACATAACAAGGCTAAAATATTAGATCGTCTGCGCGAACGATTCAAGACATTTACAGTATAATCAAACACTCATTGCACGTCTTCCTGATTCCAGCAGGTTACATGACATACCGCACCCCGCCGCTATGGCTCTTGCGATGCTTCCTCCGTCCACTTCCACCTTGGACCATGTACGTACCAGGGGGCAAATGTCCGTACTCGGACGAAGGGTCACCGTGCGTAGTACGATGGACGACACGCCCGCTCGGATCACGATAGTCGTACGAAGATCCGTATCCGCCAAACGAACTCGAGTGGTGGTGGCCCGTCGGGGGAGGGATGATCAGCGCCCCGCTCGGCGAGGTCGATAGGGCCGAGTCCAGGGGTGGAATGTACGGCGAGGTGCCGGTGGGAAGACGGTTGTCATAGTACGTCGACGAGGCGCGACGGCGACTGTAGCCTCCACCACCTGGGAGGACAGCCGAGGCGACGGATGGAGAACCCAGACGGTAGGACGAGGTGAGCGCGGGCGAGCGGCCGTATTCGCTATATTCACGGTCGCGTTCGTAATCGCTGTCGCTTCCGCTGAACCCACGGCGATAGTCGTCGTCGAATCCGGGCGGAGAGACAGACGAGGAACGGCGGTGGCGGTGGTGACGAGGATAGCGCGAGTCGCCCGCGAGGTAGGGTTCCTCGTAGCGCACGCCGCCCGAGTACCCTCCGCCGCCGCCTCCGCCCTTGCGGAACAATTTCATTGCGACGCCTGCGCGAGTCAGCATTACGCCCAAGCGAGACGAATAGGGACTAACCCGCTGCGGTCTCCAGTGCCTCGCGCTTTCCATACCTGTCTCCACGCCGGCGAGTATAATCCCACAACTTCTCAGCTGGATAGGGGTTAGCCATTAATTCAAGCGAATGCGGCCGGCTCACCTTCGCCGACGGCCAATCCCACGAGCGCTTCCGACTCGCGTTCGTGATCGTCCATCAGAGGCTGTCGGTAAATCCCGCGATGATGTTCCCAGAATCGCCATGCCTCGTATCCCGCCGCTGCGCCAATCTCCGAGGGCATCATCGTCGAAACGTCGACTTGGCCGCCATAGACGCGGCGGTGCCAGGACTCGGCTTCACGTCGGCCAATCGAGGGACGGAAATGGGACTTGACGCGACCCCATACGTAATCAAATGCCGATCTGCGAGGGGGTGAGTGGGGATAGAGGTCATTCATTTGGGACGTACGGGTCTCCGCCGTCGGCGTGGGCACGGTAATAGTCGACTCCGCGCCATTGGGGTTGGGGCTGGTAGCGCGGGGCGGGGGGCGAGTCCATGGCGTACTCGGGGCGGCCCCACATCGAGGGGTTGTGCTGCGACGGGTAAGCGTACGTCTAGTCGATGGTAAGTGCACTCACTCTGCGGTAGTAGTCGTAGTATGCCATGGTAGTTGGGTTGGGGAGACGAGGGTAGGGGGTGAGGTTATATAGTCAGCTGGCTCGTGCGAGTGGTCAGCAGCTGGGTATGAATTGGACTTGGCTCGTTGCGCTCTGGCTTTATCCTCGCAAGCAGGACCCATGCCGGTGGATTGACGTAACGGTCATATCCATACGTGACGTATGTGGAGCGCCTTCCATAATCTTATGAGAGCCAATGTGGACTGCGTCGGGCGCGTAGAAGCCAATAATCTGCCGACCCCCGTTTCATCCTGCCGCCGATTCACCTAAAAGCGGGGGATGACCAAGGCGTCAGCAACACGTGTGCGAGGTGATGGGAGGTGGAGGCGTGTCCAGAGCTGCGGATCCAAAACGTCCCGGTGTCTAACCACGTGACTGTAACGACTGTAACGCTTGTGTAAGACTCCACTTGTCGCCGCCAACGATGGGGAAAAACAAGAACAAGAGCAGGAAAAAGAACAAGTTTGTGAGTGCAATCCAGTGCTTATATTGTAGGGATCGATTGACTAATACGATGCTGTAGGTTCTGCGACCATGGTGCTGGTATTGCGAGCGAGAGTTCGAGGACGAGAAAGGTGCGTGGCCCGTATTCGACCGTTCCGCGCTAACATCCCTGCAGTCCTCATGCAGCACCAAAAAGCCAAGCACTTTAAATGTGGCCACTGTCCACGACGGCTGAACACTGCCGGTGGTCTCGCGGTCCACATCCAACAGGTCCACAAACTCGATCCCGAAAAGTGCGTCTCTCCCCACTCTTCTATTCCTCGCTCACATTTAATACAGAATCGAAAACGCGCTGCCCGGACGAGATGGCTACGAGGTACCTATTCCACCTACCGCCCCAAATTGTAATCCTAATAACTCGAAATTCACAGGTCGAAATCTTCGGAATGGAAGGAATCCCCGCCCCAGACATGGCATCCTACAAACGACGCAAAGAAGAAGAACTCGGACTCGCCTCGGGAACCATCAGCCAACCACCGACCAAACGACCGAAAATGGACTACCGCCAACCAACAGACGCGGAACTCGCGGCCCAACTCGCAGCGCACAAGGCCCTCATGGCCGGCAACGACACGCCTATGCCGAGCGCACCAGCCGTATTCGGCGCACCGACGGCTTTCGCGCCACCGTTCCCTCCCCCGCCGGGCATGTTCCCTCCATTTGCGCCAGGCGGACCTATTCATCTGGGTGGTGGACCGCCCGGTTTCCCGCCGGGTGTCCCACCGCCAGGCGCCTTGTTGCCTCCTGGCGCACCAGCACAGCGGTCTCGCCCGTCCCACCTGGTCCGCCCGCACCCGCGCCTGCACCCCAACCAGCGCCAGCACCAGCAGAGACGAAACCCCCAGCAGAGACGCAACCTCCCGCACCGGCACCGGCACCCGCCAAACCCCCGACAAACTACGTCAATCCGCCAATGAAGGAAGGAACCGCGCTCGTGTACAACGACGCTAATGAATCACCCGTAAGTCCCCCTACCCTCTTGTCCATATACTTCGCACGCCCCCCGCCTCACCACGTCTGCTCACCCGTAGCCCAACCCACAGGAAGAGTTCCGAGCGCACGACGCAAAATACGCCCTCGCACCCGACGCGGCGCGTCCTCCGCTTTCCATGGCGGGCGAAGCCGAGTCAACGAGTCGGAAACGCGCACGAGCAGAGGACTTTTTGTAGATTTATTTGTGCTTGTACTTGCTGTTGTACTCGAATATATTACTCCCGGATACTCATTGGGATGTGAACTTGGCCAGGTCATCTTGTGGCGCTTGGTTGGGATGATGTAATCTCAAGTGAGTTCATAGTAATGAAACGGCCTGAGCCTCGGAACTCTAGCTTGTGATTGACTTTAGCGGGGTTCGCTTGGTACTGAATGGTGGCGATACATTGCTCGCGACTTTTGGCTGAAAGTGTTGAGTTGCAATAAGCTAGGGCGCAACTCGCTAAAGCGTCACCTATGGTCTGAAATCCCACTGACAGGTTACACGCACACAAAAGCGCGCCTAGCTGTGTTAGCAACAGACCCCAAAATTCAAGGCGTTATCGACCAACTTGCACATGGCCGCTCTGAATATAGTGTCGTAACGCCGCCTCATGTTTACTCAAACCCCCGTTTTTTTGACTCACCAGATCTTGCGGGCCCAGATCCCCGACGGCCCGACTGCCAGCAAGCCGACACAGTTGCGAGGTCATCGGAGGTGCTATTCAGCACCTGTACGCGTCAGCGATATTACGCATAAATTAAGCATTTAGATCATTTCTCGGATTTCGGGAGGACAGAGTCTCTCGAGCCAAGCACGCGCATAGCATTCACGCGGATCCAATCACCAAATCCAGGTGCCTTCAAGTCCCCAAACGTCAAATCACCAAATCTGTAGAACGTCCAGCACTGAATCCGACATTTGACAGGAGGCAATGCACCCATTGCGTGATCCGGCGCCTGTATCGGGCTTACGTTACTCTATAATAAACGGCTCGACAAACTTACAGTAAATAGCACATGATCGACCACACGCCGTGAGTAAGCTAAAGTCGCGTCACCGGAGTATTGCATAGGCGACGGGGCCAGACGTACCCTGACCTGTCCACGGCATTATTAGTCTAGGAAATAACGTGATTCCGAGAATGGCAGAACGCGGAGGGCAATCATCTAGTTGGTGCCGGGTGCTACTGCAGTGTAATGATAACCTTAGTGAAGCTAGGTAGAGATAACAGATGGGCGCACTCGTGGGTATGTCTGGTAGTTGATTAGGTTCGATTGATATCCCAGGGTTTATAGACCGATGTCGCCCGGAGCGTCAATTTGCCTGGCAATAGAGGGAGGCAAGGTATAAATGCGAGCGGACTGAGCTTAGTCGGGTAGCCCGAAATGGGATCGAGAGCTGACGCGCGAAATGTCAGCAGAGTTGCGTGTATCAGTGACAATCTCATTGAATTATCAATACGGTTGCGTTTCTAAGAGGTTTCTGAGAAAACGTAGAATGTATGCGCACCCAAGGATGTGCACTTGCCCGTAACTGGAGTATGGCCACGAAAGTCGAGCTAAGCGCCAAGCACGCAGAATGCGCTGTCCATGAGGCATTTCAGCGCGAACGTCTTTAAGATCGGCGACAAACGCATACTTCAGATCCCGAAATCTGCGAATGAGGGATTTGGAGCGGGCCGACCATTCGGTTGGGTTCTAAAAAAGAGTGGATATAGACTTAGTCGCATAGATTCCCCAAATCCAAAGGATCAACGTACTTGAAAATGGTGATATTGGATTCCGCACGGGTAACGAACTTTAGCAGCTGCTAATAACAATATATTCAGCCATCGAGCATCCAAGTTACAATTGTTCGGACCCAGGTAGATCTGCATGCACATATCATGTGAAATACGACCCGGCTCGGGGGACTTCTTGAAGCAGGTTTCGATGTCGACAGCTCGGCCATTAGAAACAAGTGAAGCTCCATCTAGGAATCCGTTATTGCTTGGTACAGTGTCAGCCGACTTGGTAACACGCGTGTCTCACTGATTGGAGAACCCTTCTCCGGCTATTCCAAGCATGTCTCCCGGCGTTGACCTTCTACCGTATCTCAAGTGCGTCCTTGTACAGAATCAACATTCCGACCGACTGTGTAGCCATCCCAAATGACTCCCAAACTGTCCGCAACGGAAAGTGCCACGCGATGATTTAAGTTACAAGGTTTAGTCAAGCTGGCGTAGTGGTACGGATGTAAAAGCACTTTGAGGTTCAATGGATTTGCATTGGAGGGAGTGAATACTGGGTTAGACACAGATATCATAAATATGGGATGGGTGGCTTTGCCAAATAGAACTCAGTTGGAACGTCCACTTGCGGTAGGTGGCGGGCACGAAAATGCACCAACGTGATATCCAGGTATATGCATACAACTTATATACCTATTAACGAACCATGGAGACGAACGTAAATTAATCACATTCCTAATAAACCAAATTCCTCTAAACGTTCGGGTGACCTGCACTCGACCCTGCTCTCCTTGAGCCCTTAATGTTACGCCACTCCGTTTGAGGAAGCGAATCCATCTCATGCTCAGGCGGCACCGGCGTTGAGTTTGCGTCCTCGTACCACGAACGACCTGACAAGATGAGTCGGGTGCACATGCTTGACCATACAGCTGTCAGTAGACTGAGGCGTCGTCAATACACGGGGTAGTACTACATCTGTCCCGCCAAGCTTACCCTGAACCGTTAACCGCGTGATTCGTCTGGGGAAACAATGATCCAATTACGACGAGAAATAAAGTGCCGAGGATGATCAAATAGTACTGAGTACCACTGTGATGCAAATTTACTTAAGAAGACAACGGAAATAAATAGTTAGGCGTACTTGTGTATGAGTTTGGTCATTAACGGCGTGGCTATTCGAGTTCGGCTTATCTTCCAAGGCTTATAGACTGTCATTGCAAAGAGAATCGTTTCGCTGAGGAACGGGGGCAAGTAAGGGACAAATGCCAGTGGGTTGAGTTTAGTTGGGCAGCCTGAGATGATTTCAGGAGCTGGTGTCCAATATGAGAAGACATCGTACACATGAACGACATACTTACCGGGATTCTTCAAAAAGTTACTTGTCTAGGGCAAGACCTCATGAGCTTCATGTACATGTATTTTTTAATAAAAAAAAGTATACCTTGGCCTGTAGTTGAAGGATTATGACAGACGGGGAGCTGATAACCAGGCATCCAACACAAACTGTGCTACAGCCAACGCAACGTGAGATATATGCCTTTGAGGATTCCAACGGATACTACATTAGGACCCAAGGTCTTTCAACAAATTACTGGTAAACCACTGTGCTCCATACTCTATTGATACGCGGTGACTCACTTCATCTCATAAATAGCCCAAATTCGTGCAATCAATACGCCTAATATGTTCGAATTACGATACTTAGCTTGTGATAGCCTCAATCTAATCACTGAACTCACTAGCCACAATCACTTGCGCAAGTATAGATCCGTAGATATAGAATAGCCAAGCTGCCAGGCAGCTATCATTATTGTCACCTCCCAAGTTATTCCGTATAAAATAGAATGACCTACGCCTTTATCGTAGAGTAGAGTCAGCCCACACGCCGGCTATAGTATCAATACCAGGTATGGGTAGCGCACCTCCTCTGATAGGTTATACATGAATGCGGCTATTAAATACTTTAGTTAATACCGTCTGACGACGCAGGAAGACGTGTATAATTACTTGGTACGTATGCCCTAAATGGACCAGCGAGCGAGTCAACTAAGTGTCGTGTTACTAGCTAATGAACTCACGCAAGCATCAATGGACCCCATATGCGATTGGCATGAAACATGACTCGTCCGAAGGACCAGCGAGACTTCCAGACGTATTTCGCCTCTCCTGGTAAAGCTGAGATCGTTTCACAAGCCATGAACGCACATGATGCCACTATGAGCTCGTTGTCAGCAATAATGATACTTGAGTGGTTATTGGGGCTAGCCCACATGCTAGATATTTTGTAGCCTCATTTGCAATACACAGGCTCTCCAAGTCCAGCTCTTCATTCAGTTCCAGCACCATCACGCCGCGAGAAGCAGTTGAGGCGTTGAGACCAACGGGCGGTCGGTGAGAGAATGTAAACGTAGTGCTTTGATCGAAGTCGAGCGGTTTCTGTCTCCCTCGAGGGCCTCTTAACTAGCAAGGGTCGTGCGTGAATATCACGGAGCATCAATCTTTTGTATTACGGAACAAACGATCTACCCTGATTTCCCGATTCGAGTAGGTGCACGCGTGGGTGATCCACCACGTGAAAGACTGCGTCGGCTCGGGCTGAATCCGCAAAGCGAGTCGCTCTGTCGATCATCCCCGCATTAGGCTCAAGCGAAAAAATCCCGAATCAATTCTTCAATTGTTGGATATGAGGATAGTGAGTTTTCGCCGCCAGTGATTAGCGTTCAATCGAAAGGCTGCATGTATGCAGGCTGAAATGGACTTTCCGGTTCCCAGCCAGCCGCTAAGTGGTTCTTCCATCATGAGATATTAGATTATATGCACTTATAGAACCAACTTTACAGCCTAACTTCGAGCCAAGTTCACTTGGCCCCTGCTGGCTCTAACAGGGTGCTAAACTTAAGTCGTACGCCCCGGCAATTTGACGTTGGCACACGCGACCACAATGTACGGTATTGTTGGTGTTTGTCGTTGCTAGTTGACGTGGGACTTGGTTCTATCATGGCTTGTCGGCTGTTGCGTTCTTGGAGAACAACGGAGGTGAAAAAATTTCCCGAAAAGGGTCAAGCGTCTTATGACAAGCAAAACCAGGCACCGGGGAAACATGCCGAGGTCGATGGATTACTACCTGGAGAACGGGTTTATTATGTCCTGCGTTTAGGCACCCCACGAAGAGGAGCGTATCATGTTCAAGTTGATGGTCTCTGCACATATGATGCACCCACACTTCCTGCTATTATTTTGCATCCTCGGGTAAAGTAACGAAGACCAAAGGAATTTCGTCCAAATACACTTTTAGGAACTTGACTCCTGTGACTTCATGACCAACGGGTGGTCAGTATGCATAGTGCTGCCCGATTCTGGTTCGATGGGGGGGCAACTCACTTCTATGCAGCCATTGCCAGTAGCCAGGGTTATAGCGTTTTCTCCAATTTGCAGTGGGTGGCCAGGTCGTATGTACAACAAAGTTGAGTGTAGGATTGCACTCGTGCGCTGAAACTCGCATTCCCGAACAAGTTTCATCAGCCAGATACGAAAGGCTGATAAAATGGCTGGTTGTCAGTCCTGTGCCACACGGAACAAATGGGATGACAATCCTCGACTGAATGGGTACTTTGACGGCCGCTCAGTCCCCGGTGCACATATAAACGAGTAGTCCACAACGAACTAGAGCAGGAACACAAGTGCTTCGTATCGGATGAGGTACATGGGAGAGCCCATTCCGGGGGCATATCTCAACAGGCTCTGATGGATTGTCGAAAATGGTGTAATCCCTGGTAATGGAGACCGCGGGATGAGGATCGGCGCTTCCAGGTATAATGATCGACGACCGCATCGAAGCCGGCGAAATCCTATGGCAGCCACGCCTCGACACAAGCATCAAAAGGCTAAAGTTGCGGAGATTGAACATAGTACATGTAAATGTGTGATGGTGCTATAATACATACTTGAATAATAGAGGCACAGCGGGGAGGCAGTGGAAAAGCAGTGGTACAGTATAGGCTACAGGGATGGGAGTGTGAGCTAACCAGGACGGAACCGAGCTGACGACACGTTATAGCACTCATGCCACCTGGCTCCCAGTAGCGTGGTATGGTCAACGCGGGTCGTACTCCGGGCATTGGAGACTAGGGGGTTCGAGGGAGTAGGGAACCAGAACCCGTCGCGCAGGTCGGGTGGCACCCAGAACAACCGCCGCAGCTGCGAGTTGATCAACCAGCCATCGTGGTCAAAAGTCCAACCGTCAAATGGTGTGCCATCGGGTCAGCTGGCGGCGGCTACGTCCCAGAACCGAATCGTGCGGTCAGTCGAGCCAGATATAATACGCGTACCGTCGAAAGAGAACGCGGCAGACAAAACCCTCCGGGTGTGACCCTTGAGCGGACCAACCACCACCTCGCTGCTCTGCACGTCCCACACGCGCACCGTTTGATCCTCAGAGCCAGAAACGAGGCATGTCCCATCGGGCGAGAATGCGACGGAGTGGACCGAGTGGGTATGACCTGTGAATGGACCATGCAGCACCGCACCGTCACCCGCGTCCAACACAAGGATCGTTTTGTCTCTCGAGCTGGACACTACTCGCGTCCCATCGGGTGAAAACGCCACGCAGAGGACAAAATTGGTATGAGCTTGGGACGTCCAGAGTGCGATACCCTCGTTGGCGTCCCACAGTAGGACAGTGTTGTCGGACGAGCCAGAGACGATGCGAGTGCCGCTGGGTGAGAACGCGATGGACGCGATGTGGCTGGTGTGGCCTTTGAATGGCTCGACGACCGATTCCCCGGTACGAATCGAACCGGGGCAGCGTTAGAGTAATGGTTGCGTCATCCTGAGCCAATATCCACTTGGCCAATTTTCCTTGAGATACATTCATCCGTTCATACCTACACTGCCACGAAAATTGATTGCACCACGTGACCGCAAATCGTTCATCCGCCCAAGCTGGCTGAACTACGAGGACTGGGAGCATGAAAATATTACTGTAGATACATATATAGTATACAATTATGATGGATAAAACACAAACCGAATCGACTGGGAAAATACGGAGATATGGCTGAACAAAGTTTGGAGCTGGTGCAATCATTTTTCTTGTCGGGAGCAGCAAGACAAGAGCCAGAAGGTCACCGGGATAAAACCCGAACCAAAATTATTATGAAATGTCGAATCTATGCTGTAGAGTAGAGTAACAAAATCATACACATTGTGCAAGCCATTACGCAGTCTCAGAGGCTATATGAGTCCAAGAAGGCTGAACCATTATCCGAGAGATAGTTCACTAAACACTAGGAATGAAGAAACACTTCATTAGGAGGAATGGTTTGTGGACCCACACAGATTCTCAAAACCAGGTACAGATCTTGTTTGAGGCTCTGCCTCACCCGGGATAGGGGAACCACTGGTTTTCGATAAAACTTGTCGAAATTGTATGCGCGTTTGCGCACCAGAAAGCGCAACGAATCCAACAAGATTTGGTACAATGGTGCGTCGCATGTACGAGGATCTATGTGCCAAGTTTCGGATTGATTGCTCTAAAACTAAGAGTAATTCATAGGGAATCAAATGGGATGATATCAAGCTCGCTATGAAATTGATAGTCAAATTAATCTCTTGGGCCAGATTCTTGATCTGTCTGATATGATGCACCCTTAGTTTTGAAGCTATCAACCTGAAACTTGGCACATAGATCCTCGTACATGCGACGCACCATTGTACCAAATCTTGTTGGATTCGTTGCGCTTTCTGGTGCGCAAACGCGCATACAATTTCGACAAGTTTTATCGAAAACCAGTGGTTCCCCTATCCCGGGTGAGGCAGAGCCTCAAACAAGATCTGTACCTGGTTTTGAGAATCTGTGTGGGTCCACAAACCATTCCTCCTAATGAAGTGTTTCTTCATTCCTAGTGTTTAGTGAACTATCTCTCGGATAATGGTTCAGCCTTCTTGGACTCATATAGCCTCTGAGACTGCGTAATGGCTTGCACAATGTGTATGATTTTGTTACTCTACTCTACAGCATAGATTCGACATTTCATAATAATTTTGGTTCGGGTTTTATCCCGGTGACCTTCTGGCTCTTGTCTTGCTGCTCCCGACAAGAAAAATGATTGCACCAGCTCCAAACTTTGTTCAGCCATATCTCCGTATTTTCCCAGTCGATTCGGTTTGTGTTTTATCCATCATAATTGTATACTATATATGTATCTACAGTAATATTTTCATGCTCCCAGTCCTCGTAGTTCAGCCAGCTTGGGCGGATGAACGATTTGCGGTCACGTGGTGCAATCAATTTTCGTGGCAGTGTATAGCCTTTGAGCCAAATATTTCTAGCGGCCAGTTTTCATACCCAAGGTATGTTCTATGTAATTATTCCAAGGGGTTCTAATACTCATCTCAGCTGCCTTCCACCACGCTGCTCAAATAACGTTGTTATCTATGCTGGATATCGCGAACGCGAACCGTGTGGCGGCTTTGCTCTTGAGTATTTGCTGTGCTAACCTCATTTCATATTATCGCCAGCTTGATTCCAGCCTGATGACCCCCAAGCTGGAAACTAGAAGACCCTCAAGGAAAATATCGGTCACGCGCCCGGTAAGAATCCGGAACAGCGCCTCTACTCAGAAAAATGGGGGCAATTGGGGCAGCGGTGTATGCAAACTCCCGTGCATCCGGCAATTTGTCATTGGCACGTGCAACTGCAATGTGTCGTTGGCGTTTGTGGTTGCTGGATGACATGGACCCTGGTGAGATCATAGCCCGTTCCCTGTCACTCAGTCGCGCCCACACTGTGAAGACACTGCAGAGTTCACATTCTCATATTTCTCCCAGTCAAAATCCCTGAGTGATAGCCACGCGACGACTTACAACGACCTGTGTATTCTGATCGACAAGTGGTGATACATTCAGCGTTCACCAGCCTAGTTACGGGCTGTACGCCGCTACCCTCGGTCAAACCGACCTCGAACCTTGGCGTTCTCTCGCCTAGGCTCGACCCGCAACCTCTTGGTAGGTTTGTCTCCCATCACTTGGAACTTATACCGCCCATGTATGACAAGACCCTTGTATCATTCGTACCCTTTTCTCTTCCTCGAGTTGTGGACGCAACATCTCCGTCATGGCTTCGTTGGGGATGATTCCGTCGCCAAGTGCCCAGTCTCAATTCGAACGAGCAGTGTCGCGGAGAACGGTTAGTCTACTAGGGGATCCGGAAGCCGGGCATTGCAAGAATGTATTCGAAGTTCCGCACCCATCTTTGGCTGAGCTATATACAAAACCCAGTGAGGAGCTCGCTAAAATTAAGAATAGAGCTGTGAGTGCTTGGCATGTGTGTTAATCCGCAATTAACGCACGGATATCTTTGTGCGAAGGTTCGAGAGTTTTACGACAAACAGAACCAGACGTTAGCGAAATATGCCGAGGTTGATGAGTTACTTTCGGGAGAGCTGGTTCATCATGTCCTGCATTCGTTTGAGCACCCTACGGAGAGCACCCAGCTTTTGCTCACCGAGGGTTCAAAAAGGGACAAGAACAAAGCACGGTGCGTTTTCCCCTGCGTGAGGCCATCTTGACACTAATGGTTGTTCTATTAGGCTGGTTTCGCTCGCAATCAACTTGAACTTTGCTCTGAATGTTCTGTTGTTGTCTGGTCCGCCTTGCTCTCACTGCTTGTCACAAGAAACCCGACTCACTTCCGAATAGGAAAGGGTGTCGCGGTCCTTCTTTCAGGGTCGGTCTCGATTTGGGCATCTTTCGTGGACAGTTTTATGGTGTGTCGACTGCGGATTGGAATTTAACTTTTAACTGATAGAAATTCGCAGGACTTTTTGAGCACGGTTATTGTCATCTGGACCTCAATGTACGGCCTTCAGAGTTTACTTCAAGTGCGCTCGTGAAATTCGCTCACTTGGGATTTGTGGCCTTAGTGTGATTGCTCGCTCCAAAACAAATGGAAATGAGGGAAAGGAGAAGGTATGTGGTCTGATAAATTCGGAGGCTCGGTACTGAGAAACAAGATCTTCAGTACCGTAGGTCATGCTCTTGGCACGAAACCCACCTTCTGTCTGACTTCTACCTAGCCACGGGAAAACAGAGAATGGAACCCCTAGGCGTCGTGATATTTTCTGGTGCGTCTGAATTACGCTGAGTCCTCTACCCAAGGTTGATAGCTTTGACCTACGTCAAGTCTTCATGATTGCTATGTTCTTGCAAGTTGGTTAGTGTGCCCTTGAGCTTTCCTTGATCTATTCTGAGGCCCCAGCTTAGGCGTCGAGGGCGTTAAGCGACTTATGAATGGTGCCAACGAAGATTTTGTTCTTGATCGAACGACTATGATCATCATGGGAGTTACGATTGTAACCAAAGCTGTGGCGTAAGCCTCGGGAACGCATGAGGTTGCCTCACTCCAAGCTAATGCACGCTAAAGTTGGCAGCTCTCGGCTCGAATCAAGTCCAGTGGTGTACAGGCACTCGCGCAGGTTCGTATTTAGCCGTATCTACCATTGCTCTTATAGGCTGATCGTGGGGTTCGCCTTAGGATAACAAAAGTAAATTTTTGAAAGCCCGAACAGCATCACTTGGACTCAACGTTTACCTACCCAGACGACGTCTTCTTTACGACCTTCTCAGTAATATTCCCAGTAAGCTCACACAACCCAGTTTCGCTCTAACCGCTATAATACCCATCACGGAATCAGGGAGTAGGAAGCGCGCTACATCTACCTTGGTTGGACCCACTCGGTGGTATCGTCCTGTCTCTCTATAGTTAGTATCAATCCCGCATGAATGCCACATGTATGCATTGAACTTACAATATCCTATTCTAGTCATTATCGAATGGACCGAGACTCTGATGCTCAATTTTAGACAGTAAGCCTATGCTCGTGGGATTCAATCAATATAATAAAGAGGTTTGCTTCCACTAGGTTGAGTGGTCGTTCCGCTGATGTGGACGAGTACCGGAGGTGCGTCATTTCAGCCAGGTTATAGCCTACCTAATTCTCAATATCAGAATGCTCTACCTCATCACTCGGTTCACAATGCCCCGAGTATCATATCTGGAAGTGTACCACGCAGGCACAGAACTCGTATGCGAAGCAGACGTACAATTTCCGAAAGAGACACCGTTTGAAGTTGTACATAATGTGTCGGAAGCAATTCAGGCGAGTGTCCTGATTTCTTCTCGTTGCGCTACGCTGACGCCCACAATATTAGGTTGCATTAGAGTGCCTAGAGGATGTGAACCGGGCGTATATGTGAGTTGATTATATACCAGAAACGTCTTGGACTTGTGGCTGATGTGTGTGCCGGCTAGCCATGCTGACTTTACCGTACTGAATCCTCCGAGCCATGTCCCAAGAATGGCGTAGAATAGTATGGTGTGCACTGAACAGTGTGGGAAGCTCGATACAAACTTCATGAGTTGAGGTGGTTCCTTGGAGCTCCAAATTTCCTATTCAAATATGACTGTGGGATAAACTTTTACTTGTGGTTTGACCTAGAAATGTATATATTGGTCACAAATAATCGTAGATCACATACACGGATAGCAACACTGGTATCGTAC
Organism: Ceratobasidium sp. AG-K; assembly: GCA_037039685.1. Taxonomy (NCBI): domain Eukaryota; kingdom Fungi; phylum Basidiomycota; class Agaricomycetes; order Cantharellales; family Ceratobasidiaceae; genus Ceratobasidium; species Ceratobasidium sp. AG-K. The sequence continues at coordinate 1,162,492 of JAWNGF010000013.1, read as the reverse complement.
ACACGTCATAATGTCCTCCCTTGGAATCCAGCTCCCAGGAGCTGTTACTGGAACATCAAGCCCGGCATCGCATCCTCCCCTCGTTGGTCACCGCAAAACTTGAGAACAAGAGGCTTCCAACATTCGTCAGAAATTCTCATGTGGGCACCCTCACAGGTCACTAAATGGATACGGTTGGCTTGGTCGAGGGTTCGCAATCCAATCGCATCATTCGTGTAAATTGGTTGTTGACGCAAAGGAATAATTTCCTCGTCCTCTTTAATCTAGTTGTCCTAATTCGTAAATGAAACTAGTAGTACTCGAGGAATACACTCACTGCATCGGGATCGCTCAAATTCACCGGTTTGTACGAGCTGAACCATCCGCTCTCCTTTGGAACAACCGTCTTGTCCTCGCTAAACAGGACCAAAACAAGCGCGTGTAGGCTCGCCAAGTTTTTCTTGTATCGCCTCGGAGCAAGCTCAGGCACCTCGCCATTGATATCAGCCAAGAACGTATTAGCGACGAGATATGATTGGAGGTCGTGTGCGTTGCGTGGGTCGCGAAAGTACTGCGCTTGGACAAGGTGTGTTTGGGCGTAATCTGTGTACATTCCACGGAGGGCGGTGTTGCTGCGGAGTTATGAGTGGCGGTTGGGGGAACTGTGGTTGGGTACTTACCGAGCGAGCCAGCAGAAGAAATCGCCTGGTTTGCACCCTGGAAGGTCGCTTATTCCCATGTGTTGGGATCCGAATGTGAGGAGCGAGCGTACGGGCGGGTGGTTGTATCGTTCAACGTAGGCTCGGAGGAACTGGCCGCCTATACTAGTATTAGATTATTGGGTTTGCAAAGAGTCCTTGACTTGCCTTGTGAGAACCCAATTGCGTCAAATCCTTCCGAGAGCTCGGGGATAGTTCTCAGTTCCTTCGCAACAATTTCGATTTGAGAGTTTACTTCCCCAAACTAAAGACCAATATCAGTTAACATATACAGGGGGAATATTGTATGGGACTAACCCAGCCGGCCTTTTGGTCGGCGCTTGTGTCGTCGAACAGAGAGATCGAGTAAACAAAGATGCCAGGATGAACCTCTTGAATGAGCTCAGCAAACTCGGTCATCCCCTGGGACTGGGTAATGGGGTAAGCCATATAAACATAACTGAGAGAAGGTGCAGATGTTCGAACCCACATGAGCCGAGTCGCCTAGACCATGCCACAGGACCAGAGGATGCGGTGTTTTGCCGGAAGGTTGTTGGACATTGGTTCGCAAGTCGGTGTGAGTCTCATCGAGCTTCAGTTTCAACAAGTTCTTGGTGATGGACAACGCGGTGCATAGCGGAGTCAAGGCGATCGTAAGCAAGACAAGCCTTGGGATCACGGTCATGGTCGCGAACTGGAGCTTGATGGGGTAGCGCCGAACGGCCAAGCACGGGCCGATCACGTAATCGATCGCCCCAGGCTTTTGACTCTTGCCCTCCTCCCTCGGCGTATTCCCAAATCGCCAACAACGTCAATATTTAATTGATAAACCACCGCTCATATACGCCATGTCTGGACAAGCGACAGCCGTGACGGCGACGAAATTCCAAAGGTTTCTAAACCACCCTGCTGGCACGTCCCATTGACTCATCTCACGCCGTCACGTCTCACGCGACTTGACGTTTTCTAGGTCCAAAGACAGTCTTCTTTTGGGCTCCTCTAATGAAATGGTGCCTCGTGGGTGCTGGATTGAAGGACTTGTCGCGGCCTGCGGATAAGCTCTCCCTGTCGCAGAACGTTGGTGAGTGGTCGAGGGTTTCCGCCGTTCTGGCCCTGTTAAGCTTCTCGGCACTATCAGCTCTTGCTGCCACTGGCTTCATCTGGGTGCGATACTCTCTCGTTATTACTCCGGTGAACTACAGCCTTGCCGCGGTACGTACCTTGCCCATATCATGCTTCCAGAAACCAATCGCGTGCCTTTTACCCATACCAGGTCAACTTTTTCGTCGGCGCATCGGGAGTTAGCCAGTTGTACAGGATTTGGGAGTAGGTCGCGTCCCTAATCCGTGTATCATTTGTACTAATACGTCATATTAGTTATCGTCGCAAACACCCTGAGCTCGCCCCTAAGCTGGCGGCAAATTAATGTTGTTATGAGTTTTGGCAATGAATATTGCGTTTACACCCATTTGTACGAGGGACGAGTCCGACTCGGAAATCAATCCCTAGGTCGATTTCATTGGCTGGGTAAGTAGTGCGAACCCAAAGGCATTCTACGTGCTCCTGGCTTCTTCCCCGAATGGCCTTGCCGTTTTTGTCAATTCGACCGCCGCTCGGTTCGTCACGCTATTTACTTGCCTCGCAGACCTCCAATGGGATTACCACTTTGCCTGCGCAAAATTCATCAAGTCTTTCGCCCCCCTTTATTCGGATAAGGTCCTCACTTGACTTCATGACATGAATTTCATGGCGACCTTGTGCTCCTCTCCGACTCTCGGCGCCCATTGGGGCTCCCCAGGATTCGAACAAACTTCTCTCTAGATCGGCACACAATCTCCCCTTCATGCTCTTCGGTTATCCGCAGACCGACACATAGTCCGGGCGCGCCAGATTTACTCAACCATAATACTCCGATGGTATCAAGTTCCAAAACGGATATTCAATACAAGGGCTAAAAATCGCAAATACAAGATATGATACATGCAGTTAATTCTTTGACCTAATTAGTCTATCTCCGTGGTCATTTCCTTCTCGATCCTTTCATCCATCTCTTCCTGTCGGCAATAAAGCTTCGCCGCCTTGTCGACACTCGCCAAACATCCTCCACACAAGACAGCACCGCCTCCCATTCTACCCAACCGTAGCCACTCGGCCAAATTCCCCATAATCGAGCGGTCCTCCTGGATAACATAGCACGCCCAGTCATTCTTCAATCCCTCGACGTTGAACACCACTTTGAGCGCTTCGAGTATCGCCTTTTGGCACTTGCCTAGTTCTGGTCGGACTCCGGCCGTCCCAAACGTACTCCACCGGACCAAATCCGAATCATCGCCCGATTGATGTGGCTTGGGATTGACAAAAATCGGATCGGGCTGAACGACAGGTTCGAACCGGGCAAAGATTCGCGCCCGAAATTCTTCCCGGAGGCGGGCAACGCGGGCGGTCGTCACAACGCCAAGCGCCTGTGCCTCTTCGTCGCTCAGTGGCCGAGTACGGTAGACGAGCTCCCGGATGGCTGTGAGTTGCCACCTAGGTAGCGAAACCTCTTGTGCGAGCTCGTAGATGGCGACTGGCGTGAATTTGGGGTCAGAGACTACCTGACGCATGGCGATGTTCAGAATCTTGGGCATCCCAAGCGCCTTGGCGGTCTGCAGGAGCTGCTCCGCTTGGGACGTGGTAAAGGTGGGCTGAGTGTCTGCGCCGGGACTTGATCGTCGTATTAGCGCTTGCTTCTACCATCCTTCAATTCGGCTTACCGGGGATAAATAATGTGTAAAATATCGATGAATGCGTCCGCGCATATATCCCGGAGTACGACGACGGGGATATCTTGTGAACGAGGCGCCGTCACTATCCCACTGCTGTCCATCGACATCTGAAGTTGCTGGCGGAAGAATGTAGAGTGGGCCGCCAGGATTTCTTGGTGAACCCGGAAAACATGGGTTTCAGCTACCTGGATGGGATACCGAGCGTGAGGCCAGGAGCGAGCATACACGAAACGAGAGCCACTCACAAAAACCTGCATATCGCCCGTCTGAAAGTTGAACCAGTCCAAAGCAGTGGTCGGAACCGGCAAATCTCGCCTGGGGCTGCCAGGAACGTGCCTCGTGTCGCCTTGATTTGCGCTTCCTGGTGCGGTGGGACTGCCCCCTAAAGGAGGCGGATTGCTCTTAGCCTCACTACTTGTGGTGGTGGCTAAGCCATTTGAGTGCCCTTCGACGCCGGGCTTGTTGTCGTGTGTATTCTTGGTTGTGGTGGAATCGCGGGCAGTGGCTCCCTTGCCTCCTTTACTATTGTTCTTGTCCTTCCCCATCTCAATAACGCAGAGTCCAAGAGCAGATGTTAATGTCGCAATATCAAAAAGAGACTCCAGGATTGCAGTATTTTGAGAGTTGAAAGGTATACAAGTGTGTATGATGCTAAGTATTCAAGGAATCCAGAGGTGGTGGTGGAGAGCCAGAGGTGAGCGGCGGGCGTGTAGCTCAAGCCACCGTAAGGTAGCCACTTGACCAAACAGCCTACAATAAACCACATGGCGCATCTAAAACGGGCTTTGGTTAGCCCCCCGTCTTAAAGAGGAGAATAGAGGAAACACACCATGTTACGAGTGCGCGCTCGGAACGTGATTGGCCAACTAGCATAGGAACCAACAAATACTTATTGGGCAATTACGAAAATTGCCACCCAGTTGATTTCAACTGTCGGTATGTAGCAGCCCGCAGTAACATTTTGTTATAATACCCGGGCCTGATTTTATAAGCTCTGCTACAACAAGTTCGCTATGACTTCCATATGGTTAATGTGATATCATAATTTGAAGTCCGCCCTGATCAACAGGCCTCGCCCGCCATATGATCAATTGCCGCTGATGTGTATGTGCAATTTCAGGCTCCGCCTGAAGGATGTCCAAGGAGCACCATTGAAGCGATGCTTAGCCTACCGATTGACAACGGTGTGTAATTTCATCAGGCGTCGGAATGGTAGACGCTGAGATATCCTGGCTAGCAGTGTTCAATGCATGCGTGGTTGGCATGTCCTGTTGCACTGACGATGGCCAGCTTGAACTTGCGTAATGTTAATTAGCGGGCAGCCTCACGAAATCCTGGTTCTCCACACAGGAGAAATAGCAGGATTATACCAGACCTTTATATATGAGCTTATTTGAAGTGCAAGTACTCCGTCGATTCCGGCGCCGTTTCCATGTGCGACGGCCCCATAATCTCTCGGAGCGCGACTAACAAAGGTTTGGGATGCCCTCCAAAATAGTAAATATCTGCTTGGCTACAAACTTGCGCATAGTCGTCACCCCAGCCACTCCTATCATCCAGTCATTCCTCGTGTACTGGCTTCCCATTCCTCTATATTTTGGTTCACCTCGACATTCAACTTCTCTTTTTTGTAACCGTCTGCGAGTTCAAGACGAACCGATCGACAGGGATGACATAGGTTAGGATGATCATCAATGTCAAAGACGTTAAGCTTCAATGGTGACGATTGTCCCACGTTGGATTGAACCAAACCAGCAATGATACTGCGACAGTGTTGGGGCTTTTTACACCCCTGGCTTACGGTTATGGTTTCCCAGTCGAGCCGATGGTAAAGCTTTTGCCGCATCTTTTCGCGAATGTCCATGACTTGAATTGTCAAAGCGGCCCCGAGGTCGACTGCTTCCGCCAGGAGCAGTGGCTGGACACGATAGACCAGAGCGCGAATGCACTCGGTTTTCAGGTTGTTGGCGTCAATCTTTTCGGCCATCTTTAGCAATCTAGCCGCAGACTCGGGAAAATTTGGGTCTGCTTGGAGCTGTGACAGAACGATAGCTTGTACCTCAGGGACCTGTAATGTTACGGTTGCTTGCAAGACGGGTTCCCAAATATCTAGATCCTTGACTAGTGCCGAGGGAATAACCCCGGCGGGCCTATAAGTCCATTAAATGGCGCCGAATACAGAGCTTAGGTCATGCGTGTCGCTTACCGTGGATAAAAGAATTTGCATAGCATACTGAATGCTTGCGCAGAGCAAAGGTCGTTGGGAAGACATAATGGGCTATCATCGGCAGTGCCCTCCTTGTCGTCGCTTGATGGTTGGGAGAGCAAGTCTTGAAAGAAGCCCGAGTGAATCTCAACAATGTCTCGATGCAGCCGGAACAGGATGTTCCCAACCTATGAACGGAATGTATCAATAGTTGTCTCCATCGTGCGGCTACTCAAAACTGCCATGCATACTAGGATAACCAAGTCGCCTCGTGGAAAGTAAAATTTATCAGATCTAGGTAAGCTCATTTGGCGAGTTGTTCAGAGAACCGTTGCTCGCTACTAGGTCGTCGCCGTGAATCTTGTGGTGGTTGGCAGCGTTAACGTTGCCGAGTGATCGATCCACTGCTCACGTAATTGTTTGGTCGAGTGCCTGCAAGGCGCTTCGTTTCCGATGCTGGTAACCTATGTTTGAGGCATCGATTTCCGGTTTATAACTTGCCAGGATTACTGAGTCCGGTATTGAATATTCATTGACCCGCATCAAATTACTAATATTGAATATAGGTAATACTACAAGCTGTCAGGAATCACAATTTCCGCAGTGATTTAAAGCATTGCGCTAAGTTGCTATCCAAGGTGTCCCTCTTTCAGCTCGTAAACTAAACTAGGCCAATCATCTGCATACGAATAACATGCATGGACACCCATATCAATGTTGAAAATATCTGAGTTGTCCTGATGTGACCCGTTGGTTGGCTGCACGGCGATGGTGCCAGTCAATTGCCGGTAGAGTGCCATCAAACACGACTTTGACTGAGTACAGTCTTCACTGGTGGGCATCTTCTTATTGAATGTCCGTGAGAGTAATGTATTTCGAAGGCGTTCCCGAGCGATCATGATTTCAAGCGTGGTAGGCAATCCCAAAGCAGTGGATTCAGCGAGTGTCATTGGCCGCCGGTAATAGACAATGGTACGGAGGCATTCCAGCGGGGGCCTTTCTGGGGGTTCGGTGTAACATAGTGAGATTAGAAGGAGTCGTATAACATTTGACGGAATACTTTCTGTCGCCTCCACAAGTTGAGAGAGGATATACTTGCGTGCGTTATCCATTCGTAGTGCTGCGGTCGCTTGTAAGACAGGCTCCCATATATCAAGTTCCTTGGTCCTGACACTGGGCAAAACTCTAAGCTCCCTGCATTTCCATTGTTATGCTAGCGATCAAGGTATCTCTCTTAGATATGTACCAAGAAAATAAGCCCGAACCTGGGATATAGGAATTTGCATGGCATTGTGAAGGATTGTGCAGCGGATAGGTCTGTTGGGATGACAAGGGGGTGGTCATTGCTGGATCCTTCCTTGTCATCGTTTGTAGGCACCAAAAATATATCTTGAAAGAATTCCGGGTGTGCGTCGAGAATGTCTCGGTGCAGTTTAAAAAGAATATTTTCAACCTAAGAGGTTGCAGAAAGAAAACCACAAACATCGGTGCTATTAGAATTTTGGAGTAAACGTAGGTAGGGCTGACCTGCAACACTACGTCGCCACGCAGGAAATAATACTTCACAGGATGAGGGAATGGCTCTAAAAGAGTTATCACTACCACAAGAAGACAAGGCCCAGGAGGCGTTGATTGGAGAAGTTGCGAGGAATCGACCGGATACAAATGCCAATGGTCGAACTCGATGGTGGATATCGGGTTAGGGTTGTGTAGCGGTCCTCCCGAAAAGGCACAAGCAAGATGCAAGCCAGAAATAACCCGGGTGCAGTATCCTACTTGGATATTGGCGGCCAGAGTAGCTCGAAAATAGAATAAATCCAAGACCGCCGAAACACGCGTGGTAGTGGCTGCAAACACGGCTGACTACCAATCACATGAGCACTTTGACCGCGTCACTATATTAGACACTCCGTAAGATTCACATATGATGTCTTAAATTTAAACTGAGCATGAGATATTACACTTTGCATACATTTTACATTCCGTTGTGAAAGTAGCTCAAGCATGGACAGCGCATATATGGGAGTAGACAAAGGGGCCACAGAAAGGAAATGATTATTTATATAAACTAATGGTGTTCACCAAGTAACCCAACTTCAACGACACACTGCTGAATTGCATGATGCAGTCTCCCAGTGCGTGACATAAATGAGCGTGCCAGGGAGGGCACTTTACTCCGACAGACTTCGCATGTGGACTCATCGTTAATTTTGAATATGTTGGAGTTGTCTCGTTCGATGTCGTCTGTAAGGTTGACGGTCAACCCTTTAGCGATCCCCTTGTAGATACGTGACCGGCAGCTATTAACCGTCCTGCAACCGTAAGATATTGGGATATCCGCCTGAAATAGCTCAGCGTTCGAGAGAAAGAAAACTCGAACCCGCTCGCGAACATGCATGATCTGGGTCACCGTCTTCATGCCTAAAGTAGCTCCTTCAGCCAGTGATATTGGCCGACGGCGGTACGCAAGCACTCGAATGCAGCTCATCCTCAGCGCTCGGTTCGACAACTCGAGTGCCCGATCAGAGCCTAAAATCAGGGCGAGCAGCGGGGCAGCGTGGGGCTCGAGATCAACTCGGTGATTCCTGTACTTCTTGAGCCTTAGGAAAATAATCTTCTCGATCCCGGACATTTGTAATGCACGAGATGCTTCAATAACAGGCTTCCAGTATCCGAGGTAATTAATGTGAATGGCTGGAACCATCCCCACTTCCCTAAATCGAGTACGATGTTGGTTAACAACTTCCGCTAGAGAAGGCCTCGCATCTACGTACTCTGGCCATATAAAGTCGCAAAGTATTTTAAATGTCTGAGCAGAACACAACTCCTCGGGCAAACGTAATGGGTTCTCGTCGGTGGATCCCTCGTTGCTTTCGCTTGTGGCAATGGAAAACAAATCTTGAAAGAATCCCGAGTGAATCAAAAGCACGTCCCGATGCAGTCTGAATAGGGTGTTCTCAACCTAAGATTCTCATTTGTGAACCACCAGGACCCAAGCGCAAAACCAAAAAGCCATTACCTGCACAACTAGATCGCCATGGGGGAAATAATAGTCATGAGATCGAACAGTAGTCATACCAGGTGCTGGACTGTGGTGAGTGTTGGCTGCGGATACTATCCGCCTGTAGTGGTGGGGGAAGGGGGATCAAATGTGGCAAGGGACGAGATCAAGTGGCTATAGCCACGTCATGCTGAGATTGATAATGATCCTGTCAAGTACCAAGCCCTGCTTGGTGATGATCTCTTGACTGGGCCATAATTATAACCAATCACAACTCACGGTCATCCAGAGATTTATTCAATCGGTTGCAAATCTATATATATGAATCAGTGATATGTTGACTACACGATGGTAAACTAAGAGTCCGAAACACCACGGCCTCAGCCCAAACCTAGTATATGGTCCGGTTTGCAAGTGCTTCGTAATTACGATAATGTACTATGACTTTCCTTATGCATATTATGGGTGAATGTATCCATGATAGGGTATCACCCCTGCTAATGTTTGTACTGGGGTGTCGATGCACTTCAGCTTAGGTTTTAGACGAGAAGCGTTCTGAAAAATGGCAGAGCAAAGCTCCTCCCAAACCATTTTAAACCTGGATGGATGGGCATATCCGCCGGCCCCTCGAAGCTGATTGTGGTGACACAATCTTCAAGGGGTAGTAGTACGGGATCTCTCGAATACGCTTGCTGCTTGCTCTGGCATTTAACTGTGTTGAACTATGTTGAAGGAGGTAACCACACAATCTCCATATACTAAATTGAGTATTGTCGAAGGTTATTCCCTGGGCTGAGCATCCCCCGAGGACTTAAAGGCACTATTCCTCTGAGCGAGGGGTAGATATCACGCTCACGTTCAATGATATGATCGAAGGTCGGTTGCAAAGCAGATAATAACCTGGTGGCAACCATGAAATTAATTCACGTGGCGAAGGTGTCACGCATAAAATGCCCACATGCCCAAGTACCTGTATGACTTTCCCATCATGCAGATGCTGTCAACTGAGATTCGACACGGCCAAGAGCGTGTATATTACCCACTCATCCGAACTTCTGGTTTATATTGTATGGGTGTTGGAATGTTACAAACTGAAGTACAAAGCCAACGACATTCTGCGAAGAAATAACGTACAAAATGGTTGAGGCCTTGAGACTACTGGCTTGAGCTTCGGGGCGGTAGTACCCGAAGCTCCCTAGCCCATTGTTGTATCCTTTCATCGAGCAGCGCCCACTTAAGGCATTCCACCATTCGCTTCGCCCGGGGTTTGCACCCAGGACACAACTCATCGGGAACCTCGAGAGATATTTGGAATATATCTGCGTTGTCAGACACTCCAGCTAGACCTTCCTCAGACAAACCCTGCATAAACCATTGGACGGCTGCAGATGGACACGAAGTTGGCTTTTCGCAATAAGGTGCATGCCATTTGTGACGAGCAAGTCACGGGAGAGAAACAGCATTCGAAGACGCTCCCGGATATGTATAATTTGCATGGCCGTTTTACTTCCAAGAGTAATCATTTCGGCTTCCGAGAGGGGTCGACGACGATACACGAGAGCACCAAGACATTTAAGAACCAGGCTGTCAAATTTGGTTTCTGCCCGCAAAGCCCAGTAGAGCAGCCTTACAACGTGTGAACTACTTCGGATAGTATGACGTTGAAGTTGAGATAGGACGTATTCTTGCATGTCGTTGAATTGTAACGATTCACTTGCTTTTAGAACTGGTTCCCATTCACCGAAATCGCCAAGGCTAACTCCTGGAATCTTACCAATTTTTCTACAATTCACGTCGGGTAAGTGAAGGCCCTTCACTCGAGGATATTAAACTTACTTTGGGTACATGAACCTGCAAATCGTTTCAAATCCGTTGGAAGAGCAGAGGTCTTGAGAAATAAGAAGGGGATGTTCGTCACCAAGTCCTTCGTCCGCTATCGGCATGGATAGCATATCTTTGAAAAAGCCGGAATGTAGCATCAAAATATCGCGATGGACCTTGAATAGTGTATTCTCGATCTGCGGTCCCAACCGAATAAGTATCGTCCAAGACTATGTCGCTAGAAATATGATGGAATGGGATTTACCTGGAGAACAATGTTGCCACTCTCAAGATAATAATCTTCGGACCGGTTCGCAGACATCTCGTTTGATACACCAAGTCGAGTACCCGATGTATGCGTGGTATGGATCGGCCGAGTGGTGTCTTGCGTCAGGGGTCAAGGGCAATTGATCACCTAGCCACATAATCAAAAGCACGTGGTGGAATTTGCGATTGGGCTCTGGTGGCTCGTGGATACAATAAACGACATCCATAAGATGCGTCTCGAGCTGCGTAACCCCAAAGTCTATCGCGACGGCCGAAAGCTAATCGATGATATGCCTCACAAAAATCCATCAACGGTGTGGTATATCACAGCTTTAACAGACAAACGGGCTAGACGTTTACGAGTTAAAACCATACAAGCCGGCTATCACCACAAATCGAGGTTACAACAGGCTAGTGGGAACACAACTTTAACCATCAAGAAGGCTAGCTACACCATAACCCGCGCTCTTATAAAGCTCGAGCGATAAAGAAGCTGCGCTGGGTGATATCCCTATCAGGACGGGGCGCTCGGGCTCCGTGATAAGGACATTGATTGGACGCTAAGAATGTAATCTATGCGAAGGCGACCCTTAATTGGCATGTGTGACGACCATATGCGTTATCAGAACGCAAGTTTATAAGTTATCAGCTTCGATATTGGTAATGTACACATAATTTATCAACTCGCAAACATGAAACCCCCGACTGCTCTTTTGATTCAACGGACCGCCGAGCCTCAGAGAAGCATCTCATCATCGATGTCCACCTCCCAGCCTGACCCAAGCTCCGCAACGAGGAATCACTCCGGCGAAGAATCAGAAGACCCCCGGATGAAATCACAAGTAAGATGCATGCGCCCAAAGGCGTCGCGTGCCTGAGAAGGAGCAATACTGGCCATGCGGTTGGTTCGAGTCGTGTGCCCAGCCAGGGGCAAACTGGCCGAACTCGTGCGGGGATACGATTAGATTACTCCACATGTAGCGAGAACGATAAGTGTGGTGATAGCAGTGGGTTGTCCGGAGATAGGAGTGTCATCGACCAAGAGTCGAATAATCGCAATATCCCGGTCCCCACGAGAGATGGTGGTCTGGGATTGGACGCCGGTGGCTTGGGTGGCCTTGTCAGCCATGTCATATCCACAAGCGATGGAGCCAAGCTGCACGCGACGAAGAATCAAGCGAGGTGGTCCGGAAGCAGAATGGCCGGGATAGGGTTTGTATCCGGAGATTCCGGTATCGGAGGTGGCTGCGATTCGTGAACCGGATTGCCGGAGAGAAAGAAGACTGACGACCGTGTGGTGCATTCCGTTGGTCGGCTGCTGATATGGATTCGGTATATAACTTTTGGAGATCTTCTGTCGCTTGCCAGCTCCCTCAGCCCCGCACTCGCCATGGCCGCTCCCAGAGCCAACACGAACCCGGTCGACACCGAGGCTCACTCGCCCCAGCCGCTCTATGACCAGACTCACACGACCACTATTGACGAAAAGGCCCGTGAGCGCTCGCTTGAGTCGGGGTCCATCAGCGAGAAGCGCCCAGTCGACGTCCAACACGCTGCGGCCCACGATGACGACGAGGCCGAGCGTAAGCGTGAAGCACGACGAGCAAGGTACCAGCGATTCAGGCCATTTATCCTCGCTGGATGGGCTCTCCTCATCCTCGGTTGGTGGGTTAGCTCGATAGTCCTGCCTGCGACCCGCCATCGCTGGTAAGTTTTTCCAAATGAAATGCTGAACCTCGCTAACAGCAGTATAGGATTGTGCAAACATTCTGGGCATGGTCGTTCATCGCCTTGATTGCATTCCGCTTCATTCCCAACTCGGTCATCACCAAGCCAGTCGGCGCGGTATGGAATCCTCTGGTTAGCAAGCCGTTCTTCTCGCTATCGTACCGCGTTCGCCTCGGTCTGGGCTGGCTTGCCCTCCTTGCCATCGTGTTCGGCTCTGCGTTCGGGTTCCCTCTCCCGGAAGGCACCAACTACGGCGACCGTGCCATCTCCGTCTTTGGCCTGTTCGTCTTCACCTGCGGATTCTTCCTCTCGTCTAGGCATCGGTCTCAAGTTCCCTGGTCAGTCCTTACAAAATTAAATTCCAAAATACTCACTCGATTCCAGGCCCACGGTCATTGTCGGATTGTTCATGCAACAAGCCATCGCGTTGTTCGTCCTCAAATCCGATGCCGGTTTCAAAATCTTCCTCTGGATCGCCACTCTTGCCGCCGATTTCTTGAACCAGGCCGGCCCGGCCGCAGGTTTCTTCTTCGACGCCGAAACGACCGCCAAGCACTGGTTCTTTGTCAACACCCTCGGCGCGATCATTTTCTTCATCGCATTCGTCCAGATGCTCTACTACCTCGGCGTCATGCAATGGATGATCAAGAAATTCGCCTGGTTCTTCTTCAAGACCATGAACGTCTCGGGTGCCGAGGCCGTCGTCGCCGCCGCAAGCCCATGGATCGGACAGGGTGAATCGGCCTGTCTTGTCCGTCCGTTTGTCGACCTCATGACCGATTCGGAAATCCACTTGACCATGACCTCCGGTTTCTCCACCATCGCCGGTTCGGTGTTTAGCGCCTACGTCGGAATGGGTGTTCCCCCGCAAAACCTCGTCACTTCCTCGGTCATGTCCATCCCCGCCTCGATCGCCATTTCCAAAATGCGTATCCCCGAAGTCGAGGAGCCCATCACTCGCGGTCAAGTCATCATCGACCAAGGTGCCGTCGAAAAAGGTGGCCGCCCAGCCAACGCCCTCCACGCCTTCTCCAAGGGTGCAGTTTTCGGTCTCATCGTCGCGGGTCAAATCCTGTGCAACGTCTTGACCGTCCTCGCGCTCGTATACACCATCGATGGCCTCCTAACCTGGGTCGGCAAGGGATTCGGAATCCACCACCTCACGCTCGACTTGATCTTTGGGTACATGTTCTACCCCATCACCTTCCTCCTCGGCGTTCCCCGCTCTGAGCTCTTGCGCGTCGCCCGTTTGCTCGCGACCAAGCTCGTGGCCAATGAGTTTGTGGCCTACCTGGAACTCAAGGAACAGCACGCCGCCAACCCCTTCTCGCCCCGCGCGTACACCATTGCATCGTACGGTCTTTGCGGCTTCGCCAACCTTGGTAAGTCTCCCTACGCCTCGTTCGTCTTGCCCGCTAACCGCCGTGATAGGTTCGCTCGGTATCCAAATCGGTGTATTGGGTGCCCTCGCTCCCTCGCGCGGAAAAGTTATCGCCAGGATCGCGCCGAGCGCCATGATTTGTGGATTCGTAAGTCCCTCTAGCCAAGCGAAGCGACATGTACTAATGATTCGGATAGTTGTCGACGTTGCAGACAGCTGCGATTGCGGGTATGCTTGTTTAGCTTTGTACATTATTGGGAGTGTATGTTGTGTTGTAATGGATCGTGTACTGCTCTTAAGACTCTGCTGTTGAACGATCGAGAAGTGGAAGTTTGAGCTCCAATCGGTTGGGTCCGAGGCGTCGATGCATGGAATTGAATCCATGTTCCCATATGGACGAGGACGAGTTTCGCACTATAGGGATGAAACAGATTTCCCACATGTGGACGATCGAGCCTTCGAGTTGATGGATGGTCTAAGCGTGGTGTTAGTCGGTCCGAATCGGGAAATTAAGTATCCTTACCTAGGCTCGCTCGACTATCACAAGCCCATCCTCATTCTCTTGAACCCTGCAAGCGCCTCGACGCTAAATTTGTCTAGAGGGGTGGTCAGACTGACGTACTCAAGCTACCATATGGTTTCATACCTTCCCCGCAGGTACCATCGTATTAGTCATCAACAATGTCCGCGGCGAACGTGTTGTTCTGAACGTGCACCCCCAGTAAAGATTGCCGCGATCCTCGTTTCGTGCCTCTCTACCCTTTGCCTATCCGACACGAGATCCAACGGGGCAGTCCGTATCGTCCCGGGTATCCGAGTAAACAATAGGAGCTAAAAGTGGTTACGAGCTCAGCTACGAGTCCGACAGCGAGTTTCGAAACCGAACCTCGGCGAAATTGCCTACTCCACGGCGAGCACCAACGAAACCAGCAAACGAAACGAGAGCAGATGAAGGTGGTGGCAGAAAGTAAAAAGTCGAGTCATTCTAACTTTGATCACGAGGCTCGTGTCGCGCTAGCCTGGGCGCCGATGGCGTGCCCAATCCAGCTCGCCGTGCCCTCGCCGGCCTCGGGCGGGGTGCAAAGTTTAGGGTTGTGTGGCGCAGGGGGTGGGGAAGCCTGACACTGGTGGCGTGAATTGAAGCTTGCGATTGGTTTTTGTGAGGGGCAAGGGGGTGTAAAAGGGGTAAGCGGTTTCGCAGCCGAGTTTCAGTTCAATGAGGGATCTACTTCTCTGGCAGGGCTGATTATCGCATTGTTCCTGGCTATGTCAAAACACGTGGGTATATGCTAATGCACAGGTTGGAACCTGCCATGCATCGTTGCAGACATGAAACGGGCGTCAATCACAATCCAAGGTTAGAGCGAACTCGAAGGAGTGTTTCGTAACCTGGGAATTGCGTGCTCCCTTCCTAGTCGCCCTTGTACTGGATCGGTGCTCGGAATCTCAAATGATATTATGGGATGGACACTTATTTTGAATCGTTATCTTATCATATTGAGATGTACATGCTAAAAGAATACAATTAGAGACGCATTCAGCGCCGATCAAGTACAAATTACACGAAGAGGACTAGAAGCGCATATACGCATATACAGGAGTTAGTGGTACATATGTGAGCAATGTATACATAAAGTGTTTGGCATATTCATCCCCCTTTCTTGGGGCAATTATTTTTCGGCATCATATGAGAATTGAACAACTCAAAATAGCCTCCATCTACGTCACGTTTATAAGTTTCAAGACTAAACCTATATCACATGACTTACTTCCTCGAATGCTTCCTTGGCTGTGGGCCTATTCTTCGGGTTCTCATCCCAACATCTGTTCAACAGGCCCCAGAGGCGATTTCCTTGTTCGCCTAGGGCAACAATGTCTCCTGGAAGCGACGGCTTTCGTTTGTTGTCGGCGACAGCACGCATCACTTTGATTACGCTGGGTATCTCCGCAAACGGAACTTTACCCGTGATAATTTCCTAGAGAACCGTTAGACCTAGCATTATCGGGTTTAGTAGTCTATATCGTACCAGAATCGTCTGATGTGGATAAGGTTAGCATGCGTGGTATCATGAACTCAATGGGCACTCACCATTCCAAGAGAGTAGACGTCGCTTTCCAGACTCCTGTTACAGTTGACTTCGCCTGACTCTTCTTCGAACAGCTCCGGTGCCTGGAATTATAGTGATGTCAATGGGGTTGATATTTTCGAATCATTCAGTGACTGCCTACCATCCACCGTACGGTACCGCGTGTGTGGTCACCGGTATCCGAAAACTCGATACTTTGCTCGCATAAAAGTATCGCTAGCCCGAAGTCTCCCACTTTGACAGTCCCATCGCCCGAAACAAACACGTTACTCTAAACCGGTGGTGAGACTTAAGGAAAAAATGCAATAGAAATAACGTACTGCTTTAATGTCGCCATGGATCTGGGGCGGATTACCAGGGTCAGTGAGTCGAGTTGTCACGGCTGGTGGTTATAGAACATACCAACGGCAGACTGTGTAAGTACGCTAGTCCCTTAGCTACCTCCTTGCACTATTATGTAGTTCAGCAGACGATATCCATCAACTATTGACCTTACGTACTATATGCATGCGATCAGCGTCCGGATATTTAGTCAAGTACTGGCACACATCCCCCGATTCCATCCAAGGCGAGACCATCGCAATTTTATCATGGACGATTGCCATTCCTCGAAGCTCCAGTACATTTTCGTGGCGAGCTTTTGCCCAGTTGTAGAGCTCACGCGTCGCGTGCTGGTGGCTTGTTAGAGGACTCCCAGGCTGAATAGGGCGATCCCACCTTCAGTAGCTTTTCCTCACCGCGGAGGCATTTCAGCGCCACAGGGCTCCCGTCAAGAAGGGCCCCTCTCCATACGTCACTGTATCCGCCAGTTCCTTGCGGACGACTTGCGAGCTTTGTCCGGTCCAGCTCGCGAGTAAGGTCGGGGCAGCCGCGATTGGTCAGGCAAGCCATGATCTCCGGTATGGTCTTGAGGTCACGTGCGTCAATAATTGCCACTGGCGTAGAAATATCAACTTACTACTTCCGAGGTTACAATATTCTTCTCGGCAGCGATCTACCAAGGATTAGTCAGATCTTCAGGCTCCCAACTCAGAAGTCCGGCTTACCGCACGACTTGACAATCGTTTACTGATAACCGTAAGTTCATGCATTGGATCGCCAGTAGTCTCAGTGGGCTTGAATTGGGATTGCCTCCAGTAGCTCTCAGTCACAGAGATACGCTGCTGAATGTTTGACTGGAGATTCGACTCGAGCGCTGGATGCTGGCTCTGTTTCAGCAAGTCTAAAACCTCTTGGAATATCTCTGCAGCTTTATCCAGGTTCTGATGAGAAAGATGCGCCAGACCTAGGTTGTTCATCGTTTGGATGGTATACAAATGGCTGCTGCCTTGAACTTTCTGGCGCAATCGAAATACTTCTTGGAGCGTGGTTATTGCCTGCTTCCATTTGCCTTCTTGCATGTGGCTGAGAGCTTCGGCCTCGAGGCTATCGATCACTTCCGGATGTTCATTGCCAAGGACTCTTGTAAGAGCATTGGAATTGACTTCACGGATCAACGGAGTATAGGGCCTGCTCTGAAGACTACCACTATCGGCCATGGGGTCTTCTGCGTTCAATGATTGAGATATCCATTCAATTTCATCCTCGAGCATTTGAGCTTCGTTCCACCTACGCTCTTCTCGGTAGATCAGAGCTACAGTCTTCATGCTAGTCAGCGTCTCGGGATGGGCATCGCCCCAGAAGCGCCTGCGACGTGAAAGCAACTCCATCTCAAGTGCTCTTGCCTCTTTCCAATCGTGTAGCTCCCGGTTAATCGTAGCCAAGGCGCTCATAGACCTCAGAGAGTGGATGTTGTCCTTGCCGTTCTTGATATCCGAGCGTGACAGTAAATTCTGGCAAAGGTATTTGGCTTCTTTGAGCTTTCCTAGACCTTGATAGACCAGGACCAAGCCGCGCATAGTCCCTAAAGTCTTTGGGTGGTTCTTCCCCAGTGACTGCTTACGCAAAGATAATACGACTTTGTACAGCTGTTCGGCCGTCTCGAGTTTGCCCGCATCGGTGTAAGTCATAGCCAGGTTGTGCATAGTGGAAAGCGTATCGGGGTGACCCTCCCCGAGCACTCGTTGGCGAATTCGGAGTATTTTTTGGAGGCTTTCAGCAGCTTCTAAATGCTTTCCGAGGTCTGCGCAAACGGTAGCCATATTCTGCATAGTGCGGAGGGTGTCGGCATGTTCTTCTCCAAGTAAACGTGTCCGGAGGAGTAAGACATGTCGATAGAGGTCTTGAGCTTCTGTTAGCTTCTTAAGCTTTGCGTATGAGGCAGCCAGATTGAACATGGCAGAGAGCGTGGATAAATGTGCTTCGCCATAAGCGGAACGATAAATGTTCAACACTTCGATTTGAAGCTTGGCCATTTCCTTCCATTGTCGGCTCTTCGAATGGGCGTCTATTTCCTTCATAATTTCTGGGACGGAGGTGAGTCTATTGGTGGGTTTCTCGGGCCGGACCAGTCCCGAAAGACCTAAGGCAGAGGACTATCATTCGTAAAACATTGAAGTACAACGATTGAAATGCCAGATGAGTGAGCATCTGTCTTGTAGAACGGCATGAGAGACGAGATACCTGGCTAGACGAGGACTCATCATCCGTAACTGCAGGCGGACGCTGGTGGGAATCCGGCTTTGAGCTTGACTTGGATGAAGAACTCATATCGGGGCTGAGCTTGGATTGTCGGGCAAAAGGAAGAGTTATCTAGTGCTTGACAGATCTCTGGCGCTATTGCCGCAACGTGCCCTTCGAGGCGATGCACAACCCCGCAAGGAGCCGAAACGTTGATCTTGAGGGTGGTACCAGTGGATACAACTTTATGACCCGCATAGCAATCCATGAGGTGGAGGTTATAACGTATCAGTCGCACGTGTATCGCATGGTAATGTCAAGGGGGGGAGCGAGGACGGCTGCTTGGAGATACGCACGTGACCTACTGACCACTGGCAGGCCGAGCTTTCTTTCACCATCCCGGGTACTTGGTCCGACGTCAGCACTACGTACTACGCGTTCTAGCTGTCTCCTCTGCCCAGTACCTGAGTGATGAGCACATTGGATCCCACCAGTAATAGATCCAGTCGGCCGCTTTGGGGTCCTTCCTTGCGTCGCTAAATCTTCTGGTGAATGCCGTTGCGGGGTAGTCGACAACTTCTTGAAGATGGTCGACGCTTCAGCGGTGACGCTGGGAAGGGTGTGGCAGACACGGGCACATTCATATCCCCTCTTGTCGGGGCCAAAACTGACAAGTACACAAAGCACGGTGTACAAATGAGTCGGGTGTACTTGTAATCGGTTTGCAAAACCCCACTCCAATCTCGGGGGGGGGGGCATTATGTCGAAATTTATCACCTAACGTTTTGCATTTATTGTGTCTTTTTGCCATGGCTTCCTCAATCACCTCCCTTCAGGCTATTATTTTAACAACAAATCAACTTTCTGTGCTTCCTGTGTGCACAGCCACCCCGCTCTAGGCCCAGGCTGATACCCCCCGCGATGGCTGAAGCGCACCCTAATACCCCCGTATCCAACAATATTCGCGTGGACCTTGTCTACACCCTCGCAGACTCTAGACCCTCGTCATCATTGTACTTTCCTCGTAGGCTCGGGTAATCAAATGAGAACATGATGTCCACGTTTTCGGCTCATCCACAACACGATGCGCAGGAGTTTGCCGGGCTCGCATCGCAACCTTGGACATATCACACGAAGACCTAAGCCGATTATTCAACACGCGCGCGTGGAGGATCCTTGGTAATCCCGAGCAAGGTGGCGGGCGTGATATGCAGCTCAAAGTTACAAAGACAGCCTGTGAGGGCGACAGAAGACAATTGTCGGTTATTTCGCAGATGTATCAAGTACGCAGTTTCCCATTCCTCTGTCCATACAAATACTCTTCCTTCTCTCAAATTGCTGTCCCCACATCTAGAACCTCCGGCCGATTGACGTGCGACCCTAACACGGGCACCCCCTCCCCCCCTTGTTATGTCCATGTTCCATGCTACCACAGCTGCGAGGACAGAGAGTGCGGGTATTTAGTGCGGCCGATATCCAGAGTATTCATAAGCCAGTATATTACGACCGTATCAGAGGTGGTGTGCCACGCAAGCTCGAGTATGAGGGAGACCGACTGAAAGTGAAACTTGAATAGTGTTATCAATTAGCCTTTTTATTTGGGGGCTTGCAAGCGTACAATACATGATTTTTCCTGATAATATGTTTATCGATATTTATGTAACAAAATCCAAAATTCTATACAATCATATGATCATCGGGTATCACGTCCCTTCGAACATTGAATACAATAGCCATGCGAGGCTCAGTAATTGATTGTCCGAAACTTTGTGGTTAGTTTGGTCTATCGGTATTGGCCATTATGGGCGACTTTCGACGCGCTAGCAGTGATCAAGCTGCACTGGTCATTAGATTCTTGCGGTGAAAACGCTCACTGTATGCGCCTTGATACCATAATACGTTTTTGCCCTGGAAGGCAACAATTGCCATTCTCTTTGGCCCCAAGAAATTGACTTACTCAATCATCCGCGGACCAGCGGCAGTGGGTGGCTACACCTAGTCCACGATCCTTGGAAACCACCGTGTCAATATTTTCTCCTCACGCTGCACATGGCTCCAATTCAGGCTTGTCGATATTATAAGTCTTCTATGGGCTGCCGGAATGGGGGGAAGTGTAAATTTTTACATTTAGCCAACATTTCAGCCCCGGAAATGGCAAACGTATCTTCTGCCAGTGCGCGCAATAACATTGGTAGGTGCGATATATAATGGAAAGAATCCTTCTATGTTGATGTGCAAATTAGGAGATAACATCGACGTTCCTGCGGGGACGTGCCGCTACTACTGGACTGGTGGGTTTTGTACTCGTGGTGCCACCTGCACCTTTCTTCATCAAACTCCAACTAGTCCAACGCCAATTGGTACGTTGCTGCAGGCGGAATAAGCTGTGGATAGAAATTTAATCTTCCACCTCCACAGTTTCTCCCGCACGCGTCCCGCAAGGAGTGTGTCGAGCATACTGGACAACTGGACAGTGTAGGCGCAGCGCAGAATGCAGGTATGAACATCGAGCCAACCCCGAAACGGCTCCCTCGGATACCCAAAACCTTAAACCGCCTGAGCCCACACCCTTGGACACCGAACCAGGGGTACTTCCTGGCATTGAAAGCGACAAATACAGTTTTGGAGCCGGCTTTGGTGCAACCCCTAGCCAAACTGATAGCTACCTTAAACCATTCATGCAAAACGATTTTCGCTTTCAAGCAGCGGAGCAAGTATATTTGTTTCTTGGACACATTTGCAGCGCCAACACTCAAAACCCCCATTGGGTATGTTTGGTGGGCCATTCGTAGCCTGATAGACTAAAGCCACTTGTACCTTAGAAACCTGAAGATGGACTTGTGAGCAGTATATGCGACTCGAAGCGATGGAAACTAACAGAATCCTAGAACCACTTAGGCAATTTAGTCAAGGTATGTTATCTTTGTCTTGTGATCAAGCGCTTCAAATGAAGCGATATGACTAGGGGAACGGTAGACTGAGAATCAACGATGCGATAAATTATCCTTGGACACACCATCTTAATACACAGTGGTCTTTCCAGAGAGGTTATTTACCACTGCTAACGGTATGTTGCCACTATTTGTCCTCGTGCAGTGAGTATTTCCTAATCTTCAAGTTCGTAGTATATGTCCTCTGAATGGGTTGTCAAAAGCGCTGCTAATCATGAAGTCAAGTAAGTACCACAATCTACACTTATAGATTTCTGATTGACATTTCTCCAGTGCGCTTTATGCGCTGGTTGATAAAAATGTCGATGTCTTTAGTGATACGATCACCAGGTCGATGGCAAAGCAAATGCAAGCAAACACTTTTCAAGAACAGGATTCTCCGCCCCTAAGTGGAGTTCACATCTTTAGAGCCCTGTTCATGACATTGCTCGAGTATGTTCTAATTGGTGACCTTGAGTTCCCCAAAATCTGATTTATTCTTTCATAGGTATACCACGCGATTCCGAGCGGCCCCGAGTAACCCAGCTGTGCGTAGGTTAATCCAAAGATCTGCGGGCTGGTTTGACGAGTGGCTACGAGGTCTGGGGCCACCCCCACTATTCCAAGACGAGATTACAACCTTTGAAGAGGCCCGTTACGCATTCTTAATTGAGAATCTCTCTCGTCTCAAAACCGACATCTTGAATGTTACTGAAACAACCCTCAACCCGTTGCGGCCACAACTCTCATACACCGATAGTTCTCGTCTCCCAAACGCGCTTGGTATATCAAATCATATCCGCGCAGCTCCGGGATCTCACTCGACTCTAGTGTCATTCCCGAGAACCTTGGATCACCGTGGCCCACCTAACCATCATATCCCAGCTAACCTACGTCTGCCTCAGCGTACGGACCGCGGTGGTTTCAACAGAGTGCCAAACCGTACCCCTGTGCTATCACCTGAGGGCGATCGCCCTCCGGCAGGAAGCGGACGCACATTGTTGTCGGAGTGGCTTCCACGCTGCGATCAAGGCGAACGTGGAGAGAGCAACGACAATTTTGCTGGCCTCTTGGCAGGCTTTACCGCTGAGAAAATCTACCGGCTCTCCGACATCAAGGATAGGTCCGAAGCAGACTTTCTGGCTATGGAATTTCCTACCACTCCAGGCGGGTCTACTTTCCGCATGGCGCGGGGAACAGCCATCCGATTGAGGCAACACATAGCAGCTGATATCTAGGATTTTCGTCCAGCTGCATGCTTGGCTTCAAACGCTCAATCACAAGGACCTTTTCGTTTGCCGCCCCATTTCTTCCCTAGAGGCTCTGGTCAAGCCTGTGAGTGGAGGACTCGGGGTAGCTGTCGGCTCACCATATCATGTATGCAATGTAAACCGGAGTACAAATTCTGATTATGGGATTCTCGTTTCTTGTAAGGTCATGGGGATATTTACCTGAAGGCGGCGAATAACAAGTTTGCCTGGGGATATCTTTGAGAAGTCCTTTTTAGTGCATATATGCGTTAGAATTTCAACTGGCGCCCGATTGCAGTCGCAATTTTGAACAACGCCTGCAAGGCAGGACGCGTTTTATGACGGTCGCGGGTTTCCAGCAGACGGGCCTGTATGCGTAATGCTGCCATAGTGAACAATTCAATACTGCCCAGTCACTAGCACCCGTAATAACTTGAAGATAAAGCATTGAATTTGATTAGACACAAATAGACGAGAGCGTAAACTCAGGTATATGCATTTTACATTATGATGACAACACGGATACGTATGCAAGCAAAGCAAAATCGAAAACAGTCCGAGTACGAAAACAATTATTGCAATAAAATTAGAGTATGATCCAACGTGTCCATACGACGAACGAAAATCATCCAGTGAGTTGGGAAGCTCCGGGCTTGGTAGGTTTAATTTTTTTGTGATACTTGTTCCTTCGCTTTGGCCCTGGGGCGGTGGCAACAGGCGTTGCAGTATCTTTGGGTCGTGGAGGTGGGGCGGCTGGTTTAGGAGGTGCTACAGGGGCAGTTGCGGGTGGGGGATCCTCTTTGCCGGTCTTGGGTGATGCGTTCTTGGGCTTGTGATTTCGACGACGAGTTCCGCTCTTTTTTTTCGGCTTAGGGGACAAAGTAACGGACTGTGTCGAAGTACTCGCGGTGGCGGCTTGGCTCGGTGCGGCAGGATCTGGCGACGAAGCAACGGTTGAAGAGCTCGCAGGAGTGGCCTTGGCTTCCACCTGAGGCTGTGGTAACACAGCATCGGCTGACCGACGTTGTTGGCGATCGTGATGACCGGGCGCAGAGCGCATCATTGGAGCGGTAGCAGGAGGAGGCGGAATAGGTCGGTTGTCGACAACGATCTTGGATAAACGGGTTGACTGGCTCTTGCTTGCTCCTGAGGTCGTGGAGTAGCGCTATGCCGGAGGGACGAAGTATTCCGGTTCGTTTCCAGGGCCAGAGGGTTCGTGTTAAGACCAACGTACGACGGAGGGTTGACAAACTGAGGAGCAGGCAACGCGTTGTGATGGAGGATGTTGAGCTGGTTGTATGCGCCTGTCGTTTGTGGGCTCAGCCCAGCTGGTGAATTATGCGCCGACGAACGACGTTGCTGCGCAAGAATACCCGTGTCTAGTCGGGAGAGGGAAGGTCTAGGTGGTGCCCACTGTTGAACCCCTTGAAGTCGCTGGAGCCGAGGCGGTAAAACGAATCCCGAAGCAGAACGGGCGGTCATCACGTGTGAGTCGGGATGAGGAAGACTCGGCGATTCGCTGCGAGCCCTCACGGCTTCTTCAACTGCGGTAGCACTAGCAACAGCACGCATTTCAAGACCAGACCTAAGAGTCTCGAGAGCAAGGTTGTTGGCCATGGGATAGGCGTGCAAGTTGGGAGCCCGGTATGCGCGACCGGTGCCACTGAAGTAGTTGTTGGTCAATGCACGCAGTTGGTTGGACTCGTGAATGGATTGGGCGTCCAGTAGTTGCCTTGGGTTCATTTGGCCATTGGATGGGCGATTCGAAGGAGTGACTCCATAACGGGCAACCGCGGGTTTGCTAAGCACAGGGGGAAGACGTGGCATATTGACTCCCTCGGCGTTGTCCAAAGCAAGTTTGACAATAGCGTGCTGGACTGCTTCCACCGCGTTGACCCCTCCTATCACCAGGTTAACACGAAATCTACCACGTAACGTGCTGAAAACTCACCCGACGCCGAGTTTAAAGGGACCCCTCGGTTTGATTGATACCTCGTCCCTCCATCCTCATTTTGCGCCACCCTTACCTCGCTCGTGTCAACTGACCAAGGTTCCACCCTTGGCGTCGAATCCTCCTGAGGCTCCGGGGTCAACACTTCGTCTTGGGACTCCTCCTCTATCCGATCGCCCTCGACGTCCTCTCCTTCACCCTCCGATCCGCTCTGCTCCACGTCCTCACTCTCACTCCCATCTTCGTCATCCGAAATGTCGATAATCATACACTGCGTCCAATCTCCTGCAAAACTCTTGACGGGACGCGCTCCTTCGCTCGCCGGCTCACAGCTCCACGCCCTCCGCGTCTCATCCGAGACAGCGACGCTCAGCGAGTCGGTCGATGGTGGAACGGACGCAGGACGAAGAGGCGGAGCCGATGTGGTCCTTGTCGGGGGAAGCGAAATAGATGCCGCGCGGGTAACTGGGACCGAGGTCTGTACGTTTGCCGCAGGGAGGAGAGGAGCCGAGGTTCGAACGACGGCCGAGAGTGGCGGCGGCGACCAGAATGATGGAGGAGGGGTCAAGATACGCTCTATCCTGGGCTCAATTCGCAGGCTAGATCCCAGAGTGGACCCTTCAATGGACTCGGTAACGGTCGCGTCGGTTTTTTCGGTTTCCTCCACTCCGGTCTCGTGGGTTTCCAGCGTCGATTGTTGGCTGTTAACCTCTGGGCTTGAAACGAGCCTAAAGGTGGGTACGACGCGCCCGGTGCTCGTATTTTGCCTGGTCCGAATAGGGCGAGGAGACTGGATGCCCTGACTGGCTCGGTACTTCATGAAGGAGTCGGATGACACGAGGGACGAGATGGTCGGTGAAGCCTCGCGCGGCAAGCATGTGGTGGGAGAATGGGTGGCGAAGGAGGAAGAGGGACGTTGCAAGGTGACGGAGCAGGTGCTTCGGTAACCAGCGAAACCGATGATGAGGATCCGCCCCGAAACGATAGAGTTGTGCTGGCGGGTGAGGGAGGGAGCGGCACCTGGGCAGGGGACATCGGAATCTTCATTTTCATTTTCATTGAGTAAACTAGTGTGGCGCGATCCACAATGAAGTACGTACCTTGAGTGATCTGGGTTTATTTCTGGGCGTTGCCTTGAGTTCGCGTGCCTTGAGATACTGATCTTGTCCGTCGCAACCAACCATGGCTCGTAGGCTTCTCTCTCCTTCCTCCCGGTATTTGATTGTTTCATACGCCCGTAGCTTCTTTACGGCTTCGGGCGAAAGCCCCTGGACGACCACCGAGGTGGAGCGCTGGCGATGGCGGGAAGGTCCTTGGAAAGGTCGTGGACGATGAGGAGAATCGGCATTGGGAAGACCCACGGAACCACTTCGTTGACGACCGCGCCGGCCGGCCGGAGACCGAGCTTGCGGCATGTAAGACGCCTGGAAACTGAGCTCCTTGGGTGGTTCAGCGGGACTTGACATCATTGGTTCGCCTAGGTTCAAGGTTGGATAGGCCAAATTTCGCATATTTTGGCCACCCGCTTGCAAACCAATGAGCCCAAGGCCTTCTGGGCTTGCAGCAACAACGACCCCATCGACTGCCGGATAACCCGTGATTCCTCCCCGTCCGGCCCGGTTATACGAAACTCTAGCCATAATAGGTTTCCGCCCTTCCACTTCGTTCCGACAGGCACTCAACAAAAGCAAACTTTCCATGCGAGACATGGCTGCGCGCTCCGGATGCACTTTGAAGGCTTCGTCGTCCAATTCATCGCGAAAAGAGGGCGTAGTACGAGAGGAGGACGGGGCGTGAGCACCGCGAGGCGATGGTAGAGGGGCGCTCCGCAAAGGTTGAGTCATAGAACCGTGAAGAGTTTGCGTGGAAATCGAAGCAGTGGCTTGCCCGAAGAGCTCTGAGAATGGGACGAAACGGGGCTTTCGCCATAAGAAGAAGGCAGCGATGACAGCACTGACGACGGTGTGAGAGGCGGGCCTCGAGAACTATTATAACAGTCGTCGCGTCGAGAACCAGTCGTTGGTTCAGATTCAGAATGACGATGCTGACGTTGAGGTTGAGACTTGTCCGAAATCCCGGAGTCGGTTCCATCCTCCTCCAGAAGCCTGGCCATTTGATATACGGGGGAATAATTATGTCCGGGAATGAAATCTGGTTCTCGGATTGGTGATGTCAACATTGGTGGGCCACCACCGAAGAATGAAGATCTTGTATCGTGCTTCAAGGCCGAGTGCAAAACTGGTGCACCAAAATGGCCCCGGGTATAAGGCGCGATAGATCCCGCTCCTAGAACGCTCGCCTGTTCGTTGACACCTCGTGGTGAAAAGTATGCGTCGAGCGAGTACTCGAGTGTTGACGGGGTGAACAAGGGAGTTGTTTGTTTGTGCGACGATGCCCGAGCCGAACAGCCTCGAGTAGGGGTGGCACGAGATCCGTGTGATTTGGGAGCCGCTTCAGTGTTGCTCGGCGAAGAGGCCAGGAAATTCGAACCATCGGCTTTTGCCTGATGTGGCCTGCGGGCTAATTTACCGGGTGAGGCGTGATGTTGGCAACTAGAATGGTGCCTCGAATAATCGGCTGGAGAATGAGTATTTGATATGCCCCTGGCAGTGTGGGAGACTATTGAAGTTGCTCCTTCAAGGTTTGGAGAGTCGAGTCGGTCATAGCTGGGCTCGACAGGGGCTAGTGTGCTCATATTGAGACGCGATGGGTTGACGAGACGAGTTGGGAGATATTGTCGAGTCAAACAAGGTAGATATGGATGAACAATGAGTAGATACGTCACTGCGCCCATCAGCGAGGGTGGTTATACCGTCCACGTTTTCGCCACGCGGGGGACAAGCTTGACGAGCAAAGCGTTTCCTCTCGGAGCGCTCCGAGTCACGACGGTGTTGCTGCTCCGATCCCTGCCCCGGCCCAGAACCAGTCCCGCGATGCAAATCGGCAAAGCTCGTACTTTGGGACATTTGGTCATCTTGTGTGGTTCGAGGAGGCATGAAGGAAGCAAGAGCTTGTTCGCTGGCGCTCGACCGAGGAAGAAGCGCAAAGCTAATCGTGCAAGGTTACCGATGGGATGGAATGGATTATATTGTTCGAACACGCGTGTAGAAGCGGCAAGATGATAAACAAGGTTATCACTGGTTCATAAGGTAAAGAACGAAGAAAAAGACATACGAATACTCCGGCAACTGGACGTCATATCCGAGTGCTAGCGCGTCCAAAGCAGCCTGGCCCCGCTTCGACGGAGTGAACCTGTAGGTTGTATCGGAGATCGAGGCTCGCCGCGAAGGTGTGTACATTTCTGCATTCGTTGCGCAAAAACAAACCCGGGGGAAGGAAGAACAAGAACAGTGTGAGCAACACATAATAAAGATATGCCAACGAAACGTGTAAATGTCCAATTACCTTCTCCTCCTTCACGTCTATCATGTGCAGTTGTTGAATGAGCCCAACGTAATGTCGAGGTAAGCACGAACGTCGTAGTAGTTAGGGGCCTGACACCTCGTCGATCCCACTCCCCAGTCCACGTGACATTGTTTGTCCGACCGAACCAAATTAGGATATTCCCGCCGTATATTGATCCGGATCCGAGACTCCATATGGAATCCTTGTGAGCTCGGTGGCAAAATGGTGTGATAATGGGAGCGAGTCCTAACAACAAGTCAGCATAGGATCTTGTTAGACCTAGCTCGGTTTAGCCCTCTAATTCGGAGCGGAAGGCAAACATCATGAGTCAAGAGACGCTTCAGCGGATCGAGGAGTACAGAGTAAGAACGGCTTGTAACGATTCGCGGACCCGATAACGTTCGAGATCACTCAAGTACGAGCAGAGCTCAAGTCGATATTTCGATCTAGGTCCAATCCCATACAGAATAAGCGCGAACACGGGGCTTTCGGTCATTTCGGACGAAAACTTTGGTTCCCCAACTTTTCGCCACTGTGATACAGATGGAAAACGGGTTGGTCGGGTCATCATGGGTCACACAAAATCCCATTCCCATAATAGGGAATAATCCTTCGGATTTGGTAAGTACATCCATCCGTCCAACCGTAGGTGGTGTGCCAATTTCTTGGCCGAAATTCGTAGAGCAGCAGAGCAGCAGAGGCACCGTGGGTGACCCGCGCCGACTCGTACGTTCGTTTCATTTTCCGTTCTGTGAGAAATCCCACTAATACACCTGTTTCAAGCCTCTCGGAACGTAGCCATGCTACTGGTGATAGCTGGCCTGCATTGTAACATGAAGGAGTTCAAAACCTAGCTTGTGAAAGTTCCATGTTGCATTGACAATGGGCTTCCAGTTAATACCATTGTCAGTCGTCTAAATTTCACCCCGGGACACACTCCGGGTCTTCCTACAGGAAAACCGCTTCGCGTATCTCTCAGATCACAACACTCGTCATAAGGCGTGGCAATCCAGATTTCCGGTCGGGTTCCGATAATGTCACGAATAGCATTACACGCATACACATTGTTGCCCGCTAGCTGGGCGTCGCTTACGTATTGCGGTGCCGAGAAAACGGCATGAGATGCGATCATGAACCGAGTTTGTCATAGGTGTAGACGCCCTTCGACGATTACTGCCGCCAAATGCATGATTGGCCCCCGGATTGACCCCATGGACAAGGGCGTCATGAGCCAGCCCATAACCAGTACACCGTTAGCCCATGGCCGCAGATCTTTTTCGAGCTCCACTCGATATGCCATGTGCACTTCTGACAGGAGATACCGTCGAAAAGCCGAGCTGCAAGTATGCCTGATGTCAGTGGGGCCGGCGAGGTGGCGCATTGTTAGAACTTGTCTTCGCGTGGCTCTAAACAATTATACAAGCCCGCATTTTCACTCGCATCATCAGTTTGGGTAGCAAATGTATGCGTGTTTCAGTGGAAGCCTCCAAGCATCCTTAGAGTAATGATAGAGTGTATCGTTTGGCATCGCCCGAGGCCGGTAAGTGAATGGGAGCGTGCAGCACCGGCAGCTTGGGGCTCACGCAGTGCAGCTGGCAAAAATCCAAGACACCGAGGATGGAGAAGTTGATGCTTGGCGAACTCCTCTATTCCAACTGCTCGAGGTGAGGTTGGGCGCTCGACCCATCGCCCATCTCATCCCGGAGTGGGGGGTTAACCTTTGGATGCGTCTTTTGAGGTGTCCTCATTTTCTACACTTTCGACAAGTATGAACCGTACACGTGTTTACTCCGTTCAGACAAGATACATTTGTTGATGCCGGTGGACCGCTCGACATTTGAAACCCAACTGAAAACATTCGATGGCGCGAAATCAAATCGTAGTCTACGGCAGGGTGTGGGACGCCACCTTAGGACAGTTTTAAATGAGACGTAGAGGTGGGCTGAAACATTGGGTGGCTAACGGGTTGAATAGATCTACACATGCGTTAACCACTCGCACAGACAATGAGGAAGCAGGTGAGATCGCAGGCTTTAGGAGAGGAAAGGACAGTCAATTGCGTGCCGCCCTTTGGTGCTCAACGGATATTATGGGGATCGAGTACTTTATATTGGTATCTAAAATATGGTATAAAAAGCTCAAGTCTCAACGGACTATTGTCATGCCGGCTACCCTCCCACTGGTCAAGGCATAGTGTCACTGTGAAATGATGACGAGGCCTTCAGAGCATGTGAGAGCCAGATCCTCGTCAAGTCCGCTAACTGGCATTGTCAGCGGTTGTGGCGTTACAGCTGGTCTCATCGATCAGTAAAACACACCTTGATTCGTCGATGTTGACGCCACATCATTCTTGCCGACCGACCGAGCCCAAACCACGGAGGGAATTGAGCAATGTCGTGCCTCTGTTCACCTGCTGCCCAGGTCCAGGATGAGCTGCACCGTCCGTACTGTGGGATATGCGTTAGTAACTCGGTCAGTCGCGAACTATGGTTGACGCACTGTGGGTTGTTTCCTCCCAGTATCACATTCGGCTGCTCGTTCTGAGCTGGCTGTGGAACCTGAGGTTGGGGCTGACTCGGATGAGGGTTGCTCATAACTGTTCAAGGGTATGTGGCGGGTAAATTGGGAGGAAGTCCCATGAACAAGTGAATATATAAATGGCTGAACATACAAAAGCGCATGGCACTTTGCATTGTCCCGGACCCGGCGCTATCCTAGAAGCTTGAAAAATAGGGGCTTTTCGGCTCCTTACGGTCAGTATGATCATAGCGAATGACTTTCGACGCTAGTGTACTGCGCCGCACATATTATGGTAAAAATTTAGCCCATCCCAACGCCCGGACGCTGTGGTTCAGGTCCATGCCCCACGCATACACCTTGAGTTCAGATACTGCTCCAAAAGCCCCGCATACATCGTGTATATACTTACAGAGTATGTAGTTGCGGAAGGGGAAAAGGTCGCGCACATCACCGAAGCACATGGTAGGTGGGTTGTTTGATACATGGCTCTGAATAACTCCGCCTTGCGTCGGTCGAGCACATGTTTCACCCAACGACGTAGTTTCGTCGATAAGGCACGAGTAAACCTTATGTTCATGCTTTGGAGCCGACGCTGAAGCCCCTTTCCAGTAAGTATTACTTGTTTCGTATACGCCCACGTTGTTAAGCGCGCGCACTTATTAATGGATCGGCACCGCCAGCGGAAGCAGGCTACAAAATTCTTTTCCCATGCACTGATCGGGAAATTACTATTGGATTTAATCCACTGCTATCGTAAGCATTGTGCTAGCCATTACCTTGGGAGCAATCCATGGACGAAGTCCGGGGAGGCCCGAGCCAACACGTTGGTGTCTATCGTCAGTTCTTGAGGATCGAGCTCAAATGAGCACTAATTGTTATCTCACTGATCTATATTACCATATGGGGTGGGGGCTCGATTGTAAGTGCTTCCAGCGCCGACGATTGGCTAAATTTTGCTGGAGTTAGCTGCAGCCGACCCCTATGCGAGATAACACTACTTAGCGTGTTTAGAGCTGGATGCGATGGTGCAGCGTGCCACCTGCTGGTAGGGCTTTAGTTCGACACCGGGAACTCAAAGCTTAAACTGCAGCGGGAGCCACATTACAACAACGTGTACGGGAAGGGGGTTGTCGCTGCCGGTCGTTCCGTTCTCGGGGCTATACAAACAGAGGCTCTAACCGACCCGACCCCTTGTTTAAGGAGAGCGGTCCCGCGGATGGTATTGCAATTAGTAAGTTTAAGCTTGGGTAGGTTAATACAGATAGGTGTTTACTAAGGCGTTGCTCCGACGGCTCTTTGCCGTGTAGCGCTTAAGCTGCTTGACTATCTTTCACGTTCACGTTCAGGGCAGCGGGTTAGCGAACGGCGTCTATTATGAGCTGCAGCTCTTCGAGCCCCAGCACTTTACGGCAGTCAGGTTACTAGATTCATTGGCGATCGCGCCATTTGTGACTAGTTGGTGTAGAGGGAGTCGTTGGTCGTGACTAGCCGAGTGATGGATTTTAAAGTCGCTTCCGACTATTCCGAGACCCAAATGTTCCTCCCGATTCCCCATATGTATGTGCTTAAGAGCGCGAATAAGCCCCACACTATTCAAACCAAAGCGTTGGCGCAAGCCAGTAATAATTAGTAGAATGAAGCATTAAAATACCGATTCGTGTTTCCCGACTGGGAAACTTATAACAACCAGAATGCCCGTCTACATATATCATGTCCCAATAGAGCAGAAATTCCACAGATCTAAACCTTCCCGAAGGTGACTTGCACCAAGATTTGGCTATCTGTTCTCGGCCTGAAATCTATTCTAAGAGTTACTCGCCTCAGCAAATTTCCCCGTTTCGTAGGATCTCTCTGGTTACCATACTCAAGTCGTGGACTCCTTCGCTGATGGATGTTGACCTTAGCCCATCCAGGAATGGACGGACAGTCAAGAAGCGATCATGGCAATATTCACCTCGTTAAAACGTGGAATACCGGAAGCAATGTATCGGAGAACTTATTGTAGGGTGTAGATGGGGCTTAAACCACAGCCAGCGAGACCCTACGAAACAATGCTCCAAGTAAAGGATGAGTTTCATGTCCCGTCAAACTCCAGAACAGAAATTCATCTCCGACCTGACACTCGCGCATACATAGTGCATTATTATGGTAGAAGTCCACAGCATTCAGGTTTGCTGTTCAAAGAACAGACCATGGAACAAGTAATGATTATGTTTGAGAGCTGAAAGAATGTTCTACGAGTCAACCAATCTGGGGGATAGCGTATACGATGGGCCCAGTAGCCAGTTTGGGTGGTATCACGGTGCTACAAGGTTCCAACAGAAGGGTCAGACGGCCGAGGAACTGGGATATACCCGATTAATTCGGGAACTTGCACCCACCGTCCCATCTCGATCCCGGAGGCGGTACCGGCTGCTTGGTATTGTATCCCAGCAATGAAATGAAATCATCGACCTAAACCAAATTGGAACGTACCTAAATTGGTGACTTACAACGCGAATGCGCCAACCATGGCGAATTCGACAAGCTGGATCTTCGTTATCGACTTAGGGTCTAATTCATGTTGGCTTCTGGTGGTATAAGTACTTGCTGAGACTAAAGACAAAAGATAGTAGCGCTGGGAGGGCAGCATCGAACACACGCGTCGATATCGAATCTGGATGATTGGCTGAAGTACCAGCATTCGATCGAGCCAACACAAGGCCTAGAGCATTCGAAGTCTCTCGTCTACCTCGTGCGGGGTCATGGGACTCGTTTGTTCAAGAGGGCAACGGCACTGGTGTCATTATTAGTCCATAATAGCGTAGCTTATTTAGTAAGAAGTTGAAAGGTGTAGTTATAGGATTCTGTCGTGTCAACGGGCTAGTACTGCTGGGGAAACTTAATTAAATTGGGGGGGGGGGGGCGTTTCGTGGATATTCTTGAATGGTGATTGGACGAAAAGTTTTATGGCAATTGAACGACAGTTGACTACAAATGGAGATCTACTGCATGATTACTGTTCGATCGCCCTCGTGAAACGTTCGCTTGACAACAGGAGCCCAGCTATGCTCGCGTGGCTTGAACGATCCTGCATTGTAGCGTGTGTTGCCTGGCTGAGATTTCGGAAGCAGAGAAAATGGTGTCTTACGTATCTTACGTATCTCACATCCTAGTTTTATCAATCCGTTTGTAACCTCTATTTTATATTAACCGTTCTAAAGAGATAAACATAGAGAAGACCAAGTCTGGAACTTAGCATAGCAAACCGATCCGACCTGAACGAAATTAGGCAACCCAGGCCAGAATATGAGGTCGCACCATACACGGTAACATAAAATAAGCATATATCATCACCAGGTTTAGCGTAAGACGCCCTCTTTTGGAAATTCAACATTGGATCATGCAGTTCGTTTACCGCCTAACAATACGCGTAATTAAGGGCCCATCTCTGGGGTAGCGTCTGCATGTTGGACTCTAGTGGTGCCTCGAAGAGATTTCAACAAAGGTGAACGTGCGATGAGTTGCCCGTTTCCGGGGGCTCCATGTGCCTCATGCGGACGCCCCACCTGAACAACCGGCGCATTTCGACTGCGAAAAGGAAGCGATCTCAGCAACTGAAAGGTACCCAGTCACTAGTAACCTACGGAAAGGGATTTCTTTGGAGCCGCGGATCGCCGTTGGGAGGTATATGCTGCGCCAAGAGGTATATGTGGGGTTGCACGGCGTTCATGACGATTGTAACTTGCAAGGTTGGCAGTGCTTGAGGAGACATGCCCACTTCGCCTGGTCCCCAGCCGTTATATACTATAAATTGGCACGAAACATCACCATGCGTTAGGCGGGAGTTTCTTGGTTTTCGCAACGTATAAACATTTGGCATGCAATGCCGGAGCAACGATGGGATTAGTTCACACACGTTAGTGAGCTGTAGGGCCACACTGGGCCATAAACCACGTTATACTGACCAAGTATTTGAAGAACCGACCTGGATCGACGTACAAAGCATACAGGGTATTCGCACGTGTGCGTACAGTTGAAGTTGCGAGAACCACGGCGCTACACCGCCAAGTAAACGAATGTTACCTGCCTTACATATTGCTCATTTGTGCCCCACCCCGCCCCACCTACCCCTGCTGCGGTACATTCATCCAAAACACGACATACAGCTCTAATGACAATAGGGCCCCCTGATCAAGTGGTTGCCCCCTATCGGCTGCGCCAAACGTTTGAGCACCACGAGGGGCACGTGACTCAACTTGATGAGATCACTTTAATTTGTCTTGCTTGTCGGATCAAGTTGTGCTCGTTTCGCATATCAAATTTACCATGGGTGTGATATATTTGGTAATTATCGGCTCATGTTTACCCGTGACATCCCCACATAGAAAGATGATGTACCTGGTGTGAGTGGCATGGGTGATCACGCCAAAGGGATGAAATGCGAGCGTGTCGTACAATAGCATGTGATACATTAGGAGTTCATTGAGCCTCGCCGCGTGCCGGGCGGTGTCTGTTTATGCTTAGCATTATAGATATAATACGCTTCATGTAGATCATTGTTGCGGTCTCAGATTAAACCAAGCACCACTAGGTGGATCGTGCCGGGTGCAGGATGCCAGTAGGGCTTGAAACCCATGCTTGCCTCGCCCCACAACCTTATTTTCTGTTCTACCTTGGCTTGAAGGATGGGCTGCCGGAGTAAACAGTATCAAACAGATCGGAAGGGCGGGCGGCGCGGGCCATCGTCCCGAACATTCGTCGCAGAATCTTCTAACTTCTGAAGCCAACGGTCCGACGCCAGTTGCTATTCA
This sequence comes from Ceratobasidium sp. AG-K, assembly GCA_037039685.1. Lineage (NCBI taxonomy): Eukaryota > Fungi > Basidiomycota > Agaricomycetes > Cantharellales > Ceratobasidiaceae > Ceratobasidium > Ceratobasidium sp. AG-K. Next base: position 1,127,148 of record JAWNGF010000013.1, on the reverse strand, counting down.
AAAATGGTAGGTCCCATCTGGGTGAATCTGAACCGAGGGAGAGTTCGTTTCCCGGAAATAGAGTCCATAGCTTTATGATTCGGCAATTTCCCTTATGGAGAGGCTGAGAAACCCAGGATGAGTCATCCTCGCCGAGCGCTAATTTGGAGCCATGCTATGGACACGCGGTTAGATTAATCCGGGGAGGGGATTGTATGATTCTCTTTCTTCACCTAGCGCGACCGTTGAAACCAGTTAATCATCTGCCCTGGGTGCCGAACGCGTAAGAGCCCTCTTCGTCCAACAAAACGCATCGGTGAGAATGCTTCTTGCCGCCGCCTGTTCACTAACTTCTTGTCTCGAGAACCCGCTAGGTGACAACACGTTGCCATAATGTACTAACGAGGACGTGGTTTCTTTACAGAACCCAAGCAGCTTGCATTCACGGCGAACCCGACCAAGTGCTTTGGAATGGTTGATCATTATATAACAAAGATCCCAGATATATTCTATCTACTGTTTCGACTCACCCCAGCTTACCTCTTCTAAAAAACATACATCGAGCAAAATGATGGGTAAGAAAAGCGACCAAGAGAATATCCAACAAACATAGAAGGTTCTACTCTACTCCGACCAGCGGTTATTCAAGCCGAGAACCCGCAAAACCAAATGGACTACTTTCCAACTGGCACCAATCTTTATTTCGAGCGTTTACCCGCTGCTGTTCGGAATGCATCAACGTCTTATTGAGAATCTTGTTACTATACGGGAATGGGTGCTGAACATAGCGATTTTATCGTCTATCCTTGAGTAACCACAACCTAGGCTCCCCAGTTGACCACCTGGGATTCCTTCTCGGAACTTATTATCACCTTGTCGGTGACTTATCTCCCAGCTGCAAGCGTAACCGTCCAAGACGTGCCGAGGTTTCCTCGTTCAGCGAACTGACCGATTCGAGTTGACCCTTGTGTCGATGCACTGCAATACGTCGTTCTACAGAATTCAAACCGGTTTTTACTAGCCTCGGGGCCTCAGATAACCTGTCGACATCGCGAACATAGATCCAACAAAAAAGTTTAATATCAACGAACTGTTCCACAATCGTATTCCTTCAACCCGGTTAGTCACGTATGTGCCTTTGCAGCGCACATCTCCTGTCTGCCCTTGTTTCGACTGTTCCACTCTTTTCTTCACGCCCCCTACTCACTCTGAACCCCACAGTAATAGTTTCCGTTACCCGGGCTCCACGCCCTCCCGTTTCTACGACGCCACATTGTGCACGCGCACTTCTCACACAGGTAGCCTCTCTAGCCACACCCTCCTGGTTTCCTTTACCTCACACTTAAACGGGGAATAATCAGCGCGACGAGTTTTTCATAGTCAGACTAGTGCCCAAACTCCTGTCTGTTTTGGTTACCTTCGAGAGGAATTGAGCGTCCGGCTACGGCACGAAAAGTATTAGAATTTTGCAATAGATCACAGCTGCTGGGTAGATGCAAATAATAACTTGGGTGACCCAAGTGCGGGTGGAGGAATTGTAGGACCTTTGTGGTGCGGCGATTATCGACCGAAAACTGCAATGCGCCTTACCTACAGCACAAACGCCGTTTAATTATTGCCATATGATTGTTGTCGGATCCAGAGATGGCCCTTGGTGTCCAGTCTGTGTTATGTGTAGAGTGAGGTTCTCTAGCCTGGCATATATGCAGGTATGGTCTGGCCTGTCAAACGACTTCAATATCGCATGCTATGAGCATACCACGAGCAAGTGAGCTCGGCACTCCCTTGTCCTTTTTCCCGCCTAGGATTCAAGTTGCACGTACCGACTGGAGTCTGGAGCTCGATTCAGACGGTACCGACGGCATGCTACTTAGACCGCGCCATTAAACCTTCTCTGGTGATATAAACAAGCTTCCCGCATATTTTCCGGCCTTGTCCAAATCGTTAGACCGCCTGTCCACCATACATAAATAAGAGATTTGGCTGACACCTATGATACACGGTGCAAAAACGCCGAACTGGGACAGGTGAGCTACCGTTGTTACATAGATGCTGTGGGCGAATCGAAGACAGGGCAGGAGGGAAGCGTCTGTGTACAAGGGTTGGACAACGCAGTAGCTAGAACACATTTCGTTGGGTGTTCAACCATGCCGGCCAGGCGGCCAAGTCTAGCAAGCAACTATGACATCCCTAAATTGGTGGCTTCACAGAAGTCAAGGATAATGGGTAGCTCCTTCGGTACAGCAAGCGACGTCGTGTTAGTAATACGCTACGAGATGGAGTCCATCAGACAGACGTCCCATGAACACGAGCTCTAAAGCGCGTTAATTCCCCCACATGTGACAAGCAAGAAAGCCATCCAGGTAGCTGAGTCTAGTAGGTAAATATCGCGTTCGAGTTGATCAAGTTTAGTTAGCGACGGAGGGCGTGCAATGTTTAGCTTGAAGAGCCAAAATATTGCATTGAATGCCTGGCATATGGGAAGGGTAATGCACACCAGAACACCCCCAAGCAAAGTTAAACTGGTCTGAGCAACGCAAATGATCAGAATAGCGGCGTCTCGGCGTCACTCCTGGCAGTCATCCCCACAGAAAACGATGATCACCGGCTGTCCAAGTGGGATGTTACGAAATATAATCGTGTAGCCTCATACAAGCGCAAGCTTAAGGACGATGCGCCTCATGGTAGCCGCGAAACCATGGATCTGCGCGTAAATTAACCTATTGACCAGCTGGGGAGGGAATGGAATTTCAACTGTCCGAAATGTACTCATGAGGCACCTGTAGTATTAAATCCACGGATAGGCAGCCTGTTGATGATAATCGCATAATTCCTCACTCAATGTCATCACACAACCCACAACTACAAAAACATAAAATAGATCTCAAATCGTAGCATTTATTAATAGAAGTCTTGCCTAAACAATACGACATCATACCAGGAGTCAACATATATAGGGTGACATATAAAGCGTACTACAATAATACCATTATCAATACCATAAGTTGTTCTACTCTTGGTGAATCCTGTTGCAAAACCATTTGCATTGTGCCTCCGCACTTGAATACCAAGGCGCACATACGTCTACTTCCTGTTTTCTCGTTAAACCCTGAGAACGGCTCGAAGAGCTTGCAAAAGCGGAGATCCCAGATGACCTTGTTCAGTCCTACGAGCTCCATCATGTGGAAGCGGTGGTTCTGATTGAACGACAGCTGCATTCCTGCTGTAGAAGATACTAGACTTAAGCGTAATGTATCTATTTGAATGGGCAAACGCACGGGAAGAAGCCTCGCAAAGAATTTTTGGTCACGGTGGGAGATGTATGCGCTGTGGCGGAACCCACATGGATATGCTGGGCGCTCATGATGGGTTTAATGCGTTATGATAGTGGATGAGAGTTGTCGGGATCAGGCGATTGCTCAATCCCTTGGCAACCCTGCGCCTTAAAACCTGTAGAGTAGCCGAGAAATTGCCTCCATGTCACATCCATCCGCGTCGACCGCACCCTCACCAACCACCACAAGCACACGAACACGATGCAACCTTACCAGTATGTCTATTATCACTGGTACCTGATTGATCGCTCTTTCTGACACCACGCATGACTTTGCGCACGTGAACAAGGCACTGCAAGCAGCTCCATAGTCAAAGAATCTATCAGGCTGTGCGTATACTCCAATCCTTCCACATTATGAAACTGTGAAGCTAGTATTTACGTTGTGTGATACGTGTCCTAGTTGCAGAGTATTTCAATATAAATACTGTGTTGCCTAAACAAACTATATCAGCTTGTTACCGACAGTTCAGCCATTCATGCTCAGGCGGAAAGTTCAGTGGTTGGTTGTACCCTGAAAGCTTCGGGAGGAAAACGAGTGGTATATTGTCCATTGTAGCCGTGCTATAGTTTGCATTATGATAACAATCAGACATGGAGCGGTGTGTATCGGCGCTAGATGGAATCATGCGGAGTAAGCAGTCGTGCCATTTTCCAGCCCCCAGTTGGTTTGTGAAGCTTTGTCTGCTGAGTTCCTCTGGGTTTCCGACGCATTTGGCTTTCGTTTCACCAGAGTAAATTGCAGCAACAATGGAGCGCGACATTGCTCCAAGTTGCTGTGCAAATGAAGTGGTGTATGCTCACCTTATCGTGGACACTAGTGTGAAACGGCTCTTCGGTCCATCCATTCTAGTTCGAATTGTTACAATTTCTGACCATCAGCCTGACCATCAATGGATTTATCGGGATGACAATGGCACGCAAAGCCTACCTACCAATTCGTTACGAGATCTCAGCAACTCCCACGAACCCCTGAATACTTGCACGGTGGTTGCCCGGAAATACATACCACTTACAAGGAAACGTAGTCTCCGAGTATTGAACAGGCTAAGAGTCTATGAGCTCACGGGAGCAGGGCTAATCAGGAACCAGAGCTTGGGGGCAGGAAAGGCGCCAGTGTCCATCCCACGATAGTAGTGACGTAAACGGAATTCCACACGATGGGCGCCACCCAATTTAATGCCGGGAGGTCGTATGTTCCACCTCCTTCACCGAATACATAGAACCGAAACAGGTACTCTAATTTGCTACGAGTATTCAATGCACATTAACCTCATAACCTTAAAAAGACGCACGTGTTGACGAAGCAAGCATACCCTGCGACGACCACTGCTAACAACCTCCTGGTGCCAACACGCGCCATGTATCGCACCGACTATACTGTATATATCGGCTATATCGTTTGACTAACGCATCGAGGAGCATAATATCGTCATATCAAGAGTTCCGCACTTGCCGTTCCCTGATTACATGTTTTTCTGCTCAGTTATCGCAACAAATGCGCTAAACCTGATTTAGCACTAGCCTGGTTGACGCTAATTCATTGCTTTGGCGGTGTTCAACGGATTTCAATTGAGAATAATAATACGCGAGAATACGGTCATAACCATCGAATAGCTTCTCACCGGGCAATGCCGCCAAAATAAGCGCCATAAACTAGAACCATATGGTAAGAGTAAATGATTACGGCCAGACGGTAATGATCTCCATTTTGATTATCAGCTCGCCGATGGTCGGAAGGCACTGGTTCCTCATTCCCAATCCTGGTGTGAGACGAGCACTGTTATAGTATATTCTCTCGATCTTGGTGGCAGCTACGTAGGTCAGCAGCGTTCTGCCATATTCTTCCTGCTCATCCTCCCCACAGTCAGAACTAGTGGGCGCCTTATTGGCAATGACTTCACGGTAGCGAGCGTCTTCGCTAGGATGTACAAACGCCCCAGAGACTCTGTAAAACATTCGGCAATAGCCCTAGCCCAATAATTCCTCTATTTTCATGTCAGACTAACCGTGCTCGTACCCCGGACGGGTGACGATGTACTCGGAGGGCCCTATTCGAAGACGATACACTCCAAATTCAGCAAACCTATCTAGTGATTCATTACTTTAGCGCTAAGTATCGCATATATGGCCTCTTCATTGCCCGTTGTACCGTTACGCTGCTGATACGCCTTTATTAAGCTGCCAATCTCAATCCTATAACCACTCCCCTCTAATACCATTCTTCTTCTGTTCACAATTCTGCATTAACCATACGTTTCCTTATGTAGCACCCTCTCTCAACCCCCCTACCGCTCGCTGCCTAGCACTTCGCTGCCCGTACCGACCTCCACTCACAGTTGGCACCTGGTGATCGATTTTTATCGTTTCTAGAAATAAAACCAACCCCCATCCCGATGAACTTTGGAGCTTGTCGCCCCGGATGGGCCGATGGGTTAGGCCCACGTCAACGAGGTCGGGGGCTAATTGCTAATCAATTATGTGGACAATTGGAGCTTCTGCCAAAAGCTTGAGAAACAGATGGAGAGCGCCAGACGAGTCGGTGAAGTTGGGTGGGAAAATATCTGGTGACCTGATGATGTGCAGTCGCCCTGAGTATGCCTTCGAGGAGGCGATTGCAGGTGATCCTTGGCACGTGGCTTTGCGGTGGACTATCGTTTCCCAAATAACCAAGTCAAGCTCGGTCTCGATTCAACCGCGCGGGAAGCTCGCAGGGCATCTGGGTGTGGGATATGCTTAAGCCTAGATGATTATCGGGCAATTTGGCAGATCCCCTCCACGCTGCATCCGCGCTGATCAGGAGCAAGAGAATTGGCCAGAGCCGTGAGCTCGCTTCGCGTACCCATCAGCCCAGGGGTGACCAGCCGCTGTCTAGACCAAGTCCTCAAGTCTTTCTCGAAGCTGGCCATCTCTTCTCATCGATCTTTCCTTGGTCATCTGGAAGCCCTTCAAGAGCCCATCTCAGATCACCATTCATGCTTCGGTCGGACTAATGATCGCACATGCACGCCTATACAATGCCCCAAAATGGCATTTACATGAGCCCACTTAGCAATTGAGATTTTGCTGACAAAACTCATTACCTCTTTGCCACCGTTTCCACGGCGTAGTTTGCATCAACGGACTTCCTACGGAGGTGTTGAATGTGTATTTGCCGACTTGGCTTGCCGCAGTTGCTTCGTGAAATACATGCCTGGATGCAAAATATTATAAAAGTATTTACATAGGTCCATTGTCCGAGATTGTCCCTCGCATTACGAGACCCCACGAGCCAAACGAGATTTCTCGTTGTTGGTGGAGCGGTTTCTTGTAGATCTGGGTAATGTATTAAGGAGCCCGGTAATCTCACGCGTTAATGAAATAGGCGGGAGTGAGTATCGCCAGACTAGATGGAATGAGTTAGAGGGGCGAGGCGGTCGACGAACGTCGTAGGTACAACCGAGGAGTAACATTAGCGCCTTGGACTTTGAGTTCAACAGAGATCTGAGCTGTCAATGATTTGTTGGGCGAGAGCAACTGCGGTGCGCCAGATCAAAGCAGCCTCACACGCCGCAAGGCCACCAAACCAAGGCATGTCTAGACGCAAACAGTGCACGACGTGGTACCCCGTAGTGCATTCAAAGTTATATGGAGCGCCTTCGGCCTTTATATGATCGTTTGGCGGCCCTAAAAGTATCGACTAGCTGATCAGAGCCAATATACTCGGATAGAGCTAATAAACGCAGAGGCGAGCCTCTCAGGTCGCCCAAAAAGTTGGATGCATTATCCCATCATAGCTGCTTCCCATTGTCGCCCCCATAGCATATTCCGGTTGAAGAACTTAGACGAGATTGTCAAACCGAACATGTACCCGGGTTCTGGTGAGAGCAAGATAAGGTGTTTTTCTCGACTTGTTGAGTACTTGCAACGAAACAGTGGCCGTAGATCATCCAATCAAGAATTAATGATGACATGGCTGACTAACAGCCACAAGTGTGACAAGTCTTTGGATGTTTATACAGAGCTGGTTTGACTGGAAACAATATCCCCCACAGGCTTGAGGCATGACCATGCTTGGTTCCAAGCTACTATGCTTTGAATTGGGCACTGTTGTCCATTTATTCAATAAATACTAATCTCACGATGTACTAGGGTTTAACCGTCGAGTGTCGTCCGCGTTTAAAGTTGGTCACGAGCGCCCAGTAGTTTCTCTGACCCTCCCGCTTAGCTCCTGGGATGGCCCGAGCCCGCCGAGCTTCGGGGCGCGGAAATGCATCCAATATTGGAGGTGCAGAGTGAGTCCGGGCGATATGTCCAGAATACGCACCGTTTAAGATGACCAACTCCTCCTTTACCACAAGACCCTTCCCTATCCCTAGCTTGTGCCTTGCCGGCATGTTTCATGTTCTTCTCCTTTCGCTGCTGGTGCCTGTCATTAAGTGGCCGCTAGCTACAACCATCGCGCTCGTAGTGATTGTGATAAAATCAAGCTATTCCGAACCACCCGAACATCTAGCCGAGTTTGAGCTTGTCGTTCCCCCGCCGCCAGTCGGTGGAGCTCCCGCTCCGCTACTAAGGTCCCTATATCGCTGAGTTCCAATAGGGAGCAACGATTCCTAGGGGGAAATATTTAAAATGTGAGGATATGTTCTGCGATAGAGGGCCGTACATTACTAAGCATACCGTTCACCGGATCTTCTCGTCACAAGCCATAAAACCGAGTTGGGATTACTTGGTCATACACTCATTTTATACCACGTGCCTTGTTACCCTGGCCCATCGAGGCACCGCATCGTTTGGATAGGGGTCGAGGCAGGAGTGTGTTTTGTGCTTCCTTGGTAAAGACTTGGAGCACTGTATGTTTTGGCTGTATGTCTGTGCCATTCCACCTCTTGTATTAATCGAATGTATTGCTATGGTGAAGAACTTACTTGGAGTCCCTGTCCTCCATGGTCAAGAGTGGCCTGCAGGCAGGGTAATCGGCCACCCCCCAGTATAAGGGCTAGGTTAGGGCGACATAGGTGTGAATAGATAATAACCATGGTATTCTACCTAGGTTTCGAGTGAGTATCCGGAAAAAACGCCAAGCGTGTGGAGTGTCCGTCGACCCAAGTGATTTCGGACGCAGCGCAAGGTTTTCTCAGCGTTAGCGAACGCAATCAGCGTCCTATCCTAGGAAGCCATTCACTAAGCTAAGTTTAAAAAATAGAAAAGTGAGCTCATGCGAAACAATGAATGGAAAGTATGCCGAGTTCGTCAGCGGTGTCGACTAGCCCCAGAAAGGTTAATACCACAAGCTCGTTTGTTAGTGGCAAAGTGTTAAGCATAGAGATTATACGAGGGGATGGTCGCGAACATAAATAGTCAGGCAGGAAATCATACAAGGGTACAACCGTCGGCGACGTGGCTGCGTAGGTGAGGGGTTTCTGGTTGTTGTGGATTGATTGGATTGGACTGATTGGTAAGCGCACGAAGCTTTATGGCAAACCCCCACCCAACTTCAAGCCAAGTCATAGGATTCCAAGGTGAACTGCAGGGACCGAGCTCGCATTCTGAACGGGCGGGTCTGTGTATTTAGCGCTCGAGGGGTCCTGAACCCACCAAACTCATCGGTTGCTGCAAACTTAAAACTTGGGCTATACCATTTCGAGGAATCAAAAATCAACATTGACAGGCGAACTTGGCTTACCCCAGCCTGGCTCACCACGGACCAACCACCTTGGGCAAAGCACGTGGGCTTTCACTAGCCCAACTGGGACGCCGCCCATCATCCGTCCATAACGTAGCTCCAAATATATATGGCATAGCCTGGTCATCTGATGTATCCGAACAGCAGCTGTGAAAATACAGTAGGTTGCGCCGTCCTCCTAGAATAGTATCCACACCGAATGTAGCTCACTCGCTAATAACCACCCATTCAAAATGCCCGCGCCACGAGGCCAAAATTGGTTGGGAGTTATTGCCCGCAGATCAGGCGGTCCAGTCGGGCTGAAAGTCTGGACTTTTCGTTGGACTTTTCCCAGAGGCAATAACTTGCCTGCATATCTCTAAGAGTACAAAGTCCGTTTTTTACGTGCCAATCTTACCCCTAGGCTTGCCTTTGCACAAAAACATGCTAGATATATGCCTCGTGACTTGGGGGCATCGTGACCTCGTCCTTGTTGTAATCAACGCTCGTGCAGCTTCTGAGCACAATGCACACACCCCTGCGCTAGCTTTGGAACCGCACGTGGTAACTCCCGAAAAGAAGTTGCGCTGCAAATGTCGGATTGGCGCTTGCTTGGACCCGCTTCGGGTTGGGTTGCATCCCAGCTACCACTGAATTATTTGCGGCTGTTTCAATCCTAAATTTGTCCGCCATATACTGGCGGTGCCCAACTACTCTGCTCCTCTTGATATATGAGGTACGCGGTTAGAATTCCTACTGGCGAGACTAATGAATAAAGTAAATGGATGGGGCGCATGCATCCGGGCCGCCGACGTTTTATTGTATTGTAGGGCACGGACGGCTCACAGGTCGAAACGTCGGCACAATAGGCCGTCGGGAAAATCACATGACGGATATATGCGGCGGCTCGTGCGGCAGGTTAGGCATCGGCGCCAAGTTGGTGGCATATTGGCTGCAACCGAAGTTAGCTCCACTTGTTGAGGATGCTGCTATGCTGCAACTGGCTGTGGGTAGCCAGACAAGCCTCTGGAAAAAACCAACCTCTATCCGTCGTATCGTAGTACTCTCGGCATACTTGGGCCATTCTTACACCTCATTTTTGACATTTGTACTTATTCCCATTGCTTGATCGGGCAAGCAGGAGACTTGCAGCAACAGCACGCCAATTTGAAATCACGGATTGCTCTGGAGCCGGCATATATTCCACCACAGGACAACCATCTCATACTCTCGTGGTCACGCGGTGGAGCGCCTCACGCGCGAAGCCGTGTGTTCGATTCAAGGCAAAGTCAAATACGAATGGTAATGGGTGTGACAACAAGTAGATTACAGTAAATAGCGAATAGTAGTAGAAATACGATAAGTGAGCAAGGACAATTGAAAAAGACAGGGCAGAACGAGAAAAGGTAGAGCGGGATTAATACTATTTTGTAGTGGCTATTAGACCATGTCATATCCGGACGTACCCGGTTGGTGGCCCACATCCCTGTGCCGGCGCACGGATGCATCCACCAGTTACTGACGGCATGGGTTATAACCGGCGGCAGGCGGAGAGTGTTCTTTCGGCCCATTTTCCTGACGAGCTGCCCGCACGAGATGCTCAACGGCCTTTCTTTCGGCAGAGTGTGCTTCAACCAACCAGGTGAAACTCGACCGAATCATGAGTTTTTTCAGCAAACCACACGGAGTTTGCAGAGAAATATATAGCAGCACGCGACCGAGGAGTTGATCAAATCAACTGTGGGATTGGAAATGTATGCGGCATTACAAGCTCGTACCAGGACAAGAGTCACAACGCATCTAGCCAGCACAGCAGAATATAAAAGCGGCTACCAGCCGAGTTAAGGGGCCCCACCTCCCAAAGTTACGGACAAGGGTATATAGCATTCGAGTCATGACAGAAACCAAGAAGGGACAAGCAACGACCAGTGCTCAGTGAGAGCTGCGTTTTGAGGCGGCAGCAGCAAGGGCGCGCTCGTAGAGACTCGTCGGCGACACTACGGCAAGCGGCGCGCTTTGCCTCGCTGGAAGTGGAGGTCGTCGTCTTGGTTAGTAGCGGGCTCCTCGGCACTCGTGGGGTCACTGGAGGCGGGCTCGTTGGAGCTAGGAGCGGGGTTCGAGGAACCGCCCGACTTGTACTAATGGGAACTAGATGAGTACAGAGAAAGCAAGGTTTGATTCGAAATGCATACCAGAGGAGGTCCGGGGATCGTGTAGCTCTCGATTCCACCAGGGGCGGGGCTGTAGATGTCGACGAGGCCGTCGGCGTAAGAGTAGAGCTTATTGGCAGGAGTGGTCGCAGGCGACGCGTCTCCTCCACCCGTGACCTTGATCTGAATGCAGCCGGGATACTAACAAATGCCAGTTGACAAATGAAACCGACGAGACAGGGTGACAGCTTACGTATTCAGCACCTTGCTCAGCGTTGTTGGCTCCATGCAGCGCGATGAGCTCATGTCGAAGGAGATATTCGCCAGCCTTGATGTCTTCAGGAATGGTCACCCAGCTCCAGCTATCTTCGTACTGAATCCTGTTTTGCGCCCACAAGCCCTGTCCAGCCGGAGTATGGTCATTGCCGGCCGCATTGGGCTTTTGGGAGGTGTCGAGACCTTCCTCGTAAATCTTGAAGAACTGGGCGGTCGTAGGGATGAACTCGGAGCAGTTTCCGTTGCAAGACGCCAAGTAGGCGACAATAGGCCCTTCAGGGTAAGGCCACTGCCTGCCGTCTGGGCCTCCCTCGCCACCCCAGCGGATTCCAACCTGGCCACCGGCGGGAACTTCGGGAGTCAACTTGCGGCCCAGGTATCCGGCCGCTGAGCAAGCAACATCGCTAGGTAACGATGAGTGCCTGTCAATGCGCCTGTTGAATACTCACGTTGAGCCGACGTTGTCGTATTTGACAAAGAACTCGGGGATGCCACGGACTGGCGAAGCGTCGTTTTCAGGAGTAATGATGCTCTGTGGACCGGGTCAGCATCCACTCGAACATCCACTCGACGACTAACCTTGGTACCAGGATAGTGCACGCCGTTGATGACAACATCCGTAATGATAACATGACCCGCAACGAGTGAAGCCGAGGCTAAAAGAGCGACGAAGCTAGGGGTGACCATATTCAATCAAGGTGCTATGTGTGCGTTGGATGAGATCTTGACGCGTCTGTATCACTGCAAAACTCACATTCAGCACACGACAAGGGAGGAGAGAGAGAGCAGTGACACTCGAGCACACTTTTCGCGTCTGTTATACCGAGAATTCCCAATATGACTGTAATGGCAACCGGCTCTTCCACATTTCTTGGCACATGGCGTCGAGCATGGATTGATGATGGTGCCCTGGACTCGGGCATGCCGGCCTTGGACCAGTCAACTTTTCTCGCTTTGTCGTAATTAATACAATCACGTTTGAGCATCGAGTATACGACCAGATGACTCTCACTCACACTCGCGCCATCCACTCGAATCCCGCAAAACTATACTCTACACCGTCCTCACTTGGCTCGACAAACGCATATCCAAAATGCCCAACGAAATGATATAAAACCCAACGTCATCAAAGTTGCCGAGGGACCATGGGACCGGCATACACTCAGTAGAGATCAATACTCTCAAAACGGAGCAAATTACTACGAGCGCCAGTAGGATTTTCCTGCCACTGGCTCAAAGAGGAAACAGCGACGTCATTCTCGAGTCGAGATTTACCAATCTGGCAAGCCATCTCAAGAACTCGAGCTGTCTTGTTCGTAGAGGTGCAGTGTGACGCGGCCTGCCACTCTCCTTTGTCAAAAACGAGCGCGGGGTCTATTGACTGTGTGTTTCAACTGCCAGGGTATTGTTGTGAGATGAGTTTGAAAAAAGTGGTCTCGCTGGCTCGTGCCGAGTATAGGATTTGAGCCTGAACAAAATTATATGCACCGTTGTGTCCTCGTTCCAAGTCGTAAAAAGGCCGCCTCGCGATTGGTTGCGGGCCTAGAGTTCGCGTTCGCATAGACTTCTCCCCAGTGGGCCCATATTCTTTGGCCATCCTCTGCAACACCACGAAATACGAAAACAATCCATTCATGAAGACTTGTTCGAAACCATCTAGTAAACAATCTATGCGACTGTCCGTTTACAAACATCCTTTGGTCAACCTCCTTCCAACACAACACACCAAAACTTCCTATCCAACTAGCATGTATTCACTCGGCCCTGCCCTCCAACCACCCCCTCACCCACCCATCAACCCTTGGAATCACCGCGGCAACAACCGCATCCTCACTCGCCTCGGCCCTCCCGAATCCAGCCAAACACCTCTCCCTGTACTCGCTCTCACTAATCTCCAACAACGAGGCTACGCTCTTTCCGCGGAGGACGGCGGGGAGGACGACGAGCGCCGGGAGTTCTTCACCGTCGACGAGACGGATGATGGCGCCCGTGTCGAGGGGAGAGGCGAGGAGGGTGAACAGTTCGGCGAGTGCGCGTAGGGCGTCGAATGCTTCCACGACGGCTTCCCGTGCGTCGTCTCCCGCTGGTTTGGGTAGAGCGTCTAGCAACCCGACGACGGTGCGTGCGTCGTGGGCGAGTTGAGCAGCTGGGGAGAGCGAGCTGGGTGGAGTGGGCGGACGCGAGGGTGCGAGCAGGCCAAAGCGGGCTGGGGGTGTGTTGGGTGGGGTGAGACGCTTGGTGAGCGAAGCTGGGACGGCCGACGATCCGATCGACGAGGACGATTGAGTTTTTCCAAGTGCCTTGCCTATCGATGGGGGTTTGCTACTCTTTGTGGACTCGGGCGAGGTTTTCTCGGTGATGGGCCGATGAGCCAATGCGACCATCGCCCTCCACACAATCGCAATCTCGCACGTCGCCAAGGTTCCTTGGACAACCGCCCCCGGAACACTCGCGATCCTCGAATACACCCGAATAGCGCATGGCATCGCCCCCTGAAGCGCACTCAACGCCGGATGGGCGTCCTTTTTCGCCAACACGGGGACAGCCTCGAGCGCATCGACGAGCGCGCCGAGCTCTGTTCGGACGGCGCTGAGCACGGGGTTGACCACGCGCTTGATGACGCCCTCGAGGCCTTCTTTGATCGCGCGTAGGCCCTCGCCTCCGACCCGGGCGCAGTCTGCAGGCAGGGACTCGAGGGCCTCGAGGAGTTCGCCGACGAGGGTCGCGAGGCCGAGTGCGTGTGCCTGGGGGGCGCCATTGCCTACCCACCCGCTGGTTGGGGCGAGGACGTTGGAAGGGGCGGATACGACGAGGGGGGCGACGAGGCCGCTGACGTTGGTCAACAATACGTTGAGAGGGCGGTGGAGAGCACGGAGGCTGGCGCGCAAGAGGTCGTTGCCCCCGAGAGCAGCGGCGTTGATTTCATTGTGGATGAGCTGGCCGAGGGATTTTCCCCGTCCGGCTGGGAGCGGTCGTCGTCCGGACAACAACAGTCCATCCGAGTTGTGGGTTGGGGGAGAGGCGAGTGCTTTGCCTGCTGCTTCGGAGATGCGAAGTGCGAGGGCGTCGAGGTAGTTGGATCCGGCCGGCTTGTCCACCAGAGGAGCGGGCGACGGAGAGGGCGAGGCACGGCGAAAGGGCAGATGGAGTTTGCCCAGCGGACGACGGGGTTCGGAGAGCTCGAGGGGAGTGACGGGTGTTGGGGCCACAATGGGCGCACCGGGGGGAGAGGTTTGGGGAGCGGGCGAGGCGGGGCGGGACGAGGAGCTGAGGCCGAGAAAGGTGGGGGTCTTGAGGCCGTGCATTGTGCTGGAATGGACTGGCTCTAAGGGGGGCGGTCCGACGAGACGAGGAGGACGAGAAGCGGCGTGGGCTGGATACGACGCTGTACTTTCGAAAAGCTATGGTCGAGTCAGCATTGTGGAACAAAGGCAGCGACAAGTGTGGGCTCGAGGTGGTGGACGGAACACAAGACGGGCAAGATCCACCCCGCAAATGAGAATTTGAGAGCAACCACCAGCAATAGTCCCTCCCCAACAAGACCCGACCCAACAAGCCCACCAAATGATTCAATCCAACTCACCAGAAAAGGCCTGCGCTCATAGATTGGGCTCTACAGCTCGATTTCTTCTTGCTGGACATTCAGAGTCGAAAAGTTCACCGGGTGGTGGTTCACTGAAAAACTTGCTCACGCGGGCTTTTAAACGCATGATGTACATATTATTACAAATTCGGACCCTCTGTGGCGATTACGCCGGTACTATACTACTCCACCCCGTTACGGAATCCTATTCCCTAGGCTATGCGTTATTGCCTTTGTTGTATTGAATGCCGTGTTCATTGCGCCTTGTGCGCCTTGACCCACATCCCGCCCTACGAGTCATCAGCACGGCTCGCGAGTCGAGTCAGTACGTACCTTGGCATACAACGTCACTGCATTCTTCGGCCACACTCGCTCAAAGCCTTTACGTCCCTCTGCACCGCTCCATTCGGCGGGGGGCGCACACCCGGCCGGGGCTGCCTCCATCGCCAGGTCGAATCGCTCGAACCGCTGCAGTAGCCGGACGAGGACAAACGACGCTTCGTGGAGTGCAAATTGCTGTCCCAGGCACTAGCGTCGTCCAGTGTCAGCCGTGTCGTCAAGTGTCAGTATCCAACGAGTGATTGTGTCCGATGGCGAGAAAATGTGTAAACGTGTGTCAGATGCCAGGAGGAAAAGATGAGATCCATCACAGAAGAGCGTCGTCCAGTCATAAAGACGAGGAAGAAAGGACATCAACAAGCGCCATGCGAACAGCGAATCCCACTCACGATCCGCGGCCCAGCATTAAACGGCACAAACCGCATCGGGTCAGCCAGAAACGCCCGGTTCCGGTCGTCCAACCACCGATCGGGGTCAAACACGTTGGCGTCGGGCCCCCACAGGTCGGTCCTGCGCTGCATCAAAAGAGGCGAGTACAGGACCTGCGTGTTTGGGGGGACGTAGAGGCCGCCTTGGATCGTTGGGATTACGACCGCCGAGGTCGAGGCACGTTCGTTGATTGGGACTGGTGGGAAGAGCCGGAGTGTTTCGTTGAGGACTGCGCGCACTGTATGCGTCGGGATTCGGAACAGTCACGAGTTCAGCATAGTCATATGGAGGAAGAGATGAGCGGATCGTCGTAGCGAGTAATCTTACGTACTATACTTCATCCCCTTGACCTGCTCATACGTCGGTGCCCCCGCACCCACATGCTCCAAGACTTCTGTTCGGAGCTTGGCCAGCACCTCGGGATGTTGCGTAAACAAATACACCGTAAACGTAAGCAGTGCGGCCGTCTGTGAATCCATCAGCGCACGTCTGGGCAGAAGCTGCGGACTTGCCGTGTCCCGTGCGGCCAGCAGGATGTTCACCAGTTCGTCGGCAATGAGCGTCCGGTCTGCGCCGGGTTAGCGCGGTCATGTGAGCAGCGCGGGACTCACCGTCTGTACTGGACACCAAGTCATCCAGAAACGTCTCGCCTGCCGGGGCCTTGGCGTTACCACCCGCATTCACATACTCGCGCCGTCGGTCAAACGCCGAATCCAACAACGGCTATTCCCATCAATACCCGCCCACTCCCGCACCAATCAACTCACCTGCAACCACGCATCAATCACCCTCCGGTGCTTCTTGGCCTTGTCCCCCCGCATCTCGACCAACGGCCAGATATACGGTCCCATCCGGCCCCGAACGGGAATCAACACTTGAACTTCGTCGAACGCGTTTACGAATCCGCCGTACATGCTTTCCACGGCTGTCCCGCGCGGTCCGATTTTGGCCTTGCCGGCGATGGGGAGGTCCATGTCGAGCGAGTTGATGGATGTGCTGCTGAACAGGAATTCGCCTGCTGCGTCCATCGTTAGTCGGGCCTGTGGGGACAATCATGAGTCGCGAGATGTGCTGGGGATAGAGTCCGTACGAATAGGTCCTGGAGGTCCATCGCCACGCCTTGGTCCGCATGTTCGGCAATGCGCCCGATGAGTTTCTGAGTGTACCGGTCGAACAAGTCAAAGTCCGTGACTCGCTCGCGGACAAAGAACGGCCGAGTCATATTTCGGTGCTACGAGCGTGGTCATGAGAATGAAGTATACACGACGACTCGACTCACGAATTTCCACAAGTCCCCATCCCGGTTGAATATCCCATCACCCAAGAAACTACACGAATGAACAAACGGCCAATGATCTCCGAGAACCATACCTCTCGAGCCGGGCCTGCTGCTTCGGACCCTTGCTAAACGAGGCGAACCCAGTCGCGAGCACAAACTTGATGACTTCATGATCCACCGTCACAATCTGCAAATCCTCAGCACGCGTCCTCGCCACCGCGCTACACTTGCCATATCAGCCCAGAGAAAACGGAGATTAAACGTATGTCCGTATTCTTTTGATAATTCGTCGATCACTGGGTGTGTGTGTCAGCGGCTGAGGGTGCGGGCGAGTGGGTACTTGCGTTCGCCAACGTAGCCCGTGTGGAGCGAGGTGACCATCCTGCGGTGGGTTAGTTGCGTTTAGGTGCGTGTGTGGGGACTTGCCTGAACATGATGTCGACGTTTCCGGGCCAGCGACCTCGGACGCGGGGGATCACAGTTCCGCCGAGTTTGGCTGCTTCGCGTGATTGGTGGGTGGTCGAGAGAACGTTCCGAATGGACCAAAAGGTGGGTATGGCGAGAAAGTAGAGCAGGACTGTAATCAGCGTGGACTCGAGTAGCTCGGGGCTCGCATTGAGCGCGCCGGCGAGGCGGAGGATCAACGCGAGCGTGAGTGTGGGGAACCCCACGAACCGGGCCAGTTGCGCAAACCAGACTTGTCGATGATTATATCCCATTTGCTTCTGATTTCGAGTAGGGGTTGCGAGCTACGAGTGCTGGGGGGGGGGGTCTATATAGTTAGGGGCGAGATCCCACGAAGTGTACAAAGGCTGGCTGGAGACTGGTCGTTCACGCACTGCCATTCGCGCGTGAATTCAACGTGCACAGATCTGGGCTAGTCTTGCGGTCCAGCTGGTTGCCGGTCGATTGAGTTGGATCTGTGTGGCGCACGTGACTCCCCTCTTTAATATATCTTGTCACATGGAGTCCCCTTGGCAGTCACCGGCCCGTATTTGGAGATGTCATAGATGACGATGTTAGTGTCGATATGATAGAGTATTGTTTCATTATATGCTGGCTTTCGCCGGACTGACGCTCGAGTATGTGCTCGTTCTTGTCCAAACACGGGTACATTCAGATGTCAGCGGTTCGTAGACGCTTCGTCTTGGGTGCCGAGGCACTTTGCCATCGCAAGACAGTTGACGTTCCTTTGCTTGCAAGTGCCAACTCGAGCAAGGAAAGAGCCGCCGAGGATGCGTGATAGCCTTATCGAGTCGCTGGTGCTAGCGCTCTAACTATTCGAGCCCCTATCCGCACCCGAACAACAACGCACTGCCGCATACAAGTCTCTTGGTAGGCGTTTTCGAGGCTACCATGTACACGTTGGACTATATTGATGAGTCATACTTGGTTTACTATACAGTACGGCGGTTTCTGTGGCAGTCAGGCAGGAGCGATGCCATCCAGAAGCTGCTGCTTGTGGTTCTTCATAAATGTCTTGAGGTCCTGTGCCTCTGGGAAAAGCCGACGGGCCTGTTCAATGTGATCGCCCCATAAGCTAGGCACATCCCAGAACGCCTCTAAACAAAGGATGAGCACACGTAATGGTACTTTGTAGGACTTACTGAGGCTAGAGGAAAATGTTAGCGCCGTTTGTCCGAGAGTAAGATAAGCACCTACTTGAGCCAGAGGTCATCGTGAACTTTTGGTCGGTTCGCATTAAAGTCGGCTTCCGATACTTCTTTGAGTGTGATTTTCGTTTCGAGAACTTCACTCATGGCCGCGACGTATTCGTGGGCTGTGTACAGTCCTACAGCCATTCTCAGTTGCTTACCTGAGACAATTGTTAGTCAAGGCACGTTCCACATGACGGCGTTTGGAGCACTTACCGAACCATTCTTCGGGGTTCTTGAGAACGACCAAGACCTGATCTCAAAATAATTAATTTTAAGCCATGGGCATATAGCAAAGTATGCGCACCCATCCTCCTATGGACCAGTAACGCGATGAGTCTTGAAACTAAACAAACTTGGTAAAACTCACCTAGGTCCTCGGCCGCAAAAGAGGGAAGGCGAAGGTCGTTCGGGAAAAAATAGTCTGCCAGGAGCGATCCGTCCTGAAGTCTTTTCAGCGGATAAAACATCCACATGTTCTCAAAATAACTAGAAGTAATCACGCTGAAAAAAGGTCAGTTTGAGTCGTATGATATGACTAGTGTACACACGCTGTGGTCGGTAGCCCTATTTCATAACAATATTTCTCAATCGTGACCTTGGACTCCCAATGCCCAGGCAAGATACCCGGGACATGAGGCAGCGATCTGACAGAGGCTGTCTGGTCAGTGTCCCGGAAGAGCGTAGGAATACTTACGACCAGATGAAATGTTTGATGCCGCTTGCTTTAGCGGCATCAGCAAGATTCTTGCCCTGCTGTATCTCTGCTTCGGCCCCGTGTTCCCAATCTGCCGTGGGAGGACATGGTCAAAAACGGGCAAATCCAAATACGAAGTACGTACAATTGGTCAGACCAAAGACAGCGTAGGCACCCTCAAAGGTTGCAGCAACTTGCTCTTTGTTTCCGAGGTCGCAGGCGACGATTTCCGCTCCGAGTTTCTTGATTTCTAGTCGCAACAATCAGCCAACGTCGAGGACGGGTACAAGCACCCACCTTGGGCCTTTTCGCTATTTACGTTTCGAGTCAATGCACGGACCAAGTAACCTCCATCACGCAAGATAAACCGGGCGACACTCGATCCTTGCACACCGGTAGCACCGCATACAACAACAAGAGGCTTGTTAGTAGAGGCAGACATGTCGAAAGTCAACTGTGATGGCGCCAGCCTGGAGCCGGTGACGCACTTTTATGCTTGCATCAAGTTCCATCTCAAATGGAGAAGCATACTGCCCCATCCTATCGTACAGCCCAGAAGTTGGTATCTTGCGGAAGATCTTGATGGCCAGGTGGACCAATGCGGCGGGGAGAGATGGATTACGAGTTACCAAGTTCCAAGTGTAAAAATGATATATATTTGGGTATATGCTCTGCGCTCGGGTAGGGCTTGACGTATGATGCTGGACATCACGTCATGTATCACCCACATACTGTATACTCGTCATACCCAAGTCACATGCAAGCTTTGGATCTGGAGCTCGGGTAAACCATCATCCCCAACGGCGAAGGTACGATCAGGGGACAGGGAGTGAATACTGCGAGATTCTAATTGTGATATGCCTAATGGAGGACGAAGTAAGTCATATATAGTGTTCAAAGAGCTGGAACAGAAGGGTTATGGTTTGGCGCCGGTTAAGAATACCGCGATCCCCAAAACTGAGTTGCTGTGTAACTAAATCGAAGTAGAAATGAAGCCTGGATTGTATTCTAGCAAGTTCGTCGGGATTCTAGGTGCAGCATCTGGTCCTGCACCTCATTTGATCAGCCCGTTACGAGTTGAACTATTTGGTTATCATACAGCTAGGAACATGCTCTTGTACTTCGGTGTGTCTATCAAAACCGAGTCATTCGGTAGGTCTAATTATGGCTATTGACTACTGGTGTGTTGACGCTGGTACATCAACTGGAGACCGCGGCGCCGAGTATTTTCTCGCGATGTTTCGCTGCGAATTCCTTCAACCTCTGTGCTCCTGGATAAAGCTCGACAGTAGGTCCAATATCCTCGTCTAGAAGAGTTGGATGCTCCAAAAAGGCCTCTAGATATTGTGTGGCTTGTAAGCGTCTCAAGGCGATAGATGAGGAGAGTGAGACTCACTGAAACTAAAAAGACGCGGTTCAGTATTGGGATGCCTCCCGCTAATAAATCGACTTACTTGAGCCATATCTCGGAGGGCCGACGTGGTTTCAGCCTTTCAAACTGAGGGACTGACACCACTTTGAGTGTCACGTTTGTCCCGAGCGCTTGACTAAGAGCTCCGGCGTACTCACGAGGTGTGAGCTTTTGGACGCACACGTTCAATCTTTTACCTGCGGAATGCGGAGTTTGAGATTGTGACGAGACGCTAGCGAGGAAGACCAGCTTACCGACCCAAGCATGGGGATTTTTCAGGGCTATCATGAACTAGACAGATTTGGTACAATAAGTTACGGTCGATATTTTAGCCGGGCAAGGTACATGCCCATGCTCCTAGGGGGTTTATGCTTAGCTTGCGTTTGATTGTCAAAGGTCAACCCACGTTACTAACCCAGGTCTTCAACGGCAAATGAAGGTATCGAAACTTCGCTAGGCGCAACCCAGTCCAAGAGCAGGGCCCCATTGGATAATTTTCTGAGAGGCGAAAATAACCATAAGTTCTCAAAGTAGAACGACGCAGTCAGCCTATCGGAAGAATAATTGTTAGTACTAGCACATGATCTCGCTGTTCAAACGTACGAGGTAGTTGGAACACCTGAGTCCCTGAGATGTTTCTCGATGACAATTTTAGACTCCCAGTGCCGCGGCAACACACCATCGATGTCGGGTAATGTCCTTGTATTTGGGAAAAGTTTTGTTAATTCCTTGTAATAGACGCTGATTGGAGGTACTCACGACCAAACAAAGTGCTTGACCCCACAAAACTTGGCAGCATTAGCGAGATTCTTTCCCTGTTTTATTTCAGCCTCTTCACCGTGTTCCCAGACTAGAAAATGGCTATGATTATGCGTCTCTTCAATAATAGAGAGGGATACATACAGCTGGTTAAGCCAAACACACAATAAGAGTCGTGTAGGGCTGAAACAACCTGTTCCTCGTCGTTGAGGTCGCAGGCGACAACCATTGCTCCTTGGCGCGTTAGTTCTGGTTAGGTAAATATCAGCAAGGTATATCTATTCGGCGGCCAGCGTACCTACCAAGTGCTTTATGGCTGGACACGTTACGGGTTAAGACACGTACCACGTATCCGCCATCGTGTAACAAGTAGTGAGCAACGCTGGATCCTTGAGCTCCAGTCGCTCCGCATACAACCACCACAGGTCTATCAATGGGGGAATGCATTTATCCGAGTCGAATGGTTATGGGTGCCGGTCCCCCATCTGTCTTATATGCGCGAACGAGCTATGACCCGAAGGGCGACATGTCAGAAGCGACTCCGTGGTAGCCCGCGCTCGGAGGTATGAATTTAGCACACTGCAGCGGGGTAATGGTCATGGTGCTTCAAGCACAGAGTAAATACCTGAGAAGTACTCATAAATTGGGTTGTATCAACTCGTTTATTAAAATGGCATTGAGTGCCCCTTGGGGTAAAGCTATGGCTGAGTAGATAGGGATGTCAAAGATGTGAAGGCTTCCTGCGTAGCCTACATGCGTGTGGCATCTATTCTTGTTGGTTGAGCGATTAGCCCCAGATGCTTCAAGATCTCGGGAGAACGCGTGGGGATAGACTCTAGGAATTTTAGCGTGCTTGATTTCGGATGCGAACGGCAGACGCATCAACCTGGCCGGACTCTCCCGCAACAAGCGCTCTAATCAACTCGCTTGGACGGATTTTTAAAAAAAAAAAGGACAACAAGCGATCACTGGGCTGATGTATGATCTAAAATTACACAATTGCACCCGCTGCGTCAGGAAGAATTAATGAGACTTTAGATACCACGAGGTGTGCCCCCCCCCCTCCCCCAATCTTGACAGGACCCAGATAGAACTGGATGAGGCGTGAGGATCTGTCAATGCAAGCTTCCGCGGTTACGTGCCCGGCTGCCCTGCCTGAAACACCCCTCCGAGATTGAGCCACGGAAAAGTAGTGACCGTATACCAGCAATGAGCGCCCCCAAAACTCTGCATAGAATACAATCAATCCCCGAGGCAAAACAAGTCCCCAGTTGCAATTATTATTAGCAAACACGTACAATCACAAGCACGACAGCCGAGGAGGTTTGACAGCATTGAGTTTCTTGCCGAGCAATTTGAGTGGTGATAGTAGGCGAAGGGCCAAGTATCAAATAAAGCGCATTCCCGAGGGCTTTCAAGGCGGGAATCGGATTATTGGAACTTTGCCAGATGCTCATTCATTTCAGCAGCCTTGGATAATTCTAACCGAGTCCAGTAGTGATGTGACTCGAAATGGAGGCTGGCAACAAGCAAACGGAGACTTAGTTGACGATAAATTGAGGAGAAACTGGTCCCCGATGCGATAATGGGGAGCTTGATCAAGGAGAAAGAAGCGAGTTTAGGAAAAAGTACGTTGGTGTTAATTACCTACTTCAAGCACAGTCATCGGTATTACCCGGTTCTTACTCAAGCTATACGAACTTATGAGGCGCATCTGCGGGTCAGCTCCCTTCTGGGTTGCCACAGCGCAATCATCAGGCGGCGTTCAGCCACACGGAACTAAACAGGGCGATATTTATCGAATTGGTTCTGCGACTTCGTAGTTACGATACTGATACACGTTCTAAACGAGGCCATGGGTGACAGCGAACTCATCGTCGTCAGCGTGTGTTGCCCTCAGCTCCACTATGTTTTTGCAGTCAACTGCGAATGCTTCTCCGGCGACAGTCTTGAGGAACTCAAACCCCATATCCTGGCCCGCCGTCACACCGGAACTGGTCCACACGTTTCCATCCACTACCCATCGGGCTTTCGGCACCCATTGGATAGTCGGGCTGGTCTCCCCCTGCGAGTGCAGTGAGTTGGGGTGAACGGACAAGTGGTAGAATAGAAAACGCTGGCTCGTGCCTCACCTGGACTATTTTGAAGCTGTACTTGTTGGTAGTAGCCCGTTTTCCTTCCAGCAGCCCCGCTCCAGCCAGTAGCCAGCTCCCAGTGCAAACTGATAGAACGTACTTGGCCTTGGATCCCTGAGTCTTGATAAAGTCTATTGTCGCTTTGGAAACTAGCTTGGGGTCTGCGCCGATGCCTACAGATGTTCCTAGCTAATAGATCAACCTCGATAACCGATTGGTGAACTTACCACCCGGCACCAGAATAACGTCGAATTGCTTCGAGCCAACTTCGCTAAACGTCTTGGTAGGCACTACTCGAGGGCCTGAGCCCGGCCGAACAGGCTCAAGAGTATCTGCCAGGTAGTCGATCTCGAAAAGTGTCTTTGGCCGAGGAAAGCCAGGGAGCGTGCTCATCAAGGGCCAGGCGTGATTCACTCCTGCCGACCCAATCAGCTCAATAGGGCCTGTAATCGAGCAAGAAGGTAAGTTTAAAGCTCGGGGTGTTGAAATGAGCACTTATTGATAGTCTAGAGTTGTGACATTGGGGAAGAGCACGACGGCGAGAGAGAGTGTTGGGATTTCTGACATGACTGCAATGATTGATGCTTCACCGACGACTCCGAATGCAAAGCTGGCGGAATGTGTGCCATTTCGACACATTTTATACTGCCAAAACTACTCGCATGGAATCTGACTCATCGAGGCATCGTTATGCACGGCCATCAAACTGTATTATCTAGCACCGAAGGTAACTACGGAACTGACTTGCGCCAGCATCGTTTGCAATTCCGTTCGCGACGGCAAATCATGGTAGCGCAAGTTGGTTTCCGCTGGCGCAAGTTAGTTTCCGCAATTATATTGATTCAGGATACCTTGATTTTGGCCACCATTCGCGGGATGCTTTGAACCGATGAGGCCATACAATAGCCAGTTACCGTACGACCCCCAGAAGCGAAATCTCACTGGGAAGCGAAACCCACACGATTTTACCCTTTTTTGGTCTTATGGGTCTAGAAGAGGCTAACAGAACATTATGCAAATGAATATACACCTGTATGGAGCAGTATAACAGTACTTAAGATGCGATTTAGGGGGAATTTCGGTTTTGAGAACACCCTTGGTCTTGCACATGTTATACATCTCCGTATCCACTAGTTCCATTACCCAACGCTCTCCCAGGCACAACGTTCTGGGTACCCCAGATGTTTGTACTCTTTTGTTTTCCCTTCTTTCACCGCAGCTAATACTAACCCACGTGCCCCCAGCATCCCGTCCGACCCCCAAAACCCCGCATAAACCTAGATTAACCACCATCTAATGCTTTAATTCATACTTCTTGAAGACTTAAAACGGTTAATTGCGGCATGGTGACTCTTCCTTGGGGTCCGCGGGTGACTGCTCCTTCGAGAGAACTGAAGAATGACCTTCTCTCACAGGATTTGGTGCCGAGCCCGAAAGAGTCTCCAAAGCAACAATGCACTTTATCAAACCTCAATGATCCAAGGCCAAGTACGTTCTATCAGTTTGCACTGGGAGCTAGACTACTCGAAGGAAAACGGGCTACCACCAACAAATTCCTTTCAAGGAAGTCAAGGTAACAAACCACACCGCGATTCCTATTCCCTCCACTTACCTATTATTCTCTGTTTGTAAGGAAAAAACAGCTCGGCTATTCAGTGGGTCCCGAAAGCCCGATGGGTCGTCGACGGGAACATTTGGACCTGCTCTGGTGTTACCGCGGGTCAGGACATGGGACTCGAGTTTCTCAAGACTGTCGCTGGAGAAGTGTTCGCAACTCTGTCCAAGAACTTGATCGAATTGAGAGCAACAGACTCTGGAGACGATGAATTCGCGACCATTTTTGGGCTGGCTTAAAAGCTTATAATTATGTAATAGTATGTGCGAAGTGTAGTAATACCGATTGTGGGGATTACAATTGCGTTTGGTGATTGCCTGGTGGTTGTTATACTGCCATCATAAGTAAGCATGTTTTATGCAGCGTTTGAGGAGCCGGTCGCACAAGTTTAATAGATATGGTCTCGTACCATGTCAATCTCACGACCCGAAGCCAGCCCCACGAGAGCAACCGGCTGAATGTAAGTACGTCATATTCTTTCGCCGATAAATTGGTTTGTACTTGTTTACAAAGTACTTCACTCTGGTGGACTCTACTCTTGATAAGTATAAATCACAAGTTTATGATCTTTTAGTTGATTCGGATCATAATTGAGCTTACATCTCGAACAGCATTTACAGCGATTATAATATCCAACACCTCAGTCGTCTGCACTCGAGGGGTGGTTGAAAACCCGGGCTAGATATGTAACAGGGCATGTGTGGGAGGGGGGGGGGATCTGCAACAGTATCCTTATAACAAGTTCAACATGCCGAGCTCTTCATCGTCTACTATCCAGATCAAATCCTCCTAGTGCTTCGTTCTCGGGTTCCTTCAAAGGCTACTGGATAGGATTATTCCAGTTGGTGATGTGGTGGATCGGGTTTCGCTCCGTTCGCCACAATTTTGTGTGTCTTGACTATTGTTGGATTGAAACATACATATGTGTGTACTATCGGGAAAACCAGCCCGAGTCTCGTTGGGTATAAATCTAGTCATCACGTGCCGTTCAACAGGCAGCGAGGCGCCTCGACTGAATTTGACTCGCAAGCATGTTCTTTCCCCCATCGACAGTGATGAGACGCCTATAGTGCCGATTGCTGCACCCTTATTTGCCCAATATCTTGTTATCCGGTTGCAGTCGAGGTATCTTTTCACATATTTGACTCTCAAGCCCGTGGACTAGTTTTTACCCTGGGCGCCATTTTCCCCGGAGCACTCGCCATCTGCCCAAACCCGCAGCCCACTCGTTGTACTGGCGATACCAGTATCTTGGCAATACTCATGATTCCAATCTGGCCCACTTCACCAGCACGTTTTTGGGAGCCTAGCGCATCTACTGCCCCCGTTAGAACCAGAATGTGACGCCGTTCTTGGGGCGTTTACCGTGACGAGCCAGTCACACAACCCGTCATAACCTGGTCAAGTCAGTGCTCAAGTCAAAACATCTCTAATGATTGTGGTATGACGACGCTTTTGTGCTAGCTTTTGTGCCTCCTTTCGTCATTGCAATTCCGTCCAAAAGCGCCCCGTCACTTCTGGCCAGCCCTGTTGCCCATATGTCCTGAGTCGAAGGCACCCCAATTTGGCGCTCAGAGCGAAACCTAAACCATATCAGTACCATATCGCGCTGCGCATCCTGACCTACGCACCAATAGGGTTGGAGAGCGTAAGACCACTTCCGTCACACTCCAAATGGTAGGTACGCCTTTTAGATCTCAGCGTGCTGCCCCTGTACGTTTGCACTCATCATTCCGTTTAGTGCAATCGAGCGTTTGTAAGATCAACACCCTCGCCGCATCGCCGTCGGGTTGATCGACTCGGTCAGATTCTCAGCCATCGCTCCTACCAGGCCACCACAGATATCACTAATATTTAAATCCCCACCACACAATCAAGCTAGGCAACTGGCGCACGCTACAACCGTAGACTTTGAACGGTTGACAATGTCAACCAATCATGCTTACATAACCACACACAGCAACGACTTGGGTGTTTCGAAGAACTGGGCCACCGGGGGTTGAACCTCCGGTCAAGTTCGTCCATAACCACGCACCGGAAACCCGCGAGTTCAGAAGTATTCCCCAAACTAGGGAGAAGCGTCCTGTGAATTTGTCAGTGAGGCGTCGGCCGGGGAATCGCTCCCCCGGGCGCGCGTCTTTTGATCTGTTCCTTGTATATCTGCCCGGTTGACATGTTCGGCTAAAGCACGATATCTCACATTGAGTTTTCCGCTTTCATTGCTTGGCTTGTCCCTCCAACCTCTCCTACGAACATTGACAAGCTTGAGGTTGTGTTACCCTTCTATCCTCCTCGCTCTCACCGTCGGGCTGCTATGACCTATCACCACCGCCAAGCACTGTTTACTTCTCTCGCTCGGTTCATAGGCCTCCCTATTTTTCTAACGCACGTAGCTCTCCGGATCTCAAAATTCCAGTCCACATCCTGGTTGCATACCATTCTTATCGGAGCTCTCTACGTTCTCACTGTTCCTCTATTCTGGTCAATTCGAAATGCAGTCCAGATGCGCCTGAAAGACTGCGAGGCTCGACGCCTCGGAGCACGCCCCATCCCAAGGATCAAGGGCAGATGGCCTGGGAATATCGATGTGCTTGTGGAGTAGGTGACGCTAGGGAGTAATTGGAATGGTACTAACTTTCCACAATCATTAGTATGTTCAAGACAACGCAAAAGGGGTATATTGGTGACTGTAGGTACATTCATTTCAAACACATGGAGCAGTTGGCTGAATCTCTTGTGTGCAGGGGTACACAAGATGTCGCTTATTTACGGGCCGACATTCAATACCCGTGTTCTGTGGGAGGATGTGGTGCGTACAGGGCAAAAAATTGCAAGAAAATATTTGCTAAAGAATTTCTGCAGATATTCACCGTCGACCACGACGTGATAAAATTCGCACTCGCCACGGGCTTTGAGCATTTTGAAAAAGGGCCAACACAGATCAACCGCAGCGAAACGTGAGTTGCTACGTTCACAGCCATCCCCTCACTGACGGGCGCCATGGCGGTACAGCATGCTGGGTGACGGAATATTCAACCGGGATGGAGATGTTTGGAGATTTGTAAGTGCATATATGCATAGGCACTTGTTGTGGCTAAGTATGAGAAGCATCGCGTCATGGCCCGCCCGTTTTTTGCCAAGGAGCGCGTTTCAGACTTTCATCTATACGACCGATACACGCAAAAGGTTTTGAACATATTCAACAATTACGAATCCAAGGGCGTTGCGTGCGATGCGCAAGATGTGTTTGTAAGTGCACCGACTGTATGCGATGTGACCGTGGGATTGACTTGAATAGTCCCGCTTTACCATGGACGCTGCTGGAGAGTTCCTTTTCGGCGCCTCAGATCTGAACACCCTGGACCTGCCACTTCCTGTGGCAGGGCAAGCCAAAATGGGTCCCAAAGGTACATTAGCAGAAGGTGGGTTCCATTGGTTCTGCCCCTGTGTCTCAAGATCTTACTGAATTGATTCAACAGGCGGCTACGGTAACTTTGTAAGCGCTTTCGAGCAGGCACTCATCCTCCTTCCCATTCGGAGCCGTCTCGGCAAACACCTGTGGCCAGCTGCAGAAGTCTTCGCGGACAAGGCTCGGCCTTACCGGAATGAGATCGATTTCTGGATCCAGGTATGTCAACCTTATATTTGGGGTCATGAACTAGCATGTGACTGAGCATATATTGAACTCGTAGCCGCTGCTCGATCAGGCAATTGGTCGAAGGGATCGTTGGGTACGAGGGGGAGGGGACGAGAAGATGCCCGCCGGAGATACGTTTATCGATCATTTGGTATCGAGTACGGATGGTTAGCATGGGTTTGGTCCGTATATTGCGCCTCTGCTAACTTTGCCTTTTCAGATAGGAAGATGATCGCCAACGAGCTCATTAACCTTTTGCTAGCCGCGCGTGATACGGTCAGTTTTTTGACATGACGCTTCTTCAATGCGTGACTGAAAGCCTTGCAGACCGCAAGCATGTTGACTTTTTTGGTATACCTACTCGCAATGCACCCTGAAGTCATGGACCGTGCACGACAAGAGGTGTTGGAGACCGTCGGAGACTCGGCAGCACCCAGCTATGAGCAAATCAAACAAATGCGCTATCGTAAGCACTCCCCACCGGTGATTCCCAACGCCGACTCACCCCACCGCTCCACTCTAGTCCGGGCAATTATCAACGAAGTCCTCCGACTCTTCCCTTCGGTCCCGCTTAACGAGCGCGCATCCTGTCACCCGGTTGTCCTTCCGGCTCGGCCAACTGAAACTCCGTTGTACATGCCCGGCCCACATACGAGCATGATCTACAGCACGATGCTGATGCAACGCGATCCCGAACTGTGGGGCCCCGACGCAGATATATTCGACCCTATGAGGTGGCTAGATTCGAGGCACAAGAATGTCATCTCGGACCCATTCAAGTACATTCCGTTTAATGCCGGACCGAGAATTGTAAGCTCCATGTTTTCTTACCATTGTGCTCGAGCTAATTGGATATCAAGTGTCTGGGACAACAATTCGCCTTGAATGAAGGTTCATTTGTCCTCGTCCGTTTACTGCAAAGCTTTAGTCGGTTCGAGTTGGCTATGGATGCTGCGCCTCCCGGATCCTGCCCGCCGGAAGAATGGGCACAAGGCTCGGGGCGGAAGCCACTCGAGAAGATTTGGCCCAAGAGTGCGGTAACACTGTACTCTCATGTGAGTCGCTACGCTCCTGTCTCGGGCACTATGCTGATGCGTGTTTGGCAGGGCGGCATGTGGATCAAGTTCAAGAGTGCGACCCGGGATTAGATGTGAAATTTATATGCGCTCTTTGTATTGCTATACCATGGATTGGATGGGACACTCGGATACATGTATCTATTTGTAAAGTATGTTATCGATGAATTATGCTTTGCCGCTCGTGAGTTATACTTGTGTCCAGGTGCGACGGGGATCTTGTAATTGCCGCTTACGGTGTGTTTGGGAGATCAGATTAACTGGCGCCGGTCTCCTAATCAAGGGCGCATAGTGTGGTGGCATCACGCCTGATCTGCATGGTCTTTCCCTGACTCGGTATAGACTAGCCAGTATTTAAAGACCAAGTCTATTCCGGTGTGCGGCATTACGATCACCGAGGTTCGTACTCATCCCACATTCTCTAATTGATGCTTACCCCACTTCAGGACCAAGCCCGAATCGGTCCGTCAAGGAATGGCCGACGTAACGCTTGAAAAGGTAGAAGAAGAAGAGGAAGAGGAAACCCCCGCCGAAGCTGTACATGAAAACCAAAAGCCGCTCGACGGGATGGGGATCCCCCGAACTCTGTGCCTATTTCATCGTCTAGCTTTGCTCCATTAAACGCCAATATGGGGACCCTCTCTGATCAAGCCGCCCTACAAGCTTCTGTGGAGCGTGAACAGTTGGACGACCGCCCGTTGCGGGACGAGAAGGTGCTGGACGTCCTTGGAGTTCCCTGTGGTATTATGCGGGCGTTATTCATGCGCTTTCTCTATGCTCCTCTCGAGCGGGCCACGAATGTGCGTTTTATTTCACGAGACTCTGCTATTGCTAACACCATAGTCAGTCTCTCAACTGTGTAAAGTGCCACCTATTTCATAGTGGCATGAAGAAGCACTCTGATGGGATTTTTTGGCTCCTGTCAGTTTCTGCTCTTGAGCGTCACATGTAAGCCAATTGTTTATTGCAACAAGTTTCAGCTAAGAATTCTATAGGCGAGAACAACATGGTGGCTGGAACAACGTGCAGCTTGAGATGCAGACCGAAGAATACTTGTCGCCACTGCAATATAGGGTAAGAGTTCTCTTGCCTCGGATTTCAATCGCAGCTTATTCTTGATCCAGGTTTTCCACCGCCACGGCCGCCCTCAGGCATTGTCGCGACTCATGCACCGAGAAAGGCAAGTACATCCAGCTCTGGGAAGAATATCGGTCGCTTCGTCCAGAGAGCTGGTCGCGAGGACGAAAACACCCAGGCGAAAGACTCTCGTCGCGACGAAAAGTGGGTTGACGCTCAGGTGCCAGTCACTAGGCAGAGCCCGATTAATGCGAAGGGTATTCGGGATGATCTTGCAAACGATCCCAACCTCTTTGAAACGATCGTTGCGGGTAATGATCTGGACCTTCCCCCGGTGAGTGCCGACAGCCAGAGGTCTTCGGCATCCACTTACCAGCTGTATCTAGTCCGATACGGGTGCAATGTCTTTGCACGATATTCAAACCGCGTACACGGAGCTTGTCGATATCAGCATGAAACTGATGAAGAGGATGACCCGTACGCTGACTAGTCTTGTTGTCTAAGCTTTGTGCTCTCGTAGCTTGTAAATGAAATTTGCCATTGTTCAAAGCGATGTGTTGCCAAGTTGTTGAAGCCATCGTCTCCGGAACAGAAACCCTGGTACATGACTCCTGCGCCAACATGGCGAACTTATGGCGCTTCCTTGCCGGTACAGAGTTTCCTATTTGTAGATATACTTTCTCTATTCAACAATATGGCAAAGGATCGTACGGTACAACAACTCTCAACGGGCTGGATGTTCTTGGAGCCACCTGCCGCACAACCCGTCCCCCACCATGGCCGAAATATCTAAACTCCTCGCTACCCAGGCCTCTATTCCAAGAGGTTCCCTGCGCCTTGCTCTTGAATTACTCGCGCGAGGTCATCTCCAGGACAGGAGCGCAGGCACAGCCCATTTCTCTTGTATTCGGCTCTGATATGTCTGTAGACGATCCACGACCTTTTAGCCTGTGACAAACCTTACCTAGCCATCAAGGAAGGATGCAAAGATGGCGCGCTGTAGGTATATTGAACAGAGTGATTTTTATGCCAACAGTTTGTAGCTTTTTGAAAAGAGTACCTCGCAAGCTTCGAGTAGGAGCACCCCTGTTGATTCGCAATCCATTGTCAGAGTCTCTTGGCGCGGTTAGGCAAAGGCCCTTGGTAAGTCAATGCTTGAGCACCTCGACACTTTTTTGCTGATCGTCTAGCAGTCTGCCCTTTGTACAGGCCAGGAACAGGCTCGTGCGGCTGAAACTCAGAATCCGGATTCAGCACTTGACTGACGTTACTGTTGCCAGACTATATGCATTTGATACTCTGGGTATTGAGCTTCGCCCAGCCTGTAACAGGTGAAAATGGGAATTACACTTTGATTTTTGAAACGATGGCAGGAGATAATCCCGGCTCCATTCATCTTCCACATTGTTATTTTTTTTTTTTTTTTTTTTTGTTCACTTATCTTTACTTTGCTTTGTTTCGAGAATTCACTCGCCCCCTCTGTGTATTTTTTTGCTGTGTGCCCACCCGCATTGCCCCCCTGTCCTTCCGCGAGGTAATCATGGGCTTGCGAACTCCTGGACGCTTCCTGGACTTTACTTGCGGTGTATATACAGCATACGTGCCCAGTTTACATAACAGACGCAGGTTTGTTTCAAGAAGGTTGTATGGTCCAGCAGCTATGGACAAACGTTTCAATCTTCAGCTGTGTGGTTGGGCCTTGTGAACTAAATTGTTTGACAAGGGAAAAAATTGGACACACAGAGGATCGAACTCTGGACCGCCTGAAATCGGTCACTTCACCCGCTGAATCAACGAGGATAGTGCAAATCAGGCGTGATACCACTACACCATATGCCCTTATTAGGACGACGGAGGCTTTGATGCTAAATTTGCGTTGCGTGCGCGTGATTGAAATTGTCAGAGCTGAATCTTCACCCTCGCTGCAGCGATGTAGCCCTGTGATTTTAGCAGTTCCAAGCGTCATGCTCCAGTATCTGCTCATGACTGCTGGAAACGCCGTTTTAAGGCAAATCTTGTAAACTAGTTGGTTGTGTGGAAATGAACAATTGTACCTTTACCCCAAAGCAATCACCCCAGTTGCTTTATCAGACCCAGCGTGGCGCTTGCCGAGTGCAAAGGTAGTCTGCGAGGCCATAAGCAAGAAACAACAGGTCCGTTGTGTATATACGTTGTCGGCCCCGCGGTGGATTTTGTGCAAGGAGAGGTCGGGCACCTGGCGTGTAGACTGATAAGTTACGAGGCCGTTTGCCCCACCCAGCCGGTGGCCGCAAGTACGAGCAAGTGTATAGGGACCACATGCCTCGAGTGTATTCCCCAATACCCCAGCATCACGGATGAATAGGCTGTGCATGCTGTAGGAGCGACGACAATCTAGGTTGGCCGTGTTTGTCGCGCCGATTCCTATCTCAAGTGCGAGTGGTTACGGGAGCGATCACGCGGCCTACGGCCGGTAAGAGGCCTCGCACCACTCGGCGGAATGTGCGGTCGTCCTAACCAGAGACACATTCTACTGGGACCACCAACGGCTAGCACATTCTACGGCCCTGGGTTCGATCCCCAGTACGCCCAGTCTTTTTTAATTGCTTATCGGTATTGGTTTTGTCAAACCCAACCCTTAGAACAATCGTGGGAGCCGTTGCATCCCGTCACTGAATTGTTCCACGTGAGCTCTCGCCCGATTGTGACGTTGCCAGGTCCAAGTTAATTTATTAACTAATTGGATCAAGCCGCCGGACTGCCTCGAGGCCGTTGCAGAGCCCCAAAAGGTTTTTGCGGTGCCGGGAGACAGAGTGGATACACCACAGCAATCTCCAACGGACAACCTCTGACACCATCATGACAAATTTATGAGGCGGGCGCTTGAGAAGCATCATGTTGCTCCAAGCTCCAACCAATCAGGGCGCATCACTGGTTCTTCTGTCCGAGAGGCCCACATCGTAAGAGTTGGCAGCAAGTTGTTCCAGCGTTTTCCTCCTCCATCACCTCCCTCTTTGACGTGCCGAGTACGTTCGGAATTGTCCCTTGTGTTAGGTTGGATTATTCTTAGTTTAGTCCAGATAGTAATTAGTGCTAACTATGGTACCGCAGGCCCGGCAGATAACTGGTTTACTGCTAACCACCATGCCCTACAACGTTACCATAGACGACATCTCCCCTCTCATCACATGGAAAGGACAATGGACTGACGCGTACAACACTGCCGCTGATCCAAATACTGGTCGATACCTGGGGCGTACTTTCCACTCTAGTTTGACGGATGGGTCTCAGGTGCGTGTTACGGCTTCATTGTTTGTGATCGTGTTTAGTTTATTCTACATAGGCGTCGATTACGTTCAACGGCACTGCCATTTACATCTTTGGAGCCAAACGAGGCAACCACGGTCATTACATTGTTACTGTCGACAACGACCAGTCGCAGAGGTTCGATGGGTATGCACCCGAGGCAAACGGCGTGGATGGAGTGTACCAAGTGGTGCGTCAGATTTATATCAGTACTTCCCGGTAGGCTTATTCTTCGATAGCCTCTGTTTGCAAAGACCGATCTCAAGGATGGACTCCATACGGTTGTGCTCACAAACGACCCTGGGACCGACACCTCAAAGCCGTATGTTGACATTGATTTCATAACGTGGACATCCAATGATCCAACGTAAGTGACGCCACTCTGCGTGGTACTGGATTACTGACGTACATGTTTCGCAGTCCGTCTAAAAACATCACCATCGACGACTATCACTGGAACTACACCATCGCCTCACAGTGGGGTACGGATAGCAAATATGTTATTGATTACTTGAACAACACAGAACAGTGAGCCCCTACCTGTACCTCGGCCTTGCCGGGCAGCAGCTCAATGCATTCCCTTGGATAGCCTCACAAATACTGGCGGAGCTACAACCTCTGTCGAATTCCAAGGCAGTGCAGTCTACCTTTATGGTGGAACACTCGACGACCATGGAATGTTCAGTGTTCAAGTCAACGACCATAGCCCGGTCAGCCTAAACGGTTCCTCGGTTGGATATCATCCGCGTGTTCTGTTGGTACGTTTTTCTCTCATTCTGCTATTGATCAAGTACCCTAACGACCTGGGCAGTACTATGCCGATGGCCTCGGCTCGGGTACGCACAAACTTACAGTAATCAACACGGAAGGGGGCAAATACCTTGATGTGGATTACATTGACGTTGTGCAATCCAGTTCCAGTGAGGCGTCGCAAGATAACCCTGGTGGAAAAGCCAAGACGCCTATTATCGCCGGAACGATTTGTGGTGTGGTGATTGGAGCCGCGTGGCTCATCGCACTTGTGTGGTGGCTCATGCGCAGGAGGAAGCGGAACTCGGAGCCTGCGGACTTGTTGGGGGCCGAAGCGAAGCCATACGATGCTCCTCCTGCCGGTTACGGCGCGAGCGGAGGGCCAGGATGGAACACACAGCAACAACAGAACCAGCCGTGGGCGAACGACCCAGCATATACCGCGTCCTTTACCCAGACCCAAACCCAGTCGGCATACCCGATGAGTATGTACCCTCCGAGCTCGGTCAGCGGGTCCGGTGGTGGCTCTTCGAGTGGCGCGCCCTCTAGCTACGGTGGTCCTACACGTCCATCGGTGAACCACCAACCCCTCAGTACGCTCACGCAAGCCGACGAACCAGATACGGTCACCGAGATGGTTCCCCCACCGAATCCCAAAGCTCGCCCGCCGCAGGTACAAGCGACTGGCACCAGGGGAGAGATGACCGAAGAGGAATTGAGGGTTTCAAGGATGCAAGTGCCTGAACGGCCTCAGTAAGTTTCTGTTCTGCGTAGACGCTCAGCGGACTAAGATTTGATGTAGGGATTGGGGTCCGGTGAGCGACACGAGCGATACCGAGTATACGGGGATGCTTCCACCAGACTACAATCAGGTACGTAACGTATGATCTGGTGAGGTCTCGTGCTAACTCTTGCGGTTCGTCCAGGCTACCGAGCCTTTCCCCGCCAGACGGTCCTAGTCTTAAACTCGCACGACAGTCTCATCTTTCACGTATCTTGGGTCACCGGTTTCATTCATACCAGCATTTTTCTCTTTTATTTATCTTCTTGTTTTATTGCTGGTGCATCACACATTCATTTATTCTTTACGTTTTTGTTGTATTTTGCTTCGACCATAGCTTTGGTTCAATGGAACTGTATTTCCCCAATACCAAACATAATGGGGGCATTGTCCGTTGACTGATCATACGACGATTGCGATACTCACGTCAAAACCGCACGTTCTACATTCATGGTGATGCTCATGGTGGGGTGCCTGGCTTCTTATATTAGTGGTCATGTGCATTCGACCCACCTAGGTTGAAGTATTGGGGAAATTCGCCTGTATGCGGCGGTTATCTGCCGTAAACCAGGTCGTTCGCCGTGATACTCTCATGGGTCTCAGCTATATTGCGCACACGGCACGGAGTGCTATTGACGCTGACTCGGACTGTTCCACTTGACTCGAAGCTCATCCCTCGAGCCCTCTCATTCTTCTCCCACTTCACATGACTTATCTTCCGGCGGGTGAGTTCACTCCGCCCTCGGCTTGCTTCCTTTCTCATGCAGGCTATTGTCTGTCCTCCTATTCACATGCAGGCTCGCCGGGCTTGTTGTAGTTTTCCATTCGGGCGAACAGTCCTGGCCGAAAAAGTGGTTCTGACCGGGTTCATCACGGTGATTGAGCTAGTAAGTCTGCACCCAAGTCTCATCGTGAATCCAAATTACGACGAATCGGAATCGGAATGGATATGATTCTCCGGCCATCCTCGATCGTCGGGGTCGGAAATTGAACAAGTACATGCTGGTCTGTCCCAGCGCTCTTTTCGTCGCCTTCCATCCCCCGCCTTTTGCGACTGCATCTATGAAACCATTTCTCCCGCAGAGGGATCAATGGGATAAGGACTCCTAGGTCCCCCTGAGCTTCTGTGATTTATCACTGGTTCTGACATGATTAATTTGGGATGTGGTGATTGTTGGAAGCTTATCCGCATACATGGGAGAGAAAGTGTGTTCTTGTAATCGAACAAAGGATTCATGGGGTAGCAAGATTAGATCACTTGATTCTCGCAGGCACCTTTCTTCTAATCATGTCACGTACCAGAGGCAGCGTTGTCGCCATCACAATAAATCGAAGCGGAGGGCGCTTGATCACGAGAGGCGATGCACAATGTTTGCCTAATTAGAACATATCACTGGCTCTTCTCACAGGATGAGCGGCCACTGAGATTAAAAAGCTAGTAGCAACATGTCCCTCTTCACCACCCCTCTAGATCTTCTTGACGTGCCAAGTGCACTACTAATTGTTCCGCCTTTCAGGTTAGGCCCAATTAGCCCAGGTAGTAATTGGTGCTAATTCTGCGTAATCCTAGATCTGGCAGATAACTGGTTTACTGCCAACTACCATGCCCTACAACGTAACTGTAGACGATATCTCACCCCTTATCACCTACAAGGGACAATGGACCGACTCGTATAATTCCAAGACCGATCCAAACACAGACCGATATCAGGGGCGTACTTTCCACTCCAGCTACACGGATGGGTCTCAGGTATGCGCTACAGTTTCATAGTGCGCGATCGTGTTTAGTTTATTCTACATAGGCGTCGATTACGTTCAACGGCACTGCCATTTACATCTTTGGAGCCAAACGAGGCAACCACGGTCATTACATTGTTACTGTCGACAACGACCAGTCGCAGAGGTTCGATGGGTATGCGCCCGAGGCAAACGGCGTGGATGGAGTGTATCAAGTGGTGCATCAGATTTATATCAGTACTTCCCGGTAGGCTTATTCCTCGATAGCCTCTGTTTGCAAAGACCGACCTCAAGGATGGACTCCATACGGTTGTGCTCACAAACGACCCTGGGACCGACACCTCAAAGCTGTCTGTTGACATTGACTTTATAACATGGACATCCAATGACCCAGCGTAAGTGACACCACTCCACATGGTATTCGATTACCGACCATATGTTTCGCAGTCCGTCCAAAAAACTCACTATCGACGATTCTCGCTGGAATTATAGCGATGTCTCACAGTGGGGTACGGATAGTATTTACGTTGGTGATTACTTTGACAGGACGGAACAGTAAGTCTCTGCTCCCACCTCGGCCTTGCCGGACAGCACCTCAACTTTCTGGCTTGGGTAGCCTTACAAATGTCGGTGGAGCTAAGGCCTCTGTCACATTCGAAGGCAACGCGGTCTACTTTTACGCCGGGACGCTCGACGATCATGGAATGTTCAGTGTTCAAATTGACGATCATAACTCAGTCCCACTGAACGGTTCGACAAACGGATATCACTCACGTGTTCTGATGGTGCGCTTTTCTCCCTTGATATTATTAACCTATTAACCTCACGGCCTGCGCAGTATTATGCCGACGGCCTTGGCCCGGGAACGCATGATCTTACAGTGATCAACACTGACGGAGGCAAATTCCTCGATGTGGATTACATTGAGGTGTGGCAATCTAGTGCTAGTGAGGTGCTACGAAGTAATACTGGTGGAAAATCCAAGGCGCCTGTTATCGCCGGGGCGATTTGCGGTGTAGTCATTGGACTTGCTTGGATTATCGGACTCGTGTGGTGGCTCATGCGTAAGAGGAGGCGGAACTCGGAGCCTGTGGACTTGATAGGAGCAGAGGCGAAGCCATATGATGTTCCTCCTGCCGGCTACGTTACGGGTCGCGGACTGGAATGGAGCACGCAACAGCCAGCACATGTTACACCCTATCCGCAAACTCAATCCCAGTTCGTGGCCACAGTCACCGAGAGGGTTCCCCCGCTCAACCGCAAAGGACTTCCACCACGGGTCCAACCAATCAACACAAGGAGAAATATGAGCGAAGAGGAATTGACATCTTCGAGAATGCATGTGCCCGAACGGCCTCAGTAAGTGTTTTGTTCGTGTGGGGGCTCATAAAACTGATGTTTAGTATAGGGACTGGGGTCCAGTGAGCGCCACGAGCTCTGTGAGTCTACAGAGATGATGTTACCGCCAAACTACCGTCAGGTACGTGACGCACGGTTTGGTCAAGCCCGATGCTAATTCCCATGGTATGTTTAGGCTACTGAACCCTTCCCGGATAGACGGCTTCAATCTTGAAGCCTACGCGACACTTGCACGTTTCATACATTTCAGGATTGGGATTTCATCGCGCGAATATATCACTCTTTTTGTTCACTTTCTTGTTTTATTGTTGGTGCATACACACGCTCATTTCTTCGTTCCTTGGTCTTGGCTTCGGTTCTATGGAGCTGTACTAATACTTTTATATCCCAAGATTAATTGCAGAAGCGCGATTGGCGCCTGGGCGATTATCATTGCGAATAATCCCGTATACGTGGAAGGGTGGGGATCATAGAAAATAGCAGGATTTTTGTTCCCTCTTAGCTGATACGTTTGCCGCGCATGCGCACAGCTTCTATATGTTATCTTCATAGCGGTCCCACTTCTGCTGCTATTCAGAAGTGGGGGTTTGGCCGATGAGGACCATAGCGTGGTGTCGACCAATATCCCAAGCGGGGGAGAACGAGCATGTGTGTAGATACTGATATTGTGAAAGTGACAAGGGAGAATCATCTGTGAGTTTGTCAGTGATTCTGGCATGCCAAACATGCTTACATCTACACTGGGCCTGATTATCACCGGTCAACCCCCGATGCGCGATGTGGCTGTTTGCCGGAGGACCAGCCAAGCTGTAATTGGAAGGGCTGCCCCTCCTATTAGAAATGAACCCAATTATGGGCTTACACTGGAATTAAGGTCCTACATACTTCTGTGTTACAGTAACCGATCCTATCCCATGACTATAACCTTCTGCCACGTTAGCCCGCCAATGTTGCAGTGATACCCTGGGAGCTTTATACCCCAATACGATCATCTCTAAGCGCCGATCATAAATGCTTCGTTTTCGTTTGCGCCACTTGCCACGCGAGCTCGAGATTGGAGTGATGTGGCGCAACGTTCTAAGCACCGGTTGTAGATATTGACGTCAGATCTGTGCCATCCTGATTTTGAGAACTGTCAAGGCCTAAGCACATGGTTATCAACAAGAGGGAGCATAAATGCAGCGTGTATAATAGGCGGAGGGCCTATGGCGTTTTGCCACTCTGGGATTTCTCTCGACGTGCATATACTTACAACTAATGGCCGAAGACTCAAGAACCACCCAACGCGAATGTACCACTGAATCAATTTCAATTGAACACTGACGTCACTTCATGGAAACACCGCTCCTGTTCAGCGCCAGCAGCTCGGCCAGCTCGGCCAGCTCGGCCATTCATAGAACAAATGCCTTGGGTCGCCACCCCCACTCGCTACAAGCCCGACCACCTCCACCCACTGGCATTAAAGCATCTACCGACTGAATTTGACCTGAATTCAAAGCATGCCGAGCAATTTTACAGCCGATGACTTCACCCCGCTGATTGAGTATAGTGGCCAATGGCTAGACTCATTCAACCTCAAAGACGATCCATTTACCTCGCGATACCGAGACAGCTCTTTTCATTCCAGTCGTACAGATGGTTCTACAGTGAGTACCACCCGAATTTATACAATGCAAGGGCTCACCAACTCGCAGGCCAAATTTGTATTCAGGGGTACGGGTGTGTACATATTCGGCGCCAAACGGCCAAACCATGGCTTATATAGCGTCTCGGTCGACGGAGGTACACCAAAACAATTCGATGGCTATGAGCCCAAGCGTTCAAACGGAGATGATGGATTGTTCCAAGTTGTGCGTACATGCGTTGCGAACTTCATTGTGATTATTGGATATATGTTGTCACACAGCCACTGTTCGTTCAAACGGGGATGGCAGACAAGAAACACGACGTTGTGCTTACGAATATCGTAAACGGGGACCGGCCGTTTGTGGATATCGACTTTATTATTTGGACCAGGAGCAGCGACGAGTACGTGGTTCGTCTTTTGGCTTAGAGACTGGTTGAACTGAACCTCGATTAGGTCATTCGACAATCACATCGTCGAGAACACAGGGTTTGAGTACTCGGGTCAATCAACGACGTGGGCAGCAACGACAGATAGAAAAGAATATCACGGGTCCTCTGTACAGTACGTATAACCTGCTTGGACCTTTCGGCTGCACCTTTAATAGGATACCAAGCACAACAAAAACGTATGGCGCCACTGCCGCCCTTCAATTCACTGGCAGGGAAATTCTTGTATACGGAGCTACCGGACCCGCCTATGGAACATATAAAGTCCAGCTAGATGGTCAACCCGAGTCTGAAGTAACTCTAAACGCGTTGTCGCCCATCTCGCATGTTCCGGCCCTCCTAGTGAGTGAGCCCGTTGAATGCG
The DNA here is from genome assembly GCA_037039685.1 of Ceratobasidium sp. AG-K. NCBI lineage: Eukaryota > Fungi > Basidiomycota > Agaricomycetes > Cantharellales > Ceratobasidiaceae > Ceratobasidium > Ceratobasidium sp. AG-K. The sequence continues at coordinate 1,085,721 of JAWNGF010000013.1, read as the reverse complement.
GCCACATTAACTGAAGAATGAATTGTCTAGTATGCTGCAAGTGAGCTTGATGTGGGGAATCACCGGATCTTGGTTACGAATACACAGGAGGGAAAAACCCTCGACATAGACTATGCAGAGATTGTCCCGCATTCTGGGGCTAGGTACGCTCTAGGTATTTTCTCCATCTTCATTGACTAAGACAATTTGGCATGCTAGTGGTCTAACCAAAGGAGGAATTGCCGGGATGGTAGTGGGGATCGTTGCTGGCTTAGCACTTCTCACCATGGCCATCTGGTTCTTTTTCATTAGACGCCGTCGTGCCAGCCAGCGCAGCTCGATGGATCTGCTTGGTGGGGCTGGGTCAGACGATTCACAATCACCAATGAGGGCATACTCGGTTGGGCTGACGCAGGCCAGGGTTGAGCCATTCATATCTGAGCCCTCAGGGGGTTTAAGTAGACCAAGCAACGAGACTCGTGGCGAGGCACCGAGCAAACCTATCAAGAAACCAGGTATGCAGGGAGCCAATGTGACGAACGGGTATCGTGAGACAGATGCGGGGGCACTACCACCTGTCTATGACGAGGTTCGTGGGTACTGGGGAGTGACTGAAGTTTTTGAAGTGCTTAAACGATTGTAGATTGTACCTGGGAGAGTGGCTGACGCTCCCGTGAGGAACGGGTTGTAACTGCCCGTTGGAGAGGTTATACCAGGTTTGCAAGGAGCCTAGTGACTTGACTATTGCCGCTTGGCCCGCATTCTCACCTCCATTTTGTAGTTTATATGCGCTGTCAATCACTGGATTCAAATAAATATATTAGTTGTGTATACTTATCGAAGCAGAAGGGCGGTATGGTCGAGGTCCAACGAGCTGTGGTTATTGTAAGTTGATGATAAGGTAGGCTGTGGAACGATGGTACGTTCTTTTGACGCTGGTTGGCCGAGTTAGAATAAAATAAAATAAACCTTGAGGGTGTAGCCGGAGCCGTTGGATAAATCGGGCTCCGAACGAGCACACGTTCAGGCGAAGCTCCCTCGGTAATCGGCTTGTACTACGGGTAAACAGGCATCCTATCTTACCGGGGCGATAGTGCCAAAACCGAAGTCTGTGCTACACAACAAAGCGGCTTATAGTATTTATCGCCCAGAGTCGAAAATGCCGGACATCTTTATCTGTGGTTCCGTGCGCTCATCAAGACCTCTGAACTAACGGCAACTGAGGGTGATCACCCCGACGCAAGCACTACTCAACACAACGGTGGAGACTGAACGTTCTTATTCCCCATTCATTCCTCTCGTGCCACTTCGCCGGACATGGGAAAACGTAATCCCAATACTTATATAGGTTGAAACTTGGGAGTCTACATGTAGTATGTGAACGCAGTACAAATAAAAAATGTCCGAGTTGGGTCCGATGCGATAAACACCTCTAGTTTTAGCAGAATATTAGATACCGACACCCGCACCGCGCCGACGCCGACGCCGAGTCCAGCACCGAGTCCAAGGACGTTCAAGCAGAGCGAGAGTTTGAGTTTGGCGAAGAGTCCGACAGTGACCGAGGTCAACCTGCGAGCCAATCTGATGAGTAAATCTCAAAGAGAGAAAGATCTTGTACTCACAATCCAGCAACGAGTTTGGCCACACCTCCGACACAACCGTTCAAGCCGAGCAGCAAGAGCTGGAGTGCGACGTCGAGTTTGGCGAAGATGGCGAGGTAAGCTACGATCCCTCCTTTGAGAGAGAGCTTGTTGCACGCCCCAGTAATTGACTATAAAACTTATTAGTGCAAGTTGTTTGATGATACAAGAAAGGACATACGACGAAGATATCAGCTACGAGTTGCGCGATTTCAGCCTTGGCGCTGGCATCGAGTGAAACAGTGACACCACTGAGAGAGCCAGAGCAGGTCTTGAGCAAACTGACGAGAGCGTCGACGTGAACAGAGGTGCTAGCACCGTTTCAGCGCATTTGGCTACAAATCACGGTACATGAGCAGAATTTTTTCAATAGAAGGAAGGGACGTACAAATGAGGTCGGCTTTAACGGCCACCTGGGCTTTGAGGTCCACCAGGAGTCCTTGACGTCCTTTTGGCCAGAGCCGTAGCTGCCGGTGCGAGCTTCAAGGTCGGCGGCGGCGGGTGCGGCAAGGACCAGTAGAGAGAAAGAGAAGAAGAGAGAAAGGAAGGCAAAGAGCTTGGTGGGATTAATGCGTGCATGGTGTGAGTGTGGAAAGAGAGTGCAATGAAGGAAAGACTGATCGAAAAGACTGTTGTTGTTGTTGATTCAATTCGTCGACTTGTGCGCATTTTATACGCTCGGAGTGAGACGGAGATGTGCATGGACGGACCAGCAAGATATCATATTTTTGGCACATCTGTTACTTCCGCGTCGAGTTTCAGTTCACCCGGCGTATGTATCCAGGTCCCGAGTCGGTAGAAGTCATCGGACGGTGACGACCCAGAGCGGATTGACAACCGGGGTCGCAGGTCTGGACCGATTTCGGTCGAAGCGCATGTATCGATGCATGTGTCATGGGAAATGTCTGATTTACCGATGTTCCGCCAGAAACCTCCACGTTACGTAACGCCACTTGTTTCCAGTGTGGAAGCGTGACCTGTGACATCCATTTGCTCTTCTCGATGACCATGCGCCGGCGGTCCTCGTCGCCCAACACGCCCTCGTCGGATTCGTCTCCCTCGAGTTCGGATCTTCCGCTTGCTATCCCTCCCATACCACATGTCGACGGAGCAAAAGACTACGACGAGGCCGGTCTGTTTCGGACATATATAAACGATAGTGCGTTCGAGTGAGTGATTACAATCTTGCTTTATTTCGTTGGCTAATGATGTTATAGCTCTGCATCTCCGGTCATACAGCCAATGGGTGCAGGATACGAGCGGTTACATAGCGTTTTGTCGAGTGCGCAGCGGTTACACGTGCCCCCTGCTACCCATGCCGTCAAGCTCTCGGCGCTCGCCCCTCCCAACGACGAACCGCTAATAGATGAGCCGGTCGAACAAGAGCCAGAAACTAAGGCTGGGCCTGACGTTCAAATAGTACATCCACCAAAGGAGAATTGCGTCAAGTACGTTGAACAATCTATCCAGTGGTCCACATCTGATGCCTCATCCAGCCTTCCTATCCGCGTCCGAAATGTCCCTCAGGTTGGCGCCAAGTCGCGCGTAGAGACTCAGCTCAAGGTTACAATTGACCTTGTTTGGGACCCGACGCCCCGCAGTCGCCACTCCCACCAAGGTCCGTCTCCTTCTTGACCGTTCGCGTATTTTTATTCAATTTATTATGTTATCTTGATAGCCTCCTCGAGCTCAGCAGGTAACCCGGCCGACTCCAAAGACGAACTCGCGCCAACAGTAGGTTCATGGGAGTGGCTCGCGCTTCCGCCTGGGTCGGCTACGAAGCGCAGGGGGAGGAAGGACGCCAAGATTGGTGAGTGGTTCTTATCTTTTTATCGACTTCCCGCCCTGCGCAGGACTCGCCATCCGATTTCGATCGCTCTATACACTCTCCTCTCGCGCACTCGCCTTGCCTTTCTTCGGTATTCCGTATCCTCGGCCTCGGCCAAGGTTCGGTCGAGTTGTTATTGATGGTTGGGGATTGGGGGTGACGCCCGAAGGATACTGGATATGGGCATTCGATCATTCATTGAGCCCCTAGCTTGGGCGGCGCAGGTTATCGAGTGGGGCAGAGTGCATTTCATTCATGTACTGACGGGCATCGACAGTTCCTACGCCAGCACAAACTCTGACCCTCCACACGATGGTCAACGTCGCATCTCCCCCTCACACGGCTGCTCGAGCGTGTAAAAAGTGTCTGGGGCGGGAGGCTAAACGCGCCGAGCGTAAACGACGAGGTAGGCCCCAATCCCTCGCCCATCTTCCTTTTCACTCACAACTCGTGGTTGCATTAGTTCCCAATGACCCGACCCCGGAGATACCCGACCTCTCGTCAGTAGGATGTGAGGACGACAAGATTGTCTTGTACAATTGCGCAGACGTGTTGGATTTCAAAAGCGGGAGTGTGGATCTACCCGTGCGCTTGACGTGTTATTGTCGTCATCACTCGGAAAAGGTTGGCTTTTGGTGAGCGCGCGTGGTGATTTATGTTATTGGGCGAGGGCTGGGTTTCGCTTTTGGGTCAACGAGTGGATCCTGCCACGCGCAAGGGGAGCTTCTTGTTCCTAGTGCAACGCATGGCACTTTTCCCAGCGCAGCAGCTATTGCCGTTATTGGCCACCCAATCGCTTCTTCATTTTTCATACAATACTAATTGCCTAATTTGGACAGTATCACATTTATTCTCCGAGACCAAATGGGACGAACCGTCGGCACCGGTGTCACGCCACCCATCATGATCACAGACGACCATAAATCCACTGCCCGTAAAGTCCAAGCACAGCAGAGTATTCCGGGCGCTGGTCTCGTCCCGCCCACTCAGGCTGTATCTGGATCCGGACTCGTCCCCACCTCGGCCTCCTCCAACGCCAACGGCGGACCACGAAAGGGTTCCAAGGAGAAGAACAATGGGGGCAAACACCGAATGAAGCCGTATGAACGAAGCACGGGTACGAGCCGAGCGAGTAGTTTGGGGGTCAAGGAGGAGCTTGCCGGCGCGCTGAGTTTTGGTGCGACAAGTTATGCGACCCCGTCAACGCAAGGTTTCGCCTCGCCTCCGCCACAAAGTCCGACGTTATTCTCTGGGATGTTTGGGATGCAGGGCGCGTTGCTGGGCGATACTGGTGGGATGATGGATGGGACTGGGATGATGGGCGATGGGATGCTTCCTCCGGCTAGCGCAACATTACTCTCACCTACTCGATCGGCATTCTTGTCTCCACCTCGCTCGCCCATCAATTCGCGTACGCACACGAGGGCCCATTCGCCCGTTCAGATGATGCCCTCTACACCCAGCCATATTCCATCCCCTGCACACACGACGCTCCGCTCTCCCGTCGACTCGCGCGCACACTCGCCAGCACGTGGGATATTATCTCCCTCGCTTGGAGCACATGCTTTGCCTGGCGGGGGACTACTTATGGATCCGTTCTTGGGCGGAGATGCGGCTTTGTTGGGTCTGGACAACGATGCGCTAATGAGCAGCGCCTTTCCCGACGGGCAAATGTTCGATCCCTCATTCGATCCTACTTCTGTCGGGGCTCTGGAGCCGTCCAGCGCAGATTGGGACGCCATGCTGCAATCATTATCCGGTCCTCAGGTTCAGGCTCCTTCATCGACCAGCTCCGGCGCAATGTACGTCGAACACCCTGCCGGCACATTCTCGCCTGCGGCCTGGGACCACCCTACCAACTTGACTGCATCTTGGGCCCCCGAAGCGATGGACCTCTCCCCCCCAGAGACGGCACCAGTCCCGCGTATCAGCCGAGTTGTACCCAACTCGGGCCCCATCCAAGGCGGAATTGAGGTTACATTGCTGGGCGAGAACTTTACCCAGGCATACGAATGCAAGTTTGGAGAGTACGTTGCAACCGAGACGGCACTCTGGGGCGGGAACACGCTCGTCTGCCTGTTGCCCCCAGCTGCGCAGCCTGGCGCGGTTCCTGTGCGTATCAAGGGGTACGAGAACGCGAAGCGACCTGGCGAGCGAGATGTGTTGTTTACGTACAGGGATGACACGATTGATCGGAGCTTGTGAGTATTTTTATTGTGCTCTCATTCCGGTGGAGCTGATAAGGTTGTAGGATGGAGCTGGCGCTTCGTGTGGTTGGGCAGAGGATGACGGGTCGACAAGAGGAACCGTGCAATATCGCGAGGCGAATCGTCGCCGTTGGGGAGATGCAACCTAATTCCAACACGAACGGGCTCGCTACTCGGTTGGCGCAATCCATAATCGAGTCCGACTCCTCACGACCCGAGGAATCCGGCCCTTCACGCCAAGACGAGCTTATCCAGTTCCTTACTCTCCTGGACGTGCCCAATGTCGGTTCTCGCGGGGTTCCTACTCGTGCGGCAGTTTCGCTCCAAAACGAGACCGGTCATACGTTGTTGCATCTTTGCGCCGTGCTCGGATTCGATGAACTTGCGAAGGACCTACTCAGTCGCGGTGCCGACCCTGATGTTCGCGATGCAACAGGCCAGACGGCGCTTCATTTGGCAGCGCTTCGCGGGCAGATGGCATGCACACGTGTGCTGCTAGAAGGAGATGCAGATACGGAAATTGTGAATGCGTATGGAATGGCGCCTATCGATGTCGCCCGGGAACGTGGCACTTTGGAGGTCGTGGCGTTGTTGGAGGGTGTGGATCAAGACGAGAGTACCGAGGAAGAGAGCGATACCCTCGAGGGAGTCGAGGTCCACGCGCCCGATGCAGACGATTCGATTGGTGCCGACGCAGATGAGAGCGACCTTGATGCCGAGGATGGTGAATTGCGTTCTCGGGTCCTCGGCGAGAGCGAAGACGACATCATATCTTCTGGCTCGGAAGATGCGATCGATGCGCTTTATGGCGAACGGGCTTCACGCCCGTCTTTGGACTCAATAACAGATACCCGACCGCCATTCCTGGGTGAAATACCCAAGGTCCCTTCGACCTGGTTCCATCGCACATTCTCTCATCTCCAGCCACAAAAGGCTTGGCCGCTTCCTCAAATCTACCTCCCCGACATGCCCACCCTACCAGCCTGGCCCGTGACGATCCCGTGGCCCCAAACGCCTGACAAGGGTGCGTTCGACTTGGGCGCTTTCCGTGGCTTCCTGGGCAACAAGCAGCAGCAAGCACCAGCCAATCCAGGACTCACCGTGTACCCGCCTCCGCCTCAGCCAGGTGCCGAGAACGGGATGCAGGGACTGAATCCGGCTCAGCTGCGGACGAGACTGGCGAGGAGACTCGGGTATTACCCAACCCAAGTGACGGATCGCGAGATTAGGGCGTATACGCATCACAGCCAAAAGATGAGGAAGCTAAAGAGTAAGCCGCTGTGCCTTTTGTCGACCCTCCATGAGCTAATATTCGGTGCGTTACAGAGGACCGCATGTTGGTGCTATTCTGGCTTCCAATTTTGCTGAGTAAGTACCAAGTCCTGTGATGAGACGCATTTACTAACGTTTTTGTGCAGTGGTAATCGCTTGGGGCTTGTATCAGTCGGTCCCAGTGGCAGTCAATGTGGTGGTGAACAAGGTTAGGGATATGCTCCCCCTGGCCAACTGATAATGCTTGGTTCCCTGCTTGTATTTATCCTCTTTTTGTGTCTGTTTACGTTGTCTTCCTGTAATTTTCGTCTCGTCTGGTTGGGAAACATACCACACGTCCCCTGTTTGGGCGTTTTAACCTGTATGCTATATCATAAATAGACGCTGGAGTGTTGATTTGATCAAGGATGCCTCGAGCGCGTGGGAGGCTGGGTGTGTGTAATCTTGTGCCCGGCCGGCAAACCCGGAGATGATGGATGAGTCACGCGTATATATCGTATAAGTACTCTTGGCAGAGTGGGGGGATTCTATACTGAGCATCCATCCTTTTCTGCCAGCCATGTCTCCAACGTATTCGTTTGCTGTTGTTCTGTTTCCAGGGGTAACCTACCTTGACGCCCAATAAGTCTATTAATATATGTATTGATCCTATGGGTACTTACCCTCCGACTACAGGTCCAATGGAAATGCTTCACTTCGCTTCAGTAGATTCATACATCAAGACGCGCTCAGGATGGCCCACCCCCGACTGCCAATTCGTGATCGACTACGTCGCTGAAACTCGCGATCCGGTTACACCGAGCGGAGGTGCTCAAATCCTACCGTCCAAGACGTTTGCTGAGGCTGAAGGCAAACAGTATGATATTCTCTTTGTTCCTGGAGGTAGGCACCTTGGGTCGATCCACGATCGCCAGCACTGATCGATCTTGTTTCCTCCGATATACTAACAGGACCCGGAGCCCGCCCCAATGCCCGCCCCTCAGGCATGATTGACTTCATCAAAAAACAAGCTGCTGGAGCGAAATATGTTCTGTCAGTTTGCACAGGTAGCTGGCTCCTGGCCGACGCCGGGGTGTTGGATGGCAAGCGGGCCACAACTAACAAGGCCGCGTTCAAGGATTGTGTGGTATACAAACTCCCTAGCTTGCTCTCCCGCCGGATCATTAACCTGTACATTCATATATTAGGCAAACACAAGCAAGGCTGTTCAGTGGGTTTCCAAGGCCCGCTGGGTCATCGATGGCAACGTTTGGACGAGCTCGGGTGTGACCGCAGGAACAGATATGGGCTACGCATTTATGGCTCACATAACTGGTCAAGCTTTTGCGACGCACGTTAAGAACATTGTGGAGTTGCATGCCTCTGGGCCGGACGATGACGAGTATGCAGAGGTCTGGGATCTGGTCTGAGCTAGAAGTGGTGTGGTTGGTCTACATACGCTCGCAGCACCTGGGAACGAACAGGGGGTAAACTATGAAATTTATGTGAATTTTTTCGACATGAGCTTAGTGGGAGGGTCACCTGTTTGGCCGGTCTCAATCACGCCGCTTCAGTGGGCATGTGGATATTGAACCAGGTGTCACCCAGCACTTATAATCTTCTTCTCCATCGAAACATCGTGACTCTTTGCGATCAAAAACGCAGGTCCGCGATGCACCTTCGTATGCAACAGGAGGGCGCATACATGCTAGCGAATGGAATTGCAAATTATGCTTGCGCAAGTCAGTTTCCGTATCTGCTTTCGGTGCCAGACAGTATGGTTTGATAACCGTGCATGGTGGTGCACCATGAGTCAGATTCCACGCGAGTCGCATTAGCATTACCTTGCTTGCAAGGTCTCTACAATCCAAAATGAAAACGTCTGATTTGCCCTGTATTTCTATTGATTGACGCTTAATGACACCGTCGTGAAACTTCTCCCTTTTATCCGCCCAACACGGTAATGAGAGCCACGCCCGCAGATCAGTAGCCCACGCCGACAACAATGAATTGGGTATCGAACTTGACGTGCGTAACGCTATAGCCATTATGATTATGAGGAACTGCACTCGCCCGGATACGGCACAAGTCTTACTGTAAACTATAGTGTATGCGCAATACCTATCCAATAAACAATTCTTACTTACGTGAAACATTGTTCCTAGATCCCCGGCTAAGTTCACCCTGAGAACAAAGTTGACGACTGCTTTTACGATTGAGATAGTCGCAAAGCTGGAGCGAGGAGCGTTGGATCGGGCAAATTTTTGATTGGGTCATAATTTTATTGGATTAGAGACATACTAAAGGTTATACGGGGTACGCTTCTATACTAGGTCACATAGCTGAAATGGGAGGCTTCGCCTCGAAACGCTGGGTGACCACAGCCAGTTCGACGCTTAACGAGAGCCACATGCGATATGAATGCGTCCCTAGCCTCTAGTGCGTGCTTTGATTCGGATACTATACGCGTCAAAATACTTACAACATGTCACGTCACAAATGTCAATCTCTGGTGTACTTTTTTCGCTTGTCACACAGGTCGGTTGAAGCTTGCTAACCTGTCACGCATGACGGTATGACAGACTATATGCGCCATGAAGCTTTGGTGCTAGAATCATTCATGGGCCCAAATTTGAAGCTAGTGTGTGTGCTTGCTGTCAAGTAAATAATTCTCGCCTGCATGCAGTAGATAATATTGTTTGGTAAGAATACCAAACCCCGTCGATTAACATACATACATTTACATACAAGGTAAGGATTGATCGTATTGAAATGTTAGGTTCGGGCCACAGCTGTTGTGCTATGCTCAATGTGTCACGCGCCTCGCGCACCCGGGTTTAACGCGATTACCTGAGTTTTTGTCACGCGGCGCAGGCGCCGCGTTGTAAGTATTCTGACGCTTACAGAACGCGTATGCATGGTCATCCGACGACGTACCGTTGGGCGCCCCATGATCCTCGAGTCCCGAGCGAAAGCCCCACAGGTGAGCCGGGCACCAAGACGCGAGCAGGCTGGCAGGCGGGTTGGCAGTCCTGGTGAGAACGGCAACAGAAGGGATGAAGGACGGAACGAATAACAACACGAACAGATGTGTGTGTATGTTGGTTGCAGTTGGCGCACGAATGCACGGGCCAAACCATGTGGCCACAGCCAATGGCATACACCGACCGCATTCACCGCGGTCCCTGCGGCGAGGAAGCTCCTCATTTGTGAGAGTGTAGTGTCGCCTACCACCAAACATGACACTCCCATTGCAGCACCCCTTACAATAACTCGTCAACCGCACTTGATATTGACTCGCGTTAACCGCTCCGTAAAAGATTCGGACTCACCACACAGTGCTCGGAATTAGATTACTGACTTAGCAAGGTCCATGCCGCTACAGCGGCGCTCATTGAGTCACCTTCATTTGGGAATTTATAAAAACTTTGAAATTTACATTAATTGAATGGGTCAACAAGGACAATGGATAAATATCATACTACAGCGGAAAGGATATGGCAAAGCAGTCTGAATTGTTGAGGTAAATTTACAAAACAATGAGGGTGGGCTGGCTACTCGTAGGACGAAGCCCCCACCGATGATATACCGTAGCACTCGTGCCAGCGATCGCCTAGCAAGGTAGAGGGGCCGATGCGAATCGTACAATCAGCGTTGATTACGGTGGGGTTGGCAGCAGTTAGGAACCCAAACGCATGGCGGAGGTCGGGTGGCACCCAGAAGAGCCGCTGCGCGTGCGAGTCGGTTAGCCACCCGTCGTCATCAATGGACCAGTCATCGGCAGATGGACTCGCTTGGGTGATGGCATCTAGATCCCAAATGCGGGTGGTGCCATCAGCCGAGCCGGAGACGATACGCGTACCGTCGGGGAAGAATGCAACTGAGCCAACGCCACCCGTATGTCGTTCGAGTGGACCTGCCGCCATCGTACCGCTCTCCACGTCCCACACCCGCACAGTTTTATCCTTAGATCCAGAGACGACGCGCCTTCCATCGGGCGAGAATGCCACTGAGTTGATAAAGTGGGTGTGACCTGTGAACGGACCATGCAACACTGCACCGTCACTCGCGTCCATCACCAAGACAGCATAGTCATCCGAGCCAGACACGACCCGCGCCCCATCAAGTGAAAACGCTACGCAGTTGACCCAGTTGGTGTGAGCTTCGGACGCCCAGAGCGTGGTGCCGTTGTTGGCATCCCACATTCGGACTCTCTCGTCCCACGAGCCAGAGAAGATGCGAGCACCGTCGGGCGAAAATGAGATCGACGCGACTGTGTTAGTGTGGCCTGTGAATGGCTCGGCGACCAATGCACCGGTGTGCGAGTTCCATAGTCGAATGGTGCGATCTTTGGAACCGGATGCAATTCGGCTGCCATCGGGTGAAAATGCCACCGACTGCACCAAACGGGTGTGTCCCTCGATCGGGCCGACAAGTATAGTGCCGGCTGACGTGTCCCATATGCGGAGGGCGTGATCGCCAGAGCCAGACACGATGCGTGCCCCGTCGGGCGAGAATGCAACCGAGTTGATTGTGCTGGGGTGACCTTTGATTGGGCCGCCGACGAGTGAGCCGTTGTGTGTGTCCCAGACGCAGATCGTGGAATCGTTCGAGCCAGATGCGGCGCGCGTGCCATTAGGGGACAAGATAACGGAGTTAGTGCCGCCAGTGTGTCTCAGCGACTCGGTAACGCCTGTTGCCTCTTGGCGCGCGTCCCATACACAGATCGTATCATCGTCGGATCCGGATAAGATGCGAGTGCCGTCTGCCGTGAACAGAACCGAGTTGATAGCACCGCCGTGTCCCTCGAATGGCCCAGCCACCAGCACCCCGCTCATAGCCTCCCATATCCGGATTGTTCGATCATGTGAACCCGATACGACTCGAGTGCCGTTCGGTGAGAAAGAAACGCACCAGACAGCACCGGTATGACCCCCGAACGGGCCGGCTAGTAGCGTGCCATTCAACATATCCCACACTCGAACTGTCTGATCTCCTGAGCCGGAAGCCAGACGACCCCCGTCGCTAGCATATGCGATAGAATACACGGCATCTGTGTGCCCTTCAAGCTGTCCCCCCGCTATTAAGCTTCGCTGCCAGTCCCAGACTCGGATTACCGAGTCGCGCGACCCAGAGGCAAGGCGCTGTCCGTCTGGTGAAAAAGCAATCGACCATACAGCGCCCCACTGCCCCTCGAGGGGGTCACCGACCGGGGCGCCCGTGTCTGCGTCCCAGACTCGAATGGTGCTGTCTTCGGAGCCGGACGCGAGGTAAGCTCCATCGACCGAGAATGCGACAGAATAGACAGATTCGCTATGGCCGAGAAGCCTTCCGGTGATCAATTGGCCCTTTTCTGCGTGCCAGATGCGAATGGTATCATCGTAGGAACCGGACGCCATGTGGTTATTGTCTGGGGAATACGCGACCGACCAGACCCGTTCTGTGTGGCCAGCCAGCGGTCCTAGGATGCGAGTACCACTAGATACGTCCCAGACGCTCACTTCGTTGTTGTCCGAGCCGGAGACGACACGCCTGCCGTCTTTGGAGAGAGCTAGGGTATTCACGGCGCCCTCAACAGCCCAAGTTGCAAGGGCCGACTTCCTTCTTACCTCCATTGCTGCACCGTCGACTCGTATCAGCCCTTGTGTCTGTGGCCAGTAGGTTTTATGAACCAGGCTTTGCTTCGACGTGAATGGCAGTACGGAAACATAAATGTGCGGGGTGGAGAGCGAGGTGGGGTTGCCGGCAAAGGTAGTGAGAAAGTTGCGTGCGTCATATGTGAAGTCCTGGAGCTCAGTGCTTTCGTCATGTGACTGCATGTTACAGTTAGCAGACTATGTTGCGGGTATACAGCTACTCACCGGAAGCCAGCCCAGTATCTGACTAAGTATGTTTTCCCCTTGGCCAATCCGCCCTCTGAGATTCATCACCTCCATCCAAACGAGCAGGCGTTGCTGCAAGAATGATTCCAGGAGTAAAAGCGATGTATATGTGGGCGAGTTTCTTGTCATATGGTCGCCCCAGTATTGACACGAGTAAAACAGCCCGGCGGGTATTTGCTGGGTAAGTCGATCTTGTAAGCCTGGGACGTCTCTGTCAAAGTGGTATGACGATTTTAGGCCGCATATATTGAACTTCAGCGACCGGCCCATCAACCTGAAGCAATACTCGGCTAAGTATGAATTCTGCACAATTTCGTTGCAATAAAACTGTCCAGCTCGTTTTTCGTTCAGCAGAAAGTCAGGAAACGACGCGTGGAGGGTGGACACCACATCGGTGCTATCCGATACGTGCAGCACGGATTGCAGGGGTTGGATCATGATTTGAACCGATTTTTCATCCGGCAAATTGAGTACCTCACCAAGTGCCGATATCGACAACGGTTCTCTTGCACAGATTACCGTCCGAAGTACTTGTCGCCTTGTAGTCAGCTCGCTCTCTTCATATGTCTTCTCATCTAGTGCATTTGATAGGATAGTAGCGTAGAGCTCGTCAATATCCTGATAGACTTTGTTCGATTGGTCTGGCCGTAGTCCCAGCACCGTTTGTATGCGTTGGGTTGGGTTCACGGATCCTTTGGCAGGTAGAATGTATCTTACAACAGTCGCAGCAAAGATGAACAGGCACCCGGCGTGGGCAGTGAGCAGATCGATTTCGGGGGAGGAAAGGCGAACCGACTTCAACGCTTGGGTGAGGTAGAGCTTGATGTCTGCCTGTACCTGGGACTGCTCAATGTCATGTAACCATATGATTGAACGCATAGCACCGTCGGAAGCTGCCATGCATTCAGAGATCTCGGGCTCCGGTCGGCTAGAGACAAAGAACTTGATCGGAAGGTCGCCTGCGTACTGCAGTAGCATGCTCAGCACGTCTCTGGTTCCATCCACGTCCGTACACTCGTCGAGCGCATCGATCACTATTACTACGTCGGCCGGCATCGCCTCGCCCATCTCCACCAGCGGGCCCAATACAAGCTGCTTGAACTGTGTGCTGATGTTCCGCTTCGCAGTATCCGGGTCGTTCCTCAGCACATCAAACAGTGCCTTTCGGTAGGCATTTGAGTATCTCCCAAGCTGATATGCAATCGTCGGTACAATCCTGTTGACATCGCGGCAGTCAGGCGAGTTGCGGGAGCAGAAGAAACTACCGCCGAGCTGGTACTTTTTCTGCAACATCTCGCAGACCGAGTAGGCGATCGTGGTCTTGCCAGTACCGGCCATACCGTTCAGCCAGTATATCTTTGCCGCGTCTGCTTCGTGAATCCAGGTTTGGACGGTGGTCAACGGTGCTATCCGAGTGCCCTCTGTACATCCCGTACGCTTTGCGACTGAGCTGGAAAGTGCCGCGTTGTAGTAGGCGTCGTATGCTGGCAGGAGGCGCTCGAGGCGGGTATCCTACAAGCGAGCCACTTACTATTCCTGCCGAACTCACATATAGGTCAAGCGAGTGCATACCATTTGTTGCTCCTGAAAAACATCCCAGGTACTCGACGATATATCGACCTGCTGGCTGTTACTCCTTGAGTTGCATGGGCGTTCCAATATCACTCGCCTGTAACTGCTGCAACAGCGCTCCCACCTTGCAGTAGTACTTCAGCACAGCTTCTATATCCTGACACCCCCCGATCACGCTCGTCAGTTCCTCGATAGCCCTGCACTTTCATTCAACTGAGTACGAACGAGGTGGTAACTCTCTGACGGACCTTGCAACGTTAGCGATCGAATGCGGCACATATGATGGGCTTTTTTCGACAACATTCTTCTGGATTAGATTTGCCAGGTTGGTCAGGCGGGACACTACATCTTCATACTCGTGCCGAGTTTGCTCCCCGATCTATTTGATTTGGCCTGGGTCACAAATTGAGGTCAGGCCAAGCTACGAACGTACCTGTATATGGGCGAGACACCTTTCTAGTCCGTTGATTGCCGATTTTATAGGGGGTAGTCCGCTCAGACTGGCCCTCATCGTTCTGAGCGCCGATTTGAGTTCGGTTAACTTGCTTTGCACGGCAGTACTTATGATTGTCTGTGCGAATGGTACGCCCCTCGGTGTGACTTCGACGGGCGTACAGCCAAGTGCGATAGGGGAGCTATGGGCGTGGGTCGATGGGTTCGGTGGGTGTGGACTGGACGCCATTGTAGCCCCCGACTTGACAGTGAGTAGGAGGTGGAGTACGAAAGTATTGTGACCGTAGAGTTGGTAGAAATGGCTGCGACGTCGACAAACTGATTGCCTCCGGATAGCGTGCACGAGGCCAACTTGAAGCAGTCAAAAGAAAGATGACAGTAAAGCGCCCAGCGTACCGAAGTCGGCGATACCGGACTTAACTTGGAAGTGACCTGGAGCGCTCTTGCCCTTCAAGATACGGCAACGCCGGCAGCGCCGTCAAGGAATAGGAGAAATACGGCCGAGTGGTTCGAGCTGTAGTGCGAGTGCCCGCAACGGGCAATCGACAGAGGGTGACATACTCAATGCCAGTCTACAAAACAGTATAGCACGGGTGCTTTAGGTACGTAGTTTATATTATAAATTCACCGCATCTAGCAGCCGTACAATGGCAACTCGTGCATTCACCTGGAACAAAATGCATTATATCTATACCCTCCTGTGAATCACAATTATTTAACGTAGCCTTGTGATCCGACGCCGCGCAAATGATAGGGCAATGAACAAGCTACCAGGTCAGTTGGGATCACTATAGCGGCAAGCGTTAGAACTCGAGTCGAACAGGATGATCACATATAAAGAAAAAGGAACATAAGCTACTGTCGTCCATCACACCGCGCCCTGTACCAGTAGACCTCTGTTTCAGGCTGCTTCGGAATATAGAATAAACGAGGTGTGAGTGCGAGTGCGAGGCGGTGCTTTGCCGGATTGGGATGAACAATTTGGACTCCAAGAGCGTGAGCGAGTGGGTAGCCAACTCTGAGACATGGGTGAGCAAAGGCTGCACCCGACAACAGCCATTATGAATCTGCCACTAATTAATGAGAGGAGAGAGTTACCTTGCTTGTCACATTCCTTGCAAAGTCTCCACAATCCGAAATGAAAACGTTTGGCTTGCCACGATTTTATACTTATTGACGCTTATTGACATCCTGGGGTAACTTCTCCCTTTTGTCCGCCTAGCACAGTAATGGGAGCCACGCCCGCAGAGCTGTAGCCCACGCTGACCACAATGAATCGGGTATCAAAGTTGACGTGCGTAACGTTAGGAACTGCGCCCACCCGGATATGGTATAAATCTTAAGATATAGGGCAGACATAACATTTACCCGACAAATAATCCTTACTTACGATGAGTGAAAATCGTTTCGAGATCCTCTACGAAGTACACCCTGAGAGTACGAAGTTGAAGGCTACTTTTGCAACTTAGATCGTTGCACAGTAGAGTGGCAAGCTTTGGATGGGTGGACACTTCAATTGGGTCAAGATGTCATTGAATTGGAGACATACTATAGGTTATGCAGGATACGCTCTTATACTTAGTTAGATAGTCGAAACGGGAGGCTTTGCTTCGAAACTGATAGATGGTCACAACAGACCCGGCCCGGCGCTTAGCAAGATCCATATGTAATATACATACGCTCCTTGCCTCCAGTGCATGCTCTGGTTCGGGTGCGCATATATGGCTATTCGACGACATGTAGTCAGGCACCGGGATGGGCGAGGGGAGCCTGAGAGAAAGTGATGTGGGTGAGTCGGCCACCAAAACGCGAGTAGGCACGCGGGCGGGCGGCCAATTCCGGCGAGAACAGCTACAGAAGGGATGGAGGGAAGGTCAAATAACCACACACGTCGATGTATGCGTATGGTTATTATGGTTTGTGCATGGGTGTGTGAGCCAGGCGACGTGACAGTGGCTGGCGGTGGGCACCAACTGCGTTCACCAGGGTCCTTTGTCAGCCAGGTGGTGGTAGATCACTGGCATCGTCTTTACCAGCTTTGCACTCGGAGCGGTGGGTGAAAGAATCAATCTCTGCGATCATGTCAGAAATCCCGAGCCTCTCTCTTGCCGTCGTGCTCTTCCCCAATGTCACAACTCTAGACTACCAATAGGTGCTCATTTCAACATCACAAACTTTAAGCTTACCTTCTTACTCGATTATAGGTCCTATGGAGCTCATCGGGTCAGCGGGAGTGAATCACGCCTGGCCTTCGATAAGCGCGCTCCCCGACTTTCCTCGGCCATAAACACTTTTCGAGGTCGACTACCTGGTAGATACTCTTGAACCTGTTCAGCCGGGCTCTGGACTTGGGGTGGTACCCACTAAGTCGTTCAGTCGAGTGGGCCCGAAGCAATGCAATTCGACGTTATTGTAGTGCCGGGTGGTAAGCTCGGTAGTATTCGGTCATGGGTGACTGATCTCTCAACCAACAACCCCCTGCAGGATTTGGCGCAGACCCCGAGCTAGTCTCCAAAGCGACGGTGGAA
Organism: Ceratobasidium sp. AG-K; assembly: GCA_037039685.1. NCBI lineage: Eukaryota > Fungi > Basidiomycota > Agaricomycetes > Cantharellales > Ceratobasidiaceae > Ceratobasidium > Ceratobasidium sp. AG-K. The sequence continues at coordinate 1,068,381 of JAWNGF010000013.1, read as the reverse complement.
TTTATCAAAAATCAAGGATCCAAGGCCAAGTACGTTCTATCAGTTTGCACTGGGAGCTGGCTACTGGCTGGAGCGGGGCTGCTGGAAGGAAAACGGGCTACTACCAACAAGTCCAGGTTCAAAGCGGTCCAAGTGAGGCACCTGTCGATGTTTTCTAGTTTGCTACCCGCCAACTCACTCCACCTGCAGGAGAAGACCAGTTCGGCTATTCAGTGGGTGCCGAAAGCCCGATGGGTGGTGGATGGAAACGTGTGGACCAGCTCCGGCGTGACGGCCGGCCAAGATATGGGGGTTGAGTTTCTCAAGACAGTCGCCGGAGAGGCCTTCGCAGTTGCGCGTGCGAACGCAATGGAGCTTAGGGCAACGCATGCCGATGACGACGAATTCGCCGCCACCTATGGCCTCGCTTAGGACGTGTATAACTACCGTAACTACAAAATTACAAAACCAATGCAATAAAGATTATTTTTGATTGGCCTTCATGGCTGCACGTCACTTCAAAAAAACAGCGACCTGTTCGGCGATAGTGCTACAACCTCCAACTCTTACTCGCCGCTCTGCAAATGATGACCTTACCCCAGTCTTATCTCGCTAGTTCTTTCGTCACAGCGGCTTTCCTGTGCGTGGCAAATACTTCACTCAATACTGACAGTAGTGTACAGTCTAGCACGTCTGCCGCAGCGTTGACAACCGTTGATCTAGATGCGCACCAGACTAACCTAAACGCGCGCCACATAGAAGCTCGGGGCAGTGATATTCCCGAAGATCGTTGCCCTGGACCTTCACTATGTGTCTGCCGTATCGCCGAACGGCTGAGCATCACGAGACTGTAGACCTGAACAGGTCCGATCAAGGTTCTGAAGTTCATGTCCAAAGGCCCCGAGCGCAGACTGCTGCGGCTTAACCGTAATGCTTCTCACGAGTTCGAAATCAATTTTCTGGGTGAATCGCCGGATACAATGATACTGGTCAGGTCTGTAGTACCTGCTCGGGATCTGCACTGGAAGTTGGATGTTGGCTAATGCTGGAGTACTGGGTGGAAAGAACGCTACGACAAACAAGAAGTCATTCTTGGAGATCAAGGTAGGTAGTACTACACCAGTGAAAATACGACGTGGGTTGACTTGGGACTAGAATTCAACTAGCACAAGCATCAACTGGATTCCGAGAGCTTTGTGGGTCGTGAGTAACACCACATGAACGACCTCTCTGGGGTATTCGCAGCCACGGACATGACATACATGTTCATTCAGCACTTGGTCAGTTCGGACTTTGCAATCAATGCTCGTAACACCGTCGAACTGAGGGTCGCCGCAGACGACGGGTTTGTGGAGGTGCTCAGTCTGTTGGACTAGTGTGTGGTTTTGTGAGACGAACGCGGCATGGTTTGGGATCTATATGTGCTTAGCATGAATATACGTCGTGACTTTCTTGACATGGGGTGCTAACCGCGAGGTATTTTATAACCCACAGCCTAAGATGCACGCCAAGACCCTATTGGTGGCTACGTCGCGTTCTCGATCGTGAACATCAGCAACGGAACCGAGAGTTTTGATTACCGCTCTCACAGTGAATAATTGCGAGCCCCTAGGATCAATAGCAATTTTGATCGAACGTTCCTGTGACGTCTCTGGATTGTCAGCACAAAAGTTAGCTCAAGCCATAATAGTTCACGATCAGCATGCATTCCCCGATTGCGGTAAGCTTGACGTCGCTCACGTGGGTGTTGTGTTTGAGATATTGGCAATATCTCTTTCTCGCCTTACCATACACACCGAACAATGGATAGAAGTACTCGACATTCACGACAAATTACAGCAACCCACCAGTGGCATGAGCGCACAGCGCGTCTTTTACTACCAAATCTGTATTCACCCGCTTCCCGAACTGCCTAACACCGACGCCCCAAATATCTCGCTACCAACTAGCCCCGCCTCGGGGTTAGATAGCGGTACGGGTGCCTAGCATCTAGACTATTCGAGGTCAAAAGACATCATTGCTCTTCGGCGCGACGTTCATCGGACCGACGCTCGGCAGTATATTAAGATGGGGCCCAGCGCGATTCTCCTTCATCATCACATTCGTTCGTCTCTCTTTACACTCCAAACATAACACAATGCTCTCCTTTGCCAAGTTCTCAATTGTCGTTCTCTCCATCATGTTTGCCTTCCTCCAGGTTTGCCAGGCCCAGAGCTACCCGACTTGCAGCCAACGTGGGTACCTCTTTTGGTCACTCATTCATCAGCTAACCTTTTAGTCTTTGATTAGCCTGCATCGGAACGGCGCCTATGGGCTCGTGCTCCGCCACGGACAACGCGTGCTTGTGCGCTAACGAGACATTTGTCCAAGGCACATACGCCTGCTTCCAATCTTCGTGCTCCAATGCGGATGACCTAAGGGCTGCCTACAACACTGCCGCTTCTATGTGCAACCAAGCTGTATGTGTTTTTCCAAGTTGACAGTAACCGCTCTAACAGGATCGATGACTTTTATATAGGGCGCTACATCTGTGATTGTTCCGCCACCTCCTAAGCGCACCCTCATCCCGGCACGCCGTGCATATCCCTTTGCGGTCCGCCGCGTTTGAATATTCGCTCTGAGCGAATTAGTGCGCTTGGCAAGTTGCGAGGTTGGGAGCCTGGATATTGCCATATGGCTGAATATCGCCACTGGAAGTTGTGTGGTTGCGTTCTTTCCCTGGGTTCGTGTTTGAGACTTGTATTTCTTCGCAATTTGCGACCACTTCGTTCTCTATTTTGGTTGGTACAGTTTGTTCTGCCGATCCGCCTTCGTTCTCTTGATCCACCTTCGTTCGATGTTTCTGTGACTGGACGTGCTCTCTGTGTTGTGATTCCTCGTGGCTCGAATACATGAATCTCAGCGAGATTTGTGAGATATTCAAAATACCCCTGTGCGTGATGGAGATCTCCAATTCGCCAAGATAAATCGGATTATAGTGGCAACTGGGCAGCACCGGCTTAGTCACCCAACTCATCAATACCTGATCGTGAGTGTCTGCTAGGTATCCCACGATGTGGTCTTCATGTAGCCTAACGGCAAACCCGGGCATTCCTTCTCACACGTTAGTGGACGGGGATTCAGAACTAGTCTTGTAACTGGGCATCAGAACTAATTGCGTCTTCAGGAGGTGTCCGCGGCTCGGGGTACTCGGGCATGTTAGTCGGTTTGATACGCGCTCTGAGAACGGCTCTGGCTAGCTTCAGAAAACCTGCGAAGTCGCTCGCCTCCGGCTGACCCTTGTAATTCAGCTCGTATTACTGCTTCGTATTCTCGTGTGACGCTACTCCCTCGACACGCTGTAATGCAAGAAGCGGTCGCAGCTGCTTTCGCCATCGCGGACACTGTCGCTGTTGCATGTGCTACAGGTCTCTCGAATGCAATACTGCCCACTACCGATGATGCCAAGCCCGAATACAATGATTACTCACTGGTTAACTCGGAGAGATTTCTTGCATAAAACCTGCTTGAGCGTATGCACCAATGTCCTCAAGGAACACAAGTCCCCTATTCGACATGATCTCTACTGCATCTTTCGGCATTGTTTTGGCATCGCTGCTGAGCGCAAGCACGGCATCCGCAAAGCCGAGTCTTACTTTGAGCACCTTCGGTACTGTCTTATTTTTCTTACTCCGGACATCGATTTTGTTTCTGACTTGGATTTATATTTCTGTCAGGTCCTGCGTCGGTTGCTGACGTTTCGGCGCTTAAGATAACCACATCCATCAAGAATACCGGAACCGAGGCCTTGCGCCTGCTCAACGACCCGAACTCTGCTCTCTCTACTTGGGAGACGGATAGCTTCCAGATTGCCCGGGCCGAGTCTAACCTAGTTAGCAGCCCATCGCTCAACTTTACTGGTATCCGCGTAGGTGTCTCGTACCTCCTGCGCACGGTCACAGCTCACCTCGCATCGAACAATAACAGGTCAAGTACAGCCCCGCAGCTGCTATTAAGGCTGGAAATGCCGAGTTGTTTACCACCATCGCACCTGGTGCTACGTTCAATGTCACTCATAGCTGTTAGTGGCGGTTTCGTTGCGCATGAGATCATCTGACCAATGGTTCATTGTCAGTGGCATCGACCTATGACTTCAGCGGCAAGGGCGGTGGAGCTGGAAAGTACAAGCTCAGGGCTTCGGCCCGGGCGCGTACCTTCCTCTCTGTAGGCGCCGACGGTAGCATTACTCCCCTCGAGGCAACGGAGGAAACAGTCGCGGAGGTCGCTGTCAGCGGCCGCCTCTCTGGTCCTAGGCTGCAGCCGGGCGCCCGTGGTGCGGCGCACGGATCCGGGGCTTTCCAAGAAGGAAAGTCTGCTTCAAAGCGCGCATTGTTCCGTGGATGCAACAACGATCAGATTGGACAAATCAACAGCGCGGCCGCCAGCGCGGATAACATGGCTCATGGTGCTCACGGGTACGTCTCTGTACCGATGCGATAATCACCAAATAAGGTTCTCACGCCCGGTCTGTCTAGGTTCTTGCGTGATGGGCCTTGGGGTACCAGGCGCTACACCGAGGTTTGTGCGCTTGGTATTTAGACCTGACTCTGCCCCTGACGTTGATGCCGTCTAATGTAGTGGTTCGGAGCTTGGGACTCAGGCCGTTACAACACCGTTTTCAGGCACTTTGATGTAAGTGATACGACGATTTTGCACGAACTGCTTGACTGACCCTGTGGCTGGTAGGCTATCCGTTTCAACCCTCCCACCTTCAGCTATGATTGCACGTGCACCGATAATGTACGTTTTCTATCCCCACGTACATTCACAAAAATCTAATGTGCTCGATTAGGGTATCTTCGCATACGTGATCATCCCCGGCCATTTCAAAGAAGTCTACCTCTGTACGTTTACCAGCGCTTCCCTAGTCGATTTCGCTACTAAGTTTATTGACACAAATGCTAGGCGGAGCGTTCTGGAGGGCACCGCTCGAGGGCACAGACTCAAAGGCCGGAACCATCATTCACGAAGCGTCTCACTTCCCCGAGTACGCTGGAACCGCTGATCACGCATACGGCCAAGGTGCGGCCCGCGACCTCGCCCGCAACGACCCGGGCCGCGCGGTTATGAACGCAGAGTACGTCTGGTACACATCAATGAAATACTGCATGAGTAACTGATTTCTCTCCCCCTACAGCTCACACGAATACTTTGCCGAGAATGTGCCGTGGCTGGGCCAGTAAGCGATGGTATACTTCCTATCGCAGCGGCGGAAAATCGGTGGCATATCCTGTAACCTGAAATACAGTAACTTGGAATACATAACATCACTATGGATCTATTCTCCGTTCTACTGAGCGGTGTTTTACGCTGCGAGTGTGGTCGCTGGAAGCACCAGGATCTTCATAACTCCTATATATTTGACATACGTACACTCAAACCCCGTTATAACCGGAATCTAATTCACACGGGCGGTTTGGTAGTCACCAATTCCCCGGTTAGCATAGCGTCAAGCGAAGAGTAGCCGCAGGCAGAGAGAAGAAAGTCTCCAACGCTCTGCAAGAATGGAGACCAGTCCCCATTGTCGTTGTCCATAACGACTACATCCAAAATATTGGTCTCGTCCTGGTATGTCAGCCCGGCTTTCGCTTCGGGGGAACGCTTGTGGAAATATTCAAATATCTCCATTCTGAAGACCGTAGAAGTGGTCCATCGGGCGGAACGCCTCGCGACAGGCGTTGCTCCGCTACGAATACGCGAAACCCAGGCATCGGATTCTTTATCTGGTACGTGAACTTGGGTCGGGTCGGGTTTGGTATTACGCTGCGCAAGGACAGTATACTTGTCCGAAGCGTTCAAAGAAGACACGAATGACGACAACCGGGAATCAGACCATCGCTAACAGAATATCAGATATAGACCGTCATCGATATCGACGGGACCGACCATTCTCATGTAAATCCAATGGCGCTCCTCATGCTCGCTATACGTGGCCTTCATTCCATGAGTCTTGATAAAACAAGGCCAATCAACCCAAGATATATGCGCTCAGTTTCTGAAACTTACCTTGGGAGTAAACTTTTTGAGCTCAAAGCGCTTTGTCTTGCGATTATCGGCCACGAGCCACACATTGAGTATACGCATTGTAATTTCAGGGGGAGAGCATTGGTCCTGCCAGCGTGGGAACCGAGGAACTGCACCGTCCGGAAGGCAGGCAGGAACTGGCACGCCCAGACGCAGTGCATCTTCATGACACCCTCCAACAAATGCAGATCGTCGAACTTGTAGGGCCTCTTCAAATGATCGAGACACACCAAGAGCGCATCCAGCGCACGCCACCTAATACAAAGCCCGGTTAATCCATGTATTTTAGGGTGCATTACAATTGCAAACACACCAATTGATGCATCGCGTCCCAGGCAACAGCCGGCATTGGTCGAACCCACGTCTTCTCAAAGACCCAGCCTCCAAGCAGAGGAATGCAATTTTCGTTTATCATTCCCCCTGGTCTGAACGTATCCGCAACTGCGCTCCGAATGAGCTCGGCTGGCATGCTTTCCCCTCGGACAAACGGTAATTTCTTGACTAGACGTTCGAGCTCCGATTGGGAAAGTGCATTCGAGCGGATAAACTTGGCTACAACCCACGCGCTCGATGGCTGGAGATGATTGGTATGCTGCATAACCTGGGGGGTAGTACTATCCGGTTCGTGCTCCCAAGTGCGAACGCGCACAAAAAGTGAGGGCGAGCGAGCAATTGCACGTCTGAAAAAGGTGGCAAAGACCTCGGCACGGTGTGATGTGCCTGGAGGGGGTAATTGGTCAACTCAAAGATATGCTTGTCGGGTCGAGTGACTTGCCACTTCCTAGTTCCGGTTCAAGAAAGGTGCAGAGACGTTGGACAACCGTCTCCCGTTTCTGTGAGTCCCGACATACAGTCTCGTCTGGGCAGTCCGTACTCTGGCATCCAGCAGGGTCCTCCTGCGTAGGTTGTTTAGATTTTGACTTGGCCTTCGACTTTCGGCGCTTGGATGACGGACTAGGCGGAGGCGTCAGCAGTGTCTGACCCTCGTCTAGGGCCCGATTCGGTTCTGTACATGGATCGGAGCCGGTATCAGGAACGCCCATCTGAGAAGCCGCGGCAGTTTCCATGCCACAGCCTGCCGAACTAGTATTGGAAGGTGGTGGCGCGTTTTGGACCCATTTCGCACGTTCCTTTTGCAGTAACAACTACAAAAAATAGATGCATCAGTAGACTAGTGGTCGCGAGTTGGCAAAATATATACCTCGTATCCTAGTTCATCGCATTTTTGCATAAAATCTTCTAGTCCCGATATCAACGTGCGTCTGAGATGGTAGTAAGTGCAAGAAGCTCCCGGCCGGTCGGAATCTTGGTTATCTTACAGAAAATCAAGATATTGCAAGTGCCCGGCATCCCCACCACCGTAGAATGCACTGTGATGCCGTACGCGAGTGTCCAATGCCCTGGCGAAAGGGTGTTAGACGACCCGTGATAAAGTTGTATACCAATACAGTTGGTTTATTACCTTGTTGCCAAAACCCACTGACTTCGTGCTTCGGCGTACCAAGTACGGAGCCCATCGAGGGTCGCCATGGAGTTGGCCCGGTCTTTGAGCACCAGTGATCGGGCGTTGAACACCGCCTTACGGAGGGCCATATCGGACTCTAAAGCGGTTGTGTGACGCTTGTACAATTTAAGTAGCTTTCCTTCAACCTCTTCATGGATGCTAGGGCCAGTGGAGTAAGCTCTCGCCATATGAGCCTAGGGCAGAAAGCTTATTTTGATTACTAACCTGCACCACTTGGACTCACGTTCCGCTCGGCGAGTGCATCGAGTATCATAGGGATAGCGAGCGGAACAGGTCCGCCAAACTAGGGAATGGGTAGAGGTCGGACTCGACATTCACGCTTCAAACTATCGGACAGATGAAAGTGGGATGGATTGGATTCCCTAGAAGTAGCATAGTAATATCTCAGATGATGCGAAGTACCGTACCAGTCGCGTCATTGAGCTTGCGAGCGTCGATTGGTGCACGTGACCTTAACGATCTTGAATGGCCAGTGAGGCACCTCACAGTCGAGCATTTCAAAGAAATGCGAGCCAAGTAACGTGCGAACCCGCTCAGTGAGAGATTCGAAGATTACATACAGATGCTTCATAATCTTGCTTTACGGTCAAAGTTGTTGCTCCATCATTGTAACTTGAAATAAGACTTAGATGTGTAATGCAAAATGTATTGGGCCGGGTTCAACCGATTGTTCAACGTGGGCTGCTTGTGGCTCGATAGGAACGCCATAATTGCAAACCCACTTAATTCGCCATTTGATATGTGAGGATCAGGTTGTTGAGGTCATCAGATGTGATCAAACCAAGGCACGTAGATCGTCATGCATTCGTGGGCAAATTATTTATCCAAATAACTCCTGATCGTGGGGAGACCCATACATGGCAAAATTCCAACTCGCCGGCTGTTTCCAGCCTGTGGCATCATATATTAGAAAGTGTATGCAGCATAGAACGTTATAGAGCGAATACCTTTGATTTCAATTTTGAGGGATTTAGCAACCGCATTAGCCATTGCATATGCGTCGGGGACGTTGTCCCCTTCGGCTACGTATTGCACTAGTGCAATACGTGGTATAGCCCCAGGTGCGATTAGAAGTCGCCGCGCAAGGCCAGTGCCAGGAATAATTTGGTTCTCCGTTTCCTTAGCTTCCAGAGACTGGCCCAGAGACGGTAACTCTAACAGGTTAGCCAGTGGAGTCGAGGTTACCAGATCCTGTGTCGTGTCCTTGCCTAGAATATGATAATGTATCGAACTGCGGACCAGTGTGATCAACAACTATTGGGAAGTCTCAGCTTGATATATACGTTACCCCATTTGGGCATCCGTCCGAGTTGATTGGTCTGACCCAACCAAGAACAAGATGGAGCCAAATCCGTTGGTTTGTAACGTATCGAGCAACCTGGGAACGAATTCTGCTTTGCGATCCTGGGACATAGCAAATATGAATAATGCAACCCAACTCCTGGGCTGAGATTCGAACCTTGAGAACTGGCGAGCGTTGCTGGAGAACAAATACGTCTCCGCTCGGAAGGCCAAAGACTACGCGAAATGAGATATGGAACGATGGAGTACAAGTATTGGACATACGTTCCATCGGTGTGGAGATACTCGCGGTGGTCAGACCATCTTGCCCACCAACCGCCGGTACATAATAGCTAGGGTCGAAGATGCCGATCTGACGTAGCGCTAGCGTATGAATCAGGAGATCTGCGCAGAGCTGTGAGACGTTGCCTGCGGACACAACTGGCTACTGGAGCATGAGGCTTGGCCCTAGCGTATAGAGAATACACGTACTATAATTATAACTGATGCCTTGCTAGCTTGGAGTCCTGGCCCATCCGCTGATAACCTGAAAAACGGACGATCGCCCATGGTAGATCGATTGTGGAGATAATGGGCGCTTAGTTGGTGGCGGTGTTGTTGAACCAAGTTGTTCACGACGACCAGAAGCGAACTTGTCCTTACCTCCAGCATTGATGACGATTACTACTGTTCCTTGGGATCACCGGGAGATCACCGCTACAAATACCACGTGGATTCCATTAAGACCCACGTGGACGGCAAAGTCAGAATGCTTATACCCACCGTAATTACTTATGTTGCGTTGACGCCGGTTGTCATCTCTACTCGCTCTCCAACTCGACTGCCACGACGACGACGACCCATGAACTCATATTCCTTATCGCCTTGACCATCTTTGACCTAGTTTGACAACCAAACGGAGCTCCAGTACGCCGATCCAAACCATGTTCCTAGGCTAGGGGTGATTCTCCCATATCTCGCGGTTTTTGGCGCAAGTAGGCACCATATCGATTCAATGATGCAACCGGACCTAATTCTTGACCTTGTTATATCTCGATGATCTACAATGCCAGGGGTCGCGACCAGGTGGGGCCAATTACTGGATTTACTATGAACCGATGGCTCTACTGCCACGCGAGATTTCATCACTTGATTGTTTCGAGCACGACTCCCAGTATCAGGGCGAGTTTGGACTAGCCTACGGGTTCAACTGTTCGTTATTAGCTTTATGCTCGATTTTGGCTCACTCTGACCCAAATACACGGAAGAGCGTCCGATTAGCTGGGTTTGGCGACAATACTCTTAGATCAGGTAATTGTCATATCAACCCATTCAGGAAAATGCTTGTGGTCATCGTGACATCCACTAATGAGAGAAGCGACATTTCGCGAGTCCCGTCTCCCTCATCCCGTTCGTAGATCCCCCTCATATCATCATCCAGCGCATTTCCTTTGTCTCAGTCTGATACTGTCGGCATTTGGGTCGCAGTGATATGGAATATCCTCTTTCCGTGAGATCTCGTTCATTTACAAGTCCATACTTGCTTTGACGAGCATCCTCATAACGTCCCACGCATACCCACCCCAGACATCAACTCGTACGAGGGTCATCGAATCTTTCGACCATGGTTCGATGGCCTAGGCATTCCGGAAACCAGCCCTCGCTCGCGTGGCATAGAAAGGCAAAGCCACGCGAGATGACTCTATCTCCAACAAGCATCTCCCCCTCGGTCTGATTCAACTTAAGAAGCGCCGTTGCAACACCAACTCGCATATTACACAATACTTGATCTGTACCTGCCATTCCTGTCATTCACACCACTGACTGCATAGCTCGTTGCTGCCTTCTAGCTCCAACTACTCTTTACATCCCGTCGTTCGCTTATTTAACTCTGAATCTTTCTCTTGTATCGGACTCTGCTCCATGACTACTCGCTACTGGGACGAGACTACTGGCGGAGAGGTTCACCTCGTGCACTCTTCCCAAGGAGGCGACCGTTCACGCTCGTCTGGTTATGACTCGGACTCGTCAGTGGCCTCGAGCAACTCCATGACTACTATTGGCTCCGACGAAGCTGGAGGTAAGCGCATTCACACACCAACTCGAACTGCCACTCACTCTATGCAGAGTATTTTCGCGAGATACATGGTCGCCGGTTCCCCGTGGCTGATAATCTCCCGCTGACGTTTCCCGTCGACAACGACGAACTCTTGCGTTTCGACCTTCAGCACGCCAGCATCAAACTACTCATGGAAGGAAACCAATGGCGCCCTATTGCTGAAGCCCTCGCTCCCGTAAGAGGTCGGCGAAGACGTGTGCTGGACATATGCACAAGGTCTGGAACGTGGTGAGTCTTCTTGTTTGAGTGATTCAACTTTAGATCTGACATTGCATAGGGTCAAGGAGCTTGCCTCTGAGCGGCCGGATGTCGACTTTGTTAGCGTGGACATTGCCCCGGTTGCACCCCACACCCCCAACGCGAATATAGAGTTTGAGGTGTACAACATTCTCGAAGGGATTCGAGCCCCAGATGCAAGTTTCGACATGATACATTGCAGGGCTACAATGACGATGGTGAGAATCAGAACGATTGTAACTTTTTTCCCTGGACTTGATCGATCACCATGCCACAAATGGGCATATGCCGTTTTCACCTGCTCTTCCCAGCGTGGTCGAATGTTTGAATCTTCGTGCTGACACTCCCGATTTGCAGTTCCGAGACTATCGAGCGTTTCTTCCAGAAATTCGCCGCGTCCTCCGCCCAGGCGGACTATTCCTTTTCTGCGAGCATGAACTTGAAATATTCGATGCATCCGACCCGCAGCTCGTCCGACCGGCAACTAATGCGCCTGGCCTCACCCGATTTACTAGGCTTACAAGGCGGGAATTCGAGCGCCAAGGAATTTCTATTCGTGCGCCTACTCAGATGTCGGCCTGGATAGAGGAACTTGGTGGGTTCCATGCGCCAACACGCGATATGCGAGCGTTCCCCAACGGGCCGTGGCACCCTCATGCGCTAATGCATGACGTGGGGCTGATGACTGCACGCGTCTGGAAGGCGACGACGTTTAGTCTCCGCCCAATGATGCAAACCTTTGGTACAGCGCTCCAGGATTGCGAGACCCTCACCCAAGCCGTGCTCCGTGATCTTCGCGATCCAAATATCCAGACGGTTACCAAGTTCCATATGATATCGGCGCGTCGCAGTGGTTAGATGCATTCCCTAAATTGAATACTGAAGATAGAATTTCGTTCTTGATATTTATCTTGCTGCCGTGTTTATCACTAATGTATTTGTCTGCTGTTTTTAATCTCGGACTTTGACTGAACTTCCTAAACGGACTGTACATAGACTAATCTTTATTGCTGATTGAATTATATGTTGGGACAAACTTCGGGTGCGTGAGTTGGCCACCTGACGAACCAGCTCAATACTCCGAGCGCTTCAAATGCCCCGGCCACTACAACGCCCTGCTGGGGATCTATCGAATCGATCCTTGGTGATTCTAACTGTTATCAGGCATGTGATTGAGATCCCGTTGGACGCCACAAGGGCACCGTCGTAGCATCACAGCCGGTTTCCGGAGGTTGTCGGCACTGCCAGTTACAAACAGTGGACCAATATGCGGGTGTATGCGTGGCTTTGGTGTGATTTTCAGGAGGCTGTTTCATTGCCAAATGTTTTATGAATTATCTATCGTCTCGACCCTGCCCGAGAGAACGTAGGCTGCATAATTCCCGGCTTCTCCCGACCACTCAAATACAGTCGAACGTTGCTTCGGCGTAAATAAATACCAAAAAGCAGCTCAAAAAAGAGCCCCACGCGGGGCTCGAACCCGCAGCCTTGAGATCACATGATCGTGTGCGACACCCGCCGAGCGTAAAAGTCTCACGCTCTACCGATTGAGCTAGCGGGGCTCATTGACCTCGGTCTTTATGGGCTTCCTAGCCGGCCAGCAGTACGGCATTAATGCTCGACTGATGCGCCAAGGTTCCACGTACGCATTAGGTCGCTTGCCAACCGCGCCCAACTGTTGCAGGATTATGTCTATACATCCCCCCAAATCCGTACCTCCCCAATATTGCGCAGTTTGGCGAGGGCGTGGACGGACCGCCTGAGCGATCAACTCGGCGTTGGAGGTCAGGGATTTGCACCCTTCACCTATCTTGATCGGAGAAGTGACACACTCTGGGATAATAATAGCCTTATATGCAGGCGTTGAGCCCACCATACCGTTTCTCCCGCCGAAGGAGCATTCTTACATATCCAATACAACTTTCAACTGCTTAGAATTGAGTGCCACACAGCGTACACCTTTCCGACTAGGGTCTCCGCCTCGGAACGGCTGTGTCCGCGCCGCGACAATAAAACTTAAATTGAGGGACGAACAAATTCCTATCGAGAGTAAACAGGGTCAAGCGGAATGAAATCACCATTAAATTGAGCCAATTACATCGCAGAAAGGAAACGTCTCGTAACTATCGAGAGTGGAATCAAACCGAGCTCCAAAAGATTGTTAGAATGCAGGAACAACTTGACAAAATCGAACGAGGCATGTCCAAGCGGTCAGGTTAAACATGAGGTACTGGGCGCACAACATCCGGGTATCTCTCGCGAATCATCTACAGAGCCCAAAGTTTCATTAGTGAATTCAGCAGATATTGAGACAACGTTTGGCTAACCTCAAACAGTCCTGGTGAACGTTCGGCCAGTACATGCGGGTCCTCCCCAAGTCCAACGAAACTGGAGAAAGGCGAGGGTCAGAGAACCTTCACGGTACTGATTGCTATGCTTACATGGTTGATACACCCGCCTCGATCGTAGATGCAAGCGTCAACGCTAAGGGAGCCATTGTCAGCCGGACCGCGTGTTCCACGGGATCAATCAACCTACAACACTGCAGGCCAATAACAAAGGCAAACAGCAATACGGGTGCAGTGTATTGCCCATCAGCGTTGTATGCGGGGTTGGTAAGCCTGAGATACACATAGGCAAACAAACTGCATAATAGGCCGACGAGATATGCACCCCATGTCATGGCTAATTAGGGCGCAGGTCGCATGCGTTAGAGTCGGTATTTTCGGTGGAGTGACGGCGTACCAATTCCAGTAAGTGAATCGTTGATCAATGCATCAATGCCGCGATCTTTGAAAAGTCGCCAAGTGTCCTTGGCAGCAGGAATGTATGGCTTGCCATAAAGAGCTAGAATCGAGTTGCGGTTAGCCTCATTGACCACGAGAGTAAGGTGAAGAGTGTCTCCTGATGCAGAGTGCGTTACTCACCAATTTCAATGTACGCGTAGCGGTTGAAATACTCGACCATGGATTCAATGCATCCAACAAAGCACGCGGCACAGCACGCCAACGCTGCCTCGACAGCTATCACAAGGTAAAATCAATACACTGGAACCGAACAAACGATATCCAATTGCTTACGACTACCACTCTCGGCCGCATTAGCACGGATAGAGTTGAGGATAATACGCAACAACTCGAGCAGAGTCACAATCAGGGAGCCAAACGCGATCGAACCCAACGACAGGGTCGAAGCGCGAACAAACGCTGATAATGAGGGATTCTTGGGCTATAAATTTATGAAATTATAAGGCCTTAAACAGTCGAGTAGAATTCGAACGCACCATCATACCCATGTTGCTGGGCCCAAAGTAATACCAACCACCGTACGGCCCACCAGCCATCGTCGCGAGGCAAACGTTCCCAATCACTTGAGACGTCCAGAGATAGGAGAACAGTTCGAAAAAGATGAGGCCAGTCACGGTTCCAGACGAGCATGACGTGCCATTTCCGCATGCTTAGGACGAAGGTCAATTCGTAACCCCAGACCATGAGAATTATCAACTCACTGCTACTGTTAGGCGTCCATTTTGCGTATGTAGCAACGGCTGTGAATACGAACCAACTGTATTGGTGAATCCGTGATTAGTACGACGTGGTTGAGGAGAGTCTAGTCCCACTTACACACTAAGTAGTGCTTGCACATCAGGCCTGAAAATGCTACAATGTATACGCTCTTGTGGTGCTTTGAAACATCCATAACCACCTAAACATGGGATAAGTATCGAATAAGTCCTGGGCCTCGATGCAACGGTGCAAGGGATTCAAGAACCGTCCCTCCAACGTGCAGTTCCCCATTCCAGAAATACCGACAGTTGGGAGAAAAAGAATGGCAGGAGGTGGCCAGGTAGCCAGGGACAACAAGGAAAACACTAGCACCATTCCTCAATCGCTGCAGTGCGTCCCGCAAATGCTATTCCCAATAATAATGTGATGATTGATGAAATGAAACTCACTTGTAACATAAGGCTCGCTAGCGGAATACGACTTCGCATCCCAAAGTAGGCCAGAATCCCGAATACAGCGATAATAGTAAATATGATTGCCCCTGAGTAGTATTTTGTAATCCAATAATATACGGCTATGGCTAGAATCGAAGTCCCGTTAATCGGATCGTATTAGTGAGGGTTTAAATTGCATACCAATGTTGGCAGCAACGCTCAATACCAACGTAATTTGCAGGATGACGCTCGTAAATGCTCGAACGAGCATGAGGTAGATTGTGGAAAAGACGAGTGCCGCTGCGGTAACGAGTAATAATAGGTAGACGGTATGGCTGATCAGATGAAAGGTTAGATAGGGGATCCGAACAACAATTTATTGTGGATTCCTAGTCAGCAAATAACCAGCAAAAGAGATGTCTTACACGTACCTGTTCAGAGTAACGTTTGTCCCTCCTTGGCGGCTACCCCCAACGCCTCCGCTAGATAAAGCGCCGTTCGAAATCCAGCTGTTAAGGGCAATACCAGACACAGCAGCAAATCCAAGGAACTGTCGGATTTAGCTTCAGTGGGGTTTTGAGCTCAAGCAATACCAGCACGCACCTGAGCGATAAACAAAATCAAGAACGGAATATCATTGATTCTGCTCTTGGGTTTGAACCGTTTCACCATATTCATCCGTTTTGGCCTTGTATTCACTAAAACCAACTGGAGGGGGATTGGGCTGAGCGTATGGTTGGGAGGGCGGGGGGTACTGGCCACCAGCCCCTTGCCACTGGTTGGGACCAGCATTCCACTGGCCGTTGTTGGGCCCATATCCTTGTTCATTATGGCCGCCACCTTGATTCCAAGACATGTCTAGGAGTCACCGAGTGTCCTGGGGGGTTGAGGTAGGTGTTGAGAGAAAATGTAAACAGGAGAGTCTGACGGGTTGGAAGCTTTGAACCCGATAGGTGACGTCAACTGCCGGCAATAGTTTCGTTACACTCGGCGAACTGTTGGTTTCACAGCGCTTGGCGAGGGATTGTAGTTGGAGATATCGTCAGCGTCCACCAGAGGTCGTAAAGCCAACAGGCTCGTTATTCGCGAGGAACTCTGGAGCGGAAAAGACCGATGAGGGCACTCGAGACGCCTCGATCCACGTGACTGTGACTCTGTTTACATCGGGCCAAGATCGAGAACCAATTGACGCTCTAAATATAACCACCTCAATTTCTTCGTCCAATCAGACAACCATACTGTGCAAGCTCAAAGTACGATTGAAAAAAATTTCTAGCTGGAGAACACAAGTCAAATTTTCATGCATTCCCTCAGTGGAGTGACGCGGGTTTGGCCGACCTGGGCAAGGTTGCTTCTGATTTGCAACCGATGCCGTACAGAAGGCGAGACAAAGCACACTTGCTTTAGATTAGTGATGCTCAGTTTGGCTGCGACATGGAAGACGGCCGTTCGACTCGCATGTACGCAGGTGGTCCCAGGCTCTTCTTTCCAGATCGCGTCATTGGAAAAATAGGCATTCCTTGGGGTGTGTGCAGATCTTCAATTAGAACAGTTGCAATTGAATCAAGCGATTGTCTGGTTGGTAACAAGAATGGGTCGAGGCGACGGTTTCCTGCCGATCAGGAACTCACGTGACCGCTTCGGGCGGCTCCATGACGACCCGAGGGCCTTTATGTTCTCTTGACCGTGTCCACCACCGCCAGGCTTGCCTCTGTCCACTTTTTTCTTTTTCTTCTTCTTTGATTTCTTTCGCAGACTCCTGGTAGAGTCCTGCTAACCCTTCTTTCTGTCCGATTGATTCGTTGAAAGCCTTGTCTTGGGCCTTGCTCGTTCGCTTTTGTCCAACCTCCTGTCCGAACTCTTGCTGAGCAGCGCTCGCGGTTTCGATACTTCAATCCTTAACTTGCTTAGTCGACGCTCTTTCGGTTTTACCGGCCGCACTTTCTTCTACTTCTACAAAGAATTCAGTATGGGAGTTTTTATTTGGCACCAGTGGGCCCGCTATGTCGCTCTCACTGCCGGCATTTGTAAGTGTCTACCAAGTAATAATTGTAGCCACTAACCAAGCTCACCGCATGAACTCACAGACGGCATCTGGGCGGGCTTTTGGGGCATTCTCTTCCGTAAATTCTTCTGGGACTTCATCGGTGGTAAACTGGTTGCGCCTGCACCTGGCCAACCTCCGTTTTCTGGCGGCATGATGTGCGTGCTCTCATACACAGCCTTGACCTACCTAACATTTCACCCGCTCTAGTACCGCTCCGAGTGCAGCCCCGTTCGTCGCAATCATCGTCACCATCCCGCTCTTGCAAATCTTCACAATCATCATGAGTCTTGTGCTTGTGTTGCTCGAGGTACGTCTTGTTTCTTCCTGTCATCCCTCCCTTGTTCCCCGCACCTCGTGTCAATTGTCCCCGCCCAATATGTCCGTTTTCAGCTGTGGCGTCGGAGATTCGGTACTGACCCTGACTTTTTCCGGCAGTGGCCTCTTCCGGTTATGAAAAAGCTCCCCATTTACCGTAGCTTCGTCTTTCGTATTGTGTGGCTCTTGCTCTTGGCCTTTGTTTCTGTGCTGTTCTATCAGGTGAGCCCGCATAAGTACGGCCAGGCGAGCACCCAAGATTAATTCCTGGATATAGGGAACAAACGTAGCACTATACGGCCTGACAGCAGCCATCGGTTACACGCGTGCACAGATAAAAGGCGAACTAATGGAGGAAGCTAAAGATAATCGGGGGACCGATGAGAAGGCCTAGCCCCATTGTGGAATGGACAAGACTGGTAGCGTGCGCGGAAAGAGTTTTGGGTTCGGACAGTTTCACGCAGCGTTGTCTTGCCATGACTTGGCGTTTTCTTTTTATACGACTTGTATCACCACCCCTCCTTGCTTTCGTTACGTACTTTTGATCAATTCATGGGCAGTCTGAATAATGGTCGGCGATTGAAACAACGAATGCGCATTGAACAAAAGAGTACACCGCGAATCACTTTATCCTAATATCATACAAACAAAGTCCTCCTATGCCGGCGAAATTCAAAAAATCGTACACGGTCGCTACAAATCGTTATCCCCAGCGGTGCTATCCGCAACCTCGCTCAACCCGCTTCCTTGTGAACTGCTTTGCCGTTCATAGGTCGCCTGACGAGTTCGTCGAGGCTCGTCGACCACCTTTCTCTTGCTGTCCCGTCTGGCAATAGCATCGGCCCCTCGCGCTCTCCTCGCGCTCGACTCTCTTGCAGGCCTAGGAGGTGTCCGTTCGCCCAACATGGGAAGTCGGCTCCCGCTAGGCGCAAGTTCCTGCGTCGTAAACAACGGCGGAACGTAAAGTGGCGGTGGAGAAAACACCTGGGCCGCCTGGCTTGAAGCCTGATACGGCGACCCCTGGCTCTGCGCCTGGAACGGTGAAGTCTGGAACGAAGACTGGAACGTCGCCGGAGTGGTCGTCGAAAACGTCGAAAACGTTCCTGTACCAGGTGTTTCCCGTTGACGAGTAGGGTTGGTCACGGGAAACGGCAACATTTCGGGTTTCCGCCCTTTGCGGGGCCTCGTTCCTTCATAAGCGTATCGCTCCCGTTCGGAACTGGTTTGGTACTCTCGTCCAGGACTAGCATGGTGTCCTCGGTCCCGCTCCCCGCTGGCTGGGTATGCCCTCTCGGGGCTCGTCGAGTACCCCCGGTCTCCGCTGGTATGGAAACCCCGATCTCCTCGTGTCCTCGATTGCTCGTCGAATGGGTTGTCATCATACGCACGTTCGACTCGAGCGGGCCAGACGGGGGCGGGAGAATATTGCTGAGGCAGTGGCAGGGGCGGAGGTTGGGTGAGGTGACGGCTCCCAGGTGACGACAGCAATGGCCCCTCGCGTGGGAGAGGCAAGTGTCTGTCTTCTGCAAGGTGGCCTGAATACCCATGTGGCGGGAGTCGGTGGGTGGGTGAAAGCAGTTGGCTCGATAGCGGAGGTAATGTCTGTCGATCTGGACTGGGCGGATGTCTGATTGGCGATAAAGCCTTGGGCGAATGAGTGGGAGGGATAAAGGGAGGGTCAGGCTGGAAAACGGGATGGTCGCTCAGTCTGGAGGTCGCGGAAGGGTGAGCATAAAACCGGGATTCTCTTGGAGAACGGTGGGTCGGGATGGGAGAGGTATGTGGTTGGGATGGCGCGGGCAGGTCTGGGCGGGCCAGGCTAGGAGACTGGGGTACGAGCTGATTTGCGATGCGAGCTGCCGGGGAGCGGAGCAAGGTTTGTTTGGGCAGAGCGAAAAGCGATGAGTTCGGAGACGTGTGTGGTAGGTTCGGAGGTAGAGGAGGGATCGGTGAAGTGTTGTAAACGGTCGGTCCTCTCGGTGCAGCCGGTACCTCCCCTCTCAGGTCGGAAGTAGGCATAGCTCCGTCTGACAGTGGCGCGCTCGGCGCGTTTGGTTGCTGGTTGCCAGGCAAGACGGAGGTCGGGGCAGTCGGCGTGTTCTGTTGTTTTTCTAGGGCAGCAGCCTTGCGCTGGGGCCGCGGAGGGACTTCGTCCTCTTCGACAGTCGTGTCGCCCTCTACGTCCACTGGCATATCCGGGCCATGCTCCTCGCCTGCCTGTGGTTGCTCCGGCTCTTTCGGGTCAACCTCCATCTCGCCTTCCAACGCATCCTCCCCCTCCGCATCGGCCTCACCATCCTCCTCTTCTTCTTCGGCACCGCCCTCGCCATCCTCCCGGCCGACAGTCTCCCGCTCTCTGGCCTTCATCTGAGACTTGGCTGCCGCTCCGCGGACAACCGGAGGAGGAACGATGTATAGCCTGGGACGAAGAACTTTCCATCTGCGCTAAGCTGTTAGGCGAAATCGAATGGTTTGGCGTCGAAAGTATACCAACCTCCCACGAATAGCACCTTCGCCTCTTTCCGCACACGGGTATCCGCGATCTGCCATGTAGGCAGTAACTCGTCGCCATGGAATCGAGCCCAGTACTTCAAAGAGCGAGTCGATAAGTTGTCGGTCCTGTATGGGTAGTAGAACCAATTAGTTCGCTACGGGGTAAACAGTTGGAGTAGAATGCATACCTCGACACTTGACCAGCGGTTTGCTTGTTGAGGCTTGAGGGGTGTGACCCGTGAGCGGGCGCCGCCGCTCCGGAGAGGGGCAGTCTAGAGATAAAATTAGACTGGAACAGACGAGGAAGATAGAACATACCTCGTGCTCGTCATCCGTTTCAGCGGTTTTAGATATTCGAGGTTTCTTGGTTGGTGGGTGCTAAAAGATTGATTGTGAGATGGCGACATTACGGGAGTTCCTTGACTGACCGATGGAGCCGGCCCACGCCGCTTTGTTCCCGCCTTCCAGGTTTCTCCAGGTTGTACATACGACTCCTAATCAAAGAAATAAGATGGGATTCACGACTTTCAATTCGGGAGGGTTGCTCACATCTGCCGTATTATCCCCATCGTCCGTCTTTCTGCTCGCCTCTGAACGACGAGGGGGTCGACCTCGTCTCTTTGGTTGAGATCTAGTGGCATCCGGTTCAACACTGTGCGCTGGAGTGTCTGTGCAATAGGCTGAGCGTCTGCATTGAAATCTCGGTTCTTGGACTCACGTTCTTCTGCGGCCGCCAGCGCCGCATCTTTGCGAGGTCTCCCAATCTTCTTCCTCACAACCCCCACCTCAGCCTCACCGTTGACGTTGCCATGGTTAGCTCCCAGAGCCTGACTTTTCTTCGCCTTTTTTGGTACAACATAGTCGAAAGGCTGAGTCAACTCGTACGGAGCCCGAGGTCAGTAAGTTTGAGAGGCACATCGTCCCAGTCGTAGCGCTGAGCCGCATGATACTTGTCTTCCTCTTCGCCGGCACCAGCAAAGGACAGGCCATGAGGGACAAATATCGTAGTGGCCGAGTCGGACGTTGACCGCCTATGAGCAGCCATCCTGGAGGTGTTGGTCAAACCAGGGCGGGAGGCGGCGGTTGTTGATGTCACACCCGCTTAGTCATGCACATCATAACAAAAAATCTTCAAAATAAATAAAAATGCAGCGGGAGTTTACAATCGGTCAAGCTATCGTTTTCTGGACTTGGGGTCCGCTTCGACTTGCGCTCTTCCATTCTCTTGTCTTTTTGTTTTCGTCGCTGTAGGAGCGATTTTGTATGCTCTGCCCGTGCTGCCGCCTTGGTCTCGTATCGTATCTTGCGGACGGGAGTCTTTGGCTTTCGTACGGCTCCTGCTCCAAGCTTCTTCTTATCCGCAGACCTAGAACGCTGTTTTCCTTTTGATGAAGTCGCCACCTTCTCGCCTTCACCCTCGTCCTCTTCTGCTCTCCCAGCAAGTGGCCCATGCATATCGGCTGTGGGATCAAAGTCCTCGATCACAGCTACAGTCGCAAGTTGCTCATCGTCCGAATACTCATCCTCGTGTTCATTTTCATCAGGCTTTGACGCAAGCTCAGCTAGAATAGCGTTAGTCGCAGTTGAGAACCGTATGAAGAGCATAACTCACCAATGCTTAGCGCTGCGCCTCCATACGCCTTTTCCACGGCCTCGAAGTTTGTCCGCGCTCGTTCCTTCAGCTCTTCTCTCATCTGTGTAGATCCTCGTGAATAACACATTCATCCGAAAAGACTTTTCGGCTTACCTGTTTCCTTTGCTGTAAATGCTCCTCCTTTTCACGTTGCACGGCTTTAGCCTTGGCCGCTTTCTTCTTCTCTTGATTGCGCTTGCGAAAGCCGGTGAGGTATTCCCTCAATTCGTTTTACTCAGTTAGTGCTATTCAATACTGCGTGATAGGGCAACATACATAAAATGCGCTCACCTCCTGGCTTCTTCATCGAATACAATTTCCTTTACTTGGCCTTGCCTCGCACGCTTCTTGTGCGCCCATGCGGCGGATTGGCGAGTTAGTATAGCGGAGTTGGTGGGAGCCATAGCTCTATGGTGGCTGCCGATCTTGGGCTTTCGTTGAATGAGCTGCGCCGAGACTGAGGTGGTGACTAAATTCAGGTTGCGAAATTCACCCAGTTTAGCACGTGATAGATCAAGTTACCAATAAGCGCTCACTCAGCCCCATTGGAGTATATGCATGCCCTACTGGGTTTTGCCGTTTCTGACCAACTCTTTCTTAGGATTCTTTTTGTCCTTCGCAAGTAAGAAATTCCTTTTCATTATTTACATTGGTTTTCGACTCAATCAGGCGCTCAAATTTGGGTATCGCGATCACCCGATACTTCAACGAATCATTCTGATCTCCTTTTCAGCCTGTGCGCACTGTTCGACAACTGTCAGTAGGCTTAGCAACGCTAAAAGAAGGTATCTCATACCAAATCGTTCATTCAAGCCCGACCGGGAGCCTTGGCCCAATTGCTGGCCAGGGCACCATGATCCGCCCAATCATAGTTCTCGTAGGGGTATTTCGGGGATTCCTTCTGAGGGCCACCGGGGTCGGAGAAGAGTGGATCTATCTCGGCTTGGACGCTCGCTGAGAGAAGCTGAAGCTTCGGGGCTGAGCCCTCTGGTAGGCTTTGCTCGGCGGAATGGGGTCGGCCGTGAGGGACACTTCGCCCGATCTCCTGGTCGTCTCCGTAGCTGATTCGCGAGTAGAGGGATTTGGCAATCGCGTTGGCAGACGGTTCTTCGGGTGAATGCTTGATGATATTCACCACGATTTGGTGTGGCACAAGCACGATATACCACGCCTTCACTCCCTCCGCGCGTCGTCCCTGGCATCCCGCACATTTCGTATCGTCCGGTCGAGCCAGAACATCCACAGTCCCAACGAATCCATCGTGGCCATTGCCGAGATCATAGCGAATTTCGACGGTGTAGGATCCACCAAAAGCATAAGGATCGACCTCAGCTGATACAAAAAATTCTCGATACTGGTGAATCTTGCTATAACCAGGTTCCGGATCCTTGTCAAACTCGGAGAACAACACATGTTTGACGCTCGACCTGTGGTCTTCGCGGATGGAAACTACGTCGTGTTGGAAGTGTCGCTGCAAGCCCGCCCTTTGACGTTTGCGTTTCTCGGCATCGACGGATTCCCCGATTACCACTTTGAGTTTGTGACCGGGAGTACTCGGGTCTGCGACTTCGATGGGCGGATAAGTGTAGTCTACAATGCAACCGTCAGGAGGGTCGGGAAAATTGCGCTCTTTTGGACTCACGCTTGGGGTATGATCTCGGACCTAGACCTCGTGCATTATCTGAGGTCCAGTATGCGCCGTCCCCCCTCCTAAACGGAGTCAACTCGGAGGTTCCCTTCAAAGCCTCGGACTTGTCGACCTCGAACTTTCCCCCGATTTGTGCTGTACCAGAATCCAAATGGTCAGCAAAGTTCCTCAGACGCGATCTCACTAGAACTAACTAAAGGGAGCTCGGTCAGTTTCTTGCGCGTTGAAGTAGCCGTGCTCTCCCATCCAGTAGTCTGGATATACGTGTTCCCAAAATGCGATGATGCGATCAATGTTGCAATGGTGCAAGAAAAAGACCGGGTCAAAGCCTGGGTAGGGGCGTTAGTATCATATATGCTATGTCGCTAATACATGCACGTACTCGCATAGTCGTTATTCATCTTGGATACATTGCTCAATAAGTCACACGTCGCAAATGTCTTAATGACGTGTTTGTTACTTACCATGTGACCCAACCCTCCAAGTACAAGATGAACGGTGTTATGGGGGTGCTCGATTGAACCTATAGGCCGAATATTTTAATGGAGACACGGAGGAATGGATGGGGAATGCCTACCACAGCCCCAGGTATGTGGCCCATTGTTTATAGGATTATCGTCCTCGTCCCGGCGCGGAGCGGACTGGAATCTCGTATTTGAGAACTCATCCCAACTAGGCGCAATAAAGATGAATATATCCGTCCAACTTCATAGACCTATCCACTCACACATTCGCATGAAGGACTTCGCGTTCGCTATCGGGGAAGTTGAATAACAGCGCTACCTTACTTGTGAGGTTCTTCCAGCTCCCTCGCACGGGCTCTCCTCCCGGGGTTTGATCGTGGCTCTTCAATCGGCTATTGGTTCATGCCGCTCAGCGTACACTTCCTCGAGCCAAATGTTCAATCTCAACTCAACTTATCAATTTGTTCAATTCGATCAGATGGGTGATCCCTGTCCGACAGCGGCCATCGGTAGGTCCTCTCCCAATTGCCGTAGTATGCAATTTGGGCCGTTTCTTCGCCAATCGGTTTTTGAGTCACGCTGCAAAAACCCTCAGGGAACGTTTCGCCAAAGTGGTAAAATGCTAAAATATTCGGAAATTTGAATCGCACACCAGTGCTACTAGTAGTTCCAGGCAAGTCTGGAACCGGTCCGGGCCCCAAGATTATGGAGGCCGCTTGTTCAAGAATTGGCTGTAGCTTCGGCGAATACCGCCTGTTTTCACGGTTCGCTTCGTGCGCTCCTGGCAGGGTGATGTCGAGGTATTCCTGGTATAAAATCTTCGGGAACCCCTCCTTGCCAGTACTGGGGTCGGTCCAGTCCCAGAAGCTGGACAAGGCGTGAGCGATTATCTATTGGCAATCAAATCAAGTGCTCACGGGAAGCGTAGTTTCGTGGCCGCCTCTTTCCATGTTTGTCTCTCGCCTGGATAGAGTCTTGCCAGGTCGTCGGCGAACATGTGTGCAGCCTCCGATATGCTTTGCTACAACAAAGTCCCAGTAAGCACGTAATTTGCGGAACTCATGGCATTTGAAACGTACCTCAAGGAGTAGGATTGATGGGCGATGCCACGTCGGGAATAGAACGGCTGTATAATGCATTAGTTCACTCTGATAATCTTCGTGTATGCTATAGCCGCTGTTGCCTCACACGCATGATTACAATAACCTGCACAAATCGGGACTTCGTTCAATAAAGCGAACGATTTACACAGCAATTTTACTTTCCTAGCCAACGCTCCTCATTGTCGGCCAACAGGGTGCTTGATGGGAGTGGGTCTCCCCTATTAGGTGTATTCGTATCGCATTGGTATATTTCTTCCCGCGATCGGATATATAGAAAAACTTACGGCCAGCGCTCATAAGGCAATCCGTGTATGCCTCCTACGATTGTATAAATACGACGTCAATAAATGCGTAAAGGAATTGAAGGATACAGTGGCCCACCCTGTTGAACAAACTGAGCAGCCCTTGGGGTATAATCAGGTCGCCTGATGAGCGCCCACCCAAGAATAAATAACGTAAACTGTTCGGGGTGATTGTTGTACAGGTCTCGAATCTCCAAGCGAGGGTGATCGGTGTCTTTAGTCACGTGGGGTAGATCAGGATATCATTCGAACTAATCGCGCAGTAGAAAGTTGCATACCACCCTTGACGCCAGTTATCTTGTACGGTGTGGCCATGAGAAATACATTTCAAAGAAAGTATCCAAACCCCCCGGCGAGGAATTAACGACAAGTCGGCAAGGGCTTTTATATCCGCAGGCACTCGATGTATGTGATCATACTTGGTACGGCGCGTGTTCATGTTATCACGCTCCAATCATGAGATCGAAATCAAAATCCAGGCCTCTTGATGATCAAGCTGGACGGCGCGTGGGTATGTACTACCATATTGTCTGCAAGTGATGGTTACAACAGCCCCTAATGAATTATCAGAACCCCAGATTCTTAAAACGGGCTCGATGGGCGCGGTGTTTCTCTTCAGGTATCATGTGATGATGACCAGAAATTTCAGCTAGGACCCGGCACGGTTCTGGCTTGTCACTGACCCCCTGAGACATACTATATAGATACAAACTACGGTCATACATATGCACCACTCGCTAGGATCGAAGTTGTGTTACCTATAGTTATATGTCATGTTAGTTTGAACATTGCCTGATGCATTAGCCCCGGAATCTGTTACGCAACAACTTCAGGATGCTCTCCCAAAGTGCCGAGAGCGCGACCAGTGCTATCACTGCAAATACATTCACAACACGCCAAGGGCACAATCATATGTGTTTGAGGCTGGAGATATTCAATCTAGAAAGGTGCGTTGAATAGGGGCACCACAAACGTGCGTCGTAATCAACCAAGTGGACGTACTAGCAAAAATGGGAAAGAATAGGCGCCTGAGAGTGTGGCGGACTTCCAGCGCTTAATGCGCACCCAACGCCCTGGATAAACGCCTACTTTGACCGTTTTAAGACTTGTCTCGATACAAAGGATCACCATGCAAAATCTGGTGTAATGGGCCACTAACTTATGCGTTAAGCCTTGAAGCGGAAGTTGTTCTTGGATTTGCAATATCAGTGGCCTTTAATTCGATGGATCATAACTGCCTCCATGCTAAACGAGCTTGATGGAGGCGCGGGTGTGCTGTTGAATTGGGTGACACGCAGGGAAGTTACGCGCATGTGACGCTTGCATCCACCCGCGTTAGTCTATCGGTTTCATGCATACAGGCAGTCACTCATCAGCTGTCCCCAGGACAGGCAGGAGCGGCAGGTCCCGGGGCGATTCAAGTGGAGGAATTAGGGTTTGGGGGCATTCGAGATTGTCTAGAACAAGGAGTGGGGTGCACAGTATGAACAAGGGTAGAACCACATTTCCAATCGGTCATGTTGCGCAGCGCTCGACTATGAACGTGTCCCCGACTGTCTCCAATCGTTGCCCCTTGCTCAGTTCGAGAAAGAGGGGAGATGAAGGCCCCCCAATCTCCCCGACCCTTGTCCTGAATGTAGGGCCCTCAATACGAAGGTGGCACTTTCGCCTAGCATTTTAGTCGAGTCATGTCGGACCCTCGAATCTCAACGAAAGGGTGGCGGCGCATCCCCCTCTGCCCATTTTATCTCTTGTCCGCTCTTTCTATTTCCTCGTTAAAGTTTCGTTTCCCAGTGCGGTCACTCAACTGATGAACCCTCACATTTTGGTTCCACAGCGCCGCTCTCCCATCCGATCGACTACGAGCCAGCTGGTAGATCCTTCTATCCAAGCGAATTCCTGCTCCACTCTGGATTGCCTCCTCTTTTTTATTTATTTTATTTACGCGCACACTGGCGCGCATATATATACCATGATTTCCGTGTCCGTAGAGCCTTTCCCAAGACTTCCACGGACCACGTGACTTAACCTTTCTTAGGATAAAATATGAATTTACCGGACTATGTACGCACTATGGGTTCGCAAATCGTACACGAGGACATACCCGTAAGTAGCTATGAGGATCAAATGTCACTGGGAGGTCTTTACAGGGGAAAGAGAGAGAAGAGGGGCTACTCATGTGACTCATTCAACCCTTCCGCACTGTGAAGCCTAATCGCACTGAATTCTAGTCGTATCGGCACTGAGAACTCATGACTTAAGTCGCTAGACGTGTCCGCTTTCAGTGACTGATGCGCTGAAGATTATCTTTAGGAGTGACTGGGGGGCAAATGAGCTCCACAACCTATTCAAATTTCCCTTTTATGGTATTGAAGACCGTGAACCATGCGCAAGGTGATTGAAAAATGATATAATCCATCACTGAAAGCGGCCATTTTTGGTTCAATGCGTTTGCTAATGTTTTTCAGTAACCTGAGACCCCACAGTGATCCGTTCCGTCAGTGACATCCACCAGTGCTAGTACGATACCATAGATGCATGAGGACGCGCAGTCGCTGCTCTTGTGGGTGCGCAGCATCTCTAAGTAAGTGAAACCTCACTATTGTAACTAACTAGCCGCTCTGGAGCACGGCGGATTTGGTTGAGTCGTTCGCTTTTAGTATTCCGACCGGCACCCCACTATCTAGTGTCAGTCAAAGGAGCCCACCCGACTCGTGTACCTTCCTCTCGTCTCTGAAGGGTGGCTCTTCATCATGGGCGAGTCCCACTGGTCATGAGAAACCCCCACGCGTGATCGCATGCATAAACCTGTAGCTGAGCGGTCACATATTCGGTATATAGCTTATACCTACAATATTCTATATATTGAAATACATATGCGAGCGCAAGCGTCAACGCGGGCTCATTAGTTGCCATAATCTACTACATTCATGAGATTAGCACCATGCTTACTCGAGGACGATCGGCAGTCGTGGCCCTGAGAGGAGTTAGCCCCAGGCAACTAAGTCTTCGAGACCTGGAAACCCAACGGCCCGTGGCCATCTGCAGCCTACTACCCCAGTTCCGCCAGCGAATTTCTCTCCCCCCACAATAATGTATCGAAGCCAATGAAACCCACTGACAGAGATCCAACGAGCACCGCATTTGACTTCCAAAATCACATTAAGATTATACTAGAAACGTTTACTGCAAGGCATAATTAATTGTGTCGCAGATCAACTTTGTAATACCCCGGGTCTTTCATTCTCTCGCTAAAGCCATCATATTAGACCACGTTCGCGTCCTGTTGTACATTCGGTATCTTTCCGTATTTGAGATATCCATTCTTCGGTTCTCGAATCGAACTTGAACTACTCGGTTGCATCAACTTCGCGTTCAGCACAAGAATGTGATTGAAGCTCTGACACACCTGAGCAGGGAAATTCCTACTCACACGAGGCCCTAGAGCGTGCGGCGGCCATTCCAGACCTGGTACATCGCACTAACCATCTCAGGATACTCCTTGCGGATCGACCCGGCTTTGTTACGCAGTTCGACAGGTCCGAATTTTGCCCCCTATAAACAACGCAATTCAATATCTCGTTCCGTAGGTACATGGAGCCTAACGTACATGCGCTGAAACATACCCTGGCCGTCAGTCGTGCTAGACAAATTGACTAAATGACTGAGGACTCACGCTTGTGAAAAGTAATCGGCTGTCTGGTCTACAAATCATGATTGGAACCACAATGGGCCAAGTTAGGCTTTAGAGAGTGGTTCATTCGGTGCACACTAACCTGCAGTTTGCTAGGCGTAAATGTGCAATGCGAACCGTCGCCAGATGCTGCGTGAGAAAAACCAGCCCCTTCCAGGGCCTAGATAACGGTGAACTGCTGAGCGTCATTCCTACTTGACGGCACCGGTCGTTCCCACCTTCAGAAAATCCCTTTTCTTCATCCCGTGTTTTTCATCTGCAGCATATCTTAGAATAATCTTCCACAAGTCTTTGATCTCGTCACTACAGGATTCGAAGTGTGCCCGAAATACCTCATCTGGAGGAATGAGCTGACCGGGGTTAGGCCCTGAACCGGGCGGCTTTTTGGACCTTAATATTGCACTAGCTCCGGGTTTGAGTGGAGCGAGACTTGGACGATTGGCGGAAACTGGGGGCGGTTTGTTTAAATTGAAGGTCGCCAGATGTGTTGGTGCAGTGCGTGACTTCAAAGGTCTTGCGTTTAGAACAGCATTTCTTGCATTGGCCTCCTTTTTCGGGGGCTTCTTAGAATATTTTTTGTATGTAACCTTTGTCCACTCCGCTTCTCTCTGCTGAGGCGCGGTGACAGAAGCCCTTTGTGGTGAAGACTCAGCGGCCACTAGCCAAGCATCGAGTTTCGGAATTGGACAGCGATTGGTGTCCTTGGCAACTATCGATGCATAGCTGGGCTTATGCGGTAACTTGGTGCCACTACTGGAGCATTGAACCGAAAGTGGTGCATTGCGGCCAGTTTCCCTCTCTGGTAAAGGCTAAAGAAAGACGCTTTGGTGAGTTCACCCGATCGACTCAAAGCACTACATGAGCCCCCAGAGGAGCACTCACAAGCCCCTCCGAGCACAACTCACGATCCACTGCAGTTGAAGCACTTCCAGTAAGGCAAATTGATCCCTGGACCTCTGGAATACCATGCAGTGTCTTGTAGATTGGAACCGCTGAACGTTGTGGATTCTTATGATTGAACTTCATATCCTCCGAAGCGGCAGTCATTGACTATGCGAGGTATATTCGACACTCAAGTCATGGTCCATAAGAAAATAACTCACTTCAGGACGCATGATTGCTCTGCTTTCTGACGTATGGGGTGCACGAGTGAGTGGGATGATTCACTTAAGAGTCAATTCCCTACAACTTAAAGAACAGTACACTGCCCATCAACGCCCATCCATCTGTGTAAGATGGACATTCGATGAGCAATTCAAATGTAATAACATATTTTAATCCTGCTTCCTCTCTATAATATACAAGTGTGCCAATCCACCCGTTCCCTCCTGCACAGCAAAGACACCAACGCTGTAACTCAACACGAGTTGTCAGCGATATCATGAAAGAACGCCCATCTCTCTACCTAGTTCAGGTCTCCCGTTGGAACAAGACATTATCAGAAACACGGGCTTGCGGTATTGCTGAGACTTGAAGGAATAAAGCGGGAAGAGAATCTCGACAAGTACACAAGTGCTGAATGCCACCCCGGCAGGGGACGAAAGGCCTGCATACAGTCATACCAAGACGTTCCGAACTACGATACAAGTAGTTATATACCCCAGGGACGGACAGGATTCTTATTTGCGCCGTTCGCGACACATCAAAAGTGCATTGCGCAAACACCGCCTTGACGCCTGTCAACCGGAACTCAGTTGTTTCCTGCTCTTCATTGCATCATACGTGGTTAGGCCTTGACAACCTGATTTGCTATCGGGCAGGAGGCAGCAACTTTTGTCCGTTCCGGTGACATTCGAGTGCGATCAGCGCGCTCGTTCAGTGCCTCAGACACGTGTTGGCGCTTGTATTTTTGTTGGTCGGTGGCTAAGGAGGGTGAAGTATGTGCTCATCACTTGCTTATTTCGAAGCTATCCTGCCCGTCCTGCCTTGTTATGATCTTTCTTGTCCGGTCTAAGGAGCTCTGAGGGGTTGAAAGTGAAGTGACGATCCCCGTTGCACCCATTTCATGAAAGATAGCCGTGCGACGAGAGCTGGCAGATGACCGGGAAATGGCAGAGATCAAACCTGGATTCACCAGATGCCCTCCTGCCGCCCGGAAACCTCTGGCATACGTTATAATTACATTCAGCTGCTGACAAACACATAAATGTTGGGAGCTTCAAGCACCTAAGCAATTGAGTATCATAAAGAATGAATGTAAGGGCTATATCTCCCCAAATATTTAAGGCACTAGTCCCACACAATGCCTACCCCCCTGAGACTTGGAAGCGACGCAAAGCCTTAGGTCTAGTAAAAGCTTCTACACCATAGTATAACCGTGGCGGAATTGTGCTCACGTGGAAGATATGCCCCATACTCGACATAACCTACCGATACTTCGAAACTACGTCAGCAAACCTCGAGAGTCTCGTGTGATCTCGGGGTCGACGGGAGGTGCTCGTCGAGCTCGTGGCGGCTCCCAAGCGCTCAGGAGGAGTCGCGAGCAACCACAAGCAAAATGCGCGCTTATCTCGTGAGGGCTCACGAGACCGCACAAGCGCTTGGGAGACCAACGAGCACCTCCCCTGAATCCTGAGACCTCACGAGCCGAACAAGATTTCGGGATTTTGTAGAGGATAAGTCATATTCGACACCAAACTACTCTAAATCACCCAGCATCTGGATGGGGGACTTGGTGCTCAGAAATTCAGAACCTCTGGAGATATCTGGAGACCTTTGGGGGCAACCGATTTCTTATCAGTGTCGATGTCTCAGGTCCCCAAAGGCATCCAGATAACTCTGAAGGTATCGGAGCTCAGTATCCTCTCCCCGGAGCCCAGGGAATTCCGTTGAGTAAAAACGACGATTCCAGCAGCTGCCCCGATCGAGTTTTTTGTATCCCCCAAAAATGTAAATGTCATATCGGATCTGTTCACGAATCAGTAAATAAAAGTTACATCAGCATGTACTTTAACGTGGGTCTATAGTTCCGCTTGAACCTTGAGGTTGTACGTATCATCGCCCAGCCTGAACGCGCTTGGCACCATCATGTGCTGTAAACGTGTCTTTGGGTGTTTCACCCTGCAGACAGTCGGGAACATGGCTATCTGGCTCATACTAGTACGGGTAAGACTTTCGGCTGCTTTTGCACCTCCCGCACTCAGCATTTCACCCGGCGCTATCAACCCCCGTTTTAGCCTCTACCACCACCATGCCCATCAGTGCTCGTTTTTTGAGCGGCCAACAGTGGGGTCATCCGTAACACGAATTTGAGGACCTAGCCGCCGAGGAAGGTTTCCTCGTAAGAGCTGGTGTGTAAAATATCGCACTTCCTGTGGAACGTCCTCGGTGGACAGGAGATGAGTAAACGTACACCTTGCATATTTTACAGACACGCATTGCATGACCATGCCTATTGGCTAGATATCATTCATGCACGTTCATAAAGAAGGGAGAAATATTCAGGCTTCTCAACCGGATGGCAGAAGCATTGTGCGGGTTCGTTACAAGTTAAGCGTACATTACGATGTGCATTCAAGCAGGGCGAGTACTGCACCTATCTACCTTTTGTTTATTTTTAAACCATAATCTATCGCCTTTTAACGAGCTCGTCGTGTAATATATGACAACTGGTATAATCGCCATGGTTCGCTTCCCACATACCCAGCACGGCGTGCTGGCCCATCACCTCTCCGACCTATCTACCTTACACGCCCGCGACCAAAAGTTATCACACTGCACCGCGAGCTCGCAAGCGCCCGTCGTGTCCTAACCTGGCATGCTCACATGACATCGCTCACTTTATCTGACGACCATCCAATGATTGCTTGTCATCAAAATAGCTTTGTTACAGTGGATTCATAGCCTCACATACTTCTG
The DNA here is from genome assembly GCA_037039685.1 of Ceratobasidium sp. AG-K. Classification (NCBI taxonomy): domain Eukaryota; kingdom Fungi; phylum Basidiomycota; class Agaricomycetes; order Cantharellales; family Ceratobasidiaceae; genus Ceratobasidium; species Ceratobasidium sp. AG-K. The sequence goes on along the minus strand of JAWNGF010000013.1, from coordinate 1,035,680 downwards.
ACCGATAATAACCTACTAACAAACTACTAACTCGGCGCACTCACTAGTTTCTGTAAGGCTTCGGGGGGTGCTAAGCTAACAGCTCATCCAAGGATCCTCCTGCAACGCACGGGCAGGCACAGCTGAGAGTATGCAAGCTATAATTATTACTACTCTAACTAATGAGTGTACCATTGGTTCGGCGTCTGCAAAAAGGGAAGCGCTGGTTAGGTCCGTCCCTTTCATAGACGTTCGTACACAAGAAAGAGTTATAGTGAGACGTGTGAAGCGATGGGGAACAAAGTCATGCACTCTCCGGAGAGCCATGATACTCATGCTGAGGACACCAATGGAGTACGGAGCTTCGCCCGTGTCGCAATGATAAGACGCCAAGACTGCACATCATACCCAACAGAGAGCTCAAGCAAATCCGTTGGTTCTCTTTTGGGCTCGTGAGCGCTGATTTGCTTGTGCGTGCTCGCTTAGGTATAGGAGCACCAAATGCACAGCCACTTGGGTGCTCCTGGGTGCTCCTTTACCCAAGCGAGCACGTATGAGCAAACCGGCGCTCGTTAGCGTCAGTGGATTTTGGTGACGAGAACGAGCATAATAAACAAATGCCAATATATGGATATGTGGACTATTTCAAGGGTAATTAGACGCGAATATCACTGATAGGACCGAGACTGTGAGGAAAGTTTCCTCTCTTGGACGCATGTGCCCAGATCGTCAAGCCAAACAAATACGAGGGTCGACCCATCGCACAGTTACCAGCACTGCCACAGGCAACCCATGTGTGAGGTGTGCTCGCCACCTGTCTACACCGTACACCTACAATTTACTTACAGACAGCACGTCTGGCCAAAAACGTGAAAGCAACTTAATGATGCACTCGAGTCACGTAGGACACAAAGTCCTTATACTGTACTGCCAGAGGCCTGAGTTTCAAACTTGCGACTGAAGCCGTACTCGCAGGGCCCATGTCGGTATCAAGTCATACTTGCAACCTCGCCAGTATCACAGTTTAAACTTTGAATATGGCTGAAATTGTGCAGCTCCTATAGGCTACAGAGCAGGCCTGTGGGTATACAAAACAGCCGTCTTGCATCCCGTCAATATGCACTCCTCACATAGCTTATATTTAGTACTCAAGAACTGATATACCATTGATTTATACATAATGGGAAGTATTGCAAGACGCGTGGTGGAACCAACTGATCGACAACAATGACACTGACTCTCCAGAATACCGGATAGAGCGGAGTAGCTGCTGAGTAAAAGACTAGGCGTTGCTGATTTCCTTCGAAGACTATTAATGCTGGGCTTCCATCAGTAACATCTGGCCTTTCTTTGATAGTGCTGGCCCATTCCACGCGTCACCAACGTTAGTGCGAAGTGGAACTTTCCCAGTATTTGGTAAATGCATTGTATACTGAAGGGAAAGTATTCATGAAGCTTTTCGCTTTGTTCCTTCTCTCTACGTCCTCTACATTCGCTTTCTGTGGGATTTCATCAGCATCCAAAGCTCTCAGTGTGTGCAAAGGGACCTACGTGAGCTAGTAATAATGACCGAGCTCCCAGTTAGCCAAATAACTCCAGCGCTATCCAGCTTTAACTTATAACTCACGCATGTGGAACGTTATACTACGGCTATTATCCTAGGCACAGTACTAAGAATTAGCCACAGCATTCCCCAAAGTATCTGGAAGCAAATTACGAACCGTGAAGCGAGTTGGCGTGTATGTTACGTGCGAACCTTTTGCAGATCGTGACACGTTGAACCCGATGGTTTCGAGTGCCTAGCGAACAAACCAATCTGAGTGCAGAAGCTCATTTAACAGCCGAGCTCCCATGTACCTTCTTGAACTTATCAACTTTTATCTTAACCTTGCCAGAGTTTTGGAATCCAAAAACTTGCTTCCATATGTCGTGTATCTCGCCTTTTACCTTCGACAGGAACTGGTAGAATTGTTCGTCATGGGGCGATGCTTCCTCGGTGGTGATCGAACGACTCGAAGTTGCAACCGGTCCGTCCGGTTCGCGAGCAGCTCGGTTCGTAACAGTATCCGGAGGTTGGCGCGTATGCCTATTAGAGCGCTGGGATTTCGACCTTGCGTTGGAGAAAGTAGCGCATGAGTCGCAGTTTTGGGGTTGCAATCTCGTACTTGGGATAAAACTTGGTCCAGAAGACCGAAGTCTCCTACTCTTGCGAGAAACTTCGCTCAGTTGTGGATTGGCGCTCGAAAGCTTAGAGTGAGGGCATGGATTTTTGAGATGTCGAAGCTGGCCGAGAGCTGGCTTGAGCTTCCGAATTATCGCAGTCTGGTCAAGTGACGATAGTAGTCCATTGCGCATCGCGACAGTAGGAGCAGAGCGCTTTTTAGACGCTTTTTGTGGGGAAAGGATCGAAGAAGAAAGCTAGCGGGAAATAACGTTTCGTAAATAATTCATATGATAGTAGGGCTGCCACTTACAGGTTCACTGCTCAGCTTATCCTCCAGGCTGATGGCAATAGGTAAATCCTTTGCATTGTTGAGTTCTTGCCCGTAAAGGGTCTTGCAGTGCGGATGAGACGCCTCGCCCCTGTTTGCCTGGGACGAATAAGCGGCGTCGACAGGCTAACCGTGAGTTAGAATGACAAACCACACCTGGTTAACAGGTCTATATTGCATTACACGAGTCACTCATTGGTGCGTTGGATTTTCTTCGCGCTATAGCTATGTACGAACACTACGCACAAGGGATATTCGGGTAGAACAGAGGGCGAGGACAATAAAACGAGTCCCTTTATATATGCTGTATGTGCTTTTGGTACCCGCTTCTTTCCGCCATTTTTACGCCCATCATTATACTTTCTAGTAGGCCTGATGGGCACAATCTCGATATAGCATCGTACAAAATGCTCATCCGCTTTTACCTGCGTTTTCGATTCCAACACTTGAACAGCTTCTCGCCAGCCACATCCCTGCATCTTCCACTAGCATAGCCCCGGACCACCAGAGGTTCTATCACCAATTCGTACGCCATTCCACCTAAGCTTCGGCATTTCACTCGCCTCAACCTGCCCTTGACAACACTAGTTATCAATACGTGTTTAGGAAGGGTAGTCCTGAGTGTATCATGCCTAACGGTCGGGCGGGGGTGTTCAACGCCTGTCCATCCCACTAGCTTAAGCTACGGCTGTTTTGTACTTTCTGTGCCCAACGATGCTCTGCAGGATCTCCTCCGGCGTAACCAAGCCCCGGTTTAGCATCTGGCGCGATCGTGCCCATCACTGCTCGTTTTCGAACAACCACTGCTCATCCATGGCACAAACTCAGCAAGCTAGCCGCTGGAAGAGGCTTGGTGGTAAGAGGTACAACGTAAGATACACTATTGGATATGGAACCTCCCCAGTGAACACTGGATGAGCGCGCGCACATTGCACATACCCGCGGGCGCACATTGCGCAACCACAGCCATCGATCGGTCTTCACCGCTCATCCATGCCTCAGAAGCGAGCATAACAAAAAAGGTGTTCCAATCGGATAGTGAATGCATTGCGGAAGTTGATCACAAGGCAACCGGGCGGCTTTTTACTGCGTCCACCGAACAGGGTGTATGTATGCTCTGTTGGCGTTTAGCGCCAACAACCGAAGAGCATGGTAGCTGTAGATGTGCAACCTCATGAGCCAGCAATTATCTCGATGGTTGATGATATTACAGTACACGACAGGAAAATACGATGTATAAGCCCCCAAGTCATCAACCTCACTTGAATTACCCCTCTGGCCTATTGCAGGATGCGCGATCGAGCCCCCACAGGGCCACTCGTCAGTGAAAAGCACTCTGATCAATCTTGTGGAGGTTGAAGCGTTGGGAACCGGTATAGGGGCGCACTCGCGCAGCATCTAAGATCAACTGTATTACTTTGGCTGCTCGAAAGTCGCTTCATCTATTAGCAACGACCGCCCTAAAATGGTTGCCCGTCCTCACAAACTAGGGCAGCACAGTAACCTCTGAGTAACGCCTGCAATCAACCAATAATATTACACTTGCGAAGACAGCACGGTCATCTGTCCTGGAAAACGTTCAAGAGGTCATAGCCAGGAAACCACGACCCGGTGAGAAAAAGTACCGCTCCAACATGAGCTTGGCCTAAATCAACCCCAATTCCCAGGCTCAAACACCCATCTTTTAGATTTCTTTGCCCTTCCGCAGATTGCAAGTTACCCCGACCGGCAATAATAGCCACTTTATCCCGGACCAGGTTTACGTGACCGAGATCCATTCTGGGACGCGCCAAGAAAATATGTTGAAACATGTCTCTAGATCAGGGGAAATAGGCCTTCTTAGGTTCTCCGCCGCGTCTTCGAAAGGTACAAGTTCTGGTCCCGATCTAAAATAAGTTCCTCATTTCCCGCCCTTGATATTTAAACCGCGCGCGCCCGGATGCCGTCATGCCTCACAATTGTCATGGCACGCCTTCTAATCGCGCCGTGTAATATTCGGCCTCGCGGCTGCCCACGCACCGCCGCTATGCGCTCCCCGCACGGGTCACCCAACACAGCTAGGTGACAATCGATGGCCGCATGTATGTAATATCTGGCAATTGGAGGACCTTGCATTGAATGGGTCAGATGCGGGAGTATGACACGAACGGCTAGTACGAGGGCGCCTGATTCTGTGGCGAGCGCCAAGTGCGGGGTCGAGTAAGGTTTGCAAGGTGGGAACATTTATTGGGGTTCGGAAACCGTCGGGCCATTCACAACGACCTTCAAATTCAGAATTTTCGCCCGCAACGCGCTCGGGAAATGGAAACAAACGGTCGATCAGCCCGAGTGCGACGCGATCATGTGACCGTGAGGAACCGAGTTGAACGCCAAGCGAGGCACGCCGAGGACCTTGACCCTGACAACGCCCGAATCTCGGCAACCTGTCGTATTATTGAGTGACGGCCCCGAAAACGAAGAAAAAATGGCAGTTTGACAAGTGTACCTGGAGGTACAATACAGCAACACCCTTTGTATTTACGTGGCCCGTTGCACTCATTTACGGGCCATGACAACCAACTGAGAGAACTGAAACTCATATCCATCGGCTAGTGTGGCCACGTTCGGGAAAATATCACTTTCGAAGCAGCGGGCCCTGAAAATGAGCGCCGTTGAGGTAAGATGAGGTAAGAGCGGCATGGTGAAGTAGATACTCTTGCGAAATTCGAGGAGTGCATAGCGAGAGTGTGAACCAGAAAAAAATTGATCTTGGACTTGATGCTTAAAAGTAATTATTCATAGCGACAAAACGAGGAAAATTGACTCGTTGAGGGATCCGGCATGACCGAATTTAGTGCACCGCCATCAATCCATGATCGACTGTCATGTGCCAAGAAATGCGGAACAGGGTCCGTTGCCATTGGGAATTCCGGGTATAATAGACGCGAAAAGTGCTCCCAGTTCGTTACAGTTCTCTCTCTCTCCTCCCTTTTCGCGTGTTGAATGTGAGTTCTACTGCAGCAGATTCAAAAGAGGCATACGAACTAACGCTCTCATAGCACCCTCATTTCGATGATCTCTGCTAGTGTCGTCACTCTTTTTGCCTCGGCCGCCTTGGTTGCGGGTCACGGTCTTGTTGAGAGGGTAAACATTGGCGGCAAGGAATATCCCGGAACCAAGGTGTGTAATTTTGGCAACTGAGCGCATCCCCATTTAATGACTGGCGTGAGTAGAACTGGGATGCGCCTGAAAACAAGAACTCGCCTGTCCGTGGTCTTCCCCTCGATACTGGTTTCGTTAACTTCAACAACGTCAACAACCCGTAAGCTTTCCCCAGCACTTGGTTTGATTCCTGCTTATCTCCCGCAATAGTGACATTGCTTGCTCGTCGTCTGGCTACACCCCCCGTACTGTCACCCCTGAGGCCGCCGCTGGCAGTGCGATGGGTGTCCGCTGGGGTGGTGACGGAGGCCCAGATGGCAAGCAGTGGCCTCACCCCGAGGGTCCTATCATCGTTTACATGGCGTCTTGCAACGGCAAGTGCTCCGACTTCAACCCCGCGAACGCACAGTTCTTCAAGATCCATCAAGAGGGTCTTGACACTTCCAAGCGGCCAAACGCTGCCGGCAATGATCACACTCCCGCCGGCGACGGCCTGTGGGCTCAGAACAGGATCCAATACGAGAATAGCTGGAGCTGGTTCAACATTCCCGCTGATATCAAGGCTGGTGAATACCTCGTTCGTCACGAGCTGATCTCGCTTCACGGCGCCCACACTGAGGCTGAAGGTGCTCAATACGTAAGTCCAACACAGTCCGGACTCAGGTCAAGCCACTCATTGTACTTTATTAGTACCCGTCCTGCATTCAAGTCAAGGTCACTGGTGGAGGCAACGCGACACCTGCGACTACTCCTGCCACTCAGCTCTACACTCGCAAGGATGGCCTCGTTGACGTCTGGAGCCCCTTCCCCGCTGGAATCAAGAGCTACACGATCCCTGGACCTGCTGTCGTATGTCTCCATTTCAATTTTGCGTTCGTTTTGCTAAATGTGTCCCCAATAGTACAAGGCTGGGGCTGGCGGATCCTCCAACCCCGCTCCTGCCACCAGTTCCTCGGTCGCTCCTTCGAGCACCAAGCCTGCTGCCAACAACAACAACAACAAACCCCACGACTGCTGCTCCTCAGCCCGCTACCACCACCAAGGCTGGCTCCAAGTCGTGCAAGGCCAAGCGCGCCGCCCGCCGCAGCGTCGCTGACGAGTCCCGTGCTCTCTATGACCGTGCCTACGTTGCTGCCGCCGCTCGCCACGCCCACGGCCTCAAGCGCAGCACCCACTAAGCGTTTGACGGTTGTTGTTCGTTGCTTCTTGGTTTCCGTCATGACTCGATGCATTATACCCCTTCTGTAACTTTGGGAGGTAGACCCGTTTTAACTCGGCTGGTAGCCGCTTTTATTTTCTCCTGTGCTGGCTTGATGCGTTGTATGTGACTCTTGTCTTGGTACGAGCTTGTAATGTCGCATACGCTTTCAATTCCGCAGTTTATTTTGATCGGCTCATTGGTTGCGTGAAGTCCTGGTCTCTGCAAGCTCGACGTTTTGCGCTGACAATTTCCCGTTTCGCTTGTGATTGTGCCGGCGCTGCTGACCTCGGAGCCATCCATGCCTTTTAATGCATGGAAACCGTCCGCCACCCGAATATATGCATCCCTCCGCCTTTGGAATATTCGTTAGGTTCCCTAATAGAATTCCACCCGCATGCCGTTCATGTTCACAATTCCTATTCGTCTCGAGTCAAGTTGGCTCAACGCACGGTATTCGAACTAATGTACCCATCGTCTCAAAGCAGAGTTGGTCGTCTGGCATTTTAGCGCACTCGGAGCTATGGGGGAGGGGTTCGAGTAGTCAGGCACGCTTCACCCCGGAGGCGGCAGCATGATATACCCACCCTGAGTTCTGTTCACTAATGTAGCAAAACATAGTTCGGCGGCGGGCTTAGAGTTACCAGGTAGCGATCCGTCGGTACATCCGGGGCATTTACTTGGTTTGGCTATTCGACGAAGACACCGACTTGGTAATTGAGAGTTTGTACGGAACAACCGCTTTCGGCAATGAGACTCTCTGCGCCTTTTTGACCGGGTATGAGCATTAGCCAATGGTAATCCATTCCGGGCCCGGCAATACTCCTGCCTATTGCATCTGGGCGGTCGCTTAGTCCATCTCCGTTGTGCTCGTTTTGGGAGCGGCTTACCCGACGAAGGCGTTTTGAACGGGAATTCCAGTGAGCCCCACTCGTGCATGCTCTATAAATGCAGGACCTTGGTAGGTTCGAAATGCCAACAACAGCTTTTCTCTTCATCGAGACTTGGAAAATTCAACTAGTATCATCATGGGTCAAGCAGTATCCGCATTCAGGGAGGAGATCCTCACTAGCGATAGAGCTAACAAGCACGAGATTGAGGAGCAACTCAAGTTTATGGTCAACGCTGCCAACGACAGGCTTGACAAATACCAAGGAGAGCTCGAGGCGTAAGTGCAAAGTTCTTCACGCAGAGTTCTTGACCCAACTGGAGCACTTAGGGGCTTTTCGGACAAATCGTCAATTCAGCGCAGGTCCGTTCCGGGCAAACAGGGCTCTCCGATGGATCCGAGAGTACACAGTTGGGGTGGAAAAGCGCGTATGTCTTTAGTTTATCATATGCCGAAAGGATTTTGCTCTTGAGCTCACCACGACGGGGTAGGCCGCTGATGGAATCTCGGCTGCTGTAGACAGCTTTTTTGGTGCTGCAGACCAGGATAAGGACGCGGGCAACCAGGTCCTAAAAGGTTTCAAGGTTAGCTGAGACCAGTGCGCGTAGTTCACACTATTGTATCTGACACATTCGTTTCAGAACATATCATTCAAACTGGGCTGAATGCTTTCCTAGGAAACAACCAGGCAGGGGAGCACGAGGAGCAAAAGTTCTTTGTGTTTGTACATCATAATGCAATCATACGCATCGATGTCAAGTGAGTGTTTGTAGGCCGACTTGTCTACTGGGGTGTATACCTAAGACGTGTGTGGCAGCTGTGGCGTTATAATTTTTCTGGAACCGGCGTCATGGCCGAGTCGCAAAACGTATTTTGCTGTGAGGTTACTTTCGCCATCTGAGCATTTCCATGAGCTAATAAAACCTGGTCGTAGACATTTTCTGCACTTCCGTCGTCGATCGGTCGGCTCTGACCCTCGACGAAATGATTTATCTCCTGAGCGAGCACGCGGGGGACGAAGCTGTAGAGGCATATGTGGATAAGCTAATAAGCGTTTGGAACAAGATGAAGACGCTTCCCCAAGGCATCGAGTCGCCTCATGTACATGTAGGGGTTCCGGCGATTGAACACAGCGCAACTCGTTGAGGTTCAATTTCGGAACTTCCACTCATACAATCCAACACAATGTAATGTATGCGCCGATATTCTCGTTCTAGCATAATAACCACTTGCTTTGATATCATAATTGGGAATCCGGAACTATTACTATCTTCTTTACGCGATGAGCTTGGGATCTGGTTCATGGGAGTTTGTATACAACAGGGCAGGTCCACTCGTGATCCTAAGGCTCTAGCCACGATGTATCATGTTAGCTGGTGACTGTGTGGCCGTATACGCATAGTTGGGAACTGGAGGTGCGATTATCACTCTGGACCTCTCGGGTAGAGAGCACTACAGCAGTCCGACTCAGACGGCGGATAGTTACATCTGATAGCTGATGTGAATCTCGGTCACTTCCCACTTGATGCAAGACCAATTGGTGTTGTGGTCATGAATATGAGCTAGATAATAATTTATGTATGCAATGTACCAGCACCGCGTTTCTTACTGAGCGGGTTTCCCCGATGGCCACTTCACCAGGAGGAAAGGGGACTCTCATTGGCCTCATTAATGAAGATAATAAGGTCGGTGGGTGGGAAAGCCGACAAAGAGTGTATTGAGCCAACGAGCCCACTAGATCTGTGCCCTCCAAAACGCAAAGTCAACCAAATATGGCCGGCTTTTGAGTTAAGGTGCAAGCTCATTTGGCTCATTATCAAGCGATGCTATATGCCCCACGACTTTTTAGTAAGTCTGACATCAACGAGCCTAATGCGTACAATGACACATATGCGAGACTGACAGGCTCAATGTATGAGCCAAATGAGCTAGGGATGAGAAATAGTAGAACACAGGCTCAATTTTGAGACCTTGTTTTTTTCCGATGTTAATGTGAACAGGTCGTCGTTTGAGGGCATTCTAACGACAGGGGATAGAAGTTCAAGTCGCACCTCCAGGAAGGCCGAAGACGTCAGAGCCCGTATTATCCAGCATGTAAATAATCAATACGGCCCTGCAGTGTCACGGTGGCTATGAAGTGGGTATGCGGCACTCGTAATTTAGGACACCAGTGCCTACTTCCGTGGGTGACCCTGCACCGCGTCTCGATGGGAGAAATAATGATACGCCGACCCCTTCAGTAATTCTTCCCTGCGACTGCACCCACATCTGAACCGGACACTGAATTCCGCCCCAGTTTTCCGGAGCTTCCTAGGCAGTGCAAAAGTTACAATTTTTCGACGAACCAACCCCAGAATGGAGGCATCAGAAGCACAGCCGGGGGTTGTGTTTACTAGTAGTGCCTCGCACTAGTCCCACCGCTTTGCCCCGCCTTTCTTCGCTTCGATCGATTGGATCGGATGTTCACCTGACCGGCCAGTCACACTTATATCCTAAAGCAGTAGCATGTGCCGCATTTATGTTGGCCTCCAGGTACCAAAGCTTCCTCATCTAGTAAGCTGTCTGGTCTCGAGTGGACAGACAGGGTCTCGAAAAAACCGTAGATTAGAACTCAATCCTTCCATTCCAGGTATAGTCGAGCGCCGTTTGAACGTCCAGACGTGCGTGACTCATTCGCAGGACTACCACAACCCAGAAGCACTGCCAGTCAAAAATGTATAAAATCACACGCCTCCATTCAAACCTCCAGAGCCCTCAACAACAATATCTGTAAGGCAATACTTGGCTTGAAAGGTGCCCTGTGTCGTGCTGAAACCACTTGCGATATCTTGACTGGGGATCCGTTCAGGCACCAAACTACCACCGCTTGGTTGCTCCCTATCCTTCCAATGTTGTTCTCTAGCTCCAACTCTGGGATCAATGAATCTCTCGCATGGTCCGTAGGCGACAGATCTAAGGGGCGAGTAGTCATCAAATTTCCATCAGTAATGGATTGGTATGCAGCGCAAGCTTGCACGAAGTTCCAATCCCTGGAACATCGAAAAGAGCCCTATGGATTTGAGCACGAGTTCCTTGTTCTGAAGTTGACCAATGGCTCAGTATGCCGTGTCGAACGAATGGGCGACCCTAATGCACTAGCCAACACTATTAGCGATGAAGGCTCTGAAGCATATGATATTGCCCAATGTTACACACAAGATGATATTGCTGATGCGCATCTCGAGACGTCTGTGGTTGTGGCCGAGGTGGACTTTCCGGACAGGTTTGACCTCATCGACGTGCTCAAAATCTGTCGCGGTATTCAGGAAAACGAGCAAACCCGAAACTATACTCTACAGACATTCAACTGCTATTTCTTTGCTCTCACAATCCAGTGCTGCTTGGTTCGACTTGTAGCTGGGTGGGAATCGCGGACCGTTCGCGAGCCCTGGGTCATGGCTATGAACCAAGCAAGTAATTCCTTGCATAGCACAATCCACCCGCTACTCTATTTGCAGGAACAACGTAGCACACTCTTCCAAGTATATCGCGTCCTATGTCCTGACGATAATTGGGCTATGGAGGAGTACACACAAGCGATCTGGTCCAGCTTTTTGGATATAGTTTGTTCCCCGCAATATCGTACAACATTGCCGCATAGACTTGAGTATGCGGTGAATAATGAGCTTTGGTATTCGGACCTTGATGCTGCCGCGAGAGAACTAGTGAAAGAAGACATTATCAAAGCCATGGCAAAAGTAATACTGGGAAGACTAACCGAAAGTGAGCCATACCTGCCAGCTAAACAGGATAGTTGCTTATTGATATCCAACTGCATTCGTCCAGAAGCACCGTTCGGTACAGACTCAGAATCACTGAAGCGTCGATCACGATGCCTGGAAAAACTAATACAATTGGCTTCTGAGACAAGTATACACGTTGACCCAAGCGACCAATCGATCAAGCCAAGAAAGCTTCACCCACACGAGCGGCCCGCCGAGCGATACAAGTCCAAGTTTAGTATTTCAAACGATAATTATTTAACGAGACTTGTAATGGATTACCATCACACTGAAACGGCACGGACAGCACCGGGAGTATCCCGGGAGCAATGGATGCTTAGGTTTCTCGATATCCTCTGGTCGCTGCTGGTGTGCTTCCTATCTAGTCTCATACGATGGAGACTCACATTCCTTGCTTCCAAGAAAAGCATCCTCCACGATAGCATCATTGAGTCACAACTTGGGCCAGTGTTATCCAAACTTGAGGAACCAGGCTCGATTTTGATGAACGGTTTGGACTTGCTTTTACAAGCTATTTACTTGTCGCTGCGGAATGAGCACGCCTCATGGATACAGCATCCGTGCGAACTGATTTATCGTCCAATTGGAGAACTTTTACCTCGTTTCATACTTCCCTATGAGTGTGAAGGGAAACTGCGCGTTAGATTATGGGTGAGTTTCAACTCGTCAGTCACTCTCTGTGCAGGGAAATGATGCGTTTGGGATACCGTCAGAGCTGGCCGGAAAGTAGAAACATTTCGGTGTCCGACTTTCAGAGGCAACATATCGGCCCCCGTATTGAGGCTTATTCACGACGAATTGATTGGCTAAGACAAATACCCGCCGCCAGGACAAGGGCGATCCTGCAGACCAATATGGCCAACGTCTGGGCTCATATTCGTGACATTACCGTCTTGGATATGTCTCCGTTTTTGAAATCACGTAGGGGTTACTTTGTTGCACAAAGTTCTTCGCTCTAAAAACGCTAACCATCATCCGAACAGTTCTTGGAATTCCGGGAGTCAGCTTGCAGTCTTTACAGACCGAGCTACTTAACCCGTTGGGCATGGACGCACGCATCACCAGATGATTGATTATTGAGGTTTGCAGGCCAAGGGCGACATTCCAATTTAAGCTGCTTTAACAGAGACCGAAAGAGAGACGGTGGAAAATATGTGACAATCTAAATGAATGGTAGCGAGTTGCTAACTATATGCATGCTCAACATTGGGGGATAGTTCACAGCTAACAGTTTCGGCGTTGAGATCCGCACGATGAAATAATTGAAGAAAATTGATAAGCCGTATCAAATTATGGGTAAGCTGGAACGTTTAGACATGGTAGTCAAAAGAGGCTCTATTTGGACATATTGACGAGGACGCTTATGGAATTTCTATGGAACTTGGGTGCTTACTCAATAGACAATGCATGGGCACCCGGGGCACAGCCAGTAATGCCTGGGCGTTCAAGTTCGAAGAGAAAACACGGAGCATTTCAAATCAAAACTATAGGAAGAATGGAGCCAGGTCAAACCAATCACCAAGTGTCTTTGCGCAGGGGGTGGGACTGAAAATGCCACCGCGTGTCAAACACGAAGAAGCATAACATAAACTTAAGCAAATAATTTGCTGTATTAAAATCCGTATAACTAAAGTCCTGCACTAGGACAAGGAGAGATAAACCGAAGAGGCTCACAGGCCAAAACGTAGCAGTTCAATGTGGGAGGAAAGGCGCATCCGACATCGTACAGACTAGGAGAAACCATTGGAAGAGGTAATGAGAACTGTTTAATGGCCGGTTCGCTTGGCGGCACTACGGGCGTGGACACCAGCAGGTGGAGTGGAGCGCTTGGCCTTGCAAGCCTTGTAACCAGACTTGGTGTTAGGCTCGGAAGAAGGAGGCGAGGCATAGTTATTGTTAGCCTCAGGAGTCGTGTTGGCTTTGGAAACAGCACCACCAGAAGCACCCACACCAACGTACTGTGAGAGAAAGATGGTCAGGAAACGAAGCGACACGCGAAATCGGGAAACGCACCATAGTGGGTCCTGGCACCTTGTAGTTCCTGATACCACTTGGCGAGGGGCTGTAGATATCGATAATACCATCCTCGGTCCTGTAGAGCTGAGTAGCGGGGGTGGTAGCAGGATAAGAATTGCCTCCACCGGTGACCTTGATTTGAATACAGACGGGGTACTGGTCGACCAGATGGATCAGTTTGAGAAAGTATGATCCAAGCGAAGAACTTACATATTGGGCACCCTCGCCATAGTTGTTGGCACCATGAAGGGATATAAGCTCGTGACGGAGAAGGTATTCACCGGCAGGGATATCGGAGGAATAGTAACAAAGTGGTAACTGTTCTCGTATTGAATCCGATTCTGAGCCCACATGCCATCGCCGTAGGGAGTGTGATCGTTGCCGGCAGCGTTTGGCCGCCTGGAGGTGTCAAGACCCTCCTCGGCGATCTTGAAGAACTGGGCGTTCGAGGGGTCGAACTCGGAGCACTTGCCATTGCAAGAAGCCATGTAGGCGAGCGCAGGACCTTCGGGGTGAGGCCACTGCTTCTTGTCCGGGCCGCCATCGCCTCCCCAGCGGACACCAACCTGACCGCCGGCGGGAACCTCGGGGGCTTGTACCCGGCTGACGAGCAGGCTATGTCGCTGAATTAAAGTTAATAAGGACAGGACTCTCGATAAATAATATTGCTTACGGAGTGTTCACACGATCGTAGCGTACGAAACCAGTGTCGGTTGGGATTCCACGCACAGGGGACAGGTCATTCTCGGGAGCATCGTAGTTCTGACAATGTGCGTCAGTAATATGATAGTGTTGAATTGATGTGTCAAAGTACCTTGGTTCCAGGATAGTGCTTATCACCAATGATCGAGTCGGTAACGAGACCATGGCCAGCAACTAGGGTGGCTGAGGCGAAAAGAGCGACGAAGCTGGAAGAGCGCATTCTGAAAACGAGAGTGCTGCAAACGGGGTCAATATGTGAGTTAATGCCAATCCGGTGCTCATAGATTTTGGACTTACGCTTAAGACGCTTGACACGGAAGGAAGGAGAGGGGGAGCTGGAGGCTCAGAAAGCCTTGCTGCGCCTATAAATAGCCTTCTACTCTGCCACTAGCCAGTGAGACATGTTCGTGAACAGGATCAACGTGTGGAGCCGCCCCAGTTCTTTCGATTCCGAATGACATCCCGAAGCGCTTCGATTGACGGTTAGGCAAATATTGGTTGACAGGTGTAATTGACCCCCCGCGAAATTGCGCCTTCCACGCGCCCAGAAGGTTGAAAAGAAGCAAGAAGAAGGCGAGTTGGGTGAATTTGACTTAACCTGACACCCACTCAAACCGGATTCGTTTCCAATGCGTCAGACACAGAGGCATAGAGCAAGCTTGTTGTATGGGCATTGGTTTTTCCTCCGCATGCACGGGCGCGATTTATATGAGCAAAAGTAACAAATCAGCACGGTGATTCAACGAGATAGGCAACAGCCCCAACGCATAGTCGGCCCGCTTGCACCTCGGCGGTACTGTATCCAGCCTCATGCCAGAACGGTCAAATTCAAATCTAGGATGTGATACAGATTGTCTATGAACGAACTTCTGGTGGGGTCGCGGGCGGGAATGAAGAGCGGGTGGGAAGCCCACGGAACAACGATGAAAAGCGCTAGCGAGGTTCTTGCATAGACACCAGTGACACAGTGAAATTGAATTATAGTGAGCTAGGGATATGGGCTTAGGGTGGAGTGAAGTGAAGTGGGTGAGGGGAACAATCAGGTCGACTCGGAGGACACTAGACGTTGTTGATCGCGCACATCCAGTGAGCCGAAGTGTCACCAACGGAATATTACTCAAGGCGAGTGTACGCTAATCGAGAGGCTATCATCCGGCCTCGGACCTCTCTCCACGAGTCCGAACTGCATCGAGTCGGTGTACGTAGAACCAGCTCAAGGCTAGATAGACACCCGTTGATTATCCGTGATGTTCCACATGACATAGGAATGAGGTCCTGTGGGGCAAACCTGACAGAGCGGATGAGAAAGGTTCATGGTATGATATGTGCGCATATTCGAGATAACGTCCTGAGGTAGCTCACAGTACTCTGAAACTGTGGTTGTCGAGTGTGCGGGAGTTGGAGGTCACATGAGTCGCGGAATGACGTCAGCGACGGGCTCATGCGCAAACTATTCCGCCCACCACTCGGGGTCGCGCGGGACTACATGCTGTTCATCGTGATATATAAAGGCATTTATCGCTGGCCCTTTAAGCTGGTCCCGTCATGTGTTACCTTCCGTCAGCGTGCAAGTCAAGACCATCTGACCCGAATTCACCAGCTGCCGCCTCGCTTCATGTCTGAGATCTTCTGATCCTATCTGAGATAAACCCAACAACCAAGTGTAGGGTCCGTTTTTATAGGCTCTGGGATTCTGTCATCGAGATCTGTTGTCCCATCTAATACCACTCGCTGAACCTCGCTCAACTTACGCTACCACCTCTGTTGCCTTGCCGCTCTTGAGACTTGAGCGTTGCTACTCGTTAGAAATAGAGGATCCAAAATAATGTTAGTAACACCACACTTAGCATCGTGCAACACAGCGGGTGGGCAATCGAATGTATATAGATGGGGCTCTGGGGCCCATATACATTAGGTCTGGCGATGCAATACAGGACGCGGTGGGGGTGGGGAATCAGACGGGGCGCTAACTCGGGAGCGCGCCGAAGGATGAGGGACCGGGCCGCCGAACCCGAAGAGCAGGGCTCGCCCGGGTCGGCGGCATACCTGTACTGCTTATATGCGAGGGTGGGTGAGGGGAGGGTGCTTGCGAAGAGCCTCCCTACTCTAGTTTGGGGGTACTTTTCGACGGGCGAGGCTGCTTCCGTTCGATGAGCGATATCGATGGTGGAACTCCTGCTTTGAATTGGACGCGAACCAGGGGGGTTGCGCAGTTGAGACTCCATTGGTGGCCAAGATATTGGGAGCCAGGCCAAGTGACCAGGGCCGTAGGCCAGACCTGCATCTAGGAGGTCGGCGGGTGGGCGAAAATGAAAAGAGTCGTTGTGGGTGTTGGTGGATTCGCATGGCCCGATGTCTCCGTAGAGACCTGCGTCGCTATTCTGAATGCGAGTGCCAGTATACATTCCTGCGTCACTAAGGCGGAGCGCGTCGAAAAGGGGATGTCCCACGGGTGGAGGCTAGCGTTGGTCTGGCAGGAGCGGAGAACACTGTGTTGAGTCAGTTCGTACTGAGGGCAGCGTGGCGGAGTGGCGGTGGCGGTCAAGCGAGAGAGGGAGTCCACGGTCGAGGCAAAGAGAGGTGCGGCGAACGAGCAGCAGAGAGTCGAAGGAAGGCGGAAACCGACGAGGAAATATCAATCCCGTGCGTGCCCTCAGAGTGTAGTTTGGGTCTGGGGCCAAGGCAGGCGAAACGAGTAACGTCAGCTTAGATACACACCTGCCGACTCGGCTTGGGCTGAGTCATTTGGGCGATCGTATGAACTCCCCGGCTTGCGCGCTAATACAAAGATCCTCAGTCGCTTTACCACCGCTTTCATGGTTCTACACGCGTGCCCCTTCCAAAAACTGTATCGCCAGAGGCGAAGGAAAGACAAATGAAGATTTGATGTGAAGGTCAAGCTTCAAGAGGGCGTAGTCACGTGTGAAACAGATAACATAACTCTAATGACTGGCCAGTCCATAAACACGACCCTCGCCGCACCTCGCGGGGTCAGAGAGCAAACAGGTGGATGTACCAGCCAATTGTGGCCTTTCTTCTAAGCTCTATGGCATGTCCTCGCTGTTCCTTGGCACACACCAACACCCATCATGCTACGAGTGCTCGACACCGGCGTGAATTCGGGAAGTACCGACTCAAACGTCTGATGGTTCACCGCCCCCTCTGGGATTTCTGCACAATGCTAGAACATGTATATAATCACTTGTGTAGTCATTTGTGACCCCGCTACCAGGATCAACCATGTTCTTCTCGGGAGTGTACGTGGTTCTGAGAACTTGGCAACCCAACACCACTCCCCACCTGATGTCTCTGTTGCTTCCTTATTCTTGGCTTTGCGCGCCGCTTCTCTGCCAGCAGCCACACACCAGGCCGAGGTTATTTCCTTTTACCACGGTGGTCTCCACCGTTAATACTTTCATATATCGCACCAGACCGTCACCATCCCATCACTAATCCTTACTTCTGGCGTCTCGCCCCTCGCACTATCAATCAGAACTCCCATCAGTGCGATCCATCCGACACAGGACTGTGTAGTTGGTTACGTGGAAAACATTTGTACACTCGGTTGACCCCGAGACAATTCACCTTGCTGACTTGGGTCCAATAAGCGCCGGCTCCATTGTAGATCTAGTCTCATAACGCTAATTCCAGTCTTTACCATAGGATAAGATGCGCGTCCATATTCGAAGAACATGAAACCCTATAAATGAGGCTTAAAAGGCTATAGATCCATCTTTTTTTTTCTTTTTGCGCCGCTTGCGGCGTAGCTCAATCTGGTTCCGACTGACATCGGGCATACTGTATGCGATTGGTACAAGGTGAATACAATTTGATATAATACTACTTCAATTCCATGGCCTAGACGATGTGGCTGTTAGAGTTGACCATAGTTAGACTAGGACTTAGTGCTCCCAGGAAGAATAAGGTACTTGGAGTCAAAACCTAGCAGTTGCCTCAGCCAGCGCAAGGACAGCATTTGCACTAGTGCACAATGTGTATCACCGCACGAGTGATTCCTGCTTGCCTGAATTGCTGCGTGACCGAGCACACGCGTTTATGCGCGCGGCTCGTTCCAGCAATCAGGTGCTATCCGCCATCGCATCCTCTCAAATCTTGGCGCGAGCGTATGCAGCGATATGCGACACCTACCCTCAGATTTCGTTGGCCCTCATTGTAAAGTAGTGATCGAACTAATGGTGATTTCCATCATGTCATACATTTTTCTCTCAGAACATGCATATGTTTGCGGCTCACGCTTACACGTCGGTCCCTCGAGGCTTGTGTACCAGAGCGCGGAGGAAGCATGCGACGACCTTATAACTCCTACCTACCTCAATGTCTCACCTTTCCCTCGATACCTAGCGTCTTCCCAGAAGCCCACCTCGACTAGCTTGGTTGAACCAGAGGTGAGTCGCTGTTCCATTTTGAAGCCGCCATCGCTCATGTAGGCGAGCCCAGACGCCGGACCATTTCCCTGCTGTTATCGAAGATTCCCGACATGCCGTTTGCCTTTTCAGTCTCCAGTCTCAACCCCTCGCTTGCGTGGTCCCTCGGAAATGGAGGGAAAGGGCGTGTGAAAATCAATTCCCGTTCAACATTGACTGGTACGACAAACAGCCCTGCACCAAGTTGAAACTATTCGAGCATCGCGGGATCTCAATGGATTTCAGCATGAGCTTATCGTGCTGCACCTCGTCAATGGCTCCATATGCCGCATCGAGCGCATGGGTGACCCTGATGCACGATTTGACGCACTAAGCGCTCAAGGCTCTGTTGCACACGGCGTAGCCCAGTGCTACCGACCGGGGAACATGGTCGAAGCTTGCCTTGATCCCTCTCATGTCATTGTCAAGATTGGTCCTCCGGAGGAGGTCGACTTGCGAGAAGTGCTGAAGATAATCCGTGCAATCCATGAATGCAATAAGACCCGAAACTACACGCTCCAAGGGTTCAACTGCTGCCTTTTTTCTCGCCTGCAGTTCAGTGCTGTTTGACCCGTCTTCTTGCAAAGTGAGAGGAAATGGAGCTCGACCCTGCAGTGTCCTACACCCACTCTTCCTCTGGAGCACACTGCTTTGATTCTAGTTAGGTATGCAATCTGCATACGCAACAAACGTTGTATTGAATATTGTTACGCAGGAGCGGACTCGGACTCGCCCCTTGTCACGTCAAAAAACGACATGAATATATGCGTTCAGCAGATTTTGTAATTCCAAGCTCATCATAGACCCCATCTCACTGAACCGCAACAAAACTACTGAACACATCGTTGACATTCCAACCATATACATGCACATACAAATTACCAAAACACCATATATCCAGCGAAAACAAACAGTCCAGACACCAAAGTCCAAGACTAGATAAACAACGATCCAACTCGACAGCGATCCAGACTCAACGGTCCAAAATATAACAACATAACTTCCGGTTCCTACAAGATGACGGGCGAGACGAGGTTGCGTATGTAGACCCCTCGGCCGTCCGGATTAGGCAAAGCGAGGTGATACAGACGCATGGTATATAATCTACTTTAGCTCGGGGCTTTGATGAAGTTTTGCTCAAGCTTGTTGATAAAGTGAGCGGGTTCTGGTTTTGGATTAGGCGCGGGGCCAGAGGGATTTGGTAGGGACGCTGTCGGTGGCCCAGATATTGGCGGCCGAGGTGCGACGACCGAGACCATAGGTCAGGCCAGCGTCGGGAAGGTCAGACGGTAGGCGGCGAGGGAGAGAATTGTTGTGAGTAGTGGATTCGTTCAGTCCCATGTCGCCGTAGAGACCGGCGTCGCTAGCCCGAGTTCGGGTGCTATAAGGGCCTGCATCACTAGCGCGAGGACGAGTCGAGAAGGGAGTACCAGAAAGGTGTAGGCCAGCATCAGATTGGCGAGTGCGAAGAGCATGGTGCTGAGAACGATTCATAGCGAGGGCAGTGTGACCGACGGAAGCACGGCGATCAATCGAGAGAGGAAGTTGCCGGTCAATGGAAGGAGCACGGCGGTCGAGCGAGAGAGAACCAAAGGTTGAAGCGAGCGAGTCGAGATTGGCCTTGGGCGTGTCTACAAACTGTAATCCGAGACCATGGCTTGAGGCGGGCGAAGTGGGCGACATGAGCTCAGACTTGGGGCTCAACTCGAGCTGCGCCATTTGCGCGAGCATATTGATACGCTCGGCCTGGGCACTAGGAGGAACACTGTCCGCTACAATTCCTTGTTAACGTCGCCAAATACAGATAGATGAAACTCGACGAACCATTTCCGTCGGCAAAAGGGAAGCATGTCTGACAGACTTTTCGACGTCGCCAATTCATATAGCTGCACTTGCCGCAATACCAATCACCTGGCTGATGCTCCACCGGGCCCCGATTGCCGGTATTCATGATCGGGGGGTGGGCACCGTGGGCAAATGGCGGGCGAATTTGACATGGCTGCGGGAGGGGTTCGTTGTCGGGCCAAAACATGACGAGCGGCATGGATGGAATGGGCGAGACATTTTGGATGCGACCTCCCCGGGCAAACCCGCGTCCCGAAGGAGTAAGGATCGACGGAAGTCGGGGCGGTTGACTTGGACGTCCCGGAAGCGGTGCCGGAGGGGGAAGAGGCGCGAGACGGCGAGGTGGTGGTGGAGACAGCGGAAGTGTCGAGCGAGCATCAAAGTACCGGTCATAGTCGGTAGCCGGAGTGGAGAGCCGAAGAGGGCGGGGGGCATTGCACGAGATGCACGACGTGTTCCGGCTGTCGGACAATAAGTCACGGGTCCAAAGGGAAGCGGAGGACGTACCCAAAGTTGTGCGTCGCGCAGGTCTGAGTATGGCATATCCAATCGCCCTGCTTGAACGCGTTCCGAGGCGAAGGCGGGTTGGTGGACATTGTGAACCCGGCGCCGAAGCTCGAGCCATAGTCCAACTGAGCCGAGTTGGCCTGTACAGGGTCAAATGACGACACAAGACCCGAAGCGACGAATCCTGGTTGGCCGTACAAGCTGAGGGTCGAGCTAGGGGGAGATGCCCCATCTTCGGAACTCGAGCCGCATGACGAGAGAGCGGTAGTCGGTGTCGGGGGAGTGAGGAACCCCGAGTTTTTGCTTGGCGAGGGCAAGTACATGTCGTCGGTCGGGTTGGAGGAGTAGATCACGTTGGCCTGGGTGTTGGGCGAGGCAGTCCGACGTGCCATCGGAGCAAGGTCTGAAGAAAGGTCAGAGATAGCCAGAGCTAGAATAGGAATACTGGAGTACGGTCAGAGACGCAGGGTTGGTTGGGGAAAGCGCTTACCGAACTAAAGTTGATGTTCAGGGACGCGTCGTCGTCGTACATGTCGAACCGGCGCAGCTTGGAAAAAGGCTTGAGGTCGTCTTCGAGGGCAGAAGATACTGAGATTCCGTCGAGTCCGTCGAGGCGGAGAGCACGACAGGCCTGGCGCAAGGTAAGCCCCAGTTAAATGGAAAGCAGTTGACTTACGTCGTCGTGGGTTCGGAAAACACACCAGATGCTCGACTCGTGACCGAAGGGGGCGCCGCCGAATTGCTCATGCAGAGACCAAGACTGCGGAATATAAGCCACAGGATAACAGACAAGAGACACGGACTTGCCGAAACCGGGAGCATCACATTGTTCGCTTGGAGCATCGCCGCGACGGTTTTAGCAGCCTCTGGTCCGAGATTGTACATCTGTCGATAATTAAAATCAGATAAAACGATGGACAGTAGCACGTACCCGAACCACACGTGAAGTCGAACTGATGAACAATTCGTGTACGTTGCGACCGTGAACAAACATAGCGACAGTCAATCCTCCGGGGGGGAACGTGGGGATCGCCAGCCGCTTTTTGAACACATTGGGAAGCGATTGTGTGGGCAGCCTCTGCGATTGCCCTGTCCGTGTCCGGATTCGGGGTCGTCGTCCATCAGAGTCTTGCCCTCTTTCGGATGAAACGCGGTGACCTCGACATCAAATAAATGTAGCGCCAGACTCCTTCCGGAAAATATTAATATATCCCCATAAATCAACTTCTTCCCTTGGCTTTTGCGAATCCCCTTGCCCGTCAACGTCAAGTTGGACGCCTCGTTTAGCCTAGGCACAGCTCCTCTCGGCTGACCCGACTGTCGGACGAGCGCTCGATCCTCGCCGTCAATATCGACATTGTCCGTGTGGCGGGAGGTAAGTTTACTTTTCGAACAAGTTGCCCTTGCATTGCCAATATCCCTGCCGATCACCTGATGTCCTATACAGATGTAGATAATAAATTGAATAGTCCGGCCATGTTCCTCGCTCCCACTTTTATCCTGACCAACTTCAGCCAGGTTACGAATCAACTGAATGTAAAAAAAAATGAGCATGGGAACGCCCGATGCGATGTTTTTGTTTGTATGCGGCATCGACTCCCGATCAAGCGGGATTGCCAATGCTCCGCCCAACGCCCACGACGATGACGAGAGCCGAGCATGAGAATTATGAGTCCCCGCCAAGTGTCCCGTATGCCGCCACAACCGACGCTCGTCAAGATCAGAATCAGAATCAGAAGTCTATATCACGCTAATTGAGTTGGTGGCACGCGTGCCTGTGCTCGAGTCAGGCTAGCGGCCCAGACTCGTTCATTTGGTTCGGCGGGCGGCGATGACGTTTGAGGTATATCTTCAGCCTAAAATCACCGAAAGATGTCAAAACCTAGGGTCGCGTCGGGATCCGTCGGCTTGCGATTGTGGGGTCATGTCTCGCTTCACTCCAAACGTTCGACGCGACCCGGGGGACTAGAACGTCCTTTTGTGTAACCAGGCACTTTGGGTGATACACTCACTATTTTCGGGACCGATGACAAGTTCTTGGGCTGCTCGAGCTTTACCACCCCCAAACGCAAATTCCTCTTCCTATATGCTTCGCTAGCATCAACGGGATCGTAGGGTACCGTCGATCAATGCCCAACTGACTTTGAAAACCCAATTAGTGCGGAATTCCTGCGCATTTGTCTGCCCTCGACCCTTGGAATTGGCGAATCTTCCCAGCGCAGTTCGCATTCGGTCTATAAAATCAAAACGGGCTGGTTACTGAGTATCCAAGCAGCGAAAAAAAGCCCGGGAAGGAATGATGTCAGTTGTGGTGGGTATATGCGGCCGATCAGGATCTGAAATTAGTTCTAGTTCGCTCCCGCCCTGCCCGACTTTGCTTGGCACCGCAGCTAGAACCACAGTGTTTCACCTGGTTGGAGTCGCCATAGGCTCTAGGGCGACCGAGTGGTTGGCGGGTTCAGTTATGGCTGATAGAAGTATCCTATCAGAATTCGAAGCCAACACAGACTAATTCATTTGGTGGTGCGGTAGTGGAGCAGCGCAATGGTGTCTGTGACGACAAGAGTGGAGACGCAGGGACTATCCTGGGTCGAGACTCGGGCTGTTGTTCGATGGGAGTGTGCACGGTTCGTCAAACTAGCCCATTATGTTAGACGCGAAGCGTGGGTTGGCGTAGGAATATATGTATTCAAGGGTGCGTAGCAGCATGGGAGGCCTAGGGAGAGTTTGAATTTTCTGGACTTCAACCAATGGTTTAATTACCTCGCCTCGGGTTCGGGCTGTAGGACGAATATACTCGCGTACAAAATGTGTAGAATTCTGCACGCCGTAAAGTTATTCGTGGGAAGTGTGAGATTAACAGGATGTACTTGAGACTAAATCACCCTCGTTATCTACTCTACATGCAGACTATCGCTCTTAACTTAATCATAAGGGCTACACCCAACTCAAAGCATCAATCAGCCGCATGACTAACGCATAGCGACCTCTTCGCACTGCGCAGGTCTGAGCTCCGATCCGCGTTCGCACGTCAAGGAAATGCTTAAACGTTGTAGCGATAGTCATGTAATCAGTACACTTTCAGGTTGGGTTATAAGGGTCCATGCAAACATAACGGAAGACCGAAGGGCCCAATTCGACCCACCCATCTTGGTAGGCCACCACCTCGCTTTTCAAGAACCAAACCATGTGTGTTTACCGCGTATCAAAGGTGCCACGAATGAAGCCACCAGGCGGATCTCCTATTGGGTCATAGGTTGCCCCAATCCGGCCTCCCGAATTTGGGAACGCCCACTTATTTTTGGGGGCCTACTTTTTGCCTCGGACCTCCATCGAATAATGCTATATCAGACACGTACTTTCTAAGACCAAGAGCTACTTACAACACGCCAGGAGCATGGATGATTATTTCCGCCGCCAGTTCCCGTGCCGCTCGCATCATGCGTCTAGTACCCATGAAATCTTGATATGCGTATCCTTGAACTAAAGGAGAATTAGCGTTGATGTATTGCATGGGTAAAATCAAAAGCAGGCGGACTTATAGGATACGACATGATTGTAATTACACCGCCTAGATGGTGAACATCGTCATGCCAAGCTAGTGTGACCCGATGTTCATTGGCCCATTTTTGTAGCTGGGCACAGTAGCTGTGGTCCTTGGGAGGTGATGGTGTAGAAATATAAGGATCAACCCGGCCTCTCTGCTCTTTGGTTTCTTGAGAATGGGTGATGGTCATTGCCCTCGGGTGTTAAGTTAGGGGACAGGGAGCTAGCGCCGGCCACCACAGCTCTTGACACACCGTCGTTCAACTGAGTGCTTGGGTATGTCATGTCTAGTCGGGGAGATGTGAGAAGTCGGGGAGATGGGAGAAGTAGAGGAGATGGGGGAAGTCGGGGAGGTGGGATAGATATGGGAGGCGGCGGGATTTTCGACAGCCGTGGGCGAGGAGGGGATGAAGGAAGGCGTGGCGGGCCGATTTGTAGTGCACGCCCGCGGAGTCGGGGCAACTCGTCCAGAAAGGATATATGACTGGGCTCTTTGAGAGAAAAATCATCCGAGCTAGTTGGCGATCCTTTGGTGCTGGTTAAACTTTGCTAGTTAGTGTATGGGGGTGGTAAAGGTTCAATAAGGCTCACGAGTGTATTGTAGCCTGCGTGGTGTCGAGCCTGACCGGGACGGTGAAGTCGGAGGTTCCACGAGCGTCCCTACTAGCCGTGGAAGATCTATAGTTCAGACTGGAGGGTAGGCTCAGAGAAACTGGAGCTGTGTTGCACTTACGGGCTACTAGCGGTTTCAGGGCCAATGGTATGTAATGAAAACAAATTATTCAGTTCTGTTGCTGAAGGGCGAAGTCTAGGTTGAAACTCCCAGCACGTTTTGAGGTTCGAAAAGGTGCCTTCTGGCTCGGAGTCGAGACAGTGATCAGATTCACCAGGTAGACTCCCAGACAGGATCTCCGCACACACTCGTAATTCGTATTTAAATTTATGATAAGGTAGTTGCCCGCTAATTATCTAAGATTACTTTCAAAATCAACGGCACCCAGAATCGGCGGGTTATTACGAACCTCGAACAAAGTACAACCCAATGCCCAAATGTCTGACGCAGTGGTCAACGTTGGTCCTTTATCGTCATTCTCACAGCCAATTATTTCGGGGCTCATCCAGCGGTAGAGCTCGTTTTGAAATATTGCAGGCGTAAGAAAAGCAAAATGGTTCGTGAGCACGGCCAGGCCAAACTCCCCGATTTTGGTTGTTCCGTCGACACTAACAAAAATTTTGTTCTGCTCCGACAGTTAAGCTAAGAGTAGCTAGTATAGTATCCAAAGGAGCTGACCAGATTGATTGAACCATGGACAATAGGGGGATACTGGCTGTGAAGATGCGCGACGCCTTGCACAACATCTGTAATCTAGTAAAGTGGTTGGGTCATTGGTACTGCAAGGGTAAACACGTCGATCGATACTTTCCATTCTACGCCGAATCTCAGCGTGATTGGTGTGGACCCCCTTCAGGTACTTAGCGAATCTCTTAGTACAAAAGAGCCTGGTGCATGCAACAAGGGAACCAACCTGAGAGGCGGTACCATTTGGACAGTATTCCACTCGCAAGTCCAACTCTTCTTTTAGCTCAAAGACTCGAACAACGTTCATATGTCGAATATCCTGCCCAATAATTTCAGTACCAGGGTATCAATGCCCAGAGGAAGCCATACGTATAGGAACT
Organism: Ceratobasidium sp. AG-K; assembly: GCA_037039685.1. NCBI lineage: Eukaryota > Fungi > Basidiomycota > Agaricomycetes > Cantharellales > Ceratobasidiaceae > Ceratobasidium > Ceratobasidium sp. AG-K. The sequence continues at coordinate 1,009,479 of JAWNGF010000013.1, read as the reverse complement.
CATTCCAAAGTTTCTTCACGTCAACCTTACTCTACCACCGGGTAGCAGCACATAGCCGCGGGTCAGTATTGACTCATAATATCCCTGAATGTTATACTTCACCCTTCGGTTACGATTCCGATGAAGCGTGTTCTCACTCAACCGAATAGTCTTAGAAACACACTTCATAGCCCAATATGAGTTATACCACAACGCACAACTGGAGTAAGTAACACACAGTGGTAAGACCTTCATTTAGGGTATGCATTCTAGCAAGGACAACAGGGTATCGCATTATTTTACTGACACCAATAGATGTGTTTGCGACGTACAACCAAATATCTGCCGCGGATCCATGGGCTAATAAGACTCTACGTTTATGACCGTCCTCATCAATCGCGGTGGCTATACTCTGGGCTGTACGCTATATCATTGAGAATCCGAGCCAATCAGAGTACGAAGGTGCATATATTTTCTCACCTGTGACCCCGAAGTTGCATCGATAAAAGAAGCTGGAGAAGATATTGGTTCTCAATCCCAGAAGCAGACTTACTCAATCTTGGGATATACGACAACCGAGAGTAAAATCCAGGCTTAGGCTGGCTAGGGTTCGCCAAGGACCCATTTGTAATGCACGGGAGATATCGCAGGCGCCTGGTCCGCGGAAGACCAGGGCTCAAGGTGTTGCGGCCTGGGGTTTTGGGTTTGCATTGTTTGACTGTCCTTTTCCAACTCGGTATGGGTGAATGCATGCACTCACGTTTGGTTGTCACGCTTCCAAAATTCCAACCCTGTGGATTTCAAGGGGATCATAGAACTATTGCTGGTGGCCGCGCTGACGTTCTTTGGTTAGTCATTATCAATCAATAGCGGAGCATATCTTGACAGGTCATATATTACTCAGCGGAACGCTTACCGACGTACTAGCCAAGAAAATGGTCGAGCGACTCGAATGCACTGGCTTGAAAATATATCATTGATAATAATTTATTTTTTAGGTTGCAGTTAAGGCATTTTGGCGAATGGACCAAGGCGAAGAGTTGGCAAGTCTGCTAGAGCCATTATATGGCCTGGGAATAGCTCAATGGTCTTCAGGCCATCAAAAACGAGTTGCGAATATGGAGCATCTTGTCTGTTAACTCACACGTAGCTTCGTTCCTTGGCGGGATCCCTATGTGCGGCTTCAAGCTGACCTACTATCGCGAGGGGCTAGCATCTGACTATTACTCGAATGGAAATCTTAATGAGGTATGTCTAGATGCGTGTAGTTGTAAATTCACTCTGAGAAGGGTTGTATCTACAATGCGCATAGTTTCTGTACAACAATGACCCCAATGACTGGAAGAGGCTTGGATTAGTTGGGTGTTTACTGTCGATCAAGCAGATTCATTTCTCATACCTCGCAATCCGACTCATAAGCTGATAGACATAATCCGAGGGGTCGAGTACATTCACACCCAGGGTGTTGTTCATGGGGATCTTAAAGCGGTAATCTTTGATACCCAAACAAGCTTTGACCCTTTGTTAATATGTGATAACCCACAGGCTAACGTTCTAATTGATAATGAAGGAGATAATATCAAAATATGTGACTTTGGTTCATCGAGCATAAAGTGTACATGCTACGATGGGCCGGTAGACCAATTTGGCACAATCCCCTGGGATAGTCCCGAGTTAGGCGAGTCCGAAACAATCCCATCAAGGTCCTTCCATTCAGACATGTGGGCGCTTGGGTGTGTTGCACTCGAAGTAAGTCCTGCATAGCATGTTAATGCTGCGCTAGAGGTGATGATATTAGGTATAAATGGACATGCGCCCCTGGGATCCCGACGGCAGAGGAAATATAAATGCAATGAGGCTTCGGCAGATGAAGGCTTATGGAGGGTTTCCCGCACAGCGGACAGACCTAGGGTTGGGAACTCCTGCCGATGATCCTGTTCGAAATGGCGTATGGGATTTGATGCAACTATGCTGGTGCAGGAGACCAAGCGAGCGACCATCAGCCTCCCGGCTAAGGTTTTTTTTAGAAGACCTGCTTCAACGAGGGGGCCGGGGTAGCTAAGCTGAACAGCCTCAGGCCATCATGGTTGCATGGCATGAATATTGACACGGCACCAGGATCTTGGACAAACAAAAAAGCCGGATGTTGTCTGTTAACATGTTGTGAATAGTTTTAACGCTGTATGTGCGTATCCTAAGCGCACGAAAGCGGGCCTGCGTGCAACTGTTGTTGTTTCCTATGTGATGATGGGGATGGATAAATGGGTCGGATTTCCGCTATGTCGATCGAGTTTCCCCGAGCACAAAGCTTGCTGTGAAACTTATTAGGAGGCAATATTTTCTGGACGACTTGAATACCTTTTCACTATGGCGCTTGAATCTCTACCAAAAGTTGAATATCTCGTTCGGCTTGTGAGATCTCGTAATGACAAGCGTTTGTAAAAAGGGACGGACCTAATCGACACTAATAACAATTGTCGCAACAGTCAGCGAGCCTAATTAGTGCCGATTAGTGCCGGTTAGCGCTGGTTAGCCAGACCTTTTTTCAGACGAAGGACTATTTCGTCCGGCTGGTAATAGGTTACGACCACTCACGAGATCTTAGAAGCCCAGACGAGCCTTTTGCTCGTTCGTCCCCCGAGCGGCCCCAAGTCACTCCGAGGGTCTGGAGCCACCCGAGATAGTCCCGGGCATCACGAGACCTCGGGAGCCACATGAGAATCTCGAGGTTTGGTAGAGTAAGCGGCGGCTGATTGATCGACTGGGTCACCGCACATTGAGTTTAGTACAGATTTACTGATATTACCCGTATGGGATGCAACCCCGAGCTTTACCTCGCGCTGCAGATATATGCGCTCCACATGGTTATAAGGCCGGCACTGAAGGACAAATATAGTATTGACTCAAACATATATAGGGAGTATGCAAGACTTGCAGTAGAATCATCAATTCTCCCCGGATACCTGACAGAGCAAAGTAGCCTTTCACTGAAAGGCTCGGTATTTTTGATCATTTACTTCCAAGTTTACGGATGCCGATGCTCTGTCAGTAGCACCCGACTGTTCCTTGATGCTTCTGGCCTATTTCACCTGTCGCCCAGGTAGGGGTGAAGCTTGACTGTCCCAGTACCTCGCAAATGCGTTGTATACTAAAGGGAAAGCTTTCCTGAGGGCTTTCGCCTTGTTCCTCCCCTCTATACACTGTGAAGCCTAATCGCGCTGAATTCTAGTCATATCGGCACTGAGAACTCACGACTTAAGGCGCTAGACGTGTCCGCTTTCAGTGACTGATGCGCTGAAGATTATCTTTAGGAGTGACTGGGGGGCAAATGAACTCCACAACCTTTTCAAATTTCCCTTTTATGGTATTGAAGACTGTGAACCATGCGCAAGGTGACCGAAAAATGATATAATTCATCACTGAAAGCGGCCATTTTTGGTTCAGCGCGTTTGCTAATGTTTTTCAGTAACCTGAGATCCCACAGTGATATCCTCCAAGTTTGCCCCCTGCAGTATATGATCAGCATCCAAAGCTCTCCAGGTGCAGGGTGACCTACTGTACATGAACTAGAAATAACGATTAAGCTCTCAGTTAGCCAATTGATTACTGCGGTATGCCATCTGACCCTATAATTCATGCATGTGAAATGTTATACTACGGTTGTTGTCCTATGCACAACATCAATAATCGGCCACCATGTGACCAGATATATCAGTAGACATATTACTCACCGTGAACCGAGTTGGTATGTAGGTCACTTGCGACCCCTTCGTGAGTTCTGCATTGAGCCCAATGCCTTCGAGTGCCTAGCGAACAAGGCAATCTAAGTCTTTAGGCTTAAGCAGTGGCCAAGGTTGTGTGTACCTTCTTGAACTTGGCAACTTTCATCTAGCTTCTCCCTATGTTTCGGAACCCAAATATTCACCTCCATATCTCATGTACCTTATCCTCTACCTTTGGCAAGAACTGGTAGAATTGCTTGTCATATGGGGCGATTGAGGCATCGATAACGGGAGTATCGACGTTATTGCGAATCTGAGTCCAAACCTGTGACAACTTCTCTTCAATATCAGCTTGAATTTTTGCGGCTGACCCAAGCCAAGCGCGCTGCACTGCTTCCCCTTGATAAGCGATGCGGGCCTGAATGTGTCGATGAAAATTAGAAATTGACATGTTTTGAGGTTGCGCATAGCCCTTAATTGTCTCAAAGTTTATGATTAATTCTAATGCCTCGATGGAAAAGTAGGACGAACCATGAGGCGGACCGTTATTCCTGTTTCCTTTTATTCCGGAAATGTGACAGGCGGTAGGTCCTCCGCGATGGCCTCTTCAGTGTTTTCCCATGGCCGTTTGTTCTATATGGGGATTTCATTTTTGTGCAAGGCCTCGATCTCTCGACGAAACCAATGTGAGTTGTCATGTGCAACAGGATAAGATCGCTCAAGATGAAATACCAAGTATTGCAGTTTCTCATCAATATCGATATGAGCTGAGTAACTGGACATTAAGGACATGGGATTTCTCCAAATATTCAAGGGCCAGAAGAATAGACACTCCGGATGGCACCAACAAACCAAAATCCACTGGGTGGCGGTCAAGCTTTCTGTGGGCGGTTTTTTGCCACAATAGTCCATCTCTGTGCGACATACAGAGCTATCTCTCATGTTGAGTGTGATGAATTCGTGCTGAAGCCCTGTGCCTACTTTGCTATGCTCGAGGGACCGGAATTTTGTGCAGGGAAGCTGATGGTACCAGTCCGCCTTGAATGGAAATTTGATTTTGACCCGCCCTTCCCTCCATTACCGAGAGACGAGGCCAATGACGGATTGCAAACGGAATTCGAGGAAAACGACATCTTGAGGCCAATTCACCACTGAATAACAGACTTAGGAGACGGGCGCTTGGCTTAGCATTACCACCCTTCTCAGCAAAAACCGCACGTGCTAGTAAGGGCTCGTTTACACAAACGAGCCCTTACGAGCCTCAATTGGCACTGCGGTTTTCGCTGGGTTGAGAAACAAATCGTGGCGAAGAAGGCATGATGCATCATACCTCAGTCATACTGGACTCGTGACAAGTATCTAAACGTTGAGGTAGGGAGCAGTTGGGTGGCCAAAACGTAGGCCTATGAACCTATTGCACCCTGGCCACGTCTTTCGGTCTTATCCAGCGTTCCCGCCCTGCCACTACCCGACAACCTCGTCCAGAGATGATGTCAACGCCGCGTAGAACGCTCCTTTGGGTGGAGCAATACAATATACACGCCATCGAGCATCGCACAAACGACACGTTGTGCATTTTACACTCGTCCCGTGAGTTCTATTTCAGCGTTCTATGCATCTCCTCGCCTTGCGCCGCACTAGAGAGGACGTATTCTACAACTTCATTCTACATTCTACATGCCACGTTCCCGATTCCATTCCATTCCATTCATTATTCAAAACAATATGTGCCCAATACAACAAAACGAAACAACAATTAAACAATTAAACAACTTACATACTGAATTGCAAAGAAAATGCGAGTATATGCGGTATAATATTGTGTATTCTCGACTCCCTCCATCTCGGCGGGACGTCTATCAGCCCGTGCCTAGCGGCGTGTGTCGGTCAGCCCCCACGCCTGATGCAACGCCGCCACAGCGCCAGGGTACTGCTTTCTAAAACTGTTCGATTTCGCCTTCAGGTCCCCTAACGAGAACTCTTGTCCCTGTACAAATATGAGTCCAGGCCCGTGCATAGCGTGAAGAGGCTTACGGGGTGGGCTGTAACCAGAACCATCGATCGACAAGGTACAGGTAACCGACCAGTCAACAGTTACAATCAGCGGATACGGGGGATGGTTAATTCGGGATCCGAGAGATTACGTGGTAAGACTTACGTCTGTGGTATGATATAGGTTGTGCCTGAGGAGACAAACGGTTAGGCAAGGTACGGACGGGGCCGAGGATCGGACTGACCTCGCGGCCAAAGCGTGTGGGCGTATACTCGAGATCGCTCCCTCCGCGCGCGCATACGTTGAATCCGAGAGCTTTGAGCGCCTATCGCCAAGTTAGTGCGAAACGAGGAAAGATCGAGGGACTGACAATGTCAAATTCGTTCCACTTCATTTTGCTTGTATCCTTGGGGTCGCTTCTCAGGATCTTTTCCCAGGCGGCGCGGTTCTTTTGCTTCATGTCACGAGCAAAAGCGACGAGCGCGTCGTACCAGGGTTCGGCTTCCCAGCTCGGGCTGGAGAGCGAAGCCGTTGAGAGGCGATTGTTCTTCTTAGATCCGGGGCCGGGAGACGGAGCGATGGACGTAGCCTTGGATGAGGCGCGGGACGAGCTGGCAGTGGTGATGATGCTGGTAGCGATCGACGAGACACTTGCGCTGCGTGGACGCTCGGGGAGATTTAGGCGCGGGGGCGAAAGGCTATTGGTCGTGCCTGCCTTTTTGCGGCCCCGTCCACCCCGAATAGGGGTGACTGGCGACAGAGCCGGTGGAGGGCCGGGGCCATTCGTCGGCGTCACTGGACGGGTGCCAATGTTGAGCGTGATAGTCTTTGCCGCCGAAGGACTGTCGAGACGATTAGGAGATCAGATGATCAGATGGGAAGTGCAACACGCCTTTCTGAAACAGACGCCTGAGCGCCGGTCGCTGTCTTGCTGTACGCAGCAGTGGCGTAGCTCTTTGCACTCGACGCTGTGGCCTTGTCTTTGGCGCTCGACAAGGAGAGGGGCGGGAAGGGGTCCCTCACCTTGGGCTCTGCTGGCGAAATTGAATCAATTAGATTAAAGAATAGGCGCCGGCGAGGAGCGTACGGCAGATTGTGCTCACCGACTTGGGGCTGAGGAAGCTGTAGGGCAGGGGGCGCTTGACCGGGCCACACGCTCTTGGAAGGTGCCAGCACAGGACTAGTGGGCCTGCTGGCAACCGGAGACGATGGGATAGATTTGGCAACGTCTCTATAGGTACGCGTCGTCTGGCTCGTCTCGATGCGAAGCGGTGGTAAAAGCGCTGGGATAGGTCTGTTGTTGTTGCGGGTGGGGGGAGTAGTGCTTCTGGCGGACGACGAGCGCTAAAGCACGATGAGCAATGGCCACAAGACAAAGACGGTACCCACTGGAATGGCGCCAGATGTGAGTGTGAGGTCGTCTAAGCCTGTTATCCATGAGCAATCGTCGTTGCCACCCACATATACCCACCAGTAAACGATTTGCTCATGTGTGAGTCCATTTCTTGACAGTCCGGCTATGACGATCTCAGCAGCGATCCAACGCAAATGCGAACCTCTATACCTGCATGGTGGCACCACCGGGGCCAACCTTTTGAAACGAATCTATAAGCGCGTCATAGTTTGTAGTCGCACTACGACTGTAACTCTGAGCGGACGGGGCGGGCACTAGTACGCGTTGGATGAACGACAACCACAGGTTCATGTTGAGCACATACGGGTATATTTTTTAGCGGAGCAGTGGCCAGCCGGGGCCAAGCTGCGTCGGTCGTAGCAGTCCAAGATCGCTGAGGGGTAGACATCTGGTGGCGGGTGTGGTCGTTCTGAAGGAAAATCCCTTGAAATCAGCATTTTATCTAACGAGCAGCGCTATTGCTATGACGAGACCCTGGATCACCCTATACTGCCTTTTATGGCGAAAGGATCGTCGACCGAGGCCGCTGCGCGAGAATACGAGGAAAGTTCGAGAAGAAGGCGAGACGTCTCGAGTAAAGCACGCAGAGCACGCGACATGACGAGATTTGGAAGCCCGAACTTGTTTATTCATTTGCGATACATTGGAAACTGGAGCCCCTATTTGGCCTTACCCAGGCCTGCCAGCATAGTCTCGTCGAATCCGTAAATCTTTCGTAGATCACGCGCAATGGCTTTGACGCGTTTGGGGTCAAGCCATGGGTCCTACAGTCGAGTTAGCCTCCTTTGATGAAATGAATACGAGTCACGTACCGGGTGTGCTATACAAAGGAACACAATGCGGTCAGTATGTCATTCAGGCGGGTTTATCACGTACGTTTATGCACCGTATAGGACTGTACGCAACGTCATTTCACCGTCTGCACGTGTCTAATTGTACTTGCCTTGTCTTTCCGATCCGGGGGATCGAACCTCACACGACTCCCAGCCGAAGATTCATCATATTCAAATCCAAGGTCCGTCATGGCCTAGAACCCTTTTAGTCGTGCTCACGACCAAGCACACCGACCGACCTTGACAAACTCGTTCCAGTGGAGCCCAGCCTGGCCCTTGCTATCATCCACGCCCAAAATTCTCGACCAAGCGGGGATCGCGCGCGCATGTACGCTCTTCATGTATGCCGTCAGCCGCTCGGCCACGCCGGATGGCATATTGGTCCCTTCTCCTTCCTGCTCGGCTTGTTCCATAGCGCGCCTGCGACCAAATGTGCGCTCAATAAAGTTCCCGAGTTTGCCGAATTTGGAGTCGCCATCAGGTCGAGACTTGGTCTTGGTCTTGACGTTGATGCCTTCGCTCTTGAGGTACGACAGTCCGGATCGGGCGGTCTCGGGTCCGGCGGGAGTGTACAGCGAACTGGTCGAGGCCGAGGCTGCGCGCGGGGTTGGCGAAATAGGCGTCGCCTTGGGCTGGTTCGGGGATTTGGGTGTTCCCCGAGCAGGCGACTTGACGTTGGCCGGCGCTTGAGGTGGCGGTGTCTGTGGCCGTGCGGGTGCAGGTGCGGGTTCTTCTTCGTCGTCGTCTTCAGCTTCAGCTGGTTCTCCGGCTTTTTTCGCCTTTTTCTTCTTCTGCTTGGGGTGTCAGCGAGTTATCTCCTCGATTCGAGGGCATACCTTTTTCTTCTTCTTTGAGCCAGAGCCAGAGCCTTTCGCCTCGGGGTCTTCAACCTCTTCGACCTCGTAATTGTTCTTCTTGGCCAGGACCTTGGGCTCATTGACTCCCGCCTGTCGATTCTTCAAGCGCTCGCTCGCCACACTCAACGGGATCAGGGCAGGCATGTCGGCCGGTGGATTAGGAGGCGCATAGGCGGGAATAAGGCCTGGCATATCGTCATCCCCACCTCCGGCACCGCCCGTCTTCTTCTTGGGCTTCTTCTTTTTCTTCTTCTTGCCAGGTTGGTCCTCATCCTCGTCGCGCTCATCGAACTCCAGAGCTGGCCGAGGCTCGACGCTAAGAATTGGGTTCTTGCTTAGGAAACGGCCTGTATTTCAGTCAGCTCAGGTCCCCACCAAGTCGTTCGTACGAACCCTTGAGCGAACGGAACAACGTCTTGAACGGGTTGCCCTTGCCCTCTGGACTCTTTTCCTTGGCCGCCGCCGCCGCCGCCGCCTGGCGCTTGGCATGTTCCTCGCGAATTGAATTATATAACCGCTGCTCCTCTTCCCAATCAATCTCGGAATCATCGTCCGTCCACCCATCAGACTCGTACTCTTCCTCCGAGTCGTATTCGGATGCTGTTTCGAGGATGGGCATTTCGTCGTCTGAAGTGGGTTCGGCGGCAATGGGAAGGCGCTTTTTGCGTGGCGCGGGGGCGTCGCTGCCTCGACGACCTTTTCGAACCAGGGCGCGCCTGTCGGCTTCTGGGCTGTCGTCGTCGGGCTGGGTGCGAGTGAGTGCCCAGGCGGACCATTGAGGCTCTGGGTTCATGCTATCTTCCAGGCCCCAGAGAATGTCGATATCCATTCCCGCACGGGATACATAGGTCTACCGAGCCGATAAGCCTTGCACTCATCCAGGAACGGTCGACTCACAGAGTTGATCGTCTCCCAGATCTTTTCAAGCGTGGCTGGAGTCTTGGTCTTGGTCAATGGCACGACAAGCGCACCAATTCCGGCAACGTGGTTCGATGCACCTTCGCTGGACTTGATTACGGCCGCGAACGAATCGTTGATGTTCTTGGTCTGAGATTTGCGCCACTCTTTCGCATCCGGAGCAGAGATCGGGGTGTCCATCATGTCGAGCAATTGCAGGGTCACCTATCAAATTCGATGTAAGCGATACATCAAGGGCCCTGCAAAGGTAAAATCACCGATAGATCGCCAATGGCGTCAAATACGTCTTGGGTGAAGCGGTTTGTGGTCTTGTTGTCTCCAGCGACGATGGCATCACGCAGGCAGAGCATTAGGATACTCAGTTCATATCGTGCTTGAGGGAAGATCATTTCGACGATAATTGTATCAACGAGCGATTTATGAAGTTTGTATCCCGCTTGCGAGTCCCAAGTGAGGTTTCCGTTGACTTCTTGGATGTGTTCCATGTAGTGTGCTAAAAAAAAATAGCGTAAATCATTGCGCATTCGGTGTTAAAGCGAGACGTACGAGACGCCGAGGCAAGCAACCCAAGTTCATGCTGTCCTGATGCCCGATAAGTTTGAGCATTTCGTACGTCTCGAGATACGCAAAGCAGAGCGCAGGTTTGGCCTTGAGTTGGGCGTACACGTTGAGATCCTCTAGCTCCATGTCCTTGAGGAGCTTCGCGTGATCGCGAACATACTTCCACGCCGCTGTCCTAAAATAGGCATTATGAATGCTAAAACGAACTAGGTCAGGCACTGCATCCCTCGAGGGGTAGGGCGACTTGCCGAGACGCAATCATTGACGTAACAAGGTTTTGGTTCTGGAGGGGGTCGGGTCCCTTCTTGTTCTTGAAGAGAACGTACTCACGCGTCGCCTGGATAGTCTCGAGGATGTCATCGTGAAAATACAATGGGTCTTGCAAGCTCTGCAGCTCGTTCAGGCACGCCATGAATTGTGAGTCGGCGATACGCAAGAGTTCATCGAGACGAAACGGCGGAAGCAGCGCCGAGCTCTTGTGCCACTCTAAAATTTCGGTCAATTCGCGCGCACGACGCGCCTAGTGACAACACCCACCTGCCAAATCCCTCAGTGCCTGCTGACCACCCCTTTTGCGGTACAGAACAAGCGCCTGGCGGTCATCTCGCCCATCGTCGGCGGGGCGGATGATCAGCGCCTTGGATAAATCTTCAGTTTCGCCATCTTGCTTTCGACGGAGGACAATGGCTTTAGACGCGTCATCGTCTTCGGGCGCGTTTCTTATGCGACGTCCGATGGGCACCAGCGCCCTCGAGCTGACCACGGTAGGCATGGTGGTCGTATCTTGAGCAGTCAACCGATCGAGCCAAACAACAGTTGCGGGGTGGTCACGGGACACGATACACAATTACTCATTTATCTTTCTGTGGCCTGGGCTCTAACTTGTGACGGGGATCAAACGAGGGCAAGCGTAGTCTATAAGTGGTATCTCGTCTATCACACTTGTACACATGCGCAAACACAGCCTCATGCTCTGCGTTCTTCCACCATGCCCCTCCGACGAGCCTCGAGCAACGATTTACATTTGCTTCACGACATCCGCGATGCTGCTCAATCGGAACTTGCTGGAAAAGGCTCCCTACAGGTGCTCGGCGACATCGACGAAAATGCCATCAACGAATATTGGCTTTATTCACTGGTTACTTCCGCAAACGAGTTCGAAATTTTGCACTCTCATGAATCTAGCTCTTTTGCGTCTAATTTACCGTTTGCGACTGTGGCTGAGCGCTCTGATCCTACTTTGGCCCCCCTGTCGAACTTTTCTCCTGTTGGGAGTTTCCGGGTGTCGGCTCATGTACCCACGCACATCGAGCCGCACTTGACCGAGGGCGTTGCCACTGATGGGGCCGTCGGCACCTCTCGCGAACACTGGTACCTTTCATCGGTGGTTTTGCATCCTCAATTTCAATCGCTAGGCTTGGGACGCCAGATGCTGACAGAATTACAACAACTTGTGGTCAATGAGCCTGACTTGCTAGCGCACTCTAATGTTGCTTCTGCCACTTCTCCGCAGTCGTTGGGCTTGGACGTTTGGGTTGGGAACGATCGACTTAAAAAATGGTATGGGACGATGGGCTGGAGATATATTACAACGGTCGAGGAATCAGACGAATCGTCTTATCGTACGTAAATTGTTACCGTTTGGGGCTCTTTTGATATAAATCGCGGTCGCCCATGCGTTCTAGCCCCAGTTACCTATGAGGTTGCGGTTTTTGTTTGGCCTTGAACGTCATACATATCACCAACCATCAGTTTGCTGTCACAACGTTCGTCATACCCATCGCCATGTTCGAAGATGGGTAGCATTCTTATCAAACTGACAAACCATGAGCGTATGCAGGTCATTTATTTATCCCTGTTTACGTTGATTCCTGACCCATTGTGTGCGGCTTCTTGCGGTTTCCGGCGCCAGATCATTCCAATGACGCACACCGAATATATCGACGTCAACCACATCATACGCATTTCTTGCCAGTGAGATGCATATAAGCCACTTTCGCATGGCAACGATGGCGCAATTATCTACCTTCCCGCCAACTCGAAATTAATCTAAGCATGCAAACTCTAGCGGATGCCGCGCAAAATGCAAGTCAACAAGCTATATGCTTCGATTCAAATAAACTTATACCGATAAATTTCTAGACTATGGGCCTTCTGCAGGTCGCGGTCGAACCTAGCTACAAGGCGCGTGATGACGGGTCCAAGATGAAGGCTTTGGCATGGTTCGGCGCTGAGGACGTCCGGATGGTTGAGGTACCTATTCCGGACATCACTGAGCCTGTGAGTCCTGGTCATCAGATTGGGGTTTGAGCCTTATGCATCATATTCTGGTAGGGCGATGTCATCGTCAGGGTCACAGGAACCACCATTTGTGGCTCCGATTTGCATCTATTCCATGGAGAACTCGCACCTCTGAAAAAGGGTGATATCCTCGGACATGAGGTATGTAGGTCTCGCACTGGCTTCCCGCGTCCTGCTGACTAGTTTTGCTAGTTCATGGGTATTGTCGACCGCGTCGGACCGAATGTCACCAACCTGAAGCCGGGTCAACGCGTCGTTGCTTCGTTCCACATCGCTTGCGGTGAATGTTCGTACTGCAAGCAGAAGTTGAGCAGCTTTTGTGACCGAACCAACAACAGCTCGTAAGTTGAGACTTTCAACTACGTTGATATTACTCTAACCACAATGTATAGCTTAATGAACGCGATGTACGGGCACCGAGATGCCGGGATTTTTGGCTATTCGCACTTCACGGGTGGCTTCCCCGGAGGCCAAGCCGAATACGTGAAGGTTAGCTCCTCGGGCGTCCGGTGCGAATTTTTGAAAGATAACATGGCATTTTAGGTTCCATATGGGAGCGTCAACCTACTTCCAATCCCAGACGGCTTGGCCGATGAGCAAGTTATTTATCTCTCAGACGTGCTTCCTACAAGTTATCATTGCGTTGTCAACACTGGCATCGAAGACGGAGATGTTGTTGCCGTTTGGGTAAGTCTATCCAAGTATTTTTGAACTCCTTTCTAAGATGCGGTTGGTTGTGTAGGGCCTGGGGCCAATCGGGCAGTGTGCTGCCCGCTGGGCCAAACTCAAAGGTGCCAAACGCGTCATTGGGATCGACTCGCATCCTGAGCGGCTGTCATTTGCGGCCGAGAAGAGTGGGATTGAGACTCTTAATTTCAAGGAGCATCCGGACGTTGCCGCACGGTTGCTTGAGCTCGTGCCGGGTGGGGTGGATGTTGCACTCGATTGCGGTACGTTGCTTTCCATAATGGTCGTCCGTTGGCGTGTGGTTATACAGACTATTGACTTATGGCTGATCCGTGCTTGATAGGAACGTTCCGTGAACCCAAAACGGTGGGCCACAAGGTTCAGAGGGCCCTCAAGCTCGAGACAGATCATTCTGAGACTGTCAACGAAATGATCAAGTCAGTACGCAAGATGGGGCGGTGCGGCCTTATTGGCGATTATATTGGGTTCACGAACCAGTTCAATATTGGTGCGTTGATGGAAAAGGGCGTGCGGTTTATCGGGCATGGTCAATGTGAGTTGAGGTCGGGTCGGGGTTCTTGTTATAGTATGGTAGCTCATCGGATATACGTAGCACCCGTGCACAAGTATTGGGGAGAGATTCTGGACGAATACATTATTCCAGGGAAGTTTGACCCCACTTTGTGAGTGATCCGCAAATATATGCTATTGATCCAAGTGAGATAACCTTTCTTGTCTCGACTGCAGTATGATTACCCACCGGGTTCCTATCGATGATATGTAAGTGAATCCGCTGAATTGCCTGAACTCCACTAAGTTGTCTGCAGGGCAAAACTCTATACGGCGTTTGACAAGCGCATTGATAGCGTTGAAAAGGTGTTTGTGGAGACTAAATTCTCGTCCCCTCCGATGCAAGGATGCCCGGCTACATCGCGTGTGGACGATTGGGGCAAGACCGTGAAGCACTGAAATCACTTGAAGTGAAGAGTAAACCTCGTATAGCGGTATCACGACACCACGTATTATTGGATTGGTTGGCATATGGAAAATTTTGATTAATTGTATGAATTGACCCCTCGACCGAGTCCAAGATGAGCGGATTCGAACCGGCTGGTGGTTTGAAGTAATATGAAAATGAGACGAGTTCGGCTTGCGTTGGCTTGCGTTGGCTTGCGTGGGAATCCACGATGGGACGCATACACCCACACGCAAACTGAAACGCCTATGTTTGGGGAAAATAAAAAGTTGCTAAGCTCGTCAGTAAACTTACCATTTGTTTATACCCAATTGTTAACGCCCTTGCATTGCGTGGAGTATACTAGTCTCGCTTACTGCAATGTGTTCCCGAAAAACATCGCGTTGCTCAAGTTGGATTTAATCTCCCTTTGAGTGCGACCGACATGGCATCAGGCGAGTTTTTCGGCGATCCACGCACCTATCCTCCTGCCAGTAGCCTAGTGCGCACCCTGAATGCTCACGTATGGGAATTGCCAGTCACATGTAACTATATCCTAATTCAAGTTGCTGGGGCATGACGTTGGCGCTGATAATAGCTTCGAGATCCAAGTCTGACAATTGGTAGTCCCGCTGATAAGTATACAAGTCGAACCCATAGAAGGAGAAGCATGCTACAAAACGAGGTATGACCACTGAAGAATCATCGCAAATGCCAATTGCCTGTCATAACAATCCATTTGTCATTTTCTGGGGCCACATTAGCTCCTGGGCACACCCTGCCCGCGAGCTGTTCTAGTTCAAGTAACTATATAATTGCAGTCTATATTCGATGTTAGGTGGTATGCCCTAACCTGAGAGCGCATACGTCCCTGCTCAATGCACATTGTTCACACCGTCAACTCGTTATTTGTCAAACACTTACGATACTCGAGGAGCGCCGCTGTCGCGGCACAAACCTTGCTTAGTCAGCCCTCCCTGCAAGCGGTGCCTCCATCGAACCTTGGTGAAAAGCCCGTAGACATCGAGAAATTTGTATATGCGCTTGAGCGGCAGTGACACCGCAAGAAAGGCGTTGAATGAGATCTTGACTGAGCAATTAGTTGACCAAATATAAAGAAAAGAAGAGGATGGGCATACATCTATATAGTGCCAAGAAAGGCCAGCTGTCCGCATCCATACATGCTCAGGGTGTGTCTTGTACGTCCAAGTGGTTCTTGAGGTGGTCTGTAGCCTCATCCTAGTATTTCCAGATCTCTCGGTACCTAAAGGACGCAGGCGTTGGGGAATCGTTGCCAGTCCGTTCGAGCCTCACATCAACTTCTCCCTCGGTGTCTGTAACCCCTGGGAGTACCCAGTTTACACTCCGATCGTCCTGGAATATGATTTTTCGATGCGGTAGAATGGCATATTAACAGCCATATTGTGGGCCAACCTATTTACCCAACTCTCCCTGGCTTATCAGGCGCATATAGCCGCAAAATGATTGGGGCGTTGCTGGGTAACTGCGCACCTCGTTCCAAGCTCGAACAGCAGCGCAAAGACTGGTCACGCCTCATAACCATGACTTCAAGACCTCTTGAGTGGCTGGCCCGGGGGTAGCAGCCAATGTGCAACCAACGGAGCACATCGTGAACCAATCGCTTGCAGCGGATGCAATTAACCTGAAATGACTCCCAGAATAGCGCATTTTTGTCTACCTATCACTCCCTGTGCATGTATACCTTGTTGGGATAACTTTTGTTTTGACTTGGTCCATCGCATGCTGAAATGGTTGAGATGTGAGGCTTTTGGTTGATTCCAGTTTTCGTAATTTTTGAGGCGCCCTTGGCGCTTTCAGTGGGCTGTTTCACAAATATTAATAGCTTATGCGACTCATATGAGCACTTTTCCAGCCAAAACCGAGAAGATTCGGTCGAGTTATAGGCCCAAAACTGCGTGAACAGTCCTCTCCCATTAACTTCGTCAATTCCAGGATTTTATACTGTTTTGAGATACTGTTCGATGCGCGTCGGCGAGCACATTCCAAATATACCGCTCGTAGAGCGGCGCGTTTAGAATTGAGCGAGCTGTCGTTGGATTTGAGCCCATCAGGGCTCACAAAAACTCGATCATGTCGAATGAAAATCTCAAGTCAGTCAAATCATCACCTCACGCGAAACCCAATATATCATCAAGTACGCGCTCATCCCAGCGTTACGGTTGTACCACTTATATGTATATACACGTTCAAATGACTGAGATATTGGCCGAATACCACCAAACTCACTTTTTTTTTCGAGGAGAAACACCAAGCGCTGATCTCGAACACCATTTTGCAAACAGCATTAATGTAGTTTTGGCCTCGGCTCTCACAGCATCTGGTTTTACCCAAACCCCCTCCTTAATCGCTCCTTGTTCCACCCAGTCCTCGAGTCGTACTCGCGTCCCCGACCGCGACATTCACCCGCGCGCTCCGACTGCAGAGGAATCTCTCACAGCAACGCTGATTCCCAAACCTGCATTAACATTTGAAATATCATGTATCTTGTATATAGCGTATACCTATGATATTATGTATTTACCTGTATATAAATGCGACTGCGTGCTCGCAATAGGCACCAACTTTTTACTCTTGATCACTCCCACTTTCCTACTAGCTAAGATAGCTTTGAGTGCGGAAAGTTTCTGGTATTGTCTCAATATATAGTATAGTATCGAGGCAAGGTTTGCTATCGTAATGACCATGAAGTTATGCACGCTAACTTCAATACTCAATTTGTTGACCGGCGCAACACACCTGATCTACGGCCGTAGCCTATCTTCCCACCTTAGGCGCACAAAAGAAAAGAGGTTAAGGTATGGTATCAACAACGGTCAATAAGTATAAATTTCTGTCAAATCAGACATTTTCATTTCGGATTGTAGAGACCTTGCAAGCAAGGTAATCACGATTTAACACGCAGATCTTGACGGCGCAGTCATTTATTTGTTCTTGTTTACCTCCACTTTTGGCTCCACAAGCACAACTTCTTGCCGATTATAGCTACTGATCGTGACCACGGCTGGTTCCCTATCCTCTTCCATGACGCAACCCCAGCAATGTACCGACGTCAGAACCGTCATGTCAATGCTATTCCAGACTGGTATTTAAGTCTCGCAGATTGAACGAGTGGATCGTTCACAAATCAACCAGAAAGTCTAAACATGCAAGCTTTGGCAAACGCAGCACAAAAAGTAAGTTAAAGCTAGAGCCTTAGTTTACAACAAACTGACAATTATGCGCTCCTAGCATATGGGCCCGGTCGAGGTTCCGGTCGAACCTAGTTACAAGGCGCGGGAGGACGGATCCAAGATGAAGGCCCTAGCATGGTTTGGCGCTGACGACGTTCGGATGGTGGAAGTACCTGTTCCAGATATCACTCAACCTGTGAGTAATGGCTTTGAGGGTACGTTCTGGCTCTTACGTCCCAAAAATTCACAGGACGATGTTATCGTTAAAGTCACTGGGTCTACTATTTGTGGCTCTGATTTGCATTTGTTTCATGGAGAGATTTTAGCTCTGCAAAAGGGCGATATACTTGGGCATGAAGTGCGTAGTTTCGTGCTCACCTACCCTACCTGGCTAACTATTGTCAAAGTTTATGGGCGTCGTCGATCGTGTCGGGCCCAATGTCACCAACTTGAAGCCTGGCCAGCGGGTCGTTGCTTCTTTCCAGATTGCCTGTGGCGAATGCACATATTGTAAGAAGAAACTAAGTAGCTTTTGTGACCGAACAAATAACAGCTCGTGAGCCCGAGTAATCTATAACTATGTGGATTACACTCTAACCCTAGGTCCCAGCTTGATGAATGCGATGTACGGAACCCGCGATGCTGGATTTTTCGGCTACTCGCACTTTACGGGCGGCTTCCCAGGAGGACAAGCCGAATATGTCAAGGTAGGCTATTTTAACCACCCAGCTCACTCATTTACAAAGTGCTTTGTGGTGTTCTAGGTTCCTTATGGCAGCGTCAATCTGCTTCCAGTCCCGGACAGTGTGACTGACGAACAGGTCATCTATCTCTCTGATGTCCTTCCTACAAGCTATCATTGTGTTGTTGATACTGGCGTTCAGGAGGGGGACATTGTTGCTGTTTGGGTAAGTAATGTCAATTTTACCCCGCCCCCTTCCTTCGCTAAAATGGGACGGATTGGTTAGGGGCTTGGTCCTATTGGACAATGCGTCGCTCGCTGGGCTAAACTGAAAGGCGCCAAACGCGTCATTGGAATCGACTCGCACCCTGAGCGACTGTCGTTTGCAGCCGAGAAGAGTGGGATTGAGACCTTGAACTTTAAAGAACACTCGGATGTCGCCGGGAGGTTGCATGAGCTTGTGCCAGGCGGGGTGGACGTTGCACTTGATTGCGGTACGCCATATCTACAGACGCACACTTGATATGCGATTGAACTGGACTTCATAGGGTCGTTCCATGAGCCCAAAACACTTCTCCACAAAGTCCAAAAGACTCTCATGCTTGAGACCGACGTATCCGAGACGGCCAACGAGATGATCAAGTCGGTTCGCAAAATGGGTCGGTGTGGCGTTATCGCTGCATATGCCGGGTACACGAATCAGTTCAACATTGGAGCCTTGATGGAAAAGGGTGTGCGGTTTATTGGGAACGGCCAAGGTAAGTTAGAGCTTTGTTAGATTTCGATTATGGAATGACCAATCATGTGCGTAGCACCGGTACATTTGTACTGGAAAGAAATTCTGAGTGATTATATCATCCCTGGGAAGTTTGACCCAACCTTGTAAGTTCTGTTCGCAAACATACCATGAGCATTCGGCTGACTGTAGGCCGTAGTATGATTACTCACCGAGTTCCTATCGATGACATGTAGGTGGACTAGCCGCCTCTTTTGAATCAGGGCTGATTAGTTATGTGCGCAGGGCGAAGCTTTACACAGCATTTGACAAGCGTATTGATGGTGTTGAGAAGGTGTTCGTAGAGACCAAGTTCTCGTCCCCACCAATGAAAGGGTGCCCAACTACAACGCGCGTCGATGACTGGGACAAGACTACGAAGCACTAATACAACATGTAAACACCAAAAAGCCTGAGTTTTTGTAATAGTCCACGCTTTATTTCACCAATTAATTAATTTTGACGTCCTCTGTTTGGTCCGAGAATACATGCATTATTTACTTTGAATCACTTGAATTCGTTTTTAGCTAGCTGGAGCAACGATGAATCATCACCGAATGGGGAACCTTGAATGTTTATTTCTTTGTCGAAGCGTGTATATACACTGCCATGCAAAAGTATTGCACCAAGGAGGTTCACTCTAAGGCCATGTTTATTTCTAACGTCAGCAAAAATGGAACATGCTCCGGAGCGCGGGAGCGCTGCGTACCTGCACGTGCGTCACCAAAATCCTCTGACGCCAACGAGCGCCGGTTTGCTCATACGTGCTCGCTTGGGTAAAGGAGCACTCAGGAGCACCCGAGTGGCTGTGCAATTGGTGCTCCTATACCTAAGCGAGCACGCACAAGCAAATCGGCGCTCACGAGCCCAAAAGAGAACCGACGGATTTGCTTGAGTGATCGCGACACTCCCAGCGCGCCCCGCGGATCCGGAGCCTACGCAGCGCTCTGAAGCAAAGCCCTGGCTCCGGAACACTCTGAAGCAGTTTCGATTTTTGGTGAGAATCAGTGTATTCAGAAGATGCATGTAACTCTATGTGCTGATTGTGATGGGAAAAAACGGGCGGGGTGAAGATATCGATGAGTCCGATCACACAGGTAGAAAGAGAGGGCTGAAAAACATTGTCTCTTTGATTTTTGGATTTTGAACAGCCTTAGCATTGTAGGTGTAGTAGATCCGGCTCTTGAGATCTCGTAGAGCCTTTGATTGCGAGAATTGGCCAAGCGGCTGCTGGGATGTGGGTCACACAAAATCAAGAAGTTATCAGCAACGGCGTTGAAATTGGGTAGGTCTACGAGTAGCTTCTTGACTTTGTGCGGCCCATATCCCAGCAACCGCTCGACCAATTCTCGCAATCAAAGGCCCTACAAGATCTCAAGAGCCAGATCTACTACACCTACAATGCTAAGGCTGTGCAAAATCCAAAAATCAAAGAGACGATGTTTTTCAGCCCTCTCTTTCTACCTGCGTGACCGAACCCATCGAAATCTTCATCCCGCCCGTTTTTTTCCATCGCAATCAGCACGTAGAGCTACACGTATCTTCTATATACATTGAATCCAATAAAACTATGTTAGGACTCTGTCTTTGGTAGGAAATTTGCTCTCCTGATTCGCGCTCTGTCTCCTACTATTGAATTTGTACCACGGGGGATGGAGGTCAAGTTTGTGTTGGTGGCAGGGTAAAGTCGGGGTTTGTGCAGTCTTAAAGGGATGCGGACCCTTGTCACCAGCCAGAAGCCGTGGGAGGTACAGACTGGTGGGTGACCGTTTGACATTTAACTGTCTGTCGTAAAGGGAGTAAGGGCAGTGTAAGATAGTAATTTTTGGCCTGTTGACAGGGGGATATTTCAGGGGATGTGACACTTGCCGATTGTCGAGTATAGCTGCATGTTTCGAGGCTTTGGAGGATCTAGGTCGCTGAATATGAAACTGTGCGGTAATCGAGTGTGCGGCTCTCGCACACCTTTCTCGCGGTCGAGTGTCCGCCTCGTTCCCCCCTAATGGGTGCCAAATCAAGTAACCGCGAACAACGACTCATGGGCGGCTCAACCAGTATAAGAACGAGCCTATCGCGAACAAACGCGAGCAGTTCCTCGACGGCGTGTCAGGACAGTAAAGAGAACCGAGGCTTCGAGACGCCAGGAATGCTCGTGGGTCGGGTTGCCTAGCCTGGGTTGTTCAGACTGGAGGGATAGTGAGTGTGGCACCCAAGAAAATAAGCGAAGGAGCGATAGTGAGAGAGTGGAACAAGACTCGAGTACTCAATGGTCACATGGGATCACTGAGGGGTCTCAGGTTACTGAATAACATTAGCAGATGCACTGAACCAAAGATGTCCGTTTTCGGTGAGATATTGCATCATTTTTCAGCCATCTCGCGTATGGTTGGCTGTCATCGGTACCATAAATGGTAAATTTGAATAGGTTCTGGAGCATATTTCCCCCCCCCCCCGTCACTCCTGAAGGGAATCCTCAGCGCATCAGTCACTGAAAGCGGACACGCCCAGTAATTTAAATCATGAGTTTTCGGTGATGATATAGCTAGGATTCAGCGCACTTAGTCTCCATAGTGCGGAAGGCGAAATGGTGGGGAGACGGTTGGCGTTCGTTGTTCCTCACTCGCGGCTAAGTTGCACTGGTGAGTCTCTGCCGACTGCGAACCACAAACCTCATCTGTCCGAAACCCTGGTTGCGAAGTTCTCGACGGAGCTACCCGCGCATATAGTCTACTTACGTGACGTTTTGGCCGCGGATGTGGCTATACCAGGAGACTTTAAACACAATAGTAATGGAGGGGCCTCCCGCAATAAGCGCTGTAATCTATACTGCGGGTGGTGGCCAGCCACTAAGCCTTACTGGTATAAATCATCTGGCGCTCACGCGAGGTACGTATGATGCACTGAGATCCAATTGAGATGGTTCCATTTGTTCAATGGGCCAGAGTTGTCTGAAACCCGAATTTTCAGAAAATGTCTCACAATTGTCGAGTGCTTCGCGTGGATAGGTGTATCATGACTCTGTTTGATATCTGAGCTTGACGTTCCCGGGTGCGATTAAGATTAAAACCCGCGGAAATTACGTTGTACTCCTCGCAATGACCCGAAATATATGAAATGTGAGCCCCGGCGTGATATTCGTTCAGCATGCGTCTTCGGCGCTTGAATCAGGGCTTTTCTTTTGGATTGCAATAAGGCGTTTGTACATGCAACCTATGTAGGTGGAAACGCTCAAAAACATACCGTTTGTGAGAGTGCTCCGCAAGGCCCCTAACACTTACGGAAATAAAAAAACGCCGGACCTCTCAAGAGCCCCAAGCACTAGTCATGCCTGCGTAGCCCGGGAAACTCCGCAGATCGTGTATCTTATATTTGTGAGCGCTCATCGGTGTGGTTTCTCAAGACCGAATAATTAGGGGCCCATTTCCAGTATTACTTATTCCTGCGTGATTGAATTTCACGTAGAGGTTATCTCACAATGGAGTGGCTTGCCACGCAAAGCCGTGGGGTGTACCAGGGGCGACTCGAGGGTAGTCATGGTGAGCAAATTGCTCAGATTGGCCCGCTGCTGGGAGCATCTGCTTGAATGGTCTGCAAGGCGAGCCTATAGCGAACAACCAATTGAACCATAGCCATGTGACCATGTTGAGCATGAATTCTCACGAGCTACGTCATGAAACCATATCCGCGTATTTTTGACGCCCAAATTATAGCATGTTCGTTGTCCGGCGAAACCAGGGATCTTCTTGAGGCGATTTGCATTCCAGTTCCAGCAGCGCTCGTCATACAATTTCAGCTCGTCCATATGAGCCCGATTTCACTAAGGGCAATCTCATGTCATCGGCCTTGCTATTCGAAGTGAATGTAGCATCGCATAGCATGTTCGATCAAATGATTTGAACTTTAGGAAACGATACTGACTCATAATCTGCATTGCGCTCCGGTGGTATTGATTCCGTCTTTCCTACCAAGTTGTGACGGTCTCGAACCAGACATGTCTCGAGAAGGTTCGGCTTTGTTTAACTGCCGTGATGGGATTGTTGCGCTATATGCGCAGTGTATATACATCGCCGAGCCATTTCTGCCTCTGTATACTAAGGTGGTAAGAACGTAAGCCAGGTTGGCATAGCTCCTCCTTAGTGTCGTCGAAGTGAAGAACGTAAAGGTTACTCCAGTGCAAAAGCCCCGTAAATTAGCTATCTAGCTTGATACAGCGCCGAGCTACTGTTGTCAGGAGGAATATTAACCTTTGCAGAATAGCGCTGCGGCAGATTTGAGGCCGACAAGTTGGTCTGCGCTCTGGATAGAATAGGGCTAGAAAGCCAGTGCTTTTCAAATGCTGTGGCTCGTCATTGGGTATACAGGGGAAGCGCTCACTACCGTGCAAGCCTGAGAGCTCAGGCTATAAAGGGGCTGACGGTTAAATGTAGAACTCACACATCGTTCGTTTATCGACTACGTTCCGGACTCTTGCGACCCATACTACTCCTACTCATTATCATGTCCAATCATCGAGTCTGCGAGGGGTGTGCGAATGCTTTGGTTGCCCCTAACCAGTGAGTGAAATTGAACACGGCTCCTGCCAGCTTCTCAACGCAATTCTGACACCGTAGCGATTTTGTTAGACCTGGACTCCCTGAACGCCTGTGCACCCAGTGTGCCCACGCTTTGATAACCGCCCCCATACCCTTTTATACCCCGTTCATTCCCACTACCGCTCCTATCGAAACCAAGACGGTTCAGGCAATCGTTCTGCCTGTCGGGGCTACCACCCCTGCTCACCAGATGGTTTATATCGATGTATACCCAGGGAACGAGCCCGGGAGGACTATTCATCAGCCGAACCTCAGTTTCTAGGTGAACGAAACGAGATATTCAACATCGTAATCATGAAGGGTGTGATTGGTCAGCCAATAGCCTGCCCGTTCCAAGTCTGGTTTCAAACCAAACACCAAGATCTTCGAAATCACTGTGTTCCCGCACTCACCAGCGGCCAGTCGAGGTATGAATGGTTTGGCGATATTGTTGTCCTGAAGTATGATGGGCCACGAAGGGACCGTTATAAGCACGCGAGCCAAGCGGACGATTTGTCCACCATCGAGCACTTCTTTAGGACCGAGATTATTCTTAGCTAGGCGCGACAGCGATGGATCCGGCGGGAGTTCACACACATTGACCACGTCTGAGCACCGTTCTACCATGTTTTAATGGCCCTTTATTGTAGACTCGATTAATAATGACTGATGCTCCTCGTATAGCCTAATGTGCGTTTGCTTTGAAATTCAGACAGCTGGCCAAGGCTTCTTGATGATAACCCTAAAAACGTTCGCTGTCACGATAAGTAGCTCCTAGCGCACAGACAACGCGCTCTTCAGTAGTATTTTCTGGGCAACTTTGGCTCCAGGAGTGGGGTGTTTCAAGAGGTTTCCTGTCGATTCGAAGGATTTCAGGCCCCGCCATCGGCCGGGACACAGTTACTGTGAGTACGTCCGGCAGGGATCGGGCTCGTCCTTCATACATGCTTGTAGAGGATGTTACAGCTCATTTGCGCCGTTGATGCGTGAGGCTGCCACGTATGCGGCCGTTCTGACCTGCCAAGGGCCCTGGCGCCGCTCACTAGCTACCGTTTACTAGTCGCTTCTTGGTATGATGAACGCACAAATACGGGTTTAAAGCTGTAGAGTCCACTGGCGTTGGTGCAATGCGCTGCCGGTCTGTCGGTAAGTACGGAAGCCGGCTCCTGTCTACGATAGCTGGCTCAATGCGGTAAGGTCTATAGCTTAGCCTTGTGGTCGTCGCTAACTTGCGCGTATACTATAGGGAATACAATATAATATATATTTGAGAATTGTACAGACATGAGCCCGGACTCCTGGTGGATGGGAGTCGTCAGGGAGCGGTAGCACCCAGGGTGAGGAACCGGGGCTCCGAGACGTGAGGAAGGTTCGCCAGGCAGGTGGGTCCATCCTGAATCACACCATTTGGAGGCGAGGTGGGCGAGGCACAGTACAACTATCGACGAGCAAGCAGTAGCGAGCGGGTGAACTAAGAGTGGAATGGTCACGTGGGTCTAAACTAAAGGACAAGCGAGACTTGGCGCTCCTGCCCCTGTAGCGGCTAAGTCGAGTTAGTGAGTCTTCGCAAGCTACGACCCACAATCCTCAAGTCACCACATGAATCCAATCTGTTTCATCCTCATAGGGCTGCGAGTACAAAAACCGTCATAGCGGTGTCCATTATCTCAGAGTTAATGTAAGTACAATCCGTCGCCGCTTCAGGATTACATCCAATCTAATTGGCTGCTTGGCCGGTAAGCAGCGGCCGCCTCTCGCCCTCTGGAACACTGAGCCCTGGCAACCGTTCGCTATCAGTCGTTTCAGGATCGATGAGCGGTATCTGGGCGGCTTGCGAGGGTTGCATAAACGAGGGTGGTTGCACAAGGCCGTTGAATAAGAACTGTGTGAAATGTCAGCGGTATGATCGCAACTATTTGTGAGATAACTTACGGTGCCGTAGCTGTTTCAGCCACGAAGAAACGGTCATGAGCGTTTATCGGTTCGCGAAAGTGAACAACGGCTTACACAAGGAACCCAAACCCGATGAACTGTGGCACAGACCCCGGCCAGACGATTCTCTCCCATCCAAGCATGACGCTGCCGACCCAGATGCCGAGTGTCCTGCAAGTGTCGATCGTGCTCCGTGCGGTGGCCGAGATACGTCGCGTGACGGAAAGCCCAAAGTAGTTGAACGAGGCAATCGAGAACATGATAAAGAACGAGGCCCACAAGACTGATGATGTCAGTTCGGATGCAGGCGGGATGATGGTCAATGGAATCGAAGGGAAGTACGCGATAACCGGCAGGGCGAGTAAAATGGTGAAGGCGCCAAAGAACCCTTCCCAGCCAACAGCGAGCATTGCCTCGACCGAATACTTCCTCATGATCTTATCCTCGATCACGAACTGCATTGCAGCGCTAATGAGCTTTGTAAGTATTGGACTAGGGGTCGAGATGAGCGACCTTACAAGAGCTGTGCTAATAATATAAGCATCATTCCCATGATTAGCTCCGGATCTGCCTCAGCCTCGGTGGCTCCAATTTCGGCGTCACCTCCACGAACAAGAGACCCTGAGAGGCCAACTAGTCCCACACCAAACACAACAGTTGTGAGCGAGAACCATTGAAAAGCGAAGAGGCGGGTGCGAAGCAGAATCACAGAGAGGACTCCAACCCAAAGGACAAGAGCGCCGCGTGTCATTTGGTAGATGGACACGGGGGTATGACTGAAAATACGGTTAGACAGGCCAGGAGATGAAATAAATTTACGGACATTAAGCCTACTCCCATGAGCTATGATAGCGGATTTGTTTAAGTGAGACGCAGCCAGAGAGAGATCAGAGAAAACGCACAGTGGTTGCTGTAAGATCGCAAAGCGCTGGAATCCATAGCCAACACACCGCCAGCCCAGTCATAGGTGCTCCCACCGGGTGTTTAACAGCCTCATCCTCGTCATCGCCGTCCTCGACCAGTAGGGGTTGGGATTCCTTGGCCACGAATAGCTTTGTGTATATAATAGGTATAAAACCTGGAAGGCAAAGGTCGGTGTAAGTATCCCATAATCGTCGTGACGGGGCGTGACTAACAGAGCATCTCTCCAACAAACATGTTCAAGGTTTGCCAAACTATATCATGGGCGATAAGAATTATTGTGCGTTGGAAAGTAAGTGGGTTCAGATACCTGGTTGTTCAAAGTATCTAGCAGGGAGTTCGCTGTCCGGTTCGCAGTTTGCGACACACATATTATCTTGCCATTTAGTCAAAAGAGAGTTTGCACATCCTGGACCGTTCCGTTAGTCTTCCAATGACATAGCGCGTAGAGAAAAACACGATGAGAATGCAATACCTGTAATGAGCATTCCAGTAACAAGGATCGAAACCACCGACTTGAAAGTCATGGTGGTGGCGGGGTAAGAGAGGTGGTAAACCGAACAGTCCCTATAAGGGTGCCGTGCACGTGGCGCCGCTGTCAGTTGACTACCAACTTGGCCGCCACTGGGTGCGACCATTTCGTAAGGAGCTCCCGTCTCATATTGTATAGATCCATTGCAGCTGAACTGTGGCTATATACTCTTACAGCGCTATCGCCACGCGCCGAGATGAGAGATGATCGTCACGATTGATCTGTTCTGATTACCTCACAAGCATGTGAATGTAATTGTCCTTGATCTTCGAAGCGGGGAGTACTGTAATCAAGGATATGCCTCTAGGATATGCTGCTACTGTGATTGGGTGGGACTGTTACTAAGAGCTTCAAGGAAAGGACGGTTGGGGGGGGGGGGGGGGGGGGGGGATCAAGCAAACATTGGTACGCTCTAACGCACGTAGGATCGGCGGTCGGAATACTTCTATAGGAAACGGGATAATTTTTTTGGGTTAGCTACTACATGTTCACGACCTGAAAAGCCCCATAGTCTATCACTGGTAATTGTGTGTTAGGTCTCTATAATTTATTTATTTCCAGCTCTGTTATTCACCAAAGTTGAACTTGCTCGTGGTGGTTCAATGGCAGCCTATGATCATATTCGCGCAACGCACACATGTCAAGTTCGTTTGCTCGACTCCTCAAGGAATGGGAACGGTGTGGAGGGCGCAGTAACTGACAGGGCCGCGCCTTGTGATTATCACATCTAAATTAAGCGCCCGGCGCGATCCTAGGCATCCAAGCATGATTCCAAACGATGACTGCTTGATATGGACTGGGGCGAGCGAGAGTTCGGGTCACAGACATTTGACCCCACAGAGTACACACACAAGGTCCTCGCAACCACTGCTCCGGCCAATGAAGACATTTCTCAGCTCATCGGTCGACTGACCCTGGCTATTGACGATGTTGCAGGGCAAATTCGGTCCTTGGTAAGCAAATCGCGCCGTGTATAGCTTCAGAATGCAAACGGATTGTAGGTTGTAGCGCATCATGAAGCGTTACTTGCGCAGGCCGCTAATGTGAGCGGAATGGAAGGACTTTTGTCGTCGGTACGACAAGGTATCAATGAGCTTACCCAGTCATTGGACAGGTGTGTGCTTCCAGCTGTACGAGTGTGCCGTCTGCTTACCACTAAACAGACTCCGCTTGAAAGTCCACGTACCGTACCAGACCCTTGCTGGGCTCTTCGCTCGATTGCAACAACTTCGACAGGCTGCCGATGTATTGAGGAGAACGAGTCGGTTTGTCGCCCTGGCACGTCGTCTGGAATCGCAAATGAAAGAGGTCGATACTGGCGTCTCCAACTCTGCATCGTCAAAGTCTCTCCCCACAGCGACCTCCAACGACGCGCTGGACCCGCCAGCCCAGGGCACCAGTACGGAGGATGGGAACGCTAAAGAACGTGCGGTCGCACGTGCCGCGTTGAGCGTCGCTGAACTGTGTACGTGAATACTCTCACCTAATTGTTCTTTTTTAGTAACGGAAATCATAGCATCTTTACTCGAACTGCCCACGTCGTTGACCCAACCATCTCCGACTAGTCCCGTCGTAAACGGCAGCTCTACCCACTTGGCCTCCACTCTACCCCCGGATCAAGCTACATTTATTCCTCTTCAAAAAATTAACGTCGTTGGACGACTAATTCCGATGCTTGATGCATCCCGAAAACGTATCAACGACGAGATGGAGGCAATGATCGTCGAGGGTCTCGCGTCCTTGGTAAGATACCGCACTTGATGAGACTGATCAAGACTAGACTAACCATTACCAGAACCAATCTATCCTCGCTGCATCACTGCAGACCGCGTTTAACCTCCGCATGATGCCGAGCGTCGTTCAATCCCTATTGTTGGACCTGACAGAGGCCGTGGATGCGCGTATCAAGTCCGCATTTGATGTATCCAGAATTGCAAAAGAAATTGCAGGAAAAGGTGCGCGCCTCGTCGGTATTGATGGCAAGTGCTTTACCCAGTTTGACCCTAGATCCAGCCCCGCCTTCGACTGGCCTGATGTACAGGTCTCGTGTGCGTACCGAACCTACCAATGTTACCGCACCTCAGTGGACGAGCGCCCTCTGGTCGAGACTAGAGCAGATGATCGAGGAAATGGCAGGATGTTGTATCAAAGTGTACAATCTAGAGAAGGTTTTGAAGTACAAAAAAGACCCAGTATCCCAGGCGTCGTTTTTGGATGAGGCGATGACGGTGAGACGGTTATGTCTACTTATCGTTGGTTGAACTGAGGCTTTAATCCTCCAGGTCCTAGAAAATAAGCCAACGACTACCTTTTGGAGTGCGTTGGCAAGATCATTGGATAAGCATTCGAAAGACGCTGCTAAAGGTGGGAAGGACAAGCATGACTGTTGAGCACGGATTCAGAACTAACCATACCCCAGCTTCAACATTTCTACAGCAAACCCTCAGCTCAGGATACCCCCGGTTCCTTCGTCTATTCCATGACTTGTTCGCCAAAATTGCCGTTCATACGGATACGATCTACACGACAGGCCAGCAAAGGTACTATTATTATTAATCCAGCTCAAAATTGTCCGCTGAACCTCAATCCAGTCCTGAAACAGTAATAGTCCTTCGCTCGGTTTCTTCATTCGAGGCACTCTACCTCTCACGGTCCACTGCGCGCTTGAACGAAGTGATTGCCACTGCAGTTCGCCAGCAGCCTCCCGGTGCACCTGAGGGTCTCGCAATCAGCCGCACGGTCGTAAATGAGCTCGATTCGGCGCGATTCGACCCACTCCTCGTCAAGAGCGTGGCGAAAAATGTGGGAACCGCCTTGGACATGTTTGTTGCTCGCTCGGACGCACTCGTGAGTTTGACTTGTTTCAGTGGCTGGTTGGATACTGAACGCTAGCCCACAAAAGGTTGTCCGTGATCGAAGTGCAACGTCACTCGTGGGGCCGCTGGGTACCGCCCAGCAAGCACTAAATGCCCAGATTTTCACCATGCTGCATACATGTTGGGCAAGGTTGAGCAAACTTGAAGGAGAATTTCATGAGAGCGTCACTGTGTTGCTGAAGGCTTCAGTCAAGGTATGATTATCCCAACTCAATTGGCCCTGCACCAGCTGACGAGCCAGGGAAGAAAATTGAACGACAATGTGAAGGCATATCTGAGCCACTTATGGCTGCTATCCGACGAGACCTAGGGCTTATCCTCTCGCGCATGCATCGTGTGGACTTTAGTAAATCATTCGAGGCGATGACGCCGGGAATGGGAGGCGGTGCGAGCTCATACATGAAGGAACTCACTGCTAAGCTCGGGTTCTTAAGAAACGAGGTATTTAGCAAGTTTAGCGTTGGAGAAGTCGTACAAGATTGGTAAGTTGCCTCACCACCAGCTTGCAACATCTACGATGAACAATTACCATTTAGGACACTAAACGTCGCCAAAAACGTGATTCGTACGTTTGTGCTCAATGCGTCGATCATTAAACCGCTCGGAGAGGCTGGGAAATTACAGCTTACCAGTGACATGACGGAGCTCGAATTTTCGCTGGGGTCATTTGTAGCTGATCCATCGAGGCGTGCTGGATCATTAGATATTCTAGGAGACGATTATCGTGTGCTCCGTGCACTAAGGTCGGTAATACCATAACACCGCATTCACTACTAACCTGGCCTGGTAGACCATTGCTGTTCATCGACACTGCACTGCTTTCGTCCCCAGACGACACATACAATCTCCCTCCATTAATCATTCTTCACCACATCATTGTCCGCTCCCCGTATGCACTCCCTCATACGCTCCATACTTGGACCGAGGCAGAGTACATTCGCTGGGTCGAAGACCACACGCCACGCGAAGCACTGGCCCTTGTCGAGTCGTGTGTGCCTAAGTGGGAGGCACACACCATTACCGATGGAGATACCGGAGAGGATTGGGTCACCTTGGTCAGAGCCGTGTTGAGAAGAGCAACTTCAGCGTAGAATTCAACGCACACGGATATGGCTTATGTATACATAGAACATATAGTGAGACGACGCAGACTGCTTCCATGCGATCGATGCAACAAAGATATTATCATACATATATTGTACACCCAGGCATGATAACAAACTGGGAGGCGAACAGGAACAAATCAAGGCTACGAGGTGATATGAATAACCACACCAGAGTAAAATCCCAAATATAAACATCCCAGGAAGCTCCTCGTCTCTATAACCAAATCTCCATAGGGTTGGGGGACCGCTCCATGACTTTGACAAGGGGGGCTAAGTTGGAAAGGACTGATTGGAGTTCCGCGCCAGAAAATTCATGAGCCACCCATAGCTGTGCTTTCCAAACGGTGAGGACCTTGGCAGGATGCCGCAGTGCGATTCGTTCGAAAGAGCTTATGAAAGCCTCAGGTTTGATTATATGCAGCGATTCTAGGCGGAAGCCAGTGGAAGGTGAAACACAGTCGCACAGAACCCCAGGAGGCTGTATATTGGGACTGTCAGACCAGTCAAACCCTTCCAGCGTCAACACTTGAAGGTGGGGAAAGGGATGGATTGTATCATCTACGGCCCTGGCCACCTTATGCCACACTCCCCTGCCCTCTGCCTTGATATAGAGTTTCGTTATTTTTGACCGAGAAAACAACCTGAGTAATTCCTTCCCTTTCCCATAGAGTGGTAACTCATCATCTGTGATCTTGAGAGAAACCTGAAGTGGTCGCGAACCCGGAGCAAGTAAGCGAGCTAACGGGCGAATCTGGTTGCTTTCCGTGGAGGCCAGGTCAAGTACTTCGAGAAAAGGAAGATCAACCGCTGCTGAGTGTTCATTCGAATTTTATGGGCGGATGATTGTGACTCCTAGTTGGAGGATGCGTAGCCTCGGGCTCGACGCTAGTATTTTCACAAGATCCGGTTCAAGGATTTCAACTTTAGATGTGAGACGGAGCTCATCTAATCCATGATACGCGGGGTGATCCCACGGGAAAAACGCACCGATGAAGGCGCAGAGACCTGACAGGAAGCAAGAGAGGGTCGAGTTGTTTTGAGGATACTCGAACCACTGTCCCTGACGAACGGAAATCATCTGGATTGTTTGGTGAGCAAATAAAAATTGGCTTAATATTTTCGGTGTTGAAGCCCAAAGTCACGTTCCTTGAAGTCAAAAAACAAGGATAGTCCTGAACCCAAGCCAGAAGCCGTGCGCAGAGCCGCAGCAAGTGCCATCATCGAGGCAATTGACTGAAGAGATCAAGTCGATCACCGAGCACAAAGTTTGGAAGCCGGCCAAGCAACCTACACACAAGACGATGGCAAAATTGTCAAGTGTTGATTACGTCGATATAAGGTGCTTTTTAGCATCGTCGCAGGCGAGGCACGGAAGAACTTATATGTTTTGGGGTCGAAATCGAGCGGGCTGAAACAAGCTGCTCGAGCGTTCGCGACTCAAAGAGGTTCCGGCTTTACACGATCTGATTCATAATCCGTGATGCCAAACGTCGACGACGATAAACCTCTATCCTTTCTGTTCACGACATTGTCGATCACTCGAAATTCGCGCGGCCGGCACACTGAAAATATGCAGTACGTGGATTCAGTATGGCTGAGTCAAAATCATGCGAAACGCCCATGGCCGAGTCTCCAAACCTGCCTAAACTCGTGTCCCCCACCATAGATCGAACTCTTTATCAACAAGCTGTTGGATCGCTCATGTATGCAATGATATCCACTCATCCCGACATCGCTTTCGCGACAGGATTGCTTGCACAACATGCAGTAAACCCGGGAGACGAGCATTGGCTGGCGATAAAGCGGGTTCTCAGGTATCTTCAAGGCACGCAAAAGCTCGGAATTGTTTTTGATCGATCCAAACCGCTCAAACTCATCGGGTACGTCGATGCGGACTATGCTGGCGATCCTAATACGAGCCGATCGACTACTGGGTGGGCTTTCATAATGGCTGGAGGGGTTGTTGCATGGTCATCTCAAAAACAGCCAACCATTTCGCTATCCAGCACCAAAGCCGAATACGTCGCTGCTGCGAGCGCAGCACGAGAACTCGTCTGGCTACGCCAATTCCTTGCCGAACTCGGAGTCGCTGCCGATGGTCTGACTACACTACTTACCAATAATCAATCGAGTATTGCATTAGCCAAGAACCCCGTCAATCATCAAAACACGAAGCATATTCGAGTCAAACACCATTTTATTCGTGAGATGGTCGCTCTCCACGAACTCGATCTGCAATTCATTCCAACCGACCAACAAGTTGCTGATGTGCTTACCAAGCCACTCGGACGCATCAAATTCCCCGGTTTCGTTACTGGGATGGGAATGTCTTAATTCTTAATTCTTTTCATTTTCCGCATAATCCTGAGTGGGCGTGTTGAATATTCAGTCTTATACGTGTATATATGCGTGTCACGTGATAGTGTTCCACATGGACTTGCGCTTCGGGGAAATTTTATCCTCAGTTCTCTACTCTCAAGTAGCACGAGCTGAGGTATAGTCTAGATTTTATCTTTTATATTCTTTTGCTTATATTACCTGTAGTTACATCGATTTCCAGGTATATACATGCACGGTTCTCTACTCTCAAGTAGCACGAGCTGAGTTACATCGATTTCCAGCTCGGCACTGCGCTTATCTCAATAGAAGCCCAAAGTCACGTTGACTGATGTGAGAGTCCCTGGTAGGCAGTTTTCAAAGAACCATTTGAGGAGATGGGAGTGACCGCGGTATAGCCCCTTCTTCGTCTGTGGTACTAGCTGAAATGACCCGATTTGGAGAATGATCCTAGCGAGGAAATTATAAATGGCATCTTCAGGCTGTTTTTCAACAATGTTGGAATCGTAAATATGAATGTCTGGAAGAGCAGATCCAGCCCGGGTCACGTAAACGCACGCGCGCTCCAAGAATCGAGGACTGAGTGAATGGTTGCGGACTATGTCAATATGAGTCCAGAGACTAGGGGTATCAAGTGCAACATTGCGCCAGTACGAGCAGACATGCGAGAAGTAACCGGGATACTTTGGAAACTTGACGTTCTGGCCAGTGCGCATCTTAGGTTCGCAGAGGTGGGAGTCGACTACAAGCTGAAAAATGTGCACTAGAGTATCGGCGGGGAGGGAACACATAGGAGTGAACAAGTTTCTAGCCTGGCTGATAATCGACAGCGCATGTGCTGCATTGTTACAATGCTCGGTAGCTGAGGCGAGCGCGTCTGTCATACGATCTGAGAGTGTCTGGCGAGAAGCACCTGCGAAGGAGCTGGCAGTCGTGCAATAGGTTTTGAGAGCGGTACAAGCGCTGACATATCTCTTCCAAGAAGTGATTAGCAGACTACTTGCGTCATCGAGCTCTTGTAAAAGCTCAATCATGGTGGACGGAGTATAAGAGCCTGGTTTGTGAGACTAGTAGACGGCCACTCGGCTATGCAGGGTGGAAGTCAGGGGGATGAGCCAACTTATGTCAGCAATACTCACGGGCCACTTATCTCAGCTGGCCATGATGTCACACCATTCCATGACCATAAAGTATTTGGTTGCCCAGAAACGATCGGGCTGCAGACAACAACGATTGCA
Organism: Ceratobasidium sp. AG-K; assembly: GCA_037039685.1. Lineage (NCBI taxonomy): Eukaryota > Fungi > Basidiomycota > Agaricomycetes > Cantharellales > Ceratobasidiaceae > Ceratobasidium > Ceratobasidium sp. AG-K. The sequence continues at coordinate 975,077 of JAWNGF010000013.1, read as the reverse complement.
CTATGAGAAAGACACCCTATCTGATCAGTCTGGTGGTCGCCTTGGCCACTTTGGCACTCGTAAGTCTGCCTTGTATGCAACCATGTCCCTTCTTACAGTTATCATAGACAATTGTATCAATATCCCTGCCGAAATGGTGCGCTAAATTGGGCCTTATCTCTTCCCGCTCACAACTAACGGCATGCGCACCAGGTTACATGTACCTCACCCTGACAAGTCTCTCGATCTCACTTACATTGGACTCTACGAGCGGTGTGATCTGCGCCAGACGGTACCGGCTCCGCCTTATGACCCCAAAGACCCAGACCCCACTCTCCCCTTGCCCCCGAATACACCTAGCAAGCCACTCCCAGAGCCTCAATCTATTTCCTATATGTTCTTTTATCTACACACGCGTCCCTCCGCCAACCCGCCCGTCTCCGATCCTACTCGGCCGGACAACCCGGTCCCCCCACCAGAAGACAAACTTCCGCCCAAGAAGGAGAATATCAAGTACAAGTGCAAGCCCTTCCCATCTCGTACGGCATGCGACCATGACGGTCAATCCTTCTGCGTGCTCTGGACGACAGCTGCCTATGCGATGCAATTGAGCATTGTGTTTGCGGTCGTGGTTCTTGTGGTGCTCTTTGTCGTCAGCTTCCGGTTCTCGACGAGGGCCAGGAGGAGGGGTGCATGGAAGATTGTGGGGGGCTTGACGGGTCTGCAGGGTAAGTCTTGTCGTGGTGGCTTTTGCTGTTGTAATTAATTAATTACGATTCGACGGCCATAGTCGCGCTCCAAATTGCGACTATGGCCATCATTGTTTATCTGAGGCAAACTCGCCCGAGCTGGTTCAGCGATAACGTCCAATATGGTGCGCCCTAATGCTTCTATTTCGTTTGGGGCCGTCAATTGACAAATAATGCGTGCTTCGCAGGAGCGTCCTTTATCCTACTCGTCATTTCCTGGTCCACGAGCTTCTTGCTCATGCTCGGCCTTGTCGGAACTGGATTCGCTGCTCGTGCTGGGCACAAATGGGCTGCCGGGAAGCGGGGCTACCACCCTATTCCCAGATGCACATTGAATGCGTCGATTCTCCAAGCCAAATCTTCTCCCAAAATTCAATATTTATCGCTCGCTTACGACTTGCCTTATGAATCATGTTTCTGTGCTGAATGACTGAAATGATTGTGTTGCCTTCACATGTATTTGATTTGACCTCTCACAATACTATCCCATCACTCGTTGAACTAAGCTTTCACCGTGATTGTATTATGAATTTTGTGATTTGATTCATTACATGAACGGCCCCGCTTAGAAAACGGGGACCTTGGGGTATTTGAGTTGGGGGCCAATCTGTTGAGGCAAGCATGAGTTGGTGAGCAAGCCCCATATAATTGACTTCTATGTCACTCACTTGGCCAACACACATCGCACCAAGCTTGTGTCCGGCCTCGACAGCCTCGTCTATCGACTTTCCAGCAACAATAGCACCGAGGAACGCGCCGGCGAACATGTCTCCCGCGCCGTTGGTATCTACAATCTCGCTATCTGCGAGGCGAGCAACTAGAGTGGACAGAATTGATTAGCAACATCCAGCAGGTTTCGTCGCCGAAACCCACCCGGGTAGACCTTTGGCTCTGCATTGTCGTCCGACTTGGCAACAACCGTCGAATCCGGGCCGCTGGTGAGCACGACGGTACGCGGGCGAGATGGGTTCTGCTTGGGCAAGTTGGCGAGGGTCTTGGCGATTGTAGCAAGAGGCGAATCCGTCTAGTCCAAGATAACTCCGTTAGCTTTCCATTGCTAGGGCTAACATGGCGATGCGATACTGACTGGAAGGCCATTCGCACCTGCCCAGGCAGCAGCCTCACTCTCGTTGCCGATCAATAGATCAACATAGGGGAGGACTTGGCCGAGTTGGACGCCGAAGAATTGGCAGATGAACGGTGCAGAGAGATTCAGCGCAAACGTCTAATAATGGATTAATCGATTCCTGCGCCCTGCCAGGGCGTAGACGCGTACCTTGCCTGCTCCCGCCGCCTTCTTCGCAACCTCCAATGCGCTCTCAACACCATGCGTCAAGAAGAAGCCACCAACATAGTACACCTGGGCTGCATCCAGCAACGGAGCTACTTCGGGGCTCGACAAGTGCGACTTGGTGAACTTTTCGGCCGCGCGAAGAGTCGTAACGAGCGAGCGATCGTGACCGGTAAGGACGACGGCACACGCGCCCGTTTTCTCGACCGAATCAACCTGGTACGCAGACGCAACACCCTCGCGCTCATTGGCCTTGCGGAGTTGCTCTGCGAGCTCGTCGTTTCCGACACAGCCCGCATAGACGACCGAGTTGGGTGGGAGAACGTACTGGACGCGTATTAGGGCGCGAAGTCAGGGTCTATCGTATACATACGGCTGCTCCGCGTGCTGCGTTTTGGGCCGCACCGCCCGCAACGTATGTGATCTTGTCGTTCTTGAGGACATCATCATAGCTATCGCGTAGGGTTAATTAGCGCGATTTCAAACGGAAGGCGGGCCCATTACATTGACATGTGTTCGGGACCAGCGAGAATCGCATCGTTGGCCTTGAGCTTGTACTTTTCGAGCAAACTCTCGCCGTTGGTGACTTGCATGTCGAGCAGGGGGTTACCCATGCAGAAGAGAGGATAGGTTTGCGTGGTCATTTTGGATCAGCAGCTGGTGATGGTTAAGATGAAAATTAAATCTTCGCCGTCACTTAGATGTGATAATCTGATCGAGCAGGTTCTGACGTAAGCAACGTCGCCTTAAGTGAGCCCTCAAGCAAATCCGTCGGTTCTCTTTAGGGCTCGTGAGCGCCGATTTGCTTGTGCGTGCTCGTTATAGGAGCACCAATTGCACAGCCACTCGGGTGCTCCTGAGTGCTCCTTTACCCAAGCGAGCACGTATGAGCAAACCGGCGCTCGTTAGCGTCAGGATTTTGGTGACGCCTGTTGGGTAACGATTGGGAAGCAATCCACTGGAGACTCGGCGAGACATCCCCCACCAACCGCACCGAAAGAAGCTTACTGTAAAGCCGACTCGCGTCATCCGAATGTAATTCTTTTTTTCCCTTTGAGCTTCTGCAACTACCGCCAACTCAGGCATATATACACCGTGTTGACACAATTCTAATGTCTCCTTTGGCCAGAGTTTACCGTATGTAAGGACTAAACTAGTAGGACACATAGTATATGGTTATTCATGATTAAGAACTACGATGATTGTATGCGGTATAGTCTTATAGCCAATCTAACCATCCTTCGGTGAAAGCTCGAGTTCCAGTGTTTTATTCGATATAGATCCCAACCTATGATAATGCGCTTCTCCCCCTTACTATTAGGGATTTCTGTGTAATTTTTACTCCGTTTTATTTTCAAGAAAACTCATTCAACAAAGTTATTCTCGCCATTTGCACAGCGTTCTCCAAGACTACTATGGTACCGCAGAATCGGTTAGGCAGAGAGCAGTCGTTTGTCTACTGGCTTTATGTTCAACTTGGGAAGCTGCAAGTTTTTCTCAGAGCACGGGTCGAAGGTGTCCAAGAAACGCTTCACGTCCTTCGGATCGAATGCCTCACCGAGGAGGTCTGCTAGGAAGTCTTGAACAGCTTCATACTTATATAGTTCTTCGTAAGCAACGGGGAAAAAACTAATGATCGCCTGGAGGGGATTTTCTATAACGGTTTGTATCGCCGCATCTATGAGGAGAGTGGTTTCTATTTTCCAGTCTCAGTGACACGATCTCAACATCCAGAACCTTGCTTACCAATGTAACTAAGCAAAAGTTGATACATCCCAATTTCTGCTCCGTCATAACGCCTTGGATCCCCCGCTGGTATCTGAAAGCTTTCGAAGCCGTCACCTGAGTCGGCTAGAAATGAGTTTGTCAAAACCGAATAATATGTTGTATTGTCCGCGCGATTCATCAGCGGTCGCTTCTCGTTGGCTTCCTCTTCGGCCGAAGGCACGGGGCCCGGACCCACCCAGACCTTTTGAACACGATTGGGCTTCTTTTGGTTTGGGTCCCATTTCACACCCATCCCAGAAAAGACAGGGAAAGCGCTACAAATTGGTTCTAAATAAGTATAATTAGTCGGTCAGATGTGCTTACCCGGAACTCCCCACTTCGCCATTTCCTGACTTGCTTAATGCAACCTCGAGTGCATCCATAATTTCCGCGGCAGTGAGTTTCAGCGCTACGATGCGTGACTCAAATGGGAGGAGGCCAATGATATGACGGGTGAGTACTTGTCCTGTGTAGTAGTGTTCAGCCTCAGCTTGTTTTGTGCTTATATGACAAGACTTGGCCAAACTCTTACCCCGACGCAAACCATCGCTACGAATTGACCCTCCCGTAAAGATACAGATAGTTGGTGGCTCCATTTCCCCGGAGATCGGGGCATATCCCAACGTCTTGTATCCATCGAGAATGGAGTCTGCAATCCAATTCCCGATATCGGTCTGCGGAATCCCGCTCAACCATGGCCAACATCTTCACGTATCACGAGCAACACTTACCTCCCTTTGACGGACTACCTCATTTTTGATATCATGGTTCTCCGCGACCCTGGCGATTGGCTTGTCCAAGGCTTTCAAAATTTCATTATCGTATTGCCTTCTGAGTAGTGTCGCCATATGAGACTTGCGTTGTGCGGCTTGAGCATTGGCGTCCGCGTCGTCCTCGGTAGGAGAGTTGATGATATGGTGACGTTCAACTTCGAGAAAGTCAAGCGCGCACGATCGGCTCGGACACGAACCATACCTTTGAGCGATTTAACGACCATCTTCCTATTTAAACCTTTATGTTGAGACCCGTCTTCCAGCACAAGCTTGACCCCACTTAGATCGTTAAAGTCGTAACCACTCTTGACGATCCTGCCAGAACAATCAATACGCATACACGTGGTTGTATACATATACTTGGCGTGAATACGCACAACAAATTGTCATCATCATCGAAGTTAGGATGTTCTTCATGCCCTTGATAGCCCTCCGGATCGATTTCTACACCTTTGCCGAGGTAATAGCTATTGCACCCAAGGTTAGATAATTTTCAGGCCCCCTTTAGCCAGGCTCACTTGTGGTTGTGCCCACCGAATATCACATCCACTCCGTAGTGTTCCTGTTCGTCACTTTTCAGTCCGGGCTGCTTATCCACTGGGTATGCGCGCAGGGCCCGGGCCAATTTAACATCCTGTGATATGTCGGTAAATGCTATCCATTGATAGTGATTTTAGCATACCTCGCTATGTCTAATGGTCACGTATATGCGTTGGTAAATGGAGAAAAACTATCAAACGGCCAATCTACGAACTCAGCGTGCGTTAAAGCGAAAACAAGTTCGCAGCCTTTATTCTTGCGCAGATCCCTCGAAAGTTTGGCGGCTGTTGAAATCATTTCGTCGTCATCTCCCGGGAAGGGCTTGAGGTTTGCCCTAGCTAACTTGTTGGTTTTTGCCAATGTATCCCTTCAATACTAGAATAAGTCTCCGCGACTTGGGGAGCGACACTTAATTGCTTACTTTGACATGAGCCCTATAACTCCTATCTTTAATCCGGCTCGCTCAAGTATGCAATACTCTTGCATTCCAGTCAAGATTTTCCCCTCAGCGCCAAAGTCAATTTCAATGGATTTTGGCTTGGGTTTTGCCCGAGATGTCAGATCTGTTTGAGTGTCAGGCTGGGTTGCCGGTCGTTCGCGTTTCGCCGGGTATTCTTTGACGTTACTGAGGACCCAGTTCTAGATCATACGAAAATTAAATTAACCCCCCTGATAGCAATGCGCAGATTACGCTAAAGTCACACTCACGAAATTACTAAACTCGGTCAATTGGTTGAAGCGATCGCGCTACATATTAGTGACATAGGTTTGAATGGTCGATGTTCAAGGACAACATCTCACTTACCCCAAACTGCATGAATAGGGCATGTCAACCCACAGCAAAGGGGCAACGCCAAGAGAGGAACGCTTACATCGAATTCGTGATTACCTTGTAGTGGCATAATGAGCGTCCGTCTTGTGAAATCCAATTTAGACGAGTGTACCTACCAGGAACCGCAACATCAGGTCCCAGCTCGTTCATCAAATGGACCTGTATTCATTGCGTCGTGTTGTATTATGCATCCTAATAAGTATTTTCGTACCATATTCCGCCCCTTGGTCAGCATTGACTCCACACTTGGGCTGAACAAATCTCCGCTGAACAAGACAAGGCCTTTAGGGACACCCCAGGGATCAACACCCCACTCATCTCGCAGGCTGTTCAGCTTATCCGTGAACCGAAGGACTTGATCTTTACGCTATTTAAGTACCAGGCGTAGAACGTGTGCTTTGAACTTACCAAAAGTGTTGCGAGTGAGCGTATTGTTTTCGAAGACTTTCATATTTTCCTTGGTTCCCCCCCTGGCTTCGGAGGCCATCGGTGGCACGGTCATGTTGTAAACTTTTATATATAATTTTGCGTTTAGTTTATGTTAAAGGATGGTCTAAATAATATTACTCGCCATCGTTAAAGTGCAAGATGTGCAGTTCAGTCGCCTTGGACATGGTATTAACGTTGGCAGCTGAGGATACGAGAATTCTGGCGATCAGTCTTGGGAGGGATGGGCTAAATACTATTAGTCGTACTCACTGGCACAGTGCCCCAACGGAAGAGGCAATTAATCAAAGGCGGCCCTTCGAGCTCTAGATCCTGACATCTGGGTACAGCCGGAGCGAACCTTGTTTGCAAATTTGGATAGACCGTATCATTCAATACCATCGTGGATTCATCCGAAGTGCAAGGGGAGCCGTTTACCAGCAAGGTTCACTGGAGTGCTTGCAAAAATGGGAACTGAATGGCAGAGCCGCTGCGGAGAGGCTCCTATTCGTTGAGTTGCCTCGGGACATTCAATTCCTGGCAACACTTTTCGGATTCAGGCATCGATGTCAATAACTTCATCACCACTCCGAATCGTACTTTACTGACGACTGGGACGTTGGTTCCAACTGGGAGGTGTTCACCTGACTGTGTACATGCGCGCATATACGAGGGCTGCGAATCGTTTAGCCGGTATCCTAGATCGCTCACGGGTGTATCTTAGAATATACTGTGCCACGGACGTAGATTACCCGCAAATCCGCTTGGGGGGGGGGGGGGGCACTACGATCGTGGCAGAGGTTTCACTCACCTTGCCAAGGGAATACCCCACCAAGCAACCCATAGCCTTTTGGTACGATCTAAGTAACATTGATTGCAAATGTGCGCCCCATTTATGCTAGTAACATAGAAGCTCCTCTCATTATTAAAGTCGATAACATGAGCAGCTGGCTGTATCCGTTCGAGTGACCTGCCTGCATCCCGTGGATTTTACTCGCACACGTGCTGATTGGGAGCTGAGATAGGTACTGGATGCCAAATGTATTCGAGATACACCGGTGACTCCGTACCTACCGTGTGATGCCAGCCTACTGAACACGACCTAACAAATGAGGACGGTTCTAGATGCTCTTGCGATCATAGAATATGCCCTCTTTTAACTGGTTTAGCCCTCGAGGTACTCAACGACGAGTTCGAATGGCTCCTAGCCCCTGGATACAATCTCAAAAGTGATTCGACTCACCGGTCAGGCGCCGAGCTCCATGGGGAAATCACTTCTCAAATCGCTTATTGGTGCTGCGGAGATCTGTGGTTTGTGGAATCGAGCATAGCCCTCCCAAGCGTTTCGGAAATTTAGTACCTGGCTACCTTCGCCCCTACTATTTATGGTGCCATTAGCAACGGCTTGATGGGCATGAAAAGAAGCCGAATTCATAAAACCCCAGAACCTAGTACTGAATCCGTTTTGTAGTTTACAGATTTGAGCAAAGTTAGAGTTACTCATTTGAGAGACAGGAGCACATCAAACTTGACACGCACCAGAGGAGAACCAAGGGTGACAGCCACAGTATCATCCAGAATGGTACTTATGGAGGCGGTGGTTGGAACGTGAGTGGTTCCTGGCCGGGATGTGCATACACTTACCACACTTGTGGATTGTACCCAGCTAAACCATATTCATGCTCGGTGTGCTTTCTCATGGATTGATGTCTCTTAGCTATTGTATCTCACATCGTGTGATCAATAACAGCCGTCGACGCTGCTTCACAGATGAGCCGGTGAGTCAAGTGTAGTTGATTCCTCCGTAAATGAGTATTTGTATTGCTACCAGAAATCTTGGCCTGGATTTCTGGACCTTGGTTTGATGATTTTCCTCGACATACCTTCATTGTGATCGAAATATCGGAAGGTTTGCGAGGGAGTCGCCACCAACACTGACTATCCTTGCACAACTTAGATTTTATTTGTATTGTATTCACCGTGTGTTAACGCAGGCTTAAGCGTTGTGTCACCTAATTGAGCTAAATATACATCCCTCCTTCGCTAGTATCCCGAAATTGCGTCCGTGACCCAACTAACTCAGCAGGCTTCCGCACTCCTGTTTTTACTCCCGCCCAGCCCAACTGTTCATTATCTACCCCTATTTTTGCAGCCACTTCTTGAGCAACTGCCTCAAGCGCAGTTGTCGTAGGAGGCAAATCTTCATAAGTAGGATATTTGGTAGGCTTCATAGGAGCAGGCGGCTCGATTGTTCTGGTTGGAATCAGGAGTGTAGTTGCCGAAAGCTGTAGGTATTCGCATTCTGCAAGTATTGCGGCGGACAGATTTTGTATGAGGTTAGGGGGAGCATAAGGTTTTATGGATCGTGACTGTAGAGTTTTATCACATGAGGGCTAGCATGGGTGGGGAGGGTGGTGTACGCACCTGGAGTTGGGGAGCGGAAGAGGTAGATAGATGTAACACAGGCTGCTCATCTTGCCTTCGGGACTGACTTGAGATGTAACTCAGGTAAGAGTAGGAGTCAACAATCACGATCCTAGGGTGCAAGTGCTCGACAAAGTAGAAAATCAAATGCACGTACGACTTACGGGTGTGCATTACCCTGAGCTTCGACGATTGCCCGAGCAATAAGATTTTGTGCATTTAGAGGTAAACGATATGGTAAAACCGCGATTTCGATAGTTGAGGGAGTTCTTCTGTATTCGACCACCTAATGGGGGAATGGGCAAGACGTTCATTCGTTGGTTCCGTTCTCACCTGGATGCCATCTAACTTGATGGAACCCGCGCTCTCGGCTGTGATGCCACTTGCCCATTTTATACCAGTTGTTCCACAAGCAATCAAAAGAGGTGCTTTATCGGATGACGATTTATTTACTTCGACCTCGTAGACTTGATGAGGTCGAATCGGCTTAGGGCCTGGGTAGTAACCAATTTCGTCCTCGGAGTCCGATTCTACCGCGTAGCGGGCTGGCGGTGCGTCCTGTAGCGGATCAGTATCCTAGCGATAGCTGTTAGTACTTTTCGATGACCACATCACGCTCGGGCCGAGTGAGTTAGAGCGACCAACCATCGTACAATGAATTAGGAAGATCGTAGCGATCGTCTTGTCACATGAAGCTGTTTGATAGGGTGACACGTGACGTAATCGAGGTTGGCACCGGTCCATGGCTGACATCCACCATTTACCATCTCACCGTGAGCCAGGTTTATGAAATGAGCAATTACTAAACCATACTGACCAACACAGGTCCATGGATATCTGATAGTCCTCCCCAGCTGTCTGCTGCGTGGGCTGGCCAGCCAGGCAATCAGGACTCGGATATTGTACTGCTTAGACAGCGGTGGCTCGTTGACCAACTGGCACTTCAGGACTCTGAGCTCAAACACACTCGCAATCTTTCGTAATTTATTTTTCTGCACTCCCATCCGGAAATTCTAACATTTTTTTCCTAGTGTTCGGATTGGAACGTTTAATGTTAATGGCCAGTCCCCGATCGAGCCTCTACGCCCATGGCTCTGTAGCCTAGGTGCCACAACCGCAGCCTCGGACTTAATCGTGCTGGGGTTCCAGGAACTGGATCTTAGCACAGAAGCGCTGCTGATTAGCACAACGACACTGAAAGAAGATATTTGGTGCGAGGCGCTAATGCGGGACCTGGCAGAACTGGGGGATCATTATGTCAAGGTATGCTCTATAATACCGCCCTTATTTGACGCCGTACGGATATGTCTGACAGTACGTCTATCCATATAGCTCACCTCGAAACAATTGGTCGGAATCTTGATTGTCGTTCTGATCCGTCGTCCAGTGATTCAGCTATTAGCTCCCTCGGGAGTCGCTTCTAGCAGCGCTGGTGTAGGGATATTGGGTACGATGGGAAACAAAGGGGGAGTGGCGCTACGCTTGCAGATTATGGACACAACCCTAGTTTTCATGAATGCCCACCTCGCTGCCAGCGCTCACGCAGTTCCTCCGGCGAATCCAGCTGATACGGCCAATGCGCATTCGCTCTTTGTTGGCAGAGGAATGATACCTACAGACCCGGTCGTAGATCGCAGAAACGCGGACTATCAGTCGTTAACCGGTAGGTAGCGCTTTCTGATACACTTTGCTACTTATTGACTATGAAGGTCAAAGGCCCAGGGGGTAGGCTTGACTTTACGCTATTGCCACGAACACCGAGCGCCCTGCCTGAGACCGTGGGGTTCTGGGATTGCCACGCTGCTTTCTTCCTGGTAAGATCTTGTCCACGGGTACCTTACTATAAAAATCTGACTTGCCTACCATACAGGGAGGCAAGTCAACGCGCATGCAATATTTTCTCTAGGCTCATATATTAATTCAAAAGATTTCAACTATCGAATCGATTTGCTCGATGATGAGATAAGGGCATTTCTTGACGATCCAAACGAACGCGACTACTCGGCGATGCTGAAGTATGACCAGGTATGGGCCAACGACGTCCGATAATCATTATCTAAAGCCCTTCCAGCTCAAGGTTCAGCAGCATCTAGGGAAAGCCTTTGTCGGCATGGTTGAAGGTCCCATTCGATTTCAGCCGTACGTAGAATCGATCTGGTGGCTTGAGGTAACTAAAACGTCGTTGTAGCACGTATCGGTGTGAAATCGGCAAAAGAGAAGGACACTACTGGGACCCGAGGTGAGTCTACGATCCGACTCAGATCCCAATCTTAACATGGGATCACTTAGACGGCGACCAGCATGGACCGATAGGATTCTATACTGTACGGCGAGAGGCTTGGAGAATACCATTCAATTGGTAGAGGGTTCATATACTAGCCATCCAATTATAGCCTTGAGTGACCATAAGCCTGTCTCGGCGGATTACGTTGTTAAGGTTAGTCCTTGCTCTGCGTCCTGAATGTTGGCCCCTAATACATTGTTGTGTCACAAGGTAGAAGAACTTGATAGGGGACTGGCAACTACCCGCATGAAACAACTGGTGAAAAAACTTGGTCGACTACCCTTGGAGGAAGATGTACCTCGTGTTCGACTGAGCGAGGACATAATCGATTTTGGGACATTAAGGCGGGCTGAAGAATATACCCATTCCTCAAAGACTGAACTAGTCCCATAGGTACCTGAAACCGCTGGTACGCGAACTCAAGATCCAAAACATCGGGTTTATCACAGCGTATTGGAGAATTTTGCCTGCAGAGAATGGTGGACCGCTGCGTAAGCCTTAACTGCCCCGATCTAATTTAAAATGTGATATTCAAGCCGATGATCAGACCCGGACTGGGTGGCTGTTCAGCCGACGTCGGTAAGTGCCGACATGTTAATGAGACTGTAATCGTTGCTGACCTCCTAACTAGGGGGTTCTCTTGCCCGGTGATCTGGTGACAATTAATATCACCACGAACATCACGAATGAGTTCGCAAGTCAATTTAACAAGGGGTCCAAGTCGCTGGATGAAATTATCATTGTCCATACCATCCGAGGGAAGGATACATTTCTTCCCATCACCGGATCATGGAGTATGTATTTCCCCGATTGCCAGTGGGCTTGATACTCACACACTGTGATCCCAGCTCGCACTTGTCTGGCATACGATCCGGGCGCACTGGTTCGCCTTCCAGGGCCCGTACGGACGGCCTCCGTTTCTAAAAATGCGCAACTGCCAGTTGAGAAGGCATCGAGTTCCCCCAGGGAATTAATGAGGCTTGTCAACTGGTTGATGAAATATGGCATTGACTACGTATGGTATCTCCGACCTACTACTAAGTTTCCCGCTTACGCAAGTTCCAGGACGAGCTATTCCTTCAGCCAGGTGACCCACAAACCGTTGACAAAATCCTAGAAGTAAGTAAGGATGAAATTTGATGCATCTGTTCGCAAGGCTCATCGTAAGTTTTAGGCCCTCGATACCGGTGTCGAATTTCCGTTTGGCAATGAGAGCCAAGACAAAGAAACTGTGCTGGCATTTGGGAGCGCGCTACTATTATTCTTAGAGGAGATGCCCGAACCAGTCATACCATATCGGTTTCACGCACAATGCGCGTCCAGTAACACCAGGGAGCAAGCATACGAGGTAACGTGTGGCACCTTTCCGAGAGGCCTGTCAAGGCTAACGCTTGTTGAAGATTCTAGACACACTCCCTGGACTAAATGCTAATGTGAGTAACTTACATAGCTGCCCCTGATGATTGAGACTTATACAGTTATAGATGTGGATCTCCATAACCGCGTTTCTTCATTTCTTCTGCCGACAGGAAAGCCGATCAAAAAGTACTTCGAGTGCAGAGGCTCTGGGTATGTTAGGTGTAACAACATGACCGCTTAGAACTGACTACGTAGCGCGCAGCAAAGATATTCTCCAAGGTGCTCTGGGGGGACTCCATGATCATGCCGTTAGGTAGTCGTCTGTCGCCGCTTACCAGAGTCGGGTTCTTGATGTTTTTTATCGGCTCACACTGATTATGTTACTTGGACTGGGGCCGTGGGTTATTCGCGAGGGTTGAGGGACTAGAATATGACGGGTCGAGTCGTGTTCACCCGCGTCCGGTTGGTTACAAACATAGAATAGTCGAGGATATTTTACATACCTTACGATACGGGAATGTCAGCATATAAATCCAGAAGTTACCCTTCAGAGTGGATTCACTCCACTGAGAGACACTGGCCGGATGATACCAGCATTTCACCAGGGACAAAGCGCGCTAGCTGTCTCGTTCCAATCTGGATACGACGATACACATTCCGCCCATGCCTGTGGACTATACCATCCTTGTCCACAAGCCAATGGATATTTCTCGGTTAGGGACCGCTGCTCTATGCCTGGGGAGCATGGGTGACGTCGCGAACGAACCGATTCAGGAACCCGGAGTCATACATCGTCCGGTGAGTGTACCTTCTACGCCCATGGCTGAAACTGAACTTCTTCCAATTCCACGTTTGCATGTGACAACTACCTGGAATACTTGGGTCGTAGTTCGCTGATATCCAATCCAGTTTTCCGAGCATAATTGAACACTCGGACTATTGCGCTCACCCCCAATCTGCTCTGCTTCCAACCTTCCCAGCAACAAAGCATACGATATGCGGAACTCCCGGCCTTTCTTTTCAAAACTGCGCTCAACAGCGCATGGGTTTTCTGGCATTCCACGTGGATACATTCTTTGCCGTTCAGGACTAGAAAGATATAAATACGGGTAGAGTGACATGTCACTATTCAAGGACTGAGGCTGGATGTCTTCGAGGGGAGTCCGGATGCTGAACATTGTGCTGTCGTAGGTACGTAAGTGTATTTCCTCCGTATTTTGTGCACTTAGTATTGAGACAGGCGTAGTGTGAGCCAAGGGACAGTTCCGCCCAGCTGGGGCGTGTCGTGCGGCTGTTGAGCCAAGCTGCGGGTTTGGTTATGGCAATTCGAAACATAGTACAATCGTGCACATGATAGGTATGGAAGATGTCATGCTTAACCGAGAGTGCTATTGCCAAGAAAATAACATATACCACCCAATAACACGATTGTGCAGGAGTGAGCTAGGCCGTTAAATGACCCGCCGACTTGATTGCTCACCTGTGGGTTTGGGATTATGTTCCTCCAGGGGCCAGGCGTATTTAGCTGCCAAATGGCCGAGTCAGGTATGTATCGTTAAGCTCGCTTGCTACCGCCTCTAATCTACGCCGTGATATCGTTGGGATGCTACTCGTGAAGCCGCTTTATAAATTTTGAAGTCTGAACTTGATTGGCCATACCAGTCAGCGATTTTCAAGGAGACTCTCCGCTCACGACTTTCAGAGGTTTAGCTGAGATCGTGGAGAGCTGCTGCTTATGTACGAATATTGATGGAGAATCTGGCGTCGTCTATCTATAACCCCGGGTTATATGCGCGTTACGCATACACCCATAGCCTTATTACATCAGCCGGTGGGAGCGCCTTTAACATAATACCATCCCACTTTCTAGCTGGTACTTTGGTCTCCAACAAAATTCTCGCTATACATTCATCTAGCAAGACAACATCCCACAAATAACTAGAGCAGACATATATAGGCAAAATATTATTTTGTTCCGTGTTTCAAACACAAAACTGGATAGCATAGGGGAAAGGAAAGCGACAAGACGTGTATGGCCCTGAGTTGAGTGGTCGATAAAACCAATGTAGAGCGAGCTCTCAAGAAGGGGGCCAGCTCGACATCAAGTGTTGAACAGTCTGACCTGGAATCGCCCATAGTTTTTGAGATAACGGGGTGAGATGCATGGTCACCCAATGCTGGATACCGGGTTTGGGTACGAGGTATGAGTTCCAGGTAGATGGGAACGAGTCGATCGTGCGGGCATGGCGAAGAGGGTTCACGTCCCCTCCATAGAGAACAGGATATAGAGGGTCTAGATACACATTAGTTGCGTGATGCGAAAGCGCACTGCAGCTACGGAGGTTAGTGGACTGGATGACACAGATGGCCAGGAGTTACGCACTAGAGAGCGAGCCAAGCACACAAGGCTGACATTAAGATCGAGAAGAATATCCAAGACAGGGAACGACGTCTAGGGGGTACCTGTCATGAAAGTGAGTTCCGATTTCTAAGTAGGGACGGGAGAGCTCACCACTTGAACTGCGACTTTTTCCTCTTTGGCGGCGTTCCTGGCAAGACGGAGCTTCTCCAGACGTTCGCGCTCAGCTCGGGCAGTAGTCGACAACTTGACGATTTGATCCGTCTCGACTTGGACCTCATCCCCTTGGGGAACGGGAAGAGAACTAAAGGTAGGCAGGGTGTTAGTAAAGTCCCAGTGACAGCTTGATACCACTTGCCTCTCTGTCTCCAAATCACGAGCGAGGGTCGCCGCCTGCCTTTGCATCCGCTCCAGAATCTCCTTGCCTTTTTGGGACATCATGGGCGGAAGCTGCGGGTCCGAGTGCCGCGCCTGGAGTGGCGGCGCGGAGGAAGTGGAGAGCGCAGGTGCGTGGGCGCCGAGGGGTGATGGTGCCTTGCTTGCAGGAGGTGACGGCTTCAGTAATACTGGGCCCGCACTCAATGACGTGGGGCGAGTCTCGCTCGTTACAATCTCCGTGGCTCGGGTGTTTTCGCCCCCCAGCAAGGCACGCTCCCGCCGGATTGCTGTCTGCTCCATCCATCGGGTGGCAACAGGCGTGGCTGCCGAATCTAGATCGTCCCTCGTGACGGCCGTGTTGACCTCAACGCGAGGCAAGGATGTCCCGAGGGTGTTGCTTCTGCTCCGGGACCGCGACATGCGAGGAACGTCGAGCTTTTCGGGATCGACCAGTGCTCGGGATTGGGCGACTGGCTCAACACCGGACAACTTGAGTCCCCCTGCGACATGGGAAGGAGCCTGAGGCGCAGGCTCGGGAGGCGTTGGGGTTCTTGCTATGCCAGGACTAGGCACTCGCAAAGAGATGGTGCTCGCTCGAGGGGTCTTTTCCGACGCGCTACCGCTTCTGGGACTGGGCTCGCACGCCAGGAGGTTTAAGCGCGTGTTGACCTAGTAATGGTCAGCATTGGAAATAGGATCAGGTGCTGGATCGACATACCGAAGGCCGCACAGGAGGCAGAACCGCTGATATCTCCTCGTCCGAAGGGGGGTCGGGCAACGCCGGCAGAGTATCCATAAACGAGATTGTCGGCGACTCGGGTTGGGCAAACGACCGACGCTTGGGCGAATAGGTTTCGGATGGAGGCGCCTCGTCCGGGATCGAGGGGACATTGTCGCGCTCCTGGCCCAAGCTGACCCGTGTGGTTGACTCGGCTGCGGGCGTGATCTCTCCATTGGTGGTGCCATCCCGGAAGAGCGACACAGAGGCCTCGGTTGGTGGGTCAGGCTCACGAGGGGGATGGAGCTGAACGCGCGGAACAGCCACGGATGGTGGAGATGGTGGCAAGGGAATGGACCGCGAGGGGGAGGGAGGACTTGGGCTCGACGGCCGTTCCTCTTCTACTTCGGTTTCTTCCTCCAAGTCTTCCACTTCTTGCTGTCGCCTCCACTCCAAGACACTCTCGTCTACGAGCCAGTCAGTTACTGCCAACTAATGAAGAGTAATGCTTACTTTGTGAGCTCATATCCTCATCGTCCCGCTCCAACAATTCTTCCCCACCATCGAGTGGCTCTCTGTGGCCAAGCTCCTCCAAATTCGGCGTCGAGTGGGCTCCGAAATGGATCGTATGCGGCCTGGGCCGAACTCCCGACGTCCGCGTCCTTGCAAGGGGACTCTCCGGCCGCTCGGAGCCAGCCGTACTCCCACCACTGATGACCCTATTCCTTCCCAGTCCGGGACTCTTTCCGACCCCGCCAGGACTGCCGCCACTCACAACCCGCGGACGCACATTGGCGAGCCCAATCGCTCGAGATCCCGTCGGACGGCCCCAATCACGCTCGCGAACACGCTCGTAATCCTTGACGCCCACCAACTCGGTGCTGTGGCGAGCGGTAAGCTTGCGTGGGCTGTTGATGGGCGACGCGCCTCGGTCCGAGCCGAGAAACGACGAAGCCGACGGCGAGCCCGTGAACGAAGCCGAGTGCCGCATCATCCCTGCGCCGGGTTTGCTGGGCGTCTTGAGAGACGAGTGGCGCGTGAGTCCAGGGCCAGAGGATCGTGCGAGGGACGAGGCGGTGGGACTCGTGATTGAGCTTGGGCCACGGAGTTCGCGCCCGCTCTTGGTGCCCTGGGCCGAGGCGACGCTCATCTTGCGAGAGCGTCTGAGGTTGGCGTCTTCGTCGCTCCCGGCGCTACCCTGGCTGGAGCTCACTTCGCTGCCTTCCTTGCGAGCGTAACCGACAAACGAGGGGGTGGTGGGTCGTCCGGCTACGCTTCCGCCGCGACTGGGACTGAGACCGCCGAGGTAAGAATGGATCGACGACTCCATGCTCTCGTGGCGCATTCGCAGGTTGGCGTGCGTGAGTTTGGGAAGGGCCTTGCCCCAGTTGCGTTCTCGGTCGACGTCGGTCTCGGGAGGGGTCTGGTGATGCCCTAGACTGCTTGTTGAGCGAGCAGGCGTGAGTCGTCGACTGGGGGTGGTGGACTGGGCATTCATCCCGAGCGAGCTGACTGCGCGAGGAGGGGTCGAAGTGGGGGCCATGCCTAGCGAGGTGGAAGAACGAGGGCCTGCAGGACGAGAGGGAGATTCGCCTGGACTGCCGGTATGTGAAGCTGACATGGATACACGTGGAATTCTGCTAGGAGTGACGGGGACCTGGCTATGACGGCGAGGTCGCTCCGGAGAGTCGGGTGCGCCCAATTCACTCGCGGCCATGCTTGGCGAGGGTGAGGATGGTCGAGGTAAGCGACTAGCTGGTTCGGGAGCGCCCAATCGACTGGTTGGACGCCCAGACGAGTCGCGTTTGGGGAGACCTGATGGAGAGGTTGGACGAGGAAAGGATATCTCGGATACGCCAGCTTTGGGCTGAGACTGAGGAGTAGAAGGCTTGGCTAGGGGAAGACGCGAGCGCCCAACGGCGGAGAGCCTACTTTTGGTAGTGGTATTGCCCGAACGAGAGGCGGGATCGCCCGACTTGTCCGGAGAGGTGCGGGGGTCGTCCTGGGAACTGCCCTGGCTATTTTCCTGGAGGCTGCGCTGGTAAGACTCTTCCCCGTCGGTGATGGCTTGCAAGAGCCTCGAGCCAGAGCCCGAACCAGATGCATTGGCAGGAACAGATTTGCGACCAGGGCGCTCGTCGACGTTGGGCAGAGACATGACTGAGCCCTCTGCCATGACGTTTTCCCAGGAACCACTCAGGGGCTGGCCGGTGGAGAGGTGGCGGGCGTGGCGCAACACAGGACTGGGCTTCATGGGACTGTCTGGGGGTGGGGGACTGGAACTCCTGAGCAGATCATTTTCCTGGTGCAGCAGGTCGTCACTGTCATCATCCATGCGGTTGCGGTCAAAGTCTTCTCTGTCCGTGTCGTCAAACTCGAGTCCGTCGTCTGGAATGCCAGCAAGGCGCTCTGCTAGCGACGCAGACTGTAGGCTGGGCCCCTTGGGAATAATACTGGGGCGCTGGCGGGGGGCAATGGGGGTGCGAGAGGTGTTGCCGATAGAGGGCTGAAATTGGAGAGTGCTGTCAACATGGGATATCGCCAGCGAGGGGACTGCGCCGAGGTCCTCGTCCATTAGGTTCGAGCCTTCGTCGTATACGTTCAGCCTGGACGAGCTCGCCTGGCCACGGGTGGTCATCAGAGAGCGGGCTGATCTGTCCCAGCCAGTGAGGTCGCTGGCAGTGTCTTGTTCAGACCCATTCTCAAGGCGGGCACGCAATGCATGGAGCGACGCAGCAGACGAGGGCAGCGGCTGGGGAGGAGCACGTGCAATAGGGGTATCTGCAGAACATCAGCAAACAATTGCAAAAGTCCAACGCAACTCACCAACAGTGCTTCCGTCGTCGCTCAGCTCGTCCATCCGTCGTCCAGGCGTGTACATGGCTGTTGGTGCAGACGACACCTCGCTGCCAATTGACAAGCGCCGGGGCATGGGTTTGGACGATGTCGAGGATACACTCGGAGCGGGGATCGCTGCTCGTCGCCTGGCAAAGATGTCGCGCACACTCGCCTGCGACTCGCTCGCCCAGTCAGCATCTCGCTCTCGCTCCTTCTCCCTGTCCGTCCCTGTCCGAATGTCCACCTGCTTCATCAACTCCCGCAGGCCTGACGCCAGCTGCCGCCCAGGTCGCCCTTCGTCTACGTCCGCCATGTCGTGGGGTGGATGAGGTCAGGATACACACGGAGGCAAAACACGAGGTGGTCACGTGGCTTTTCTCTCCTCTTTGTTTATCGTCAAATGAGCCACAAAGGGTCGCTTCTTTGTCTCAAATGAATGGCAACGCATGACTATTTGAAGCAAAACTACGACCAATTACATTGTATTAGTACAGGTTATCCCGAGATCATTCCAATTTGGCACTGAAAATCGCCTCAAACGTCTTGGCCGTCGCATCTGCACTCGGCCGGCACATCCTGTCCTGGTGCCAGCACAACTCTATCAACTTCCATAGCTCATCGCTGAGCTGCGGTATAGTTTCAGCTGGTGGTCGACGGGGTCGTTGACCGTGCGTCGAGGCCGTCATAACCTGCCAGTCCGTCATCAAATCGCAAAACGGAGGTTGACCAGTTAATATCTCCTGCAATCGTCCAGAGAGGGTCAATATAGTTCTCACAAAGGACAAGTAAACTTGCCAGCATAGTCTATCACGAGTTAGTACAATTCGTGTTACTATCCAATGATGGGCTCACCATTCCCAGTGCATACACATCTGTGGCATATGTGGACTTTGCTTGCATGCCAGCGTTGGGGTCAAATAACTCTGGCGCCTATAATTGATATCGCACTCAGAGACAACCCAGTTCATGTCGACCCTCCACTTGCCATCCATCTAACTGTACCCTTCGTTGCACCGGTTGTAGAGTATCCTATTGACTCTTCAACTAGTCGGGCTAGTCCAAAGTCGACGAGTCGAGCCGTCCCATCAGCTGAGACGACGATATTGAGCTAATCGAATCAGCCGGTCATCGACTGGCCTTGTGATATAGCACATACCCCTTTAAGGTCGCCGTGCACCTTTCATTAGACGAGCGTTAGCTTATTACACATCAAAGTTGCGTTCGACTCACAATCTCCCGCAGATGCAAATATGCCAACCCGGCGGTCACGTCTCGAATCTGAGCAGGGCAGGTCAATGTTAGGGTTTCATTCACCAAAACCTGACTCTTACAAGCTTCAATCTGTCTGCTCCCGTGTCTCTTTGGAGATATTCCCCCACATTTCCGTTGGGCATCCACTCGGAAACCATTCCGATGCCCTCATCCAGTACGCATATCCCAAGCAGGCCGAGTACATTTGGATGATCCAGTTTGGACCAAATCGCAAGCTCCCTGACCGAGTTCTACTCACCGACGGTTAATGTCAAGTCATCTGGATGCAAGTGGACGCTTGCCTTTTCCAGTCTGCGTGGATCGATCCCTGAAACCAACGCTTCCGTTCTTAGAGACTTGATGGCAATAACAGTGCCATCCTTGAATTTTGCTCGCCAAACCAACCCAAAAGCTCCTACAGCTGCAGCGCGGACCGGAATTGAGCTCTCGTCAATATGAGAGCTCATATCCGGCGCTAGATGCCGGGCATGAGGGTACGACGCGATAGTCCCAAGCCGATTCTGTGTAATGTTAGTTTCACCCAAGCCCTCTGCCAAGTGAAATCTTACCTTCAGAAGAGGGGGAAACATTAAGTCCTGCGACGATCCTCCACTCCCAGTTGCAACGCCCGAGTCGGACGAGACTGGAGAGCCAATGTCGATTACTAGAGTTTCTCGTGGTGCGAGGAACCGCCTCTCGCACTTTTGAGGGTCTTGCACAAACTCTCTAAACGACTGGTGCACAATTCGTACTGTGTGGTCCGGGCCGAAAACTGGCTTGAGGCATGAGATTGTGGTACTCACGCCACGGCCAAGAGCACTCGTCAACTCGGTGACAGTAATAGGGTTGGGGGCAGCAAGTACTCGGTCAAGGACTTTGCGGTATATCGCAAGATCAAATCCACGATTCTTCTCGGCCGAGAATAATATGTGCTTGTATAAAGCGTCCATTGCGGCTTCGGGACTTGGTCGATTTTCAAGTGCCAAAAGTTCGTCAAGCGCCTGGTGAGGATTAGTGGCGCTAGCAACATAATCCGCGGCGACGGACACCCAGAGGAACAGCCCATTCGCATGGGCGGCCAAGCTGATTTGCTGCTCGTTTGAGGGCCATCCGGTGGGCACCTGGGCACGTCTGGACCGAGCTATACGCCCGAATGCATGCGACACAAATTTGCTCAGATCTTCCCAATTGTCCTGCCCGTAGACGTCAAATGTCAGTCGATGCACGGCAAGACCCGTGCCTCTACGGGAGGATTCCGTGTTGAGCTTATTGAATGCGTCACTGATATCTTGCATTGGCTTGCTCGTGACCAATACTTTGACGCTGGGCGGTAAGAGTGGGATCTCGTGAATCAAGGCAGCGAGGAAATCAGCTCGATCGGCCGCTTGACCAGATTCGTCGAGTGCGTCAATAAGGATCAAGGAAGGGCGCTCAGGAGGGCATTGGCACAACGGAGAAGTGATCTGGAGATGGAATGCCTCTGTGTACCCAAGTCCCTTGCCAAGGACGGGGCCCTTTGCTGCGCGAGTCGCGGTCGAGCCACCCTTGCGATTGGCTAGGTCTTGTGCCAAGCTTGGTATTACCCCAGATGTAGTTGCTTGGGAGGCAAGATCCCGTTTGAAGAAAAAGGCACAGAGCAATTGACCCTCGCGTGCGGTATTATAGGCAACGTGACGAGCGACAGCGGATTTCCCGCTCCCACTAATGTCGGCTAACCACATAAGCTTGGAAGAAGCAAGGCGAGGTACTGTAGCTGTGAGCCACTCGTGAATCGTGTCAAGGACTGTTTTTCGCGTATCGGGTATACATGCTTCTTCAAGCCTGACGGTTGGAGGAATGACATGGAGTATCGGGGTTGGCGCGGCCTTGGGCATGGCTGGTGTGCGAGTCGTGTGTCACGATTAGGTGTGATCGGGGGTAATACTTGGCGGTCGGGTATGTAAAAGTCAGGTGGAAGATGCTTTAGCGCCATCGGTTCTAGATTGAGCTCCAAGTTTGCGCCCACTGAGCAGGCACGTGAATCTTGTGATCCGTGGGTGACAATGTCCAACGTATTGTTTAAGGCCTGTTTTTTCGGGCTCGATTACAGTAACACGGGCATTCCCTTCAGCGCGGGGAGATAAGGAAGGCCATGATCAGGGAGCTTCTAATTGTATGTGTACGTAAGCTGAACCAAGGGATCGCCTAAGGGCTTTGCCGTAACACCTGTGCCTCACCAATAACTTAGTCTTATTTGCCGAGGAGGTCTGATGAGGCACCGTGGACCCCAAATCTCCGTAAAATACGGAGGTTTATACGGAGGTTTCCTCCGTGTCGTTGGCAAAACACGGAGGTAATCACCGTATCCAGCGTCGAGATCAAGGCACTCCAACGACCGCTGACCAAGATACGAGGTTTACCACCGTGTTTTGCCAAGGACTGGGATCAAACTCCGTAAAATACGGAGTTTTGGGGCCCATAGTGGGGCTTCGCGGCTAATAAGCTCTATTTCTATAGCAATTGCTCATCTCCAGCGATATCTCCGAGATATGCTGGAGATATAGGACCATATGCCTCGTTGATACAGCAATCTATCATCATCTTCAATTGAGATAAGAACCGAATAAGGATAAAATACTCACCGCCACAACATAGTACCACCGAGAACGCCAAAAAGGGGAGTGTCGCCGTTCCTGATCGCGTCAGCACTGTTCCTGGGTGTGTTGACGTCGCCATAAGACCCTTTGTGGACACCGAGCGTGTTTTGCATCTTCCCGTGGGTGTATGCACATGATGTGTGGGCATTTGGCTGTGTTGCTCTGGAGGTAGGTATGAACACTTTCAAATCACCCTCGCCTCTAATTGTTTGTATGCTAGATTCATATGAGCATGCTCTCCCTTGGGACTTTGGTCACAAAGGGCACCTGGTTGCAATGCAGTGTCAACAACTCAAGGCCAAGGACAGAGGGTGCCCCGCTAAGGAGTTAGAACTGGACCTGAGCCAATATCCCATGGTTTGCCGAGTATGGGATCTAAAAAAAGAATGCTGGCAGATGGTGCCCAAGGATAGACCACCGCTACAAGAATTAGAGGACATTTGGAGGAAATTGCTAGTTGAGTATAATTATGGAAGAGACCGATTATGATTTGTTGCTATTGAATTGACAGGTTGTTCAATAATATTTCTTCTGCACAATCTGGGCGGATGCTATCATGCAACGTTATCCTTCATGCTTGGCCCCATCATACTTGCGATCAAGCAATGTCCATACATACAAGCATATATCAATTCAAATGTGTTTATTATATTATGACATTGCGCCTAGCAAATGAGTACCAGTATTCGAACACTTAACAGTGTGGCTGTATGCTGGAGCTTGCGAAGTCGTACAGCCGGGACTTAGGCGCCAGGTCGCGCAGGAGCTCGTATATTCACGGATCACGTGGGTCGATAGCTCTGCAGTCGACCACGTTAGCCTACGCATCTGCCTCAGCGTCGGGTCTTTATTTTATTGTGTCCCACCCGCCTTCCCTCTGTTCCATCCAATATCCGATTTTTTTCGTCAATATACTCTCAAAACATTCCCGATTCCTGATCTTTCCTCCGTAAGTACACCCGCCCTGCCACACTACATGACAGTCGTCAGCATGGCCACCTGACCCGCGAGTTCCGAACGCGTCTCGGCGCCCCAGACCCCCATCTGCGTGCTACACACGAGATTCCCCAAGCCCTCTGGTCCTTGGCGACTGTATGTACGATTACACACTCTGTCACATATATTCCTTTACTCTTGCACGTATTGCGACGAAGCTACTAGAGCCTAAGTTGGGTTCGCAGTGACTAGATACAGGATCGATTAAACAAGATCAAGAAGTCATGTGAAAGGGGTTCTCCCGACACACATCACACCTACTTGGAACCATCAAGTACATTGCCACTTGGGGGAATTGTGGTCTGCTATTTATACAACATCATAGAGGTATACGGGCACTACTTAGGCTAGCATGGCTGTCTGACTGCTAGTTGGCTGAGTTGCACGTGAGAAAAAGTACATGTGGTTTACTTTGCTTCTCACTCCGTCATTTCTGATGCAAGAAAAGGTTGGATATATGCGTTTGGCCGCTATGAGACTCCACTATTCTATAAAACTGGAATTCACCATACATTTCTATGATTCGATTTGCTCAGGTGCAAATCCAAAGGCAACCCACGAGCACTCGGAGTCTAACAAATTTGTATCGCATTTTATTATTGCAGGTTATCCCGACATCATTCCAAATTGTCAATGAAAATCGCCTTGACCGTCTTGGCTGCAGCATGTGCACTGGGTCGACAGGTCCTATCACGATGCCAGCACAATTCCATCAACCCCCACAGTTCGTTGCTCAGTTGTGGCGTCCTGTTCGTCGGAGGTCGCGGTGGGCGTCGACCGAGAATCACTGCTGCCATTACCTGCCCATCCGTCATCAGGTCGCAAAAAGGGAGCTGGCCAGTCAGTATTTCCTGTGATTGGAAAATCGTGAGATGGCTCCCTCAAAGGACTGATTGACTTGCCAGCATGGTCTGACAAGAGTTATTACGAGTTCTAGTATCAATTGATGGGACTCACCATTCCCAACGCGTAAATGTCCGACGTATAAGTCGATTTCGCTTTTACGCCTTCATCTGGGTCAAAGAGCTCCGGCGCCTATCACCGTGTTCAGAGATTGCACCTCACGTCATTTATTGACTTGCCATCCATCTGAATGTGCCCTTGACACCCGAAGTGGTAGAGTAGCCAAGCGACTCTTCAGCAAGCCTGGCTAGTCCAAAGTCCACGAGTCGAGCCGTCCCGTCGGCTGCGATGACAATGTTGGCCTGCTCAAGTCAGTTTGGAATTGCGTATTCAACGGCACAATACATACGCCCTTGAGGTCGCCATGCACAATTTTGCACAGATGCAGATACGCCAACCCAGCAGTCACGTCCCGGATCTATGCAAGATTGAGTACCTGGCTCAAGTCCCATCCTCCGTATTGCTCACGAGTTTCAGCCTATCCGCGTTCGGGGCTCTTCGCAGATATTCCCCCACGTTTCCATTCGGCATCCATTCAGAGACCATTCCGATCCCATCATCCAAGATGCATATACCTAGCAGCCCAAGAACATTTGGATGATCCAGTTTGGACCATACTGCGAGCTCCTTGACCGAATTCTGCTTACGGTAAGCGCCAATTCATACGGGTATATGCGAGCACTCACCTTTTCGAGCCTACGAGGATCACTGATAGAAGCAGGTCCGTCAGCCCTCAGAGACTTGATGGCAATCTCTCTGCCATCTTTGCATCGTCCCCGCCAAATGCCGCCAAATGCTCCTCCAGCTGCGGCCCGGACTGGGATCGAACTCTCCTCGATGAACGTACTCATATCCGGCGCGAGGTGTTGCGCATAGGGATACGACGCAATGGTACCTAGTCGGGGCTGTGTGGCGTTAGTCCCGCCCAAACCAAGTAGTAGCAACAAACCCTACCTTTGCAAGAGGAGGAGATGTCGGTCCCCGTAACGACCCTCCACTCCCACTTGCAAAGCTCGACGACTCGGAGAGAGCGGAGGAATGGATGCCGAGCGCCAGTGGTTCCCGGATGATTAAGAACCGTCTTTCGCATTTCTGGGGATCTTGTACAAACTCTCTGAACGACTGGTGCACGATTCGGACCATACTTTCCGAGCCCAAGACTGGCCTGAGACACGATATCGTGGGACCCGCGTCACGGTTCAGAGCACTCGTCAACTCGTCAACGGTCATCGGATTGGGAGTCGTGAGGACCCGATCGAGGGCTTTACGGTAGATGGCAAGGTCGAAACCACGACTCTTTTCTGCTGCAAACAATACGTGCTTGTATAACGCGTCCATCGCGGCTTCGGGACTCGGTCGGTTCTCTAGCGCTAAAAGCTCGTCGAGCGCTTGTTGAGGATTGGCTGAGCAAGCGACGTAGTCTGCGGCGACAGATACCCAGAGGAACAGGCCATTCGCGTGGGCGGCTAGGCTAATCTGCTGTTCGTTCGACGGCCAGATGGTGGGTACCTGCTTGCGCTTGGATCGAGCTATGCGGCTAAACGTGTGTGAGACAAATTTGCTCAAATCTTCCCAATTGTCTTGTCCATAGACATCAAACGTGAGCCGGTGTACCGCAAGACCCCGACCACTGCTGCCGGAGGCTGCATTGAGCCTATTGAATGCGTCACTGATATCTTGCGTCGGCTTGCTCGTGACAAGTATTTTAACGCTGGGCGGTAAAAGCGGGACCTCGTGGATCAATGCGGCAATAAACTCGGCACGGTCAGCTGGTTGGCCGGATTCGTCGAGGGCATCAATAAGGATCAAAGAAGGGCGCTCGGGGGGATAGTGGCATAATGGAGCAGTTATCTGGAGATGGAATGCCTCCGTGTACCCGAGTCCCTTGACGCGAGTGGAGCCCTTTGCGATGTCAGTTGCGATCGGGCTTCCTTTGCGGTTGGCTAGGTCGCGTGCCAAGCTTGGTATCACCCCCAACGTAGTCGCCTGAGACGCAATGTCCCGTTTGAAGAAAAAGGCGCAGAGCAGCTGATGTTCAAGCCCACTCGTATACGCAACATGGCGAGCAACAGCAGATTTCCCGCTCCCGCTAATATCTGCGAGCCACATCACTTTGGAGGAGGAAAGGCTGGGTGACATGAGCCACCTTTGGATGATGCCAAGAACCGTTTCTCGCGTATCGGGTAAACATGCGGCTTCGATTTTGACAGTCGGTGGGATCACATAGAGTACGGGGGTTGACATAACCTATATGAGTCTTGGTTTATAATTAGGTATGATCGGGGGCGATACTTGGCGGCTAGGGCAGGTAGAAGTCAGGTACAAGTGCTTTGGCGCCAGAAGTTCTATCACAAGCATTGTGTTCACTGAATGGACACGTGGGTTATAGAACCGTTTGAGGGACAAAATATAATATTCATACTCTCCACTTGCATATTGCGGGTTCACGGTGCAGAGACAAGGGTAAACCATGAATCCGAAGCTTGTTACAGCCCGTGCACGTGAATGAAACTGAGTGATCGCCAACGGGTTTTGCCACAAATATGACCCAACACGGCAATTCGGTCTTCAACAGGGCGGTTCTGTATGAATATAGCACGAGGCAACTGCCGGTTGAGGAAACGTATTATTCATCTGATGCGCTCGCTTTCACAAAACAAACCACACAACCGACGCTGGACAGTCGTCCTCATAACGAAATTATTGCAGGGCCTTTGCAGCTCATTCCAAGTCGCCATTGTGGATAACCTTCATTTTCTTGCTGATAGAATGCGCATCAGGCCGACTCCCTATCACTGTGCAAATGCAAGGTCGTTAAACCCTACAGCTTTCCACAGAGTTGGAGTGGTAACCGTTCAACTGTGGGTCGCTTTGGCTAGTGGTCGTGTGTGACAGTGTGAATGATCCGTCCGTCGTTCATTGACTCGCGGAATAGTAATACGTTTGACAAGATCTCTTGAAATGACTATAAAAGAAGTTGAGTAGGCTGACATGGTCTATCGTGAATTAGTACCGCTTTGAGTGAGAATAGCTGTTAAACTCATCATTCATAGCGCATACACGTCCGAGGTGACTGCTGGTCTCGCTTCCGGCCCTTCATTGGGATTGTACACCCCCACAGCCGATAATGTTTAGTTTAGACACATTAACACTGGGCGCTCCTGTAACGATGCAGCTGGGTCTGTCCCACTATCAATTCAATTTGGGACAGGGTACACTGCGACTTTATAATAATGTACAGTAACCCAACGTATTCGCTAACTTACCATCCATTTGAATGCTCTGGTGACTCTTCGACCGAACTACCAAGGTCGGTGAGCCGCGCTATCTCATCGGCTGAAGTAGCGACGCCGGCCTACTCGAGTCAGCCAGAAATAATTTTGCCAGGCCTTTGACAAGCTATATGTCGATATGTCAGTGGGTCAACATCCATGTCCCAGTAAGCTCGCAGTTTGGCGTTGATGTAGGTACGACAACCCGGCCGTTACGCGTTCAGTTGTAAGTTATTATTCGACGCAACCTATGATTTCCCAGTTTCATCCTGCCCCCTCCCGTGTCTTCCTGAATGTAATCTCCCATGTTTCCATTGGGTATCCATCCGGTAACCATGGGGTTTTATTCATCCAATGTGCATACATACCGAGTAACCCGAGCACATTAGGGTGGCCCAGCTCACTAGCCATGTCTGCGCTCCCTCGACCGGGTCCTATGAGTGGTAAATGGTACTGTAAGACCTGGACATAATTCTCATTTCTAGTACTGATACATTGCATGCATAGTCTTGCTTATTCCGAGTTGGCACTGCACATAAGTTTCACTTGCTTATCGACGAAAGATGCATCAGGTCTACGCTCTCTATCATCATGCCAACATGAGGTGAGCAAATCCCACATCTGTTTGCAGAGTTGAGGCGCCTGTTCCGTCTGGGACCGCTTTGGCCGATGCCTGTGTATCACTACGGCATTGACCACCTGTGCGTCGTTCATGAATTCGCGAAGTGGTGGTTCATTTGACAATATTTCTTGCCACGACCAAAAAAGGTTCCGTCTGCAAAGGCCATTGGACTCCAAAGTAGCTCCAGAGTACTCAGAGTGCTTAGGTAAACCTTAAATATCCCAGAGTGCCCAGAGTGACTCTAGAGTACTCTGGGAGATAACAGGCAGCGATAAATCGGGAATTTGAAATTCAACTCTACAGCTTACTAAGTAGAACTCAACAAACATACATAGCCTGCTA
This sequence comes from Ceratobasidium sp. AG-K, assembly GCA_037039685.1. NCBI lineage: Eukaryota > Fungi > Basidiomycota > Agaricomycetes > Cantharellales > Ceratobasidiaceae > Ceratobasidium > Ceratobasidium sp. AG-K. The sequence goes on along the minus strand of JAWNGF010000013.1, from coordinate 946,338 downwards.
TCTCCCAGAGTACTCTAGAGTCACTCTGGGCACTCTGGGAAATTTAGGTTTACCTAAGCACTCTGAGTACTCTGGAGCTACTCTGGAGGCCAATGGTCTTTGCAGATGCTCAGGGGAATCTCATGTCGGATGAGATAACACGTCAACATGGTCTATCATGAGTTAGTGCAGTATCAATATAAATAGACGTCAAGCTTACCATTGCCAATGCATACACTGCGGCCACATCCGAGGTAAATGTGGATTTCGCTTTCAGCCCTTCGTCAAGATCGAACAGCTCAGGCGCCTAATGATGTTTTGTTCAGTAACACCGACAATACCAGATGCTCATCAACTTGCCATCCACCTGAACGCCCCTTTGACACTTGGGGTCGTCGAATAGCCCTTCGACTCCTCGACCAGTCTGGCTAAACCGAATCGACGAGTCGGGCTGTCCCATCAGCTGAAATAACGGTGTTGGTCTACTCAAACCATGACATCAGTCTAGAGTCAATTATCCTGACTCGGTACTGACAGCTTTGAGGTCGCCGTGTACCTTTGACGAGCTTCAGTCGATTCTGGCACCTGGATCCCAACGAACTCACAATTTTGCATAAGTGTAAATAAGCCAACCTGGCAGTTACGTCTTGAACCTTCATCACCACAGTTAGCCCCAAGTTTTCATTTGACATAATTCATCTCTTACCAGCTTCAGCTGGTCTAGCCCTGGGTTTTTGTGAATGTAATCTCCTAGATTTTCATTGGGCATCCATTCAGATATCATTCCAATCCGTTCATCTAGTACGCATATGCCGAGTAATCCAAGTACATTTAGATGGTCCAATTTAGACCATACCTTGAGCTCCTGAACCAAGTTCTATTCATGAAGGTGAGTATCGCAAAACATGGGTATACTTTTTCTAGCTTCAAGCTCGCTGAACTAGCGACCGAAACTGGCCCATCAGGCCTCAATGACTTTATGGCGATTGCTCTACCGTCTGCATATCATACCGATTTAAACACAACTGTACGATTCACGAGTACGGGAGTTGGCATGGCCGACGCGAGACTGTGATGGCGGTATACTTAGCTATCTATGAGGGGGGTTGGCGGCTTGAGTGTCCAAGTCACGCTCAACAGCTTTTGACGATGGTCGGTTCATATAAAGCATTGGTACGCAATGATTTGATTCGAGTTCAAAATCCCTCCGAGTCAACACTGCCTATAAACAGGACTGAGTAATCGGCCCCTGGTCCCGCTCCAGACCAGATGGCGGTTCTACCTTGCATGGGTATCAGAATCAGATACAAGGTAAGAATCAAATATTATTGGACGGAAGAGTGCATGCTACACGATATTAAGTTCAAAGTTCGTCGTCGTTCTCAGGATAAGGTACTCCAACGGAATCATTTGGTCCCGGACCGCCTTGGCATGACATTCCTCTCAAATCTACCAGTACCTCCTTTGGCTTCCGATTCACCTGGGCATATAATATCTTGATCATCTCATAAACAACTTCAGCTTTGGGCCGACGTTCTCTGTCCCGGTGCCAGCACCACTCTATTAGTTCCCAAAGCCGGTCACTCAGCTGCGGTGCACTCTCTACTGACGGACGTTGTGGTAGATCGCCCTTGATGACCGCAAACATCACCTGAAAGTCATTTCTCAACTCGTTAAAGGGTGGGTGACCTGTCAATATTTCCTGGCCACAGATCTGAGGTTAGCGTGAACCGATCTCAGAGGCAAAGCCAACTTGCCAGGATAGTCTGTTACCGAGTGTCAGTGCGGAAAGCAAGGCAGATTGACAATAAATACCATTCCGAGCGCATATACGTCAGAAGCAAATGTTGGTGATGCTTTCAAACCCTCTGCTGGACTAATTAACTCGTGTGCCTAGGAATGCAAGGTTCGGCTGCCACCATCACACGGTAATATAGAGATACCCACCATCCACCTTGTTGTGCCACTCTGGGTGGATGTAGTCGAAACCCCTAAGGATTCTTCTGTGAGCCTGGCGAGACCGAAGTCAACCAGTCGACCTGTGCCATCGGCGGATATGACCACGTTCCCCTGGTGATGGGTTCCAGATCATCACTTGGAGCGGAAGAAGGACCAAATACCCACCCCTTTCAGGTCGCCATGTACCTACAAGGTGGGACGTCAACAGGTTACGCAGTCAAGTGCTGGCCGGCTTACAATTCCGTTTGAGTGTAGATACGATAATCCTGCAGCAACGTCAAGAATCTGGAGGATGACAAATTAGCAAATTGAGCCCCTAATTGATCTTTGGGAGAAGCATACTAATTTGAGCTTATCAACTTCTGAATGCTTCGCTGTATAGTCGGTGACATTCCCGTTGGGCATCCACTCTGATACCATTCCAATCTCGCCGGCGAATACGCATATACCCAGTAGCCCGAGCACGTTGGGGTGCTTTAGTCTAGACCATACAACGAGTTCTGTCACCGAGCTCTAGACACGGGCGCTTGTTAGCCAAGTAAATGTATATTTCAAGCGGCCCTTGCCTTTTCGAGCTTGTGCCGATTTCGAGCAGCAACGCTTCCATACACTCTGATCGACTTGATAGCAATCTCAGTTCCGTCCGTATAGCGTGCACGCCAGATGTCGCCATACGCGCCACGAGCTGCCGGATGGGGGGAAATCGAGTCGATGTCGATAAGTTCGCTCACGTCTGGTGCCTGATGTTGGGCATGGGGGTACGAGGCAACTGTAGCCAGGCTAGGCTGTGTTCCGTCAGGTTATTCTGTAATCTGGGGGAAGACAATACTTACCAGTGGGAACCCAGGATAAAGGCCGCTTCCAAACGAGCCTTTCCGCTGTGGATTCAATGCTGGCGATCCAACCAGAGCAGGAGGATTGGCATCAATCGATGGGGTCCCCCAAGTGATTAGGAACCGGGATTCGCATTTCTGCGCGTCTCGGACGTACTCTCTGAATGACTGGTGCACAATCCGGACAACAGGCTCACAACTCAATACTGGGCGAAGGCAAACGATGGTAGGGCCGGCGTCTCGGCGTAGGGTGAGATTGATCTCCGTGATAGTGATTGGGTTCGAGGAGGCAAGTACGAGATCCAGAATGTCATGATAAGTAGGAAGGTTAAAGTCTGGTGATTCTTCTGCGGCGCGCAATATATGTTTATACAGTGCATCGATGGCAGCTTCAGGACTAGGTCGACTCTGAAGAGCTAGTAATTTATCCAGGGCTTGTTGCGGGTCGTCAGCACACGCGACATAATCTGCAGCGACTGACACCCAGAGAAATAACCCGTTGGCGTGAGCAACAAGACTCTTGCGCTCGTCGTTCGAGGGCCAGTTCACCGGCAGTTTTATCCCGTTTTCACGCTTCACCCGCGCAACGCGATCAAACGTATACGAGATATACCGGCGCAAGTCCCGTCGGTTCTCCTGTCCGTAAACATCGAATGTGAGACGATATACCTCGTGGTCGTCCTCGTTATCGTTATCGTCCTCGTCGGAAACGGCGACGCTGAGCTTGTTGAACGCGTCATCGATGTCCTGTGCAGGCTTGCTGGTGACCATGAGTTTGACATTATCTGGCAAGAGCGGAATCTCGTGGACCAGGGCGGCAAGAAACTCGGCTCGTTCGGCAGGAGTGCCAGACTCGTCTAGGGCATCGATGAGAATCAAAGCAGGGCCGTCGGGAGGGTGATGGCAGAGCGGGAGGGTGATCTGAGTGTGGAACGCTTCGGTGTACCCGAGTCCGCTAGCATTTTTTGAGCTCTGTGCAACCTCGGATGTGATTGGCCCTCCTGTTCGCGCAATCTCGCGCGCGAGGGTAGAAATCACTCTTGAGGTGCTGGACTGTGGCTCGATGTCTCGCTTGAAGAAGAACGAGCATAGCAACTGGTTCTGAAGCGTGGTAGTATACGCGACGTGGCGGGCAACGGCAGATTTACCGCTACCACTGATATCAGCGAGCCAAAGCACCTTGGACGTGGAGAGGTCGGGCGAGGTGAGCCAGGTCTGGATCGTGGCAAATATGGTTTGTCGGGTTCCTGGGATACATGCTTCCTCGATTTGGAGAGTGGGAGGTACTACGTAGAGATATGGCGGGTCTGACATGACCGATGTCGACAAATGTTATGTTAAGATGATCGACGCAAACACTTGGCAGCTTGGGCTCGTGGCGATTTGAAGATCCATGACGATTACGCGCCCGGCGGAGATGGCCGCGGCAAAGGTGGCAGTTGCAATTACATGTGAATCTCGACGGCTGGCGCTCGGGAAGCGTATTTCGACCGAATGCATGCGATAGGTTTGATGCTGACCTTGCTGTACAGGTTCCATTTCGAGAGGCAAGCACTTTGGGTGGAAATTCCTGCAACCAATAGTATGGGCGACCGAGATGCCGATGACCAAGCCTTGAAAGAATATTCGAACCGCGCCGCTGAAGTCATTGCGAACTTGAGGGTGTTGGAGCTGTATTAGGTTAGCGGATAGAACAATACGCTTGGCAGATGACCAATGCAGAGCGTTGGCAGGTTTCGCCTACAGGCACCACGGAAGTCAGCAGAAGAGCTTGACCATTAATTGAGAATGCTTATTGTCGGCTTCAATGCCCATTTATGGCTCAAACTTACCAGGACTAGGTGCGGGCATAAAGTGCGGGCTCGGTGAAAAGGCAGGTGGATCTAGGGTGGGAGAGCCACAAGAAGACTAGATGTCAATCGGCGAGCTTCCATTTGGCAGTCTAGGGCGTATGTAATGATGGTAGAGATTGACATTAGATCCAGGTGGATCGGAGAAAGTGTTTAGCTTTGTTGCCAATCAACATGCATAACCTTGGTAAACGTGGCAAGGACAATTTCTGGCCCTGGAGGTGCGGTGCGTGCGCGGCTGGGTGTCCGAGCGAGGGAGAAGCCGAGAGCGAATTCTTGGGGGAATAAGGGAGGGACGGAATGCAGGTGGAGGTTGAAAATAGCACTGGACGCGATCGTAGATGCACAGTCATAGAATTGGGGTTTGCGAAGAATCACCAAGACTGAAATGGGCTCTAATTGCGGTCGCCTGGCCAGACGAGCTAATCTCAAGCGACTGGAGATTGGCTTTAGTGGCAATGGCGTTGGACGAAACTTCAGCCGAGGTCCTCGGAGCACACTCGGCGGAATTTTTGCCAGTGATCTGCACCAGGGACTGGGCGCAGACCGGGCATTGAACAGAAGCGCTGGGCGACAATCATCGAGTGGGCTGTTTGTGCGTGTATGAGGGAGATCGGACGAGATCGGACCGGTATGAGAGCCAATCAGAAGGACGGGCGGCACGACCACGCCTCAACCCGCCAGGCTCACTGCGGCCCCTCCTCACTGCCGGCGACGACGAGCTCGGTCCTCCGCACAGCGCCCCCACAGCGTCTACTGACGAGCACGTCTGATTGATCCGATCGACTGGTCCGTGCGCGTCCTTCTTGTGCGTGTCTGCAACGCACTCGCCGTGTGGCCGCCATTCATTCGGTCACAACCAGCTCACGATGGACCCAAGTGTTGCATCCCCTCCACCCGACAAGGTGAGTGTTATTCTGGCCGAGAGACATTCTTCTCATTTCTCAGCCTTCCATGGCCGCTTGGTACGACTTTTCATCCAACGACGACGCAACCCGCTCCGACTCGGTTGGCCACTCGGTCGGTCGCAACCAGCACACACCCAATGTCGACTTGTCTGGACTCGGTGGGTTCAGTCCCTCGGCCATGGGCACATTTCCAAGTCCTCCCATCCCGTTCCCCGACTCGGCCAGTCTGCCCCACAACATGCCGTCGTTTCCACCCACCCATCCGCTTGCCATGGCCGACCCAACCCAGGTCCTCCAGCAGCTCACGGCCCAGCGGGCAGCGGCAGCTCTGATGCAAACAAATCTCACGTCTCCCTGGTCAAATCTACAGGCCAATATGCTCTCCAATCCCAAGGCGAAGCCACAGCGCCTCAAGCTCCAAACCGGGTCTTCACCTGCAGGCTCCTCACACACCAGTCGAGTCAATACTCCGAGCCTGCCTTCCAGCCCGTTACGTCTTAACCACCGCGAGATTGAGCATGCCGCATCCACCTCTCGGGCCTCATCCAGTGCCTCACCCGTCGATTTCGCATCCCTCAAATCAAAACGCAAGCCCGGTCTAGAAAAATCAAGCCTAGGTGCGGTCGACTCGAAACTACTGCCCGAGCCAGTCTACCACCCCGATTCGGCTGCAGGCCAGTCGCTCGTGCAAGAGGCAGCGCTCGAAAACTTTGGTCTGGGGATGGGCATGTCTGGCTTTGGAGGAGCAATCATGACCCCCTACGGCCCTGTCTCGTACGAAATGGCCGCCCGCGCCAGTCTTGCAGGCTGGCCCGGCCAGCTTCCACCGGGCTACCCCAGCTTACCCGGCGCAGCACACGCCCCACACATCCGCCCCAGTCTCCCTCCGTCGCTCTGGATGTCCCCCACAAACATGCCCGCACCGCTCGCAAAACCGAGTGCCCGTGCCAGCCGGGCCAATGTCCCTACACCGTCTTCGCGTCAGCCGGCTAACCCCACACCAGGTACTTCGCCTGGTACCCCTACCACTTCTACCTCCACCGCCGCCCTCTCTTCCTTTACTTCTGGCCCTGTATCATCAGCCTCATCCGTCTCTCCTCCCCTTGCAGGTCAATCGTCGCCGCAGGTATCCAAAACCGCTCCCAAGGAGCCGACCGAGGGCCGTCGCTCGCCGTCTCTCTTGTCCGACATCCTCGCCGATAATTTCTTCTCGTCACGTCCAACCGCGATTGGCGTCACCGAGGCTAGCAGTGCTACTGCCCGGAGACCGACTGTTACATTTGCTGCATCGCCCATCGGTAGCCCAAGTGCATTTGGCGACGATCCACCGACACCCAGCGTGATTGGAGGCGATGGCGACTCGGTACGAGGCGAGGACCCGCTGGCGGCGCAGGTCTGGAAGATGTATGCGAAAACCAAAGCCTCGCTCCCTCATCAGCAACGAATGGAGAATCTCACCTGGAGGATGATGGCGATGGCACTGAAAAAGAAACAACAGGCCGAAGTAAATACCAGGGAGGAGCCAGCTCAGGCGCCATCGCAGGCAGTTGCCGCGCCCAAGATCGAGGAGCCCAAGGATCGGGCTCCGACGGATGCGCGAGACAAGGCCAAGGGGCAAGATCAGCCAAAGGAGATCAAAGGCGAGGAGGAACAGCAGCGTGGGCGAAGGCCAGATAAAGGCAAAGCTCGCGTGGTAGTTCAGGGCTTTGCTGCAGAGGAAGGGAGTAATGGTGTGGAACCCGAGTACGTGCTTCTAATCTCAGCCCCTGTTCTCGCGACTATATAATCCCCCGGTCTTGCGGCGACCGTTACTCTCTCGCCTCATGTCCTCTATTTAACCCTGATTTCGCTCAACGATTGCACCATTCTAGACCCGATGACGCGATGGACTGGAGAGCCCTCTCAAGATCACGATCCCGAATCTCAATGGACTGGCGCGCCGACAGTCGATCCCGCTCTCGCCCCCCTTGGGATGTTCCTCGGCCACGTGGCGAGTGGGACTCGAGCGAGGCTCATTCTCACGCCCTCCTCGCCCAAGGACGATCCCAGGACGCCCTCAACCAGTTTGGCCACCGTAACGAGCACGACGCCATACCCGAGGAAGGACAAGCCTCCTTGAGCAAAAACTCGACGTCGGTTCCCATCCCCATCCCGCCAACCGGCCGTACCTCTCCCTTGCCCACGTATCATCATTCGCTCGGCTACATGCCTCAGTCAATGCCAGTGTACGATCTCGTGCAGGGAGGGTTCGGAGCGGCCATGGGCGAGGGTGGCGGCGAGGGAGACGTGCAGTTTCCTCGACGAGTACGCAAGACGAGTTTCGATCACACTGTTGCCCGGAACGATTTCTCTGCAAATGCCGTGTATGGTGGACGGCATCAGTTTAACGGACGGCCAGTTGCGCCGGGCATCCCGGTGGCGAGTTGTGTTTTCAATCTCCCGTGCCAAGGCTAATGTTTTGATCGTAGCATCCGTCAATGGCTTCCTATGGGGACGCGACACCAGACATTGTACGCTCGCTGGATGAAGCCGTGAGCGGAACGAGTTCGTTTCCTTCGACGCCGTACAGCCATCACGCACCACCCGGCGTGGACAACTTTTTCGATCTACCAACGGGCAGTGACGAAAAGCGGACGGATGATCGGCTCTCAGTCTCGCCCAGTCACACATTGTCACCTGGGCATACAGGGCTCATGGGACTGGGAGGGTTGTCGCTTAGTCGGGGTCTCGCCGGCCTGTCGAACCATGGTCTACCAGCCAACCATTCGCTTGCCTCACCCAACCACGCGCTCTCGGCAGCAGCGAATGCGGCAGTTGCTGAAAGCGAGGCGAGGTACAACGCAGTCACCATGTCCATCGTCAATGCGGGTCTCGACAACGTTGGTCCGGACGGCCCTCTCGATTACCACTACTTTATGAATGCGCTGTATCCGCTCGCCGCCAACAACCTCGAGGGTGGTATCGATGGCTCGATCGGACATCCGCATCTGGACGGATCAGGATCTCACCCTGGCTTGGAAGGATCCATCCCGCACCCGTTCACGCACGTGGACCCCACACAGGTACTCTCGAGCGATCTGGTTGGTGCATACGGGCCTAGTCCCTCGAGTGACGGTTGGGCTGCCGGAGGCTTTACCTCGAGTTCGACTGCCAGTCCTGAGCCCACGAGGCCCATCGCTGCTGGCCAATCCCAAGGCCAGAACAAGGACCGTGAGTCGGCATCGGCGCCTGGTTCGGGGCCGAGCAGTGTCAAGGAGGGCAAGTCGATGAATTATCCGCCAATGAAGAAGAACTCCGGGAGAACGCAGGCTGGTGCCAAGGATGGCTCGAGTGGAAACGCAGATGACGATAGCACTCCGACCGTGTGTACAAACTGCCAAACCACTACGACTCCGCTTTGGCGACGCGATCCAGACGGGAATCCTCTGTGTAATGCTTGTGGGCTGTTTTACGTGAGTGTCGAGCCGTCCTTTGGGTTCTGCTGGATAGCTAATCTGTTGCTATGCTGCTAGAAACTGCACGGTGTCACGAGGCCAATGTCGTTGAAGACGGACGTGATCAAAAAGCGGTAAGCTATGTCCGGGTAATGTTAAATTTTTGTTTAATTTGCCCTTGAAGGAATCGTGCTTCTGGAGGGCCAAGCGGCAATTCGCGCAAACCAACGTTACCCAATAGCGCACCAAGTCAGACAGGTATGTTATCATCACATGTCGCTCTAGAGAAATTCTGATTTCCGTACCAGGTTCACATTCGACGACCGGTAGACCAATTGCCCCTTCGACGCGGTTGACGACTGTGGCCGCCGCAGGCGGCGGCGGAGCCCCTGCCAACTCGACAGCCAACATGGCCATGAAACGTGCGCGGAGGATATCTGTCAATGGCACAACCAGCGGAACCCCTTCGATACCCAACAGGCGTGGTACCATAGAATAACTGTCTCGAACCGTAGAGTGAATGTGCCTTATACTACTAACGATTGGACTGAAACTAAATTTTGTGCTTGTAATACTTATTGTTTTGGGTTCGTGATGGTCTCTTTGAATAGCTCACTTCTACCTCTTGTCCCGTGTTGATTTGCAATGTGAATCGTGTGTAGGCCGAGCCAACTCTACAAGGCACCGTACCGTAAGATGATAGTGATGAACTTGGATCTATAAACCGCTGGTAGCCCACATGGACAAGATACGGATATATAGTCAGCTGTAATTATAATGCTACAAGACACTGAGCTAACCACAAGACTCAGAAAGAGCCAACACAAACGTTTTACATGTCGAGTACAAATGCTATTTGCAGCATATGCCAGAGTTGTGATAGATACCTAGAATCAACGTCCGGCTTTCTCATCATGTGTGTGAGATTCCCATATAAGGCAATTCTAACTTCGTCTTCATAGTAGACAATGTAGGAAAAATAATTTAGTTGAAATACTGATGTGTGCAACAAATTGAAAGGTAGCTAGATTATATTTATGAGTTATGATATTTTCTCCAGATAGCATTCATAAGGAAACGGTGGAGTTATTAGCGTTCCAATCGACGGCGCTTACGAGATCCCGTGATCTACCACTTAGCTTGTGCTTGACTGTCGGTCAACAACACAAGTCCGTCAAAACGGAACCGAATCACTCCAAATAAAATATAGGATTGTGCGATACACTGTTAGCTCTCATTTGCATGTATTTACAAGTCAACCGGTACAGTGCTTCATAAGATACAACGTAAACTATATGTTGCTACAAGCACTTACTGTTATGGTTACTATCTTCCCACTCTTCCAAGCTTAAGAGGATTGGATGAGGTGGAAGGAATCAAGGTAGCTGAGTAACAAGTGGTGGAGTTTGTAGTAATCTATTGTATACTATATACTAAGCAATGAGAAGTAGGTGTAGCCAAGAATACAGAAAGATACTATGTAACTACAAGTATTCCCTATGTTCCAGTGCACAGTGCATCTAAACCAGCTGCACACACTTAGATAGCTAACAAGCTAGATACAGTGTGCTGCAAGTGGTGTTGACTTAAGACCAAAGGTTTGGTGGACCTTGGAGAAATAGTATGTACATTGTACATAGATTGTGTGTAGAAAACAGTAAAGACAGATGGGAGAAAACAAAATGAAAATGCTACCACACAGAGGGCATGCAAGTGCTCCTTTTATACCCTAAGTACAACTGAGTCATTTGGTAGGCTCACATGCACATACACTAACACGCAATAATATTGCAACACATGACTGCCAACCAGCAACAACACAGCAGTGCACAACTTAGCAAGTTTCATGAGTCGGTACTATAATAGAACCTGTAGTTTATTGCATTTTGAGTTACTTAGCAAAGTTTGAGCACAAGTCATTGGCTTTCATTGAGAAACAGCAAGGTTGTTATTTTGATGTTGCAATAATTTTGCCAATTTGCAATCACAATTGCCCTGCACCCAAACCATCCACTTGGAACACAAGATATTCATAGTAATCAATTCATCAATCCTTTGTGGCATTGAACCATACAATTTGTCAATGAAACTCATTGGGATGTTGTCCCACTCCTCCTGAAGAGCCTCCTACATCTGGTCAGCATTCCAGTGCAAACAATCACACTTGCATACCTGACAGTCCAAGTAGTTCCAGACATTCTCAATAATGCTCATATCAGGGCTATTGGCAGGCCACAGGAGCAAGGAGAACCTGTTATCAGCTAACCAGTTCTTAGTGTGCTTTGCTGTGTGCTTTGGGTTGTTGTTGTGCTGGAATAAGAGATTGACCCAGGACTGGTTATGGTTGGTAAGGGTCCCAATCAGTGCCTTGTCAAGTATCTTGGTGCAAACAGAATATGTTGTCTGTCCATGGACATGACAAAGATGCCTGAGGCTGAAGGGGGTAACACAACCCCAGATCATCACACTCCCCCCACTGTTGTAAGCTTCTTTTTGGTGGCTATGAGACAAGCCGCAATGGAGAGTGGATGGCACTAAGACCTAAGTGACCTCTTGAACTGCAACACACTTAAGTGTCTGTAGGCTCTTGAGGGTAGGGGTGGTTCAAAGTGTCACTCAAAAGGAATGTTTGACAAGACAAAACAAGCTGGGGTTTACCAGGCTTGTTAGTCCTCTATATATATTCAAGAAGAGGGTGAGTCATACAAGGTGCAGCCACATGAGTCAAAGCAGTCTACCAATCAGGAGTGTCTGTATGAGTCATGCTGTATGAACAGACATGACTTGTGCAAAGCACAGCCGCGTTACACAATGTAACAGGAAAACCACAAGGAGGTGGCAACGTGGCGGGAAAAGAGAAACAAAACATAACACACAGTCACAAGACAGGGCGAGACGCAGACGAGTCCGATGGAGTGAGCAAGGCTCACAACATTACTCCCCCTATAAGGTCCATGAAGGGAACCTAAGGGGACTCGGCTACTGCACCCAGCAGTCTTTGTTGGCCTTTTCCACCAGGTCATCCAGCTCGTCCTCCTTCTCCTCTGTCAGATCTATGGGGTTGAACATGGTGTTACCCGGTTTGTTGCAGTGCTCCTCCCATTTCTCCCACATCTTCTTGTTGGTCCAGTTGGCCTTGGACCAGTCTATCACCCTCTCCTGCTCCTCCACATGTTCCTTCAACCATTGTTGCACGTCCGGCTTGACTTTTGTCCACTGCGACACATCTGTCTCCTTCTCCTGCCACCAGAACGGCTTCCACTCAAATCCTTCCCTCTGGTATCTTCCCCGCTCCATCCTCCAATCCGCCAGGTCCGCCTCAAAGTTCTTGTCCCAGGCGTCACACCAGCAAGGCCTCAAAGATGGAGGATGGCCTTTGTATCCAGGGACCCACTTGCTGCTATAGGCCCCTTCTTGGCCCCATTCAACCACTCCAAGCATGTGTGTTGACAGTAGCATGACTTCTGACACCTGGAAGGCCGCGCATCCTCGGCATACAAAGATGTCCTTTTGTTGCAGCTGCATCCGTGTTGGCCACTTTTTCCCCACCCATTGGAATTCGCCCAAGTCTGAGTGGAGAATGTTGTCGGAGGCACGGACTTGCATGTGCCCGGGGCCTTGCTGGGATTGCTTGAAGACATAGAGGGCGGCTCCCGCGTCAAGGATATGCGCCATGTGAAAGGCTGGTCCTTTGAGGATGCAGATGAGGTTGTTGGTGATGGTTGAGTGGGTAACGGCAGGTATTGTGAGGGGCAAAAGAGGTTAAGTGCGTGTAGAGAGTAAAGCAAGTTTGAAAGTGAGCAAGTTTTGCAAGTTGAGTAGTTTTTGTGTTGGGCTCTCCCTTTAATACCTCCTGGTTTGTAGTTTGAGGGTGTTGGTGCTCCTGGGAAATCTTTTAGGAACTTCCTCATGATTCCTCCGAGGTGTCTGAAATCTTCTGCCCGTTGTTCTGTGTCTTCCTTAGCATTGTATCCCTTCCATCTGACCCTATAGAAAAGTCCTTCTTTTGTCATTTTCCAGTTCACAATTTTTTCCACTTCGTATTCTTCCTCTCCTTCTTCTGTTTTCACTGGTGGAGGTCGGGGTCGGTTTCTTTGGAAATTATCGTCTTCTTTGTAAGGGCTAAGCAGGTTGTTATGGAACACAGGGTGTATCTTCATTGTCTTCAGAAGATCCAATTTGAAGGCATGGCTAGAGACAACTTTTTTGACTTTGAACGGGCCGTGTTTTTTGTTGTCAAGTTTCTTGTTGGATTGATCCGTCTTTATGTTTTGCCCGAGTAGCCAAACCAGGTCTCCCTCCGTGTATTTGGGTGGTTGGCTTTCCTCTGTTTTGTTTCTATGCCATTCCATGGCTGCTTTGGCTTTGTCCCACACCTTCTGCCAACTGTCTGCTTTGTTGTTTGCCTCTGGAGTGGTTGTTTCTTTTGTTGAGATATTCCAAAGGGGTTCCCTGCTGTAGACAATTTCGAAAGGAGTTTTCCCTGTGATGCTATGCCTTTGGTTATTGTAGCAGAATTCTGCAATGGGTAGAAGTCTGGCCCAATTATCCTGTTGGTGATTTACAAATGTTTGTAACCAGGCTTCTAGCCACTGGTTTATTTGTTCCGTTATTCCATTGGTTTGGGGACAGTATGCTGTGCTGAAGTTTGGTGTGGTACTGATCTTCTTGTATAGAGCTTTTAGGAATTTGCTGTTGAATGTTGTTCCCCTGTCTGATACCATACTTTGTGGAAAACCGTGAAGCTTCCATATGTTCTCCAGTGTCGTGAGCCAGCTCACTCCATCGGACTTGACTGTTGTCTCGCCCGCCTGTTCCCTTCTTTTGTGTTGTGTTCCGTTCCCGTTTGCCGCGTTGCCACCTTCTTGTGGTTATTCTGTTACATTGTGTAACGCGGCTGTGCTTTGTACGAGTCATGTCTGTTCATACAGCATGACTCACTTGGACACTCCTGACTGGTAGACTGTATGACTCATGTGGCTGCGCCTTGTATGACTCGGCCACTTCTCGTATATATATAGAGGACCAACAAGCCTGGTAACCCCAGCTTGTTTTGTCTCGTCAAAACATCCCCTTTGAGTGACACTTAGAACCACCCCTACCCTCAAGAGCCTACAGACGCTTAAGTGTGTTGCGGTTCAAGAGGTCACTGAGGTCTTAGTGCCGTCCACTCTCCATCGCGGCTTGTCTCATAGCCACCAAGAAGAAACTTACGACATTACAAAACAAGCTTAACAACACACAAAACATGTCTATTCAAGAAGATGGAGGGTCACGTCCCTCATCCGTTATATCAACAAGAAGAGGACCCAGTCAGGCAGCAAGACCCACAGGATCACTAAACGAGCAAGATATTGCACAAACTCAAGCGGGAGGTCCTGCCCAATCACGCCCCCAAAGTCAAACATCAATGCCGGGAGCTTTCGGCATTCCTGACATGACAATGGTACAAGAGGAAGAACCCACTATCACAAATAGAGAACCAGGAGATCTCACGAATGACCCTACTCTGGCTGTAATTCGTATTCCAACTGCAACTCCAGGGCCATCACGTCCCTTGTGGCCGTTAGGAACCAGAAGACAGTTCTTTTCTCCCCAACCCGAAGCTCATGGGGGCGTATCGCTTGTTCCCATTAGACCTCCCCCTACACCACACGTTCCCAATGTCCCTACAGTTCCTCAAATTGGAGGAACCATCACCAACGCAGGACCAATTCCAGTGGCTTCCCAGCCAGTCACACTGGTTATTCCAGCACCACCATACATCCCACAGGGTTACTCCGAGCAATCAGCCCCGGTACAACAAAGCGCCGGTAATCCAGGAAGCTCAAGTTCAAGTTCCAGCTCTAGCGACAGGGCTGTAATCAGCAATTTAGATGACCTAGACGACCTTCTAGAAGGAAGACACAACGCTACCCTTAGGGTTATAGACAGAATGAGAGTCACTATAGATCGAAGGCTTAGCGGCCTAGAACAAGTCACACAGGTTCTAGCAAACAACCAGCAAATCTTTAACGACTCCATCAACACCCTACAAGGAACCTTGACAGACATCCTGAACTCGGCAAGAAATGGCGAACATAATTCTTTTCTAGTCGGTCAAGATGTAACCCGCCTTCGAAATGAAGTTACCAACACTCAAGGACTAGTGAATAACATACGCGAAGAACTCAACACTACCAGACGAGGACAACTCGAATGGAATGAGGCAGTAACACAAGGACTAGAAACCTTACAACAGGAGGGAGCCTCCTTCACTACCAAAATCACGGAAGTTCAGGAAACCATCAACAATATGCAAGAAGAAATGGACAAAGCATCCCTGCACAGGATCCCCTCTAGGCGATCAAATTCCCCACCTCATCCAGACGCGGAATCTACCAGGATTGACGAATTAGAATTAAGAATCCAGCGGCTGACCGAAAACCCAAACACTGGTAGTGGTCCACGTCGTCCCAAAGTAACTCGTCCAGAAGCCTTCGACGGAAAGAAAGGGGAAGGTGCCGAAATGTTCATCACACAAATGGAAAGCTACTTTGTACGCCTAGGCGAGCAATACACTTCCAACGAAGAAAGGATCCGCGAAGCCCTAGCAAACTTCAAGTCCGAAAACAAAGCTGCCACTTACTGGGCACAAGTACTCTTACGATCGCTCAACCAAAGGGAAAATAACCAAAACCTTGCCTCATGGGAAAGTTTCAAGGCACACTTCATGGAACAGTTCAGCGACCCCAACAAAAAAGCTAAAGCCGAATCAGATATCCGAAAATGCAAGCAGAACAACTCTGTAGCAAACTATGCTTCGGAATTCCGATATCTCCTGGTAGACGTAAATTGGGGACAGGAAGCTCTGATCAACCAATTCAAGGAAGGGTTGAAATCAGAAGTCAAGACCGAACTAGCTCGTTTCGAACTGTCCCTGATCAATGAAGATGGGACAGAACAAGAGCTTTCCCTTGACCGGTGGATCTCAATCGCAATCTCTATTGACCAGAAATTGCAACAAATCAAGGCCTCTACAGGGAAGAAGACACCTCAAGCAGCCGCTAGCGGACAATCCTCTACAAAGCGGCTACCCGACGAAATTTACAAAGCAAGGATAGCAACCAACCGCTGCCTAAAGTGCGGACAGGAAGGACACCACTCATTCAAGTGCCCGTCCAAGGAATGGATAACAACGGAACCTAGCGTTAAGGGAAGGGAGGCAACAATCGTAGAAGACTCGGGAAAAGAAGGGGTCTCCCTCTAACTGTGTGTGGAGAGACCAAAAAACCGGCAACGGAAGCGATGTACTTTAGAGCGACAAATGAATCTACCATTGTTTACGCAAACGTTGCCGGAATCACAGAACCTATCCCAACCCTCATCGATTCTGGAGCATCAAAAAACTTCTTGGACATCTCGTGGGCTCGATCCAACAACATCCCACTCATGGAACTTTCCACTCCTAGAAAAGTAATTGGTATCCAGGGGAAGGAACTCTCTCACCAAATATGTTTCAAAGCTAAACTGGAACTAGAGGTAGAGGGAAGGACCTTCAAACAAATCTTCTTCGCTATGCCTACTGGAGAAACTAAACTTATCCTAGGATTGGAATGGTTAGAAGAATCAAACCCGGTCATCGATTGGAAAACGAAGCACATATCATGGCGGCCAGAACCCATCCAAGCAAGAACAGCCTCAATAGACGACCTACCCAAAGAATTCAAGGAATTTGCCGATGTCTTCAGTGAAGAGAAATTCAAAAGAATCCCAGATCATCGACCATACGACTGCGCCATCGATTTCAAGGAAGGAGCTGAACTTCCAAAACCGGCCAGACCAATCCCACTCTCTCCAGCAGAATCAATTGCACTAAGAGAATACCTGGATGAAGAAATCGCAGCGGGAAAGATCCAACCAAGCAAATCACCCATTGCATCACCTTGTTTCTTTGTTAAAAACCCATCGATCCAAAAAATCCAGGAGCAGTTCGCCAGCTACAACTTGTTCAAGACCTCAGAGGAGTAAACGCCATTACAAAGGACGACAGATTCCCAATGCCCCTAATGGAAGACCTCCTGGATAAAATCAAGGACGCGAAAATTTTCTCCAAGATTGATCTATGCATGGGTTTCAACAATATCAGAATTAGGGAAGGCGACGAATGGAAGACAGCTTTCAGAACAAAAGAAGGACTCTTCAAATACGTCGTCATGCCTTTTGGACTAAAAAACGCGCCCGCCATCTTCCAAAGATATATGAATCATATTTTCCATGATCTTATCGACGTATGTGTCATTGTATACATTGACGACATCCTGGTCTTCTCCAAGGACAGAAGCCAACATACCGTGGATGTCAGAAGAGTACTAAAGATCTTACTGGAGGAAAATCTTTTTGCAAAGCTTCCAAAATGCGAATTCTTTGTCACCAAATTGACATATACTGGACTTGGAATCAGCGATTCGGGCATCTCAATGGAGGAAGAAAAGGTCAAGGCAATAAAGGAGTGGAAGGAACCAAAAACAGTCAAGCAAGTCCAAGCATTCCTAGGATTCGCGAATTTCTACCAAAGATTTGTACCAAATTTCAGCCGATTAGCAAAACCCCTGACAACCTTAACAAGAAAGGAGAACAAATGGGAATGGGGAAACAATCAGAAGGAAGCATTTGAAGCCTTAAAAGCGGAAATCAGCAAGGAACCCACTCTACGCCATCCGAACCCTGACAAACCCTTCTTCTTGGAAACAGACGCAAGTGGAGTAGCAATGGGAGCAATCCTGTCGCAAAGGCAAGATGATGGCTACCTACACCCTATTGCTTTTCTTTCAAAATCTTTCAACGAGGCTCAGCTCAACTACGACGTCCACGATAAGGAACTTATGGCAATTATAGAATCTTTAACACATTGGAGACTATACCTAGAAGGAACAAAAGACCCTATCACCATCTACACCGATCATAGGAACCTTCAGTTCTGGAAGGAAGCAAGATCTTTCAACCGTCGACACGCAAGATGGCATCAATTGCTTGCTTCCTATAACTTTGATATCATATACCGCCCTGGAATCCTGTCATCTAAACCGGACCTATTGTCTAGACGATCCGACCATGAAGATACTCCCACGCCTGAACAAGTTATGATAGCTGTCGAAAGGTTCAAGGGGTTTATGGGACAAGTAGACTCAGACATCATAGAAACTATCAAGGAGGCACAAAAAACAGACGAAGGATTGGCTCAAATCAAAGAAATTTGCAAATCAAAGGAAACACTACCAAGAACCCTACAACACAGTGCAAAAGATTATGATTTCAAGGAGGGACTATTATGGTTCAAGGGAAGGATTTACGTGCCAGAAGATAAGGAATCTAGGCTGGCCATCATGCGAGTTCACCACGACTCAAAAATTGCGGGTCATCAAGGACAAGCTAGAACTTTGGAACTAATATCGAGAAGATACTTCTGGCCAGGAATGAAGCAAAGCATAAACAGATACGTGGAATCCTGCGAGACTTGCCAATGGACAAAGGGATCAAAATCGATAGTTCCGATCAAGCCTCTGGAAATTCCAAAGGGACCATGGGAAGACATAGCGTTTGACTTTGTGGTGAAATTACCAAAATCAAAAGGAGCAGATAGCATCTTAGTAGTGGTGGACCGATTCTCAAGAATGGCGCATTTCATACCCTGCAAAGAATCCCACACGGCGAGCGACCTTGCAAACCTTTTCGTCACAAACGTTTGGAAACTACACGGCTTTCCAAAAAGCACGATCTCAGACCGAGGGACCACTTTCAACTCCAAACTTATGAAAGCCATTTATGAGAAAATTGGAACTAGCCCAGGTTTCAGTACTGCCTACCACCCCCAGACCGATGGAATAACGGAGAGAATCAATCAATGGATGGAAGGTTGGCTACGATCATTTGTCAACTACCGACAGGATGATTGGGCGGACTTGTTACCAATTGCGGAATTCAGCTATAATCTTCAGAAGCACCACGTAACAGGTAGTTCCCCTTTCGAAATTGTCTACGGCAGGGAACCACTGTGGAACATCTCGGCAGAAGATTCAATGGTTCCGGAAGCAAACAACATAACGGAAAAATGGCGTAAAATCCACGACGAAACGATTGCGTCAATGGAAAGCCAAAGGCTCCCAGAAGAAGAACCAAGAAACGAATACAAGGAAGGAGATCTAGTATGGCTTTTGGGAAAGAACATTCAAACAAAAAGACCCTCAAAGAAGCTGGATAACAAGAAACACGGGCCGTTTGTTGTGAAACGAAAAATAGGGTCACACGCTTATGAACTCACTTTGCCGGCAACAATGAGGGTGCACCCTGTTTTCCACATCGACTTGCTCAGCCCTTTCAAAGAAGACACAGAATTTAGCCGGAACCAACCCCAACCACCGCCGATCATAACAGAAGAAGGAGAAGAGGAATACGAAGTAGAGAAGATTTTGGACTGGAAGGAGACAAAGGACGGTCTTTTTTACAGGGTCAGATGGAAGGGTTATGGAAGTGAGGAAGATACAGAACAAAGGGCGGAAGATTTTGGTCACCTTTCAAAGATCATCAAGGACCTTCTACGCCGACACCCCGAAGCTCCCATGCCATCTAACTACGCTCCGGGGAAGATAAAAGGCAGAGGGGGTGAAACGGGTAGTGTCAACTGCAAAACTTGCTACTATTCCAAGGAACACCCCCAACTCTACGCTTTAAATCTTTTTTGCCTGCTGCAATGCCCGCCGTCACCCGCTCCACCATTGCCAACAACCTCACCCGCGTCCTCGAAGGACCTGCCTTTGCCACGGCAAGGATCCTTGACTCCGGAGCCGCCCTCTACGTCTTCAAGAGGTCACAACAAGGCTCGGGCAGAATGCACTTCAGGGCCTCGGACGACATCCTCCACTCAGACCTGGGGGAATTCCAGTGGGTCGGAAAAAAATGGCCGACACGCATGCAGCTCCTACGGAAGGACATATTTGTCTGCCGGGGGTGTGCCGCATTCCAGGTCTCGGAGGTCGTTCTCCTCTCCACCCACATGCTCGGGGTGGTTGAATGGGGACAAGAAGGAGCGTACTCGAGCGAGTGGGTACCAGGTTACGACGGAAGGCAGCCAACGCTCCGACCTAGATGGAACGATGCCTGGGACGCCAACTACGAAAAGGACCTGAGCGACTGGAGGATGGAGAGGGGCCGGTACCAGAAGGAGAAGATCGACTGGGAACCCTACTGGTGGAAGAAGGAGGAGGCTGACGTGTCGGCATGGAAGGAGGCAGAGCCCAATGTGCGACAGTGGGACAAGGAGTTCGTGGAGGCTCAGGAAAGGGTTTTGGACTGGTCCAAGGCCAACTGGACAAGGGAGGAGACATGGGAAAAGTGGGAGAGGTTCTTGGACGAACCGGGGAACACCGCATTCAATCCCATCGACCTGACCTTGGAGGAAGATGAAGGGCTTGAGGAATTTATGCTGAGGAAAGGGAAGGACTGCGCGGTGCAGTAAGTCCATTCAGGTCCCCCAAATGGACTCATAGGGGGGAGTAATGTCGTGAGCCAGCTCACTCCATTGGACTCGACTGTTGTCTTGCCCGCCTGTTCCCTTCTTTTGTGTTGTGTTCCGTTCCCATTTGCCGCGTTGCCACCTTCTTGTGGTTATTCTGTTACATTGTGTAACGCGGCTGTGCTTTGTACAAGTCATGTCTGTTCATACAGCATGACTCACTTGGACACTCCTGACTGGTAGACTGTATGACTCATGTGGCTGCGCCTTGTATGACTCAGCCACTTCTCGTATATATATAGAGGACCAACAAGCCTGGTAACCCCAGCTTGTTTTGTCTCGTCAAAACATCCCCTTTGAGTGACACTTAGAACCACCCCTACCCTCAAGAGCCTACAGACGCTTAAGTGTGTTGCGGTTCAAGAGGTCACTGAGGTCTTAGTGCCGTCCACTCTCCATCGCGGCTTGTCTCATAGCCACCAAGAAGAAACTTACGACATCCAGGAAGATCTCGGCCAATTGTTCCGCTGTTGTTGATTCTTTACAGGGTATGAAATGTGCCATGCAAGAGAATCAATCCACAACCACCAATATGCTGTCACTCCCATGTGACTTAGGGAGTTTGGTAATGAAGTTGTATGCAATTTCCTCCCATGGACCATTTGGGATCTCCAGCGGTTTCAATGGTACATGAGTTTTTGTTCCCTTTGCCCTCTGGCATTGTTTGCATGAGTCCACGTATTTGTTCACCGTGGACTTTAATCCTGGCCAGTAGTATCTTCTTGAGATAAGCTCCAGTGTGCGTGCGTGTCCTTGGTGACCAGCTATTGGTGAGTCATGGTGTATTCTCATGATTTTCAACCTTATGTCCTTGTCTTCCGGGACATAGATTCTCCCATCGAACCAGAGGAGGTTTTCTTCAAAATTGTACTTCTTGATTCCTTGTTGCACTGATTTTGGTAGGTCTTCCTTCTTTTTGCATAGTTCTATGATTTGGCTAATGCTTTTGTCTTCCGTTTTTACTTCTCTGATGTCTGCAATGATATCAAACTTCATGTCTCCAGAGAACCCCTTGAATTGTTCCTCCTTGATTGTTACTTGTTCTGCTGTTGGAATGTCACTATGGTTGCTCCTTCTGGATAGTAGATCTGGTTTAGTTGAAAGTATGCCTGGGCAGTACACAATTTCGAAGTTGTAGGATGCCAGAATCTGGTGCCAGCAAGCATGGCGTCTGTTGAAGGTTGTTGCCTTCTTCCAATATTGCAGATTTTGGTGATTGGTGTAGATCATGATCGGTTCCTTTGTTCCTTCCAGGTGCAAACACCAGTGTTTGAGTGCTTCTATGATTGCCATGAGTTCCTTGTCATGCACATCGTAATTCAATTGTGCTTGATTGAAGGATTTTGATAGGAAAGCAATTGGATGTAAGAATCTGTCTTCCTGTTTCTGCAAAAGGATGGCGCCCATGGCCACACCGCTTGCATCAGTCTCCAATATGTAAGGTTTTTCTGGGTCAGGATGTCGCAATAAAGGTTCCTTGCAAATCTCTGTTTTTAAATTATCAAATGCTTCTTGTTGTTCCGTCTCCCATTTCCATTTTTGGTCTTTTCTGGTCAGGATTGTCAAGGGCTTGGCCAATCCGCTGAAGTTTGGAACAAATTGCCTGTAGAAATTGGCGAATCCTAAGAATGCTTGCACCTGCTTGACTGTTCTTGGCTCCTTCCATTCTTTAATTGCTTTGACCTTCTCTTCCTGCATTGATATTCCCTCTTTGCTGATGTTGATGCCTGTATATACTAGTTTCTTCACAAAGAATTCGCACTTGGGAAGTTTTGCGAATAGGTTGTTGTCCAGGAGGATTTTGAGAACCTTTTGTACATCTTCAATGTGTTGGCTCCAATCTTTAGAGAAGATTAATATGTCATCAATGTACACAATGACACAGACATCGATAAGGTCATGGAAGATATGGTTCATGTATTGTTGAAATGTTGCTGGGGTGTTCTTCAGTCCGAAGGGCATGACAATGTACTCAAATAATCCTTCCTTGGTTCGGAATGCCGTTTTCCACTCATTGCCTTCCTTTATTCTGATGTTGTTGAATCCCATGCATAAGTCTATCTTCAAGAAGATCTTTGCATCCTTGATTTTGTCCAGAAGATCCTCCATAAGTGGCATAGGAAATTGATTGTCTCTGGTGATTTTGTTCATAGGACCAAAGTGTTGGACCAATCTGAGTTCCCTAGGTCCTTCTGGGTTCTTGGTGTCTTGCCCTTTTTTGACAAAGAAAGTTGCTGCGGCTACTGGCGATTTGCTTGGACGGATCTTTCCGGCAGCTAATTCTTCATCAAGGTACTTCCTAAGGGCGATAGATTCTGCAGGAGATAAGGGGATGGGCCTAGCTGGTTTAGGAAGTTCTGCTCCTTCCACCAAGTCAATGGAACAGTTGTAGGGTCAATGGTCTGGAATATGTTTGAATTTTTCTTCACGGAAGACCTCGGCAAAGTCTTTGAATTCTTCCGGTATGTCTTCTATTTTGGCAATTCTTCCGACAATAGACTCCGGTCGCCATGAGATAGTTTTCAAGTGCCAATTGATGATTGTGATGGCTTCTTCCAGCCATCCTAGTCCCAAGATTATGTTTGTTTCTCCTGTTGGCATAGCAAAGAAACTTTGTCGGAATTCTTTCCCTTCGAGGTCAAATTTTAGGTCGGCCTTGAAGCAAATTTGGTGTGTAAGTTCTTTTCCTTGGATTCCAATAACCTTCCGTGGAGTTGGGAGTTCTTTTAGTGCAATGTTGTTTCTTTGGGCCCATGTGATGTCGATGAAGTTTTTTGAGGCTCCTGAATCAATCAGAGTGGCTACAGGTTCTGTGATTCCAGTAATGTTGGTGTAAACAATCGTTGATTCTCCGGTTGCTCTAAGGTACATTGTATCCATTACTGGTTCCTTGGTCTCTCCACACACAGTTAGAGGGAGACCCCGTCTTTTCCCGATTCTGGTTCATCCTCAATTTTTCCTTCTCGTCCTTTTAGTCCTGGTTCTTCCTTCTTCCACTCCTTTTCTGGACATTTTGCTAGCATGAGTTTATTTGATCCACATTTCAAGCATCTTTTGGACGAGATCCTTGCTTTGTAAATGTTGTCAGGCAGTCTTTTTGTGGAACTGGATGATGAAGCTATTGTTTTTCTTCCCATGGTATTCCTGATTGCCTGTAGCTTCTGATCAATGGAGATTGCAATTGAGATCCACCGGTCCAGAGATAACTCCTGCTCCGTTCCATCTTTGTTAATTAGGGTTAACTCAAATTGGGCTAGCTCGGTCTTGACTTCAGGCTTCAGCCCTTCCTTGAATTGATTGATCAGAGCTTCTTGGCCCCAGTTTACGTCAACCAATAAATATCGGAATTCAGAAGCATAATTTGTTACCAAATTGTTCTGCTTGCACTTCCGGATATTGGCTTCGGCCTTTGCTTTCTTGTTTGGGTTGCTGAATTGTTCCATGAAATGGGCTCTGAAGTTTCCCCATGAGGCTAGGTTTTCATTATTCTCTCCCTGGTTTAGTGATTGTAGCAATACTTGTGCCCAATGAGTAGCTGCCTTGTTCTTGGTTTTGAAGTTGGCAAGTGCTTCACGGATCCGTTCTTCATGAGAATTGTACTGATTGCCTAATCGGACAAAATAGCTTTCCATTTGTGTGATGAACATTTCGGCTCCTTCCCCCTTTTTTCCGTTGAAGGGTTCTGGTCATGTGACTTTTGGGCAACGGGATTCCCTGCCAGTGTTAGGATTTTCAGTGAGGCGTTGGAGCCTTTGTTCTAGTTTGTTGATTCGGGTTGATTCAGCCTCCGGATGTGATGGGGAATTTGATTGTCTAGATGGATTTTCAGCATGTAATGATGCTTTGTCCATTTCTTCTCAAAGATTATTGATAGCTTCTTGTATCGTGGTGATTTGCGTAGTGTTGGCAGTTCCTTCTTGTTGCAGGTTTTCCAAGCCTTGTGTCACGGCTTCATTCCATTCGAGCTGTCCTTGCCTAGTGGTATTGAGTTCTTTGTGGACATTGTTTACAAGTCCTTGTGTGTTTGTAACCTCATTTTGTAGTCAGGTTACATCTTGACCAACTAGGAAGGTGTTATGTTTGCTGTTTCTTGCGGCATTGAGAATATCCGTGAGGGTTCCTTGAAGAGTGTTGATGGAGTTGTTGAAGATCTGCTGATTATTTGCTTAGACCTGGGTGGCCTGTTCTAACCCGTTGAGTCTTCTGTCAATCACTATTCTCATTCTGTCAATGACCCTTAAGAGTGCGTTGTGTCTTCCAAGGTGAAGATCATCGAGGTCATCAAGATTGCCAATCACGGTTCTACTGCTGGAGCTGGAACTTGAACTGAGATTTCTGGGTACGTCTTGGTCCTCAGTTGTTGGTTGCTGGGAATATCCTTGTGGTACATATGGCGGTGCAGGGTTTACGGGTGTCATGGCTTGGGAGCTGATTGGGATTGGACCGGCATTGGTGATAGTACCTCCGATCTGGGGAACTTGCGGAGCATGTGGAATGTGTGGTGTAGGTGGGGGTCTGATAGGGACAAGGGATATGCCCCCATGAGCTTCAGGCTGGGGGGAAAAGAACTGTCTTCTGAATGCTGTGGGCCATAGTGGACGTGAGGGTCTGGGACTTGCATTAGAAATGGGAATTTGAATCGTGGCTGGTGTGGGGTTGTTGGTGATATCTCCTGGTTCCCTATTAATAATTGTAGGTTCTTCTTGGATGACCAAAGCGTTTTTGGCATCGAACATTCCAGGCATAGAAGCTTGACTTTGTGGTCAAGACCTTGCTGGTCCTCCGGCCTGTGCTTGTGCAATATCTTGTTTGTTAAGAGAACTTGTGGGTCTTGCAGCCCTACTTGGTCCTCTCCTTGTTGATAGTGGCGTTGAGAGGCGTGATCCTGCGTCCTCCTGGATGGACATGATTGATAAGCTTGTTTTTTAATGTTGTAAGCTTCTTTTTGGTGGCTATGACACAAGCTGCGATGGAGAGTGGACGGCACTAAGACCTAAGTGACCTCTTGAACCGCAACACACTTAAGTGTCTGTAGGCTCTTGAGGGTAGGGGTGGTTCAAAGTGTCACTCAAAAGGAATGTTTGACAAGACAAAACAAGCTGGGGTTTACCAGGCTTGTTAGTCCTCTATATATATTCAAGAAGAGGGCGAGTCATACAAGGCGCAGCCACATGAGTCAAAGCAGTGTACCAATCAGGAGTGTCTGTATGAGTCATGCTGTATGAACAGACATGACTTGTGCAAAGCACAGCCGCGTTACACAATGTAACAGGAAAACCACAAGGAGGTGGCAATGCAGCAGGAAAAGAGAAACAAAACATAACACACAGTCATGAGACAGGGCGAGACGCAGACGAGTCTGATGGAGTGAGTGAGGCTCACGACACCCACCATGTTTGACAACCTTGTCTGTGTAGCATGGATGGAGCTTGAGCCCAGGCTTATGCCAACACCAACACTGCCCATCTGACACAAAAATCTTGAATTTTGACTGGTTGGAAATGAGGACCCAGCACCAGTCATGTGCGATCCAAGCTGCATGGTGTCGCAACCCTCTATGCCGGTTGACCAACAACAGTGACTGTTCTTGCCTTAGTCGTAGAGACTGGCCTCAATATGCCTTATAGGCTCCTTAGACCATTTGCTAAGTTGCTAGTGCAACCTTAGCGTCAATACTGATGATGGCCAAAGGCCCACTTAGATGAGAGACAAAGGCTGTAAGGCCTTTGGGACTTAGAGTGCACTCTGAGGGGAGAGATGACAAGGCAAAGCAAGCTGGAGTAAGTCCATGCTTGCTAGCCAGTATATATAGTCAGAGGCAAAAATGCCTCAAAGTGGTACGATACATAAACTGGCCAATCAGGCACCAGTATCAGTCAGCAATCAAAGAGTCCATCTAGATAGAACATCTAGAAGGACAATGCTTCCAAGAGAAACATCCAGAAGACAGCAAGGCCATATGGGCCAAGGTGACACATCATCCATACACCGCACTAAATGCGGGAGAGGGTGCTACATTGTACATAGGGCGCTTAAGGCGCCAGAGTCCAAGACACGCAGCCAGAGTCCAAGGATGTTGTACATGGGTCACGACACATGGTCTTTAGCCCATGCCGAACACACAACACAGTGTTGATAGGAGAGATAGGGAACCCCATCATGCTTATAAGAATATAAGCCAAGCTTGTGGAGGCAGTGCTGCACCATTGTGGAAGACCCTTCAGGAAAAGGCTCCCACTGAATGTTTGCAGCAGTGGGAACCTTGATCCAAGCTGCCTGAAGTGTGGCAAAACAGGCATTGGCTGGCTTTGATCTGCATGGGCAACCAGCCTTGGCATTAAGAGAGCTTAAATTGCAGGTTTGCTAGTAGCAGTGGAAAGTACAAGTGATAGTGGAGGGGTGAATACTGAGCTGAGCAGTTATCTTGTAAACCGTGACACCATGCTCCTGAAGGGCAACAATTTGGGCACAAAGTTCAGGGGATAAGTGACAAGCCATGAGGGAAGTACGAGTGTGCAAAAAAAATGGAGAAATCACCCACCTTTTGAAGAGAACAAGGCAATGTTGGTAGAGGGGGTGTGTTGCAACCCAACACTATGATGGTTGCCGACTGTAACTGTATGTGCACAAGTCAAGACTTAAGGAGACTTGGCACCCAAAGAACTGTGAACTGTGGACTGTGAACAGCACTAAGACCTGAGGATCCAAGGTAACCCTGAGGGAAACCCAGTGAATGACTGTTTGTTGGGGAAAAAGACAAGGCAAAACAAGATGGGGATACCATGCTTGTTGTTGCCTCATTATATATTCAGAAAAAGGCATGAGTCACACTCATGCCAAGAAACAAGTCATACAAACTATCCAATCAGAAAGCTCTATGAGTCATGTCCTACAAAGGAACATGACTTGCCAAGAAAGGAAGTCACAAGACAAAAGAGAACAGAAGCAGCTTAAGGCTGTGCAATCACAAGGCAAACAGACACAAAGGAAAGATACACAAAGGAAAGAGGAAAAAAGGAGACACAAGACAAGCAGCCAGAAGGCAAAGTCCATTGGAGGGGCCTTGGGTCACAACAGGGTGGCAGCCAATTTCATAATCAGCATCATTATTGCAACACAAAAGTTTTATTGTCCAGATATCTTGACGTCACTCATTCAGAATTGTATGGTTTCTTTGACTATTGTTCTGCTAATGCTAATCTAGAACTTTCTTATTGTACCAACTCACAACACTTGCAAAGTTGTGTGCTGCCATGTTGTTGACCATTGGTGGTCACATGCTGCAAGACTATTGCACAGTAGTGTATACCACAGATTTGGATGGGTAAGCAGAGGTGTTGGCTGATCTTTCCACATGGCAGTTGGAGGTCCAGAACAAGTAGTCTGCCATCTTGGTATTGTCAGATATGGCTACATGTGCTTGTCCACCACCATTTCCATTCTAATATTTGCCTGGTTAGTTACATTTCCAGTGGATGTTGTACACACTTGTATATGCATGAGTACATTACCATCAACTTCTAAGTGTATGTTGGACAATGCTTTTTGGGGAGACTGGAGCCATTTAGGATACACAGGGTAAGCTGTACCTACATCTAAGTCTGTAGCTGCTTCCCCTTGTCATCCTGTTGGTTAGTCTCCTTGACTGTAATGTCTTTGTCAGGAATCAACTTTATTTGGTTGACATATGCAAATAGCTCAAGGTCCATAAGGATACCTTACATCTGCACATGCCAGAAATTATAGTTCTTGGTCCTTTCCAAGGGTGGTATGCAATTCAAGCCACCAGCTGCACTGCTCATGTTTGTATTGACCATGATACATAAATATATACTGAAGGTTGATACTATTCATTACTTGGTATATTAAGCAATTCAGGCAGGGCTCATAACCTGTAGAAATAATATATACATTGCATGTAGATTGTGTATGGAAAAAAGTAGAGACAGATGAGAGAAAACAAAACAAAAACACTACTGTACAGAGGGCATGCAAGTGCTTCTTTTATATCCCAAGTACAACTGAGTCATTTGGTAGGCTTACATGCACATATACAGCAGATTTGGATGGGTAAGCAGCTGAACTTGACTCAATTACATTCTAGCACATTCTACTAGATACAAGAACTTTCTACAGACCTCACTTGCATGCTGCTATGAGAGTGGGCTACCTGGTAGAGAATTGGGACTTACCCAACTAACTAGTGAGTGGCATTAAAGGTTAGACCTCCTTAGGTGCAACAATTGCTTGTTAGCACAAGTATAAGAGTGAGGCAAAAGGAATAGATTGAGCAATGAGCTAGAGACACCAGAGAGTATGTGAATACAGTGGTAAGAGTAAAAGGTAGGTAAAAGGCAGGGCAAAAGAAGAGTGTCTTAACAATGGCCTTGGAGGCTGGCCTTATATACATGAGAACAAGGCTATACATAATACTGCACACTGGGGGCACAGTGACCATGCTTACTGTGGACTGTGGGCACAGTTGCTGTGCATTGCTGCACAACTATGAGCACAGTCAGCTTTGTAGTACTGTGTAAAGGTCTAGGCCTGACTGTGGACACAGTTAAGGCTATGCAATGACCTGTCTAGCGGCTAGCCAGAATGTTTGGAGGGGCAGGCAAAGGTGGTATGAATATGTACAGCACATATATGGCGCATATATACACAATAAGCCTGAGACACACTAAGTCCATAGTCAGTGCTTAGTTCAACTGGTGCATATAGTTGGTGATACATCACACTTACATGTATGAATGATCTACATGAAACAGCTATGGACTCTCTGCCTTGGGGCAAACAAATGCTGGTCAATACACTGGCACACCTGACCCAGCTGAAATCAAGGTTGGCCAGGTTCAAGGGACTGTTGAGCTTAGTCCACCCTCAGATTGTAGTTTGGGGAGGCAGGGTTGGGTGGAGTTAGGGAAACCCCAGGCAAGGCATCATCATAGTAAACAAGCACTTATTAGCCCTGGTGATTGGTAGGGATCTGGAGTCCATAAGGTGTCTGCTTTGCCATCAGTATGAGCATGATTGGTAGGGTATGGTCCTGTGTGCATGGTAATGGCTAGTATGATCCTAAAACTTGGTTGGTCATCATCAGTTGCCCACTTGTCATATGCCTAGTGTTCAATTGGTTGCTTCACTAAGTCAAACCTAGGTCAAGCCCAACTGGGCTTGCAGTGCCCAATCTGAGAATTGTGCCTAGCTGGCTCTAGCAATTAGGTTTGACAGCAGTATGCCAATGGGTTTTGGCCTGTATGTTGCTTTTGACCCAGCAAGGGCTGGCTAGCTAGAATCTAGCTGGGCAACCCAGGTCCAACCTAGCTCTGCAGGTGGCTATCTAGCAGCTGGGGTTGGTTTATTTTGGACCTGTGATACATGATATTAACTCATGTGGCACCTGGTTGGACCTGGATCTCATATTCACAAGATCTCAGGCTGAATTCTGTGAATGGGTTGTTCATGGCTGCTGCTTGGTCCATACTAGTAATATGGTCAAATAATGAAATATATGTGCATGAGGACTAAACCTGTAGCAGCAATAACAACCAAAACAGGATAACAGAACCAAAATCAAAGAAACAACAGTAGGGTGATTCTCCTGTGTCACAACCTGCTCAGAGAAGGGATGTTTGAGACTAAGGAGTG
This sequence comes from Ceratobasidium sp. AG-K, assembly GCA_037039685.1. NCBI lineage: Eukaryota > Fungi > Basidiomycota > Agaricomycetes > Cantharellales > Ceratobasidiaceae > Ceratobasidium > Ceratobasidium sp. AG-K. The sequence continues at coordinate 916,173 of JAWNGF010000013.1, read as the reverse complement.
GCTCTAAGGCTTGAAAATCAATGAGAGGCTCCAAAAGATGTTGGATAACATCCTCAGGGCAAAATAGAGTGGGTAAATGACAAGGTAAACTGTCCTTGGGGTTCCAGGACAATTCCCCTTGCGACTTTAATAGCAAGCAAACCATAGAAGCACTATCTACATGGGGGAAGCACAGCAAGCCCCAATGGAGCAGGATCAGAACATTAGAAGAAGAAGTGCATGTAGTACATGGAGATCTAAGCGCAGCAGCATAGGAAAATCAGAGAACAGAGGCAACATGCTGATCAGTCATGTGTGCAAACAAGTCAGCAAGGGAAGTCACAACAAAGGAGCAACAATCAAAACAAAGTGCATGGCAGAGGATAAGCACAGCAAAGAGGGAGAATAACAAACAAAGCACTGAAGTACAATGCATGTACCATTGTCAGGAGCATGGCTCATGACATTGCCCCCCCCCCTAAAATGGGCCATTGGTGGAGTCACTGGACCATTGACACTGGGCCCACCCACTTGGAAATCGCTGCCCCAATCTGCAGCAACAGGAGGCTCTGGAAACCATCCACAACTAGCCACAGCCTCATTTGGGAGTGGTTCAGGCTCCCTGTATTGGAGAAGGGGTGGTTTGGGCTCTGGGTCTTCTCTCAGCACAAGATGATCAAGAGAAACATGCAATTCCTAGTTGTTTCCAATGTAAAAGTGGTCTAGATACTTGGATAGGGAAACCCTGACCTCTAGTGGGCAGTTCTTGAAGCAACACCAAGCAATAACCTCAATGAACTTGCAGAAATCACATGCAATGAAGTGATGCCATCAATAGAAGGGACCACTGCACAGGGAAGTAGGATTGTCACTGCTGAGGTAGTACAGGTAGCCATAGTGCACATGGTAGAGAAAATTGGGCCCCTTGCACAGGCAGGCACACTTGGTGGCAGGAGGGATGAGCATAAAGCAAAGGTAGGGAATGCCTGAGTCCAGTTTGCACTTGAAGCCCTCTGGCATATGGTGCAGATAGGGGTCCAGGCTTCCCCAGCTGTTGTAGGGGGCGTCGTTGTGGGGAAAATGAATGGGCATGATGGACAGCAGTGTAGGTGTGTTTTAGGAGCTTGGGGAGTGTGAGGGAGGCAAGGGACACAAGAATGCAGGTTTTGGAGGTGTTGGACCTGTGTTTGCCAGCTGCCTTTTCATCCTGAGGCAGTATGTGTCACAATCTTTCTGTTTCCCTCTGTTTGCCTTGTGTTTGGTCTTGTTGTGCTTGACTTGCCCTTATACATGCCTCTTATGTTAGCCATTACTGTGGGACATGCCTGCCTGGCCTGTTCCCTTCTCTCCTTGGTGTCCATGGACTTAACCTGTCTCCTTTGTTCTTTCCTTGCTTCTCTTGGACTCTTGCTTTCTCTCCTTTTGTTGCAACTTTCTATTGTACATAGCCACAGTAGATAGTAGATATACTGGCAACACAAGTCTTGCACCCACAACACTTGCTCTCTTGTTGATTTCCCCATCCACTTGAGTGACTGCTTAGCTTAGGGCTAAGAGCCACTCATTGGCCTTTGTCAGGGTCCCAACCACTATCCTCATCCACTGACCAACCCTTGGCATCATCAGGTCTGACTAGGGTTGTGACACTAGAACAAGTCTTCTTGCCTTTGTTGCAGATACAGCCTTTGTTGCTGTGGGAACCAGAGTTATCACCAGGGTCTCTCTGAGTATTGCACACCCTTCACTGTTGAACTGTGAACACCCCCATCTCTCCTCTGCATCATTTACATGTTGAGGCAATCTGCAGCTTGCACTCACTAGCCTGTTGACACCATCCCCTATCCTCTGATATCACTGAGCCATTGCCACCTAATCAGGAAGCACTGCTCACATATTCTATTGGAACTGGGACCTCAGATACCTTTGCACTGAACCCACTGTCAACTAGGTTCCCCCACCATTACATCTCTACCTGGGGAGCAATTTCTCTCCTCATCAAAACTACTAGCTGAATAAGGTTGAAGTACACCTGGAAGTGTGGTTATTCTAGAACCCAACTTACAACCCAGGAAGAGCAAGCACTGGATCCACTGGGTTGGAGAGGTCCTTCCAACAAACATTCTCCCTGAACCCACCACCCACCTCACCAGAATTATCCTTATGTAATGCATGTTGTTCTACTCCTCCTGCCCCAACCAACCCAGAAGGAGATACCCCAATCCAGCCACCAGAGCCTCCATATACAACATCTAATGCTGAATCACAACTACCATCCAGAATGGTGGAAAGCTATACTGGAGAAGCATGGTCAGAGACAACAATTGAAGGTGAATCAAAAGAAGACATGATGATCCATCTCCTCAAAGAAACTGGTCACCAAACAGGACTAATTGGAAACAGGGTGGAAAGGATTGAGCAATGGATCCTATATAACTGGGACAATGGTAACTTCTGCATTGCCAAGCTCAATGAAGTCATAGATCACAACAATGGACTATATGGAGAACTCCAGGAACAAAACAGATCCATCAAGGACTGCGTACAAACCAATGGTGTTATTACCAACCCACAAACATTCCAACCCTTGCTACTACCACAACAACTTGCATCCTTAATTTAGGAACAAGCCAACTAGGGTTACCACTAGGGCCAGGACAGAGCCAACAAGGGCTCAGGGGCTAAATGATGCAATGTGCACCCTCAGGACCCACAAACACAAACCAAAGGCCACCAGTATTTCTGTTGGATGATCATGCAAAATATCAGCGCAGCCAAACCCATGGAATTCAAGGGCAAAAGGGGTGCCAAAGCCAGTGACTTTCTATACACCTGTGCAAACTACATTGCTGATTCCCAATATGCAACAGCCACAGATGAGTGCAAAGTGAGATTCATCATTTCCTATTTATGAAAGGATGTGATTGATTGGATTAGGCCATTCCAGGACCTACACATGGCAGGAACACCTCAAGCAACCTTCTCAGACATGAATGTGTTCCAACAAGAGTGGGAATTGGCTTTTGGAGAAATAGAACAGGTCAAAGTCTACTGCCAAAAATACAAAGCCTTAGCACAAAAAAAAACAGTGGTCCAATACATCACAGAATTTAGGATGCTATCTGCCCCTTTGGGATACAACAAACCTTGAAGGACAATTTTTATGCAGGACTCAAGGACATTATCAAGGATATGTTGACATCCCGGGCCTTTGACCAACATAATGCCACTCTCCCGGACTTGTTTACCAGGACTCAGGAAATTGATACGGCCCTCATTGCTGGGGATATGGAGAAAAAGGGCAGCAAAGCCCTGGAGAAGGTGACACCAAGCAGTGCCTTCAAAATGGTAACCACAAGTGCAACAGCACACAAATACCAGAAGGGGGAGGCAATATACATGGTTACACCATCAGGCAGCAAGAAGGGAACCATCAAGAAAATTGAGAAAAACAAGCAAGGATCCCTAGGACCAACCATCAAATTGGAAGATGGAAGCAGATCAGATATTCCCTTTGAATTCATCACACCAGATATTAGACATATTGAGACAGAAGTAGCAGCAATCATGAGCAAAACCACTTGCTACTGCTGCAACAAGAAAGGACATATTGCAAAGGACTGCAAGATGCAAATAACAGCCTTGGAGGATGGAATCAGTGACTTGGAGTCAGGAAAAGGCAGTGACTGAGGGAATGTTGTGACCCATCCATGACATGCTTGGACTCTGACTGATGACTGGACTTGTGGAGGCCTTAAGTGCCTAATGTATATAGATGTGGCCCTCTCCCTCTTTTTGCAAGGTGTATGGATGAATTGACCCTGCAGCCCATATGGCTGCACTGTTGTCTGGATCTTTCCCATGGAAGGATTGACCTTCTAGAACTTCTCTCTAGAAGGTCTTTGTGTTTTGCTGACTGAGCATGGCGCCTGATTGGCCACATATGTATTGTACCACTTTGAGGCATTTATGCCTCTGATTATATATACTGGCTTGCAAGCATGGACTTACTCCAGCTTGCTTTGCCTTGTCATCTCTCCCCTCAAGTGCAACTAAGTCACCAGGCCTTTAGGCCATCATCCCAACACTAAGTGGGCCCCAGGCCATTGACATAAGGACGCTAAGGTTGCACTAGCAACTTAGCATACAGAACGGAGCCTCTAAGGCAGCTCAAGGCCTATACAGTGCAAACAGACACAAATGTTGGTCAACCAGCATAGAAGGGTTGCAACATCACAAAGCAAGCTACATACACTGCTAGCCACAAGAAAATACATCTTGCTCATGGACACAGAAAAATCATGGAATCCTCAAGACCCTCATCAAGAGCAGAAGTGGAAGAACTCCACGCAAGGATACAGGAAGTAAGGGCAAACCCGCCACATAGGGCAAGACCCTCACCAGACTTCACAGAGTCACTAAGACCATGGCAACGATCAAGGCCTCCCAGCACTGGAACAGTCCCAGGAGGATTGGGAGATACTGGCAAAAACTTGGCTGAAATAGAAAGATCAGATAATGCTTCCCTGACAATAGTAGTAATACCAACCATGGAAGATACTACCAACACAGGACCAATCGCAATCCCATCAGCACCTCTTAGAGTAGGGGTACCAACAGTTGCTTCACCAGTGGCTCAACAAGCAATACAAATAGGAAGGGAACAAAGGAACCCTACACCAGGACCTTCTCATCCCAGAATAACAGTACAAAGATCACCCCTCACCTTCTTGGTAAACTCCTATCACTCACAAAGAACTGTATCTACCCCAGCTCCCTATCCCTTCTACAATGAAGAAAGCCAAATCCCCACTCTTGAATATGCAAAAGGAGATCCAGCCTCAGTAGTGCCATCAAAATCACTCTCTGCAACAAGCGCCAGTGGCTCAATTGACACAGCCTCAATAGGCAAGAACATAAGGCAACAAAGTGCAGTCATCAACACACAGGAAAGGGAAGTAGAAGTCCTACAAGCTATCTACAATAGGATACAACAAGAGTACATGGAAAACAATGCCATCATGGCAGTAAGGATCAAGTCCCTTGAACAAAGGTGGGACAGACAAATGGAAAATAGCACTAACTATTTACAGATCATCAAACGTATTGGCAGAAGAACAGAAGACATGATCAACACTTTCCTGGAAAGAATAGGATTGGTTGAAGATGTACTTCAAAGAATCCAGAATCAGGGTATCACTACCCTGAACACAATGGAACAAATCAATAGGACTTCCAGCAGACACCAGGCTGGAATCAATGCTTCCATAACTGCACAAAATATGAGACTGGCAACAATAGAAGCAACTATACTACGTCTCCAGCAGGAAGAACATGAGAGGGCCAAAGCTCACAGACAGCACCTACTCAACATAAGGGAACAGATCAGCAACATTGATACTACTACCAACCAAACTGGGGCTGATGTAGAAGCAATGGGTGAACAACAAATGGAAGAAAGGGATGAAAGGAGATCAGAAAAAAGCAGAAGAACCCCACCTCCAGGAAATCCACCATTTCCCCAACCATCAGGAAACAGAAGAGGTCCTCAGTGTGCACCAAGTCCACCTCCCTCTCCCTCTACTCCAGCCTTCTGCGTGGAAAATCAGTCGGGACATTGAGTACAACAACAAGATTGAACTATAATCATCCAAATGCAAGGAGGCAATGAAGGAGGATCAACTTCCAAACAGAATATGCCTAAACCCTTTGATGGAACTTGAGGAACATGTCGTAAGCTTCTTCTTGGTGGCTAGGAGACAAGCCGCAATGGAGAGTGGATGGCACTAAGACCTAAGTGACCTCTTGAACCGCAACGCACTTAAGCATCTGTAGGCTCTTGAGGGTAGGGGTGGTTCTAAGTGTCACTCAGAGGGAATGTTTTGACGAGACAAAACAAGCTGGGGTTGCCAGGCTTGTTGGTCCTCTATATATATTCACAAAGTGGCCGAGTCATACAAGGCGCAGCCACACGAGTTAAACAAAACAGCCAGTCAGGAGTGTCCATGTGAGTCATGCTGTATGAACAGACATGACTCGTACAAAGCACAGCCGCATTACACACTGTAACAGAATAACCACAAGAAGGTGGCAACGCGGCAAATGGGAACGGGGAACGTAACACAAAGAGGGAGACAGGCGGGCGAGACAGCGGGCGAGTCCGATGGAGTGAGCTAGCTCACAACATTACTCCCCCCTAAGAGTCCGTTTGGGGGACCTGAACGGACCTACTGCACTGCACAGTCCCTTTCCTTCTTCAGCATCTGTTCTTCCAACCCCTCCTCGTCCTCCAGGGTCAGGTCAATGGGATTGAAGGTAGTATTTCCCGGTTCGTCCAAGAATTTTTCCCATTCTTCCCAGGTCTCCTCCTTTGTCCAGTCTGCCTTGGCCCAGTCCAAAACCCTCTTCTGGGCCTCCACAAACTCCCCATCCCACTGTTGCACATTGGGCTCTGCCTCCTTCCATGCCGACACGTCAGTCTCCTCCCTCTTCCACCAGTAAGGCTCCCACTCGATCTTCTCCTTCTGGTATCTGCCCCTCTCCATCCTCCAGTCGCTCAGGTCCTTCTCGTAGTTGGCGTCCCAAGCGTCGTTCCACCTGGGTCGGAGTGTTGGTGGTCTCCCATTGTATCCTGGCACCCATTCACTTGAGTATGCCCCTTCTTGTCCCCATTCCACGACTCCGAGCATATGGGTGGAAAGGAGGACGACCTCCGAAACCTGGAACGCCGCGCACCCTCGACAAACGAAGATGTCCCTTCGTAGGAGTTGCATGCGTGTCGGCCATTTCTTCCCGACCCACTGAAATTCTCCCAGGTCCGAGTGCAAGATATTGTCCGTCGCCCTAAAGTGCATTCTCCCAGAGCTTTGTTGGGACCTTTTGAAGATGTAGAGAGCGGCCCCAGCGTCAAGGATTCTTGCCGTAGCGAATGCTGGTCCGTCAAGGACACGGGTGAGGTTGCTTGCGATGGTGGAACGGGTGACGGCAGGCATTGTCGGCAGCAGAGAAGATTTAGTGAGTAGAGCGAGGAGTGAAGATTGGAGTAGTTGCAAGTTTTGCAAGTGACACTACTGGTTTCGCCGCCTCTGCCTTTTATCCTCCCTGGAGCGTAGTTAGATGGCGTGGGAGCCTTGGGGTGTCGGCGTAGAAGGTCCTTGATGATCTTTGAAAGGTGACCAAAATCTTCCGCCCTTTGTTCCGTGTCTTCTTCACTTCCATAACCCTTCCATCTGACCCTGTAAAAAAGACCGTCCTTTGTCTCTTTCCAGTCCAAAATCTTTTCTACTTTGTATTCTTCTTCTCCTTCTTCTGTTATGATCGGCGGTGGTCGGGGTTGGTTACGGCTGAATTCAGTGTCTCCTTTGTAAGGGCTGAGCAAATCAATGTGGAAAACAGGGTGCACCCTCATTGTTGCCGGCAAGTCAAGCTCATAAGCGTGTGACCCTATCTGTCGCTTTACAACAAATGGCCTGTGCTTTTTGTTATCCAGCTTCTTTGAAGGTCTTTTTGTTTGAATGTTCTTTCCCAGCAGCCATACTAGATCTCCTTCTTGGTACTCGTTCTTTGGCTCTTCTTCTGGGAGCCTTTGGGTTTCCATTGATGCAATTGCTTCGTCGTGGATTTTACGCCATTTTCCTGTGATGTTGTTTGCTTCTGGAACCGCTGATTCTTCTGCTGAGATGTTCCACAGTGGTTCCCTCCCGTAGACAATTTCGAAAGGGGAACTACCTGTTACGCGGTGCTTCTGTAGATTATAGCTGAACTCCGCAATCGGTAATAAGTCCGCCCAATCATCCTGCCGGTAGTTGACGAACGATCGTAGCCAGCCTTCCATCCATTGATTGATTCTCTCCGTTATTCCATCTGTTTGGGGGTGGTAGGCAGTACTGAAACCTGGGCTAGTTCCAATTTTCTCATAAATGGCTCTCATAAGTTTGGAATTGAAAGTAGTCCCTCGGTCTGAGATCGTGCTCTTTGGAAAACCGTGCAGTTTCCAAACATTTGTGATAAAAAGATTTGCGAGGTCGCTTGCCGTGTGAGATTCTTTGCAGGGTATGAAGTGCGCCATTCTTGAAAATCGGTCCACCACTACTAAGATGCTATCTGATCCTCTGGATTTTGGTAACTTCACTACGAAGTCCAACGCTATGTCTTCCCACGGTCCTTTTGGAATTTCCAGAGGCTTGATCGGGACTATAGACTTCGATCCCTTTGTCCATTGGCAGGTCTCGCAGGATTCCACGTATCTGTTTATGCTTTGCTTCATTCCTGGCCAGAAGTATCTTCTTGATATTAGTTCCAGTGTTCTAGCCTGTCCTTGATGTCCTGCGATTTTTGAGTCGTGATGAACTCGCATGATGGCCAGTCTGGCTTCCTTATCCTCTGGCACGTAGATCCTTCCCTTGAACCATAATAGTCCCTCCTTGAAATCATAATCTTTTGCACTGTGTTGTAGGGTTTTTGGTAACGTTTCCCTCGATTTGCAGATTTCTTTGATTTGTGCCAATCCTTCATCTGTTTCCTGAGCCTCCTTGATAGTCTCTATAATGTTTGTGTCTACTTGTCCCATAAATCCTTTGAACCTTTCGACAGATATCATAACTTGTTCAGGCGTCGGGATATCTTCATGGTCTGACCGTCTTGACAACAGGTCCGGTTTTGATGACAGGATGCCAGGGCGATATATGATGTCAAAGTTATAGGAAGCAAGCAATTGGTGCCATCTTGCGTGTCGACGGTTGAACGTTCTTGCTTCCTTCCAGAATTGTAGGTTCCTATGATCGGTGTAGATGGTGATAGGGTCCCTTGTTCCTTCAAGGTATAGCCTCCAATGTGTTAAAGATTCTATGATAGCCATAAGTTCTTTATTGTGGACGTCGTAGTTGAGTTGAGCCTCGTTGAAAGACTTTGAAAGAAAAGCAATAGGGTGCAAGTAGCCATTGTCTTGTCTTTGCGACAAGATTGCTCCCATTGCTACTCCACTTGCGTCTGTTTCCAGAAAAAACGGTTTGTCAGGGTTTGGATGGCGTAGAGTGGGTTCCTTGCTGATTTCTGTTTTTAGGGCCACAAATGCTTCCTGCTGATCGTTTCCCCATTCCCATTTGTTCTCCTTTCTTGTCAACGTTGTCAGGGGTTTTGCTAATTGGCTGAAATTCGGTACAAATCTTTGGTAAAAATTTGCGAATCCTAGGAATGCCTGAACTTGCTTGACCGTTCTTGGTTCCTTCCATTCTTTTATTGCCTTGACTTTTTCTTCCTCCATGGAGATGCCCGAATTGCTGATTCCAAGTCCAGTATATGTCAATTTGGTGACAAAGAATTCGCATTTTGGAAGCTTTGCAAAAAGATTTTCCTCCAGTAAGATCTTTAGTACTTTTCTGACATCCACGGTATGTTGGCTTCTGTCCTTAGAGAAGACTAGGATGTCGTCAATGTATACTATGACACATACGTCGATAAGATCATGGAAAATGTGATTCATATATCTTTGGAAGATGGCGGGCGCGTTCTTTAGTCCGAAAGGCATGACGACGTATTCGAACAGTCCTTCCTTTGTTCTGAAAGCTGTCTTCCATTCGTCGCCTTCCCTAATTCTGATATTGTTGAAACCCATGCGTAGATCGATCTTGGAGAAAATCTTTGCGTCCTTGATTTTATCCAGGAGGTCTTCCATTAGGGGCATTGGGAATCTGTCGTCTTTTGTAATGGCGTTTACTCCTCTGAGGTCTTGAACGAGTCGTAGTTGGCGAACTGCCCCTGGATTTTTTGGATTGATCGGTTTTTTGACAAAGAAACAAGGTGATGCAATGGGTGATTTGCTTGGTCGAATCTTTCCCGCCGCAATTTCTTCATCCAGGTATTCTCTTAGTGCAATAGATTCTGCTGGAGAGAGTGGGATAGGTCTGGCAGGTTTTGGGAGTTCAGCTCCTTCCTTGAAGTCGATGGCGCAGTTGTATGGGCGATGATCCAGGATTCTTTTGAATTTCTCTTCACTGAAGACATCGGCAAATTCCTTGAATTCTTCTGGTAGGTCGTCTATTGAGGCCGTTCTTGCTTGGATGGGTTCTGGTTGCCATGATATATGCTTTGTTTTCCAATTGATGACTGGGTTTGCTTCTTCTAACCATTCCAATCCTAGGATAAGTTTAGTTTCCCCAGTAGGCATAGCAAAGAAGACTTGTTTGAAGGTTCTTCCCTCCACGTTTAGCTCCAGCTTAGCTTTGAAACGTATTTGGTGAGAGAGTTCCTTCCCCTGGATACCGATTACTTTCCTCGGAGTGGGAAGTTCCACGAGTGGGATATTGTTGGATCGAGCCCAAGAGATGTCCAAGAAGTTCTTTGATGCTCCAGAATCGATGAGGGTTGGGATAGGTTCTGTGATTCCGGCAACGTTTGCGTAAACAATGGTTGACTCATTTGTTGCTCTAAAGTACATTGTTTCCATTGCCGGTTTTTTGGTCTCTCCACACACAGTTAGAGGGAGACCCCTTCTTTTCCCGAGTCTTCCACAATTGTTGCTTCCCTTCCTTTAATGCTAGGTTCCGTCGTTATCCATTCCTTGGACGGGCATTTGAATGAGCGGTGTCCTTCCTGCCCGCAGTTTAGGCAGCGGTTGGTCGCTATCCTTGCTTTGTAAACTTCGTCGGGTAGCCGCTTTGTAGAGGATTGTCCGCTAACGGCTGCTTGAGGTGTCTTCTTCCCTGTAGAGGCCTTGATTTGTTGCAGTTTCTGGTGAATAGAGATTGCGATAGAGATCCACTGGTCTAGTGACAGCTCCCGCTCCGTTCCGTCCTCATTAATCAGGGTCAATTCGAATCGAGCTAGTTCGGTTTTTACTTCAGGCTTCAGTCCTTCCTTGAATTGGTTGATAAGTGCTTCTTGTCCCCAGTTGACGTCAACCAGAAGGTATCGGAATTCAGAAGCATAGTTTGCTACCGAATTGTTCTGCTTGCACTTCCGGATATCGATTTCGGCTTTAGCTTTTTTGTTGGGGTCGCTGAACTGTTCCATGAAGTGTACTTTGAAATTTTCCCATGAGGCAAGGTTTTGGTTATTTTCTCTTCGGTTAAGCGAATGTAAGAGTACTTGTGCCCAGTGAGTGGCCGCTTTGTTCTCGGATTTGAAGTTTGCTAGAGCTTCGCGGATCCTTTCTTTGTTGGAAGTGTATTGATCGCCTAGGCGTAAAAAGTAGCTTTCCATTTGTGTGATGAACATTTTGGCACCTTCCCCTTTCTTTCCGTCAAAGGCTTCTGGACGAGTCACCTTAGGACAACGTGGTCCATTACCGGTGTTTGGGTTTTCGGTCAGCCGTTGGATTCTTAATTCTAACTCGTCGATCCTGGTAGATTCCGCATCTGGATGTGGTGGGGAATTTGATCGCCTAGAGGGGATCCCGTGCAGGGATGCTTCGTCCATTTCTTCTCGCATATTGTTGATGGTTTCCTGGACTTCCGTGATTTTGGTAGTGAAGGAAGCTCCCTCTTGTCGCAAGGTTTCTAGTCCTTGTGTTACTGCCTCATTCCATTCGAGTTGTCCTTGTCTGGTAGTGTTCAGTTCTTCGCGTACGTTATTTACTAGTCCTTGGGTGTTGGTAACTTCGTTACGAAGGCGGGTTACGTCTTGACCGACTAGAAAAGAATTATGTTCGCCATTTCTTGCCGAGTTCAGAATGTCTGTCAGGGTTCCTTGTAGGGTGTTGATGGAGTCGTTAAAGATTTGCTGGTTGTTTGCTAGAACCTGAGTGGCTTGTTCTAGGCCACTAAGCCTTCGATCTATAGTGACTCTCATTCCGTCTATAACCCTAAGGGTAGCATTGTGTCTTCCTTCTAGAAGGTCGTCTAGGTCATCCAAATTGCTGATTACAGTCCTGTTGCTAGAGCTGGAACTTGAACTTGAGCTTCCTGGATCACCGGCGCTTTGTTGTACCGGGGCTGATTGCTCGGAGTAACCCTGTGGGATATATGGTGGTGCTGGTATCGCTGGTGTGACTGGCTGGGAAGCCACTGGAATTGGTCCTGCATTGGTGATGGTTCCTCCAATTTGAGGGACTGTAGGGGCATTGGGAACGTGTGGTGTAGGAGGAGGTCTAATGGGAACAAGCGATACGCCCCCATGAGCTTTGGGTTGGGGAGCAAAGAACTGTCTTCTAGTCCCTAGTGGCCATAAGGGACAAGATGGCCCTGGGGTTGCAGTTGGAATACGAATTACAGCTGGAGTAGGGTCATTCGTGAGATCTCCTGGTTCTCTATTTGTGATAGTCGGTTCTTCCTCTTGTACCGCTGTCATGTCAGAAATGCCGAAAGATCCCGGCATTGATGTTTGACTTTGGGGGCGTGATTGGGCAGGACCTCCCGCTTGAGTTTGTGTGATATCTTGCTCGTTTAGTGATCCTGTGGGCCTTGCTGCTCGACTGGGTCCTCTTCTCGTTGATATAGTGGATGAGGGACGTGACCCTCCATCTTCTTGAATAGACATGTTTGTATGTTGTTAAGCTTGTTTTGTAATGTCGTAAGCTTCTTCTTGGTGGCTAGGAGACAAGCCGCGATGGAGAGTGGACGGCACTAAGACCTAAGTGACCTCTTGAACCGCAACGCACTTAAGCGTCTGTAGGCTCTTGAGGGTAGGGGTGGTTCTAAGTGTCACTCAGAGGGAATGTTTTGACGAGACAAAACAAGCTGGGGTTGCCAGGCTTGTTGGTCCTCTATATATATTCACAAAGTGGCCGAGTCATACAAGGCGCAGCCACACGAGTTAAACAAAACAGCCAGTCAGGAGTGTCCATGTGAGTCATGCTGTATGAACAGACATGACTCATACAAAGCACAGCCGCGTTACACAATGTAACAGAATAACCACAAGAAGGTGGCAACGCGGCAAATGGGAACGGGGAACGTAACACAAAGAGGGAGACAGGCGGGCGAGACAGCGGGCGAGTCCGATGGAGTGAGCTAGCTCACAACAGAACAGTGGCAGAAACCTTCCTTTCACAAATGAAGGCAGACTTCTGAATCAATGAAACCTACTATGACACCGACCTCAAGAAAATTGCCACCTTCCTCATCAATATGAAGGAAGGGCAACTGGCAAATTGGGCACAACCAGCCCTGAATGCATATAATGATAGACTGCCACACATATGGCTGACCAATTGGGAAGAACTCCAAACAGCCTTCATCAAACAATGGATGGACCCAGCTAAACAACCAGAAGCTGAGACCAAACTACAGAAACTCTACCAGAACAAGAGTGTATCAGAATACATCACAGACTGTTGTCTTCTCCAGCAAGATGTAGAATGGAATGAAGATTCACTCATCACATGCTTCAGACATGGGCTCCAACAAACTATCAAACAAGAGCTCATAAGGGAAGAAATGTGCGACTACAATAGGCAGCAACGTGGATTGCTTCACAAATGGATGCAACAAGCCTTACAAGGTGGAAGACTCAACCCTCCTAAATCCCAGGGTAAAGGAAAAGGAAGGAACCAACCCAACAACAAGGAACATCAAAGTTGGATGACTTAATCCGAGTCCCAAATGAAGAAAAAGAGCACAGGAAAAAAGAAAACCTGTGCATCAAATGTGGAAAACCCAGGTACATGCTTAAAGATTGACAATCAGGGTGGACCTGTACAGACAAAGGAAAACAACCAATCAAAGGGAAGGCAGCGGAAGTAACTACAATGATTGAGGAAGTCACCTCAACCACTTCCGAGTTGGAAAACTAGATAGGTGTCCTAGCACTGTGTCCAGCAATACCCAGAAATTACCAGTATCAAATGTATACTACTGCAAAGCATCAAATGAATCACCTATGGTATACACAAAAATAGTGGGAATCACAGACAAAACACCAACACTCATTGACTCAGGATCTACTAGAAATTTCATGGATATCCAATATGCCAGGAGAAACAATCTCCTGCTTATCAAACTACAGATGCCCAGAAGTGTGGAAATGATCAATGGAAAAACGGAAAAAGGAACTATCCACTTCCATACCAAAATCACTTTTGAACTGGAAGGAAGAGCCTTCAAGCAGGAATTATACTGCATGCCAGCAGGAAGCCAACCAATAACCTTGGGAATGACTTAGCTCAAGGAAGTCAACCCAGACATCTTGTGGTCTCCCTTCCAAATCAATTGGAGAGACAACACCGTACAGGGAAAAACAGCAAAAATAGATGGGCTACCAAGTGAGCTTCAAGACTACTCAGATGTCTTTGACAAAGAACAATATGCAAAACTACTGGAACATCAAGAATGGGACTGCACTATTGACCTCATAGAGGGAGCAGACCTACCCAAACCCAGAAAAGTGTATCTGCTTTCCCCAAAAGAAAGAGAAGCTTTGAAACAAACTATCAAAGAAGAAATGGCCTCAGGAAGTATCCAACCAAGCAAATCTCCAATTGCTGCAGGAACTTTCTTTGTGGAGAAGGCCCTTAAACCTGGACAAACCATTCCAGATCTAAGGAGTGTTGTAGACTACACAGGAGTAAACACTATAACAAAGGCTGATTGATACCCTGTACCACTCCTTGAAGAACTGCTGGACATCTTCAAGAAAACTGGTGAAGAAACAAAGGAAGAACTCTTCATTTCTACCCTTGACTTGAAAAACAGCTCCTGGAATATCAGAATCAAGGAAGGAGACGAATGGAAAACTGCTTTCAGAACATCAGAAGGGCTTTTCAAATACCAAGTCATGCCCTTTGGTCTCAAGAACGCCCCATCTACTTTCCAGAGGTACATGGACCATATCTTCAGTGAAATGAAAGGAATATTGGTTGTAGTCTATATTGACAATATCCTTGTCATATACAGAGGAAGATCACAACACACAAGAGACCTGAGGGAAGTCCTAGAAAGACTTCAACAAAACCACCTATATGGAAACATCAAGAAATGCCACTTCTACAAGAAGAAGGCAGACTGTGTGGGATTTGTTGTGGACAAACATGGGATTTCCATGCACAAAGACAAGGTCAGAACTATCCAGGAATGGCCTATACCCAAAATGGTGAAACAACTACAGTCTTTCATAGGATTTGCAAACTTCTACAGAAGATTTGTAGTATCCTTCTTGTTGCTAGTCAAACCTCTAACACAATTGACATGCAAGGACAAGAAATGGGAATGGAAAGAGGAACATCAATGAGCCTTTGATAAGCTAAAACAGCTCGTCTGAGAGGAACCAGTACTTGCACATCCCAATGAATCCAAACAGTACTACCTAGAAACAGACACCTCAGGAGTAGCTATGGGAGCTATACTATCCCAAAGACAGTCTGATGGCTACCTACACCCTATTGGCTTCCTTTCTAAGGGATTCAAGCCAGCTAAACTCAACTACAACACCCACAATAAAGAACTTCTAGCAATCATAGAAGCCCTGGTACACTGGCAGATACACCTTGAAGGGACAAAACTTCCTGTAATTGTCTACACTGACCATTGGAACCTCATTTATCGGGGTAACACAAGAATCTTCAACAGAAGACATAGCAGATGGTACCAACTGCTATCCTCATACAACTATGAGATACACTACCAACCGGGAAAAATGTCCACAAAGCCTGACATCCTATCAAGAAGGAGTGACTACAATGACATACCTAATGCAGAACAAGTCATGATATCTGCCAAAACCCTCAAAGGATTCTCAGCAGCCCTAGGGGTGGATATCATATCAGAAATAAAAGAAGGACAAGAAGAGGACAAAAATCTCAGCACCCTGATAAACACGGTCAAAGGAAAGGAAGGCCTTCCCCCTACTGTCAAGAAACAATTCAGGGACTATGAATACAACAAAAATCTCCTTTGGTATCAAGGGAAGATTGTTGTCCCTGAAGACAAAGACATACGGTTAAACATACTAAGGCTATACCATGATAACCCAATAGCTGGACATCAAGGACAAGCCAGAACACTTGAACTAATTTCAAGAAGATACTACTGGCCAGGCATGAAAGCACAAGTCAACCAATATGTCGACTCATGTGAAACATGCCAAAGAGGGAAGGGACACAAACAATCAGTCCCTCAAAAGCCACTACCAATCCCAGAGAAGCCTTGGGAAGACATTGCTTATGACTTTATTGTCAAACTACCCGAATCAGAAGGAAAGGATAGCATCCTAGCAGTAGTCAATTGCTTCTCAAGGATGGCACATTTCATTGCCTGCAACAAAGCAACCAACTCAGAACAGCTTGCAGAAATCTTTGTCTGACACATATGGAGGATCCACAGATTCCCCAAAACCACTGTATTGGATAGAGGAACAACCTTCAAATCACACTTCTTGGAGGTGGTGTATAAGCAACTAGGAATACACCCTACTTTCAACACTGCCTAACACCTGGAAACTGATGGGCTTGCAGAGAAGACTAACAAGTGGCTAGAAGGCTTCCTTAGAATCTTCTGCAACTACAACAAAGACAACTGGACAAAGTGGCTACCAATTGCAGAATTTTGCCACAACAACCACGTCAACAGAACAACTGGCAAAACCCCTTTTGAAGTAGTCTTTGGGAAAAACCCCTAATGGACCATGGAAGAATGTGTCACCAGATCACCAGAAGCAAACCAATGGACAGAAGACCTCAACTCCATATGGGAAGAAACAAAGGCAATGATGGAGTATAACTGAGCCTCTGAGGAAACACCTAAGCAACAATACAAGGAAGGGGACCATGTGGGGCTCCTTATGAAGAACTTCAAAACAAATCAACCAATCAAGAAGCTTGATGACAAGAAAACAGGACCCTTCAAAATCAGAAAGGTCAGGGGAACACATACCTACAAAGTAGGAATTCACAAAACATGTTGAAAATATAATGTCTTCCAGACAAACATGCTTTTGCCATACAAGGAAGATACAGACTTTGGGAGAAACCAACCCCAACCTCTGCTGATAATATTGGAAGAAGGAGAAGAAGAATACAAAGTTGAGAAGATGGTAGGATGGTACCAAGATCCTGATGGGCCAAAATACTGCATCAGGTGGAAAGGATATAGGGCCCAGGAAGACATGGAAGAATGGGCAGAAAAGTTTGCCAAAATGACAGACCTCCTGAAGAAATTCCAGAAGGACTTTCCATTGGCACCACTACCTCCAAATACAAAATTGACCAAAGATAAAAAGACCAAGGGGAGAGCAGCAAAAATCATCACTCCAGCTACCCAGCCTACTCAAATCAACTTGCTCAACCACCCCCAACAACCTTTTATATCTCAAACATGCCTGCCATCTGTGTCTCCAAGGCTGCCATCTGCACTCCCTGCAGGGCCAATGTCTCCACCACAGCCTTTGGCCATGCCCTCAAACTTGCTGGTCCTGGTGAGTATGCCATCCATAACCGGGACACCACCCCCTGGTCCTTCCAGGAGGCCAAGGAGCTGGCCAAAGTCTCCAATCCTGGCTGTGGACTGGGGTATATCCCCATCAAGGCCCAAGGACCCCTCAAGTGGGTCAAAGACGGAAAGTTGATGCAGCACCCCAACTATGGGGTGCTCCTCTGGGTTAGCAACCCAGAAACCAAGCGCCTGGACCAAGCCACAATCATGGGGCACAAACTCTACATCTGCTGGGGCTGTGTTGCCCATATGGTCCACAATGTGGTCCTCAAGAGCGCCAATGCCTGGAACATTGACAGAGGATACAAGTGGTGTGCTGATGGATGGTGGAAGTGGGTCAATGACACCTGCCTTCATGACAAGGCCAAAGGATGGGAAGTGGGGTTGCCTGGATGCAGGCAGAACTGGACACAGAGTCTGGATGTGATGTCAACATCCCTAAACCCAAGCCAGGTATTCCAAACCCCCTCATATCTAACAACTACTCATGGCCCCCAACTACAACTAAAGCGGACAACAACAGGCCTGCTATCAAGCAGGCCAAAGGTAGTCAAGCAACTTGGGGACTCAACCCCCTGCATCTCCTGCCCAGGCCCCTTTTGGGGAACTCCCACCAACCAACCCTCCTATGCAGCAGTCCTCTGGGACCCCCCCTGCACCTGTGGTCCCTGTCTCCTCACCCACAGGCAACAACCTGCCACCTCCCCCCCCAATCCCCACTGATTGCCTGCTGCTCAAGCACCAATTCAACAAAGCAGTGGTGCAAGCACAAGGACAAATCAAGCAACTCCTGGCTGAGGCTGAATGAGACCTTGAAGAAACCCTGCAGCACCTGCTTGGGACCAGATGCTGTGTGACAAGCAAGTCCTTGAAGCCTACAGAGCCGTCCAGAGGGGGATCATGTCCCCTCAGGGACTCAAACACTGGTGCAACCTATGCCAGGGAGAGTGGGTCAACCAGGAACAACAAGCACTCATTGAACCAGAGTGCAAATGTAGTTGAGCGCTCAAGTGCTTACTGCAATGTGAACAGGACTTTGACCAAGCCCTGTAGGAGATGTGGAATGAGTGACTAGAGGAGGACATGTGGGCCCTGGTGGAGCAGGAAGGATGGGTAGCAATCAAGGAATGGATTGTCCAAAAGTAGTCTTCTGCAGTCCCTTACGCCAGACCTAAAGAGGGGACAATGTTGTGACCCATCCACGACACCCATGGACTCTGACTGATGACTGGACTTGTGGAGGCCTTAAGTGCCTAATGTATATAGATGTGGCCCTCTCGCTCTTTTCACAAGGTGTATGGATGAATTGTCCCTGCAGCCCATATGGCTGCACTGTCTTCTGGATCTTTCCCTTGGAAGGGTTGACCTTCTAGAACTTCTCTCTAGAAGGTCTTTGTGTTTTGCTGACTGAGCGTGGCGCCTGATTGGCCACATATGTATCATACCACTTTGAGGCATTTATGCCTCTGAGTATATGTACTGGTTTGCAAGCATGGACTTACTCCAGCTTGCTTTGCCTTGTCATCTCTCCCCTCAAGTGCAACTAAGTCACCAGGCCTTTAGGCCATCATCCCAACACTAAGTGGGCCCCAGGCCATTGTCATAAGGTCACTAAGGTTGCACTAGCAACTTAGCATATGCAACGGAGCCTCTAAGGCAGCTCAAGGCCTATACGGCACAAATGGACACAAATGTCAGTCAACCAGCACAGAAGGGTTGCAACAGAGAAGCATTGGGTGCACTAAATTTAGAATTAGATTGTAATGCCATGAAGAATTGCAATGAGCCTATAAACAAAGTACACCTTTGTTCTACCAAATATGCAGACCAAGTCCGTGTGCCAATCACAATCAAATGCCAAACAAAAAACCTCATGACCACTTCCATGATCAACTCTGGTGCTTCAGGAAACTCAATCAATTAGGAGTACATTCAAAAACACAAAATCCCCACACAAAAGAAGAAAATAGCACAAAGAGTTCAAGTGATTGATGGACAACCCATCCCCAATGGACTCATTGACCAGGAAGCCACCTTCCCAGTAATAATGAATGATCAATGGAGGAGATCACATGCAACATAGCACCCCTAGGAGGACACACTGTAGTCCTAGGAATTCCATGACTAAAAAAACACAACCAAAAGATTGATTGGACAAAAGGAATCCTAGAATTTAACTCAGACTTCTGCACAATTGTCACAACCCTAGCCAAACCTTGGAGGCCAAGACTCCACAGGTGGTGAGGATGGGAGTTGGGACAACAATGAAGGTCAAATATGTGATGCTAAGACCTAAGTGGGTCACATGGGGAGTGATAGGGGAGAATGACAAGAGAACAAGTCTTGTGGGGGCAAGACTTGTGTCACTGGTATATATACTAACTACTGTGGCTATGTACAATAGAGAGCATGCAACAAAGGAAACCAAAACAAGAGAAAGCAAGAGTCTGAGAGAAGCAAGGACAGAACAAAGGAAATGTGATAAGTCCCTGGCCAGCTAGGAGAACAAGGGAACAGGCCAGGCAGGCATGTCCTGTGGTCATGGCTTACATAAAGGCGACTGTATGCGCCAGGGCGAGAAGAACAAGACAAAACACAAGATAAACAGAACAACAAAGAGAGAAACAAGAAAAGGTCATGACACTACCCCCCCTTCTAGGCCTCCAAGTCATACAAGGAGGCAACAGATGTCACAGACAAGTCGCAATTAACCAAAACAAACTCCTCCTTGTTGTTCAGCACAAATGGGTCCTCCGTTGTCCCAGTACCCTTCCAAACATCCTCCTCATCATCCTCTGTCAGATTGATACTGGGCTCTTGATGCCCAGGCCTGTTGGTGAGGTCAATGACCTCAAAGGGGTCTTGGAGACCAAGTCAAACACACCTCAAGGCGTCCATGATTTCCCAGGCATCATGGATGTCTTGTGCAGTCAGGGCAATCCACAAGTTCCAGCGGACAAGTGGGAGCCCCACAAAGGAGCGGGGGGGCAGCAGTGGTAGGAGTGCGCACCAACAATAAAGTAAAAATGTTGTTGGAGGCCTGAATGCCAGTATTGACCGTCCTTGGCTGGAGGTACAACCTTGAGTGTCCACTTGAAGGAGGCCAAGCACGTGTAGAGGTCATTATAGATGTGGACAAGGCAGGTGTTGGCAGAGAGGGTAGACATGGTGCAGTGCGTGAAGCAAGAGTGGGAAGTGGTTTTAGCGCATGTGGGATGAAAGTAAAAGCTTTTTGATGAGGGATTTGAATCCCGGCTGCCTCTTTTATACGCTTAGAGCGCCAAATGGGGCAATCTTCCTTGTTGTTGGCAACCAAATCCTCCTTTGTCTCTTCATGGCAATGCTTCCTTGTAACCTTGGGAACTTCCTTAATGGCTTCTGGGTGTTCCTTGAGTAGCTTGTTGATGAGTTCTGATGCGTTGCCAAGGTTCTCCAAGGGTTCCCAAGAATTGTGTTCCGCTGTGTAACCCTTCCTGTCACAACCCTGGTTGAACCTTGGAGGCCAAGACTCCACAGGCAGTGAGGATGGGGGTTGGGGTGACGATGAGGGTCAAATGTATGGCACTAAGGCCTAAGTGAGTCACACAATGAGTGATGGGGAAATCAACAAGAGAACAAGTCTTGTGGAGGCAAGACTTGTGTCGCTGGTATATATATGCGCTACTGTGGCTATGTACAATAGAGAGCAAGCGACAAGGGAAACCAGAAGGAGGGAAAGCAAGAGTCCAAGAGAAGAGGGGAAAGGACATAGGAAACATGATAAGTCCATGGAGGCCAAGGAGATAAGGGAACAGGCCCGGCAGGCATGTCCCGTGGTCAAGGCATACATAAAGGCGACTAAATGCGCCAAGGCGAGAAGAACAAGGCCAAACACAAGGCAACAAAACAACAGGAAGAGGACGAGAAAAGGTTATGACACTACCCCCCTTCTAGGTCAGGGCTCACTCCACCAACACAAACTCCTCAGTGTCATTACATACAAAGGGGTCCTCAGCTGACCCTGTCCCTGTCCACACCCCATAATCCTCCTTGTCATCTGTCAAATTGATTACCGCCTCCTCCCTAACCTCTAGGTCGACAGTGAGGTTGACTATTGTAAATGGGTCGCCTCCGAGACAGACCTTGCAAGACCTGTCCATGATCTCAAGGGCGTTGTGGATGTTGTCGGCTGCGTAGGCAACCCAGTTGCGCCAGCGGACAAGGGGGTGACCAACGAACGACCTGGGAGCCTCTCCTGACCAGTAGCATGCGGATACAATGAAATAGAAGTGTTGGCGCCTGCCGGGATGCCAGTACATGCCTTGCTCCTGGGGGGGTACGACCTCAAGGGACTGCTTGAAGGTGGCCAAGCAGGTGTAAAGGTCATGGTAGACCCGGACCATGACTGAGTTGGTGGATTGGCGTTGGGAGGACATGGTGCAGCAAGTGAGGTGGGAGTTGAGGGTTGTAGTGTAGGACTGGAGCAGGTAAAAGTTTTTTGATGAGGGACTTGGATCCCAGCAGCCTCTTTTATATGCTTAGAACGCCTAATGGGCCGTTCTTCCTTGTTATTGGCTGCCAAGTCATCCCTTGTTTCCTCATGGCGACACTTCCTGGTAACTCTGGGGACTTCTTTGATGGCGTCTGGATGTTCCTTGTGGAACTCATTAATGAGTTCTGATGCGTTGCCAAGGTTCTCCAAGGGTTCCCAAGCGTCATGTTCCGCAGTGTAGCCCTTCCATTTGACAAAATATTTCAGGATTCCTTTCTCCAACTTGGAACTTTGGATGCGTTCTACCTCATATTCTTCTTTGCCTTCTGGTGTCTCAATTGGTGGGGGTGGATCCACATGGCGGCCCTCAATTTCATCTTCCTTGTATTTGGCTAGGCGTGATACATTGATTACTGGATGCATGGTCATAGAAGGCGGGAGTTGTAGTTTGTACGTGTTCCTTCCTACTGCTTCCAGGATAGTGAAGGGGCCGAGTTGTTTATGCAATAATTTCAAGGATGGCCGATTGGTTGTGATGTGATCATGGCTTAGCCAAACCTTATCGCCCAGGATAAAGGGATCTCCTTGCCGTCTTTTGTCCGCATATTCCTTGTCCCATTCTTTGCTCAGGGCCAAACTAGCCTTAGCTTCATCCAGGTTGTCTTGGATATGTTGCGCATGTGCCGCAGCTTCCGGGACGGAACCATCTTCCACTGGTGTACCTTTGATTGATGGGTGGCAAGCAGTGTTGGCAAAGAAAGGTGTCATACCAATGCTAGAATGGAATGAGTTGTTATTTGCAAATTTGGCAAAGGGTAAAAGTGAAGCCCAGTCATGTTGCTTGAAGGTGCAGTATGTCCAAATGAAAGCCTTGACCATTTGATTGATGCGCTCTGTTTGTCCGTCAGTTTCAGGGTGGTAAGCTGTAGAAAGTCTAGGCCGGATGTTCAGGGCCTGATAGAGCTCCTTCATGAATTTGGATGCAAAGGTTGGTCCACAATCTGATATGACTGTTTCTGGGGTGCCATGTAGCTTCCAGCAGTGTTCCATGAACAGTTCCGCAAGCTTGGGTGACGTGGTTCTTTCAGTGCATGGGATGAAGTGTGCCAACCTGGTCAGGGTGTCAACAATGACCAATATTGAGTCTAGGCCCTTGGACAGGGGGAGTTTGACGATCATATCAACTGAAATGTATTGCCAGGGTTTGGAGGGGAGTTCAAGTGGTTGTAATTCCCCCAGAGGTCGTTGATTAATGGGTTTTGACCACTGGCATAAATCGCATGATGACACGTATTTGTTGACATAGGCCTTCATGGATGGCCACCAATACTGCCATTTGATCATTTCCAGTGTTTTTGCTTGACCCATGTGTCCAACTGCTTTGTTGTCGTGGTGGAGTTCTAGGATCTGGCACTTGATCTCATTGTTGTTTGGGATGTAGATCCTTCCTTTGCAGTACAGCATGTCATTCCTAATCTTCCAGTCTTCAAATTCTTTTTGTACCAAGGCAGGCGCTTTTTCTGGGTGGTTGCTAAGGAAAGCCCAGATGGATCTAACGTATTCATCTTTTTGTGTCTGATCCTTGACTGCTTGCCAAATATCTGTGGTCAATGCCATACCCTGAGGTCCCTCTTCTGCCAAAGTGATGAAGAGATGCGGCGAAAGTAGGGGTTTCTGAGGGACTACTCCCCCTTCTAGGTTGTGGTCACTTCGTCGACTGAGTGCATCTGCTTTGCCATTAAGGTTGCCGGCTCTGTACTTGATTTGGAAGTTAAACTCCGAGAGGAAGACGGCCCATCCGTTCTGTCTTTCCATCAACACTTTAGAGGTCATGAAATATTCCAGGTTTTTGTGATCTGTAACAAGCAATACTGGGATCTCTGTTCCTTCCAAAAGATGATGCCATTCTTTGAATGCTTTGATGATTGCCAAGAGTTCCTTGTCAAAGATGTTGTAGTTACGTTCTGCTGGGGATAGGCTTTTGGACATAAATGCAACAGGGTGGAGTTTGTTGTCAGGGCCATATTGGTTAAGGACTGCTCCTGTAGCTTTGTCTGATGCATCACATTCAATGATGAACCCTTTGTCTTGGTCAGGTTGTAGAAGGATGGGCGCCTTGATGAATTCCTTTATTAGTCCCTGGAAGGCAAGTTCCGCTTCTGTTCCCCATTCCCATTGTTTTGTGTTCATTGTTAAATCATACAGGGGTCGCACTATATGGGTATAATTTCGGATAAAACACTGGTAGAAATTCGCAAATCCCAGGAACATCTGCACATCTGTAACATTCTTGGGTGTCGGCCATTTTTTGATTGTCGCAATTTTTTCCTCTTGCATCACAACCAGTTCTCCTGATATGACTAGCCCTAGGTAGTCTACCTTAGAGACATGAAAAGTGCATTTCTTGAGGGAGCAATAGAGACCCAGGTGTTGTAGACAGCACAGGACCTCCTTCACGTGCATGGGATGCTCTTTGGGATTTTTGGAGAAGATTAGGATATCATCAATGTAGATTTCCACGTACACCCCTTTGATGTCCCTAAACTCAGCATCCATCATGTTTTGAAAGGTGGCCAGTGCATTAGTGAGGCCAAAAGGCATGACTTTTGTTTCAAACAGTCCATATTTGGTTCTGAACACTGTTTTGTGAACGTCCTCATCTGCTACCCTGACCAGGTTGTACCCAGATTTGATATCAAGTTTGGTGAATATCTTGGCACCTTTAACCCGTTCAATAACATTGTCAGTTCTAGGCAGTGGGTAACAGTTTTTCTTGGTTTGGCTGTTGAGGTATCAATAATCCATGCACAATCTTGGGGGTTGAGGAATGCCTTCTATATCGTGCCACTTGACAAACATTACTGGTGATGCCCATTGGGATGTGGAGGGAACAATGAATCCTTTGTCCAGATTTTTGTTGATCCATTTTCTCAAGATTTGATCTTCTTCCTTAGTGAGGGAGTATACCACACCGATCTTGGGTTTAGCGCCCGGTTCCAATTCAATTTTGAGGTCATATGGTTGATGTGGTGGTAGCTTGTCCACTTCTTTGGAAACAAAAACATCCTTGAATTCCATGTATTCGTTGGGGAGTTGGCCAACTACTCCCCCTTCTATGGCATTGCAGTCCTCATATAGACATTCTTCCTTGCAGTAATCTGATTCAAATTCTAATGTTCCTGCTGCCCAGTCGATTTTTGGGTTACGTTTTTTTAGCCAGGGAATACCCAGAACCACAGTGTGTTGGCCTAATGGTGCAATATCGCAAGTAATTTCTTCCACATGATTGTTCATAATGACTTGGAAGGTGCATTCCTTGTCAATTAAACCATTCGCTATTGGTTGGCCATCTATCACCTGGACCCTTCTTGCTGTTTTCTTTTTTGTTGGGATTTTGTGTTTCTTTACATATTTGGAGTTAATGAAGTTTCCCAATGCCCCTGAGTCGATCATGGCTACGGTAATAAGGTTTTTCAGGCTTTCAATCATGATGGGAATGCAAAGCTGGTCTGCATATTTGGTGGAACAAAGATGTATTTTGTTTACAGACTGCTTCCGATTTCCTGAGATTACACGATCTAATTCCGACTTTAGGGCGCCTGATGCTCCCCTCAGTCGCTGCCTTTTCCTGACTCTGAATCACTAGTAACAACTTCTTCCAGGGCTGCTATTTGCGTTCAACAATCTTTAGCAATATGCCCCTTTTTCTGGCAGCAATAACAGGTGGTTTTGCTTGTGACCGCTGCTACTTCCACCCTAGCCTGGCAAATATCTGGTTTGATGAAGCTAAAGGGGATTTCTGACATTGTTCCATCAGCCCATTTGACCTTGGGGGTAAGGAAACCGCGTTTGTTCTTGCTAATTGACTCGATCATGCCCTTCTTGCTGCCCTGGGGAGTAACTGTGTAGATCGCTTCTCCTTTCTGGTATCTATGCGCTGTTGCGCTTGTGGTTACCCGCTTCTGGGTGCCGCTTGAAGTTGCCCTCTCCGGGATGTTGGTTCCCTTTTTCTCCATGTTCCTTGCAATGAGCGCGGCATCAATTTCCTGGGTCCTAGTAAACAGGTCCTGTAGTGTTGCATTGTGGCGATTATAGGCCTGGGAGGTTAGCATATCCTTGATGTTGTCCTTGAGGCCCGCATAGAAGTTGTCTTTCAGGGTCTGCTCATTGTAGTCTAGCAGTGCCAACAGAATCCTAAATTGGGTGAGGTATTCAACCACTGTTTTGGTCTGGGAAAGTGCCTTGTACTTCTGTCTGTAGACCTCTACTTGCTCTATTTCACCAAAGGCTAATTCCCACTCCTGCTGAAAGACATCTAGACTCGTAAAAATGGCTTGGGGTACACCTGCATTGTGTAGGTCTTGGTGTTATGGATACTGACTTCCATTGGTATCTATACTTAGTCTAAACTCACTATATCCAAGGATCGGAAAATGTACAAAATATGTCTCGTTTTGTATCGCCTGTAACGAATGTGTTTCGACTTGCATTGTATATACAAGAGTGCGAATCGATACTTCTGATGTTTCTCTATCAGTCGTGACCTTCAGCAACTTGAACGACTTGGAACTCATTAAGTTACAAATTGTTTAAATTTAATCAATTTGTACCTTCGTAAAATACAAGTATTTCTGGTATATCGTCCGACTTGCCGAACCGATAGACTTGATTTCCTTTGCGCTCACTAACGCACAGCCTCGCACATGTATCGGCGGAGTTTCATGTATTTCCGTACAGCGGCTTCAGAGATATTCTCTTATCAGTGTTCAAATATTGATAGCCACATGATCCATACTTTGAACACAGCATATCTCCACAACTACTGCATGCATCCCTCACAAGGAAGCAACAATGGCAGAAGGGGTTGCAGATCTCTTTTGGTCAAATGTTTGGAAGCTTCATGGTTTACCCAAGCAAACCATCTCTGACAGAGGGGCAACCTTCAACAGTCACTTCCTACACTCCCTCTATGAAAAACCTGGAATCAACCCTTCATTCAGTACAGCATTCCACCCTCAGACTGATGGGCAGTCAGAACAAGTTAACCAGTGGCTTGAAGTGTTTCTTAGGGTTTTCATCAACTACAGACAAGATAACTGGGCACAATGGCTATATATTGCGGAATTTTGCTACAACAATCATGTCAACAGAACCACAGGCATGACTCTCTTCAAAATTAACTATGGATTCCACCCTGGATGGAATATAGTGGAAGTTGATGTTCAGAACCCTTTGGCTAGAACCCTACAAGAACAAATGGAAGAAGCAAGGAAAGAAGCAACAGCAGCAATGCGATTCCATGAAGATCAGGCCAAGGAACCCAGAGAACAATATGAGCCAGGTGACCTTGTTTGGGTGCTAAGCACAAATTTCAAAACAAAGCAACCAATGAAGAAACTGGACAACAAGAAATTAGGTTGTTTCAAGATTGCAAGGGCAATCTCTTCTCATGCATATGAGATTGAACTTCCCAAATCCATCAAGAAGCATAACATCTTCCATATTGATCAACTATGGAAATACAAGGAGGACAAGGCATTCAACAGGAACCAAATGCAACCACCTCCCATAGAAACAGAGGAAGACAAAGAAGTTTATGAAGTCAAGAAGATTTTGGATTGGAAGGAGATGAAGGAAGGACTCAAATATGTAATCTGATGGAAGGGATATCCACCAAGCAAAGATACCAAAGAAAGATCAGAAAAGCTTGCAGAACTACTACCCATCATGAGAAAGTTCCCCAAAGAAAACCCTTTGGCACCTGTACCCCCAAATTTCAAACAGCAGCCACTCAAAAGGACCAAGGGGAGAGCAACAAACTTCAACTCAAACAGCTCTCACCAGCCTTACATCACTCTAAAACCACTCTCAGACCAATCCACCACTCCCAACAATCCTTCCAAACATGCCTGCTGCTCATTGCTCAGTCACCATCAGTAACCTGCCATGGGCCACAGGTGCAGCCCACAAAATTGCAAAGTGTCTTGGCTCAGGCGTGGTCTTATACCACATTCCTCAACTGATGCGGCCTGTTGGACAGTGCCAATACTACCCAGGGAGCAACATGCTCCATCTGGCGGTGGCAGGGGCATTTGAGTGGGTTGGACACAAGCCACCCACAAAACGTCAACTCAGGGGGCGGCCAAGCATCCTGATAGCCAGGGGGTGTGCAACGTTTTCAGCCCAGGAGGTGATTTTGGGGAGCGTCAATAACAGGACAAGCAAGGAATGGAGGGACCATCACATCAACAACCCCCTTGTGTGGCAGTCCAAGTGGATCTGAGAGGAGAATGAAGGAAGGGCGCGTTTGCACAACAAGTGGGAATGGGATGCAGTGTGGGATCAAGACCTAAAGGATTGGATGGAGGACAGGGGCCAAAGGGCCAAAGAGATTGAGTACCAGCTGAGGTGGTGGGACAACAGTCCCAACCTGTACCAATGGGAGGAAAGGAAGGGGTTGCCAACAGAATGGCTAGCAGACAAAGAGAGGGTTTGGGTCAAGGACCAACCCACATGGGAAGGAGGGTGCAAGGAGGCGCCATGGAATTGAAGGAGGAAGTGGGGGACTCAGCAGAGAACCCCATAATTCTGGAAGAAGAGGAGTCCATTTGGTCCCAAGGGGACAGGGAAGCCTTTGAAAAAATGGTGGGCAACTGTAAACTGCAGTAGTCACCATTCAGGACCCCTAAATGGGCTCCTAAGGGGGGGTAATGTCATGACCCAATGCCCCTCCAATGGACTTTGTCTTCTGAGTACTTGTCTTGTGTCTCCTTTGTTCTATTTCCTTTGTGCTTACACAGCCTTAAGCTGCTTCTTTTCTCTTTTGTCTTGCAAGTTCCATTCTTGGCATGTCATGTTCCTTTATAGTACATGACTCATAGAGTTTCTGATTGGATAGTTTGTATGATTTGTTTCTTGGCATGAGTATGACTCATGTCTTTTTCTGAATATGTAATGAGGCAACAACAAGCATGGTATCTCCATCTTGTTTTGCCTTGTCATTTCCCTGACAAACAGTCCTTCACTGGGTTTCCCTCAGGATTACCTTGGATCCTCAGGTCTTAGTGCTGTTCACAGTCTACAATTCACCATTCTTTGGGTTCTAAGTCTCACTAAGTCTTGACTTGAGCACATACAGTTACAGTCGGCAACCATCATAGCATTGGGTTGCAACACACAAGAACATGGAATACTTCATGACATCAAAAGCCTGGATTAAACAATAGAACCACTGGGCAGTGTTCCTCTCAGAATTCAATTTCCAGATCCAATACAGAGCAGGTGGTGGAAACAGAAAAGCAGATGCACTGAGTTAACCTAACCATGACCTAGACAGGGGGTGATCCCTCAAAAACCCTTACTTCCACCACAAGTTTTCATCAATTCAGCAGAAGGAGAACCCTCAGGGAGGCATTGTCAACTCACATTCATGAGGAAATCAAAAACCAAACCCTGAAGGACAACTACACCCAATCCATTTGTGCTTTCCTCAGCAATCACCTGGACAAAGCCCCTGCAAAAGTCCAGACAGAGTTCAAAGACTGGAAGATCAGAAATGATATGTTGTACAAGAAAGGCTGAATCTATATTCTCAACAACAATGAAGCAAAAAGACTGATCCTGGAACTCCATCACAACAACAAAGCAGTAGGGCACATGGGACTAGCCAAGACCTTGGAATTGATCAAGAGGGAATATCAGTGGCCTTCCGTGAAAGCATCCATCAACAAATATGTGGCATCCTGCAATTTGTGCCAACAAGGTAAACCCATCAACCAACAACTGATGGGAGAACTACAGCCGCTGGAACTTCCATCAAAATGGTGGCAACACATTTCCATTGATATCATTGTTAAACCACCCACATCAAAGGGGTTGGACACCATATTGGTCATTGTTGACACCCTCACAAAAATGGCACTCTCCATCCCCTGCTTGGAAAAAACCACATCACCAAAGTTAGCAGAACTATTTTTGGAACACTGTTGGAAGCTGCACAGTACCCCAGAAACGGTTGTGCCAGATCAAGGCCCTACCTTTGCATCCAAATTCATGAAGGAACTCTACCAGGCCTGCTAAATAAGACCAAGACTCTCCACAGCCTACAACCCTTAACCAGATGGTCAGACCAAACACATCAACCAAATAGTGGAATCCTTTGTCTGCACCTATTGATCCTTCAAACAGCATGATTGGGCGTGACTCCTTCCCTTTGCCAAATTTGCATAACATAATTCCTTGCACTCAAGTAATGGCATGACACATTTCTTTGATAATACTGCATGCCACCCTTCAATTGAAGGGACACCTCTAGAAGACAGATCTGAACCTGAAGCTGCTGCCCATGCACAACAAATTCAGGAAAACCTAGAAGAAGCCAAGGCCAGTCTAACCCTGAGTAAGGAACAAGACAAGGAATATGTGTATCAGAAAAGGCAGGAAGATCCCATCTAAATTGGTCACAAGGTTTGGCTCAGCCACAATTATATTGCAACATATTGACCATCCTTGAAATTCTTGCAAAAATTTCTGGGCCCCTTCACTGTACTGGAAGCAATAGGAAGAGATGCATACAAGCTTGAACTACCCCCTTCCATGACTATACATCCTGTAATCAATGTCTCCTGTTTGGCCAAGTACCAGGAAGATGAAATAGGAGGCTGGCAGATGGAACCACCTCCCCCCATTGAAACCCCAGAAGGTGAACAAGAGTACAAAGTAGAACAGCTCCAGAGCTCCAAGATCAAAAAAGGGACCCTGAAGTACTTTGTCAAATGGAAAGGATACACATTGGAACATGATTCCTGGGCACCAGTAGAAAACTTTGGCAATGCCACAGAATTGATTGCCAACTTCCACAGAGAATATCCAGATGCCATCAAGGAAGTCCCCAAGGTTACCAGGAACCATTGCCATGAGGAAACAAGGGAGGACTCAGCTGCCAAAGAGAAGGAAGAACAGCCCATTTGGTGTTCAAAGTGTATGTAGGGGGCTGCTGGAATCCAAGTCCCCCTCAAAATATCTCTACTCCCACCACCAAAACCAAACTTACCCCTTCACCTCTTACTGCACTATGTCCACCTTTGCAAACACCACTGTCCACATCTACAATGACGCCTTCACCTGCTCCCTCTCTTTCAAGAGGTCTCTGGTATGTGTCAACCTGGAAGAAGGACTATACTACCACAAGGGCCTGTCCCAATCCTTCTGCTTCATCATCTCCCAGTGCTTCCACCAGTCCTGGCCGTGTTGCTCCTTCTGTGGCATACCCCTCATCCACTGGAGCAACTGGATTGCACACAACATGGCCAACATCCACAACCACCTGGAAATTGTCAATGCTTACTGCAAGGCTGCAGCTTGGGCGGGAATTGAGTACATTGACCCAGCAGTGGAACCTGACCAACAGCCAGCATTCATTGACCTAACAGACTTTGAGGAGGACTATATGGTATGAAAAGGTACAGGGTTGGAGGAGGACCCCTTTGTGTCGAAAAATGAGGAGGAGTTTGTGTTGGTTGAGAGGGCCTAGGAGGAGGGGTAGTTTCACAACCTCTTCTGTTTCCCCTCTGTTTGCCTTGTGTTTGGTTTTGTTGTGGTTGCCTTGTCCTGAAGTACGCCTCTTATGTAAGCCATGACTGTGGGACATGCCTGCCTGGCCTGTTCCCTTCTCTCCTTGGTGTCCATGGACTTAACCTGTCTCCTTTGTTCTTTCCTTGCTTCTCTTGGACTCTTGCTTTCTCTCCTTTTGTCAGGACTTTCTGTTGTACATAGCCACAGTAGATAGTAGATATACCAGCAATGCAAGTCTTGTCTCCACAAGACTTGTTCTCTTTGGTTTTCCCCATTCTACTTGAGTGTCTGCTTAGCTTAGCCCTAAGAGCCACTCATTGACATTCATTGTCCAGACAGGCAGATCACACAGCAGAAGAGCCTCTTCCTCAATTGATGATCAGGGAGGATCAAATTTCTGGCTCCTCTGCTATAATCAGTGCTTCCTTCCTTGAGAAACTCAAAGAGGCGCTTCTTGCTGACCCTAGCCTTGACACTGTGATGTCTGCTGCCTTGGAACCTGCCAAAATGCAGCATTCCATTGCTCAGAAGTTCAAAGATTACACTCTAAGCGAAGGAGTTTTGTTTTACCAAGGCAGAATTGTTGTTCCAGATGAATCTGAGCTCAAACAGGAGTTGTTATCTCATTTCCATGACACTCCAGCCACCAGTCACCAGGGACAGGCGAGAACTCTAGAGCTGATATCTAGGCACTACTACTGGCCTGCTATGAAGTTTGAAGTCAATCATTACATGGATTCCTGGGAAATCTGCCAAAGGAGTAAGGGCACACAAAAGCATGCTTTTATTCAGTCATTGCCCATTCCTGCTGGCCCTTGGGAGGACATTTGCTACAATTTCTTTGTCAAACTTCCCAAGAGCAAGGGCTTTGACAGCATCTTTGTTGTTGTTGGTTGCTTCTCCAAAATGGCACATTTCATCCCCTGCAAGGAGTCATCAACAGCTGAAAATGTTGCAGATCTCTTCCTCAAGAATGTTTGGTGTCTCCATGGCACTTCTAAGCAAACTGCTTCAGACAGAGGCTCAACTTTCAACAGCAAATTCCTTAAGGCACTGTACAAGGCACTGCAAATTGACCCTGCATTTTTCACAGCTTATCATCCACAAACTGATGGCCAAACTGAGCAACTGAATCAATGGCTAGAGGCTTATTTGCGGGCTTGATAAGACTTTTGAACTTGCTTCTGAGCTGGTACACTTGGATGGCAAATTGCGTGACTTCTAGACCAACTTCCCTGACACCCCTTGGCCAGATACTCCTGTTCCACGTGTTCTGCCGAGCTTAAAGGACAGCCAGCAATCGCAAGTGCAACAGCTCCAAATCTTGTCTTTTTGTGTCTCTTGCCTCACTGAGGCGTTCCAAGCTGCTACATCACCTTCTCTCCACGCCTCACCATGCCCATTCATAGCCCCTTCAACAACACTCCCTACAACAGCTGGGGCAGGCTAGACACCTACCTGCACTACATGCCAGAGGGCTTCAAGAGCAAGCCGGATTCAAGTGTCCCCTAGCTTTGCTTTCTGCTCATTGCTGCTGCTACCAAGCATGCCTGCTTGTGCAAGGGCCCAAAGCTCTTCTGCCTTGGGTGCTATGGCTATTTGTACTACCTCAGCAGCAACAATCCCACTTCCCTGCGCAGTGGTCCCTTCTATTGCTGGGACCATTATATTACAATCAATTTCCACAAGTTCCACAAGGTCATTGCTTGGCGTTGCTACAAAAACTGCCCCCTGGAGATTGAAGTATCCTTATCCCAGTACAGGGGCCTCTTCTACATCAGAAACAACAACAAATTGCACGTTTCTTTTGAACATCTTGAGCTCAGAGAAGACCCAGCACCCAATCCACCCTTGCTCCAATACCCAGAGCCCAAACTGCTGCCAGAAGAGCCTGTGGCAAGTTGTGGATGGTTTCCAGAGCCTCCAGTTGCTTCTGATTGGGTCAGCATTGCCAGTAGTTTGGGGCACGCAGAAATGGTCCAACAACTCCACCAATGGCCCATTGTGGGGGGGGGGGGGGGGGCTATGTGATGCGCCTTGCTCCTGACGATGGTCTGAGTGCTGCGCCTTTATCGCTTGTTGGCTGCCTTTGATGTTGTGCTTGTTGTTTTCCCCCTGTTGTGTGCTTGTTGGCTGCCAGGTAGTTTGGTTTGTTGTTTACTCCTTTGTTGTTGCTTCTCTTGCTTAGCCCTTTGTACACTTGAATTGTCAGCATGCATTCTCTGGTCTGCAATTTCTCTGGAGCGCTGCGCAATGATCCCCATGTGCTAGGTGCTCTTATTGTTCTGATGTTCCTTTTGTGCTCCTTTTGGACTGTTGTGCTCTCCCCATGTAGATAGCACTTCCTTTCTTCTGCTTGCTGTAAAGGAAGCAAGGGAAATTGTCTTAGAATCCCCAGAATGGTTTACCTTGTTGTTTATCCACTCTACTTTGCCCTGAGGAGGTGATCCAGTGTCTCCTGGATTCTCAGTGAATTTCAGGCCCAAGAGCCGCTCATTAGTCCCCAACAACTCCTCTCAGAGCAGGTTGTGACATCATCAACTTTGTTTTAATTGTTGCTCATTTGCTCTGACTTCACTCGTCTAGTTGTTTGCACTAGTGGCTGAGCAGCATGTAGACTGTGTTCTCTGCCTTTCCCATGTTGCTGTGTTTAGATTTCCATGTGCTACAAACCCTTCTTATTCTGATGTTCTGATCCTACTCCATTCATGCTTGCTGTGCTTTCCTCATGTTGATAGTGCTTCCTTTGCTTGCTTGCTACAAAGATGCAAGGTAAATTGTGTTGGAATCCCAAGAACAATTTAAGTCTCAAACATTCCTTCTTGACAGGTTGTGACAGTTGTCCCATATCCTTTGGAGCCTCTCAGTGATTTGCAGGCTTAAGAGCTGCTCATTTGTCTCAACATCTTGTTCCTGACTAGGTTGTGACAGCTGGGGCACTTACTTGTGACTGTGTTTGAATGTAAATCCTCAGACCTCTTTCACAAATCTGAGGTATGCATTTTCAGACAGATCTTCTTTTTCTTTCTCTCACCTTTTATACAGTTGCTCTTTCGGTAGGTACTTTGTTATAGATCTCTTTCACAAGTCTGAGTCGTTCTTTACATCACTTTGAACAACAACTTGCCCAACAATACAATCAATGGTGAGTATGTTGATAATAGTTGGCAACTTTGCCATTTACTCATATTCCACAACCTCATTTGCAGCATCCCCATGCCCTGTAATTTTGTAAACAAGTACTCTTGCAAAGAAAGAATGCTGATCTAGGTAAAGGTCTCCAAACCCATGTACCCTCAAAGATAATGTCAAGAAGCTGGCCATAGTTGATAGGAAAATCTTCCTGGTTGTGTCTTGAGCCATATCTGTTAGGGAGCATGGCATACTCAAGCTTTGTATAAGAAACATGCATCAATTTCTTCTAAGCAATGCATGTATAAACTCACACACACACACAACTTATCCTGTGCTTCTCTATTCACTCCTGAAGCTCAAATGGAATGCCACTGTTTCATGACGAACACAGCCATATTGCACCACCAAATCAATGTTGGTTATGTTTGTGGCCAGGCAACAGTCAAATTCTGGTCTGTGAGGACAACTTGAAACTACAAAACCACTTAGTTGAGCAGTGTGACATCAATGGTGAAGTGTATTGTCATATAGTGGTGTGAGACAGATGTAGGGTCTAGTTTCAATAGCATTGAAAGTAGCTCTGAAAGCACACGTTGAACATGTGATGTGGCTCACATTTGTTGTATAACACATTCTACTTGTTTATTCTCACCCCAAACTCGGTTATAATATGCAAGGGTGCTGAGTAGCATTGAAGGGTCAGGCTCTGAGGAATGGAGGATATCATAAGGAGAAGGACTTGGAGCAGAAGGTCAATGTGCAGGAAGGGATTGAGCCAATTAGAGACAGCCTACGGCAAACTCCTGCAAAAGCTTGCCAGCAATTTTCCTGCTTTGCCCACACAGGACCAGCTTGATGGATGAAGTATGGGTTGTGGAGCTGTACATGGATAGTGAGGGGACAGGCAGATAAACATGAGACTTTGCATCAGTTGTGGTGTCTTAGATGGTCATGTCATCAATGCCATGCTGACTTCACTGAATTAAGTCACTCACACCTCTCAATTAGCAACCCAATAGATGATTAATGTCTCCAAGCAATCAACTCTGTATCTGTGATCTTACATTGAAGGCAGAGGCCAAAGAGCCCCTGCAGATCCATGATATGGTTGTAGTATTTCAGTGAGAGTGGTTTGCAGCACAAAATTGGGGCAATATATTGAATCTAGAAACCATCAGCCTCAAACTTATAGAGCTTTCCATCTGGTGCAATGTTGGGAAGTGTACCAACAGAGACCCAGTGGGTGGTCTTTGTGGCTATTGATGTCTCCTCCCCACTTGTGTTCCATTGAGCAGCAGTAAGCTAATACTGGCTGGCACATTTATTGAGTTACTTGGAGTTACCTGCACGCTGTGTGAGGAACTTTGACAAGTTTTTCAAACATCAGGTGGATGAAAGTGTATGGGAAGGAGGCAACAATCTTGATGGATCATAGAATGAATACTATACAATGGCAGTTCATACCATGTTGATGGGCAAGTCTTTCTTGAGAAGCTTTTGCTAACGCAGCTTTGATTTCTGCCACTTGCAGCAAATAAGTGTTTGGTTGCTGCATTGGTAATTTGTGTGTGTCTCAATACTCTTTTGGCTTGGCTGTGTCAGTGGGACATAGTAAGCAACAGGCATCAGTCAGTCAACCAATGCACAAGTGGAGTTTCAACATGGGCACATGGCATTATGCCCTTTGACATCCAACAGCTTGGTGAGTGCCAGTGGGTATATCCCCAAATGCCAAGATGCATAATGCTTGTAAAGCGAATTGTTGAGGATGTAGGGCAGCTGAATGATTGCAAGTTTCAACACCAGTTTCCAGCTAAAGCAACTCTTCAAGTAACGGGCTGAGAAATGAATTAAGATCCTTGAACTGACATGGGCCTGGCATAGCACCAACGCCAATGCCATGATTGAAGTAGGTGCACAAAGTGAATCCATTGAGTGATGTCCAAGGACAATTTCAATTGCTACATCAAAAACATGCAAAGGAATACCTGGCCAAATGGTCTTTCAACAAGTGCCTGGAAGTGAGCACAATCAAAGACTTCCTGAAGGTGATGTGTCAAGAAAGTCACTTGCCATGTGCTGCATATTGAAGCAATTTGATAATGGCTAGGTTTAGGAAGATCGCCTGCAGCTGTATAACAAGGAGAAAACAATGTATGACCTTTGCAGTTGGCCATTGGGCTTGAACCAAGCCTCCTTGCATAATGAACAGGCTGAAAGCTGGCAATATCTCCCTAATAAGGCGCAGTGGGAGTTGATGCAGTAATCATACGTAGTGATCTCAAGAATGGATAGACTGCCCACTCTCTCCAGTCATCAAACTTGTGTGGAAGGCCATCTCTTGGGTCAATGCATGGTTGATTTGTTTCAGCTTTCCTGTGAGAAATAGGCTCAGGTTTGCCAACAGAGTCTTGACAGTTCTTGGGTCATTTGTGGATGAAACAGTGGTTATGTATGAGAGATAAGGCACAAAGTATTAGCTGAGTTTCATGAAAAGGTTTGCACTAACTTAAGCCTTTGAGACTTGCTATTGCACCAAAGGATCTCCAACCTGTTCATCTCCATCTCCCCAAATCGAAGTGCAGCCTTGCCATTGCCACCTAAATCATCCATGCAGGCAGGATCACCAGGGTCATTGACCTTGTTTTTGTTGTCTGAGCAGGGTAGTTCCTCTGCTGGCGCAGGACAATCTTCATTCATGACAGTAGAGTTACAAACAAATATTGGTCAAGGACACAACTTTGGTACAGCTGCAATGGAAGGCTTGGACCACTACTCACCTTCTTCCACACTTCCACTTGGAGGGTATCACAAGCCTTGCTCCTGACAATGGTCTGTGTGCTGTGCCTTCATCACTTGTTGGCTGCCTTTGTTGCTGTGTTGGTTGTTTTCCCCCTGTTGTGTTCTTGTTGGCTGCCATGTAGTTTGGTTTGTTGTTTACTCCCTTGTTGTTGCTTCTCTCACTTAGCCCTCTGTACATGTGGATCATCGGCATGTATTCCCTGGTCAGGTATTTTTCCGGAGCGCTGCGCGCTGATCCCCATGTGCTATGTGCTCTTCTTGTTATGATGTTCCTTTTATGCTCCTTTTGGACTGTTGCACTTTCCTCGTGTAGACAGCGCTTCCTTTCTTCTGTTTGCTATAAAGAAGCCAGGGAAATTGTCTTGGAATCCCAAGAACAATTTACCTTGTTGTTTACCCACTCTACTTTGCCCTAAGGAGGTTATCCAACGTCTTTTGGAGCCTCTCAGAGATTTCAAGGCCTAAGAGCCGCTCATTAAGCCTCAAACAACCCCTCTCTGAGCAGGTTGTGAGAGTGGGGAGGATAATCTTCATTGACACCAGCAGACCCAAAGTACTTGGAGCCACTGCCCAAACCACTGCACAGTGACAGGATAATGGCTGGAAGGAGGGTGTGGAGTGGATTTGGCTATTAAAGTCATCAGTAGCAGCTCATCTTGGGAAATGTGTGTTGTTAGATCTACTCCAAGGTCAGCCTTCCAGACATTTGCCAGGCTTTTCCAAATGGTTACTCTCACTCTTCTTCTCTTTCCTCAGCATATACAAGCATTGTCACAACCTGGTCAGAGAAGGGTTGTTTGAGACTAGTGAGCAGCTCTTAGGCCTAAGAATCACCGAGAGGCTTCAAAAGATGTTGAATAACCCCCTTAGGGCAAATTAGGGTGGGTAAACAACAAGGTATGCTGTTGTTGAGGCTCTAAGACAATTTCCCTTGCATCTTTAAAAGCAAGCAAAGGTACGAATCATTATCTACATGGGAAAGCACCACAAGCACTAAAGGAGGAAGATGAGAACATCAACAAGGAAAATGCATGTAGCACATGGAGATCTCAGTGCAGCAACGCAGCAGAAACAGAGGCGGGAGTGCACATGCCGTCCGACAATGTGTCCAAACAACTAAAAGAGGGAGGCCACACAAAGGGGCAACACTCAAAGCAATGTAGGTGGCAGAGGAGAAGAGCAACACAGAGAGAAAGCATCACACAAACCACAAAGTGTGAGTGCACAGCACTGAAACACAAGACATAGTCCATTGTCTAGAGCATGGCTTGTGACAATTTTGGAATGACCAGCAGGGAAAGAACACTGGTTGGCAAGGCAATAGGCTTTGTCTTCCAGCATGAGGGAACTCAATCCTGGCTCTCTGTTGCCCACATGTTTCTTTGCATCTGGAATACTGACTTGAGGGTGGAAGCACCAGAGGTCCGAGTTAATAATTAGATCAAAGCGGATAAAGTGCAGATGAAGAATGCCCTAGAGTCTCTTCCAGCATCTCCATGGCCACATGCTTCTCATCCTTGGCTGGACAGCATCTAGCAGCAGAGAATTGCATCTAATGGAGTTCTGGAGGGTCGCCAGGATCTGGGGCCTCCCCATGGCAGCCAAATAAGCTTAATAATCTCTTGGCATCTCCCCTGGCCTTATCATCTCCCCTTCCTGTTCTGGTGCGACTGGCAGAGGGGGCTGGGTTGCTATTTGTGCTCCCAATGCCAAAAGTGGAAAAGTAGGGCACTGCTGTGGCTTGCAGAGGTGCAGGTAACTCATGCTTAATGTATGGCATTGAGGGACACTGCATAAGGGATATTTTTGCTGGAAAAGTGTGAGAGCTTGATCAGTGTGATGAGTGGAGCTCACAACTGCCTGAGCAGGCTCAGTGGTGCCCAGCAGGCTCAGTGGTGCCCAACACTGAGATGTTGGAGAGCCCTCCTGTCCT
This sequence comes from Ceratobasidium sp. AG-K, assembly GCA_037039685.1. Taxonomy (NCBI): domain Eukaryota; kingdom Fungi; phylum Basidiomycota; class Agaricomycetes; order Cantharellales; family Ceratobasidiaceae; genus Ceratobasidium; species Ceratobasidium sp. AG-K. The sequence continues at coordinate 876,923 of JAWNGF010000013.1, read as the reverse complement.
TGACAGCGTTGCCGCCTTCAGCACTTCTGGATTGATCACCTGGCTGGCAGTGCTGTCCGCTGTTTGTTCTAGGTGCAATATCCAGATGTATTTCAGCTGCAGTATGTATTTCATGAGTACAAGGGTGCAGTTTTGAACGTTTGAGATATTCCAGTAGGTTCTGTGATGAAAGATTGCAGATTGCACTAGCAAGGCATCCGGGCTACCTCCAAATGTTTCCAAATGCAGAGGCATTCCTGCTGAGGCAGTGACCCTGTCCTGGAATTGTAGCGCTGATGCCTGGTGCTTGTGAGGTTTCACTTGAGCATGAGGTAGAGAATAATCATGCTATGGCTGATTTGGTCTTTGTAGGACACCTGAGGATGATCACTTGATTGCAGAAGGTGGGGTGAAGGCTTGTACATACTACGCCACTGAGCAGGGGGCAAAGTGCATATTGTTAACCTGGACAATCTGAAACTGATGAGAGCAATCGGGAGCCCGTTTGGGGAGATATGGGTGAATTTAGCTGGGAAAGAACAATTCACCATGTCATGACCCAGTGCAAAAGGGTTGTAGGGACTGATGAGCAACTCTAAGGCCATAGTGTCATGAGCCATGCTCCTGGCAACAATATAGTGTTGTGTGTCTCAGTGCTCTGTTCCTCTCTCTCTTGCACTTAACCTTTGCCATGTTATTTGATTTGATTCTTACTCCTTGGTTATTCCTTCCATTGCCTAGTCCTTGGGACAGATGGCTGATTGGCATGTAGGCTCTGTCTTCTAATGCTCGCATCTTGCTGCGCTCAGATCTCCATGTGCAACAGGCACTTCTTCTCCTGACGTTCTTATCCTGCTCAATTTAGGCTTGCTGCACTTTCCCCATGTAGATAGTGCTTCTTTAGTTTGCTTGCCACAAAAAGGTGCAGGTGAAGTGGTCTTGGAACCCCAAGAGCGATTTATCTTGTCCTTTGCCAACTCTATTTTACCCTGAGGAGGTTATCCAACATGTTTTGGAGCCTCTCAGTGATCCTAAGGCCTAAGAGCTGCTCAGTCAGTCTCAAACAGCCATTCTGGAAAGGGTTGTGACACTTAGATTTCACTGAGAGGCTCCAAAGACATTTTATGACCTGTTAGGGTGTAGTGGGATGTAAGCAACACAGCTAATCTTTTGCACTGCTCTAAGATCACTTCCCTTTGGTCTAGCATAGCAAGAAGTAGTACAGGACAACAATCTACCCAGGAGGAAGAACAAGTGTCAAGGAGCAAGTTGAGAAATCAGATGAGGAAGTCCATGGAACTCATGTAGGCAGCACACAGCCATCCAAATTAATCTGTAAGCAGAGCTTTCATGCCGCTCAATGAAGTCCATCAATGACAACGGGAGGGAAGCAGCAACAAAGGTGCAGTTATAAAAGCAAAGATAGTGGCACAAGAAGAGCGGAAATAACGACTGCAGTAAGATGGAGCAAAGCTCAACAGAGGCCTAAGCAATGCAGTCCAACAGGGTGCAAGCATGAAGGTCTATTGTCAAGAGTTTGGCTTGTGACATAACCAATTTGCTTATGGTGGAGGTGGAGCAAGCAATTCAGTGGTCAATTGACAGTCACTTTGACCAGCTTTGATTGAACTGATTGAATTACGTGGATATCAGTCTTTTTTGTTTGCACCTGGGACAGGTTCCCAATGGCTGGAATTTGACTTTATGTTCTTCCAGGATATTTGAACACAGACATGCAAGTTGGTGATAATGTAAGTCATGAGAATTGCCACCCCATCACAAGAGCACTGGCTGCAAGGCATATTGCATACAGCTGTAACTGAGAATATTGTGGCTCTTCATGGTCCTAAGCAGTTCAAGTGTCACACCCAGTAGGCACCTCTGGGTCAGATAAAGTGTATGAACAACACAGGTCATTGTGCTAGGGCTCCACAAGGTTTCCACTACAGCTTCAATCATGGACACTGATATACCTACCAGGGGCAATTGTAACAAGGCACCAGGGGCTAGCTCTACAGCAACATCAGCAGATGACGAGCTTGTGCTATGTCAGGGTCAAAGTGTATTTGTCTGGAACACTGGAGGGGATTACATGTAAACAAACATGTAGACGAAGGACTGAACACTGGAAGCAACAAGAAAGGAGCAGCAACCACAACAGACAGTCTGGTCCAGGAGGTGTGTCACAACCCCTTCAAGAAAGGGCTGTTTGAGACTTGAATGAGCAGCTCTTGTGCCTGAGGATCACTGAGAGGCTCCCAAAAATGCTGGATAACCTCCTCAGGCCAATGTAGAGTGGGTGAACAACAAGGTAAATTGTTTCTCTGGTTCCAAGACAATTTCCCTTGCATCTTTTATAGCAAGCAAAACAAGGATCATTATCTACATGGGGAAAGCATGACAGGCATCAAAGGTGGAAGATCAGAAGATCAGAAGAAGAAGTGCATGTACCACATGGAGACCTTAGCGCAGCAACATGAGAAAATCAGAGAACAGAGCCTACATGCCACTCAACCACCTGTGCAAACACGCAAGCACGGGAAGTCACCACAAAGAGGCAACAACCAAAACAAACTACATGGCAGAGGAGAAGTGCAACCAAGAGGGTGAACAGCACACAAAGCACTGAATCACAGGACATAGTCCATTCTCAGGGGCATGGCTTGTGACAAAATGTGAATACCCAGGGAAACAGCCATGGAGCTGACAAAGTTGGACAGCTCAACATTGGAACTAGTGAGACTGTCAATTGTCAGAAGCCAGGCCCATGTCATCCAATCAATAAGCAGCCTATGCATGCTATGAAGGAGAATGGAAAGTATCACTTGTTGTCACACTTCTAGCTGGGCTGTTGGAATTACATCTGTGTGCCTTGCAAGTACACTTCATTGTGAGCTGTCAATTCTGGCAAGGTAACTCTGTACTCTACTACTCTGTGACATCCCCCAGTTCATTTGAGTGTGGCCTGGACCTCCTTGACCACAGCCATCATTCTGCAGCTCTGTCGTTGGCCATAGGCACTCCAGTAGACCCAGGCTAGGTTAGCTGGCAGCTAATCGACTGACTACCTTTGTCAAAGACAAAGCAATGGAGGCAGCACCAAGCATGTTGCACACAAAACAAACAATGTGGCTAAGAAGTAACATAAAATAGAGAACAGCACACACATAATAGGTGGTGCCACACACCACAAGAGGTTGCAAGGAGAGCCATTCTCCTGACACCTTGGAGTTGTTATCACAGGATTGAGCAACAGGCAACAAATTTACTCACTCAATGTGCATGTGATTGATGAAGGCATGCAAAATGGCTTCCAACCATTGGTTAACCTGCCCAATCTGGCCATCTGTTTGCATGTTGGAGGTGGAAGTGCAAGATCAAGCAACAGGACATTCTACAACAGCTTCAGCAATTTGTGTAAAAAGCCATGTTCCTGGCTATGGGCTGTGCTTCTTATTCCTCTGTTGAGCTATGCCCTTTGTGATCCTTGTTGCTCTATTCTTTGATTTGTGCTGTTCCTGTGCCACATGGTTTGCTTTGATTGCTTCTCCATTCTTTTTCCTTCTCTTGATTATTCCTTTGTATACGTGTTTGATTACCATGAAGTCTCTACTGCTGCAAGTTGATCTGCATTTACTGCATACTTGTTGCAACCCAACACTCTGATGGTTGCCAACTGTAACTGTATGTGCACAAGTCAAGACTTATAGAGACTTGGCTTGGCACCCAAAGAACTGTTAACTGTAGACTGTGAACGGCACTAGGACCTGAGGATCCAAGGTAATCCTGAGGGAAACCCAGTGAAGGACTGTTTGTCGGGGAAATGACAAGGCAAAACAAGATGGAGATACCATGCTTGTTGTCGCCTCATTATATATTCAGAAAAGGCATGAGTCATACTCATGCCAAGAAACAAGTCATACAAACTCTCCAATCAGAAAGCTCTAATAGTCATGTCCTATAAAGGAACATGACTTGCCAAGAAAGGAAGCTGCTAGACAAAAGAAAAAGGAAGCAGCCTAAGGCTGTGCACAAACAAAGGTAGCAGGCAACAAAGGAAGCACACACAAAGGAGAACGCAAGTAAGGAAGACACAAGGCAAGCAAATTGGAGTCCAAGTCTATTGGAGGGGCCTTGGGTCACGACAATACTCTTCTTCTTGTCTGTTCACAAGTTGCTCCTTTGGGTTTGTTCTGCTTTCCCCATGTAGATGGGTGCCTTTGGTTTGATTTTGCTCAAAATAAGGGAGATTGCCTTGGAACCCCAATAACAACATACCTTGTTGTTCACACACTGTACTACACCTTGAGGAGGTTATCCATTATCTTTTGAAGCCTCTCTGTGCAACCTCAGCCCCCAGATCCTGTCATGAGTTGTGCTGCGGACAAGAGACTCTGTAATCTGTTTACCTGTTATTTTGTGTGGTTTGGTTACCCTTGTTGCTCTATTGCTTGTTTCATGCACTTCTGGTGCCATGTCCTTTGGATAAATTGCTGCTCATCCTCTACCGCGCCCTAAGGATGTCATCGCCCTTGTAGCCACTCAGTGGAATACAAGGCCAAATCAAGCAGGAAAAGAACATCCAAAGTAGAAGTGCATGTAGCACATGGAAATCTCAACACAGCAACATGGGAAAATTGGAAGACAGGGTCTACATGCCCATCAACCATGTGTCTCAAGAACTAAGATATGGATGAAGTAACAAGGAGTAACAATCAAACCAAACTATGTGGCATTAGGATGAACGCAACAGAAGGGGAGACAGGCACACAGCACAGAGACACCCAACGCTGTTGTCAGGGGCATGGCTTGTGACCCCCCCCCCTAAAATGGGCCATTGGCGGAGTCACTGGACCATTGGCACTGGCTCCAGCCCACTTGAAAATCACTGCCCCAATTAGAGGCAACTGCAGCTTCTGGAAACCATCCACAATCAGCAGCAGGCTCCTCTGGAAGTGGTTCAGGCCCAGGTACTGGAGAGGGGGTGGCTTGGGCTCTGAGTCTTCTCTGAGTGTGAGGCAATTGAAAGAAACATGCAAATCCTTGCTTGTTCCAATGGAGAAGCAGTCCATGTGCTTGGATAGGGACACCTCAACCCACAGTGAGTATTTTCATTGCAATGCAAGCAATGACTTTCTGGAACTTGGGGAAATCGCATGCTGTAAAATGATGCCAGCAATAGAAGGGGCTGCCATGGACAGAAGCCGGAATGTTGCTGCTGAGGTAGTCAAGGTAGCCATAGCACATGTAGTGGAGCTGGCTGGGCTCTTGCACAAGCAGGCATATTTGGTAGCAGGTGGAATGAGCACAAAGTGCAGGTAGGGGGTGCCTGAGTCTAATTCACTCTGGAAGCCTTCTGGCATATCATGGAGGTGGGTATCCAAGCTGCCCTGCTGTTGTAAGGAGTGTTGTTGTGGGGGTGATGAATGAGCATAATGAGCAGCACTGTAGGTTTAAGTGAGCATGGAGCATTTGAGTAAGGCAAGGGAGGCAAACGGGTGGGCTTTGGTGGTGTTAGACTTTTTTTGCTTGTTGCCCTGTTAACCTTAGGTACAACAAGAGGGACTGGATCATCTGGCCATGGGGCATCAAGAAAATTAGTGTAGAAGTCCCGCAGTGTGTCCCCTAAGAGCAGAAGGTCAGAAACGGGCTCTAAGGTGTCATCAAGTGGTCCATTGCCTTGCCAACAGACCCTGTACTTCCAGATTCCATTTTCCGGCTGCCAATCAATTAGCTTGTCAACCTCATACACCTCTTACCCATCCTCAGTTATCACAGGAGGTGATTGTTGGAAGGTGCGCTTGAAATCAGTGTCCTGCTGTATTTCAGAGAGCAGAGCAACATGGAAAACATAACAGATCTTCATTGTCTCAGGCTGCTACAAGCAGTAAGTGTGGGTGCCTATGTGTTCCAGAACGGGGAAGGGAGCATATTGCTTGTGATCTGGTTTCTTATTGGGAGGCTGGGCCTTGATGTGCATGTGTAGCAAACAGATTTGATCACCAACTTCAAGTTTCGGCAGAGGGACTCCATGGGCTTTCAGCTTGTAGTGTTTCTGAGTCCATTTCAGCATTGTCTGGACCTACTCAATCACAGCCCGGACTTCTGCAGCCCTATTATCAGCAGCAAGCATTCCAGTGGGTTCCAGGCTGGGTGAGATGGCAAAAGAGCAGCCATAAACCAGCTCAAAGGGAAAGAATCCACTGGCCTCACACTTGGAGTTATTGAGACAGAACTTGGCAAGAAGTAGCAAATCCACCCAGTCTGTCTGCCTGTGATTAATGAAAGCGTGCAAATATGCATCAAGCCATTGGTGTATTTGCACAGTTTGGCCATCTGTTTGTGCACAGTAAGCAGAGGAAAATGCTGAGTCAATGTGCACTGCCTTGTACAGGGCCTTGAGAAATTTAATGTTGATTGTTGAGCCTCTATCTGCAATTGTTTGCTTAGGAGTGCCATGGAGATGCCAAACATTCTTGAGGAAGAGGTCTGCCATGTCTTCTGCTGTTAATGATTCTTTACAGTGGATGTTGATGGCTTGGACAATGTGTAGCTGATGAGAGCAATAGAAAGCCAGTTTGGGGCAATGTGGATTGCTACAGCCCAGTAAGTACATTTTACAATGTCAGACCTGATCAGAGCAGGGTTGTTTGAGACTAATGAGTGGCTCTTATGCCTTGGGATCACTGAGAGTGTCACAAGGCTTGCTCCTGCAATGGTCTGTGTGTTGTGCCTCCATTGCTTGTGTGCCTCCTTTGGTGTTGTGCTTGTAGTTTTCCCCCTGTTGTGTGCTTGTTGGCCGCCACGTAGTTTGATTTGTTGTCTATGCCTTTGTTGTTGCATCTCTTGCTTAGCCCTTTGTTCACATGGATCAGTAGCAGGGATTCTCCCATCTGAGATTTTTCCGGAGCGCTACGCATTGATCCCCATGTGCTTTGCACTCTGCTTGTTTTGATGTTCCAGTCATGCTCCTTTTAGACTGTTGTGCTTTCCCCATGTAAATAGTGCTTCCATTCTTCTGCTTGCTATAAAAGATGCAAGGGAAATCGTCTTGGAACCCCAGGAACAGTTTACCTTGTTGTTTACCCAGTCTAGGTCGCCCTGAGGAGGTTATCCAACATCTTTTGGAGCCTCTCAGTGATTTTCAGGCCTTCAAGCCTGTCATTAGCTTCAAACAACCCTTATCTGACCAGGTTGTGACATTGTAAATCCTTCTTACTTGGCTGTAGCCATCCACATTGCCCCAAACTGGCATTCTATTGCTCTCATCAGCTGTACATCAGTCAAGCCATCAACAGGCACATTCCTAGGCCCATCCTCAGCAGCCAAGCTAGCCCCATTCACAACCCCATCTTTGCCAACCATGTAATCTTCTTCAGGCACCTCCATGGAGTGCAAATCAACAGCAGGACAATCAGTTTCCACCTCAGGAACAAGGGAAAACTATTCAGCAGCAGGCACAAAGCACTCTCTACTCTCTGAAAGTAAATGTACCTCAGGAGGCACAGTTCATGGACAAAGATCAGGGAAAACTAGAGTGCATTTACAGTGCAATGCACCACCAGTCAATCAAAGAATCTATCAAAATCTCCCAAATGATGGAGATTTGCACACAAATGCTCTTGAAATGCATCCAGGAGCTGGAAGACACCCTGAACGCACACATGGAACAGGAGGTCGACCAGGTTGTCAACCAGGCAATCAATACAGAAGCCCCTAAGCCAGCAACGCCCCCCAGGACAGGAGGGATTTCTTGCATCTCCATGGAGGACACCCCCAGGCCATCTCAGGCAGTTGGGAGCTCTGCTCTGCGCCATTACCAAGTCCCCATGCATTTTGGGTCAGCAGATCCCTGAGGAAGTGTCCCCTGTTGCCCTACTATCAAAAGTGAATCCCCTGTGCCTTTGCAAGCATCTGTGTTCCCCTCTTCCTCCACCATTTGCTTTGTGAACACCCAAAGCAACCCTTAACCCCCTGCCATTCATATTGGACATGGAAAGGGAAAGAATAAGGCTCTGGAGGATGACAATCAATCTATCTGCTCTCTTGGCTCCTATGAGGATACCCCAGATTCCAATCCTACTCCAGACCCACATCAGCCACATTTCCCAACCATCAGACACCCCCCAGAAGCCCAGGAGAAGCATGAGGCCATGGAGATTATGGGAGAGGCTCTGGGTTGCTCTTTAACTGCTCCTTTGAGCACTTTGATCCAAGGATTAAGCCAGACCCCAGGTGCTTCTATCTCCAAATCCAAGATCCCCAGCCCTGAGAAGTATGATGGCAAGAAGGGCCCTGGAGCCAAATTGTTTTGCTGGAATGCAAGGCTTACTTCTTGCCAACCAATCTTCCTTTCCCTCTGATTATTCTAAGATCACCTATGTCCTGATGAACCTGAAAGAAGGCCAGCTGTGTAATTGGGGGCAGTTCTACCTCAACAAACTTGTCAATGGAGACGTGGATGCCCTCCTGACTGGCTGGACTGCTTTTGAATCATGATTCATTTCTCAGTGGTCAGATCCTGCAGCAAAACAAGTAGCAGAGTGCATAACTCATGCTTTAACTCAAACCTGCTCAGCCAGCAATTATTCCACCAGCTTCTGCATCATTAAGGGTGATCTGGAGTGGCAGGACAAGGCCCTGATGGCCGCATTCCACTGAGGACTGAAGCAAAAAGTCTGCCAGAAGCTGATTGAGTTCCCACTCACTCAAAACATTACCACCCTGGATCAGCTCATTTCTACTGCTTGTTTGATTGACAACATGCTACTTGAAGCTCACCACGCCTCAGGGACCAGCACAGCCACTTCTAGACCTGCTCATGGAAAGGCTGCAGGCCTGGTCACCTGGGAAATCAAGGACAAGTGTTGCACTGCTGGGCAGTGCATCAGATGTGGCGGAAATCACAAGTTTGAAGGCTGCAAAACTGGATGGTGAGTAGAAACCCCCAAAAAGGAGTTTGGAAAAGCTGAAACCATTGAGGAAGTTGCGGACACCTCTCAGCAGATGGGAAAAGACTAGGGTGCCGCAGTTGTACTGTGTCTACATGCACCAATAATCCTCTTTTGTCTTTAGAACCTTTGCACTATGCTGCACTTCACCAAAATATGGCCCCCATTCTACCTATTAACATTGAGGGAATCACAGACTCTTATTCTGCTTTGCTTGACTCTGGTTCATCTCCAACTTCATCAACCCCCAATTTGCTTGTTACCACTCCCTGAGTCTCACTGAGTTGACAGCAGCACACCAAGTTGTTGGGATCAATGGCAAAGAAGTCAGGGACTCCATCAGATTCAAATGCTGCTTCAAATTCACTGCCCTTTCACATTCTTCCACTCAAACCTTCTACTGCTTGCTGCTTGGAGACAGAGACATGATTCTAGCCATGCCCTGGTTACAAGAAGCTAACCCTGACATCAATTGGTCTACTCTTGAGGTTCTTCCACGCAAATCCATGGAGTCTAGACTGGCAGAAGTGTCCCCCCTTCACAAGATTGTTCCCCAATGTTTCATGACTTCCGAAGTGTCTTTGGCAATGAATTCTTTGTCAAACTGCTGCCACACTGTCCCTATCACTGTGAGATCAACCTGCAGCCAGGAAAGGACATCTGCTGGGGGCTCACCTGTCCTATGACAACCAAGTAGTCCACTGTTCTCAAGAAGTACATTGACATTGAGCTTGCCGTTGGGAAAATCAGGCCAAGTAATTCACCTGGAGGTGCTCCTGTGATGTTTGTTCCCAAGGGAATTGATGACCTGAGACTGGTGAATGGTTATTGCTGCCTTAACAACAACCCCATCAAAGATTGCTACCCACTGCCACACCAAGAAGATCTGGTGGAGAACCTCAATCATACTAAGATATTTACCAAGCTGGAGCTGCACTCTGGATAAAACAATGTGCAAATTGAAGAAGGAGATGAGTGGCAACCTGCTTTCAGAACAAAATATAGCTTACTTGAGCACTTGGTTATGCCTTTTGGTCTCTGCAATAATCCTGCTGTTTTCCAATGCTTCATGAACAACATTTTGCATGTCCTGCTGGACATCACTGTGATTGGTGACCTTGACAACATCCTGATCTTCACTAATTCCATTGCTGAGCATGAGGAACATGTCAAAGAAGTGCCTAAGCAACTCAGGGACAATCAGCTCTTCTGCAACCCTGCCAAATGCCACTTCTTTGTCACATCAGTAAACTACATTAGCCTTGTGATCACTCCTGAAGGCATCTCCATGGAAAAAGACAAGGTTCAAGTGGTCAAGGAATGGCCTGCTCCTCTCACTGTGAAACAAGTTCAAGCATTCCTGGGCTTTGCCAACTTCTATTGTTGCTTTGTGCCTGATTTCAGCCGCTTAGCATGCCCTCTGAATGATCTCACCAAGAAGGAGGTTGCCTGGCAATGGACTGACACTGAGCAGTGCTAATTTGGTGCCATCAAGGAAGCAATTTGCATGGAACCTACACATGCACATCCAAATGAGAAGCTTCCCTATTTCCCAGAGACAGATGATTCTGTAACCACCCTGGGTGCTGTGCTGCAACAGAGACAGGCTGATGGTTGCTTGCACCCTGTTGCCTTCATGTCTGCAAGCCTCTCCCCTGCTCAGCTGACTATGACACTCATGACAAGGAACTACTGGCTATTATTCAGTCTTTTGAGCACCAGTGCATTTTCCTGGAAGGAACTGAGCAACCTATCACTGTCCTCACTGATCAGAAGAATTTGGAGTATTGGAAGACTGCTAGGACATTCAATCATCATCATGTGCACTGGTATCTGCTGCACGCTTCCTACAACTTTGTCATCTCTTACAGGCCAGGTAAACAGTCCCAGAAACTGGATGCCTTGTTCAGAGACGCAGATCACATGGCAGAAGAGCCTCTTCCTCAACTGATGATCAAGGAGGATCAATCTTCCAGCTTCTCTGCTATGATCAGTGCTTCCTCCCTTGAAAATTTCAAAGAGGCACTTCTTGAAGACCCTAGCCTTGACACTGTGATGTCTGCTACCCCTGAACCTACTAAAATGCCACATTTGATTGCTCAGAAGTTCAAAGATTACATCATAAGCAAAGGAGTTTTGTTTTACCAAGCCAGAATTGTTGTTCCAGATGAACCTGAGCTCAAACAGGAGTTGCTATCTCATTTCCATGACACTCCAGCCACCAGTCACCAGGGATGTGTGAGAACTCTAGAGCTGATATCTAGGCACTACTACTGGCCTGTAAGGAAGTTTCAAGTCAATCACTATGTGGATTCCTGCAAAATCTGCCAAAGGAGTAAGGGCATAGAAAAGCATGCTCCCCTTCAGCTATTACTTCTTCCTGCTGGCCCTTGGGAGGACATTTCCTCTGATTTTGTCTTCAAACTTCCCAAGAGCGAGGGCTTTGACAGCATCCTTGTGTTGTTGATCACTTCTCTAAAATGGTGCATTTCATCCCCTGCAAAGAGTCATTGACAGCTGAAGGTGTTGCAGCCCTCTTCCTGAAGAATGTTTGACATCTCCATGGCACTCCTAAACAAATGGTCTCACACAGAGGCTCAACTTTCAACAGCAAATTTCTCAGGGCCCTGTACAAGGCGCTGCAAATTGATCCAGCATTTTCCACTGCTTACCACCCACAGACTGATGGTCAAAGTGAGCAACTGAACCAATGGCTAGAGGCTTACTTGCACACTTTCATCAATCACAGGGAGACTGACTGGGTGGATTTGTTGCCTCTTGCAGAGTTCTGTCACAACAACTCCAAGAGTGAAGCTACAGGATAACCTCCCTTTGAGCTTGTTTATGGGCATTCTCCTGCAATTCCTCCAAGTCTAGAACACACTGGAACACCAGTTGCTGATGACAGGGTTGCAGAATTCAAGGCTATGATTGAAGAGGTCCAGGCCATGTTGAAATGTACGCAGGAACACTACAAAGCAGTGGATCACAGAGTTTTTTGCCGGAATTGGCAGTTGGTGATAAAGTTTGGTTGCTAGGCATGCACATCAAATCCCAGCACCCCAACAAGAAGCTAGACCACCAGCAATATGGCCCCTTCCATGTGCTGGAACACGCAGGCTCTCATGCTTATTGCTTGGAGCTGCCTGACACTGTGAAGATCCATGATGTTTTTCATGTTGCTCTGCTTTCTGAGGTGAAGGAGGACACTGATTTCAAGCAAAACTTCCAACAACCTCCCTCTGTGATCACAGAACATGCAAAGGAAGTCTTTGAGGCCAACAAACTGATTGATTGGAAGCTGGAAGATGGAATCTGGAAGTACAGGGCTTGTTGGCAAGGCTATGGGCTGCTTGATGACACCTCTAAGCCTGCTTCTGATCTTGTCCACTTGGAGGACAAATTGCAGGACTTCTACACCAGCGTCCCCAATGCCCCATGGCCAAATGACCTGGTTCCAAATGTCATGCCCAAGGATAAAAAGGCTCCAAGTAAACACAGGTCTAACACCTCCAAAACCTGCATTCTTGTCTCCCTTGCCTCACTCAAGCTCTCTAAGCTCTTTAAACACCCCTACACTGCTGTCCATCATGTCCATTCATTTTCCCCACAATGACACCCCCTACAACTGCTGGGGAAGCTTGGACACATATCTCCACAACATGCCAGAGGGCTTCAAAAGTAAACTGGACTCAGGCATCCCCTACCTGTGCTCTGTGCTCATTCCTCCAGCTACAAAGTGTGCCTGCTTGCGCAAGGGTCCCAACCTATTCTACCATGTGTGCTATGGCTATTTGTACTACCTCTGCAGCAAGAATCCCACTTCCTTGCATGGTGGTCCCTTCTCTTGCTGGCACCATTTCATTGCACACAATTTCTGCAAGTTCCACAAGGTCATTGCTTGGCCATGCTACAGAAACTGCCCCTGGAGATCAAAGTATCCTTATCGCAGTACATAGACCACTTCTACATTGGAAACAACAAGGAATTACATGTTTCTTTTGATTGTCTCAAGCTCAGAGAGGACCCAGCACCCAATTCACCCCTTCTCCAATCCCCAGAGCCCCCACCACTTCCAGAGGAGCCTGTGGCAAGTTGTGGTTGGATTCCAGAAGCTCCAGTTGCTTCTGATTGGGGCAGCAATTTCCAAGTAGGCTGGGGCAACCAGCAATGGTTCAATGACTCTGCCAATGGCCCATTTTAGGGGGGGGACAATGTCATGAGCCTTGTGCCTGACAATTCACTATGTGTTGTGCTTCAGCACTTTGTGTGCTGTTCTCCCTCCTTGTTGTGCTTATCTTCTGCCATGTACTTTGTTTTGACTGTTGCTCCTTTGTTGTGACTTCCCTCACTTTGTTGTTTGCACATGTGCCTGATCAGCATGTAGCCTTTGCTCTCTGATTTTCCAATGTTGCTGCGCTTAGATGTCCATGTGCTACATGCACTTCTTCTTCTGATGTTCTCACATTGCTCCTTTAGAGCTGGTTCTGCTTTCCCCTTGTAGATAGCAATGCTTGCTTTGCCTGCTATAAAATATGCAAGGGAAATTGTCTTGGAACCCCAAGAACAATTTATCTTGTTGTTCACCCACTCTACTTTGCCCTCAGGAGGTTGTCCAACATCTTTCAAAGCCTCTCAGTGATCCTAAGGTCTAAGATCCACTCAGCAAAGTCTCAACAACTCAATCTTGACAGGGAGGTTTGTGACACAAAGGCATGACACACCATCCATACACCACACAAAACATGGCAGAGGGCAAGCACAAGTCCATGGTTAGCCTAGCTCACAACATCACTCCCCCCTCAGGGACAACTGGAGGACCTTGTTGGGCCTCTTGCAGATGGCAAGGCAGTATGCGCTCTACTAACTCCACCATCCCCATATCCAAGTCCTTGGGTCCTAGTGCCAACTGTGACAACCCCATCATGAAGTGCTCTTTGAGATCTTTGTGAGTGGCTCTTAGGCCTTAGGATCACTGAGAGGCTCCAAAGATGTTGGATAACCTCCTCAGGGCAAAGTAGATTGGGTAAACAACAAGGTAAATTGTTCTCAGGGTTCCACAATGATTTCCCTCACATCTGTTAAAGCAAGCTAAGCAACAATCACTATCTACATGGGGAAAGCATAACCAGCACCAAATGAGTAACATGAGAACATCAGAAGAAGAAGTGCATGTAGCACATGGACATCTAAGCACAGCAACATGGGAAAATCAGAGAACAGACTCTACACACTGATCAGCCATGTGTGCAAACTACTAAGTGAGGGAAGTCACAACAAAGGAGCAACAGTCAAAACACAGTATGTGGCAGAGGATAAGTGCAACAAAGAGGGAGAACAGCACACAAAGTGCTGAAGCACAACACATAGTGAATTTTCAGGAGCATGGCTCATGACACCAACAATGTACTGGGTTCCTCCTGGCCCAGCCATTGCTGGCTTTCTACCCTCTCATTGCCATTGACCACTGTCAAGACTGATCCTCCAGGTGTCTCTGCCTCAGCCACCACCTCCGGCACCAAGTGGTCAACATTGATTGTTTTGGTCTTGACCCACTCTTCCACCACCTTCCATTCCAGGTCCTGGTCCTTTGCCACCGCTTCCACCTCCTGCCATGGCAAAAGGTCCTGCTTCTCCTCCCTTTACCAATACTGCTTGTACTGCACCACCTTCTTCTGATACTATCCCCTTTCTGCCATTCAGTCCCTGAACTCTGCCTGCAGCTTCTCATCCCATGACCACTTGTTCCATAGGACTGCTGGGGGGGCCCTGCCTTGTTTGTTGGGCCGCTGGGACCCATTCAGAGCTGGCAGCTTCTTTTCCTTGTCATTCAGGTGATGACAGCAAGTACATGTTTCCAAGCACAACCTTGGAGACCTTGAGGGCTGCACATCCTCTGCAGACATGATGTCCCCCTTTTGGAGGTCATCCATGGTTGGCCACAGGCTTCCAATCCATTTGAGTTTGCCAATGGTGTCAGAGCGGACACTGTAAGTGCTGGCATAGAAGGGGAGTCAACTCCAGGCCTGGGCATTGAGGATGTGGGCTGTGTGGAAGGCATTACCACAGGTAACATGGAGGAGGTTGAGGGCTTGAGAGCAGTTGGTGGCAGGCATGATGAACAGGAGAGATTTAGCAGGTAGGGCAAGTTGGAGTGTGAGTGTGGTAGTGAGCAGAATTCACAGGTGATAAGTTTGCTGGCCCTCCCCCTTGTCTTTTTAGTAGTTTGGGGTTTGAAATTTGCAGGGGCAGGCACTGAGGGATGTTCCTTGAGGAATTTCTGTATGATGTGGTGTAGTTTGGCAATTCTTAACACCTGTTCTTCTGTGTCTTTGCTTGGTGGGAATCCCTTCCCCTTTGTCCTCCTTCCAATCTACAATTTCTCCACTTCCAATTCTTCTTCTCCTTCCTCTGTGATGATTGGTGGGGGAAGTGGTTGGTTTCTATTAAACTGTGTGTCATCTCAGTATCTAGAAAGTAGGTCAATGTTGAAGATGGGGTGGTAACACCTCATGCTTCTGGGCAGGTCAAGTTTGTAGATGTATGAAGATTGCTTTTTGACAATCTTGAACAGTCCTAGGTTTTTGTCATCAAGTTGTCATGGGCTCAGGCACAATGACATAATTTTCCTATAATTCTATGTTTTTCCAAGACAGTTTCCTTTTTTGGTATGTAGTATAGAACATCCTAGAATCTGTCATGTCATCCATTTGTCTTTTGATGTGATATTCCATTTGATCACAAATTTGATATTAGAATCTTCTGGAATGTTGTTCTTGTTTGTCTATGGCTGTGCTTGTTCATGTATATATACTGAGGGGTCAAGTCTGGTGACAACCAAGACCTGACCTCTTGTCCAATAGGACCAAGCATTCATAACTGTCATGAGCTCAGGCATAATGACGTACTTTTTCTATATTTTCTATCTTTTTTCAAGGGCAATTTCTTTTTTTGGTATATTGTATAGAACATTCTAGAATTAGTCATGTGATCAATTTGTCTTTTGATGTGATATTGCATTTGATTACATATTTGATATTAGAACATTCTGGAATGTTGTTCTCATTTGTATATGGGTGTGTGTCTCCCTGTATATATACTGAGGGGTCAAGTCTGGTAACAACCAAGAGTTGACCTCCTGTCTAATAGGACCAAGCATCTATAACTCCTTGCTAGCGGGCTCTCTACCCTGCTCATATTAAGACACTTAGGCCTTAGATGCCATCCATCTACACCTACCCTTTAAGCCACCTTTATCCTATCCAACTTTGGGTTTAGGGTTTTCCCTTTACTCATTGTATTTGCAATGGGACTTGGGCCTGGGTGTTATATCTTTTCTTAGCTGTCAGTGAGCTTAGTTGTGACAATAACTCCATACTAGTGGGCTCTCTAACCTGCTCATTCTAAGACACTTGGGCCTTAGTTGCCCTCCACATATATTCAATCCCTTACACCACCTTTCTGACTCCTTGCTCTCTGTTTATGGCTTTCTCTCTACTCATTGTATTTGCCACAGGACTTGGGCCTGGGTGTTATTACTGTTCTTAGTTATCAGCATCCTTAGTCATGACACAAGTTACTTCATTAGTTGTTTTGCTTTGATGTTTGCGCTAAACAGCCTTACCAGATCCCCTTCCGCATATGCCACTTTTGGATAGGTGTCCTTTGTTTGCTGATATTCCTCTGCTGCTACTGTTTCCTCCTGGACTTTTGCAAGTGTCTCCACTGTGATCTCTGCCACTGGACTGTCTGTGTGAAAGTCTTTGATCTTCCAACTTGGCTTTGTTCTGTAAATGATTTTGAAAGGTAATTGCCTTGTCCACCAATTCACATGGTTGCTGTAGGAGCATTAGGCTCACAGCAGGAGTTTGCACCAGTTGTCCTGCCAATAGTTGATCACCATCATTAACCATGCTTCTAGCCATTGGTTTACTTGCTTGGGTTGTCTGTCTGTTTGTGGGTGATAAGTGGTTGAGAAAGGCAGGTGGATTCCAACTCTTCAGTAGAGGCTTTGCAAGAGGTGGCTTTGTAATGTGGTTCCTTGATCTGAAATGGTTGTTTCTGGTAGCCCATGCAGTTTCTATACATTTGCTATGAACAATACTGCCAGTTCCTCCACACTTGTGGCTTCTTTGCCAGGCATGAAATGGGCCATTTTTGAATGTTGATCTACTACTACCAGTACCAGATCCATGTCTGCAGATTTTGGCAATTCCACAATGTGATTGTATGTCATGTGTTTCCATGGTACTTTTGCAATTTCCAGTGGTTTCCCTGGGACTGAAGATTTCTGCCCCTTTGCAATTTGACATGCCTTGCATGATTCCACAAAGCAGTATACTTGATGTTTGATTGCTGGCCAATAGTAAGACCAAGCAAAGAGTTCCAGTGTTCTGGCCTGGCCTTGGTCTCCCCCAACTATGCTGTGATGATACTGTTGCAATAGTTGTCAACATATACTGGAGTTTTCCAGGCCAACAGTTCTTCCCTGATAATGTAGTAATCCTTCTTGTAAACCATAGTCTATGAATTGCTTTTTAACTGTGATTGGAAGGTTGTCCTTGTTTCTGATGCTTTCCAGTAAGCTAGTCAGGGTGGTGTCTTCTGCCCGTTCTTCCAAAATCCTGTCCTTGATATTTGAAACCATTGTTTGCACAAATCCCAGGAATTTTATTGGAGGCATCATTTGTTGTGGTACATTTGGAATTTCCTTCTGTTCAAATTGCCATGGCAGTATATCTGGTTTGGCAGCTTGTTTCCCTGGTTGGCATACAATGTGGAAGTTGAAGGAGGCCAGTTCCGGATACCATCTAGCTTGTTGTTGATTGAAAGTTCTAGTGGTTTCCTGCCATTCCAGGTTCCTATAATCAGTGTATACTGTGATGGGTTTGATTGTTCCTTCCTGGTGAATATGCCAACTTGGAGGCTATTTGCTTCTATCTGATTGGAAGATGTAAAGGTCCCTGGGTCCTGTGGGGAGTTGGAGTCTTCTTCTACTTTTTCTTCCCTCTCTATGGCTGACTGGGACTTACTTTGAAATCCTCTGACTCTTCTTGGTCAGATTCATCAGTAGATTCTTCTGCATTGGTTGTTCCACAAATCTCCTCTTCAACTTGTTCATATTTTTCCTGAGTGCTGATTTCTTCTTGGCTAGAACTCCAGAAATGGGACCTCACTTTTGCAGCATTCTTGCCAGCATAGTTGCATTCCCTATCCCAATGATTAGTGCTTTCCTGGTGGATGCACCCTCTCTTTCCCAAGGAACCAGGGGTAGGCTGCCACAACCACATGTCAGCTCTGAATGAAAAATGCCAATCCTGGATGGCAAGAAGGCCATGAAGGTGTGGTTGTGGGGCAACTTGGTGCCCTCAAAAATCTCCCATCATGTGGAGTGTGCCCACACAACCATTTGTCCAACTGCCATTTGGGATTCCATTGAGCTCACTCTTGGGTGGACCAAACTTGGGTGTTGCTCAAACATTACTTAACCTTGGCAAAATTCATGCAGCATGGTCAACTTCATGTCACAGTGCCCATCAGGACTCAATATGAGACCTTGCACCTCTGCTTGCACTATGACTTTCACCATCACCTCCATTATACCTCTCATCCCAGTTCTTCCTCAATCTCCATCAACAAAATCCTCTGAAACCAATGAGTGCTGGGTTGCTCATACATGCTTGTTTGGGTAAAGGAGCACTCAGGAGCGCCCAAATGGCTGTGCAATTGGTGCTTCTATACCTAAGCAAGCACACACAAGCAAATTGCATCACCAAAATCCTCTGGCACTAACAAGCACCAATTTGCTCCTGCATGCTCACTTAGATAGAGGAGCACTTGGGAGCACCCAAGTGGCTGTGCCATTGGTGCTCAAAGGTGCTCCTTTATCCCAGCAAGGATGCATACAAAATTTGGTGCTTACAAGCCCAAGGGAAATCCATTGGATTTGCTTGCAAAATGGAACCAATGGATTTGCTTGAGTCTCCTTCCCCCACTGATTGTGGACAGAACCAACATATGCATGAGGACACACTCACCCCAATCGAGACCCAGGAGTGTGGACTTGGCTTAGTCAAGTCCTAGAAACACAAAAGGCATCCCCAACATTGGACAAGTTCAGCCCACAAGCTGCCAAAATACAGCTGGATCCAACTCAACTTTGAGTTTGCTGTCAAACAATACATTCACAGCAGAGCAAGACAAAATCCACACAAAATGCGAATATGCTGGTTTTGATTTCTTCCCAGCAAAGCACACAATTTCTGACCCTCCTCTTTGGATGCCCCAACATGTTGAATCTATCAAGCCCCTACATCAAACTTCCTGATCAAATCCAAGTTGGCAAACATCAACCTGATGCCTACTGATGTGATTCATTCAAGTGCTCCTATTATCAAGTGGGAGAACCAGAATCCAGGTAACCTCCAAAATTGTGCATCCTGGTGCACTGCAAATCAGTGTGTGAATGCCCTGATATTTTGTTGGGTGGTTGGGAAATTTGATCTCACAGGAGGTTGTGACCCAGACTGTCAGGTGGTTTCTCCACAAGCTGTAGCTCTTATATATGGAAATCAATTGTGTTATGTATAAAACTGGGGATATATTTGAACATGAGTTTACCAAGTGAACGCAGTAATGGTTGAATAAGTGACTATTGAGTTGGCTGTCAATGCTATGGAAGACAATCTCTCCCCAGACATCCACTCTGATGGTGTTGCTAAGTAAGCTGAGAACTGCAAAACTTTGTATGTAGGCAGAAATACATCTACTGAACATGAGAAGTATTCTTATACTTGAATGAGTGGAAGGAAAGTTCTGGGAAATTCTGGGCTGGCCAGTAAATTGCAGTGCCACAAGGGTAATAAAACTGCATTCCAAGGACACCAATTGACACCTGCACCAATTGGTATGAAACCATCAATCCTTAGGAGTTTTAGGTTTACCTCAACCTTACACAGACTATTGTGTGTCATGACCCAAGGGATCAGGACCATGTTGTTTCTCTAAGTCAAGTTTATTTGGATATATGCACCATTTTTGAGATAACAATGGTCAGGTGATGTAACATCTAGTTGTTTTGTAACTCTTCAATGTTGTGTAACTTAGACTTAGTAATATTCTTGCACCATCATACCATTATACAATTATTCTACATCACACCATCAGACCCTAAGTCTTGGCATCTTTCCTGTATATAACATGGGAGAGTTTGAGGCTTAAACCTCAGAACTTGACCACTTGACTCAATACAAGTACCATTCCAACTCTACCTAGCCAAAGACCCTTTGTGGTTAGCAGTTACTCATTGCCCAGGCTCTTTAGCCAAGTGCACCTTACTCCAACTCCTGCATGTTGTCACAACCTACCTCTAAACTGTCTTTGAGGCCTTGCTCATCCCTTCAGGTGTTGAGTATTATCCTTCCATCGTTGCCAGGCTCTGACACTTGGTCAAGTTCTTCATAAATCAGCAAGTCCTGGCTGTTGTCCTTGTTGTTGCCCCTCTCCCCACCACTTATTATTGACCATACACAGGAAAATGGGCACACTGCACTAGTTGCAGAGCTATACCTGATATAGACCAGTAAGCTCAAGCTAGCATATGCCATCAGTGAACACAATTAGGATCCTCTTGCAAGCTAAAGCAGCTTCAGACAGCAGAATCACCCACTTGCTACAAACCTACTCTGAATCACACCTGTTCACGGCTTGCTGATCAGTTAATAAGGTTAGTCCAACACTAGGTGTGCAATGCACAAGCTTACTGCATAACACTCATCATCCAAACCCAAGTACCAAGTCAAGTGTCTCCTTGGGAATGCATCTTTGACCAGAGCAGTTGATGAACCCTATTGCTACCTATATGCCTAAATATACTTCTTTGGTACAAACAAATCAGATCTCATGTCAAGAAATTGTTCAACCAAAAAGGCTAGAGTTGGATATCCAAGCAAACTATAGGCTTTTGTCCCCCTTTGTGTCCACCCATTTTTTGCTGTGCCTCTCTCTTTACAAAGACACCAGTGATATCAACTTTAGTGCTACTGCATAAATCCTTTCTTCACCATGTCCAATCCACCTGCAGCCCTCAACTGCAACAAGTCAACCCTTCCCAACTCATTATCCCCACCAACCCAAAAGATATCTTCACCTGCCTGCAATCAATATAAGGGTTACTAGAGTCCATAAACAAGAATTTGGCTCTAACTATTACCCAAACAAATACCAATGTGCAGGACCTAGCAACAGCAAATGTTGCACTCAATAATCATGACAACAGCATTACTGCTTTAGATGCTGTAAAAGTCCAGATTAATGCTGCACTTGCTAGCATGGCTGGTGGAACAGGAGGAACTTCCAAAAATCTCAAAATGTTGACTCCTTCCAAATTTGGCAGTGTGGACAAAATTCTGGCTACTGTTATGGTTCAGTGTAAATATGTCATAAAGTATAGAATATACTTTGTCTGTATCACAACTTTATGGAGCCAGAGGGTAAAGTAAACTTTACTAGATCCTCAGAGGGCACTAATATGCTGTTACTAACAGTATTTGTTACTAAAGACAATATATCTTTCTTAACTGTAGAGGTACACTTAAGCTACAACTGTTTGAGCAATGCTACAAGGCAAGGTTCCCTATGAGTTGTATTTAAGATATACCCCCTGATTGCTAGAATCAAGTTAATACTTAATATACTTCTCTAACACAAGTATCTGTAGTGCAGTGCTTAGTGCTTACTGTAGACCTCTTAAAGTTATCTCAACCTCAACTGCAACTTAATTGGAGTTAAACTCAACAATTAAGGAGTGTTATTGGGAGAACTGCTTTAGGTCTTAGAATAAGCTGTAAAGCTGTCACACAAGTGATAAACTTGGTAAAGATGTACTGAAAGTAAATTGAGAGGTGATCTCTGGAGGCTCTCAGAGGCCAGTTTATATACCTTAGAGCGCACAGGTATGAATACTCAAGTGCACATATTCTAACTAGAATTTCCAGGCCACTAGATAGTGTGGAGTAGCCTAAGAATAGCTCTGTAGCTATAGTTAGATCATGCAGTGCTGCTCAAAGTACATATTGAAGGTACAAACTCCACACATAGTGTGGCTATGCATGCATCTGAAAACCTGTAAATACCTAGACAGGGATATATATCACTAGCTAGCATATATAGGTCCCCTAGCTGAAATGGAAAGGTCCTGTGTTTATACCAGTATGTAGCACCAACTGTGGTGAGCTGAGTGTATCTGGTGACACATACCCCCAGCTAGCATGCTCTAATGGCTATCTTGTGCTAGATTGCTGCTAGCTAGTGCTATATGATGCTAGCTGGTGCTAGCTGGTGCTAGGTACTGCTCTGGTCTGGGGGGACAAATATGGTAATGCACAGAACAATTTTGGACACAACTAAGCACTGACTAAGCAGTGCCTGTGCAAGTCTACAAGGGGAAATGGTGTTGAACATCAAGCGCATCAATCTGGATTCTAATTGATTGTTGCATCAAATTAGTCCATATTAGGTAATGTTTCATCAAAAAAACCCGGCTGTGGGAAAGTATTTCGCCTTTTTTGCAATTATTTCTGGTCCAAATAAGGTTTGAGTGGTTGATCTGTAGTTAAAAAGATCAGGAGCATCTGCTGACCAAATTTAGCACAATTGGAAATTCCTCCTCTGGAAAATGATTTAGCCAATCTGAGAGTGCTCCACATGACTTTGAGATCAAGTCCCTTTGACCCCCTTGGACTGCTCAATTACCCCTGTTCCCCACCCCCCTGCATCACCCCCTTGTCTCACCTGGGGGTATTTTGTAGCATTTAGCCACATTGGTGCACAGGGGACAGGGAACCCATGGCTGGTTCAAAAGTATGATCAAAATTGCCAATGTGACTAAGCATTTGCAACATATTTCATTTGGCAAATTTGCACAGCCACTGCTTAGTCAGTGCTTAGTTGTGTCCAAAATTGTTCTGTGCATTACCATATTTGTCCCCCCAGACCAGAGCAGTACCTAGCACCAGCTAGCACCAGCTAGCATCATATAGCACTAGCTAGCAGCAATCTAGCACAAGATAGCCATTAGAGCATGCTAGCTGGGGGTATGTGACACCAGATACACTCAGCTCACCACAGTTGGTGCTACATACTGGTATAAACACAGGACCTTTCCATTTCAGCTAGGGGACCTATATATGCTAGCTAGTGATATATCCCTGTCTAGGTATTTACAGGTTCCCAGATGTGTGGCCGTTCTGCAAGAGCTTTCCAGAACACAGAAACTACTTAATAAAGACTATCTACGAAAATAGAGCAAGGCAGTGCGACTCCAACGCAAGTCTGATCGTGCAATTCCATGCAGTGGTTGTGGAGATATGCTGTGTTCAAAGTATGGATCATGTGGCTATCAATATTTGAACACTGATAAGAGAATATCTCCAAAGCCGCTGTACGGAAATACATGAAACTCCGCCGATACATGTGCGAGGCTGTGCGTTAGTGAGCGCAAATGAAATCAAGTCGATCGGTTCGGCAAGTCAGACAATATACCAGAAATACTTGTATTTCACGAAGGTACAAATTGATTAAAGTTAAACAATTTGTAACTTAATGAATTCCGAGTCGTTCAAGTTGCTGAAGGTCACGACGGATAGAGAAACATCAGAAGTATCGATTCGCATTCTCGTATATACAATGCAAGTCGAAACACATTCGTTACAGGCGATACAAAACGAGACATATCTTGTACATTTTCCGATCCTTGGGTATAGTGAGTTTAGACTAAGTTTAGATACCAATGGAAGTCAGTATCCATAACAGCTACCTCTTTCAGAGTGGCCATATCCCATTACATCAGGGTTACATCCCCTTGCTTGATGGTGGACAAACAAATTGCTTATATCATTTCTTGCCTAGAAGTCAAAGCACATGAATGGCTGGAACCCTACCTTGAGGAAGATGTTGTGTTAAATAAACCAGTAGATTGGTTACATGATGTCAATGCCTTCTGGGTACAATTCAATGCCTGCTGGAATGTCCAACACAAGACAGAAAATTATAGGGCCCAATTCAGGTCCCTTAAACAAACAAAATCCATCCAAGAATACTTCAAGAACTTCCAGACATATTCCCAACATTTGGCATACAACAAAGTGTTGCTGTGAAATTTCCTCTATGATGGCCTGTCTCTCAAAATCCAAGCACACCTGTTGGCACATGACTTTGATCACAGTCGCATTGATCTAGGATTGCAAGAACTTGCTGAAAATGCTCTAAGGATGGACCAGTGCCTAGAACAATTTGAGGCACAGAATAATTCCTCCACCACCAAAAGTCACACTGGCACCTCCTCTGGTTCCAAAGCTGTTACTGCTTTGTCATTGGGAGCTCTGGGGGTAGGCCCTAGAGACAGACTCACTGTTGGGGATAATGTATACATGCAAGGGGCAGATGGTAGAGCTCAGAAAGGCACTATCAAATCAATTGTGCAAAATGCCAAGTGCCATATGATTCCAACAGTCCAATGGAACAATGGTTCCACTGGGGAAACTACCTTTAAAAATATTAAAAAGGATAATCACCCAGCAGCACCAAACCCTACCTTCACCCCAAGACCTGACAACAAGGGACCAGCTCCCATGGAATTGGATGGTGCTGGAAAAGGAAAAATGCCAATTGTTTGTAATACTTGTGGTGGGAAAGGCCATTATGCCAACTAACAGCCATCAAAACCTCTTTGGGGTCAAGGTGCTGAACTTAGCTCCAATTCAGAAAATGAGGTCAGGTGATTAGTAGCAGGAGCCCTAATTCACTTGCAGAACATACAAATATGGACAATGTATTGGAGATCTATTCTGTAAATAATGTTTCTCCCCTCAATATATACTTCTCTGCCAATCCAATTTGTAGTGCTCCTACCAAGAAAACACCACCCATATGAAACCATTCTATGCCCAGGCAATGATCAACTCAGGTGCCTCATTGTGCTTCATTCACAAGGACCTAATTGACAAATATTCTATACCCACTACAAAAAAGCAAAAACCTAAACAACTCAAAGTCATGGATGGACAAGATATTAGTTCTGGCTTGGTAGATTCTGAAGGTACATTCAAATTTAGCATAGGTAGCCACACAGAAACTTTGGTATGTAATGTTGCCAATATAGGAAGGCACACCATTGTATTAGGGATGTCTTGGCTGAAGCTACACAACCAATCTATAGACTAGCATGAAAAACATGTAATAGTTAACTTTCCTTTCTGTACAAATAACTGTTTATCCTCTTCTAATGTTATCCTGGGAAATGTTGGTGGGACTTCAAACCACCTTGAAGATGTCCTAGAAGACCTTGGAGGTGTTGAGGATGTGTTTGCTGCTCTTGAAGGCATCCCAAGTGGACCAGACAATGAGAATGTTTCCCTTGAGGACATTCTAATTGAATTTTGCAACTATGCAGATGTATTTTCAGAGGACAAAGTGATGGAATTACCCCCTCATTGACCCTACAACCTCAAAATCAAGTCAATTGACAAAAATAAAACCATAAAAGGACCAATTTATCCTCTCAGACCAAGCAAAGATGTCAAATGAAAAGACTACTTTGGGAACAACTAGAAAAAGGTCTCATTTGACCCTCCAAATCTTGCTATAGTTCCCCAGTCCTATTTGTAGACAAAAAGAAGAAAAAACATTGCATGTGTCAAGATTATAGGGCCCTGAACACCAACACTGTTAAAAATGCCTATCCACTACCCCTCATTCAGAATCTTATCAAAAGATTGAGGGGTGCCAAATTCTTCACAACCCTGGACTTGAAATCTGGCTATAACCTAGTTTGGATCAAGGAAGGGGACAAATGGAAGTCAGCACTTAAAACAAAATATGGTTTATTCAAATACTTGGTCATGCCCTTTGAACAATGCAATGCCCCTGCTGTGTTCCAATATGCCATGAATGATATCTTCCAAGACATTCTTGATGCATTTGTTATCATCTACATAGACAACATCCTCATTTTTTCCAAGACAAGAGAACTCCACATTTAACATGTCAGGGAAGTACTGAAAAGACTTTGCCACCATAAACTGTTCTACCAGTTGGAGAAATGTGAATTTATTTGCCTCTGGGTTAAGTATTTGGGGATAATTGCTAGTGGTGAAGGGGTCAAAGCAGATCCAGAAAAAATTACAAAGGCAGTGGACTGGTCAACCCCACACTCCATAAAAGGTGTTCAAGAATTCCTGGGCTTTGTGAATTGCCATAGATGCTTCATTGAAGGTTTTTCAAAACAGGCATTTCCCCTATATCAGCTGCTACAAAAGGAGAACCCATGGATATAGGGGCCAGAAGAAGAGAAATTGTTCCAAAACCTTAAACAAGCCCTAATCAATGTGCCAATCCTCATACAACCAGATGTTAGCCAGGGATTCTTCCTAGAATGTGATGCACCAGACTTTGCCACTGGAGCCATCCTAAGCCAGAAAAGCATAGAAGACAAACTGCATCCTGTAGCATTCCTCTCCAAGTCACTATCTCCTGCAGAATGCAACTATGATATATTCAACAAGGAATTGCTTGCAATAATACAGGCTCTAAAAGAATGGGGTCATTTACTGGAAGGTTCAGAAATCCCACTCAAAATCCTCACCAATCACAAAAACCTGGAATACTTCCAACCAAAAAGGGATTTTGTCCTGACTCAACAATTAGGTAGCTAAAATTATAGTTAAGAAGCTCAATTGCAAATGTGCAAGAGCTTAAGGAAGTGCAATGATTTAGATAGATGAATAGTAATTGGCAAGTCCTATGGAAAGGAGGTCAAGCCGTGTCGTTAACAGGCTTGCCCTCCAAGCATATAGAGTGCTGCAAAAAATCAATCACAAAAACCATGTGCAGGTAGTGCAGGCCAGCTGGGGAATGATGTGTTGGATTATGTCAGCCAGTTGCCATATGCAAGGTCACTGTGCTTTTTGGCTACCAAATGAGTCATGTTTGGCCCTGTTTGGATCTGTGGTTGGGGAGAAATGCAACATCTGGCAAAAAGGTTTTTGCAATCAATTGTTTGCAAGGCATACATGGATAACAAAGTCAGACAAAATCAGTAGTTAATGGACCCCCCTTGGCCTTGATCACCTCCCTCATCCTATTAGGCATGCTGCTGATCAGATTCTGACACATCTCTGGCTCCACCTTCTCCCACTCCACCTGAAACCTTTCCCACAGCTCCAAAACCCCCCTTGGAGGATGTTCATGCTCCCCCAGCCTCCTTTTGATGATGCCCCATAAGTTTTCAATTGGATTGAGATCTGGGGAGTTGGAAGGCCATTCCATGACCTCAAAACCATTGTCAGCTAGCCAATTTGTTGCCAATTTGGACTTGTGAGCAGGAGCATTGTCCTGTTGGAAGATAATGTCTTCCACCTCCTTCCCATAATACTCCAAAGTCTGCATCAACTCATCATCCAAAATCTCCACATAGACCTCCTTGGTAACTGTGTCTTCAATCTTGGTAGCATAGCCAGGCCCATCCTAACAAAAACAGCCCCAAATCTGAATAGACCCTCCACCTGAGCAAGCTGTGGGCTGGATAGCTGCATCACTAAGCTCCTGGCAAGGCCTAATCCACACCCATTGTTGGCCATCTGACCCTCAGCAGTTGATTTTGGTCTCATCTGACCACATGACCCCTTTCCAGTCCTTGAGAGTCCAGTGGCGGTGGGCACAAGCAAAGGATAGTTGAGCATTGCAGATATGTTTAGGGAGTTTGGGCTTTGTAACCTTCTTCTGGGCCTTTAAACCAGCATCCTTCAGTGTCTGGCAGAGAGTTTCATGGCTAAGAGTGTGCCCCTCAGCTGTCCTGTATGTCCTAGCCACAGAGGAAGCAGTAGCAGAGTTGCCATTGGTGACAGAGCAAACCAGGTGGCGAGCTGTAGCAGGGGTGACTTTGAGAGGATGGCCTGGGGATTTGCAAGGAAGGTTGGGACAGTGTATATTGCACAGTTTAGAGATGTGTCCCTCACTAACTCCAGTAGTCCTAGAGATTTCAGCATGACGGAGGCCAGCATCAAGCTTAGCAAGCACAGAAACAAGCTTGGAGGGGGAAATGGCCTTAGGCATGAAGGACAAGAGCTGGAGGGGTGCTGCAGTCCTGGGTGGTGAGCAGGGTGGTAGATATACAACTGGGGGTGCCACTGACATCATCAATGAGGTCACCATGATGTAACATGACATCAGTGCCAAGCCTGCAAACAATTGATTGCAAAAACTGTTTTGCCAAAGTTTGCATATCTCTGCAGCCACAAGACCAAACAAGACCAAACTGCCACACAGATGTAGCAAGGAAGCAAGGGTAGCCACAGCTATACCCTGAGCTTATGTAAGCTTATATGTGCCTTTCTATTTGGCCAACTCCACCCATGTATGGTTTTTTTGATTGATTTTTTGCAGCACTGTATACATGAGAGTGCACTGCCCTGTATCAACAGAGGCAACATGGGAAATCCTTATCTATATCAAATACATGATCCAATTCAATATGACTTGGCTTATCAGAAGCACCACTGATTGCCAAAGGAAAGACAAATACATCACATGATCTGGACAAGATAATTGTACCAAAAAAGAAAAGTGTTTTGGAAAAAAGATATAAAATTGGGATAAATGTTATGATGTCATAACAGATTTGAACCAAAGACAAGCTAGATGGATGGGACTCCTGGCAGATTTCAACTTCCAAATCATACACACACCTGGCACCCAAAACCAAAAAGCTGATATCCTGTTGCATCAGGAAGAGCTCAGGGAGGAGGCTAAAGGGGGGGGTGAAGCCCTGCCTCTCATCCAGGCAGAGCTGTTTATTTCAGCAATTCAACCAGATGCAGACTTAAATGGCATGATCAGGGATGCTCTACATGATGATAAGTCTGTCTCCAAGTTCCTTCAATCTCTGGAAAGAGACATGCTGGTTAAAGGATGGTTGCTGAAGGATGGGTTACTATACTACCATGGCTGCATTTATGTACCCAATGAACCCAAAATCTGGGAAGCAGTCCTAGAAAGCTGCCATGATAACCCTGCTGCTGGACACCCTGGACAATTCCACACTCTGGACTTGCTAGCAAGTGACTATTACTGGTCAGGCATGAAGCAAGTGGTCACCAAATATATTCAAGCATGCAACTCCTGCATTAGGAGCAAACATTCCAACCAGGCACCAATGGGAATATTACAACCCATTGAACTACCCAGTAAGCCTTGGGAAGAAATCACATATGACTTAATTGTTGGCCTGCCAAAATCAGAAGGATACAACACAATTCTCACTGTGGTAGATTGTCTTTCAAAGATGGTCCATTTTATACCAATGCACTCCAAAGCAACAGCAGTAGATGTCACAAACCTTCTTGTTAACTTTGTGTAGAAACTCCATGGGCTACCAAAGACAACCATCTCAGACAGAGGCCCCAATTTCAATGCCAAACTCCTTTGCCAAGCTTACAAGCAATTAGGAATCAAGCCACATTTCTCCACTGCATATTCCCCCCAAGTCAATGGACAAAGTGAGTGCCTCAACCAATTGGTCAAAATATACCTTTGCCATTACATCAATCATAGGCAAGACAATTGGGTTGCAGCATTACCTCCAGTGGAGTTTTCTTACAATAATGGAAAGCACTCGGGGTTCAAACATTCCCCATTCTTCCTATGCCATGGTTACAACCCTCAATTCACTGTGGGCAATATTGAACAAGGAATAATACCTCAAGCAGATGAACTTGCCAAATTCATTAAAAGCAATGTTGATGAGGTGAAGGCAGCACTCTCACTGCCACAATCAAATCATGCATACTATTATAACCAGAAGCAACAAGACACCCCTACATTATCTATTGGTTCAAAAGTCTATCTTGATGGCACCAACATCCAAACATCTTGCCCATCCAATAAACTGGAACACAAGTGTTCAGGATCTTATAAAGTATTGGAACAAATAGGGAAATACTCATACCAATTGGAACTACCCAAATCCATGGAGGTGCACCCTGTATTCCACACTGCACTCCTACATGCAAAACCAGAGGATGACTACAACAGGGACCTGGTTGCACTACCACCAGTAATCACTCCTGAAGGCAAAGAAGAATATGAAGTGAAGGAGATCCTTGATTCACACAAAAAGGGAAGACAGCTGGAATACTATGTCAAGTGGAAAGGCTATGGACCAGAAGACAATAAATGGGAACCAAAAGCCCACCTGGCCAATGCCCCCAGACTCATACAAGAATTCCACAAATGTCACCCCAACACAGTTGGACCTTGAAGGGGGGGAAGTGTCATGACCCAAGGGATCAGGACCACATTATTTCTCTAAGTCAAGTTTATTTGGATATATGCACCATTTTTGAGATTACCACAGTCAGGTGATGTAACATCTAATTGTTTTGTCACTCTTCAATGTTGTGTAACTCAGACTTAGTAATATTCTTGCACCATTGTACTGTTGTTTGATTATTCTACATCACACCATCAGACCCTAAGTCTTGGCATCTTTCCTGTATATAACATGGGAGAGTTTGAGGCTTAAACCTCAGAACTTGACCACTTGTCTCAATACAAGTACCATTCCAACTCTACCTAGCCAAAGACCCTTTGTGGTTAGCAGCTAGTCATTGCCCAGGCTCTTTAGCCAAGTGCACCTTACTCCAACTCCTGCATGTTGTCACAACCTACCTCTAAACTGTCTTTGAGGCATTGCTCATCCCTTTGTGTATTGAGTTTTATCCTTCTGTTGTTGTCAGGCTCTGACATTGTGTAGCTTTGCATTGGCAAAGCACAATATAGATATCTGTGCCAGTTGCTGGAGTACATTTTGATCCATTGTTTGTATATTCCTATCATACAAATCTGTCATCATTGTAATCTTGAACCAAGTGACAACATAATCAGACTAGCAACTGATATGGATAAATGGTACCCAGTGCTCAAACAATGTTTCTCCCACAATTGCACACAACTCCACTACCACTCCATGCAACACCTTTGCTGCACTTGTATGCACCATCTTCCCATCCTTCAAGAGCAACACATATACCCTGGCCACAACTTGCGGACCATCTTCATTGGAGATGCTGCACATTGTACCTATCACACTAGGGAACCTGTTGCAACCTGCTAATGCCTATGGTTGACGACCACTAATGGCCTTTGAGATGTGAGGATAATATGTGATAAGTCTTCTAAGACTATATCACTAAGGTGGACAAATGCTAACCTTGTCAGTACAAGTCACTAGCTCCTAAGTCCAAGTGGCTGTGCTAAAGGCTAAGTAGCCAAGTGCCTCTGTTCACACTGCAGGGAGAGTTGACAAGGCAAAGCAAGCTGGGGATGACCATGCTTGCAAGCCAGTATATATACTCTGAAAGTGGGTGAGTCAAAGTAAATACATGAGTCACATGTCTGAGTCAAAGTCCAAGTCATAAAGGGGGCTGCGCAGGCCAGCCAATAGAAAACAGCATGAGTCATATGACTCATGGTGACACATCATCCATACACCTTACTAAACAAGGGAGAGGGCACAACAAAGAGAAAGGGCACTTAAGGCACCAGTACAAGCCACAAGTCCGCAAACAGAGACAGAAGGAGGGACGGGTCACAACATTGCCCCCCCACAAAGGCAAGTGTAGTGGAGGGCACTTGCCTATTTGTGGGTGACCCATTCCTTCAACTCCAACCACCCAACACATTCCACCAGAGCATGCATGTCCACCTCAAGGACCTTGTTCATTTGGTCCCACTTTTCCTGGTAGAGGTGATCAAGCTCCTCTTGGTGGAGTTGTTGTAGGCGCTTGAGTTCCAGTGTTTCCCACCTGGACCACTGTTCTTGTCTATGGTGGAGCCATTTGTTGAGCTGCTCAACAGACCAAGATCCACATTGAACAAGGTGGTAGGCCTCAAGGACATTGGCATCACATGGCATTTGATCAGCTGGGGGGTGTGGCTCCATGTTTGCAATGGCATTGCCAATGTCTGCAATGAGGCCTTCAACATTTGCCTGGGCCTTGTCCCAGGTGGCCTCCCATTCCTGTTTGACGTTGTCCCTGGTATTGGAACTTGGGGGTGCAGGGGACTTCAATGGCTTCCTTGTTGTTGTGCTCCATGGGTTGTCCTGCCATGTTGACATGGCCACTTCAATTGGCTCCTTTTGACCAGTCAATGGCATTGAAGGAGGGATCATCTCTAGGGTAAGTGTTTGAGGGAGTAGGTAGCTGTTAGAACTCACAGTCTGTTGACCATCCTGACTCAAAGTCCATGGTGCATGGGCGCCACCAGATTCCTTCCTTGTTGCAGTGTCTGTCAGCAAGGGCAAGGTGAGGATCTTCTTCTTGCTTGAACCACTGGTCCCCTTCCCACTTGTACCCAGTGTCTTGGTTCCAGGCATCAGCACTCTTGAGAACCATGTTGCAGACTGTAAGTCCAATGCAGCCATGGCAGTGGTAGTACTTGCTGCAGCCAATGTTGGTGGGGTTGGAGGGCCAGGCATATGGGTGGCTGACCCAGAGTAAGGAGCCCAGGCAGGGGACAATGAGGGACTTGCGTTCCTTGTCCCATTTGATGGTTGTTTGTTCTTGCAGGGGGATGTACCCCAGTTGGATGCCTGGTTTGAGCTGCTTGGCAAGGGCTTTGGCCTCATTGAGGGACCAGGGGGCAGTGTTCCTGTTGTTGATGGCATACCCACCTGTTCCAGTGAGCATGAGGGCCTTCTTGTAGGCTGTAGCCTTCTTGTATCTGGAGGCCCAGGTGACAACGGTGGTGGAAGCAGTGCAAGAGGCAGGCATCTTTGTTCAAGAGGTAAACATTTTTTTGAAAGGGGGGGAGGGTTTGGCAGTGAACTAGTGGTAGTTGGCTGAAAAGCTGGAGTGATGATTTCTGCTGCTTTCCCCTTTGCCTTTTTGTACTCTGAGGAAGTGAAATTTGGAGGAAGTGGGCTGGTGGGAAAGTCCCTTTGGAACTTTCTCATGACATGAGTCAGCTCAGCAAAGTTTTCCACCAGTTCTTCTGTTTGTTCCAGAGGACTATAACCTTTCCATCTGATGTGGTATTTCAGTCCATCAGGGTCTTGATACCAATCTAAAATCTTCTCAACTTCATACTCTTCTTTGCCTTCTTCAGTCATGATTGATGGAGGTTGGGGCTGATTTTGTTGGAAGTCCAGATCTTCAGTATAGGGGGTCAGCATGTTTCCATGGAAGACGTTGTGGATATGCATGGACTTGGGAAGATCAAGTTGATAGGCATGTGAAGAGATTTGTTTTTTCACAACAAAGGGGCCTGTCTTCTTGTCGTCAAGCTTCTTGCTTGGGTGTCTTGTGGTGATGTTGGTAGTCAAGAGCCAGACATTGTCCCCTTCCTTGTATTGTGCTTTTGGGGTTTCTTCCTTTGATTGATGTTATTCCATCAGAGCCTTTGTTTCCTCCCACACAGCCTCCATATCCTTTGTCCACTTGTGTCCTTCTGGGGAGTGAGTCACATAGTCCTCTATAGACCATTTGGGAGTCATGCCATAGATGACTTCAAAGGGAGATTTGTTTGTAACTTGGTTTTTGTGGTTGTTGTGGCAGAACTCAGCAATGGGTAACCATTTTGCCCAGTCATCTTGCTTGCAATTCCCAAAGATGCAGATCCAACCTTCAAGCCACTGGTTTGTTCTTTCTACCAGTCCATCTGTTTTGGGGTGGAAGGTGGTGGAGAAAGTTCCTTGAATTCCCAGCCGCTTGTAGACAGCTTCCAAGAAGTGAGAATTGAAGGTGGTTCCTCTATCCAAGACTGTGGTTTTGGGTAAACCATGAAGATGCCAAACTTCCTTCACAAAGATATTGGCTAGCTCTTCTGAGTTTGTGGACTCCTTGCAGGGGATGAAGTGTGCCATTCTGGAAAAGCAGTCCATAACAACAAGGACATGGTCAAACTCTTGTGACATTGGTAGTTTCACTATGAAATCATATGCAATATTTTCCCACAGTTTCTCCGGAATGGGCAAGGGTTTGAGTGGTAGGTGCCCTTTGCTCCCTTTCCCCCTTTGGCATGCTTTGCAGCTGTCAACATACTTGTTGACTTGGGCTTTCATGCCTGGCCAATAGTAGTATCTTGCAATGAGTGCTAAAGTTCTGGCTTGTCCTTGGTGGCCAGCAATGGGCGAGTCATGATAGAGCTTGAGAAGTTTCAATTTGATGTCCTTTTTGTCTGGTACCACAATTCTTCCTTGGTACCAGAGGAGATCTTCACTCATTTCATAGTCCTTGAACTGCTTTTTCACAGAGGGGGGTAGATCTTCTTTTCCCTTGGTACTTTTGATCAGGGTCTCCAGGCTTTCATCTTCTTCAAGGGCCTCTTTGATCTCTGCAATAATGTTGTTGCTCATCATGGCTGAGAATCCCTTGAAGTTTTTGGCAGAGATCATCACTTGTTCCGCAGAGGCAATGTCATTGTGATCACTTCTTTGGGAAAGAATGTCCAGTTTCTCTGACATTTTGCCAGGTCTGTAGTGGATTTCAAAATTGTAGCTTGCCAGCATGAGGAGCCATCTGTTGTGTTGTTGGTTGAAGGTGCTGGCCTTCTGCCAGTAAGTAAGATTTTTGTGATCTGTGTAGATCACTATTGGTTCCTTTGTCCGTTCTAGGTGAATGCGCCAGTGTTGCAATGCCTCTATGATGGCAAGAAGCTCCTTGTCATGTGTCGTAATTGAGCTCTGCTTCCTTGAAGCTTTTTGATAGAAACCCTACCAGATGTAAGCATCCATCCTTTTGTTGTTGACTAAGAATAGCCCCATTGCAACTCCTGAGGCATCAGTTTGAAGGAAGTACTGTTTTGATTCATCAGGATGTGCAAGCACTGGTTCTCTTGATATGAGATCTTTCAGGGAGTCAAAGGCTTCTTGGTGTTCTGCATTCCATTCCCACTTCTTGTCCTTTCTTGTCAATTGGGTCAGGGGTTTGACAACCAAAGATAAGGCCACCACAAATCTCCTATAGAAGTTGCAGAAACCAATGAACGCCTGTAGTTGTTTCATGGTTTTGGGAATGGGCCATTCCTGGATAGCCTTGATCTTGTCTTTGTTCATGGAAATGCTGCCCTTGTCAATGACAAATCCAACCCAATTGGCCCTTTTTTCATAGAAGGTACACTTCTTCAGGTTTCCAAAGAGGTTGTTCTTCCTCAATCATTGCAAGACTTCCTTGATGTCTCTAGTGTGTTGGTTTCTCCCTCAAGAAATAATAAGGATGTCATCAATGTAAATCATGATCTTCACTCCAATCATGTCCCTGAAGATATGGTCCATCATTCTTTGGAGAGTAGAGTGTGCGTTTTTGAGGCCAAAGGCCATCATGGTGCATTCAAAAAGTCCTTCTGAGGTGATAAATGCTGTTTTCCTTTTGTCTCCTTCTCTGGTTCTGACATTCCAAAAGCCATTCTTCAGATCAAGCAAAGTGATGAATAATTCTTCCTTTGAACTTTCTCCATTCTTATTGAATATCTCCAGCAGTTATTTGAGAAGAGGGATAGGATAGCAGTCCAGGAGAGTTTCTTCATTTGCTCCTCTGTAGTCAACAACTGGTTGTAGATCGGGGATGGTTTGTCCCTTTTTCAGGGCCTTCTTGACAAAGAAAAGAATCGCAGCCAGGGGAGATTTGCTGGGTCTGATATGCCCTGACTGGAG
The DNA here is from genome assembly GCA_037039685.1 of Ceratobasidium sp. AG-K. Lineage (NCBI taxonomy): Eukaryota > Fungi > Basidiomycota > Agaricomycetes > Cantharellales > Ceratobasidiaceae > Ceratobasidium > Ceratobasidium sp. AG-K. The sequence goes on along the minus strand of JAWNGF010000013.1, from coordinate 841,286 downwards.
TTTGGTCTCAATATACTCCCTTGTTGCTTCTCTTTCCCTTGGTGACAGAGGATAGGCTGTCTTTGATTTTGGAAGCCAGTTGTCATCATAGAACTTGATTCTACAATCCCATTCCCTATGTTCAGGGAGTTTGTTGTACTTCTCCTCATCAAAGATGTCTTTGAATTCTTCAAGCTCCTTTGGTAGTTCCTGAAGTATTCCTGCTTTGGTGACAAGGGGATCTTCTGTTTTCCATTTGATTGGGACAGGAGACTGGGATATTTCAGGGTTGGTTTCCTTCAACCACAGCATGCCCAATATCATGGGTTGTGTGCCGGTATTCATGACATAGAATTTTTGGTTAAAGGTTCTTCCTTCTAGATCAAATTCCAGCTTGCATCTATACTGGATCTGATCCTTTTGTGTTTTTCCATTGATGGTTTTGATGCTCCTGGGACTTTGTAATTTGGTCAAGGGGATCTTGTTTTCTTTGGCAAACCTCAGATCAATGAAGTTTCTAGATGAGCCAGAGTTGATGAGAGTCAAGATTTTTTCTGTGATTCCCTCTGCTGTTGTATATACCATGGGAGTTTCATTCATAGCCTTGCAATAGTATACATTTTGCAAAGAGGATATTGGGGCATCTTCACACACGGTGGAGAGATGCCCATCTAGTTTTCTGACTCAGAGTCAGTGTATCCGTTCTCATCCACTTTCTCATCTTTGACTTCTGCAGCCTTTCCTTTCATAGGCTTCTTTCCTTTGTCCTTGTAGGTCCATTCCCTTCTGCAGTCAGCAAGATTGTGCCCTGCGTCCCCGCATTTGATGCAGAGGTTGTTTTCCCTTTGGTGTTTCTTCTCTTCTTTTGAGACCAAGTCCCCTTGCAGTTTCGTGGTCCTGGAACCCTCTGCTTGGGTTTGTTGTTTGTTCTTCTTTCTTGTGCTAACCAGATTGGTCAGTTTGTTGATTTCTTCTGCTTGTAGGGAAATGTTGATCCATCCTTCAAGGTCTTGTTGTTCAGCTCCCGTTCTGTCCCTAAGTTCTTCTCAAACGAGTTCTGCTTTGATGAAGTGATTCAGGCCTTGTGTCGTAAGCTTCTTCTGGGTGGCTCTGAGACAAGCCGCGATGGAGAGTGGACGGCACTAAGACCTGAGTGACCTCTTGAACCGCAACACACTTAAGCGTCTGTAGGCTCTTGAGGGTAGGGGTGGTTCTGAGTGTCACTCAAAGGGGATGTTTTGACGAGACAAAACAAGCTGGGGTTACCAGGCTTGTTGGTCCTCTATATATATTCAAGAGGCGGCCGAGTCATACAGAACGCAGCCACATGAGTCACAGCAGTCAACCAGTCAGGAGTGTCCAAGTGAGTCATGCTGTATGAACAGACATGACTCGTACAAAGCACAGCCGCGTTACACAATGTAACAGAATAACCACAAGAAGGTGGCAACGCGGCAAACAGAAACGGGAACGTAACAGAAAGAGAGAGACAGGCGGGCGAGACAACGGGCGAGTCCGATGGAGTGAGCTAGCTCACGACATTACTCCCCCCTAAGAGTCCGTTTGGGGGACCTAAACGGACCTACTGCACTGCACAGTCCTTTTCCTTCTTCAGCATAAACTCCTCCAACCCCTCTTTGTCCTCCAAGGTCAGATCGATGGGATTGAAGACGGTATTTCCCGGTTCGTCCGAGAACTTCTCCCATTCTTCCCAAGTCTCCTCCTTTGTCCAATCCGCTTTTGACCAGTCCAAAACCCTCTCCTGGGCCTCCACAAACTCCTTGTCCCACTGTCGCACATCGGGCTCTGCCTCCTTCCATGCCGACACGTCAGTCTCCTCCTTCTTCCACCAGTAAGGCTCCCATTCGATCTTCTCCTTCTGGTATCTGCCTCGCTCCATCCTCCAGTTGCTCAGGTCCTTCTCGTAGTTGGCGTCCCAGGCATCGTTCCATCTAGGTCGGAGCATTGGCTGCCTTCCGTCGTAACCTGGTACCCACTCGCTCGAGTACGCCCCTTCTTGTCCCCATTCAACCACTCCGAGCATGTGGGTGGAGAGGAGAACGACCTCCGAGACCTGGAATGCGGCGCATCCTCGGCAGACGAATATGTCCTTTAGTAGGAGCTGCATTCGTGTCGGCCATTTCTTCCCGACCCACTGGAATTCCCCCAGGTCTGAGTGGAGGATGTCGTCCGAGGCTCTGAAATGCATTCTCCCCGAGCCTTGTTGCGACCTCTTGAAGACGTAAAGGGCGGCTCCGGAGTCAAGGATCCTTGCCGTGGCAAAGGCAGGTCCCTCGAGGACACGGGTGAGGTTGTTGGCAATGGTGGAGCGGGAGACGGCAGGCATTGCAGAGGGCAAGAAAGATTTAAAGCGTGGAGTTGGGAGTGTTTTTTGGAGTAGTAGCAAGTTTTGCAAGTGACACTACTGGCTTTGCCCCCTCTGCCTTTTATCTTCCCTGGAGTGTAGTTAGATGGCGTGGGAGCCTTGGGGTGTCGGCGTAGAAGGTCTTTGATGATCTTTGAAAGGTGACCAAAATCTTCCGCCCTTTGTTCTGTGTCTTCTTCACTTCCATAACCCTTCCATCTGACCCTGTAAAAAAGACCGTCCTTTGTCTCTTTCCAGTCCAAAATCTTCTCTACTTCGTATTCTTCTTCTCCTTCTTCTGTTATGATTGGCGGTGGTCGGGGTTGGTTACGGCTGAAATCAGTGTCTCCCTTGTAAGGGCTGAGCAGATCGATGTGGAAAACAGGGTGCACCCTCATTGTTGCCGGCAAATCAAGCTCATAAGCGTGTGATCCTATCTGTCGCTTCACAACAAATGGCCCGTGCTTTTTGTTGTCCAGTTTCTTTGATGGTCTTTTTGTTTGAATGTTCTTTCCAAGCAGCCATACTAGATCTCCTTCTTGGTACTTGTTCATTGGCTCTTCTTCTGGGAGCCTTTGGGTTTCCATTGATGCAATTGCTTCGTCATGGATATTACGCCATTTTTCAGTGATGTTGTTTGCTTCTGGAACCGTTGATTCTTCTGCTGAGATGTTCCACAGTGGTTCTCTCCCGTAGACAATTTCGAAGGGGGAACTACCTGTTACGCGGTGCTTCTGTAGATTATAGCTGAACTCCGCAATCGGTAATAAGTCCGCCCAATCATCCTGCCGGTAGTTGACAAATGATCGTAGCCAGCCTTCCATCCATTGATTGATTCTCTCCGTTATTCCATCTGTTTGCGGGTGGTAGGCAGTACTGAAACCTGGGCTAGTTCCAATTTTCTCATAAATGGCTTTCATAAGTTTGGAATTGAAAGTAGTCCCTTGGTCTGAGATCGTGCTTTTTGGGAAACCGTGCAGTTTCCAAACATTTGTGATAAAAAGATTTGCAAGGTCGCTTGCCGTGTGAGATTCTTTGCAGGGTATGAAGTGCGCCATTCTTGAGAATCGGTCCACCACTACTAAGATGCTATCTGATCCTCTGGATTTAGGTAACTTCACCACGAAGTCGAACGCTATGTCCTCCCACGGTCCTTTTGGAATCTCCGGAGGCTTGATCGGGACTATTGACTTCGATCCCTTTGTCCGTTGGCAGGTTTCGCAAGATTCCACGTATCTGTTTATGCTTTGCTTCATTCCTGGCCAGAAGTATCTTCTTGATATTAGTTCCAGAGTTCTAGCCTGTCCTTGATGTCCTGCGATTTTTGAGTCGTGATGAATTCGCATGATGGCCAGTCTGGATTCCTTATCTTCTGGCACGTAGATCCTTCCCTTGAACCATAATAGTCCCTCCTTGAAATCATAATCTTTTGCGCTGTGTTGTAAGGTTTTCGGTAACGTTTCCCTCGAATTGCAGATTTCTTTGATTTGTGCCAATCCTTCATCCATTTCCTGAGCCTCCTTGATAGTCTCTATGATGTTTGTGTCTACTTGTCCCACAAATCCTTTGAACTTTTCGGCAGATATCATAACTTGTTTAGGCATCGGGATATCTTCGTGGTCTGACCGTCTTGACAGCAGGTCCGGTTTTGATGACAGGATTCCAGGGCAATATATGATGTCAAAGTTATAGGAAGCAGGCAATTGGTGCCATCTTGCGTGTCGACGGTTGAATGTTCTTGCTTCCTTCCAGAATTGTAGGTTCCTATGATCGGTGTAGATGGTGATAGGGTCCCTCGTTCCTTCAAGGTATAGCCTCCAATGTGTTAGAGATTCTATGATAGCCATAAGTTCTTTATCGTGGACGTCGTAGTTGAGTTGAGCCTCGTTGAAAGACTTTGAAAGAAAAGCAATAGGGTGTAAGTAGCCATCGTCTTGTCTTTGCGACAAGATTGCTCCCATTGCTACTCCACTTGCGTCTGTTTCCAGGAAAAAGGGTTTGTCAGGGTTTGGATGGCATAGAGTGGGTTCCTTGCTGATTTCTGTCTTTAGTGCCACAAATGCTTCCTGCTGATCGTTTCCCCATTCCCATTTGTTCTCCTTCCGTGTTAAGGTTGTCAGGGGTTTTGCCAATTGGCTGAAATTTGGTACGAATCTTCTGTAGAAATTTGCGAATCCTAGGAACGCCTGAACTTGTTTGACCGTCCTTGGTTCCTTCCATTCCTTTATTGCCTTGACTTTTTCTTCTTCCATTGAGATGCCTGAATTGCTGATTCCAAGTCCGGTATATGTCAATTTGGTGACAAAGAATTCGCATTTTGGAAGCTTTGCGAATAGATTTTCCTCCAGTAAGATTTTTAGCACCTTCCTGACATCCACGGTATGTTGACTTCTGTCCTTAGAGAAGACTAGGATGTCGTCAATATATACTATGACGCATACGTCGATAAGATCATGGAAGATGTGGTTCATATATCTCTGGAATATGGCAGGCGCGTTCTTTAGTCCAAAAGGCATGACGACGTATTCGAACAGTCCTTCTTTCGTTCTGAAAGCTGTCTTCCATTCGTCTCCTTCCCTGATTCTGATATTGTTGAAACCCATGCGTAGATCAATTTTGGAGAAAATTTTTGCGTCCTTGATTTTATCCAAGAGGTCTTCCATTAGGGGCATTGGGAATCTGTCGTCCTTTGTAATGGCGTTTACTCCTCTGAGGTCTTGAACAAGTCGTAGTTGGCGCACTGCCCCAGGATTTTTGGGATCAATCGGTTTTTTGACAAAGAAGCAAGGTGATGCAATAGGTGATTTGCTTGGTCGGATTTTTCCCGCTGCAATTTCTTCATCCAAGTATTCTCTTAGTGCAATTGACTCTGCTGGAGAAAGTGGGATAGGTCTGGCTGGTTTCGGAAGTTCAGCTCCTTCCTTGAAGTCGATGGCGCAGTCGTATGGGCGATGATCCGAGATTCTTTTGAATTTTTCTTCGCTGAAGACGTCGGCAAATTCCTTGAATTCCTCGGGCAGATCATCTATTGAGGCCGTCCTTGCCTGAATGGGTTCTGTCCGCCATGATATGTGCTTCGTTTTCCAATCGATGACAGGGTTTTGATTCCTCTAACCATTCTAGTTCCAAGATAAGTTTAGTTTCTCCAGTAGGCATAGCGAAGAAGACCTGTTTGAAGGTTCTTCCTTCTACCTCCAGTTCCAGCTTAGCTTTGAAGCGTATTTGGTGAGAGAGTTCCTTCCCCTGAATACCAATTACTTTTCTAGGAGTGGAAAGTTCCATGAGTGGAATGTTGTTGGATCGAGCCCACGAGATGTCCAAGAAGTTCTTTGATGCTCCGGAATCAATGAGAGTTGGGATGGTTTCTGTGATTCCGGCAACATTTGCGTAAACAATGGTAGATTCATTTGTCGCTCTAAAGTACATTGTTTTCGTTGCCGGTTTTTTGGTCTCTCCACACACAGTTAGAGGGAGACCCCTTCTTTTCCCGAGTCTTCTACAATTGTTGCCTCCCTTCCTTTAACGCTAGGTTCCGTCATTATCCATTCCTTGGACAGGCATTTGAATGAACGGTGTCCTTCCTGTCCGCACTTCAGGCAGCGGTTGGTTGCTATCCTTGCTTTGTGTACTTCGTCAGGCAGCCGCTTTGTAGAGGATTGTCCGCTGGTGGTTGGTTGGGCTGCCTTCTTTCCTGTCGAGGTCTTGATTTGTTGCAATTTCTGGTCAATAGAGATTGCGATTGAGATCCAGCGGTCAAGGGAAAGTTCTTGTTCTGTCCCATCTTCATTGATCAGGGTCAGTTCAAAGCGAGCTAGTTCGGTCTTGACTTCTGACTTCAACCCTTCCTTGAATTGGTTGATCAGAGCTTCCTGTCCCCAATTTACATCTACCAGGAGATATTGGAACTCCGAAGCATAGTTTGCTACAGAGTTGTTCTGCTTGCATTTTCGGATATCTGATTCGGCTTTAGCTTTTTTGTTGGGGTCGCTGAACTGTTCCATGAAGTGTGCCTTGAAACTTTCCCATGAGGCCAGGTTTTGGTTATTTTCCCTTTGGTTGAGCGATCGTAAGAGTACTTGTGCCCAGTGAGTGGCAGCTTTGTTCTCGGATTTGAAGCTTGCTAGGGCTTCGCGGATCCTTTCTTTGTTGGAAGTGTATTGATCGCCTAGGCGTACAAAGTAGCTTTCCATTTGTGTGATGAACATTTCGGCACCCTCCCCTTTCTTTCCGTCGAAGGCTTCTGGACGAGTTACTTTGGGACGACGTGGTCCACTACCGGTGTTTGGGTTTTTGGTCAGCCGCTGGATTCTTAATTCTAATTCGTCGATCCTGGTAGATTCCGCGTCTGGATGAGGTGGAGAGTTTGATCGCCTGGAGGGGATCCCGTGCAGGGATGCTTCGTCCATTTCTTCTCGCATATTGTTGATGGTCTCCTGAACTTCCGTGATTTTGGTAGTGAAGGAGGCTCCCTCCTGTCGTAAGGTTTCTAGTCCTTGTGTTACTGCCTCATTCCATTCGAGTTGTCCTTGTCTGGTAGTGTTGAGTTCTTCGCGTACGTTGTTCACTAGTCCTTGGGTGTTGGTAACTTCATTTCGAAGGCGGGTTACGTCTTGACCGACTAGGAAGGAATTATGTTCGCCATTTCTTGCCGAGTTCAGGATGTCTGTCAAGGTTCCTTGTAGGGTGTTGATGGAGTCGTTAAAGATTTGCTGGTTGTTTGCTAGAACCTGTGTGGCTTGTTCTAGGCCACTAAGCCTTCGATCTATAGTGACTCTCATTCCGTCTATAACCCTAAGGGTGGCGTTGTGCCTTCCTTCTAGAAGGTTGTCTAGGTTGTCTAAATTGCTGATTACCGTCCTGCCGCTAGAGCTGGAACTTGAACTTGAGCTCCCTGGATTACCGGCGCTTTGTTGTACCAGGGCTGATTGCTCGGAGTAACCCTGTGGGATATATGGTGGTGCTGGAATAGCCAGTGTGACTGGTTGGGAAGCCACTGGGATTGGTCCTGCGTTGGTGATGGTTCCTCCAATTTGAGGAACTGTAGGGACATTGGGAACGTGTGGTGTAGGGGGAGGTCTAATGGGAACAAGTGATACGCCCCCATGAGCCTCAGGTTGGGGAGAAAAGAACTGTCTTCTGGTTCCTAACGGCCACAAGGGTCGTGATGGTCCTGGAGTTGCGGTTGGAATACGAATTACGGTCGGAGTAGGGTCATTCGTGAGATCTCCTGGTTCTCTATTTGTGACAGTAGGTTCTTCCTCTTGTACCGTTGTCATGTCAGGAATGCCGAAAGCTCCCGGCATTGATGTTTGACTTTGGGGGCGTGATCGGGCAGGACCTCCCGCTTGAGTTTGTGCGATATCTTGCTCGTTTAGTGATCCTGTGGGCCTTGCTGCCCGACTGGGTCCTCTTCTTGTTGATATAGTGGATGAGGGACATGACCCTCCATCTTCTTGAATAGACATGTTTGTGTGTTGTTAAGCTTGTTTTGTAATGTCGTAAGCTTCTTCTGGGTGGCTCTGAGACAAGCCGCGATGGAGAGTGGACGGCACTAAGACCTGAGTGACCTCTTGAACCGCAACACACTTAAGCGTCTGTAGGCTCTTGAGGGTAGGGGTGGTTCTGAGTGTCACTCAAAGGGGATGTTTTGACGAGACAAAACAAGCTGGGGTTACCAGGCTTGTTGGTCCTCTATATATATTCAAGAGGCGGCCGAGTCATACAGAACGCAGCCACATGAGTCACAGCAGTCAACCAGTCAGGAGTGTCCAAGTGAGTCATGCTGTATGAACAGACATGACTCGTACAAAGCACAGCCGCGTTACACAATGTAACAGAATGACCACAAGAAGGTGGCAACGCAGCAAACAGAAACGGGAACATAACAGAAAGAGAGAGACAGGCGGGCGAGACAACGGGTGAGTCCGATGGAGTGAGCTAGCTCACGACACCTTGTCTGAATTGTGCCACTAGGGCCACATTGTTCCAGTCGAGTTCTTGGGAAAAAAGCCAGAAGTCAGAGAAGTATTTGGATACACTCTTGTTTTGGTATAGTTGTTGGATCCCTTGTTCAGCTTGAACCTTCTTGCTGGGATTGCTCCATTGCCTGTTGTAGGCTTCTTGAAAGGCTTCCCATGAGTCTAGCCATGGATGGTCTAGATTGTCATTGTACCTATTCAGAACTGGCTGTGCCCAATTTCCAGCAGGGCCTTCTGCCATATTCATCAATACTGCAACAATGCGCTGTTTGTCTGTGTCATACTGGGTAGGGTTCAGTTGAAAATAGGCCTTCATTCTTGTGAGGAAGGTTTTGGCTGCAGTTTCTCTGGTTCCTTCAAATGCCTTTGGCATCTTGATGCGTGGTCCTGAGTTTCCTCTGTTGCCTCCTTGATTTGTTTGGATAATAAAGGTTCTTCCTTCATCCCTGATTTGGTACCTGGATTGCCCTTGTATCTCAAATGAGGGTGATTGTTGTCCCTGTGGTGGAAGATGAGGGGGTGGCTCTCTTCATTGTGGGACATCAATGGAGGTTTGTTGTGACTCCTCCTTTTGGTGTTTAGATTCTGCTTGGGCTTTGGCACCAATTTGTTTGAGAAGGTCAAATGTTTCCCTTGTCTGTAGGTGGACTTCTTGCATCCTAGTGGTTTGATCTTGGAACCCATCAGTAACTTCCTCATTGATTCTTCCCAGAGTGATGGTCATGTTTCTCATTCCTTCTGCCATTCTTCCTAGGGTTTCTTTGATGCATGTAATGCACTGGGTTTGCCCTTGTAAGGTTTGGTTCATCAGGAGTTCAAAGTTGTTCAACCTATTGTTGATTTGTTCGAAATTTTCAACTGATTGTTCAAAGACTTCAAGGGCTTGCTGTTGAATGCAATCCACACTCCTAAGCCTTTCATAGAAAGTGTTGACTCCATCCTCTGTTCTTGAAGCAATGTGCTCAATTTGCTGCATCATGTTTGTTGTATCTTGAGTTTGTAGATTCCATTGCTGTTCTAATCCTTTGATTCTAAGGGCTTGGACTGTGTTCTCCTGTTGATATTGGACCTGGAGGGTATTGAAGATCCTTTCCAGCATTTGAATAGGGTTTCCCTCCATGTTTTCTATCAGTTGTTTTTGCCTCAGTCTTTCATCCTGTGAAATTGTCTCAACACTTCCTTGTGATTGGAAGGTTGATGGCATGCTCAGGGCGCTGTGAGTTCTAGGAACTTCTACTAGTGGCGGCATGGGTGCAGGAGTGAAACTTGGGGTAGCCATAGGTGGTGGAAATTGCACTCTGAACTCAGGAAATGCTAAAGGGTGTCTAGTCCCTATTGTTCCAGTGTTTCCTTGTTCTGGTGGTGGCATTTGACCTGTGTTTGATGGTCCTGGAGTTGCATTTCTAAGTGGTGCTGGTATCCTGATCACACGCACAGCTCTTGGGCTAATCACACTTTCCCCATGGAAGGTGACAACTGGTGCTGCTGGTGGTGGTGTGTTGATTGGATTTTTGACTACTCAATTTGTTGGTGAAGTAGACCTTTCTTTGTTTGAACTTCTGGGTTCTTCCTGGGTCCTGAGGTTTCAATAATGTTGCCAATTCCTCCTGGGACGCTGGTGGAAGGGGTCTTGATACACAACTGGTGATTCTAAGTGGTGCAGTCCAGTCACCTGCCCGTTCTCTTGCTCCTCTTGAGGGGTTTGATTGGATTTTGACTATTGTGCCAGTTGGAGCCTTGCTCCTTTGAGAGACTGCACTTGAGGATCAATTGTCCATGTTGTCACATGACTTTGTTTTCTGGTGGCTCAGCACACCACATGCTTGCTTTGCAATGTTGCAACCTGCTAATGCCTATGGTTGACAACCACTAATGGCCTTTGAGATGTGAGGATAATATGTGATAAGTCTTCTAAGACTCTATCACTAAGGTGGACAAACACTAGTCTTGTCAGTACAAGTCACTAGCTCCTAAGTCCAAGTGGCTGCACTAAAGGCTAAGTAGCCAAGTGCCTCTGTTCACACTGCAGGGAGAGTTGACAAGGCAAAGCAAGCTGGGGATGACCATGCTTGCAAGCCAGTATATATACTCTGAAAGGGGGTGAGTCAAAGTCCAAGTCATAAAGGGGGCTGTGTAGGCCATCCAATAGAAAACAGCATGAGTCATATGACTCATGGTGACACATCATCCATACACCTTACTAAACAAGGGAGAGGGCACAACAAAGAGAAAGGGTGCTTAAGGCACCGGTACAAGCCACAAGTCTGCAAACAGAGACAGAAGGAGGGATGGGTCACAACAGAACCCTGCCATCAGCATTCCAGCTGCAAGGTGTACTTCCTCCTCTGGTAGATCCTTGTTGCCAGTTGCAGTTTGGCAGGTGGATAGGAATGCTAGACCCTTGTTGGTGAACAACCATTTGGTAATCTCTGCAAGGGTGAGGTTACCATTGTGGAGGTGGGATGTGCTCTGTGTTGGGTTGGTTGTGCCTTGGCTACTGTGGCATGCCATATGATCCCAGCTGAACTGGTCCATCACATCCAGTACCTGCTCAACAGTGGATTTGTCATTCTCAAGTTGTAGATAGCATTCCTTATGGGTGTGTTTCTCAATCATAGCTAGCTCATCTTTTGTGCCTGGAAGACTGTCAAGGCCGGGTGTATGCTCCTGGCTAACTGCAAGGATTCTGCAGTGCATGCTTGAGGTATCTAAGTTTTGAACAAGTAATGCACCCAGGGTTGGGGTGTAAGAGGATATGACTACGTCCATTGCATTTGGTTGGAACCTGTCATAATGCCCAGCAGTGTGAAGTGGAAGAAATGACAGCAAGCCTGTGGTGCACCAAGTGAGGCATGGAAGTTCCTCCATTGGAAGCTTGGACTGTTGTTTGTTTGGATCATTAGGGAGAGGAGGTCAAAAATAAGATTTGACATACAGTGTAACCCAGAAAATTGAGTACAGGCATCAGTACGTTAGACCACAAGTTGTTCAGTGAACTCTCCAGGGCCCCAATGTTGTTGAGGCAACCAACCTTGCGCTGTTAGATCTGCAATGCCAATCATTGACGTGTCTTTGCCACAGTCATGGCTGAGAGGTTCTTCAATGGGACATGGGAAATTATGTTGCTGTTTGGCTGTAGAATGAGAGCGTCACAGCAAGACTTGTGAACATTGATGATGGCAATTGGGTGAGACCTTGCAGCAGTTAGAAGCTGGCTGGATTTACAGGGCCACAAAAAGTCCTTAAAGCCAGAGATAGAATGAGCCTCCTCCAGGAGTGTATCCCACTTGAGTGCCAGTTGGATGTGGTTGCCCACTGCTGTATTTAGATCTGAGTTGTGGATTTCAAAGGGCAAAATTGCAGAAGATCGAGATACTGCACAATTGAGCTGATAGCTGATATCCTTGAGTCTGGTTGTGAGACCTGGATCTTTGGCAGAGAGCAACTCAAATGGTGTTTGTAGCTTGGCAATCCAGGCCCAAACAATGGAGCAACCTGCTTCAAGCCACTCCAACGCCAGTCCAAGATTGTTGATGCTAATTGCATAGGTGGCAGCCTCCGTAGCAAAGTCACCTAAGTTTTTGACAAGGCATAGCACCACTCCAGGGTGTTGCCAATCCAGATGAGCTGTGGAAGTAAATCCATGGCTTGCAGATATGCAGGATAGGGTGAGAAGCTGGAATGGAGGGATGCCAGTTGAGCCCATTGGCGACATGCATATAGCCAGGTAGATGGATGCCCCGCAAGTGATTGAGCAGCAGCCTGGTATGATTTGACTGCCAACTCAATATCTGCAAGCGCATGTGATTGGGCTAATTGAAATGCGTGTAAGCTCCCAAGGTTGAGGAGGTGGTTTGCCTTAACTGTGTGACCCTTGGGAGTGAGTGAGACAGCCTCTGTTTTGCACTTGATAGGCATGCTCAGATCTACCAGCTCTCCAAGACAGTGGAACCTCAATTGATAAGACATTGCCAGGTTATTAAGAGCCCCTGGCCTGTCTCCGTGACCATCAGGAGCAAGCGAGACAGCTGCTGCCCCACACTCAATTGCTTTGTTGAGATCTATCAACTCCCCAAGACATTAAATCAAGTTCAATATGTGTTGCCAAGGTTGCTGAGCCTGCCTAGCTTAGCTGTATGACCATCAGGGCTAAGTGAGATGGCCTCTGTTCCACACTTGATTGCCTTGCTCAAGTCTAGCAGCTCTTCAAAACACTCATAACAAGTTCAATATGAGACCCTGAGGTTGTTGAGAGCCCCTGACTTGTCTGCATGGCCATCAGGAGCAAGTGAGACTGCCCCTGTTCCACACTTGATTGCCTTGTTGATATCTACAAGCTCACCCAGATGCAGGAATCAAGCAAGGTATGAGGCCCCAAGGTTGCAGAGGTATTTCAGCTTGTCTGTACACACATCAGGAGTAAGTGACAAAGCCTCTGCATGGTACTCAATTGCCTTGTTCCATCAACTATTTCCCCAAGTCCCTGAAAATGAGTGAGATAAGAGCTCCCTGGAGTGTTAAGTCTCCCTGGCTTATCTGAATGATCATTGGGAGTGGTTGAGACAGCCTTGGCACTGTACTGGATTGCCTTGTTGAGGTCTGTCAACTCCCCAAGGCAGTCAAACCGGGTTTGATAAAACATTCCAAGGTTGTTGAGCCAACCTGGTTTGGCCAGATGGCCATTGGGAGTGAGTGAGACAGCCTCAGATCCATACTGGATTGCCATGGTGAGGTCCACCAGCTCCCCAAGGCAGTCAAACCAAGTAAGATTTGAGTTCCTGAGGTTGTTGAGCCAACTCAGCTTGGTTGGATGACCATTGGGAGTGAGTAAGACGCCTCTGCTCTGTTTTGGATGGCTTTTTCTAGGTCTACCAGCTTCCCAAGGTGGTTGAACCAAGCTCAATACAACATTCCAAGGTTGGTGAGGTACCCTGGCTTGACCGTATGACCATCAGTGGTAAGTGAGACAGCTTCTGAACCACAATTGATTGCCTTGTTCAGGTCTACGACCTCCCCTAGGCATTCAAATCAAGTGAGATAGAAGTTTCCAAGGTTGCTGAGGCACCCTGGCTTGTCTGCATGTCCATCAGAAGTGAGTGACATGGCTTCTGCTCCATACTTAATTGCATTGTTCATGTTATGGTTCAGTGTAAATATATCCTAAAGTATAGAATATACTTTGTCTGTATCACAACTTTATGGAGCCAGAGGGTAAAGTAAACTTTACTAGATCCTCAGAGGGCACTAATATGCTGTTACTAACAGTATTTGTTACTAAAGACAATATATCTTTCTTAACTGTAGAGGTACACTTAAGCTACAACTGTTTGAGCAATGCTACAAGGCAAGGTTCCCTATGAGTTGTATTTAAGATATACCCCCTGATTGCTAGAATCAAGTTAATACTTAATATACTTCTCTAACACAAGTATCTGTAGTGCAGTGCTTAGTGCTTACTGTAGAACTCTTAAAGTTATCTCAACCTCAACTGCAACTTAATTGGAGTTAAACTCAACAATTAAGGAGTGTTATTGGGAGAACTGCTTTAGGTCTTAGAATAAGCTGTAAAGCTGTCACACAAGTGATAAACTTGGTAAAGATGTATTGAAAGTAAATTGAGAGGTGATCTCTGGAGGCTCTCAGAGGCCAGTTTATATACCTTAGAGTGCACAGGTATGAATACTCAAGTGCACATATTCTAACTAGAATTTCCAGACCACTAGGTAGTGTGGAGTAGCCTAAGAATAGCTCTGTGGCTATAGTTAGATCATGCAGTGCTGCTCAAAGTACATATTAAAGGTACAAACTCCATACATAGTGTGGCTATGCATGTGGCCGTTCTGCAAGAGCTTTCCAGAACACGGAAACTACTAATGAATTCCAACGTCAAGTTGCTGAAGGTCACGACTGATAGAGAAACATCAGAAGTATCGATTCGCATTCTCGTATATACTCAAGTCGAAACTAGGTCAAAACGAGACATATCTTGTACATATCCTTGGAGTGAGTTTAGACCAAGGATACTCAGTTCCATAACAGAGGATGCTTATATGGCCTATCTGGCCTATCTGTGTGATCACCAAAAGTGAGTGAAGCAGCCTCTGCTCCACACTCAATTGCCTTGTTCAGATCTACCAGCTCCCCAAGGTGGTTGAACCTAGTGAGGTATGAGTTCCCCAGGTTGTTGAGGATACCTGGTTTATCTGTGTCATCATTGGAAGTGAGGATAACAGCCTCTGCTCTGTAATTGATTGCCTTGCTCAGGTCTACCACCTCCCCAAGATAGTTAAATTGTGATTGATATGAGTTTCCAAGGTTGTTGAGGTATCCAGGCCTATCTGCACTCAATCAAAAGTGGGAAATCTTGGTTGGATCTTGAGGTCTTGTGATGCCTGGGACTATCTTGGCAGTCGCTGGAGCATTTGGGATTGCTCATGAGTGCACAGGAGACAAACAAGCAAAAGGCTTGTTTCTGCTTGTGACATCTTGTGAGCACTCATGAACCATCACAAGCTTGACAAGATAGTTCCTTCCATCACAAGAACTCACAAGCCAAACAAGATTTCTTGCTTTTGGTTGAGCATGGTCATTGGGGGTGAGTACAATGGCCTCTGCTGCGCACTCAACTGACTTGGATAGATTGGTCAGCTCCTCCAAATACTTGAATCAAGCCTGGTATGCGCATCCAAGGTTACTTAGCAGTGTTGGCCTCCCATAATCAGTACAGGAAAGCAGGGAAACTGCCAACCCCCAGCACTCAATTGCTTGGTCAATATCCTTAATAGCGCCTGACTGCTCAAACTCCCCAAATAGGGAAGCACTGCAATCCGCTAGTTCTTTAATATATTGATATTTGTTCCTTAATGTTTACAAACTTTGTCAGTTAGAAAGTACAATCTATGATGTTTGTATTACAAACAACCACCTCTCATGTACCTTGACTCTGATCCACTTGTGAACACGTGAAACTGCCCTAGCAAGTCGTCGAGACTTATTCTGCCACCCGTCTCCGAGCCTTCATTGCTTACCCTCTGATTGTAATTATCACTCAAGCCACGAGACTCTGCGGTAGTTCACCGGCATTCTTCCCCATGCCGGCGGCGTCTATTAGGCAAATGTCCGATCGTCCTGAAGTATCCGGGCCGTTTCCTTCTATGTATGATTAGCGTTTCGGATGAGATGGCAATCCAACTGGCAATAGGTGAGTCCTGAAGGACACCCACCTTGAGGAGTAGGTCCTCCTGTCCTCGACGTGGTTTGAATTGGTTGTTGAGGAGACTGACTTTAGTCCCGGTCTCAGTTCCATTCCTTAGTATTCGCCATTTATCTGACGCACCTCCGTCCATCCCTTCTCGGAGACTCATTGTTACGTTGTGACTGAGAGGAGCTCATTTGGTCTACTGCCAAGAATGTGAGATCCTAAGACTAGGGAAACACAGGTGGGCCACATCACCTTCCCCTGGAAACCCACCCTTAATGTATGCAAAGCACGATGGCCACGTTCCTTTCCGATTGCCTATGGGGGAATTCTGGGGGAGTTTATGGTATGCGTAAAGTTCATCATTGAACTTGGTCCGAAGCACAAGGTGCGTGTTCCATTTCTTAGAAACTTTAATCTGCCATTCCACTGGCGCCTATCAGAGTAACTTAAATGACCTATTTGTATGGTATAGCCTCAAGCCAAGCTTCTCGAAATCTGCATACACTACATACACCGCACATTGTCATGAAGATTACGGTCGCAAACCACATCTAGTCGATCGATTGGCTAGTAGAGTGCCGGAAGCTCTCGCCCGAATGACATGCGTCTGACTTAGACACCTTTATTGCCGTTACCACTGATGCCCATTGGCCAAGTCGCTAATGCCATGCGTCTTTGTTTCTCATTGATCCCTCACTCCTACACCGGAAAGTTCGAAATCAACACTTAATGTGGGTATTTGTTGGGAATCGGAAGGATTGTCTGCAAAACTGAAATTCTCCCAGGCGATCCAGGGCTCCGGAGGGCTATTTCACAGTTATAACCAGGGTGGGTGTTTACAAGAATTTCGTTACGTGTTCATTTCCAAACAATGTCGTCAATTCACTCCGTCGATTGGTAAAGTACAGCAATACTAGAGCACCTCCTGTTAGAAAATTAAAGCAGATCTCAGCCAAGGCTCAAAATTAAGTAGAGTGTAAGAGGCGCGGAATACGCATGGTGGTTACCTTCCTTGCATTACCTTCCTTGCTTGCAAGGTCTCTACAATCCGAAATGAAAACGTCAGATTTGACAGAAAATTATGATTATTGACCGTTGTTGATACCATCCCTTAACCCCTTTTCTTTTGTGCGCCTAAGGTGGGAAAATAGGTTACGGCCGTAGATCAGATGCATCGCGCCGGTCAACGAATTGAGTATTGAAATTAGCATGCGTAACTTCATGGTCATTACAATAGCAAACCGTGCCTCGATAGTGTACTATCTATTGAGACATTACCGGAAACTTTCTGCGCTCAAAGCTATCTTAGCTTGTAGGCCAGTGGAAGCGATAGAGAGTAAAAAGTTGGTGCGCATAGCGAGTACGCAGTCGCATTTATATACAGGTAAAGATAGAATGTAAAGGAACAATTTATAATACGTATACATGTACTATCAGTCAGCTCGAGTGCATTCAGTCAGCATACAGCTAGCCATTCATCCATATTCAGTATGTACCACGTGTCTATTCCATTGCATTCCATTTGTTTATCAATACTATCCTACAGTACTGAGTCCGTCTTGGAATTTATGGTTGTGTAGGTGCGTATGTACAGTATATGTAATATCATAGGTATACACTATATACAAGATACATGGTATTTCAAATATCAATGCGGGTTTGAGTATTGGCATTGCTGTGAGAGATTCCTCCGCAGTGAGAGCGTGCGGGTGAATGTTGCGGTCCGGTACGCGAGTACGACTCGAGGACCGGGTGGTGTCCTAAACACAAGACGGGAAAAGGACAAAATACCAGTGAGAGAAGAGATAGCGAGTGGAACAAGGAGCGATGAAGGAGACGGTTTGGGACAAGCACGTACTGTGAGAGCCGAGGCCAAAATTACATTAACAGGGAGTTTGCATACACACTCACAATATGTTCAGCTATGCAGGGCTTTGATAAACACAAGTCAAAACAAAAGTTATCCTAGCGAGGTATACATGCACAGGGAGTGATAGGTGAATAAATGTGCGCTATTCTGGGAATCATTTCAGATTAATTGCATCTCCTGCACGCGATTGGTTCACGACGTGCTGCGTTGGTTGCACATTGGCCGCTACCCCCCCCCCCCCCCCCCCCCCGCCAGCTACTCAAGAGGTCTTGAATCCATGGTTCTGACGAATCACCAGTCTCCGTGCTGCTGTTTGGGCTGGGAACGAGGTGCGCAGTAACCCAGCGACGCCCCAATTTGCGGCTATATGCGCCTGACAAGCCAGGGAGAGCTGGCTCAATAGGTTAACCCACAACATGGCTGTGAGTACACCATCCTACCACGTTGAAACCCCATATTCCAGGACGATCGGCGGGTAAACTGGGTGCTCCCAGCGGTTACAGACACCAAGGGGGAAGTTGACGCTAGGCTCAAACAAGCCCGCAACAAATTCCCTCCTCTTTTCTTTATCTTTGGTTGACTAATTGCTCAGTGTAGATCTCATTCAACGCCTTTCTTGCGGTGTCACTGCCTCTCAAGCGCATATATATTTCTCGATGCCCGCGGGCTTTTCACCAAGGTTCGATGGAGGCACCGCTTTCAGGGAGGGCTGACTAAGCAAGGTGTGTGCCACGACAGCGGCGCTCCTCGAGTACGGAGCGCTCCCCAGCATCTGGCATTTTTGCTGAGAGGTGCGTTGTGGGCCAATATGAGGTATCATAGCGGGATGGAAATGAAAGATCTGGCTCCGAGGTCATATGTACAGAAGGAAGAGGTGTACACCATAACATACATGGGGGGTACTTGGTACAGGTTTTGTTCAGCCGAGGCACATGGCTCATGATTTCCCCATAGACGGAGTCAATCATCATTGCCTGCATGCATTTTCTTGTTGAGCATGGACTACCCGACACAGGAAATATATTAAGTGTTTACAGTCTAGTACAAAGCACGGCCAATGAAATAATAAACTACGCGACATAATTGGGTATCAACGAAAAAGGGGGCATTTAGCGGTGGCTCTGGGACGAATACATCGGTACACCTGGTGACGGGGTCAAAGGCTCGTCGTCTTCGTGAATAACGTTCTGGTGCCTTGCTAATGATGAATTGATACCGAGCTCGATCCGGGCAGTGGGTCCTGAGCCGGTGATTATTGGAGCGCTGTAAACGACACCGTCCAGCTCCTCGTCATCCGGACTCGAAACCCCCAACGCGTGCTCGAGGGCTTTCTCCCCGCGTCTCTTGAGTCTTTGCGACATGGCCGAGCGCAACGATTCGACGTAAGAATCGTATTTGACTATCTCAGAAAGGAGATATTGCGATCGCCGCTCCCAGTTGTTGGACGCCTTCATCGCGTTCGCCGATCGCGGTAGGTACTAAGGAGGATGCGTGAGTGACCACATATATAAACTACTCAACAGACATACCAAGGTCATCATCGGTTGCCGCAACTCGTTGTGCACATGAAGCTCGTGCTTCAACAGGCTGGCCTGCTTTTGGAGGGCCTCCATCTGTGTCTCCTCGTCGTGGGTGCTCGGCATAACCGAGTGCATCGGGCCCGTCCAGTCGTAAATCATAATGCGTTCCGAGTTGAAAGGTGAAGTTGGGACGCGCAGGTTGACATTTCGCCCGCTCCTCAAACTCTGAGTATCCGACGAATCGACTCGGCGTTCCGGAAGGTTCTCGGTGCTCCCAGACTGGAGCATTTCCAGAGCGCGATTCCACCCGTACTCCATGTTCGAGACTCCTCCGGATAATGGCTCCTTGCTCTGGCGGGCAGCCCAATAATTGCAAGTCATGACCCACTCATTGACCAAGTCTTCAGTTCCGGCTTGGAAGAAGAACACTGCACCAGACGCAAGCGTCAACACGAAGCAATGCGGCCGTTGTCGGTTGTATCCTGGTGGAGGCAAACTATGAGCAAGCGCATGCGCGAGCACTACTTTGCCAACACAATTTGCGTTTGACTAACGTCCGGTCAAATAAACTCATTATCGACAACATCAAATCACATACCAGCCAATTTCCGCCACCAACCGTATTACCTCCGGTGCTCGAATTTGACTGGCCAAACACAAACATGCTGAGTTCGCCTTTTTGAATTACGACAAACACGTCCATCCAGGTCTTGACCTTGGCGCGCTTTCCGGCCGACTCCCAGTACTGCTTACGACAGAGCATGCCCTCCTTTGCCCAAGGCGGCCCAAGAAGCGCGAGCTCCTCGTCGGTAATGCTGAGTGTCGTAGAGTTGGTCATGTCGCTCTTGACGCTACGGACATCGTCCTCTTGGGCCTCCTTGATGATCGTATGCGAAAGGTTCGATGCGAAACCCAGCGTTGGAGCAAATAGATTCGAATTGGACTGTTGCACCCCCTAGGAGGATGTCAGCCACCTTGCATGACGCGCAAGACTCGGACGTACCTCCCCAATCGAAGTCGCAAAACTGGGCGACGGCGAAATTCTCCCGTCGACGCTGCTGTTGCTGCCATAAGGACTCTGCGCGCCGAGTAATGACTGAAGGCCGCGAATCGACCCTCGTTTCAACGACGTAATCCTGTCACCTCCTGGCCCGCCGTGACTTCTCTGACTCCGTGTACGACCAATGCCTGTCATACCTGGACTGAGTGTCATCGACTGTCGCTCTGAAGCCGTCAAGCCGGTCAAAGGTTGGAGAATTTGCTGGTTCTTGACCGAATTGTACATGTCCTGCACAGCGGGTTAATGAATGTCCAAGACCAAGCGGATTGCGTACCTTGAGTAACATTTCCATCTCCGAGTCCCATCCCCGTGCGCTGACGACCGCATGCAGAGACCCAGTCGGCGTCTTTGGGTCCGAACCATCCATCATGCTCGGGTTGCTTGCATTCAGCGACAACGTGCCGCCCTCCTTGGAGCCACTCCTCCAGCTGTTCAAGCTTCCGCTGCGCTGTTTGCGAGTGAGAGGCTCCCCGTCTCCTGGTTGACTACCTTCGTCATCGAGGACCAGTTCAGGGGTTGACTCGCCCGTGACGTGAGGGCGTGACGGATCCGAGCCGGGCTACAAGGGTCGAGTTTAGTGGATACATCAGCATGTACTAGCGCTGGACGAACCTGCCCGCGTGCGAGTTCTTGGATAATGGGGGACCTAATGGGATCCAACGTGCTACTAGAGCCCGTCCCGGATACAGGCGACTTGGGCATCTCGGGTACCCGAATCTGGTCCTGGATCACCGCCCAGGTATTGCGGACAAACTGAGTCTTGCTCATATGTGAAGAGAGCTCGGCGATATGCAGATCGGTATTGAGGAGCAGCAGAGAATAGGAAATGGCGTGAACGATGGCTGTCGATAGGTGAGTAGCAGAACAACACGCGAAAGAGCTACTCACATGGCGACCCATACACAGACCCGCGGTTGCAATCCCAGAATCGTCGACTAAACTCCTCGAGGATTCGGTCGACCTGTTGCGTCTCGGCCTTGAGATACAACTTGGTGCAAAGATGCCTGAACCCGAGTTAGAGCATGTTTGATAATTACACATTTGTGACTCACCTGAATGCAGCGTCCAGTCTCATCCCCGTAAAATCAAAGTAATCCATATAGTATCGCAACGCAACCTTGTTGATCGCCGGACTATTACCTGTCAGTAAGCTCGACAACCCAGGACAGACTCGACTCACATCCCGCCCAACCACTCGGCAATCTTTTCCTTGGCCAAAAACGTCTCGTCCTCTTGCCAGCACCTCGCTGCAAGAGTCTGCCCACGTCCTTCCAAGTCCACACTCACACCACCAGTGCTACTCCTACGGTCCATCCTGGGAACGGGACCCGTGTCGTCCTCGTTCCAAGTTCCAACGTTGTGGGCAACCACGGGATCGCTAACCAACCGTTGCTCTCGCTCCCGGCTACGCTCTTGTCGCTGTTGGACCTGATCGCTAACGAGCCGAATGCTGGCCCCCAAAGCAACGCCCTCGAGGAGAGAGGGTTCCGAGGCACTCGCGGCGCTCCGATGACGGGGAGGTTGTCGTCTTGGGAGGGCTCGTGGAGACACTCGCAGCGACGATGACCGAGGTGGCAACGAGCTCGACGTGGCTAGGAAGCCAGAAGAAGTCGTGGACGATCCGGGAATCGGAAGAGGCCGAGCTGCGCCGATGACAGGACTGGTCGCTGGGGGCGTCGAGCTCGAGTCGAGAATGGTCGAGCTGGGCGGAGTCATGTAAGTCCCGGCGGTCTCGCTGCTCACGGTCCGCATGCTCTCCATACTCGGCTGGTTCGTCAATCCGCGACGCTCCCCTGATGACGAGGACATGGGATAGGTTCCAGGAACGGCAAGCATCGAGGACGAGGATGCAGCACTCGCGGTGCTCGGCCTACGCGTTGCCAGCGGTGAGGGAGGAACTTGTCGGGACAGTCCAGCCCCGAGAGTGGGACCTCCATCGCCAGAGACGCGGCCGGTGGTGACGGGTCGAATGGTATACGCCTGCGCCGACCTTCCTGCGCCGCTCCCCTCAAACGGACGGCTAGGAAAATTCGACCTGGCCGGAGACCCGCGAATGCCTCCGAGCGCATCGTGTAGTTCGCCCCCAAACCCATCCACCAGAGTCGACAGCTCCATATCCTTGGCCCAGGCATTGACCGCGCGAGCGCGCTTGCTCATCCGGCGCTGATCGACCGGCGAGTGGACCGGAGCATTAGGCGGACGACCTTCCTCGGTTCGGTCTTCATCCGAGTCAGAATTGCTCGCCAAGGTTTGATCAACAGATGCCCGAGGAGCCCCAACGTCACCCGACGCGCGAGGAAGTGGAGCCGAATTGGGTGTCGGTGGTTGATTGCGCAAACCCGTCGGGCCAATGTGTTCGCCTCGAGCTTCGGCGCGTGAGCGGGCGTCCAAGATGAGCTTTTGGACGTCAATGTCTCCCACGCTCATGCTTCTCCGGCGGCCGTCTTTGCTCTGGCGCGGGAACGATGGTCGCGGTTGTCGTCGTTGCGTCAGGGTCGCGTTCTGGTCATAATCGGGCACGACGTCTGAAGTTTTCGGCAGCGAGTCCGCCGGTCGGGGTTTTACATGAGGACCCGCAAGAGGTATATCGTCCTCGGAGTCTGAGCGGTCGTCGACAGGAGCAGGGGGAAATTGCTTGTGGATGGGCGGGAGAGGTTTTGTGTGGCGCGCCGGCATGGGGCTAGGCTGGGGAGCAGATGCACGCGATACGGTAAAGGGATCGGCTGTGGCTGAGAGACTGGGTGTATGTGCGGGGCTTTCGGTGTACTGGGCGTCGACAACCGGTGACTGGTCGGCAGGAAAGTAGGACTGCTGGTGGGGTGACGACGTGGAGGCGCTCGGTGCTTGTCGGTATTCGAGCGGGATAGCCGGGACGGGAGGGGCAAACGAGTGCTGGTGATGGGTGCCGACAGGAGTGGTCGGGGTCGATTGGCTGTCAGGGCGCTGGATGTTGGTTAGCAAAATGAATCAGGACAGACGAAGCAGCTTACGTTTCTGTCACGAATGGATCCCTGACCATGTCCCAGCATTTTGCCAAAAAAGGCACTGGTTTTGTTTCGCATGGAGCGCTGCTAAAGAGTGAGCACGAGCCGAGCGCGCAACGACGAGACTTGCCTTGCCCTCGCGGTCGGAGCGGCCTTCGCCGACGTCGCTGTATCCCTGGTCGACCATGCGGGCGAGGCCGAGTGTTTTTTCGGCCTTTGCGAGGCGGCGCTGGGACTTGCGCTGCGTGGGCGATGCGTCGACGTCTGCGTCGGGCGAGGTGAATGATCTGTCGCGGGGCTTGTTCAGGGGCGTTTTGGCGGGGCTTGCGTCGATAAGTTCAAAGGCCGATGACGCAGTGGACCTGGTGCGAGCACGGTCGCTGGCTTCGGGAACCAGCTCTTCGTGTGGCTGCTCTCGGCTGTCGCGGGCCTTGCGGACCAGCGTGGCAAGGTCGGGGGACGACGCGGTGCCCGCTGAGCGATACATGCTGCGGCGGCGGAGAGTGTCGTCGTCCTCGTCGGCGGGGGAGACAGCAACGGGCGTAGGGGGAGTGATGATCGGGGTCGAGGGGTTCTCTCGCGCGGCGTGTTTGGGTGTGCTGACTGTTTGGCGTCGGCCAATCGTGTCGGTGGAAGCGCGGGGAATGGAGAGGTTGACTGAGCCTGAGCGGTTTCGGCCTGGTGTTTCAGTGCCCAGGGTCCGAATGTCCCGCCCCTCCTTGAGCACAACCGTGTCCTGCCCCCGCAATGCTGCCTCGAAATCGTCTGGGGTCCGGCTCTGCGACACGCGCCGGTGAGCTCGGTCGGCGCTCGACACCGCCACCGCCAGGCTGTTGGCCAGCGACTGCCCCCGCTTAAACGACGAGGGCGGCGACTGCTGGCTTCGGCCTTGGTTGTTCCGGAATAGCGACGCCATGGCAAGTCGTCGTCGAGATCTGCGTGCTCGACGTTGCCTCAAACACCAACAAACACGCCACCCATGTCACTATCACTTGTCGCTCCCCACCACCATGGCCCCCCGCACCAAATCCCACCGGCTGTCGGCAACAAGCAGAACCCACTCGGCGACGTCGCTGCACAAGGGCGAAGCTCGCCTCGGTGGCCTCACCACCATCCACAAGGACGACCGCAAGGCCAACCCACGCGACGCCCTGCACAAGGCCAAAAAGCACTCTGCAAGTCCCTGCTTCTCTCGTCATGGCCCCCATCGCTAACCCTATGCAGTCGTCGTCGTCGGCCCTCGCCGCCAAACGCACCGCCTCCAAGACCAGCGTACACCGGGCAAGTACAACCCGCCTGCACTCGAACGAGAAACAGCACACGAAGCAGGAAAAGCCCGCCGACAAGGCCCAAGACGAGGAAGGCTGGGTCTCGTCCGAATCAGGTGCCGGAACACCCAATCCCGACGACGATGATGAAGACGACGAGCTCGACGACGAGGAGATTCTCATCCTTCAGACTCAGCGCGCCCAGCGCAACGCCAGAGAGATGGAGCGTCTCAAGGCGGCCATGGCTGCTGCCGATGCCGAGCTCCGCGCAAAACAGCTCGAAGACGAGACTAGCCGAACCCCGCCCACCAGAGAGTCGCCCCAAAAACACTCCAACTTTTCTCCCGCTCGTTCCTCGCCATTAGCCAAGCAGCTCTCTCCGACCCAGCCCAATCATACATCTCCCGGGGTCAGACAGACACAGTCAAGTCCCCTAGCCTCTCGCCAATCCCGGCCCCCGACATCGGCAGCTCCCACTACGCTCGCTCCCGTCATCCAACAGCCGGTCGCGGACCATACCAAACACACACTCCCTACCCAACCCTCTCCTTCACCCCCTGCCTATGTTAGCTCCCATCACTCAGGGCCTCGTCATTCCGATCCTGTTCCTCACGACTTTGCCCAATCAAATGGCACCCATCACACGACTCGGAATGATGCCGATCACAAACGCACCGACGGCGACAATGATTCCGCTCGAAGCGGTGATGCCAGCACTCGACCTTCTGTACGCCGCAGCCAATCTCAT
This sequence comes from Ceratobasidium sp. AG-K, assembly GCA_037039685.1. Classification (NCBI taxonomy): domain Eukaryota; kingdom Fungi; phylum Basidiomycota; class Agaricomycetes; order Cantharellales; family Ceratobasidiaceae; genus Ceratobasidium; species Ceratobasidium sp. AG-K. The sequence goes on along the minus strand of JAWNGF010000013.1, from coordinate 816,313 downwards.
GTGCCGCGCCCTGCCATCATAACCTCCGGGAACATACCCGGCCCATCCCGAATGCACTCGCTTGTTGCGCCAGCCCGACCTCATCCCCTGATCCGCGCGCCTTCGATTCTGACCAAGACAACCCCGGTGCTCGCGCCTCTAACAGCACCCCCATATCTGAGCGCTCACTCGGCGCAAGGTGAGTACTACGATTGGATAGCGCTTGGCATAACATTGACACCTCTTTCAGCTCAAATGTCATCTTCCCCTCCGCCTCAAACACCAAGCACGACCTCTGCCAAGTCGTCACCACCTCATACCCGACAACCTTCCCTGTCATCATCCACTCACACGCTTCCTACTCTCACTGTCTCCCCTACCGCGGCCCTGACAACCTCGGTGTCCTCGCTCCCACACTCTCCCCAGACCCGCGCCATGTCCATACACAGCTCGCCAACGACCTCTTTCAAACCCACGCCAGAGCGCGAACGTACCATGTCAGCCGTCTCGTCCACCGCTGCACTCCATGCACTCGCACACCACCACCCAGCAAGCCGCAAATCAGCCGCTCGCAACGCCACCGCACTCCAAGCCTCGACCTTTCCCCCCGAGCCAGCGGACACGTATGGTGGTGGCATGTACGGCGGTGGACCAGGTGCGGGAGTGTACAACTCGTACGGGGGAGGCTTTGCCGCTGCGGGCCCCGGTATATACTCTATCAGTGCCGCACTCGGAGCTAGTGGGGGAATGTACGGAGGCAAGCCTGGTCCTGTCCATGCACTGCTCCCACCTCCCTACATGGCCACCCACTCGAGCGTCACAAGATGGTACGCCCCCGCCCGAGATGCCATCGGACGAGTTGTGCGAGGTCGTGTTGGAGCTTGAGCATTTTCCCCATTTACAAACAGTTCTGTCCGGTCTCTCATTTTGTTGAGTTTATTTACACATTAACCCGGTCCCTGCGTTCATTCGTTCCACGATGTACGATGTCATACATAAAGCACCTTGGGATATAGGAGTCTTGCGGTCTTGGTTCAATCATGGTGTATAGTAGAGCTCTATTGGACTTGGATTTTCGTGCACATGACACCTGGTGGATGGATTGAACTTAAGCGCTCTGAGTTACGGCCGAAGAGGCCGCCGTCACAATTCATTCACTCCCCTCGTGTCAAATGGGTCACGACGGGGATGCAGGCGCTCTATTAGAAATTACCCATGGCGCTTCAGTAGTACCTAGTTGCGTCGAAGGTTTTCTCGCCGTGGTGCCTTTACGTTCTAGCAGTTAGATTTGCTCAAAGCCCTGGCCAATACAAGGTCGTTTGCCAGAGTGGTTAATGGGTGCCCCTGCTACTTGTCAGCACAGGGTATGGTCTCCGACCGCGTGTGTTCGAATCGCACAGCGACCGATCTTTTTCTTCCCTTCTTCCCTGGTTCCCATTCATTTCGCTTTTAGGTCCAACTCACCTCTGATCCAAATTTGCTACGCAAGCTAAGAGTTCTAAGCAATTTGCATCAACGCCTACCCGGCGTCTGTGTTTAAATTTTGTTCCACCGTGTTGACTAGATTAGCAGTCCGATTTTTCTCCGGACTTCCACACTGCACCACTGTGCTTTCATTCAATGTAAACCATCTCAGCTAGTAGGTGCTTCCACCAGCTTCAGACATGCTTCTGTGACTCTCATTTCGCGTTTCCCGACCCACGGGACCCCTGCAACGCTTTCAGTTTAGCGTCTTTATTCATCCTGTGACTCAGCCCCGGGGAAACCTTAGACTACAGCCCGCTCATTCCCCCTTCTTTGAATAGCTTCTGTAGCTTGTTATTCCGCCAAGCATCTATTTTGGGCTCACCTCACTTCTTCCTCCACTCGGATGTCTCGACGAATATCTCCGGCCATTTATTTCTGTCGCTACGAGTTGCCAGCGAACAGCAACGAATGGTCTGCTGACCCTCTAGCACCAACCAGGCCACGACATAAATAACGAGGCGAGTAGTTGATCTCCCCCAACTCAATTGGGCAATGATGATTTGGTCTCTACCACTTTTCGCGGTCGGTGTGGCCGCAAAGATCCTCTATGCTGGTGTCAACGAGTCGGGCGGAGAGTTTGGTGCCTGGAGCGCGACTGCTACCCCAGGAACTGGGCTCCCCGGTCGATTTGGTGTGGACTATGCTTTTATCAACAAGGTACTCACTTCACCGCTGTGGTCTCCACTATGCTTACGAATGCTACTCTATTCGCGCCCCAGAGTACTGTAGATGTATTTGTCAAAAACGACAAGGTACGACAAACCCGCTTTCATGAAATTTCGAGTAGCGTGATGACATATACGTATTCTCGACGAATAGATCAATGTTTTTCGCGTGGCTTTCCTGCTGGTATGTTCCTTTGGTTCCTTGCTGGGTCTGCTCTGTGCTCATTAATACGACAGGAACGCATGTGCCCATTATCTTATGGCTTGGGTCCCAAGTTCAACGAAACAGTGGGTGTATGCTATTTGGCTCGCGTTCTCCTGGTCTTACGTATATGCTCGCCAAGTACTTTGCCGAGTACAAGGACGCTATCGACTACATCTCAATCACCAAGGGGCATATGCTATCCTTGATGTAAGTCTTCTGTTTGGTTCGTCCTCACTCTGGATTGACAAGTCTTACCTCCAGCCTCACAACTATATGCGGTATAATCTTTTGGCTTCGCGAGACTTTGCTGTGTCTCACTTGGCCGTTTCTTAGGTACAACGATCCCTCTCAACAACCTACCACTGGAAGCGTACGTATGCCATGCAGTATTGCACAATCGTGTTAACCCCAATTTGTCTCCGACGCACAGGTGATTGGTAGCGCTACTGATCCCAAGGCTGCTACCACAGCCCAGTTCCAAGCATTCTGGAAGGAGCTGGCGGGTCGTTTCAAGAGCAACCCCAAGGTGATGTAAGTCGTTGTCTACGCGGAACCACCAAGTATGACATCTCATCTCTGGTATAGCTTTGGTATCATGAATGAACCTCATGAGTATGCAGACTGGTATTCTTGAATGAACCGGGTCTCTAACTTCAGGCTTTCAGCATGCCCACGTCACTTGTACTCAAGAACGATCAGGCTGCTATCAATGGCATTCGCGCAGCAGGAGCTAAGCAATTAATACTGGCTCCCGGAAACGGCTACACTGGGGGGCATTCCTGGTTGGAGTCGGCGCAGGGTGACGAACCATCCGGGAATTATATGTATAAGCTCGTTGATCCCTTGAACAACACTGCTATTGAAGTTCACGAGTACCTCGATCAAGATTTTTCCGGCTCACATGCAGAATGTACTCAACCTGGCGCTTCGAATCTCGCCGGACTCACAGCTTGGCTAAAGAAATATGGCCTGAAGTAAGCGGCGTCGGATGAATTACATGTCTACCACTGACGCTTAAATCAACAGGGCGATTGTGGGTGAAATTGGAGGCGGCTCAAATACAAACTGCTATTCCATGCTACAGGAGCTCCTAGACTACCTCGCCGCCAATGACGAGTATATAGGCTGGACGGGATGGGCAGCCGGTCCTCGTAAGTCTTCGTCTGCTCTACTCGCTGTCGGAGATTGACAGCGCCACGGAAGTATGGGGAACATTCCGCTCCTGCTGCGGTGACGATAGTGGAAACCTAGAGCCAGGAACCAAAGCTGGAAACGGTTCTCTTCCTGGGTACGTATACACAGGCTGGGTGTCTGTGTTTCTTAATTTTAACCTGAAATTCATCAGTGGTTACGACACGATCTGGGCCAACGGCATTCGACCCAAGATTCCAAAAACTTTGAAGCGAAGCGGGGTTTCAAGCTGGAAGTGAACCACACGGATGTTTGATAACCCGACTTGTGAATCAGAGTTGGGACGAAAAGCTTTGTAGTTCCATAAAAGTCAAATGATGTCATTCTATATATTGTCCGGGCATGATTACCAATCATCCCTCGTGCCGAAGTTATCAATTTGAGTTATATGTCAAATCTACGCAAACCACCACCGGATACAAGCAGGCGCGACACGGAAGCGAGTCTCAGCCACCACAAAATCTGGATACCTGAGCGATGCCCACGGACTGCGTGGCTTTAGTATTCTTTCATGGATTCAACGACACCCCAGCTGTGCACAGCCGGCGTCTCTTCAGCGTCTCCGGTGCCCTCCACTATCCTTCCCCCGGACTTTTTGGACGCCAACATCGATGACATAGTAATTCTTATCTGTAAGCCTTGAAGTCTGTCCGGTCTACTTTTTTCCGCCGCTAATTCCTGTCTCAGCCGACATGCTGGAGAGACTCACATCCCACAACGACCAGATCCCCCTCAGACCGTAGGTCCTCTTTGTGACGAAAAACCGTTTACCTCGCTGACACAACCCAGTGAGGCTTTAACTCGCTTTCACTCTCGCACCCCTCCTGCCATCACGATCCAAGACTACCTGAAACGAATTGTACGATACACCAACGTTGAGGTATTCCTACGATCTTTCTCCCCATGGTCTAGATGCTCAATGCTTTCCCGTCACTAGCGATCATGTCTCTTGATTACCTTACATTATATCGATCAAATCTGCACTCGACTCCCCCACTTTACCATATCGTCACTTACTGTTCACCGCTTTGTGATCTCCTCCATTGCGGTATCGTCCAAGGCGCTGTGTGATGCGTTTTGCACAAACTCACACTATGCTCGAGTCAGCCCCCATTGCATGCACTCGATGATTTGATTAACTGACGCACGTTCGTACCTAGGTTGGTGGAATTAAGCTTATCGAGTTGAATGTACTTGAAAGGGAATTCCTTGAGAAGATCGACTGGAGACTTACTGTACGTGCCCACGCACGTTTTACCATCAGATTGGTCGATCTGGTATGTATGGTAATAGCATCTATTTTTTGCAGTGTACCCGTGAAATGCTTCAAGAATACTATACGAATCTCGTGCGGACGCATAGTGGCCTTGGGGTCAAGTATCAAATGGGAGCTGCCCCCACGAGGAACGTTCGTCAAGACCCTGTGTCATTGGATCCAGTTATGGTTGATGATAACAACCAGGATGCGTCCAACACACCCTCGCCACCGAGGTCTCCTACGCCTTCTACCGCTCCATCCTCCGTTCACCATGCCCCTTGTGTGAACGCTCCTCCCCCACCGCACCCCATATCTACTCGTCCTTTTGCTACCCCTCAAACCCGAGATCCTGTTGCCTCTCCATCCCGGATGATATATACCACAACATCGTCACCCTCCCTTCGTCGCGCTGGTCGCTCGCCCATAACCGGTCCTTCTCGGTCGATCCCTCCATCCCCCTCGCTTAAACGATCACGGGACGGCGCAGACGATGTTGTGCCAAGCCTTACAAATGCGCATCTCAGGAAAATGGAAGAAAGTAGCCCGAGGACGAGAAGACGAACAGAAACTGGTTGATAATTGCCAGCATTACGTTTCGGTTGTCCCTCGTTTGTGACGTACGTTATTTATTTTCTTGGGGATTGCGGTTTCGGCTCCTTGCGGGCTAATCGCTATCGCGACACTTCACTTTTTCCAGTCAATATGTACTTGTAACACGTTACATGCGATAATTGAGCACTAGAGTTTCCATGGGCCAGGAACGAAATGGAAATTGATTTTACATTGAACGTCCACTCTCAATTGTACTCTACTTTTTCAAGCGAGACGTCCTTTTCCGCGTGGTCACCACTGGACTGTTCTACATTCGAGGATTCTTTGTCTCCACAAACCCCACGAACGCGTTCCCACTCTAACTTCAGCTTCCCTTTTGATCCTCCGGCGATCCTAATTGCCTCTTCCGCTTCGTCCTCTTGACCTAGCTGATGCAAGGATTTTGCCCACTTGAGGGTGGCTGGAATTTGCTGGTCGGTAATAATACGCCATGAGTTGTACAGGACCTCCAGGCACTGGTAATCCCGTGGTATGGGATTAGTCACTCGGGTTTGAGTGCCTTGGCTTTGTTTTTGCTTTTTGCGTGGAGGTACCTGTTCTTGATTCGCCTCTCGCCCCATTTCAGGTAGAAGCAAAAGTACTTCACGATCCATAGATAGGTCGAAGAACGACACGGACGGGCGATACTGAGTTATTAGCTTCCGGGCTAGTAGTGATCGTTCGTTGGAGGACTTCTCAATGTCATACAGTCGGCGAAATAGCAGCTCAGAATGGAGCGTCCGAGATATGTGCGATAGAGACTGTCTGAGGATGGCCTGAAAAATCAATACCGTGAGGTCTTTGCTATGCACTGCGGCAAACAGTGGCACCTACCTCCCATACTTCTTCTCTTGCTGCCGAGTTCGAACCCTTCATATGGTTTAGTCCCCAAAGCCAAAGCTCGACCAATAAGTCATCTTCGCTTGCGTGCGCCTTTGCCTTTTCCCGAGCTTCTGCCCATAACTTGTGAATTGGCTCGGGTATCGTAGTTGGGGGCGTATATATTGACAACTCAGAGTCTATTGGCCGCATAGCTCCGGATTCGGCATCAAGGCGAGCGAGCCAAAGACCCACATCATCGGGACATTTTTTCGAAAACTTTTGTGATAGTTTTCGCGACTGGATCTCATCCATGCATGTCGTTTTGTTGAGGTGAAGTGAGATACGGAGCACCGTAGCCAGCACGGGCAGAAGTCCTGTATCGTGATGTTGCTTGCAGAGTTGTTTGGCTAGTGTAGTAAGCGCTAGGACAAGATACAACCGCTAATTACGTAGGGAGATGTTAGAGAGGATTTGATGGCTCGCAGAAAACCTCACCAAAGTATTTTCGGTTATAACTGGTACCCACGAGGCAACCCATCGCGCATATAACTCGGCTACGCGTAAGTCGGTCTTGCTAATGAAACTCAAACTTTCATTTGCTTTCTGAATACGCTTTACGAACTCGCCGGTCTGTGATTCGGGAGTGAATGGGGTCGCTTGTCCAGTGAAGGCTGCAGCAACTAGTGGCCGAAGAGGAGGTATTTTGGGAAGCTGGGCCCCGCTTTCAAGTGGTCGACTTGGTATATCAATCGTAGCCCGAAGCACAATTGCCCCGCAGCGGAAATCCTCTCCAGCAGGTCCGGATCCTGTGTCGCGAGCAGCAAACTCAGAATGCAGAAAATCCAATAGTGTGGCGCGAAGCTCTGTTGGGTACGATTGAAGGAGGTTCTGCAAAGAACCCAGGAGCTCTAGCGTGGGCAATGATTGCGTAGCAGACGAAATAACCGCGCGGGCAATCCCACCCGATACAATTGCCTGTATCGCCTCCGCATCTTCACCTGGAGTAGTGGGATCAATACCAAGGGTCTTCCAACGACGCCTGAGTCCCTCGCAGTAGCCAAGCTCCATGCGAACGTACTCGGTCCATAGCGCGACCGACTCTGGATTGATTCGTAGACCACGCTGCAGAAGTGCACGAGCCCCAGTCGGGGACAGTGTCGAATCCAACTCGTGAGAAGCGGCTATGATATACAAGTTAGGAGATGTTGGGTGTAGTGAAAGAGCCCTGGGGAATTTTTAAGGAACTGGATAAGAGGCTAGCCCAGTTGAAGACCCACCGAGAACAAAGTTTTCCGACCAGAGATCGCGCATTATTGGATTTGGCGACTTCAATGTATTGAACCCACAACGACACATCACCCTTGAATTTTCGAACCGCCCGCTCAAGGATGTAGAACTGGCGCCGGACGATGCAGTAATCCGACAGAGAGGTCCTGGTTTCGGTAGCATCTAGTCATAGATTAGTGTAGTGCAGCATCGAAATGAATACAAGGCTTACTGAGTCTTGCTACACGCTTCTTTCTAAGTGCTTCCAGGTAACTTCATATTGTACATACTTGAGAAAGTCCGATTTGAGCGCTACACGTCGTACTAAGGCTGATTCGAACGTGGTTCTTTGCTTTAAAATGGCCTGTGTTTCTGACTAACGGGGTTTAGTTAATGGTAGGGATGTCGTTGTTTGTGTTACCTGCGAGAACATCCCCCTTTCCTCCAGCTCCTTCAATTCTGGGAGCATCTGCTCTTGGTAGAAATGAACCCGCTCCATGGTGGTTGTGGAGTTAGGCAAAATTCCGGTATGTCACGTGATAACCGTGTCAAAACGAGACCTTGAGAGCACAAGTCCTACTCAAGCAAATCCGTCGGTTCTCTTTTGGGCTTGTGAGCGCCGATTTGCTTGTGCGTGCTCGCTTGGGTATAGGAGCACCAATTGCACAGCCACTCGGGTGCTCCTGAGTGCTCCTGTACCCAAGCGAGCACGTATGAGCAAACCGGCGCTCGTTAGCGTCAGAGGATTTTGGTGACGTAGTACTATTCATATTTCGGTAAATCCGCCCATCCGCCAGGTATGGTAAGTCTCTCGAAACTCAAACTCAATATGACAATTGTACGTGGAGCTCACTCCACAAAGTGACCATATCGCTTGGACCAGATGTGCGAGCGATGAGATGAAATAGATAAAGTCAACAACGCCTGGAATGGAAAGCAATGCAATCGCCGTGTGCGTCATCTCTCTCGCTGCTTGACTTGGTTGCCTGCTATGCCACCCCAATGAAAATAGTCAAATATCCATTATTGAGGAATATTGCAAAGAAGTATACTTATATTCTACTTTAGAGATATCGAAGCTTGTATCCAGGGGTCAACATGGTTGATATATGCGTATCGAAGCAATAACAGACCATGTCCTTGGCGTTTGAGCTATCTCCGAACTATTAGCGAGACACCCTCCATTGATTCCCATGGGCGTGCCGCCCTAAGCATACATGAGTCGCTAGCGCCGGACCGGGCGATCAGTTGGCCAAACAACATGTTCCGTATGGCACTCACGCGCATGCATAACGTTTCATCTGTGGCCCAACTTCTTCAAAGATATCAAGTGGGAGATTTGCAAATACAGCCCACTACAATTCTGCTTTCACCTAGCTACGCATTCGACTCGTTCGACGCGAGTTCAAGCCATCCAGCCGGGTGGATAGTCACTTTGGTGACTTCGTCGCTCTCTATCGTATCACTGATTGGTTTAGCGGCTCTTAAACAAAGAAATAATCCTCTGAATACTACTCCGACATTTTGGCTGCATTCATAACTAACTCACGACGTCTGACATCTAGGCTTTCGTATTACCAGATGAGTAATGCCAATGAAGCCCGGCCCGCCTAGAAGGCTATGATGCAGCCGGTCAGTTCGCCAGGTATGGCAGTTGCAGCGCTTGGCGTGGTCACAGGATGTAGTTTCGTCGTCATCCGGACCGCCGGGAGGGATTCTTTAGTTTATACATTGCATGCCTATTACCGAAAAAGGATTAGTTGGTAGCTTATCTGAGCATCCACGCGCGGCTAATTGCGAAGATTGGCTGGATAACTGAACTGCAAGGATCACCTGTATAGTGGCTCTAGACGTTGGGTCGCTGTGTCTTGGCACCGGCAAGCGGAATTCGAAGTCAATACCACACGACTAAGTGTGTCATGACGATGCTGGTCCACGCTTAGAACCGACACGTCAAAATTATCTTGGCCCGAGAGAAGTGCCAAACCCAACACAAGCCAACCCAAGGGATGCGTCATGCGACACAAATGCATACCTGGTGACTACCAACTCTGTGCTTGGACAGTAATTTGGTAGAGAATCTCTCGCGGTTAGTTCGGAGAGAGGTCCGACGCATTTACTCTAATAGTGAATCCCTCAGGTATAAAAATGGGGTCAGAAGTTCCCAGCGACATAACGCTCAGCACACACTCTTCTCTACAGCGGTTCTTACTCGTCTGGAACACTCTCACCTCTCACTAGTAGGCCGCCCTAAGCTATGGTCCAGCTTTCCATTATTGCTCTTAGTACCCTCTTCGGTGCCCTCGCGCACACTGTGCTGGCCGTTCCCTCTCCTACTCCGGTCAAACGCGCAGCCAGTTGCTCTTTCCCCAACCCATCCTCGTCGACAAACGTGAAGCTTCCTTCAGCTAGCACTATCCTCGCTGGCAAGTCGTTCGATGGTTAGTATCGCCTGTTGTTCTACCCCTAGTTTTACCACTGACGTGAGATTCATCTACAGGCGGCAACAAGCGCTACGGTCGTGGCGTCAAGTGCGGTGGCCAAAAGGAAGGTGGCACCAAGGATGCGGTATTCATCCTGGAGGACAATGCTACGATCTCGTGAGTCCCTTCCGGTATTCTTTTATGCCCGATACCGACGCATACATGCTGCAGCAACGTCGTGATCGGCGCAGACCAGAACGAGGGCATCCACTGCCTTGGTCCCTGCACCATCCGCAACGTCTGGTTTGAGGATGTGTGCGAGGACGCAATCACCATCAAGCAAAAATCTGGCACGTCGACGATTGTTGGTGGTGGTGCCAAGGCTGCAAGCGACAAGGTTGTGCAGCACAATGGTGGAGGTCAGTCACGTTCTGAAACCTGTATTTGTACCGTACCGACTGCACACCACTGGCAGGCCACGTGAAGATCGACTCGTACTGCGTCCAGGACTTTGGCAAGCTTTACCGCTCGTGCGGAAACTGCAGCAGCCAAACCAAACGCACAGTCGCTATCAGCCAGGTCATCGCCCGTAACGGCAAGCTACTCGCTGGCGTGAACTCAAACTATGGCGACGTGGCTACGATTGACACCAAATCGAACTCGTACGCTAGCCTGAACCTCCGTGTGCGACACATTCCAGGGTAACAACAAGGGTGACGAACCAACGACGCTGACGAAGAACAAATCCAACGCCAAGTGGGTATTTGTAGTACCTCCACAATGCAAGTGTACTAACCTTGTATTTACAGCTGCAAGTTCTGAGCGTCCTTTTTTGCTCCTTGATTTGCATTCTCTGTATCATTCCCTGTATGTATGTGAACTCATAACGTACACCGGATTACAACTAGTAGCAATCAATATTTTTCACTTTCGATAACCTGGCACGATGACATCAGCATTTGCTGAAAAACAATGATACTACGACGTGCGTAGCTGCGCATGAATCCATCCAACAGCCGCCAATGGACCCGCCCTTCTCGAGACCTCATCGACCTGGTCCTCGAACCGTCCTAGTATCTCAGCGATTGACACTTTGGGATCTAGGCTTCCAAACTGGATGCGAGTGCCTCGAGTGGCTGTGGGGTCGTACGATGTCATAAGCTGGACTACTGACGGCACGCTGCTTTTTGTAGGGATAGGAAACTGAAGAAGCACAGATAGCGGAGAGGCACCTGTGGAGATAGTCATCTGTGTAGGAATTGAGAGGAATCTTCCTACATTGGTATTAGAATACTGCGTGATAGTTTATACGGCTACAGATCACCATACCGGATAAAAGATTAGAGAGCCCTTGTGCTTCATGTGCCTCGGTATATTGTGGAGGACTGTCGACCCAATCGTACGATGCAATGATACTATTCAACCAGCATTGCTCCCGAACGATCTGCCAACATTGAGCACCTCACTCACTTGAAAAATTGGTGACAACTGACCTCTAATACTGACCACACTTCGGCCATATTCCGAACCCTTACCCTGCCAAGATGGAAGCCTGCTTCGGAGGGGACTCGTAGAGTTAACTGAATAGGTGAAAACAGATTATTGGGAGACGTCTAGAGATTAGAGGATCGATGTCAGATTCGGTCAGAATTAGCAGTGCCTGACTTGCTTGCGTTGTATACAACTGTTCTACGCGCATCCCAACAGGCTTCTGGAGCTAAAAACCAGTTCGTAAATTGATTGGTATGAAGGCGTTGTAATAAATTGCATACCAGCATATTGAGCCAGCTTGTGTTCTCCTCGCTCATCAGACCCATACCCAGGTTCATAAACCCTATTCCGGAAAGCGCGACTTCAATGTCACCAACGTGACCCAAAGCCTGGACAAGAGCTTGCATCGCACTGCTTCTCATCACTAACCCCTTTGCTCCAAAATCTAGTACCCACGCATACCCGCCACCGGGTAACGGGAAAGTGTGGGACTGTGATGGCACAGATGGAGTCTGCAGAAGCGAGAAGTGAGGTGCACGCGGGGGCGTTTGATGAATCCCTCCCGAGTCAGACTGGTTTCTCGAAACAATTATCAGATTACAGGTGGTGATGCCAGGGGGTGTGGGATGTTGGGCTACGAAGCGTCGAAGGAGTGTATTGGGAATATCGAGTGAAGGCTGCGGGCCGGGAGTAGCAGGGTTCGTGGAGTCTGTGGGCATCCTGAGAAGGCTTAGATATGATATAGGGGTAATGCCAATGAGGAAGGAGATACTGGGCGAGTTCAGATTGATCAAAGGAAGGGCGTGAGCACGGCGTAGGAAAATGTCCAGGGGTGCTTTGGCTGTCCCTAATTGGCTGTTGCTCGTATTAGACACTGGAACCTAAAAGTGGGATTCTCACGTACCTACAAAGCCCAGCTGCTTCTTGACACGCAACATCAATTACCTTGGGGGATAAAATCCCGACCTCGGCGAACCATCTAGCACCAGTGTCCCCAGTTACAGCTTCCCGAGCGGCCTGGGCGTCGAGAAGCATGATGTACTGTATATGTTCAATAACACGCCGAGCAAGTTGCGCCGCCTTTTGTGCATTAGCATCTTTCGACAGAACTTCGCGGATAAAGGCAGTGATTTCTGATTCAAGGAGCTCCTCGACAGGGTTCAAAGGCTGAGTCACTGGAGCGGACTCGGAGGAAGTAGGATAAGACGACTTTAATGATGTGAGCTTGATGGTTGGCGGGTTGGCTCCCGTGTCTAATTTTTCGAATACGAGGTCAAGAACAACCGCCGATCCAGCGCAGGTCAGCGTGTTTTGGCCGTTCTCAACACTTTGATAAACCTCCATCTTCGCGTCCTTTGCCCAATTTTCGACCTGCGAAAGCACAAAGTCGGGGCGAAGCTTGATGTCTAGCGGAATATCTTCAACCCAATGCCCAACTTGGCCATGCAGTAGGTCGAGCGCTCGACGACTCAAATCTTGACGCTGCGCAAGTTCTTCTCAAACATTCTTTGCTCAAGGGATTAAAACACGTACTTCGAAAACCGTTTGATCGTGAGTAGCGTGCTCTTTTAGCAAGGATATTGCCTTGGAGTCGCTTACCGGAATCATTGTCACTAGAGCGTTCGAGACGGACTGAGTTACATCCAAGATCTCTTTGAGAAAGGGCTGAGAAGGAGCTTTTGTAGCATAAGTATGCATATCCTGAGGGTCTGAAGACGGGAACGCAGCGTTGACGCGAAGCAACAAGTCATCAACTGCCGCCAGTATTGACGTTGGTTTTTGAGACGTCTCCATGGATCAAAAGTGTCAAATCGATACAACGGTATGAGCCTCCAAGAAGATCCTAGACTCCAATTAGATCCAGAGTTAGGAACCAGCTCTTGAAATTGCAGCGTCGAACAAGCCACGAATTCCCTCGATTACCCAAAGCACCCGTTGGTGTTATTCAACAACGATTCCGACCAAGGTCTGAAATAAGAATAGATTTCGACCAATTATGTGGTGTATCTATTCGGTAACTTGCGGAGAGGTTAGGTTGTACGTTGTCTAACAGCTAGAGTGATAAGTATGTTGTTCCAGGCTTGATCAGCACATGGCTGACTAAAGAGACTAAGCAGCACCTCAAGCCGCAGCGATTTGCATCCGGAGTACTCCGCTCGGGCTGCCCAGAGAGCCCATCGCTGTTACACGCATCCCGCTGCCCAAAATGTCCGAGTCTATGCGCTATGTCGGAACTCTTGCTGGCCACAAAGGCAAGTTAGGACCTAGCTGGACATTTATTTCGCCTAACGCATATGATTTGGCCAGGTTGGGTCACTGCCATCGCGACCTCCAGCGAGTCGCCAGACACAATCTTGACAGCCTCTCGTGGTCAGTTCCTTTGACCCGCCCACCCGCAAACCAATTCTAACCGATCTGGGTAGACAAGACCATCATTGTGTGGCAATTGACTCGCGATGACATGCAATACGGCTACCCTAAGCGTATCCTGCACGGCCACAACCACTTTGTTTCCGATATTGTCATCTCCTCCGACGGCCAATTCGCCCTTTCCTCTTCCTGGGATCACACTCTTCGTCTCTGGGACCTCAACACCGGTCTCACCACCCGCCGCTTCGTGGGCCATACCTCTGATGTGTTGTCAGTCAGCTTCAGCGCCGATAACAGGCAAATCGTTTCTGGTTCTCGCGATCGCACAATCAAGCTCTGGAACACCCTCGGAGAGTGCAAGTTTGATATCAAAGAGGAGGGTCACTCCGAGTGGTGAGTATCGAGCGAATACCCGGAATACTAGGATGCTAATCCGAAGTATAGGGTTTCGTGTGTTCGCTTCAGCCCGAATGCGATGAACCCGGTTATTGTCTCCTGCGGCTGGGACAAGGTCGTCAAGGTGTGTCCGAATCCAGTTTTTTCCTCCTCCCATGCTCCTTCTCGAATGATGCCACAAACAATATTTGCTACTTTAGAGAGCCCTCACGCTCCATGAAACTACACATTATCACCAAGATCTCTGACGCCCATTTCGCTTTACCGCCTAATTACCCTCAGCGTGTACTGACCTTGTTTAATTATCAAGGTTTGGGAGCTCTCCAAGTGCAAGCTCAGGACAAATCACTATGGCCACACCGGCTACATCAACTCGATCTCTGTCTCTCCCGACGGCTCGCTCGCGGCCTCTGGTGGCAAGGACGGCATCACTATGCTTTGGGATCTCAACGACGGAAAGCACCTTTACTCTCTCGAGGCCGGTGACATCGTCAACGCCCTCGTTTTCAGCCCCAACAGGTACTGGCTCTGCGCGGCGACCGCGAGCTGCGTCAAGATCTTCGATCTCGAGAGCAAGTGAGTTTTGGCCAACCAACCATGTCCATACTATGTCCTTATGGTTATTACTAGGTCGATTGTTGACGAACTCAAGCCCGAGTATGCCAACACCGGAAAGACCGGACGGGAACCCGAGTGTGTGTCCCTTGCCTGGTCTGCCGATGGCCAGACTCTGTTTGGTGGTTTCACCGATGACCTCGTCCGCGTCTGGACCGTCAGCTCGTAATCCTGGGGTTAGGAGCTGGGTGGCTGGTCTGGGTATGGTCGTTTTTGTAGTTATACTTTTGTTTCAGCTCAAAATGGCACCTGTATTCGCCGTGATGTGATAGATTTTAAAGATTGAAAACAGGAACCACGCGGCTAACGCGAGCAACGGGATCCGTACAAAGGGCTCTGATTGCCCATGGGTACGATGCGCTGGGCACGAGTGTATCTTACGGAAGACTACCACTGCTCAATACAAGGCCATGTGAATAGCTCCCAGGAGGTTTGATCCAATGCCAATCCAGTCTAGCAATACGGTGTATGGTTGGACGTACGCACTGAATGCACATAATTACATCTGTTATGAGGCAAATCAACCTCTAATGGAAACGCGAATTTCTGGACCGGAATAGCGCTTCATACTCTATGTCAAACTTATGTCTAGCATTACAAGGTGGCCCCCCAATAACGTGTGTTGAACCCGCCCCGCCGCGTATGAGCGAGGTTGTATGCGCGTCATAGGATATCAACGGAGACATGACGCCCACACCCAATGCCCTCTGTATTCTTCCTTGGGTTGGTCCAGACATAACTTCCTACTGTCACACCCCATCTGAACAGCGCGATCCAGCAAAGATAGAGTTATAACAACCGCGACTCGACGAAAACCTCATGTGCTAGTAGCTCTCGCTATTTGGAGTGATTTGGGTTTACTAGCACAAATTAGAGCCCGCGGTTTTTATTGAGGACTAGCAGGCCGGTGATGGAACCGTACCGGACAAAGGTTAGCAGCCGATAGCGCAACACAGGGGGCGGGGTCGTCGGTTGCTCGTCCACCCTGAATAACGTAACAAACGAGAAAGGATGCTATCCCATCAAAATACTGTACTCGCGGTGGCTCCAACCAGGACATGAGTCCCACGCATATACTGTTACCAGTACGCCAGCTATTGTTTTTGATGTTTTGACATCCAGAACTTTTACAGAGTGTCAACTATCATTTGCGTCGGGGCCTAGCATGCCAAATTTCTCACACCCCAAGCTCCCAACCCCTGACTTGACACCCAAGGCATAGCGTCGACATCGGTGGTCATTGGCCAACATTGGCTCCATTGCCTAACACCAGAAACGCCCTGGGCTGCTAACAATGTGTTCGGTATAGCATCACGAGTGTATCCATACGCGTGGAGCCTTGCCGGACGGCCCCTTAATTACATAGACGCCTTGACAAGTAATAAAAATCTACAGATATATATTCTCGACGGACCGATCGTTGGGTTAATTTGTGCTGAAACCAAATTAATATCCTGAATGTTCGTGAGTTTCCTCCAATGCAACATCCCACCCGGAACCGATTCGGCCGACGTCATTCTTTTGCGGTTCATTGAAAATGCCGCCATCCGCCCACTCTAGAACCGAATCTCGCCCGACATTCCGGGCACGAGTAATTGAAAAGGAATTCACTTAGACGTAGCCGTGCCTTCTAAATCACTATATTCACATCATCAACTCTTCTTTTGTGTTTGATCTACATCTCTGGCTTCCGCTGTTTGATCGACAGACATGATCGTAGACCCAATACTCTCCCCAAGATCAACCACTCACCATCGCCTATGCTGTGGGTCTCTGGTGATGGGGGTGAGGGGAAAGCCAGAGGCACGCCAATCCTTGCTCGCGGGATGCTCTGGATACAGTTCTGCGGATTACAGCGGAGGACGATCCTCCGTGTATGTTGCTCAAGGAGCTATGGCTTCTCCACGTCAAACATATTTGATGTTTCCTATTACCTCGCATCATGTCATGTACGTCAAGGAACTCGTTAGTTTGGCACGGACACCACAAAAAGAGTCCAAACCCGCCCTCCAGCCCATCCAGCAACCACCGCATCTTCATCTTGAGTCTACTCCTCACTCATGTTGAGACTTTCTGCCCTGTTCATCGCTACTGCGACCGTTTTGGCTGCGGCATTGCCCAGTAGTCCTCCAGGCGGCCCTCGGGCGTGCGGCTCTCACCTCTCGGATTCTGAAATTAAAGCCGCAGAGGCCAACTTTGCCGCTCACCAGGTTTCGCCCCCATCCACATTCGCCGTTACCATTCCGGTTTACTGGCATGTGATCTCGGCTGATCACACTCTGGCGGGGGGCAATATTCCAGACTCACAAATCACTGCTTCAATCGACGTGCTCAATCAAGACTATGTAAGGGATGAGATTTAACGAGCCATTCGCGGTTATGCTAATGTATGATGTTGCAATCTAGAGGGGACCTGGTTTAGTATTTAGGCTTTCGAGCGTCGACCGGAGTGTCAACAGTGACTGGTTCAATACCCAGCCTAATTCGTAAGGCAGCACCGAAGTTAGTTGGCGTAGCTCATGGCTAATTAGAATCTCCACAGGTCAAAGCAGACCGATATGAAAAGAGCACTACGCAAAGGAGGACCAAATGCCCTCAATGTTTATACGGTTGGCTCGATTACAGGCCCGAAGTACGTGGCCTGAATGACTACCTGCGCTGAACTGCTTTGCTGATTCTAATACAACAGGTCGGAACCGTTGCTTGGGTTGGTCAAGCTCCAAACACCACTACTGAAACCTATTACTGACGAAGCACCCCTTTCAGCTATGCTACATTCCCTTCGTCCTATATAACGAACCCCCAGGACGATGGGGTGGTTATAGTACACACCACTGTGCCAGGGGGGACCGGAGCGCCTTATAACCTAGGTGAGCACTTACAATCAGTAGCGTCTGCCCGCGTAGTGACTAAAGGGTTGAGCACAGGCAGAACCTTGACTCATGAAGCTGGTCACTGGGTTGGTAAGTACTCGCAACTATGACTTCCAAGTCGCGTACTAAACAAATACGCACGCTTCCAGGCCTCTATCATACATTTGAAAATGCATTTCCGGATGAATTTGTAAATGGATGTAATCCCACTGGTATGTTTGCGTTGGCTATCAATCTGCAAGAGGTTGTACTGACAAGCTCCTACTTAGGCGATTACGTTGATGATACTCCCCAGGAAGCATCACCAGCTTATGGCTGCCCCGTAGGTCGTGATACCTGCGCCGCTCCCGGTTCGGACCCAATCCGCAACTTGTACGTACGGTCCTCGGTTCTTGCAGGAGAGTGCTAACCCCGATTCACCACAGCATGGACTACACCGATGATGCCTGTATGGAACAGGTAAGAGTCATGACTATCGCCCATACATCGAACAAATTTTGACTGGTACTTTCTTGCAGTTTACCCCTGGCCAGGCCAGACGTATGCAACAACAGCTTATGATGTATCGTGGTATGCAAGCCTGAAGTGATATTAGGCCTAGAGCTATTCGCCTTAGTCTACCTGTCCGATTAATACACTTTTGGCTACCGGTCGTCCAGTCTACGAATATTTCATCGCTATTTAATGTTGTACTTGACATGGTGTCTTGAGACAAGATATAACCAATGAGCCAAGTCCGAGTGCCCAATGTAGTTGGCTTTCCTCGACGATAAAATGAATGGCTGGGAGTTGTGAAAATGTACCGTTCAGCCATGATGGTACAAATCTTGAGCGTCGGGGTATTGTGCAAAACATTTCATTCCGCAGCATACACCCAGGCACAGAACCTGGGCCCATGCCAACACACAGGTGTCTAATCGCCGTAAATGCTCCCACGCCAAAGCTGACATTACTCCATGAGCATTCAGCGTCTATATGCACATCCCCAGGACCTCAAACTGCTCCCACTTGAAATTGCCCCGCACCGCCAAAACTTAGACTTTGCTCACCAGTACCGCCAGCGAGTCAAACCAACGGCACAAGTGACCGTGACCGTTATCGACGTTGCTACGGGTCGGATTGCGCCTTTGATCACTCAAATGACCGACGTCCCAAACGGGACCGAGTCATCAAGGGTCCTGGAGATGCGCCGAGATAGGCAAAACACTGAACCTGCAAAAGAAACGGTCGCTGTGCGATTCGAACACACGCGGTCGGAGACCATACCCTGTGCTGACAAATAGCAGGGGCACCCATTAACCACTCTGGCAAACGACCTTGGGTTAGACTCCACAGAGATCACTGTAGTGGCGATGCTGCATTCTGGATCATGCATGTCAACGGGTGGGGCGATCCCTAGGTCATGTGGACCACCCCAGTCGGTCCGGCGGCGATCATTTGACGAGACACGTTTGCGTACCGCATGCGCGCGGTGAAAATGAATTTAATGTCCACGTATACATTTCAGGCTCCACGATTGCCGAATAAACACATGACAGCCGTCGGACGCATGTGCGGACACACGGGAGCTGACGGGTTCTCCTGTGTCGAAAACGGAATCCGAATGTAATCGTCATTGTATGCGCTTCCCGAATGACTGCGGTTGTGGAAAAACCGAGGTGATCCGTCGGGAAGGCGAGAGAAGGTGGCAGAAATAGAGTCTGAGAAGGCCTGGAATTGGGAGTTGGAGCAGCGGATTGCGTGACCACATGTGCTGACGGTTACCGGGGTACCATACGGACCCCGCAGTGCGAAGCGTGACTTGCTAGTGACTAGCAGAAGGGTGATGCGTAACGTTAGCCTGTAATGGTCACATGCAGACAGGATCGTGGCCGAGAGTGGTGGGAGAGTGGCCGGCTTGAAGACTGATAGTGACGGCGGCGAACAGGTGGCAAAAAGGTCAGAGGACGCAGAGCCTTGGGCTGGCTGAAGGAAGCGGGCTGGAGGACCGGACGTGTAAGCAATGACAGATGACAGGTGTGACTGATTTGCACCTGAGGACCACATGGTCGCAGTGCTTCAGTATTGGTGAGTTTGGGCTGTGTTCTCTCTCTCTTCTCCTCCCTACCTGCGTCGTGTCTGCAGCTTTGAGCGCGGATTATTGCACGACGCCGGCCACCGTAGTTCCGTTCTAATATTGTGTCGAGTGCGTTGTGTTGATTTGACTGTTTCTACTCTGCCTGCCTATTCCCTACTCTCTCCCGCCGTCGCGGATGTCCCAGGTCGTTTTTCCCTCGGAGGGTGAGCGCCTGGCGCGGCCCCAGGCTTCGTCGGCCCTGTACGCGGCGCTCACAGCCAACACTGAGCGATTCAGCCAACCCTACCAGTATGCGATTCCTCCTCTCCAGACGACGGGTATTAGGTGAGCTGACCTGACCTTTGTTGGCTGTTGCTGACTCGTTCAGTCGCCGGCTGTCGAGCGCAGGATACGACTCGCCCTCGTCTGGGTTGCCTAGCCCCACCTGGCCCACCCCGCCCCATACGCCGTCCAAGCTGTCAGTCGAGCCCAAGCCTCTGCTGCTCCCGCCATCGGTCGTGTCGTCGGCCTCGCCCATCCGCATGAGTCCTCGTACCAATCCCCGCCGGCTTAGCAACGCATCTGCACGCTTTTCCCGCCGAGTGTCGATTGCCAGTGCCTTTTCGCTCTCACGCCCTCCGTCCAGCGCCCGGCTGCAGTCTCGCCAGGTGTCGGTCCGCCTGGCCTCGTACCGCACCTCGAGTGTGTTTAATGGCTCGCTTCCAGAAGAGATTCTCGGAGAAGGCGATGTGGTTGGACATGGATCGATGATCAATGGCGAGATGGTCACTGCCGTCGACCACGGCCGCCCGCCTGTGCTCGGAGGACCCCAGAACGGTGCCCAGGCCCGCTACGAGATTGTGCGCAAGTTGGGCAGCGGCAGCTACGCCACCGTGTTCCTCGCCCGTGAAATCCTGTCCGAACCAACGCCTGCAACCGACAGCGACTTGCCCTTTGTCTGGAACGGTTCCGACGATGCCCACACCGACCCCGACATGACCATCCGCTCGCCTGACCGCAAGTACGGCAACTCGTTTGCGATCAAGTGTCTCTCGCGTGCGTCGCTCACCACGCCCGAGAGCCTCGCGGTTCAAATGCTCGAAGCCACACTCCACGGCAGCCTGCCTGTTCATCCCAACATCGTCTCGCTCCACGCAGCACTCGAGAGCCCGTCTTGTCTGTTCCTCGTGCTCGAGTATGTGCGCGGTCCGGATTTGTTCTATTTTTTGGAGCAGAGCCGCGATGCGATGCCCTCGCCACTGTCCGAAGAACACGAGCACGAGTTTACGCCCCGCGCCCCTTCCCATGTCCCCGAGCCCTCGAGCCGCACGCCCCCGACTCCCTCGCTGCTCTGCGCCCTCGGCCCCTCGCTCATCCTCAGTCCGACCCGTCTGAAGCTCATCTCGAGCATGGTCCGCCAAATGTGCGATGCCATTGCCGCCTGCCACGCCCGCGGCGTCTCCCACCGCGATATAAAGCCCGAGAACTTTATCGTCACAGACCAGGGCCCGGACACTCGCTGCGAGCGCAGGGTCGTCGTCAAGCTGTCTGATTTTGGCCTTGCGACCAATGAAGCAGAGAGCGCCGATATGGATTGTGGCAGTGCACCGTACATGAGCTATGGTGAGTCCAAATGAATCCCTCCGGCCTTTCTAACCCCCGCCCAGAATGTCGCAACAACTGCGCCCCAACGTACAACCCCCGCGCTGCCGACGTCTGGTCTCTCGGCATCGTCCTGATCAACATGTGCGTCCATCTCATCTCTATTGATCCGCTCTAACTCCTTATAGGCTCTACCACGTGAACCCATGGTCGGATACGTTTGAGGGCGCTTGCCCGTCCTTTACCGCATTCCGCGCCGACCCGATCAACTTTTTCCTGGGCCGGTTCGCAGGCATGACTCACGCCGTGGCCACCTTCCTCGCCACCCGTGTGTTTTGCATCCCCGACACTGGACGCATCGACGCCGTCGGCTTTGGCGAGTGGGTCAAGAACCTCGTCAGGCATTTCGGCGGTGACGTTACCGCAACCCCCGTCATGTCGGCTGCTGGAGATGTCGTGTTGGGTGGTGTGCCAGTACAAAGGGATGGCCTGATCGATGTCGAAGGCGTTCGCGAAGCGCTGGAGCACGGTGGATTGGGGCTGGTCCTAGACGAGGAACCGCTTACGCCCAAGGAGTATGCCGAGGCTGAAAAGGAGAACATTGAAGACCAGATGATGCGCACGACAACCAGCGGTGCTCGCAAGCGCGGCAAACGAGGAGCCAAGAAGAAGAACGTCCCACCCACCCCCGAAGTCGTCGTCACCCCGCTCGGAGAAGATTCAGCTGCCAAGGTCCAGGACCTCGCCCGCGAGCTCTCGGCCTCAAAAGTGTTGACCAAGAAGCCGTCCAAGTGGAGTTTGTTCCGTGTTCGCAACGAGTCTGGGTCTGGATCGTCGAGAAAGGAAGCCAAGTTGGAGAATGTCAAGGATGGAGGAGAAGCCGCTTCGACCCCAACCGTCCGGAGCTTGTTGGGAAGTCTCGATGCCGTCAACCGGCCTGCCGCACCGCGTGCTGCCCCCGCCCCCGCGCCCGACCGCTACGTACACCCCCACGCGCCCGGTGCGACCCACATCCCGCCTCCGACCACGCCCGCCGCCCACGCACCCCACACGCCTTCCCCTCTTGGTGGCGAAGTCCGTGGACGTCGTCCCGCCGACCGCTGGGGTGGCTCGCCTATTGGCCAATTCGGAACCGGCACCGACGCCCGCGCCAACCACTCGCCCGCCTCGGCCTACCGCGCCCCCAAGCACGACTCGGGTTCGACCTCGTCCCTCAACGCCCGCCCCGAGCCCTCGCCCGCCCCGTCGGCCCGCGCCCACGACCCGTACACCCACTCGCGCGACAGCTCGCGTGCCTCGGCCGTCGACTCGTCCAACTGGCGCCAGTCCACCTCGACCGTCTCGACGACGTTTACGCACTTTAGCAACGGCAGCGCGCAGACCATCTCGACGATCGCGACGAGCGTCTCGGGTGCGTCGGTCGGCAAGAAGTCGGTTCCCTCGGTGCGGAGTGCGCCCAAGCGCGTGCCGCCGCCCCGCCAGTCCAATGTCAAGAGTGAGTGTTCCGTTTATGGGTTGGTTAGGTACTGATCCCCGCAGATATGGATGGTGTGCCTTGGGAACTCGATGCGCTTCCGCGCCAGGCCCATCCCCGCGTCAACGGCCAACTTGTCCAGGGCGACATCTTTGGTGGACCCTCTCGTCGCAACCGTCCTCCCCCGCGTCCTCAACACGGTCTTGGTACGATCACCGAGCAGCCCTCATCCTTTTACCGCCGCGCCGATGCCTCTTCGTCTTCGGCTGGATTTGGAGAGCGCAGTGCGTCGCCCGAAGTGCCCAAGAAGGTGCAAAAGGGCCAGATCAATACTCTCAAGGGTATGCTGAGGGCCTTTGGAGCCCGGGATTGAGCCTTGCTCTCCAACCTATGCCTCTTTCTTGATCTTTCATGCAACGGACCTGAGCTTTCGCACGTGTTTATTTCAAGTCCTCAGCTCGGTCCTTGGGACTATTTATATCGAAATTTTACAGTACTAAACCAACAACACGCTTTCTTTTAACCCCCGCTTCCTCTTCCGCTGGTTCGGCCGTCCATCTCGCATGGGTGCCACCATGAACGCCTCCCCCCGTTTTCGAGTCAACAGCACCAAGTCAACACACACTCGCTACCCCCTTTTTTCTATTCTCGTTTGTTCCGCTTTGTCGACTGAGATTCCGGTTCTGCCAGTGTATAGAAACACACTCTGTTTAACGAAACGTAACTGTAGTTCAACTTTCTGTGTTGAGGAGCTGGTGTTTGGTTGCTGTCTACTTGAATATTACCGGGTGGGTTTACGATCCGATTCGTGTGACGCGTGTTCGAAGCATCTGAATTTGCGTGGCGCCAAGATACGTGCATCTAAAGTTGGGATACAGGCATACGACGAGGTAGCTATAACAATTTGACTAGATACAACTCCAGAGCCGCGTCTACTACCGTCGGACGCTGGGATCTCAACACAAGCTGCGGAACCGAGTCAATTCATTACCAACTCGTACACGTCAACAGCTCAATGATTGCATGATCAAGTTCTCGCGTGGCAGGGCCGCATCCGAATTCTGTACAACCCCCGACTCGGAGCACGACCACGCGGGAAAACATCACAACCTTGTCACGGCTTCCACGCAGCACATGCTGCGTCGGCAACAACATCGAGGTCGAGATAAGAGTGCCAGGTATGAGGTGGTGTGACTTGTCTCGCTGACCGAGCGAGTGCGAGTTCTGTCATGCTTCGGGGAAACGGGGCTTGCTCGTCACCCAGGTGTGGTAGAACAATTGCGAGTAGATTGCCTTTGAGATAAGATTTGGGGCCGCTGGTCACCTGTCCCACTCCCAAGCTGGACCGTGACAGGTGAGGCAAGTGAATGATTAGGCTACACCGAGAGTGGACTAAACCGGTTGTACAACAAGCGTCTTCCAAATCAACTTGAAATGGCATCGAAGGAGACGCAGGATTGCAAGGCCTTCTCAACCCGTCTCTAGAGCGCGAGAGAATGCATGCTTCATCACAGTACGTACTTCGTGTAGTCGTTCGGTTGGCGTTGCATACGAGGGCAAGCGTCTTCGGAGTTAATCGCAAGTCATTAGCTCACCTGACCCTTCAATTCGAGACCCCCTAATGAGCGCATTTGATCAAATGTGTCAATCAGGTAAAGCGCTGTATGTGTGGCAAAGTTAGTATGGTTTCAATAAACTAGAACGCATGGTATGTCGTAGGGAGCCAGGGTTATTGTGCAAACTCTTCAACTGATAGCCCAATAACCCACATAGGGGTAGGACTTGGAGCTGTTTGGGGTTCTTGTCTCTCAATGGAGGTGCGCACAAGAGGTGGTTTAGTGTGAGGATAGGCTCTAGGCAAGCAGTCGAGAAGTCGTGTGCGTAATTGAATGGAAATACATCAACCGATCGCCGGGCAGAGAGCACGCAAGACTAAGGATCTGGCCTTATCCTCGAGGCCAAGGCGCGGAGATCCCGTTCCTTCGTTTAGGCCAAGTCAATCGCTCCAAATGCTTAGTTCTTGAATAATTCAAGGGGACTCGAGGTACATGGGGTTTGATTCGAATAAAGCAGCCAACACCCATATGGCATTCTGTCGGGCGCAAGGCTATTGTAGAATTTTTTGGGTGTACCAAACGCATATGGCGGTCGCTGGGCGCAACAGGATGACGTCTTGGTAGATTTGATTGGTATTACCTTGCTACTACAAGGTCACTCCACAGGCTAAATTCAATTTGAAATAAGTCCGGTTTTTCTGGCAGTAACAAAATCATGTGATCAAGTGTACAAAGGTTACTGCACTCTCTACTGAACGTAAGAAATACGCTTTGCTCCACTGACTTTGTGCAATTTTGATCAGTAAGGTGATTATTATATACCGCAAAACTGTCTCTAACGGTGATACCTGGAACTGCGTGATTGCCGAGAAGTTAGACTATGGCAAGTCTTGTGTATGAGATTGTTCACCTCCTACTGATGTAGTAAATTTAAAATTACAAAGCCCCGTATTACACACAACTCACCAAAAATCCAAAATGCCTCAGAGTGCTCCGGAGCCAGGGCTTTGCTCAGGAGCGCTGCGTAGGCTCCGGATCCGCGGGGCACGATGGGAGTGTCGCGATCACGTGCACGTACGCAGTGCCCCCGCGCTCCGGAGCATATTCCATTTTTGCTGACGAACCCACCATGTTCTTGCTCACCTCGCTAGAACACGGAGGTCCGCTATCTACAGTAGTTAAACATATGAATCCGGGGCAATGGTGAGCACCATTCACCTGCATCTCAACCTTGTTCTCCTACTGTGGGGTCTCAGGGACCTCGGTGTCGAACGCGAGGGATCAGCAGTGTCGGCGCTTACACAAGTGAGCGGGTGACTTGCTGGGTGACCCGTATTTGAGGAAGGGAGTGCTTGTATCTGCATACGAAGAGCTGTATATAAAGGCTAAGGAACAGAGCAATTGAATGAAGGGTGAAATGGAGAAAGTGTAGGGGGTACAACAGAGTGTACATAGGAAAGATAAGGTGGGCACCGCCACAGGCTGTGCCCAGCGAGTGGGGACGGAAACGCGATCCTCACACTACCCACCTACTTGCATCTTCTCGCTAAGTTTACTATGCTCTCATGATACCCGATAGTCATCATTCTATCTACCGGATGGTAGTTGTTGGCAAGGTTTCTTCGCCTGACTCATTGCGTCCAAAAGCTTGGATTGCGGTCACAAGGATACTCTTCCAGGCTCAGTCGATTCTGGTTTGGTTGATACCTGTATGCCCTCACTATCTGTTCTACAAAATTGCCTCCCAATTTCCAACACTATATGCGCACCAATCAGATTTCTCTTGAATGAAAACGTTCCAGATGGAACGGTTGTGCTCATGGTTGTTGAAATATACTTTCCTACCAACAGCAAGCCTGTCATTTTTGCTGAGAACTTCAGCAATCATGGTCGTTATTCCGACATGGGTATTCAATCAACTCCTGCGCTCGGCGTATTGACAATTGGCATTATCAAAGAGGTTTCGGGAGTGGATATGACCCTTGAAACCGATGTCTATGACTGTGTGGTAGGTTATCTTTCATATGGTCAATATTCTGTTTTCGCCAGCTTGACTCGTATACGTGTGCATATAGTGTCGTGGCTGTGTTACGTTTGAGCTTATTGTGCGGTATCCGGAGAGTAGCGTCGCTCGCTTCCAGAATACGCCAAATCCCGGCGTGGGTAACCTCATTCACGCCCGAGGCATGTTATTGCATTTCGAGAAAAATGGCTTGGCCGTTGTTTACTCGATACGCCCTACTTCTTTTTGGTTAGTCCAAACTCGAACCGAGGTCCTTAGGCGATCTAGACACCTGGGAAAGGCAACCATAAGTCGGGGCTCAACGGAAATGCCTGGCCGTTAGTGTCACCATTGAAAAAGGCGAAGACCAATAGCTCGCCTAATGGTGGTAAGTAAACTGGATCAACTGCCAGTTCCAGTGCCTCGTATGCAGGTACCAGTTGAACCTCTACTAATTCTAGTGGGTTGGCTGCCGGCACTAGGAAATCGCGCACTTGAGCGGCTTTGTTTGAGCCATACTTTACCAAATTCAATTAGTTATAGAAATATCTGACCAAATGTATTTGATTGAGATGTGAAGATAAATTTCAATGAATGCTAAATGCTATTCTATTTTATACTTCGCCCAGCACAACGACCTCCAGTAACAATCCGTCAATCGACTTTCAACGGAATAACTACGTTTGTGCCACATGATGTATTCTGGCAAGCCCTGTGAAACCCTACAGTAGCAAGGTCCCCGGACTGCGTCGGGCCACTTCTAGTTATAAATAGCGATTGGTTGCTGGCTAAACGTGACATTCGATGGCATGGCACCTTGTAATGGCGGTCATATTTAGCTCATATAACAGTCATTAGCACAATTCCTTACTTTATATATGCCCCATAAATCCTAGCTATACCCCCAAGTACACTCTGTCCTCAGTCCAGCGGCATCCAGTCCAACCCGCCCTGCCCTGAGACTGTAAGTTATATAGCGTGCGAGGTCAACGTACTGGACACCCTAGCGTAGGCACGTTTTGGCGAGGTCAAAATGTATATTCCCGGCCTCATTTGCACGCCTGGCTTGGCCACTACCGCTACTTGGGCTCTGTATCACGGACTTTTTGTTTTGGACTTGCACACGTAAGCAGAACTAAGGACGTCCATGCACAGAGGGAAATTCACGACGAACTTCCACTCCTCGAGGGAGGTCGTTTGATGATACCCTAGAGAGAAAATATATGGGAGAGACAACCAATGAGTAGAAGCCCAGGTAGAGATGAATGAACCATAGTAGAATCGGCAACCAATGTAATAGGAGTGCTCGGAGTGCTCGAGTCTCGTCTCCATATATACGCAGAAACTCAGTTCGTACTCTCCACGCCATTGGCTTATGCTTTCTAAGCCCATGGGGCATTCAGAAAAAGAGATTCACCAACTTGTCAGAATACCCACTTTGAATACCAAGTATACGCTACAAGATTATCGAAGAGCCGAGGAGAGCAGCCGATGCGTCAGCGCCCCACTCGTAAAGCAAAGCAAAGCGTGTGTACTCGGTCGAATCGGTGTTCAACAAACGCACTAGACAATGGCAAGACCCATATTTTGTGGGATATGGCCCATCAAGTAGAGTAAAAACCACATGTCACTCCGAATACGCACTGATCCGCCCGGTTGCCGGATAAAAGCGGTAATAGGGGTGGTCTCTATTTGCTGAATCATCAAGAAGCTCGGGTTCAAGGTCTACAGCATACATTCGCTCATTTCATGACCGACAATTGCCAGCGTGCGTTCCTACCCCTGTATCGTCGCGAGCTCTATAGTCCGAGTCGGAGAGCGTCCAAATCCAACAGACTCACCTCCCAATGTAACTCGCAGTTCCTGGAACTCATATTAATACACACCGACTTGCCTATGGCTATCCCCTTGGGGCCCATGCTAGCTGGTGTTTTGGGTTCTCCTCGGGCACTCCTGGCTGGCTTACGCACATAGGCACCAATGCAATGGTATAACCCACACCGTTGAGACTTGTAAGTTCTCCACAACCAGGAATGCGCACCGAGACGAAGCTAAATTCTCAAATATTGTACCTGCTTACGGCAGACAACAGTGTCATTCTAGCATGTCACAGCTGGGTTCAGGGTCCGGCGAGTAAGCGGGGTCTCGTGGATCGAGGTGCCAGTTCCGCTGCGTGAGTGACCTTGACGAGCAGGCGATTTATTTAGATGGGACAGTCCGGGCCGTCTCAACATGCGATTAAGCACGGATTATATTAGGCACGTGGAAGTAAATAAATACGATAAAACAAACGATTCTAGAGTTCTAGTGTCAGGGGTCAGCGATCTGGGAGCCTGATCGTTTCTCGAATATGTAGCTAATCATCCCTCCCCAGTCCTTGCTCTTGCTGCTTGAAGGGCGTTGCCCAGTCTCCGAATCTCTCTTTCCCTCGAAGAAACCGGAAATCATAGCCTCGTTGGCTCCTTGAAGTAGATGCAGAAGAACGGGGTCTTGGATCAACTCGCTGTAACTCTCCGCAAAGCAGTTGATATGCCTCCACGCGCTTAGGGCCGCAAGAGCCTCACGCCTGCGTTTCTTTTCCTGCTCAAAGTAAACACCCTTGAAATTAGCAGGTAACGAACGGACGCACTGCTTTGCTGATTTTATCTGGCTTGACTTGGGAGGCAGGTACGAATCCCATCTCAATGTCAGGTTCGGACTCGGGCCCGGAGTCTGAATCGCTAGCTGTTTTCTTGACCTTGAGCGAGCTTACGCTCTTGGCGAGCTCGGCGGGATCAATCAACTCTGCCTCATCATCCGAGTTGGCGCCAGAGCTGGCTACATGGTCGGTGTTCGAGCAGGTGCATTGCAAGAGCTCGTGCGTTTGGCAGAGAGTATGTGAATGAACGCTAAAGATGTCTTGAAGCTGAAATGGGGTAAGACGGGGGAGTACGAGTTAAACAAATCCACTGACATCCCGGCGAGTGAACGAGTCTGCACTTGATTTAGATGACCCTCCCGCTTCTTTCCCCGACGACTGGATAACAAGCGTGAGATTTGTAACATGCTGTATGGTAAAATGTGAACCTCGCCAATGAGAGCTGATAATTTGTGTATAAGCAGTTATTCGGCCCTTTGGCTGGAGGTACTCACAATTGCTCAGTCCAAGCTTGGTAACTTGTCGTTGATAGATTTTCTCTGCGTTCCAGACCCGATGTTAGGAGTGGAACGAAAGATTCCAAGTCCACTAACCATCGATAGTGCCAGTGGTAATTAGCCGATAGATGAAGACTGGCCGTTTCTACGAGATGGTTTTAGTCCTAGACCACAGCGAATAATCAATTATATTTACTTGTCCATCACTGCAAGAATCAGGTGAGGTTAATGACGCGGCTTTAGTACCAGGTGTACTGACCGATGAATGCGAGCCATAGACTGCAGGTCATGAGAGGGATTCCAGTCGCTATCAATTAGGATCAGGCGCGATGCACCAATCAAGTTTAGTCCAACCCCTCCCGCCTTGGCACTGAGCAAGAATAGGACTGTTGTGCGGGTCAGACAAGTATAAAAAGCCTGCAAATGAGCGCATACATCTCTTTGATTGCTTGACTTGATTGAAGTCGTCAACGAGCTGTTGGCGCTTAGCAACCGCAGTGGACCTGATGTCCAAGTTAACCGAGCTTTCAGTTACGAATGGGGACAAGCGTACCCGTCCAATCGGTAATAAGTATAATTCATGGCACGACAGTAGGCCTCCACAATGTTGAGGGTTGACGTATAGTGGGACACAAGAATGCATTTTTCTTCGGTTGTCTGAAAACAATGTGAGGCCACGTTCGATTTAGTTGAATGCTGAAGCTACCTGGCGCATCTGCTTGAGGAGGGCAGCGAGAGCAATAAGTTTGCCTGCATACACTCAGTAGGCAGCAGGCGCTGATTACAATGCCAAACGTACCACTCAATGTCACATCGTCTGGGGAAGCACCGGGTGGCAGAAGCCCGAGAGCCTCCTGAACCAACGAACGCGTCGTCTTGCCATCCTCGGCGCTGGACTTTTCCGACTTGGCAAGCATAATCGGGCTATTGCAGATTTTAGTCAGGGTGGTAATGAGGGCCAAGGAACGAGCGGTCGGCCCGTGCACCAAATCTTGAACATGGTCGGGTCGAAGAATTTTCTGAAACACCGCGAGCTGAAGCGCCGTAGGCTGCACGAAAATGACATACTCGGTCTTTGGGGGAAGATAGTTGGTGAGTATGTCTGCTGTACGCCTGAGAACAAAGGATTTTGCCAGGTCGTTCAACTGCACGTAGAAATTTAGGGCATGCTGGTTTTTTGAGAGGGAAAACTCACTTGCGCCGCTCGCGCCGCTCCCAGTTCGATGTCCTTGGCGCTTGCTTCGGGAGAACGACTCTTCAAGATAGGTGTTTCGTAAAGTCGACGAAAACGCGAGTATTCCTCTTTTAATAACCATCAATTTCAACTCGGTGTGCGGCACAAAGTCGACTCACCCAGCATGCCGGGGTTACAAAAGTCCGCCTAGACCGGCCTTGAGCTGATAATCAAAGTAGCTGGTAACGCAACTCACCATCGCATGGAATTCGCCCAAGTCGTTTTGAATGGGTGTACCCGAAAGAATGATCCTTCGCGGTGTTCGCTTGAGAGCCTCGAACATTTTCGTGGTCTTTGCTTGAGCAGACTTCAAACGATGGCCTGATAATACTTTAGCTTTCAGCTGCCAACCCCTGGGAAAAGCCGCTACCTTCGTCACAAACTATAAGTCCGATTGGGGGTCTGAAGCTGATGTTAGGATTTCACGGATGAGTTGCGGGGGAATCAATCTTACGTGCAATAGGTCAAATCATCGCTGCGTTCATTGAAAGTACTCAGTAAATATCATCCGATAAAAACGAGCATACATACATCACGGTCCGCAACTTCTCATAGCCAATGATTAGCACATGGTGTATTCGTCTGAGCGATGGGGGTGTTTAGATCATCAACGTGCAATGAAACGTTAAGCGTGACATACGAATTCATGAATTGTTTAATGTTATGTTTGTCCTTGTCTCCCACGAAAACCTTGAGACGGTCTCGACCAAGCCTAAATCATGAGTTAGAAGGATAAAAAAAAATCAACTAGGTAGAATACCATTTCGTAAACTCTTTCCTCCAATTCTGTGTTTTTCAACGTAAGGATAACCCGTTAAGATCTACCGTTGATGAACTCACATTGACTAGGGACACAGGGCATACAACTAATGCCTTGCCAATCACCCCTTGCGACGATCCTGTAGGGTTATAGTACGGGTTCTGGCCTATTGGAGTTACACAGCAGTTAGATCCTGCTTCCATAAGGTAGTCTGGGTACTCACGTAAAAGAGTCCAAATGAGGGCGACCGTCTAGATTGAATGTTAGTCAACGCGCATGAGCGGCTATGCCAGGTATCCTACCTGCAACGTTTTTCCCAGTCCCCTAGCAAGCCTGGAGGTGAGCATTAGCGATACGGAGGCATAATTCACTCACATCTCGTCTGCAAGTATACATCCTTGTTGGTCGCGAGTGCGCATTCCCATAACACTTTCATACATGAATTGGATCCCTGGAGATTTTTGGTAAAACATAGCATATACTCGTCAATCGTGCTCACCTTCACGCTGATGTGGACGCAAATGCTTCGCTAACCAGGGGTCGACTACTACGGGTACTATGGGGTGATCCCTGTCCAATTATTGAGATCCTCGTCCAAATTAAAAGTAGAGCCAACTTACTTGCTGTTGTACTTTTTCTGATGCGCTTCATTAGGTGCGGGCAAGACAAGAGCACCATCTGCCTCGGGATCATGCCTGCAAATAACATGAATGTTGTCCCCAAAATAGACTCGACGAAGACCTACAATGGCGCAGGAGGCTTGTCCTTCTTTTCTGGGGGTGCATAGAACGAACGCGGAGCAACAAACACAGAGTCGGCTGCGATAGGGCCGAGACCAGCGGACGGACTGGCAGGCGAGTAACCAGGTTCGAAACATGCTTTTGATTCAAGATCTTCCATGGGGACTGGCGTCTGAAGTTCGACCTTGAATAGAACCAGCATTAGCCAATACTAATCGCTGATGCCATTGATTTTTACGGACCTCAAGATTGTCCATCCCAAAGGTAACGCCTGTGAGAGGTGCTTCGGACT
The DNA here is from genome assembly GCA_037039685.1 of Ceratobasidium sp. AG-K. NCBI lineage: Eukaryota > Fungi > Basidiomycota > Agaricomycetes > Cantharellales > Ceratobasidiaceae > Ceratobasidium > Ceratobasidium sp. AG-K. The sequence goes on along the minus strand of JAWNGF010000013.1, from coordinate 783,790 downwards.
TCCATTTCGTAGTTTTGAGTCTGAGAAATCATCAGAGTTGAGCGCGGATATCACAAGAGTGGACAAACATACAATCGACCCTTATCGTTGTAGAGTTTCAGATTTCCGTTCAGGAGCTCGACTATTCCAAAACCCTCCCAAGACTTGTGCTTTTTATTTTGTCGCTTGCGCCTGGTTATAGGGTAATATTAGGCGGCGAGTGAAACACCCTGCACAACACATACCAGTTTGATGTCCAACAACCAGATCCCCCAACCGTATTTCCAACAGGCTTCATTGTTGGGGGCTTGAACGCGCCGCCCGTCGATTTGCTAGTGGATCCCAATGAGACGGAAGAGGCGTGGGTCTTGGCCAGCGCCGAGCCCAACGACTGTCTTGGGGCGTTAGAGGACGATTTGCTCTTTACGGGAGTAACATCATATGCGATCTCGACATCCGCCGGTGGTCCACCATCGAGAGCTTCCTCTCCACCTTCAACCGAGACCACATGGACCGTTGGTGGCTTGAAGGAGGCTGCATACTCGACACTGGAGAGTGGAGCATCGATCTCGGCCTGAACAGCGATTAGTTACGCTCTATTTTAGTTGTCATTATACACACTTCATGTCCGCCGATAATAATCGTATCACCAAAGTCCGGCGGGTCTCCTTTCCACGTCTTGACTCCGACTCTGATTAGGAGCAGCGTCAGGAAGCGACGAAAAATACCTAAATAAAAATAAAAATCCGTACATGTGGCCTGCTTCGTTGACAAGCTTCATTTGTCCCTCAACCAGCGAAATGGCGCCAGAACCTTCCCAGACTTTATGCTTACGCGCTTGTGGACGGCGCCTATAACACAAAATAATTAAATGAACGAGTGACTTTTTGTTAGCCAGCCCAACTTACCAATTGGCCGTCCAGTAGAATCCAGCAACAGGTGGACCCTTAGGTTTGGGTGGGGCATTCGTAGCCTTGGAATGGGAGTCTGACTTATCCACATCTTTTCCTTTGACATCGACGGGCGTCTTGGATGGGTCGAGAGTTCGTGGAGCGTTGAACTTGGGAGCAACAAACCCGCTTTGGCGAGGGGGGTTGGAGTGTTTTGGCGTGGCGGCCTGAGCAACAGGTTGGTTTGAAGCAGTCGCTCCTCCAAAAACTTTGCCGGACATGAATTCGGAAGCTGGGACCACTCTTTCAATTTGAAGCTATTGTGTTTCTTGTGAGTCAGAACTGGAAGGCTATGAGTAGAGCATACCTCTCGGTTTCCAAGCTTAATTTCTGCGCCTTCGGACAACTCGCCCAGAATCTTTCCATTCCCAATTCTGGATGACCGAAGTTATTAAGGGCAAAAGCGAGAAAAAAGACGGCTTGCGGTTTGGCGTCTTCGTCGAGCAGCTCATATCGAGACCCAGTAATTACAAGTACACCGTCGCCCTGCGAAGCGGATTAGTATGGATAATACAGATGTCACATAACGATATACACACATCCCACGTTTTGTGTTTCTTCGTTTGAGGAGCGCGCCTGGCTTCCAGTAAGTACGACAAGGGTATTTAATAAAGAGGCAACGTACCATAGCACCTGATAGTATTGAACCTTGGCATACGGCGTCCTAGTATTGGGTGTTTCCTCCTTCGACTTCTTTAGCGTCCCCCCTTCATCTTCGTCTGCCTTTCGTTTGGCCGGAGTAATAAACATGATGTGTGGCGGCAGGACGATGGTGGCGGGACGCGACGATCGGCTCCAGGGACGTGTTTCGGTCACGTGATAACCCATCACTCATGTGACTTTTTGCATCGTCAAGCAGCTGGAGCAAACTTGAGGGGCAGCAACGACTGGGTCTATTGTTCTCGTTCATTTATCTGGATGTTTTGAGATTAAGAGATGAGTGATACGTTGAATATCGTACTCCTTGATTCTTCTAGTATCAACCTTGGACATGGCATCATGAGGTGAGGCTGCGTAGAACCTATAACAGCATATATGCAGAACGCAGCTGAAAAGATGTACCTAAGGTGAAATCCCAACTGGACGCCGAATTTGCTATCTTTTCACCAGCATCATTGAACGCCAAGCGTGAGTGTAGGAGATATAGCCTTATTTCTCAGCAAATAATGTTTCGAGCGGCAAGCAGGTGCGCTTCAATCGTGGGCAGTGGCAAACAGAATGGGAGGCGGCATTCGAAGAAAGGGCTAGATCTGATAGTGTGACCACTGGTGTTTCGACTCAGGTAGGACTCTAAACTTTGTGATTTTACGAAAGGAGTGTCCTAGAACCAAAGAGCTTCTGACTCAGTGGAAAATTGAAGCAGGAAAAAACAAGTAACATTATAAGAGAAAATTAACTAAAAGGTTACTTGTTCTACATTATTTACCCTAGTTGCATTGCGAAACCTGCCTCAGAACTTGCAGCTGCAGTTACGAGTGGGGTCAGTAAGTGCGACAGGGGTAGGGAAGGACATGCTTACTTGGCGTTCGAAGTGTTCTTCGTAAGAGTCTTGGGCTCAGCGCCGCTGCTGTTGCCCTCGAATGTATCGCACACCGACGTCAGGCTAGTGTACGAGTTCGACCCAGTGTTGATCGTCGCCACGTCTCCAAAGTTCGAGTTCACTCCGGCAAGCAGCTTGCCGTTGCGAGCGATCACCTGGCTGATCTCGACCGTACGTTTTGTCTGGCTGCTGCAGTTTCCGCACGAGCGATAGAGCTTGCCAAAGTCCTGGACGCAGTACGAGTCTATCTTCACGTGGCCTGCCAGTAAAAGATTAGTACGATACGAGTGTGGGTTTCAGACTGGGACTGACCTCCGCCGTTGTGCTGTACAACTTTGTCACTGGCTCCCTTGGCACCACCACCAACGATCGTCGAGGTTCCAGACTTTTGCTTGATCGTGATCGCATCCTCGCATACATCCTCGAACCAGACGTTCTGGATGGTGCAAGGACCGAGGCAGTGGATGCCCTCGTTCTGGTCTGCGCCAATCACGACGTTGCTGCAGGGCATATGCGTCAGTCTCGAATTCGAACAAGCATTTAGGTGTGACCCACGAGACGGTAGCGTTGTCTTCGAGAATGAACACTGCGTCCTTGGTTCCGCCTTCCTTCTGGCCGCCGCACTTGACGCCGCGGCTGTAGCGCTTGTTGCCACCTGGAGATGAACGCACATGTCAGTGAGCGGTCAAAGGGGGAAATACAGGCGGTACTTACCGTCGAAAGACTTGCCAGCCAGGATAGTGGTAGCCGCAGGAAGCACCTGGTCGGTTGACGGAGACGGGTTCGGGAACGAGCAGCTGGCTGCACGCTTGACCTGAGTGGGACGAGGGGCAGCGAGAGCGGTGTGAGCGAGGACGCCGACGAGAGCAGTGAGAGCGGTGAGCGAGAGCTGGACCATGTTTGAATATGTGTATGTAGAGTGTAGTGATGAATGTAAAGTGAGCGATGGAAGTGCTGAAAGCTGATGCTGAGACTTGCTCCGAATCGGCCCCCTTTTATACACTTGGTTCATTATGCTAGTACAACCACTCCATTCGGCGAAACTAGCCTGTACACAACCAAATCTCTTGGCTTGCTCTACATCCTTGCATCCAGCATACTTCCCATCCTACTTGGATTTCATCTCGGCCCGTCCGCCCCCCAGGCTGAACCATTGACGTGTCGCCCGATTCCAATCCCCAGACCATGTGATCGCTGAGGGCGGTGCCGAACTCAATGGTTGCTATTGTGGTAGCGCAATACCCGCCGGCGGGTAGCTGGAGGTTTCAACGCCAACCAGCCCTATGAGGTAGAGCTATACCAACGGTCGATTAATTGGCACAATTCGCAACTCGCCCAACTAGTCGACAACCACGTGCCGGAGCAGTCAGCCGTGGACAACCAAATTGCCAGTTCGGGATTAGGCATGGGTATCCAGTTCCGGCGGCGACTAATTTCATTGTCGACACGTCAAAGCTGGCTTGGCGGAATAAACCTGTGAAAATGAAATACAACGACGAATACAAGTCCTACCCGACGTTGTGCACAAGCATGTGCTCATGGATGCTGGATGACTCGATTCTAGAACGGACAGTCAAGGGAAAGATTGGCCTCGGAGGCTGAGCTTGGACTCTAACAGCACAGCGTACTCCCCCATGGTCAAGGAATATAAAAGGTGACCGATTCGGAGCAAGTCTCAGCATCAGCTTTCAGTACTTCCATCACTCACTTTACATTCATCACTACACTCTACATACACATATTCAAACATGGTCCAGCTCTCGCTCACCGCTCTCACTGCTCTCGTCGGCGTCCTCGCTCACACCGCTCTCGCTGCCCCTCGTCCCACTCAGGTCAAGCGTGCAGCCAGCTGCTCGTTCCCGAACCCGTCTCCGTCAACCGACCAGGTGCTTCCTGCGGCTACCACTATCCTGGCTGGCAAGTCTTTCGACGGTAAGTACCGCCTGTATTTCCCCCTTTGACCGCTCACTGACATGTGCGTTCATCTCCAGGTGGCAACAAGCGCTACAGCCGCGGCGTCAAGTGCGGCGGCCAGAAGGAAGGCGGAACCAAGGACGCAGTGTTCATTCTCGAAGACAACGCTACCGTCTCGTGGGTCACACCTAAATGCTTGTTCGAATTCGAGACTGACGCATATGCCCTGCAGCAACGTCGTGATTGGCGCAGACCAGAACGAGGGCATCCACTGCCTCGGTCCTTGCACCATCCAGAACGTCTGGTTCGAGGATGTATGCGAGGATGCGATCACGATCAAGCAAAAGTCTGGAACCTCGACGATCGTTGGTGGTGGTGCCAAGGGAGCCAGTGACAAAGTTGTACAGCACAACGGCGGAGGTCAGTCCCAGTCTGAAACCCACACTCGTATCGTACTAATCTTTTACTGGCAGGCCACGTGAAGATAGACTCGTACTGCGTCCAGGACTTTGGCAAGCTCTATCGCTCGTGCGGAAACTGCAGCAGCCAGACAAAACGTACGGTCGAGATCAGCCAGGTGATCGCTCGCAACGGCAAGCTGCTTGCCGGAGTGAACTCGAACTTTGGAGACGTGGCGACGATCAACACTGGGTCGAACTCGTACACTAGCCTGACGTCGGTGTGCGATACATTCGAGGGCAACAGCAGCGGCGCTGAGCCCAAGACTCTTACGAAGAACACTTCGAACGCCAAGTAAGCATGTCCTTCCCTACCCCTGTCGCACTTACTGACCCCACTCGTAACTACAGCTGCAAGTTCTAAGCGTGATACACTCGTTTCTGTTTGCATGTCCCAGTGATTTGTAGACCTTCGATATGCTGTATATTGAAGCTTCTTAATTCATACTCATTTCTCCATAACCGGCGCCCTTGCCAAGAGTTGAAAACACCAACATATTATCGAAGCTCTAATATAAACGAGTGGGCGTCCCTGGATAAATGTGTACTGTAACGCGGCTATCCCTGAAATTCGCAGAGTCACAGCAAAGAGCCATCCTCACACTCAAATCCACGCACAACCAAAAGCCTCAACGACATCCATTACTGTGCTACGCACATGATACTCGACATTGGTCAAAATAGAATAACTACATAAAACGTGTACCAAATCCACACTCCATTATACGAAATTAATCGTGGGAATAAAACAACTAGTACGCACAACACTAGTCATATAATAGACATCGCCAGTCATATAGTAGACAGCCGTCATATTTAAACACCCATAGCCACACCCGCCATAGAATAACACCATAGTAACTTACGCCGGGACCGACCTACGCTTAATCTGCTGAACTGCCTTGATCTGCTGAACCCAGCGCACAGCCTCTTCAGCATTCTCAGCTACATATGTATACGCTTTCGACAACTACAAGCACGATTAGCACAAGGACTTGATAAAAGCAAACGTGAAACTCACGGTTTGAATGACAAAACTCTTCTCGCCCTTGGTCTCGACGCTCTGCACAGTCTCCACCACCGGGTCAATTGTCGAATCCTCTGAAGCCTGCTTCCACCGTGCGATTGACCGCCCACGCGAATGCGCCTTGGGACTCGTCCCGCTCTCGGTAAACGACAACGCAGACTTGACCACGACTCGATCTCGCTCTTCCTTGACGCACAACAACCGAGGGGTATCCGTGAGCACCAAGATTCGTCGTTTCGAGGGCATAACCGCAGTCAGGCGGTGTCGAGGGCGCGACAGGATACTGCTCATAAACACTGGTTTTTCGCCAGGCGACAGAGCCGAGGACCTACACACCATTAGCACCATCCAATCCACCAACAGAGGAAAACTCACAATCGCTCCTGATCCCCACCCAACCCCATAACAGCCAACGCGATCCTCAGCCCTTCAACATCCCCGCCCGCAATCGGCATCCGCTCCCCACTCCCAGTGCGCGCAGTCCCAGCAGCAGAACCCAGCGGACTGCCCTCGGACGAACTAGTCGTACCCGCACCCGAGACAGTCGACGAGTGAGACGCGCGCAACGGATCTGTGCGCGTCCGTTGCTCGGTCGGCTGGAGCTCGGGAACCATATCGTCGTCCTCGACCGCCACCTCATTGTCCGCGTTGAGCAGACTGGGTGACAAGATCGGGGGCAACGACGGTGGGATAGACGAACGGGCATGACGCTCGGTGGGAGCCAATACGGGAGAATCGGAAATCACCCCGCTCGGCTGGGACTCGGAAACCCCACGCGAATCAGGCCTCGTCGTCCCGGTCGACGGCGGCTCCGAATCGGTCACTGGGATCGGCACACTCGACACTTCTCCAAACCGATAATTCTGGAACCCGTAATCACCGCGCGGAGTGGCTTCGTCGTCTTGCCTGGGTGGTAGGGTCGTGCCAAAGTACCCGACCTTGGCCAAGTACCCGCCCACGTCCGCTCCCTGTCCGTCTGCCATCCGGTCCCACATTTCACCCGCGTCGTCCCGAGTCCGAATCGAATTCCATTGGACTCTCGGGTGGGGGTGGGCCTTTGACTGGGCCGGACTCGAGTGGAGGTGCGTCGCTGGTCCATAGTTCGTCCCATACCGTGTCAACCAAGAATGCGTGCGCCTTGATGGCTGGCATCGTTGGGCGTGCGCCGGGATCAAGGACCTGCACTACATTAGCACAAGTCATCGCAAAAAGTAACTACGCACAAGGATATTCCTCACAAGCTCCTCAGCAACAGGATCAAACTTTTCCGGGATGGTGTACTCGAGCCGCTTGACCTGCTCCAGGGTCAAATATTCCGATCCACCCTTGAACGGCGGACGGCCAGCCAACATCTGGAAAAGAATACACCCAATCGCCCATACGTCCGAGCTACTCCCGTCAGCACGACCTCGACACCCAGATGAGCCGACTCACCAGCGACTCGTAACATTATGCATCAACAGCTCTGGGCTCACATACTCGGCCGTGCCCACAAACGAACTCGCACGCTGATCAAGTGGAGCCTCGCCAGCGCTATTCTGCGTGCTCGCAGGCCCGGCACCATCTTCCACCCGTGCACTTCCAAAATCAGTAATCTTGATCCGGTACGCTTCGTCGAGCAAAATATTCTCGGGCTTCAGATCACTAAACGGGGGTCAGCTCCGGTTCGTTCCAAATCGAAAAGACTTGCCGATGAACGACGCCGATAGTGTGCATCCACGCCACGGCATCGACGATTTGGGCAGTATAGTACTGGGCGCCTTCGGACGTGAAGCTTCCGAGCTTCTTGATGCGGTCGAGGAGTTCGCCATTGGGAACGAGGTCTAGGACGAAATCTGGTGAATGTTAGCAACGTCATGCCGAGCGGAGATCCCCCGCCAGATCAGAGACACGGGGGAGATTACGGCAAGAAAAGGCCTAATGAAATGAAAGCGAAGCAAGGAGAAAGCCGAGGGAGATAGGAACGCGGATAGAACTGCAGGACACGATGTGGGAACAGCAGGGTCTGAGGGTTAAAGCTACGAGATTGGGCGCAAGCCAGATCTTCGACTAAATGACGGATGATCGACAAAGGGTATAAGGTGGCAGAGCGGGACCGGAAAGCCACTCACACAAACTCGATGGATCGTGAAAAGTCCAGTGGAGCTTGACGATGCCTGGATGGCCACGGTGGTGGTTTCCGGCACCCAGAGCGGCAAGGGCGGTTTTTTCGACATTGGCATACTTGACCTGGAGAGGCTTAGCTCGAGCGATAAAGAGTGAGTGTGGTGCGAACCTTGCCCTTGTTGATCAGATACTGCTTATCAGAGACCTTGACGGCAAAGACCTTGCCCTCGCCGTTGCCAGACGCACCAGCCAGCCCAGCTGCGACTCCTCCGTTTGCGCCAGTGTTGCCCTTGAGCCAGGCCTTGACGACGGTGCTATAACTGCCACTGCCCAACTCGGGCCCAAATTCAAAATCAGCGGCAGTGACGGGCATGCGCTGACGGGGCGCAGCCGAGGCAGAGCGAGAACGGGCATTGGCGGTGGTCGAGGTGGACTGGGTGCGGCGTTTGCGAGTCTGGGCAGGCGGGGTGGGGGACGGGGCAGTCGCTCTCGAGTTGGGGTTGAGATTGGAGCTCAGTGAGGCCTCGAGCTGGCCGACCAGAGCAGCTGCACTCGACGCGGTGCTGGGCACACGACTGCGCTTGCCAGGCAGCGAGCGCTGACCAAGCTTGGGACTTCCTGCCAGCATTCCCGTCGCAACCTTTGGACTGGGCGGTGCAAATTCCGACACTGAGCCCGTGCGCGACTGGGACCGACTGGGCATATCGTCTGTACGCCGCACAGTGCTGACCGAGCCTTTGCGCGAGTGGCCGCGGCGGGCATCGGACCCTCGTCGGGATGTCGGCGCTAGCTCGGGCAGTTCGCTATCGCTGTCGCTGTCTTCTCTGCCGAGTTCTCTGGGCACCCACACTGGTGGAGGCGCTCTGCCACCACGCGGTGTCGATGGCGAGACGGGGGGACGTGATGGAGACCGGGTGCGCGACGGCTGCTCGCTCGGAGACCGCGGACGGGACGGCGGCTGGTACGAAAACTGCCGCAGCGGACGTGGTCGAGAGGGGGGCGTGTTGACCAGCGACGACGCAGACGACGACGACGAGGTCGAAATCACAGACGCATTCCGCGACAGCTGGGCTGCTCTCATCAGTAAAATACAGAAAAATATATAAAGACACTTACCCAGTTGGTTCGTGCTCGCCATCGCAGGTGTGCTCGCCGGCGACAGCGAGGACGTGGACACGGTGATGCACGGGACAGTCATTCAAGTGGGCGGTGGGCAGAGGTCGAGTCCGAGCGCCAATGGGGCATGCAGCGACAATGGTTCTGACGACACGACCAACGTATATCCCAGCGAGCACACGGTCGCCAGCTCGAGGCCCTTGCGTCCCCCAATCGATCCCTCCTTGGCGCCCAACCCGGCCTAGACCCGGACGGGTCTCGACCGCGGCGCCGAGGGGTCTAAAATGGAACTGTCACGTGGAACGTAAACACTTCCCGCCTCCGGGCCATTCTGCCGGTGTATCACTGGGACGTGTATGTGCACAACTGTTCAATTTTTGGCTGCCCTGGTGCCTGTCCTCAGCCTATTACCGTCCGAAATCCCGACAGCCTCGCAACTTTGGGCTCCGATGAAACACCAACGCCTGTTCTATCTCACCCCTCGTGCTTCCGTAAATCCCCAGTCAGCAGTCAAGTTTCTATATTTGTTCCAAGCAATTATGACATATTATGTTGTCATATTTAATGATTTACGAGAGTGCTGCGCAAATGTTCCAAGCACACAGTCCATGTGGGTTGGACTCGCCAAGCACAGACCACGTGTGAAATACACATTTACTGAAACACCATATCTACATGTATGCGTCCAACGTTCGCCAAAATGTTCAAGCAGGCTTACACACTTGCTTATGTCCCTTCTTCCAATGCTTACGTTGACTATCCAAGCATCAGCACAACCCCAGAACACACCTGGAGACTCACCAAGCATCGTCACAATACCTCGCATTCTTGCACCTCCCACACCTCTTGAGCGACGCACTCGGATTCCCACACAACGAACACCGATACACCAACACATCCGCTACCGACGTACCGAACAGGCCATCCGGCGCATTCAACTCGGCAAACTCGCTCGCCGGGGCGTTTTCGTCGTCGAGCGCAGTGCGAGCGAGCCAGTTGGCGAGAATGTGGTCTGGGTCGTCTTTGCTTAGGACTTGGTGGTGGTGTGCCCCGAGTTTGGGGTCGTCCATTCGGGCAATGACTGTACGCCAGTTTTTGAGCGGTTTGCCAAAGAGTGGGATGATGGTGTGGATTGCGAGTTTGCGCTGTGTCGAGGGGAGCGGTCTGATGACGATGGAAAATATCTGTTCCGCAACCGACAGTTTTTCGACATAGGGCTATCCAAAAGTCAGTCGCCGCCCCCAAATTCTACGTGGGACTTACCCGAATCCGATCCAAATCCTTGACAATCTTGTCTCCCTCGAGCAAAATCGCCATACACAAATACGTATACAACATCGTCTTCATATTCTTCTGATCCATCGGCGTCATCTCGATATACTCCCTCGAATCCTCCAACGCACAATGCAAAATCGCCACACCCTCGCGCCACGCAGGGGACCCCGCCTCGGCGTTTTGCAACGGCCCGTCCATCGTCATCTCAAACGCCGCCTCCGCACTCTTGTACAGCAACCCCCGCTTGACATAGTCCGTCGCATCTCCACACGCCAGCCCTTTCTTTGCCAACCTCAACCCCAGCCTGGGTTCCTCGGTCCATATCGCTTGGGCATAATAGAAAAACGCCACGTCCGGGAATTGGTTCACGCCTGAGCCGCCAGCTGACACACCTTGGCCCGGTCCCCAGCTCCCATCGCGAGTTTAATCAACAACAACGCAGGAAGGTGCGCATCTGCCGGATCGGTCGACCGCCCTAGCGCCTCGGCTGCACGCGTAAACGTCACATCGAGCGTCTCCATCGGCCCCTCGGGACTTGCGAGGTACCCTTGTCCGAGCGAATACTCGCACTCGAGCACACGCTTGCACAATGTCCGCCCGAGCTGTGCATAGTCCCAGTTTCGGCCCAAGCTCGTGATCGCCCGGTCCAGCCTTGTCGAGGATTCGGCAATTTCGGCAATCATCCCCCCTTGGATTCCTCCGTACTGATTCCGCATCGCGTTCATGAGGTTGGCGTTGAAGTGACCCGACATGTTGTTTGCGATTTGGGCGACGGTCATTGGGTTCAGCATGCGTCCTTCCTGCTCCGTCACAGACGACCCGAGTCGGAACAAGCCCATGAGCCCAAGCAGCCGGACATTGATATTCGGACTCGCGAGGGCAGCGACAAACACCCGCTCGGTCTGCGTTTCGAGAATTTCCCGGCGCCATGAAAACGCCAGTGTGCGCAACAAGTCCAGTCCATGCGTCACTAGCTCGACGTTGACGTCTATCCGACGCATCGACTCGGCAATGGCCGACACCATGCGCACCCCGTCGATGTTCTTGAGTGCAGAGGGGATGTGGACTTCATGCGTGTGGTGATAGTGTCCCTCGCCGTCGGTCACGGCCGCCGACATGCTGTGTGACATGACCGCGATTCCGAGTTCAGCGATCCGCGCTGGGATTTCGGGCGTGTCGAGCAGGTCGACGATGGCGGGAACAGTAGCGATTGCGATTATCTTGCGTGCGGTTTCACCGGCATGATGGGTCAAGTTGGATAGTGCCAAAAGAGCCGATTGACGGGTGACCAGCGGACCTGCCGAGAGCAACGGGGTGATACGTTCCAAAATGCCTACCCGATGTTAATTTTGGCAGTTGCCGTGACTGAACAAGCTCACCACTCGTAAGCAGCCGGTCCCGGAGAACTGTATCCACACCAAGCTTGGCCCACAGGTTCACGATCACCGCCAGAACGATATAATCCTTGTGTTCGGGCTGGCTATGTGCATCGTAGCACGCGTTGATCTTTCGACTGTACTGGACAAAATTGGTTGCAAATTGCCTCAGACCCTTGCGCTTGTTTGGGTCTATACGAGGTTGTGGGGTAAATGACGCAGATGTCGGCCCAGAGAGTGACTTACCTGGCAGTTTGAGATCTTTGACTATGATATCGACTCTTTCGACATCATTGCCCGCCTTATCAATCTTGCGGGATAGATCAGATTGAACCATTGCAATTATTTGAGGAATAGTTGACGACGAGCTGACTCTGCTCGTGGGCGGGATAAGAGACACGTAACGCAAGCGAGAGGCTGTCTGAAGGTGAGCGTTAGGGTATCTAGTGCCCTAATGGCGAGTTGGAGGTACTCGTCGAAAGTCAGATCTAGGATTTCTGTCGCTGGGGCGCGTAGACTCGACGAGAAACGGGAAAACTCGTGTTGACCCGGTTGTGGCTGTCGTTGTCAGGATTAAAAGTGAGACCAGCAACTAAATTGGTTCTCTATTGTATACCATGACGGCGATCAGAATTGTAAATTGACAAATAAACATCGTCATCCGACGCGTATCCGAATAAAGATGTCGCAGGCAAAATACGTATCTTGGCCAAATATCGCCATGCCGGCTTGGGTCTGAGCTCTGACACCGTTGATACGGATGGTAATATTCAATCCACACGAGCAATCATTACCTACAAAGGTACGTATCTAAAAGCAAAAAGGAAAGCGTGTTTCTGTACAATCCAATCCAACCCCAAGTCCGCCACGTAGAACTGACGAGCTATCCCCTCGGTAGAACCAACCGGGCAAAATGATAATACAGTTAAAGCATACGTGCCTGGTGCGACGATAAAAGGCGATCAGATTCATACTTTCGTCGGACCAAAGGGAACCACACACCAATAAAAACCAATAAATCTCGGGCCACCTCGCCCGCTACCGGACGCGTTGCCCTGCTTTGCTCTTAGAGTTTGCCCGAGGCTTGTTCTTGGAGTTCGAGGTCCTCTTTTCCCGTCTCGATCCAGAATCTTCGGTAGCATCCATTAGCGAATCGTACACCCACTTGTAGCCTGCGACCTGCTCAAACACATAGTTGACGATAGGATTGGCCGTTGGGGGAGTCGAATCCTTGTCCTTTTGCCACCACAGCTTTCCTCCATCATCGTCCTTGCGGTCACGGGCGTCGAATCGATCCCACATGCTACGGGACCCAGTTTTTCCCTGCTTGGGTGGAATAGCTTGCTGCTTGTACCCATCCCCGAGATTGTGGAGTTGGGCAGTCAGGTCGCTAAAGTCTGCAGCACCTCCGCCACGCATAAAGTATGCTAAGCCGAAAGCGAGGGCAGACAAAACCCCAACCCATTTGATCATGAAGAATACCAGTCGTACCGTGCTTCGTATCGTTCGATACACTGACAGCAAAGTAAAGTAGATTGCGAGAAACGATAGTAGGGCGGGCACCATGGCTTTGACAGCCTCGACAGAGTCGGGATCCGATGGGTGCGTAAGGGCATAGGAGAGGGTGTTAATCGTCGAGGAAAGGGATCCGGCTAGCATAAGAACGATGTGAAAAGCCCATGGCGGGAGATGAGGCTGCAAGTGTTGAAGTACGAATTCAAAGTCCATCTCGACGGCAACAGTCACTTAATATTCGTGGTTTGAGTAAGCAGGGTAAGCAGCGCGTAGGCAAGCATGAGACGCACCTCAGACAACAGCCAAACTTTATGGAGATGGTGGTTCCCAGTGGAGGCTTTGGAGAAGGCTTTCGTTTGTCATACCACGTCGCTAGGATCCCTGAGCTAATGTAATCGATTAGCTAATACCCTCGAACTCCAGTCAAAGTATATTCCGACAACTGTGCCCTCACAGAGAACGGGGGATCTCTCCGTGTGGCTTCCCGGCAGAGAAATTGGCCCCTCATTTTTTTGAGTGTAATCAGTGAAGAAAAATTGTATAGTAATGAGTGGACTTGCCTTTTGCGCTGATAAAATTGGGTGTTTCACTTGACCTCGTCGTGGTTCTTAATAATGCTGGTATTGGCCTGGTTTAAATCACGGGCTGCCGTCGCTATTCAAAGAACCTGATCCCAGGAGGAGCTAGTAATTGAGCGATATTATTAACCTACCGGTGAATTGGTGGATTGGGGAGGCAGAAGGTACCGTCACGCCCAGATTGTGTTTCTCGTTTGGTTTCCTTGGTTTGGATAGTCCAGTGATCACCAGGTTTCTTGTGTGGTTGAGCAATAGCTTACTACATATACTACGTATAAAAAATAGTTATTCTGATGTCATGTCCAAGGATACTAATTCAAGAGTCGGATTTGGTGAGAATCCAGGGAGTTGGCCCCACCCACCACCTTGCGAATGATTGTGCGAACCACAATAATGATCACGAGAGACATTTCGACGGTCCTGAGCGCTGCAGCGGCTTGCTAACATATTGACTGAAATAGACTATGGAGATGAGGAAACGCCCAAGAATAATACTATAAACGGCCAGGAGGCCGAGGCGCTTGTAATCATAAAGGCAACGGCCCGGTAAGCGCCCTGACCGTGTGTTATCGTGTGGAAATCGCCGCGTGTCTCCGAATCGGCGTCAACCGTGGGAGCCACGTTGGAACGAATCTCAACAAACCCTTTGCAACCACTACACATATGGAAGACAGGAACGAAGTATGGCTGTCAGATATCAAGATTTCCGGGCTAAAGCCTGCAAAAGCATACACCACAAACGAAACCGTGTGTAACCCTGAATGCCAAAAAGTGGTCAATAGTAACTCTCGCCCCAGAATGCATCCAAGCTCTTTGGGCACACACAATCGAGCTCTGCCCCTTCGAAAGGGTACCAGGCAGACCCTTCATTTTTAGCTGGCAATCGTCGTGCCGCGGATGAACGCCTTGCAAGAGACAAGCTTGGCGAAGAACTAGCGCCCAGTGCGACGATTTGGGAGTTATATCAGGAAGAAGCAAACGAGTTTGACGGTGAAACGGTCGATGGCAGAAACAAGAACCTGGATACTATGCTCATTTTTGTGAGATTTTTATTTAGCCAATATGGCTCTCGTCTTAATAGCCTCGTGACTGGCTGCTGAATCACTCTCGTAGGCTGGTTTGTTCTCGGCGATTGTGACTGGCTTTCTTATCGAGTCGAAGAATATGCTCCAACAAGATCGTGGAGAGGCCTCTCTTCGGCTTCTCCTTTACATTGCGCAGTCTCAACAGCGGCTAGAGGAGGGTGTTGCGCGGCCAACTTCGCCGCTAGTCACAATACCTCCCTTTGAAGCTCTTGCCTCTGCTCGTTGGCTCAATGGCTTGTGGTTTATGTCCCTTACTTTGTCTCTCTGTGCTGCCTTGATTGCTATGCTCGCTAAAGAGTGGTTGACAGCTTTTGTGACATCCAGGCCCCGCTCACCTTATGAGCATGCCCTACTTCACCAAGAAAGACTCCGAGGAATGGACCGGTGGCATGCTCTTCATATAATTGATTTCCTCCCTACCCTCATGCACTTTTCGCTCCTTCTCTTTTCAATTGGTTTGGTGATTCAACTGGCGACACTTGATTTGACTATTGCAGTGTCAGTCGTCATAATCGTGGGAGTAACGGTGTGTTTCTATATTGCTACCATCGTGCTTACATCCCTGGTGGATTTTTGTCCATTCATCACTCAAGTCTCGAAGTATACTCAAGCTTTTTTCACCCCAAATCGCACGCTGGCAACACTTTTGAAACGCATGGTGTCCGAATCAGACGCAAATGGAATAACCTCTCGGCGGGATTTACAAGCACTTTCTTGGCTTTCCGCGCATGCACGAGATACTACAGTGAGCGACTGCTCCTACCAAGCCCTAGCTGGAATAAAAATGCCACACCCCGCGGACAAGGACCCAAAACCGGAGCCACCTACCAACATGTCTGACCAACTCGGCAAGACTATTGTTGAGACTCCCGGGAGCTCCTACAGGCTTGTCGCAGAAATGTTCCAGACAGTTTGCACTCGAATTCCCCATATTTTAGCCTCTAAGAATGATTTACTTCCAAAGAGTCAGGAAAACTCGGTGGCAAGATACTCTATCGCGCTACCAGGCTTAGCTCAATTCATGGCAATGAATATACCAGGTCCGATGTTTTGGGATAATGAAAAACAAGAAGATTGGGCACATCTTGTATGTCAGTTTCTTAATGATAACGCAGACCTGAGCCTAATGAACAAGATGTTAGTGGATGCATGAAGCTCCGATTCAAGCTGCTTTTGGGGTGTTTGATTACCTATGGAACGACGAACGGCCCCACTTTACGGCTGATACATTTGCGCTCTTAACTGCCTCCGAACTGCGTCTCGTTGCATTTGCAGCGTCACACCACTACTGGGAGCGACTCAGTTTAACTGAAGATATGATGTCTCCCCCCCAGAACAATAGCTTTGATCCAGATCACCTTACAAAAAGCTGGTCCGCGGTGGATATAACCAATGATAGGATGAGGAAGGTTCGATTGTTTGACCTTCGCTCACGTTTCAGTCGCGCCTTGTTTCGTGCAGGGGTGCAGCTCTACATTCGGAGTGAGGGTTGTGTTTCTATCAGTAACAACACTCTGATTTACTTGTTGGAGTCGATCCGACTGGGATTCTCGTGCCCTGATCTCAACCCCACCACTCCGACTAGCACCCATCAACAACAGCATGCCGATAAAGCAGCCCTTCCAGTATTTCACGTTGATGTGACTGGCACCGGCACCGCCCGTTACCTACCTCCTCTCGACATAGACGATGTTGATGGACTTTTAACCAACATCATGCGAGCACTATGCTCCGCAGCCAGTGCTCGATCGTCCGAACTCGTCAAGTCTGCCAGCCATACACTTTGCGTTGTTGCACCGGTCCTCTTGAGGCAACGGCTTAACATGAGTTTGAATTCCGAAGCCTACGGACCTGAGGAGAAATCCCGTATTACATTGCATCTTGAGGACCCCTACATTTTCTGGCAAGGGGCACCTGAGTCTAATGATGACGCATATGCACTTGGTATCTGGACCCTGGGCCAGCTGCTTAGAATCGCATTTGTCTCAGTTTCTTTCTCAGAACACTCGGGAATTAAATTACTCGCGGGACGTGCATTACACACACTTCGCCACCTGACAGACGAAATGCTGGCCAACAATCCGCGCTGGAAGTAGCAAGCCAATCGGGCCGTTTGATATCTGGACTGATTCAGGCGTTATGCGTTGGAGCGGACCCGCATGCACTAAGATGCTTGATCCAGTGGTTGCTTATTACGGGCAGCCTAGGCACTCACACTATAATCCAGTACTCAAGAGGGTTCAATCTCTCCCAGGACGTTTACCATATATTCTTCCAAATTTGGGTTCAAAGGCCAGAACTAGATTCCGAGCTGAAGCATCTTGTTGATAGGATGCTCAATGGACCCATGAAAGACGCTATAGATTTTCTATGGACTGAAGCAGGATTGATACAGCTGGTAGAAATTGGCCGTCACCCAAAATATGCACCTACCTTGAGCGACCTCTTGGTGCAGATGATTCGTCTCGCGATGGAAAACGATCCCGACCTCGGAGAGGATCTTCAGAGAAGACCTCAAATGCTCCCGGATTTCTTGCGTGCAATAGATTGTGCCTTGAATTATATGTCAGATCCAGTTTCCCAATATCCCACCCTTTCAATGGCCTTTTTCCTTGCGGCCTCTAACCTATTATCTCGAGTGAGGCGCCTGCCTATAAACCACGGGGGGTCGGAGCCGATCGAAATGCAATCAGTGGAATTGGTTCACAACCTACTGAAAACGGAAGTAATTGCGAAATCACCTGAACGCAACGAGCTTCTTGCGGAATATGACGACTTGTCGCTCATGTTCACCGACGTAGATGCTTGGACCTATGCACCGTTCACAAGGCTGTTCGGAGAACCTACATATTCTCAGGTAACTTGCGTTTGGCGTGATGCTCCTGGATAATAAGCTAACCAAATACTTTGTGGGGCAAGCTGGACCCAATTAAGACACCCCCAGTGGCACCCGAAGGGATTACTAGTAGGACGCGCTCGTCCTCTGTCCAGTCAATTTAACCCGTTTCGCTACCCCGCTGGTATTTGCTGAATACTGGTCTGTATGTATCTATCGCGCCGGTTCCCTAGCGTGGCCACACTGTCTTGATTTCAGCTCACAAATTAAATGGTGGCTGTTTCAAATCTAGAAGAGGTTCTGGTGTGTGGTTTTTGATGGCAGGGTACTATTAGATGGAAGGGCACACGTTACCGTGCACTCCACCTTGCTCGCGGATGGCAGCCAGCTGACTTTGTGAACCATGGTGTACGGGAATACCATTTACTTTACGCACGTGTTTCTTTGCCCCATCAAGACATGCGCACCACAATTGACAATTCCTATTAGCCAGGCCATACCCGGTTGAATACTCTCCCCGTAAGTGCATGTTGGCGCTCTCGCGCGCGAATGGTAGTGCGTGCAGGCAACTAAGAATTATTTCGAGGCTACAGCGCATCCAATTGTGGCTCATGTCTAAGTAACCTATAATACGCATGTTACGAGCAGCGTGAGTCAGCCGCCACAGGGGGGAGTGCTTAGCACAACGGGAAAGCAGGAGGGATGGATTCAGTTCCTCGACCCGGGCGCTGGATGCAGGACTATATACCGTACATGCACGGATAGGGGTGGAGCCCCAACAGACACAAACAAGGGGCGCGGCGTCGGCCAAAGGCCGACCCCGGAGTGGAGCGCGTACTGCGCTCTCCAACAACGCAAGAACCCAAAGTGAAGGCCCGGGCCGCAAACATACCTGGGGCCTGGCTACTAGAGCAAAAATTGTGGCAAACGTGAAGGGTCCTCCACCCGGGCTTCCGTTGTAATAACTTCGAGTAGTAAACAGCGCATGTATTTCGTATATACACAACAAGGTCACATACACATTGAGACCGCGGAGGACGAGCACACTAATGAGACTTGCTATTTTAGCCAAAAGAAACATTGGATTAATGGACATGGAGATGAGTGTTTGCCTGACAATCTTTGAGGTTTGGGGTGGAAGTGTTTGCGAAAGCGCAATGGTTTGGAATTGGGTGAAAGGATCTTGCTGTATCTACTTCTCGTTTAAGGGTTATGGAATCTTTGTTTGAAATAGACCTACGGCGCCACTCTAGACGGATGATAGCTTTGAGTATTAGCGTACCGAGTCGTCAAAATATCTTCAACGAAACTCTTAAGGCGGGTTACAGGAAATTGGATGTCTGCATAACACACTAGAAGTGTCGCTGGGATCCCTGAGCTCATATAATCACCAGAGCTTTCCTCCTAGCATCGTTTGAGTGCTGATCACAAAAGGCGGAAATATGTTTGTCAGCGATATCCCCTCGGAGCTATAACAATCCGAGTTGGGCAGTCGTGTTATTGGAGGTTTCGAGTACACAGTGGAAGAATACGACTGCGAACGATTTGGAGACGATCGCCCATTTTGCCCTGCGTCTAAACGAGAAGCGGAATTCATGTGACGTGAGAACTCAAGGTCTCGACCACAAGCATACCTCGGGCTTGCACGCGGTAAAAATTAAGATTAAACGACGAGCATCTAGCTAACTCGGAGCAGCAAAGAGCGCATGTATTTTGCATATACACAACTCAGTCACACATATAATATCGAGATCCCCGTAATAGAGCCAGATTATTCCCATATGCATAACCGACTGCTCACGGGCAGAACGTGACCTTCAGACCAACGTTCGCCGCAGGGCAGAAGCGGAGCGAGCTGCCGTCGTCGATACCTGCCACCCAGGCGTCCGAGGGAGGGCAAGAGGCGGAGCGGCTGCGATCATACTTAGCTTCGATTTTCATCGGAATAAGATGCATACATACCAGGTAGCGCCACTGCATCCTCCACCGGTCCAGGAGAAGCTCATCCCGACATGGAACCCAGCCACACGCGAAAGGTTGCAGCAATGCCATGCTGCATTTGCGTTGGCAAAGTCGCACTCGAGACGAGTGCAGCCGATGCAGTCGTTGCCTTGATTGGCGTTGGTCTGACCGACCATGATGCCAGAGGGCCACTGCCGGAGCGTTGATTAGTCGCGACAAAATCAGTAAACAGAAAAGCAGCTCCTACGTTCTCAGCGACACTGCTAGACGAGCTCTGGCCCTTTCCGAGCCATGGACCGGTGTAGGTCACACCGTTGGCGGTGTTCTTGATGATCGGGCGCACATTTCTATATGACAAATACGGGTAAGTATAAGTTATGAGAACGATGCACAAAGGGGAAACATTTACACGCCACAGTTGTTGGTGAATGAGACGGCATGGCTAGCAGCAACGCTGGTTACGGCAGCGAGAGCAGCGGTGATGACTACTAGAGGGTTGGCGAACATGTTTATAATGAGTTGAAAAGTAGCGGAAAGCTATAGGATAAGAAACTAGTAAGATTACTTGGTTGGATGGTGAATACTGCACTTGGCTCGGCTGTTTTATACTTAACTTGCTCGCGGCTTGTGCTCAGTCTATATGCACATACAGGCCCGATCAGAGTGTCCACGGCGGCCTCGTACGTCTTGGCATCATCTGTCCATCCTCGATGACAACCCAGCTACTCACTGAGTGAACAAGCGAGTTGGCCAGTCACTCAAGCGGTAGGTCCGAGGTGAGTTGCCGATGTCCGGGATGGCCGATAGTAGAAGCGAGCGCTTGCCGGTTCTTAGCCGGTGTAACGTACCTTTGAATAGCGCACTGTCGTAGCTGAGGAGAGATGGCTGGCTGAATTTACGACATATATTTGTATCTGCTGGTGATAAGGTTGGAGAACTGAAAGACCCCAAGTAGGATAGTTATTTCATGATGCCCTGCTGCTGACGGCCTCCCTTCGACCAGGATTTTTCTTGAATCCAATACACCAGGAAATTGGAACTGATGAATACATGTGTAGACCCCTTGTCTGACTCTTGTGTATATGTATGCTACATCCACCCACAACAAAGTTATGATTACGAACAACTTGGGTGCGTTCCTCGAAGGATAGGTTTGTAAGAAATGCCATATATCCCATGGATTTGGTTGAAGTACCCGTGTATATGAAGCGTCTCTGCCGTCTGAATAGATGCAAGAAATATTGGTGTGTGGCCTCCGCTGGACAACGCTCAATCAGAGTAATGCCATCAATCGAATATATTACATAAATGCGGTATGCTAGGTCACGAATAGGAATCTGAATGTCTCGGAGTACACTAGACAGCAATTGAGTGAGTCTAAACTGGGGTTCGAAGTGCAAGAACTCGCTGGGACCGTAGAGAGTATAGAGTGGGCAGGGCGGGGTTAGAGGAAAAAACAACCGAATACGATTTTTTGGCTCATGAAACCACTATGCCGCCCGCCCCAGAACCGGACACAGGACCCCTATGAACGCTAAAAGATGACCACGACACGGCAAGGCACGCAGAGGTGGATACAGTGATGCCATGTGAGGCACCCTCTAGTCCATTCCCCCCCCCCCCCCCCCTGTGAAACCCCCGGGTGGTCCGGTCTGTTCCTACGGTGCCTAAATTCTTTTTTCCTTGTGACCGAGCGTTTGGCCACGTGCGCATGTAGTTCGTCAATACGTATTCAATAATATAATGAGTAATAGGTTAAGTGATACCACGTGAGTTCGAAAAATTAACGTAAATTTATTCGAAAAAAAAGTGATACCGCGTGACTGTAGCTGTGGCTGCCCAATGAGGCGCATTCAACCTTTCCGCCGCGGTTTTTTTTATCGCTTGCTGTGCAATATTATAAGCGTACAGACGTATATCCGGGGGCCCGGGCCACGTTTCTGATATATGAGACGTCAACGAGGTGCTGGTGTTTTCGACGCTGGCAAGGGCGCCAGTCATGGAGAGACGAATATACTAGTGTGAATTAAGAGGCTTCAATATACAGCATATCGAAGGTCTACAAATTGCTTGTAGATTCAAACATAAGTGGTTATATCACACTTAGAACTTGCAGCTGCGATTGAAAGGAAAACATAAGCGAACATGGCAGGGGCACAGAAGGATATGCTCACTTGGCGTTGGATGTGTTCTTCGTAAGAGTCTTCGGCTCAGCGCCGCTGCTGTTGCCCTCGAATGTATCGCACACCGACGTCAGGCTAGTGTACGAGTTCGACCCAGTGTTGATCGTCGCCACGTCTCCAAAGTTCGAGTTCACTCCGGCAAGCAGCTTGCCGTTGCGAGCGATCACCTGGCTGATCTCGACCGTACGTTTTGTCTGGCTGCTGCAGTTTCCGCACGACCGATAGAGCTTGCCAAAGTCCTGGACGCAGTACGAGTCAATCTTTACGTGGCCTAAAGTTCAGGTGAGTATGATGCGAGTATGAGTTTCAGACTAGGACTGACCTCCGCCGTTGTGCTGTACAACTTTGTCACTGGCTCCCTTGGCACCACCACCAACGATCGTCGAGGTGCCAGACTTTTGCTTGATCGTGATCGCATCCTCGCATACATCCTCGAACCAGACGTTCTGGATGGTGCAAGGACCGAGGCAGTGGATGCCCTCGTTCTGGTCTGCGCCAATCACGACGTTGCTGCAGGGTATATGCGTCAGTCCTGGGCGTCATAGAGTCCGTCAGCGTCACTTACGAGACGGTAGCGTTTTCCTCAAGGATAAATACCGCGTCCTTGGTGCCGCCTTCCTTCTGACCGCCACACTTGACACCGCGGCTGTAGCGCTTGTTGCCACCTGAAGATGAATGCACATGTCAGTGAGCGGTCTGAGGAGGAAATACAGGCGGTACTTACCGTCGAACGACTTGCCAGCCAGGATAGTGGTAGCCGCAGGAAGCACCTGGTCGGTTGACGGAGAAGGGTTCGGGAACGAGCAGCTGGCTGCACGCTTGACCTGAGTGGGACGAGGGGTAGCGAGAGCGGTGTGAGCGAGGACGCCGACGAGAGCAGTGATAGCGGTGAGCGAGAGCTGGACCATGTTCGAATATGTGTATGTAGAGCGTAGTGATGAATGTAAAGTGAGCGATGGAAGTGCTGAAAGCTGATGCTGACACTTGCTCCGAATCGGCCGCCTTTTATACACTTGGTTCATTATGCTAGTACAACCACTTCATTCGGCGAAACTAGCCTGTACACAACAAAATCTCTTGGCTTGCTCTACATCGTTACATCCAGCATACTTCGTATCCTACTTGGATTTCATCTCGGCCCGTCCGCCCCCAGGCTGAACGATTGACGTGTCGCCCGATTCCAATCCCCAGACCATGTGATCGCTGAGGGCGGTGCCGAACTCAATGGTTGCTATTATGGTAGCGCAATACCTTCCTGCGGGTAGCTGGAGGTTTCAACGCCAACCAGCCCTATGAGGTAGAGTTATACCAACGGTCGATTAATTGGCACAATTCGCAACTCGCCCAACTAGTCGACAACCACGTGCCGGAGCAGTCGGCCGTGGACAACCAAATTGCCAGTTCGGGATTAGGCATGGGTATCCAGTACTGGCGGCGACTAATTTCATTGTCGACACGTCAAAGCTGGCTTGGCGGAATAAACCTGTGAAAATGAAATACAACGACGAATACAAGTCCTACCCGACGTTGTGCACAAGCATGTGCTCATGGATACTGGATGACTCGATTCTAGAACGGACAGTCAAGGGAAAGATTGGCCTCGGAGGCTGAGCTTGGACTCTAACAGCACGGCGTCCTCCCCCATGGTCAAGGAATATAAAAGGTAACCGATTCGGAGCAAGTCTCAGCATCAGCTTTCAGCACTTCCATCGCTCACTTTACATTCATCACTACACTCTACATACACATATTCGAACATGGTCCAGCTCTCGCTCACCGCTCTCACTGCTCTCGTCGGCGTCCTCGCTCACACCGCTCTCGCTGCCCCTCGTCCCACTCAGGTCAAGCGTGCAGCCAGCTGCTCGTTCCCGAACCCGTCTCCGTCAACCGACCAGGTGCTTCCTGCGGCTACCACTATCCTGGCTGGCAAGTCGTTTGACGGTAAGTACCGCCTGTAATTCCCCCTTAGACCGCTCACTGACATGTGCATCCATCTGAAGGCGGCAACAAGCGCTACAGCCGCGGCGTCAAGTGCGGCGGCCAGAAGGAAGGCGGAACTAAGGACGCAGTGTTCGTTCTCGAAGACAATGCTACCGTCTCGTGAGTCACACCTAAATGCTTGTTCGAATTCGAGACTGACGCATATGCCCTGCAGCAACGTCGTGATTGGCGCAGACCAGAACGAGGGCATCCACTGCCTCGGTCCTTGCACCATCCAGAACGTCTGGTTCGAGGATGTATGCGAGGATGCGATCACGATCAAGCAAAAGTCTGGCACCTCGACGATCGTTGGTGGTGGTGCCAAGGGAGCCAGTGACAAAGTTGTACAGCACAACGGCGGAGGTCAGTCCTAGTCTGAAACCCACACTCGCATCGTACTAATCTTTTACTGGCAGGCCACGTGAAGATCGACTCGTACTGCGTCCAGGACTTTGGCAAGCTCTATCGGTCGTGCGGAAACTGCAGCAGCCAGACAAAACGTACGGTCGAGATCAGCCAGGTGATCGCTCGCAACGGCAAGCTGCTTGCCGGAGTGAACTCGAACTTTGGAGACGTGGCGACGATCGACACTGGGTCGAACTCGTACACTAGCCTGACGTCGGTGTGCGATACATTCGAGGGCAACAGCAGCGGCGCTGAGCCGAAGACTCTTACGAAGAACACTTCGAACGCCAAGTAAGCATGTCCTTCCCTACCCCTGTCGTACTTGCTGACCCCACTCACAATTACAGCTGCAAGTTCTAAGCGTGATACAGTCGTTTCTGTTTGAATGTCCCAGTGATTTGTAGACCTTCGATATGCTGTATATTGAAGCTTCTTAATTCATACTCATTTCTCCATAACCGGCGCCCTTGCCAAGAGTTGAAACCACTGGCATATCATCGAAGTCTCATATATATACGCGACTGGCAGCCCTGGATACACGCATACAGCCTCATTGCTTGCCAACCAACAAAATCACGTGCCATCCCCGTTCCCACCCCTGTGCTCCATCCCATGCCATAACTGAATTGGCGTCTGCAATCCACGGGCGCCCTGTGCTCATTCCTAATTAAAGCGGGGTAGCTTTCGGAATATCTGAATTAGTATACTTCGCTGTTTATACGTAATTTTGGCCTGGCTAGCGCATTGACTTAACGGCATCCGTCGAGCTTTTGCACTTCAGCTACTAATTCAGTCTCACTTTCTAGCCTGCTCAAGTTTGTCGGGGTATGGTACCCACCTACACTGTCCGAAAACTCCTATATCCCCGGTACCTCATCAGTTCGGACGGTGTCATTGCCCTTGTTGCGCGCTCTCCACCGGACATCACACTGGTATGACAGGCCAAAGATCAATGTTCATTGTTTTCAGTCTGACTGCAGGGACGCCTCACATGCATGGGCTCTTTAATCGAGCCCATCCTTTTGGCTCCAGCGCTTCTGAAATCCACGAAAATGATGGTATTTCTAAACGGTGTATCCTCCCAGGGGTGTGCCCAAGCCCTTCTTGGCTGTAACTCCGTTGCGAATGAACGTAGCACAGACATGTAGACAAGCATGGAAGACCTTTCATAGTTGTACCTCAAATCTGTAGTCACTCGGCCTATTGAGTTCACGGGAAATCCTGGGGAACGGTGGGTTACTTGGGGGCGATGTGAACTAACTACCTAAGTTAAGGCCGCTCTATTCTCAGGCCCTAACGCCAGCACAGAGAGATTCTATCCCGTAAACCCACTAAACCACCTCTCCTCGTTCACACCGGCACACTATACAATAAGGGCGTTACACCGGCTAAGAACCGGCAAGCGCTCGCTTCTACTATCGGCCATCCCGGACATCGGCAACTCACCTCGGACCTACCGCTTGAGTGACTGGCCAACTCGCTTGTTCACTCAGTGAGTAGCTGGGTTGTCATCGAGGATGGACAGATGATGCCAAGACGTACGAGGCCGCCGTGGACACTCTGATCGGGCCTGTATGTGTATATAGACTGAGCACAAGCCGCGAGCAAGTTAAGTATAAAACAGCCGAGCCAAGTGCAGTATTCACCATCCAACCAAGTAATCTTACTAGTTTCTTATCCTATAGCTTTCCGCTACTTTTCAACTCATTATAAACATGTTCGCCAACCCTCTAGTAGTCATCACCGCTGCTCTCGCTGCCGTAACCAGCGTTGCTGCTAGCCATGCCGTCTCATTCACCAACAACTGTGGCGTGTAAATGTTTCCCCTTTGTGCATCGTTCTCATAACTTATACTTACCCGTATTTGTCATATAGAAATGTGCGCCCGATCATCAAGAACACCGCCAACGGTGTGACCTACACCGGTCCATGGCTCGGAAAGGGCCAGAGCTCGTCTAGCAGTGTCGCTGAGAACGTAGGAGCTGCTTTTCTGTTTACTGATTTTGTCGCGACTAATCAACGCTCCGGCAGTGGCCCTCTGGCATCATGGTCGGTCAGACCAACGCCAATCAAGGCAACGACTGCATCGGCTGCACTCGTCTCGAGTGCGACTTTGCCAACGCAAATGCAGCATGGCATTGCTGCAACCTTTCGCGTGTGGCTGGGTTCCATGTCGGGATGAGCTTCTCCTGGACCGGTGGAGGATGCAGTGGCGCTACCTGGTATGTATGCATCTTATTCCGATGAAAATCGAAGCTAAGTATGATCGCAGCCGCTCCGCCTCTTGCCCTCCCTCGGACGCCTGGGTGGCAGGTATCGACGACGGCAGCTCGCTCCGCTTCTGCCCTGCGGCGAACGTTGGTCTGAAGGTCACGTTCTGCCCGTGAGCAGTCGGTTATGCATATGGGAATAATCTGGCTCTATTACGGGGATCTCGATATTATATGTGTGACTGAGTTGTGTATATGCAAAATACATGCGCTCTTTGCTGCTCCGAGTTAGCTAGATGTTCATTTTTCAATCTTAATTTTTACCGCGTGCAAGCCCGAGGTATGCTTGTGGTCGAGACCTTGAGTTCTCACGTCCCATGAATTCCGCTTCTCGTTTAGACGCAGGGCAAAATGGGCGATCGTCTCCAAATCGTTCGTAGTCGTATTCTTCCACTGTGTACTCGAAACCTCCAATAACACGACTGCCCAACTCGGATTGTTATAGCTCCGAGGGGATGTCGCTGACAAACATATTTCCGCCTTTTGTGACCAGCACTCAAACAATGCTGGGAGGAAAGCTCTGGTGATTATATCAGCTCAGGGATCCCAGCGACACTTCTAGTGTGTTATGCAGACATCCAATTTCCTGTAACCCGCCTTAAGAGTTTCGTTGAAGATATTTTGACGACTCGGTACGCTAATACTCAAAGCTATCATCCGTCTAGAGTGGCGCCGTAGGTCTATTTCAAACAAAGATTCCATAACCCTTAAACGAGAAGTAGATACAGCAAGATCCTTTCACCCAATTCCAAACCATTGCGCTTTCGCAAACACTTCCGCCCCAAACCTCAAAGATTGTCAGGCAAACACTCATCTCCATGTCCATTAATCCAATGTTTCTTTTGGCTAAAATAGCAAGTCTCATTAGTGTGCTCGTCCTCCGCCAAAGTAAAGACAAGGACTAACCAAACTTCGTCGCAATACTTGGTCCTCCTGCACCCACTGCAGGTCTTGAGGTCAGAGCCATCGCTTGGGTTCCCACATGCGTAACACCTATATTGCACAACCGGAATTGCGTGCACGTCTACGTATGGTCGTCGGTCCAGAATGCACGGGGAGACAGTAGGAGGGGGTAAACTCGTGTGAGGAGTCTCCGGACCAGGGGTGATGGGTGATGGGCTGGTAGGCGAAAACGCCGGAATCGTTAACCCGCTCATGGACGAGCTAAGACTCTTGTTAGATGACCCCTGCATCCAAGCAGCCAAGGTTGCATATGCTTGACGTAAATCTGCCTCGTCCCGAGCCTTGTCAGAGTCTAGTAATGGGATTCCTGCAGGAGTCGTGCTACGAGGATGGGTGAGGGCCGGGATGTCTAGCGTAGATATGTAGGTCGGTGGGCGATCTTTGAAGTCGGTTTCAGCCTCGAGTTCACCTTGAAGCTCTCCTTCAATGGCGTGCAGGTGGGTGAGCTCTTGAGTCTCGGCTGGTGCGCGGCGGTCAAATTTGCGGAGAAGAGCGTCCCATTCTCGTTGAGCGTTCTCCCAATTGGGGATGATGGCGTTGACGGCGAGGCGAGACTGGGATTTAGGGATCGCATTATAGAGCGTTGTGTATAGCTGGTCGACTATTTCTTGCTGGGCAAGGACAGGCTAAATTAAATAGTTCAGTATAGTTAATCTTATCACGATAGAAACATACCTCAAGGTCACGTTTGCCTTCACCCTCCAATACAAGGCTCAAGATAGTCTGCATCAACAAAACATTCTTGTGTAACCTATAATCCAATGGCGCGGCCTTGGTATAATCCCGCGTATCGTCGAGCGCGCTAGTAAAGAATACAATAGCCTCGGTATAATATTGCAGCATCCTACGCGGGGAGAGTTCTTCCTCTTCATCGCTATCATCGTTATCTGGGCCGTCCGAAGGCCGGATAGGTCCCATTGCAGGCCCGGCCGCCACCTTGAGTCGCCCCATCCCGAGTTTATAAGCGCATTCTGCCGCAACTTTGTGCAACCCCAATCGAATATATGCGGTAGTACCCTCGCACATGAGCCCTCGTTTGGCAAGCTTTAACCTCTCGGTCGTCGGCATTCGCCTACCTTCCCCATCTCCGCCCGACGAGCTCGCAGATAAAACCAGAGCATAGTAGAAGAACCCAACATGTGAATCTGTCTCGATTCGTTCCTCGCAGATTTGCTGTACCACCAAGTGCTGACGCGTTAGAAGCGCATGTTTAACCTCGAGCACGTCGGCAGCGAGGCGCTCTGCGTGAATGCCCCGCATACGAATTGCGTCGGCGGCGTGAGGCAGCGCGTCGATAAAAGAGGAGAACGGCAAGCCTAATTCCTCGATAGGAATCAACTCGCCGTGTTTATCACGGAAGGCTCCCTGGGGTATGCTGGATTCGGTAGCGAGGACCAAGGGGTAGAGTTTCTTGGCGAGCGCGTACATGTCCTTGTCCTCGAGTACAGTGGCCATCGCGTCCTGGAAATCGTCTGTTGCACGCGTGTTTACGTAGATATCGCTGGTAAGCAAGTTACCTCCCATGTGGACCTCCATGCGCTCCAGGATGTCGTCTGAAAGCTCCGTCTGAGCCGCGACTGCGGCCCTGTAGTAAGCGTTAGGATCCCAAGTGGATCGCTCATGCTCGGCGCCAGACGAATGAAGATCGTTTAGCGCGAGTATGGCATCACCGCGGATCGCAAAGTTGGTGCTGGGGAAGTGCGCGACGAGGAAGTGAATGGAGGATGAGTCGGCGGAGAGGTTGAAGTGCAAGCGGGAGGCTATCGCCCTCAAGAATCCCAAAAAGTGGGTCTGCATTGTACGAGTTGCGGTGGGACGACGAACTGCACGACTCAACGTTTGGATGAGCGAGGTATAGTCAATCCCATCGGATTTGAGAACATCTAGCGAGGGACCGGGTGCGGTCGCATGTGTGAGGATGATCGTGATGAGCTCCTGGATAATGGGAGACTCGGTGTCGGTGCGAAGTAGAAGCAGTAGGGTACGCGTAGTACGATGAGCAATGTCGGTTAATACGGGCTGAGACGCGTGGTGGACAATCGTAACCAACGACTGAAGGGCAGGGACTCGACAGTCCGGTGTTGTAGTGATAAGACGGATAATATTGATCAGAAAGCCTACGCAAACTGTGAGCAAAAGCTATTACGCGACACAAGCAGCTTACCAGTGTCGTATAATGCCTGACGGGCCCGGCGCTCCGTCCAGATCCTACCCCATATGAGGGCTAGGGCACCGAGCACGAGGGGATCTTTAAGGTGATCTGTGTAAGCCTTCTCAAGCCGAGGAAACACCTTGTGCGGTGATCGAGCGACTTGACGTAGTCCAGAGCTGGTAGTCAAGTCTAATCAAGGTCAGCAGGCACTGGGTGGATATGCGTCCAAGCCAAACGCACCAGGTAGCTTGAGGTTTGTGCGTATGACATCAATGGCAGCCAGCCAGTTGTTGACGGCAGATATCTCCTTGGCTATTGGGCTGTTGTCCGCCATGTGGAATCAATGTAGGGATGGTCGGGGATGCTCTGATAGTTATGGTCGCGCTTGCCTTGCACAATAACATGGATCACGTGGGCTAATATAGATCACATGACGTGATAAACAAGAATAAAGGAGTATTTTCAGTCCGGAAACGCGGAGAAACAATAACGTCAAGGTAGAGTGCATTCAAAACTAGCTTTGAGCTCTCACACTTCTACCCACACGCTTCTTCCAGGCCATGCAACCAACATCGTACGATAAGAACCATCCGTACACAGGTGATACCCAAGCATACCGAATCAATCGCTCAGATAAGAATAGCAAGGTTCAGATAGGTTGGGGCACAACCATTGTCCTACAATCTTAGTAGCTGTATCCCAGAGATACATGTTACCCGAGTACATTGACTCCAGGCCCACATCTTTTCTAGCCACCCGCCACCTTACCCCGCAATCACGTGTGCACTTCCCACCGATAATCCCGAAGCCCCGACTCGGAGTCAATACTCTCATTTTGACTCACCACCCACCATGTCACTAGCTCGAACTAGCCTGAGCGTTGGGCGCATATCATCTCTCGCACGTACATTCACTACAACCCCCCTCCGACTCAAAGATCGCTCAAGGCCCCCACCACCAATCGAAGATTCGACCTCTGCACTTGACTATAAATCCTCCCAGAGAAGATATGTCCCGCAGCCTCTCCCAGCGAGTAACATCCCTCGCTCCAGAACTGCCGAAGAGGCGGTCACAAACATTCTGTACAATACACCCCCGCCAAGCAATGAGCCTTTCAAAAAGTACACACTACCCCAGAGAAAGCTCACGCATGTAATTTAACAACTATTCCATTTACAGACACACGTTGAACTGTCTAGTTCAAAACGAGCCCGGAGTACTCTCGCGCGTCTCTGGGATTCTTGCCGGTCGAGGTTTTAACATTGACTCTCTCGTCGTCTGCCGTACCGAGATTAGAGATCTATCCCGAATGTGTATCGTTCTCAGCGGACAAGACGGAGTTGTCGAACAAGCCAGAAGACAGCTAGAGGACTTGGTACACCCCCACCACTCCATTTACTCGCTCGTACTAATTGAATATCGGTAGGTCCCCGTATGGGCCGTCCTGGATTACACAAACACCCGAACAATTAACCGCGAACTGGCACTCGTCAAGCTTTCCGTGCTCGGACCCGAGTACCTCGAAGACCAGCTCCAAGGCGGACCTACGCACAAGGCCCGTACATTTGAACGCGAGACCAACCTTGCCCATAATTTCGAGACATCTGCCAGCCCACACCCAGATCCTGAACCGACCTCGGATCCCAAAGTGTTGACCCCGTCCGAGCTCCTCCGTCGCAAATCTGAGCATTTGGCCGCAATCAGAACTCTCGCAGATCAGTTTGGGGCCAAAATCGTCGACGTGAGCGAGAATAGCGTCATCGTCGAGATGAGCGGCAAGTCAACCCGGGTCAACGCGTTTTTGAGCTTGGTCAAACCATTTGGAATTTTGGAAAGTGCGAGGACAGGTAAGTTGAGCAAATATGCCGCGGACAAATTTGATTGGTTATTGGCAGGCTCGATGGTCATGCCCCGCACACCCATCAATACCAGCCCCGAAGACGAGGAG
This sequence comes from Ceratobasidium sp. AG-K, assembly GCA_037039685.1. Classification (NCBI taxonomy): domain Eukaryota; kingdom Fungi; phylum Basidiomycota; class Agaricomycetes; order Cantharellales; family Ceratobasidiaceae; genus Ceratobasidium; species Ceratobasidium sp. AG-K. The sequence continues at coordinate 752,172 of JAWNGF010000013.1, read as the reverse complement.
CCCACCATAGAATCAAGTGGCCCAGTCGACGCCAGTCTCCTCCCTCCAGGTTGATCCAGTTTCCTTTGCAGTTGCATATATTCGGGTTATACGATGTCAAAACGATCTTCGAGCTGGATACCCTAGCTTGTATTATTTCGTGAAAATAAACAAAAACATGGAGAGATTCTTCGAGCTGTGAAAATTTTCACTTGTAGATCGCACATGCTCGCGAAAATGACCAAATTTCATCAATTCTCGTCAAAAACGCAAATTATGGATACATGTAGGTCACCCAAACCACTCTTACAAGAGCCGTACAGAAACCTTCAGAAGGGCAGCTTCGTCAAAAAAGAAATAAAAGTCAGACACAACCGTTAGATTCAAGCCTTCAGAAGACATCACGCGTGACCGGCTCCGGGGGGAGCATAAGTCTTGGTTGCGCCACTGTCCTCGTGCGAGTACAATTTTGGTTGCTGAGGAACATCTTGACGCAAGATATTGCGCTTGAACCAGATGGGGACTTCACGCAGCTGGTACGCGGCGTGTGTGTGGGTCGGAACGGAGAAGACTACAATATAATTAGTTCGAGGCTATCTAAATGGTGTTTAATAGTGACGAACCTTGGTCGAGTTCTTCGAGTGAAAGTGCCTTTGTCTCGGGAACAAACAACAGAATCAAAACCCAACCAACGATACTACGGATGATGATTAACAACCTCCGCGAATAAATACTGTAAACCACTTACTTCCAGGCAGCATACCATCCAAATGCGCCTTGAGGCTTGAAGGCCCCCAACAGACGAGGGAAGGTGATAGCCACGACGAAGTTGCTGAAATCGCGAATTCAGCTTTATCTCTTCGATAAAACGCTACAAGTACTCACAAGAACCAAGTGGTAGCAGTCGCAAACGACATTCCTAGGTCACGAACGTAAAGCGGGAATGCCTCGGCAGAATACTAAAACGCGAGTAAGTAAAACCGAAACGCGAAAACGAGGAAAGACCGACGGTAAAGGGCACAGGGCCTTCGCCAGGTGAATAGAAAATTGTGAAGATGTACATTCCAGCAGCAACAACACCAGTTCGTGCGTCCTGGTTAGCAATGAAGCTAGAAAAGCAAATTAGGCACAGTTTTAGCTATAGAGTCAACTAACTTACAAGGCCATTCCAGTTAAGAGTAGGCATGCAGACATCGCCGGGAAGGTCGTCAACAGGAGGAAACGGCGACCAAAAGTGTCAATCGTGTAGACTGCAGGGAGTGCAAAGACAAAGTTGAGCATGCCAAAGCCCCAAGAACCGAGGATGGCCTGGATATCGCCCAAACCAGCCTGAGAGAAGACAGTGCTAGAGTAGTAGGCGATAACGTTGACGCCACAGAATTGCTGCATGAACATTACAATGAAAGAAGCGAGAGCAGCGCGGCGGTTACGAGGAACGGTAAAGAGCTCGAAGATGCGCATTTTTCCAGAGGGCGTGACTTCCTCCTCTGCCACCAGCAAAGTGTGAATGTCTAAGGATATAAACTTTAGTTAGGAAGGTTCTCGGCTTTGATATTCAACATACAGTAAAGGTCACGGGCAGCCATGATTTTGGTCTTGCGCAGACGGGACAAGGAGTCAAATGCTTCGGGGTAGCGACCCTTGCCCATCAACCAACGAGGGGACTCGGGGCAGTAATAGACTTGAGCCATAACAAGGATTGCGGGGACGCCAGCCTAGAGCATCATCCATCAGTGTTACTTCAAAAGCTGAGGCTGCAAGACTCACACTTCCGAGCATAAGACGCCAGTTGAGACCCGTGATGTTGGCCGTATCCTTGACGTGGTAAAAGGCAAGATCCGCAACAAAGCCGAGCATGATACCAAATGCAGTCCACATCTGCCACATCATGACAAGAGCGCCACGAATGGGAGCGGGCGCGCATTCAGCAGCGTACACGGGAACTGTCGTCGACTTGGGACCAACGCCAAGTCCCAACACAAAGCGGGCAGCCTGAACCAACGGTAAGTACAATGGCCGACTCAGAGATGAGCGGACTGACAAATAGGTGGGGCCAGGAATTCGTGACACCTTGCCAGAAACAGGTCAACCATGAGAGCGTGGCGGTGATGAAAATGGTGCCCCGACGACCGAAATACCGGTTCATTGGGTCGGTAAGCCAGCAGCCAAGAACGGCGCAACAGAGCTAAGTATTCGAGTCAGTATATAGGATCACATATCAACATAGACACTCACATAAGGTGCGCTCGCGACCAGACCAAGTAACCATTGATCACGGCCTCGGTTGGGGTTATTCTCATCGTCGGGGTGGAGACCAAACTGCCCGGGCCAGAACAGGTTGGCGCCATTGATGACAGTCTCGTCCATCCCTTGGACAGCAGCCGCCAGAGAGCATAGGACTACGAGATAGTAGAGCGTTTTTGGTTGGTCCCATCGGTGCGTCTGTTCGCGGCGAAGTTCAGCCTTGTCCTCTTCGGTGAGCTGAGTCAGCGACTCGAAAGCTGAGCGCGGGAGTTAGTCACGTGGAATACACACGAGCGGCCAGAACGCACCAAGGGGGTCTTGTGCGACAAGAGCGCCCTTGCGGATCACGTCGGCGTGTTCGGAGAGGCCATGCGATTCAGCAAAAGCGAGTGCTCTGGATGAAATTCAGTAAACCTGCAAAATGTGGCTGAAATAGCATACTGTTGCTCGAGCTTGGCATGCGGGATGCCGGCAAGTGGGTTAGCCAGCTTGGCGTTAACATTGGACTCCGCCAAGTGTAGTTTGTTTTTGGCTGTTGTCGCTATTGTTAGACTCTTGATCCTCGCCGCGAGCACTGAACTCACGGTCATACTCGTTCGAGTGCTGCGAGCCTTGCTCAGTGTGAGTATACTCGCGCTTCTCGGTTTCAACCGAGTTATCTCGTTTGACGTCGGCCATGTCAATTGCGGGGATGGAACCTAGACGGATCTGGGGGCGGGGGGAAAGAGGAGGGGAGTGGAGTTGGACACGGAGCCCCTCTAGTTTTTGAACGGCGAGAGGGCGGGTTAGGGGTCAATGTGTTCTATGCACCTGACGAAGCATTCATTCAAGTGACCAATGTATGGACAAGCTTGGGAATTTCATTTTCGGTTATTTTCAACTTCGTGCCGCGGCGTCGCCCCACCAAGTCTGACGTCATTATTGTCGGCGGCCATCCCGGGGATTGATCCTCGCCCAAAATTGTCTAACCAGAGACAATGCCGTGGGTGTATTGGCCTTCGCGATGTGTATATCCGGTCATTCATTCCCATTCCCCACACGCTTGTGAGATTGGGGGGGCACTAGTTTCCCCTAGGGATACCTTCGCGAAGCGCCACCAGCCATTCCATCGCTTGCGAGCGCGAATCGGATGGCGCCCATCTCTCGAGAAGGCCGCATGAGAATCGAGGTGTCTTCTATCCTCTATCATGCCGTATACTTTGTTCAATTATCCGTCCCGACTGCCGGTAGCGCTCATGGTTGGACGGATTAAGCACGCGCCCTTCGCCTTCGCCGGTGTCGTCTGTGTCACTCGTACCGTAGGCTCCAGCCCCCTCCCTCTCGCGGGCTCAATTTTTCTTTATCACTTGCCCAGCCACCGAGTTCGGGAAGTAACCGAGTCGCGATGGATGGATTTCGAAGAGCTCATTTCGTTCCTGTCGCGTGGCCTTAAATTAGTGACATACAGCCAATCGAGTTTGCATATTTGTTGCCCTATGGTCGCTTAGACCTGGTGAATAACACAGGTAAATCCATCCGCGTTCTAATTTAATCAGTGTGTGACCTCTCTTAGATGGTATATCGGCTAAGTGCGAACCTTCACCAACTCTAGACCGCCCTGGGCGATCAGCCCGAGACGGGTGCCTGCTAGTCAAGTACTCGCACGATTTGTCTTGGAAGAAGTGTCAACCATCAACAGTAGCACCGGAATGTCCAAGTACCGTAGTTCAATCTGTGCGTGGTGATTGAGATCTGCTATTGACCTCGGCAGCCTCGCTTCGGGATGTTATGTAATTCCCGCCACGCGAATATTGATGGATACACGCCGACTCCCCCGCCGGGCTCAGCCGTCTTAACAATGAGTACCGAAGCTTTACATCATGAACAGAGGTTGTTTGTATGGCCTTCGCCTTCTATTAGATTTTTTTTTGCCACGAAGCCTCTAGTGATCCGGGCAAGGCCGGCTATAACCTTTCTCCGCTTTACGGCTCCCTTGGACGTAGGCCGGTCGTACTAGGGCTAGGCGTTATATAGATAAATCGGTATCTATGTATGTTTTACAGAGTTAGTTAGTTAGCATAGCATAGGGTGCTAAAAAGTGAAATTTTGGTTGTACCTACTAGACATCGATCATAGGTTCAGTTTTAGCTGCGAACGCCAGCATGCAGAGGTTCTGTTTGCATATTGAACGAATCAGCTCCGCCCAACTACGCAAGTAGACTATACAACTCCCGTGTTACATCGGCCGTGGGTCGCTAAACACCCGCTTGTACCATCGGCCATCCCGGGCGCAGGCAACTCACCTCGAACACCGTCGCTTGAATGACCAGTCAGATCGCTTGTTCTTCCAGTCAGCTGTTGATTTGTCGTTGAGCATGGATATCGGATGCCAAGTCGTACAAGACAATCACGGACGCTCTGGTCGGGGATGTATGCGTGTTGGACTGAGCACAACCCTCCGGTAAGTCAGGTATAAAATAGGCGAGCAACCTGCAGTGTTCAGCACCAAAGCGGCATTACTGGTTTTTCATCACTCACGGCTTTCAACTACTTCTCGCTTTAAACATGTTCACCAACCTTCTCGTAGTCATTACTACTGTTCTCGCTGCCGCGACCAGCGTCGCTGCTAACCATGCTGTCTCGTTCACCAACAACTGTGGCGTGTAGGTTTCTGTTTCTTTTGCATGGCTCTCATACTGACCTGTATTCGTCATATAGAAATGTGCGCCCGATCATCAAGAACACCGCCAACGGTGTGACCTACACCGGTCCATGGCTCGGAAAGGGCCAGAGCTCGTCTAGCAGCATTGCTGAAAGGGTAGGAGCTGGCGTTCCGTCTCCTGGTGTCTTTTCGTAACTAACGAACACTCCAACAGTGGCCTTCTGGCATCATGGTCGGTCAGACCAAGGCCAGCCAAGGCAACGACTGCATCGGCTGCACTCGTCTCGAGTGCGACTTTGCCAACGCAAATGCGGCATGGCGCTGCTGCAACCTGTCGCGTGTGGCTGGGTTCCATGTCGGGATGAGCTTCTCCTGGACCGGTGGAGGCTGCAAAGGCGCTACCTGGTATGTATGCGTCTTATTCCGACGAAAATCGAAGCTAAGTATGATCGCAGCCGCTCCGCCTCTTGCCCTCCCTCGGACGCCTGGGTGGCAGGTATCGACGACGGCAGCTCGCTCCGCTTCTGCCCTGCGGCGAACGTTGGTCTGAAGGTCACATTCTGCCCGTGAGCAGTCGGTTATGTAAATGGGAATAATATGGCTCTATTACGGGGATCACTGAGTTGTGTATATGCAAAATACATGTGCTGTTTACTACTCCGAGTTGGCCGAAGTATAGGCAGCGGGTGCTTCCGGATGGGTGCTAAACCTTAGTAAAGCAATAACTTGTTTGGCGTGATTATCACTCCACTTCAATAGGGGCCGGAGATTTCTCAAAATGTATGGGCTACATTCCGATTGGAACTTTAAGATAAGCTACGGATTGGGCAGTGGTAAACGTGTGGATATACCGCCATGGTCGACGTATTAGTGGTATTCCAGCGAGCCTTGGCATTCCATTTATATATATATGCAAAGGATTTGAAACCCACTGGAGTAAGACATTGGTAGGAGGACTAGTCACTGGTTTATGATGATATCTCTGCAGCTCACTCGAGAATAAATACCCGATGATCGGTAATCGAGCTAACAGTTTCCAATGGCTTCACTTATCCCCATTAGCGCGTGTTGCTTACAGGTATTTGCGGCGCAAGTACGGTGTACGGAACCATCTTGCGTTGGGTTGCGATTATGATGGAGTGACCGGGGTGCTCATCATGATACCAGTGAGGGCTCCGCTTCTGGGGCACACTTGGTGACACTTACATGGATGGCTCGCTCACTGATTTATTTTACCGTGAACCAAGACGAGATATTTACACTTGAGTGCGTTGAGCACCTTGCTTGGTCATGTTTTGGGCCTCCTATGGCGCTGACGAGATTTGTAACTGCAGATATTCAAAATATCTGTGCTTGAAATATTATCAAACCGACTTCTATCATGATTTGCCTGGCTTCTCCACATCGCCCCTCCCGAACTGGACGGCCCATGGAGTCCTCGCTCGGCGTGCACGTCCGAATAAACAAACAAAGCGGACCAATCAGTGGGTGAGGCCAACGGTGTAAGCCAATGTATTGGTAGGATGAACCTGGATTAGGACTGGGTGTGGTGTCCGAGCTGAGGTACGCCGTACACGGCGCACACGGTACGAACAAGTGCCAAATGTGGATGTGACTAACAAGTGATCCTGTGTATGATGACCTAACACGGACAGGGTGGTTCAATTTAGGTCATTGCTTATTTATAGTACCTGGCCATGAAGTGTTTTGCTTGGCGACTGGGCTTCTATATTTAGAGCGATACATGCTGGCTACTACCTTATGGCTCCCTGAAGTTGCTTTAAAATTATACACAACCGCATGGGGTTTCAATCTTACCTACCCAAACCCATTTGTCTTTCGCTGCCCACATGGCCACTCTATCCAATGCGCTAAGGAAGTTTCTCTCTATTCCAATCACGCCGACAGACTGTGCAACTGCTGCGCAACAGCGGCTCCTAACCGCTAAACTCTTGGCTCTCCCGCCGGGGACCCCGGGTCTCGGCAACTCGTCTCAGCCACCGTCGCTTGATGGGTTGGTCACCTCGCTTGTCTATCCAGTAGTTTATCGATCTAAACATCGAGTTCTCATCAAGTATGATAGTAGATGCCAAGCCAGACGGATCCGACCCAGTCGCCCCGGTTGGATAGGTATACGGTTGTGTATTGAGCACAGACCACAAGGGGTTGGCTATAAAACAAATGAGCAAAATGAGAAGTTCATTAATCAGCCAAGCAGCCTCACTACTTGTTTTAAAAGCATCCCTAGATCACGTCTACCTTTTCGCTCAACATGTTCGCCAACACCCTTGTAGTCTTCACTGCGGCTCTCGCTGTTGTAACCAGCGTGACGGCGAACCACGCTGTCTCTTTTACTAACCGATGTGGCGTGTATGTATCTGCTCTCTTTCCAGCCATACCAAACATTAAACTTTATGTATCGTACAGAGCTGTTCGTCCCATCATCAAAAACACAGCCAACGGTGTAACCTACACCGGCCCGTGGCTTGGACAAGGCCAAAGCTCATCCAGCAGCGTTGCTGAAAACGTAAGCTCGGATCGTTCTGGTTCACTGATTGCTTTCCGTCACTAATCGACCTGGGTGCCGACAGTGGCCCTCCGGTATCATGGTCGGTCAGACTAATGCCAACCAAGGCAACGACTGCATCGGCTGCACTCGTCTCGAGTGCGACTTTGCCAACGCAAACGCGGCATGGCATTGCTGCAACCTTTCGCGTGTGGCTGGGTTCCATGTTGGGATGAGCTTCTCCTGGACCGGTGGAGGATGCACTGGTGCTACCTGGTATGTACCCGTCTCGCCTCGATGGGAGTCAAGACTAACCTTTGGGATTATAGCTCCTATTCTACGTGCCCCCCATCGGATGCCTGGGTCCCGAACGTTGATGATGGCAGCTCGCTCCGGTTCTGCCCTGCCGCCAACGTCGGCCTCAACGTTGTTTTCTGCCCTTAATCACCCGGTTATTAGAGTCTTGTGGTTCCACTGCGGTATGCTCATTTGTATGCGACCCTACTGTTTCTATGTGAAATATATGCACTGTTCACTGCTCGAAGTTCAATAATATATTGCTGGCGACTCCATTCAAGCGAGCAGAGGATTTCATTATCTGCATATTTTCAGGTATAGCAATAATACTACATAATCTAAAGGATGTTCGGGACAAAATACACGTCTTACCATACATACTAATCTATATTCCGATCTCCGGCCCGAGCCAGGGCGCTTAAAAAGATTCGCGGGAACATACACGTGACCAATCTCAAATATTTTCGGCCTTCGGTTACAAGCGGCTTGAATTTAGTTGACTACATCTTGCAGCATGACAGATAGCTATCAAACACCCCTGTCAAGGTAATCTCACGTTTGAGTTTCGCTTGCTACCTCTAACATTGCCTAGTCGTTATGCGAGCAAGGAGATGTCTCATCTTTTCTCCAGCTCTGTAAGGCCGAATTCATGTTCGTCAGAAGTATCGTCTCATTTCCTTAATGTTAGATGCGCTTTCATACTTGGCGCAAGCTATGGCTGAATCTTGCCATCGCCGAAAAAGAGCTTGGGCTTCCCATTCCAGAGGATGCCATCGCCCAAATGAAAGATAACCTCGTGAGTACCAATACTCTGATTAAAGTGCTTGCTTGACGGAACATAACGAAATTACAGTGGCTGGACGAAGTGCAATTCAAGATCGCAGCAGAAGAAGAGAAGAAGAGAAGACACGATGTCATGGCGCACGTACATACATTTGGAACTGTTGCTCCAGCAGCGGCGCCGATCATTCAGTCAGTAGCGACCTTAGTAGACTGGTTCCCGTATTGAAACTATTGGCCAACTCCCGACGTACAGCCTAGGAGCTACATCCTGTTTTGTAACCGAGTGAGCCACACCTTTGATGAACTATGGATGAAACATGAAGCTTACTAGTATCCTTCCGCCCTCCCTAGCAATGCTGATCTGATTTTACTTCGGGATGGCTGCGACCTAATTCTTGGTCGATTGGCGGTTGTCATTGACCGTCTGTCAAACTTCGCTAGACAGTATCGTGACCTACCCACACTCGGATTCACACATTTCCAGCCTGCACAGCTCACCACCGTTGGAAAGCGGGCGACGCTCTGGATTCAGGTGAAACCATATGTATGCTCAAAAATCAGGAGTGAAAACTCACTCGATATCTAGGAACTGCTTTGGGATCTAAGAAACATCTCGCGAGCCCGTGACGACCTTGGGTTCCGGGGAGTCAAAGGTACCACTGGTACTCAGGCATCATTCCTGACGCTTTTCGATGGAGATCACAAGAAGGTACCACCGCTCGTATCCAACCTGACTACGCCTAACATTCAAATCCAAGGTCGTTGCGCTAGATAAGCGCGTAACAGAACTCCTCAAATTCCCCTACGCCTACCCAGTGACTTCACAGACGTACTCTCGGAAAATCGATATCGACATCCTTCAACCACTCGCATCTTTTGGCGCCACCGCAACCAAGATCGCGACCGATCTTAGACTCCTTGCAAATCTCAAAGAAATTGAAGAGCCTTTTGAGAAAGACCAGATCGGGTCGAGCGCAATGGCATACAAGCGAAACCCTATGCGCTGCGAACGTATTTGTTCGTTGGCAAGGCACTTGATGGTCCTACCTGGCGATGCTTTGATGACAAGTGCGGGACAATGGTTTGAACGAACGTTGGACGACAGGTACAATGAAATATCATTCGAGTGAATGAATGCGCTAAAGTGACCTCTGTAGCGCAAACCGTCGCGTCTCAATACCCGAGGCGTTCTTGACTACAGACATCGTATTAAGCACACTACAAAATGTCCTGGAAGGTCTAGTGGTATACCCTAAAGTTATAGAGCGCCGGATTTCTCAAGAGCTGCCATTCATGGCGACCGAGAACGTTATCATGGCAATTGTCAAGGCTGGTGGAGACCGACAGGTTGCTCACGAGCAGATTCGTGTGGTAAGTAGGATCTTTTGTCACTTAAATAGCTGGTCCGTTGTTGAATGCGCTTCAATCGGTCTAGTTGTCACACCAGGCTGCTCGGGTGGTAAAGGAAGAAGGCGGAGAAAACGACCTCATTCAACGCATCCGGGCTGAACCTTTCTTCGCACCGATCGTTCCCCAACTTGAGGCTCTCTTGGACCCCAAAACATTCGTCGGACGCGCGCCCGAGCAAGTTGACGATTTCTTGGAAGAATGGGTGAAGCCGGCGTTGGAGAAATGGCAAGGCGCAATCCAGGGGGCTCAAAAGGTCGAACTGAGTGTATGAGATGATGGCTGAGATTAGATTGTGTGGGAAAGTAGGACATGATTGTATGCAATGAAACATAAATCTTAAATTACTTGATCTATGCACCCGGAACACCCAAGTTGTGCAACTTTGCCTGCATCCATTCGTCTCGAAGTTCACCACAACGCGTTCCAAGGCCAGCGTAACCTGCTCGCGCGACGAGCCACTACCTTCCAGATAATATTTGATCTAGGTCACAAATTTCGTCAATATTCATCCACACACCAACCACTTAGACGAACCTTGGGCTCAGTTCCACTCGTGCTACACCGAATCCCGCCATGAGCAAAGTAGCTAAGGAGACCTCACAAAACTCACCGGATGGTTAGTACAATTCCCACTCCCCCTTCCCCTGATGCTTTGAAGGTAATCATATGGCCACCAGACACCGGCAGGGAAGGTGCGTAGTCCGGAGGGGCCGATGTACTATCGAAACCGTGGCCCAGAGTTAAATCGCGAACCGCTGTAATTTTAAGCCCGCCGATTGATTGAGGATAAAGTGTCATCGGATCCCTGGAGAGCTGGATTTAAGAGTTAGATCTGTAAGAAGTGAGGGGAGGGGAAACATATACCGAAGCTGGGTTATTATATGCACGCAGGCGGGCAAAAATCTGATCTATAATTTCAGACTGAGAGCAGATAAAGTATCCGTTGTTCGTCTGAGTAAGGCATCTGGTTCAGGGTGTGGAAGTAGTTTCAGGCTAATCGACTAACCTGGAAGTACCCGTACCTAGCATATGCAGATTATTAAAAATCAATGTACACACTACAAAGTGCCTCTTACTTGGCATAGATTTCCTCCAGATAATCAGTGGCCAACTTGCCCCGAGTGTGCAAAGCCGACACCAGCTCCGCAAAGCACATCTAAAATACCGTCAGCCTCAACGAAATGCGCAATATTGGGTAGAACCTACCGTGGCAGAGACACCATCCTTGTCGCGAACCTCCTCTCCCAGCATGAAGCCAATCGCTTCTTCATAACCAAACAGCACGTTATACCCCTCTGCTTCTAGGACTCGTGCGGCATTCCCAATATATTTGAAACCTGTGCACGATAAGTTACAACCCCAACTCACGATAAAAGCATACAAACCGGTTAGAGATTCTACAAACTTGAATCCTTCCTTTGCAGCCATCGCGCCGATCAACTTGGAGCTAACAGTCGATGCTACCATCGCAAGTTTCTCTGCATATTTCCTTAAAAGTGGTTCTATATTTCCTTGGACAGGAGTAAAACTCACCTATAGGTCTCCCGGAAGCCTTGTAGCCCTCTAAAACCCAGGCCGCAAACAAACTACCCAACTGGTCACCCGAAAACACGAACCATGACCCGTCCGGCCTTCATTCCGTCATAAACGACACAATTCGTTCGATTTAATTCGGACTTACTTTTTCTGCGCCGCAGCAAACCGATCCGAATCCGGGTCCTGCGCAAAGACATACGCAGAACCAGACGCGTTGGCAGTCTTAATGGCCAAGTCCTATTCCGTCTCGTCAATAAGGGCCCCACCTATGAAGCTCAGTTGAAAGCTCAGCGTACCAAAGCACCTGGATGTATGCGCTCAGTGTCTAGTATGGCTCAATGCTACAGGACTTACCCTTCTCCTCTGGGTTTGGGAACACGACAGTCGGAAAGTCAGGATCCGGCTCTTGCTGCTCTTTGACGTGCTCTAGGGGCTTGAAATCGAAAACCTTGTTTGCCCGCTCAATGATCGCATGTGAAACCCCATGCATAGATGTGTTTGTAAACTTAAGTGGCACAGACGAATTACTATTCCTAAGAGGGGGTTAGAGAGGTATAGAGGAAGAATCATTCACCCACTTGCCTCGTCCGACTCAACGAGGCGATGTATTCGAGATAGGCGACCCTCATCTCTTCGGTCCGGTCAAAGACTAGCTCATTCGCATTGGCGAGCGAGCTCAAGTCCCACGCGATAGCATCAACGTTAGATTCTATTGCGGAGGCGATTCCGGCATCGTGGGGGGCGATAATCTACATGCACGTTGAGTTGCGTCTCGGGATCGGCCAGCTGGCAACATACCTGGACCGCATTCTCCCAGTAGACCTTGTACCCGTTGTCGTCCTAAAGATGAGTCAGCTATGAGTTCCGCCCGACGATAAGGAAGAGGACGCCTACTTTAGGATTGTGTGACGCTACATCCCAAAGGAGGGTTAAAATCCATTTCAAGCAATGGGAACCTAGAAACGTACCGGTTATCATAACTCCTCCTGCGGCACCCAACTTGCTGACAGCATATGGCACCCTACAAATGTCCAGCTATTAATTCCCAACGCCACCTATATCCAATGGAACAATACTCACAGAGGCGTATGCACAATACCCTTGTGTAGATACACCTTGACGCCCTTGGACACGAATGCAGCAGCCGTCAACTGAGCCCATCGCTCAGAGTTGTACCGATGATCATGCCCCACTACCACGCCTCGAGAAGTGGCGTTCGGGATGTGTTGGAGGATATAGGCGCAGAGCCCCTAGGCCGCATTCAGAATATGACACGAAACAAAACAGGCGACTGCGTACTTGTGAGGCCTGTATAACAATCAAGTCATTCATGCACGAGAAACCGGCGGCCATGCGGCCTCTTAAACCTAATTAGGCATCGGTCGGCGAGATGTAGCTGATTGGTGGGCATCAAGACATACCCGCTGTTCCAAACTCGATACGTTTCCTACGCAAAAAAGCTCTAAAATGGATATTTAATGAATATAAGCTTTTGATCTTACATGAGCCTCCTTTTGAGCTCCTCCACGTTCCCCGCATCTCGAAGGGCCTCGATCTCGGCGCGGGTAATAGGATTCTGTGATACCCCGCTCGGATCAGAAAGCATTTTTAGAAATAGGCTGTATGTTGCACCTTGTCGTAGAAAAGCCATTCATTAACCTTGGATTGAAGCACCGCGTCCATGTCGTCGTTGCTGGTGGTAGAGAAGAATGACCGAAACAAGCCGGGCATGTGGTTATGTAATTGGTCATGCTTGAAATATGTTCCGGTAAGGCTGGAAGGATACATAAATGTTTCGGTCTTTGAAGTTGAAAGCGCGGTATGTGTAGACAAAATAGAAAATGCGCCATATACCTAAGTAAAGGGGCTTGCCATGAATTCAAAACATTGGTTTTGTAATTAAACACTCCCTTATCTACACCGGAACGGGAGGTACAGGTGCCCAAACTTCTGCGCTTGGATGAAGATCCTAGCGGCTGCCGGAGGATGTACGTATCGTCGTGATCCTCGACCTGAGAGAGCACGCGATAACGCGTGGAAAACGCCGGTGCACTCCCATTCGGCGCTTATGCCCTGATTACATACACACCCTCCACACCCTCCGTTCCTCATCTCCAAAACCGGCACCACCCTATATCTCAAGTCGGTATACCCCCTCAAACGGCATAGGTCTGGAACATGAGCGCAGCCAAATACGCCAATCTCCCCGACATAGTGAGCACGCCAGCGAAATATTCAGCGAAATCTCATTGTTAGACCATGTAGGACCTGGAAGGGCACGACGTGTACGAGACTCCAGACGTCGCGCCCACTCCTTCAGATGTAAGTAAATGGCGCGGCGTGTGTATAATAGTGACGATTTACAAGCACTCGTGTGGTAGGTTGAGTCTGATGACGAGCGTACTCGCGGTGGAGACGCAGGGTTAGTATATGAAGGATTGGACGACGGGCCGCTGCCACCAACCGACGCGTCTGGCCGATTCTTTAGACACGCAGAACGAAGAGCTCGTAAGTATACGCGTAGATTGTTATCGAGAAGCATATTCATTCGCTGTAGGCCGCCAGCGCGCACTGTACTCGTACCCAGACTCGGACTCGTCCTCTCCACCTCGCTCCCCAACCAAAGAGAACCAAACACTGGAACAACGCATCGAGCAGATGAAAAGCGAACTTGTTGATCTCGAGGCAGAAGCACGCAAGGGTGACGAGCCAACTGAGCTCATCCGGGAACTGAGCGACATGCGAGGTCGATTGCACGGAATCAGCGCTCGAAGGAGATTAGTCAACGCAGTCGTCAGGTCCGAGGAACGTGAAAGTGCTGCCGATGCTCAGCCGCAGGAGATAGCCAAGGTCAATGGAGGAGCTACTGCCAGTGGAGCAGGGGGTGGTGTCGTTGATATGGACAAGCGTATTGCGCAGCTCGAGCAACTCATCGGCTCATCGGGTACATCACTGGACGAGGTAAGCACTATCTATTCGTTTGGTGTATTCTGTTGATCCCCCGGTAGTCGTCGCCATTGCCCCAACCACTGTTACCCCACCTTACGCGCATCTCGACATTGCTCACTCTCCTATCGCAACCTCGGCACATTGATTCCATTTCACGCCGGCTCAAATTGCTTCTCACAGACCTGGAACGGTACAATGCTTCGGCTGGGACCTCTACCCCCGGTGGACCATTGCCTCCAGCCCTAGCAGAGCTTGCGCCACTCTTGCAGCGACTTGCACCACACATCACCACCATCCCCGCTGTGCTCGCTCGTCTTCGGACTCTGAGCACGCTCCACGCATCCGCCGCCGGGTTTGGCGAAGCCGTAAATGGGCTGGAGGAGGATCAACGGCGACTGAGGGCTGGGCTCAGTGATCTGGATGAAGCTGTGTCCAGTCTGGAGAGTAGCATGCGAGAGAATTCGGGGACAATCAAGAGCAACGTGGAGGGATTGGAGGATAGAATCGCATCTCTCGAAGGGAGAGTAAAGGAATTGTCCGTGTAGAGTAGTGCAATCGACCGATGGATTCTCGTTATCTTGCTCAGTCGCGATATGTGCTCGATCGCGACTCACTTCCTGCCCTGATGGCTTAGGAGTCTGGGGTAAAGAGACCGTACATGGGACATTGTACACATCCAGGGCGTCAAGTATGGCAGGACCCTGGGTGATCTACAAAAGCGATCTGTTATTCAGGGTCCTTCTCCATAACACGTGCAGGGAGTCGAGCTCCCCTAAGTATAAGCCAGGTGGAGCACTATAAACGCTGGTCGCTCAAGTCTCTCCTCGAGCCACTTGCAGATCTCACGCTCGCGACCACATCATGGGCAAGAAGAAAACTGCAGCTCAGAAGAAAGCCGCAGCAAGTCGCGCGGTTTCACCACTGCCTCCGGTAGCCAATGACGAGCTCTCAAGTCCGGCTGCATCGAGCTTTGCAAAAGGTATGATATGAAACGCGTAGATCGTATAGGGAACTTACGACGTCGGTGCCGCTACGTCGCAGACGGCAATGAGGGTTCGGGTGAGTGCAAATTGATGTGTCGCACATTACCTCAATATTTATTTTGTTATTTTTCACCGTGCCGTAGAGCCCAACGAAGCTTCGCCCGACGCGACCACCACCGACATGACCCCGACACCCTCCATGTCGAAAGCTCAGAAGAAGGCTCTCAAGGCCAACGCTGGGGCTGCTCTGGGCGATGAGAAGGCAGCTTTGGCCAAAGATGCGCCAACTGAGCCCACCGACAAATCCGAGAGTGGCCCACCATCTATTCTAGTCACCAAGGAGTCCGATAAGGTCAAGGAATCGGATTCCGTGCCCAATGCGTCTCTGGACGCTGCAGCTCCACTCAAGGCCGAGGCTGAGGATGACGCTTGGGGTTTCGACGAAACGGCCGAACAAACTAAACCAATTACGGCTGATATCGATGACTCGAGTGCCAAACCCCAGAACGGCAGCCCGGCAGACGCTCAGCCCGTCGAGTCCAGCACACAGGACGTTCCACCCGTAGTAGGTATATTTCGACACTTTTTTGGCGCCACATTTTGACAGTTCACATTATAGGAAAACAAAGTCCTCAAGGAGGACACGCCCATTGTGCCAGCTCACGCTGCTGCGGACATCACCACGAGTCCGCCACCCGCAACGAAAGACGAGTCGAACGCCCAAGTTTCGAATCCCGTTGTCACCTCCAAGTCGCTCGAAGAGACTGTAATCCCATCTGGGGTAGTTGCAGATAGCCAGGGCCAGATCTCTCGCGCTCCCGAGTCGGGCAAAACAGGACCAAACGGTACGTCCCGTGTTCAGCGCTTGTTTTGTATTCCCGATCTGACCCAAAATACATCCGCTCCCTACCTAGACGGCGGCATCTCGATGTCCTCGTTCGATGACGATAACAAACCTCTCGCTGCTCTCACCAACCGTGGGAAGCCTACGATCGATACTCATGTGAAATCGGCGCCTGGTGAAAAACAGACGCCGGGCGAAAATCTTGGGGGCTCGGGTTCTCGTTCTTTTAATACTAGCCAAGGTCTTTTTTCTGGTGGTTCTACCTCTGTACAGTCTGCCCATGTGTCTTCGAGTCCGACTGCCCCGCCCTCGGGCGGCGTCGGCCCCGGATCTGGCGCTCCCGCTCAAGCGCCAGCGCCCTCTACGCCTAGCTTTAACTTTGGGTTTGGCGGGTCCAAGCAAACTCCCAAGCCTGCCTCTGGCACTTCGTGGGGTATGGGCTCCTCCAAAGCGGCTCCTGCTCCCGAACCCGCGCCAAAGTCCAAGTGGGGCTGGAGCGGGCTTTCCGGACTTGCGAACAAGGCCCAGAAGGCACTCGAGAACGCAATCGAAGGGGAACACCCTCCTCAGCCCCCTCGCACGCCTGCAAAGACGGCACCTCCTCCTCAGCCCCAAGCGCCAGCGCCGGCGCCTGCCCCAACTGCCGCTCCGGTTCCTCCGAGTCCTGTTTCCAATACACCCGCGCCGCCTCCTCCGGCCAAGTCGCTATCGATAGACGAGAGGTTGGCCGCTATTCGTGCCAAACACGCTGCGAAATGGGCGGCCCAAAAGGAACCGAAGCCTGATGAACCCAAATCGAGCCCGGCTTCTGCCATTCCTCCTTCCAATCAGAGCTCCGTTGAACCTCCAACATCGTCACCGATACAAGCTCCCGAGAAAGCCCAATCCGACGTCACGACGACTCCTGCGGCAGCGCTCGACGATGCCCAGCCAAGCATGCCCGAATCGGCACCAGTCGACAACACCCAGGTCACGAGCGCGTTGGCACCGCACATGACCCATTCTCCCGATCCCCAACCACACGCTAATTCGGCCGAATCCGGAAACGATGGGAATTTCGCTGCCTTGTCTGATAGCCACACGGGTGTGCCGGCCGCTCCGGGCTCCACCGTCAGCTCCAAAACGGCCACGTCTGGACTTCGACTGGACACTCAGCCGGTCCCGGATGATAGCTTGGGACGGAAGAGGGACAGCATCGAGTTCGACTCGACTTCAACACCAATCATGAACAGACGACTGCCTCTCGGCGACCCACGGTCGTCGTCATCGTCGTCACCCAAGACGCCGTTCAACTTTGCTGGCCCAGGACTCGGCAAAAACTTCTCTAGCTTTGGTGCTGGACGCGTAGGGATTGGAGGGAATGGATTCGCGGCGCCTGGTGGATTTGCGCGGCCACAACATCAGAGCCCGATGGCGACGCCGGCCGGTGAGGGCCCCGGTTTCGTGGGAAAGGTCGAGAAGAGTGGGAATGACGACGATGTTTCGTCTGTTACGGGGAGCGTCCAGGACGTCGACTCGAACGTTGACGACTCTCAGCTAGACGCCGCTGCCGCGGTGGCGTTATTACCTGATGCCCCTATCAATATCGATGCACCTGCTCTCCCAACGACGTTTAGCCTACCACCAGTCGAGCCTTTGCCTCCCCCCTTTGCCTTGAACTCATTCCAAGCTCCTCCTCTTCCTCCTAAACCTGCCGATCCTTCCCCCGTGGACTTCAAGCCGTTCGAGATTCCTGCACTAGACAAGCCGCTCGCTACCGAAGCGCCCGAGCCCCCGGCCAAAGATGAGCCCCCCGTCGAGTCCCCAGTCGAGGCGCCAGTCGTCAAAGACGAGATTCCGGTCGTTGAACCAACGGAGGCTGTCTCGGCTCCCGAGGAAGAGGTTAAACCTGACGAGCCAGCGGTCATTACCCCTCTCGAGGCTGCTGCCGAAGTCCCCGTCGAGTCAGTCGCTACTCCCGTTGAGCCGGCTCCCGCTTCTCCCCTCGAACGAGCTGCACCTTCTCCCGTCGAGCCAACCGTACCTTCTCCCGTCGAACAAGCCCCGCCTTCCCCTGTTGAGCCAATCGCATCTTCCCCTGTTGAGCCAGTTGCATCTTCCCCCGTCGAACCGGCCCCAACTACTCCGATCGAGCCGGCTGCCATCGCGTCCGTCGAGCCAACTCCTACCGCTCCGGTCGAGGAGGCTTCTATTGCTCTTGCCGACCCGGTCGTCGTCGCACCTGAGGAACCGGCTGCGACTACGCCAGTCGAGCCAACTCCTGCGACCCCGGTCGAGCCAGTGGCACCTTCCGTCGAAGACAAGGAGACCAAGGAGGTTGCGCCAGCAGCGAAGCCCGAGCTTGCTATTCAAGTGCCCGCAACGGTGGATGACTCGTCCAAGCCCAAGTCTCCCGAGCCTCCCACTCCCGCCGCCGGCAAGGGTAAGAAGAAGAAGAAGAAGGGAAGGAAGTCTGGCGCTGCCGCTGAGGAACCGGTGACGCCGTCCGTCGTTTCGAAGCCGGGCCCTGTCTCGGAGCCTGCTCCCGACGCTGAAGCTACATCTGTGTTCTTCTCCGAGCCAGCGTCGGAGCCAGTTCTTGCTCCTGTCGAGGTACCTGAACCCCAGGCAAGCGCAGAGCCGGCTCTCGTCGACTTGGCACCAGAGCCAGTTGCTGCTCCCATCGAAGCACCTATCGAGACCCCCGTTGAAGCACCTTCTGCTGTCGAAACTCCTGCTATTGCCGAGGCCCCTGTAGCCATCGAGACTCTTGCGCCCCTCGAAACTCCTGCACCCCTCGAGCCCAAGGTAAATATATTAATGTATTACTTTTTATCTATGCTAACTTTCAACTAGACTGAGCCGACCGAGGCCGCTGAAGTCGTGCAGCCGACTCAAGCGTCCGAGCCAGAGCCTACCGAAGCCCCCAAGGAGTCAAATGAACCTGCTCCTGAGCCTCTGAAGGATACGAAGTCGAAGGAGGAGCCTGCCTCACCGACCGCCACAAAGACGTCCAAGAGCAAACCCTCGAAAAAGAAGAAGCGCAAGAGTTCGATGCTGCCCTCTGAACCAGCGCCTTCCGTCATCGAAGAGTCCCCAGCTCCCCCTGTCGAGGAGGTTTCCCGGCCAGAGGCCAAGGCCCCAGAAGTCGTCGAGCCAGTGGCCGTCACGATGCCAGTTGTTGCAGCCGAGGAGTTGCCTGCCCCCGAACCAACCCATGTTGCCGAGGAACCTTTGAAGAACGAGGAGACGTTGACGGGTACGTCGATTGTCGCCCCCCTTTGTCTCTGGTTGTTAATTATTCTTTCGCATTTCAGCGGTCCCCGATGAAGGCATTGTGACGCCTAGAGCCATCTCGCAGCCACTGCCAGAGTCGCCGGTGGATCCTATTCCCGTGCCATTCGAACTTCCCGTCGATCCTCCCACAGAACCCGCTGCTGAGCTCGCGGTTGAGCCTACCCCTGAGATCATTGTTGAGCCCACGGTCGAGCGGCCTGTTGAACCCGTCGCCGACTCTGAGCTAGTTCCCGTTCCAGCTGAATCCCCTGTCGAGGCTCCCGTCGAGGCTGTTGTCGAGGCATCCGCAGAACCTGTCATGGAACCTGCCGCGGAACCTGCCGTCGAGCTTGTTATTGAACCAACCGCCGTCCCCGTTGTAGAACCTGCTCTGGTCGAGCCTGTCGTCGAGCCCCCGCCTGCGGAGCCTATTGTCGTCGAACCTGTGGCTGAGCCGGTCGCTGCGCCAGTCGCCGAGCAAGTCGTCGAGCTGGTG
Source organism: Ceratobasidium sp. AG-K (assembly GCA_037039685.1). Taxonomy (NCBI): domain Eukaryota; kingdom Fungi; phylum Basidiomycota; class Agaricomycetes; order Cantharellales; family Ceratobasidiaceae; genus Ceratobasidium; species Ceratobasidium sp. AG-K. The sequence goes on along the minus strand of JAWNGF010000013.1, from coordinate 732,249 downwards.
TCCGAGCTGATCCCGAAGTCAATCGCGGCGCCGATCATCGGGCTGTTTGCTGCACCAAGTGCCGCGCCTGCCGTTGAACCTGCAGCCGAGCAGCAAGTCGTGGACATGGTCCAGCCAGTCGTGGATCCGGTGGTCGAAACGGCAAACGAACCAGCGCCCGAGCCGGTGCCTGAGGTTGTACCTGAAACGCCGAAGGACATTTTGCCTCCCACTGAGGCTAAGGAGCCGGGTGTTACGAAGGGCAAGTCTTCAAAGAAAAAGAAGGGAAGCAAGAAGAAAGCTGAGGTTGTGGAAGGTAAGGGAGCAACTTACCTGGTGGCTTAAATATGCTAACTCTGAGTAGAAACTCCTGTCGCGCCCGAATTGACTTCTGTGGTCGACAAGTCTGTGGTCGATGCTCCTATCTCGAGCCCTGTGGTGGAAACCGTTGCGCCCACAGCGCCAGTCGCGGTTCCAGCCCCGATCGAACCTGCTGCGGTATCGCCAACGACGCCTAAGAAGAAGAAGAAGAGCAAGAAGGTCAACGCGGTCTCTCCGGCTCCGACTCCCATCGAGGAGAAGATGCCCGCTCTTCCCGAACCTATTGTAGTGGCTACGGCAATTCCTGAAGTTCCAGAGTTGAACGACGTGAAGGCTGCGCCCGTTCCCGCTCCTGCTCATATCTCTGAGCCGATCCTACGTATCGAGACGACGCCCAAGGTTGCACCTATCGAGATTCCACGCACTCCCAGCCCTATGGTCGTGTCACCCATCGCTACCGCACCTGTCCAGCTCGACGAGGTTGTCGCCCCTGTGCCGGAGGAGAAGGCCCCCGAGCTCGAACCATCACCAATTATCCCTCCGAGCGAGCCCGTAGTTGCCTCTGTCGCACAAGCGCCGTCGCCCGTCAGCGAGCCTCCTCCTCTTCTCCCCTCTCCTCCGCGCTCCGTCGACGCCAGCCCCAGGGCACGTGCAGCCCCCGAGCTTCTCATGTCGCCAAAACCGAGCAAGTCCTCCAAGAAGAGTCGAGGAGACAAGATGCTGAGCCTATCGCAAATGCCTGAGCTTTCTTCTCCCAGTCCTATTCGACCCTCGTTCGAGAATTCTGCAGCGACACAGACCGCGACTCCTCTCTCTCCTTCGCCGGTCAGCCAGCCTACTAGACAGTCGTCCCCAAATATCACTTCGTTCGGCCATAGGTCCGATGGCGCAGCTGAAGTAAACCACAGGCCCGCGAGCAGGGGATCGGTTTCGTCAATTACCTCAATCGATACCGACACGAAACCGTCCGCAGAGAAGGCTAAAGTTCGACCATCGATGCCTCCCTTGATCTCCATACCTATCACTCCGTCGACGCCCGTGGCTGTGACGCACCAGTCCCCTGCTGCCAAGCCCAACGAGATGACTGCTGCATCAGAGATGGAAGAGTCAGTCATGTCTCCCGGCGGTTTGGCTTCGGTCACTCCTGCAGACGAGACCATTGCAAAATCCGAGGCGGCTGCCAAACCCACTACGCCAGGCGTACTAGGTGGCTTCAAGCCCTTCCGATGGTTTGGATTCGGTGCTGCACCTTCTCCAATCGCCCCTTCGCCTGTTGTGCCTTCGCCTGTTGTGGCATCTTCTGTCGTGGCATCTCCCGTTGTTGAGAAGAAGCTGGAACGACCATCGAGCGCCGTGGCTTCTCCTATCGCCAAGGACCCACAGGACCAGACACAAGTCCCAAAGGAGACTCCCGACCCTGTGCGCAACGTTGCCTCCCCCGTCCCGCTGGTTGCCCCTCGGCCTCGATCTCCTGTAGTTGAGAAAACCGAGTGGTCACGGTGGCCTCAACCAGCCGTCAATAGCGCCGCGCTTCCTCGGCCTTCAGTCAATGAGAGGACTCCATCCAAGCGGGAATTCCATCCTCTTCCACGGGTCGATTCTCAGTCCAAGCCGATTCGCCCATCAGTGACGCCGGTCGTGGTCCCTGTTATCCCGATCATCCCAGTGGTTGTCGCGCCTGCACCATCGAAGGCCAATCCCTCTCCAGTCTCAGACGACCAGGGCCCAGTCAAGCGTGCAAGTTCTTCGAGTCCCCCAAGGCTAGCGGCTCCCAAGGTTGCTACTCCCGTGAGCAGTATGGAAAAGGACCACCTCTCGAAGCGCTCATCGGTCGCGAGTCGCGCGGTTTCGCCAGCATCGAACACCCCGTCCACCATGCTTCAATCGCCTCCTTCCTCGGCGGGTACTTTGCCAGCGTATTCCGCGCAAGCTCCTGTGGTTACACGAACACCTGTCACTCCTCAAGCTCCTGCTGCTTCCCAGGTTCCTATTGCTCCCCTACCCCCCGCTCCTTCGCCTGCTCCCACCGGCAACTCTGCTCCCAAGCCCGTACCTCCTCGTGGCATTCTCAAACAGCGCCCAGCAGCTTCTTCTGCTCCTTCTGCTCCGCGGACACCAGTTTCTCCTCCGCACAGCAATTCCCAGGCTTCCAAGTTTGAGTTTGCCCGCTCGCAGCACGTCCCTATTTACGACGACTGGGCACACGCGCCGGCTGTTCGCCGAGACATCCTGGCTAGCGCAGCCACTTCACGATCGCCCCAGCAAGAGCAGCCATCGGCCACTACCGCGAGCCCAACCCTGTCCCGCAATCGTGGAGCCGATGAAGCTCAGCAACGACCGCGAAAGAAGCATTCGTCCAAGGAGCTCACATCGTCGCACAAGGCCAACCGCGCTAGGACGCCTTCGCCCGCTAGGGGAGCCCGAGCGACCTCGAAACCCGTTGTCTCACCTCCCAAGCCTAACTTGGTGCCGGTTTTCAATGAGAAGATTATTCGCCCCAAGGCTCCCAAGCCTGCGAAGATCTCGACGACCACGATGCGAAGCCCGGGTGGAAACTATGTGGAGCCACTGTCGTCGCCGATCCTGCTTACGGCCGAGAACTATACGGCTAGACTGCCTGAGAACACGATCTATCAGTACGATGGTGCGTACACTTTACCTTTTGATGACGTCGCTCTGACATGATATGCCCGGTTGCTTTCCATTCTGAATTACAGTCCGTAAGTTGCCAATGCACCCTTGCTATGATAAATAACTTACCATATTTTTCAGGTATCAATTCTTCCGAGCCACTGCCCCCTCCGATCAGGAAGAGGATCTTCGACATTCTGCAAAAGGAGGTCGGGCCTCAAGTGTTCTCGCCTTTGGCACGTGCGACTTTCGACGGAAAGAGGTTCATGTACGCGCACAAACGTTTGAACGTTAGCAGTCGTCAGGAGGTACGCCGATTTTACTACGAAATCGTATTCCCCGTTATTCATCACGCCATATTGAATAGTTCTCGGTCGAGTTGACCGGCGAGCAAGCTGGGATTTACACGGTTCGGCTGAAGAAGCTGGCAGAAATCAATCCCCAGTAGGTTGAATGAGACAATGTCTCCCCTCCAGTACTTACCAAACGCATAGTATTTCGAGTTCATTCCGTTGATCGATCTACTTTATGCGCTTGATGCCTTTCTATGATTTCTTTTCGTGATCTATGCACCCACTATGTATTCCATCTTTGGTTACCCCCCTGTGTCACTAGTAGCTCCGTTTTCGTTTTTTGGCTAGTTTTGCGTCTAATTCTTCCGAGCTCACGAGTCGATATTGATGATACCTGTAGTTGAACGAATACAAATCTACACGATTCCTGAAATATTTCGCGCGTTGTTACGAGACGGATCTTGCTGTTTAAGCACTGCGGAACCGGACGATCAACGTCGAAACCAAGCTAGAGCACTACCGACTGCGGCATGTATGAAATAAGGACATCTGGAAATCCTGTGGGCTGTTGGTCTTCTATTTCATCTTGCTGGAACCCCTGTGAAAAAGTGTAATTTTCCCCCGCTCAAACTTGGCATCACGCCACTAACAGGCAACCCATGAAGCTAACGAGGCACAAAGCCCTGTGTTGCTCATCTCCAACACTGCCCAAGACCTGTCCACAAGTAGCGCCGCACTAAACGGATTGAATTGCCCCTACTTCGAAGTGACATGAGACTTTATCCTGTCAATCGATCCACAACCAGGTTTGAAACTAAAAATACTGCGCAGGGCGATGGGATTGTCATCCTAGCGCCCGGGGGGGATTAAAAACAAGGCATCGGCCTCCGAGAGCCTTACATCCCCACCTCCACTCGCTCAAGCTAGAGCATGAAGACCATCTTGCGCGTAACTAGAGCTTACGCCTGGCTTTTGACTGTGCTCGCCACATGTGCCTTCTTCTTAATTCTGACCATTCTCGAGTTTGGGAATACGCCACTCCGTAGCACGGTTTGTCGAGCGATATATCCCAAGACTCCGACCTATAGAACAAATGCTGGAGAGCTCGCTCTATCAGTCAACGCCTCTACGCTCATCACCAGCATGCTGGATATGCGAGCAGGTCGTACGACTACGCTCTCCATTTCTTCCAGCAAGATCATCCACCAGAGCTGGCGCAACCGAGACCCCCCGTCTGTATATCACCCACTCGTTGACTCCTGGCGATCAACATACCCTGACTGGACCTATGTTCTCTGGGACGATGACGACAATTTAGCGCTGGTTGACACGTTTTACCCCCAGTGGCGAAGCGCCTATGACGCGTTACCTTCAGCGATTTATCGAGCGGATTTTGCGCGGAACCTATACATGTGCGTGGCTTTGCGTGCTTTCTACCCACTCCACAATGCCTAATTTCACGATACGTGCATATAGGTACACATTTGGGGGCATATATGCTGACCTCGATTCCGAGGCTATTACCCCATTGCGCCCGTTGTTAGATGCCCAAGCAAGCGCCAATTCACAAGATTCACCCATTGCATTTCTTGGTGCAATGGAAACCCACTCTCACGAATTGCATGGCATACCAAATGCATTTACAGCATCATCAGCCCCTGGTCATCCATTGTGGCTGGTCGTAGCCCAGGATGCAGTTGACTGGTCTAGAGCGCGGAGCTGGGATCATTCCATTCCCACACCGGGTCCAGGTTTGTACAAAATCAATAGTCACTCTTCTTGTACTAACAGTCTTCATATGCAGAATACGTAACGGGGCCAGTACCTCTGAGGCGCTCCCTTCTGAACTATTGGCCATCTTCTCTCGAACCCGCCACTGCCATAGGGAGCCAGTCCCTAACTTCCACTGGTCACAATGCTACCCTCGCACCTGTGGTGGTGTTTGCCCCCGAGGTAATTTACCCATTTTCCTGGGATCGACCACGACCACAAGTCTTGAACGCAGCGCAAGAATGTGTGTGCTGGATGGAGTTGCCAACCTTCAATCCGGGGGCGTGTAAAAGAATGACCGGCGCGCAGTGGGTCATCAACTACTGGAAACACAGCTGGTGATCTTGCAACCTACTTTAACTCTCGGACCATGTTCTCTGTACTATACCCATTGTAAACTCGTATACCACTCCACATTCTGCTTTCAATACGATCAGCGTCCTCGCCTTTAAACAAGTGCTCAGAGTGTTTATAGGAAGAAGCAACAACCCCGACATATATATGCTGATATTATGTTACCAGTAGCTCCCAAGTTACGTACAGTAGGCCGCTAGTCTCACGCAGAGCACGTAAATCGGGACTATTGCCGGCCAAGGTCACCGATATGTCACGTGATAGCATGTACGCATACTATGTATCGTCTACATTCTCCGTTCGAAACCTCAGCGTCTCAAACCATGGAACCCCCTTTGTACGTGCTGGATAATCCGCCACCTATTGAGAGATAATACAACTGTATCTTTGTGCAAGGACCTGCGCACAGCACGACCACGCTAACGACCACCTCACGCCCCACCTACCAACCTTATTGCATATGCGTGGCAAAATTGAGTGTTTTGGCTGCTGGATTTGTCGCGCGATCTATCCTACCGTCATCCATAGGATGCGTGCATAGAAAGCTGGTTTGCCACCTAGAAGTCAACCAGTCATTCCGGACCCCGATGTGACGTCAACCCCTCATCTACCTCAGAGACAAACTACCAAAAATGCTACTATACCTCCCAACCGAGGACAAAGTAGAGATCTGGCGTTGCCAACAACGTACTAATGATGCCTCAAGAAAGATACGGGGTCCTGTCTGGTACTCTCAAGGAGCAAAAAAGCGCATGTACCCCAGCGCACGAGTGCGATCATTCGTGCGCAAATACAAAGGTATCTAAGTACTCTCAGAATCAAGATCCTTCTTTGCAAAGTACGTTGTCAAGAAAGTGCCATTGCTCAACGCCCACCAAAACTGCCACGACGCGCCGCTTAGATGGGAGTAATGTACAATTCATCGGAGAGGAAGTCAAAGGTATCCGTCGGCACAGAATCCTTGTTGTTGGATCACCGGATCCCATTCTAGGATTTCGGCATTTCCCCGGTGGGCGAAACAGTATCACAAATAAAATTACGCTTTAGTAAATAGTATAGAGAGAAGGCTCTCAATCGAAAGTCGGGCCTGGACCTGGCCGGTACCCACTAGCACTCATCTAGAAGGATTGCTTGTACTTAACCGCACGACCAACCAATATGCTCTGTTATCAGGCTCGTGTAGACCCTATAGCTATTGACGCCCGTAATAGCGAACAAATTCCTCGGTTTATGTTGATTGCATGTCCAGATTACCTTGCGAGCAGTACTACTTCCGGGGTCTCTTCGCTCTGCAGTCTAATCCTACTCTTGGTTAGACCCCAGCGTTCTCACTTGTCGCGGTCCAAGTGACTGGCCTCTGCATATATCCGGCAGGAGTCAAGTGGACCAGAACATGGGTGGCTGCTTTACCGATCCCGGTGCTGCCCACGCTGGTACACAATCGTGTGGCGTACAACCGTTGTGTGGAGCTCGGAGGGATGTTTTTGACTGCTAGCCAACCCTTGAGCTTATCCCTAGTCTGATAGGTTGCTTTAGGCCTATCTTGTGATACTTGTAGTCTTCTGAATTCTTTGCATTATATTTAACCCTTTAGAAACCTAGATTTTCGAACAAGGCCCAGCTACCAATTTCCGGTGTATATGCTCCCCGGACTTACTTTCGCTTACGACCACACACGTGCCTCCTTCACATTGCCTGTCAAAAAGTAATTTGCCGCATATCACATACCGTCCGGCCGCAATACGCGCAAGTCTAGATTCTGCTCCCCCTCAACCGCCGCTCGAGTGATTGATACTCCACCCTGTCCCCCAATTCCTCCCGATACCGCCAAAGCAACCCCTTGCGCTCGTCTATTGTTGAGCGCGCTTTGCCGTTTGGCCCCACACTGCCCACCCACAAGAAGTAGGCCCAATCCCACGCACCACAACTTCGAGACCCAAGCGGGGCCGGTAATCCTCGCCGAGTGGCTATCGCATGCAAATCCTAGCTGTCGTACTCGGTAAAAATACTATAAAATGATTAAACTAATGGGCACCAAGCTCGAGATAGCCACTTACAATGCCACCCAGTATCGCTTACTCGAACCATGTCCAAGATGGGATTGGCGCAATTGAAATGTAAATTTGGCTAGATCAGAGGCAAATCACATATTAGACTCGCAGCGATCGCGCATGACGTCAAATTATCTAAATGAAAACACTTTCTTAGAGCTAGAATTCGACAATATCATAATATATCCATCTTGTATACTTCGAGTGCGACCCTGGATACACCCAAACAAACCACCAACACGATAAAGTGGCACAAACGTTTCCCGCCCTCGGGAATACCGCTGGCTCTCTACCCCCCTACCGCTCTGAGCCTGCGACCCAGCGTCTGGTTCGAGCTGGACGACGCAACCATCTCACCTGCACCCCCATCTAAAGCAACCCCGTCACAAGTCACGGGAGCATGCCGGACGAGAGCTGGGATCTAGTTGCTATCTCGGTAGGAACATGATTCGCAGACCCGGTCGGACGAGCTCTATCCGCCGTGTGGATCACGAGATGCCTTGCACGGCGGTGGATCCGGTGTATAGGGAGGAGAGATGAACCGGCTAGGCGATATGAAGCTGGGCGTGGGACGATTGACGATTCATGCGCGTCCTCGTCGATGCTCCAACGCGCGTCATTTGTGATCTGGTGAGCCTAGGACGCGCTCGAACAGGCATTGAGTTACATGTAAAGTCTATATGTGCCTATCGAAGGTGATCTGACTCGAGGGTATAGCAACCAACTTGCCTGGGTCATTGTGTACTCCTTGGACGAGCACCTGGGACGTGCAGGTTCTACAGAACTCGACCAGAATCGGTGCAAAGGATGCATAGCAAGAAGTGCAATACGATAGAGTCGACCCAGATTCCTCCGTATGACTCGTATGGGCATGTCCGAGCCTAGAAGCTGGCAACAACATTCAATTAACACCCATGCGAGGCAAGTCGGACGCATCAGACGGGAGGCTACCCCGATACTCTCGCACAAAAAGCAGGGACCCTCGGGGGCTTGCGAACCTTGTGCACGCGTACGGTTTCTAGGAACCGCGCTAGGTCACAATATACATGCAAGCCTCCAATACTTGAGAATTCCAGTGAGAGCACGGCTGAGATCACTCAACAGGCTCAGACAAGGTTCACAGGGTCGGATGGGGTTCAACTCAAGAAGGTTCCTGTCCGGCAGTTGCGACCTGCTTTTTCGAGCCTAGGTGAGATCCGGTCCGGAGCGCCCGACTAGGGGCACAAGCACTATTGCAGAAACTGATGCCCCAGGTAGCGGAAAGCTTCGCAACTGAAAAAATTCGATTTCGAGCGTTTCTGGGATATGAGACCCCGCATTCGGCATGTAATGTAATGGCTGGCGCAAAGTAAACAGGGGTGGGGGGAAGGAAGTACGTTCAGTTGTGCTGATGATGGCACAGCTTCGAGTTGATCGCAACACGTTCAACGGTGAGCGGTTGATGAGTCTGTGCCACATCTGACCCGACGCCGCACGAGCGAAAAATCCGCAAAATATTACGCTGATCATGAGCCGTCCGCGTTGATGACGTTGATGAAGGCCCGGGAGACAAAGCGAGGATCAGTTCGTGGCGCCTGTCGTCGGCAGGTCGCACCGAGCTCGGTCCTGCATCCGGCTCGAGCTGGGGGACACCGACCGGTAGAGGCCAATCCCCGGGGTCCCGAGAGGGGGGTGGCCAATTTGTCCTTCCTTTGTTAATCGCCGCAACAAAGCTGGACCCACATCAAGCGCCTCTCACGTGATCTCTCGCTTTTCCGAGACATTTTTGAAAGGATGATCCTTGTGAGACCGGACTCTCCAAGATGCGTCTAGGCACTGGTCTAAACCGGCGCCGCTTTTTGCTGAGCGTGATTTGTGCTGCGGTGTGTACACTAGTGGCCGAAGAATATTGGTCTTTTTCGTGGCTGAAAACTCTACGCGCTTGGGGGGGGGGGGGGGGGGGCTGCTTCGTATAACGAGTCGCGGTGGGTGTATGCTCCACGAGTTGTATGCTTTACGGGAACATTTTGTTAAGATTCACACGACCGAGACGTCATTGAGGCACATTTCACCGCGATCTCAGCCAGTCGGGATTTAAATCAAGAGTGAGACCAGTTTCCTATGTTGCGAATCCGACTACCGGTTTCAGCGCTGTTTCAGTCCATATCCGGTGTGTCCGAATCGAAACTAGCGCAGCGTGCGTCAGAATCGCCCACGGTCGGGACCTATCTCATCGCCGAGACTTGGACCGGTTGCCACCCACGGGCGCATATACTAGGCTCCAAAAACTCAGATATCGCCCATAAAATTAGTCCGTGTCTATAAAAGTAGACGAAATCTGCCTAGTATTAACCATGAAAGTTGTACAGCATATGAGCTTGTGGCGCTGGAATAAGCCAAAGTGTGACGAGTACCGGGCACACCCGCAATCGAATCAGATCAAGCTCATCGTGCTGATATCGCTTGCGGCCCAAGTGCGTCAAAGGAAGAGCTGGACCTCGTCCACCGCGCAAAGGCCGTGCTCTCGACGATTCACTGGGATGGGCAGGCGACATGTTCGAATTTTAGTGGGTTTACGCGGGTGCTTTTGGGTTGATTCCGGCCAGACCGCCCACTACATGCGTATGGGTTAAATTAGCAACCCCGGATATATTAGAGTTCTCGGTCTGGGATGTCTTTCTTTCATTTGCGCACACCGGCGGCGTGATCGGTTGGAATCTCACGGGATTTCCAGGGGAAATATTGAGCTCCGACGGAAGCAAGAGAGGGAAACGGGGACATAGGGAAGATATAAGAGACCAGACGAGTCGACACCCACACGCACATACAGTTGGCCTTTTTGTCTGGTGAGTGGGGGGTGGGGGTATAAGGAGCAGGAGCTGATGGGGCGATTTGACGACAAGCGATGGTGTGTACGGCTCTGGAACCGATCTGCATCGACACTGGGTTTATCCCGTACCAACGGCGGACACGGCGAGTGGGCGAAAGCGGTAAGAGCAGCTTCTGGGGTGTGTGGGGTCCGTGTGGGGGCGTGTTGTGGCCAACCTGGCGCGACAACAGACGCACACTCGTGTCCTCTTATTGCAGACGTTCAGAGCGCTGACCGTGTCATCCAGCCATGCCTCCCACCCGCCCCGACCGCCAGCGCCAGGCTCCTCCTGCTCCTCCCCCGGCGGCCACCAAGGCACAACCCCCTCGACCTCCCAACGCATGGATCCTGTACCGGTCAGACAAGCTGCGCGAGCTGGCCCAGTCGCAACCGCCAGGTCCGCGCAAACCGCAGGCCGAGATATCCAAGATTATCTCGCAGATGTGGTCGTCTGAAGGCCCCGAGACCAAGGGCATGTACGAGGCACGGGCCGAGGAGAAGAAGGCCGAGCACGCCGCACTGTATCCCGACTACAAGTTTGCACCAATGAAGAAGGAGGACAAGGCGCTCTTGCGCAAGGCCCAGCGCCAGGAAAAGGAGGACATCAAGGCCGCCGAGCGCACCCGCAAGAAACGCAAGGGCAAGGGCCGCGCCGACGACGACGACGACGAGGGTGAGTCGATTGGCGCCGGCGCTGCACCGTGCTCATCCGTCCCAGATCGTCCCTTTGTCGCACTCCCATACCCCCTCCGTCCGTCCCAGTCCTGGTATCCACCGTCGACGTATGGCCCCCAGCAACCGCAGTACCCCCAACACCCCGAGCCCCGTGTCGACGGATTTGCCGCCGCTGGCTGGAGCGCCCCTGTCGACCCCGACGACGCCCCGTTCCGTGCCGACGCCTACCAGCAGGACGACGACGAGTGGGCGGGCGAAGAGGGCGAGTGGAACAACGAAGAGGCCTTTGCCGGCCGATCCAGGCGCGGAGCCGTCTGGAACGAGGACATTAGCGGCCAGGAGGAGGTCAGTCGCTCGATTAGCCGTATTTCCTAGCTAACATCCGCACAGCACCAAGACGATCCCGTATCCCAGTGGACGTCGATCCCCAACAGCCCTCCCCCGTCCGACTCGCTCACAATCACCCTCCCCGCAACACTCGAGCCATCCGAGGAGCCCTACACATTCAACCTCGACTTTGACGTGCCCATGGCTGCCTTTGCCGGCGACCCAGACGCCAACGTCGCCCTCTCGCTCAACCACATGTCCCTCGAACAGCCCTCGTCCAGCTCCCAAGGCTTACTCGACGTTCCTGGACTCAACGACCTCCTCGAAGCCCCCCTCCCGGACATTGCCGTATCCTTTGCAGCGCAAGACGGCTTCGACACCCTCAGCAGCGATAACGAAGAGTGGTGGGCCACCCTTGTCGGTGCTGCCTTTGTCACCGACCGGTACGAGGAAGCAGGTCCCTCCACTGCCGGACCATCTGAACCTCCCGTCGTCGCCCAACTCGGGCTCGAGTCGTCTGCTCCACGTGGTCCGCGCCCCGCCCCGCTGCACACCAACTCGCTCCCGACGTTTTCCCATGGCTTGCCCAGTCCCGATGGCGAGGCTGCCTACTCGGTTCCTGGCTCGTACCCTGACGAGTCGTATCAGTCTCCGGCCGAGAGCTATCAGTATCCATCATATCCGTCGGGTTCGTACCAGCAAGAGTATGCGCCCTCGCCGTTTGCCCAGATTGCGTCGTCGCGTCCAGCTGGTCTGCGCGCACGGTCGGGGTCGTACCAGCAGCCTCAGCGACAACCTGCTCCTCAGCCTGCTCCCCAGCAACAATATTATCAACCACAGCCTGCTCCTCAACACCAACCTGCACCTCAACCACAACCCGCCCCCCAACAGCAACAACGCCCAGCCCAGCCTCATCGAAAGAGCATGAGCGGCCGACGACCCACATTCCCCAACGGCGCCAACGCCTTTCCCTCCCCATCCGGCGCAGCGCAATTCCCCTCGCCTTCGGGAGTCGCTCAGTTCCCTTCGCCGTCGGGTGCGATGCCCAACCAATTCCCCACCCCGTCCGGCGCGATGCCTCACCAGTTCCCAACTCCCTCGGGTGCAGTCCCCCACCAGTTCCCGACTCCTTCAGGCGCAATGCCGCACCAATTCCCAACCCCATCAGGTGGGATGCCCCATCGCTTCCCCGCACCGCGCCCAGCGCCCCCTCCACCATTCTTCAAACCCAAAGAGCCCAAGACGGAAGAAAAAGACCCCGAGGCGTTTGATTTCAGCGGGTGGGGGAACCAATATGCGGCACAACCCCCCACACCGGCCGAGGATGCTGTCCGGAGGGGCGTTGGCGTTTCGCACTAGTTTATGGTACGCTCCTCTTGCTTTTTCTCTCTCTCACACGATACTAATTGGAGTAGAACACTTTAGCTACATACCCATATCTGTTATTCTCGATCTATGCCTATGCCTATGCTCACGAACTCATGACCTGTACCACCATCGACTGGCGTGTATTATCTTTGGCCTTGTCCTCTCGGAGAGACGAGTGTCTGTGTCTTTTCGTGTGGACTGAAAATGTTGCATTTATCTTATTCCTTTTTGTTTTTTTATTGGTTTATGTGATGATTTTGCTGAAACTGCATGCGTGACAAGTCATATCTCTATACGCGACACTACATGCAAGATGGGCTCTCTGCATTATAGGCAGGTGGGGCCCATCTAAGGTCGAGGTGGGGCCGTGCAGGTGAGTGGTGCTACTAGGTCCCGTTTGCTAAACTGTGCGTAAGGCCAGTCGTATACTACGTGTAAGGACCATACGTGAGGTCCGTTCGCTGAAACGATGCAGGTTTACGTCTTGACCTATGCGGTGGGATTGCATGACGATGCGGGGTGATTTACGTCCCGGGATGCGCAGGCTTCACGAGGCATTGCAGTACAGAAGCAACGCAGGGCATTGGGTTCGTCGTTTCAACCATTTTGGTATTCCTTAGCCCTTGAATTTCCCTAGGACTCCTTTCGTATTCCCCCCTGTATTCGCCTTGGACGGGCTGGATAGGAGTCCGGGGCAGCTGCGGAGTTTCATCCCGAGTCACCAGGAGAATAGGCACACACCGGGCCATAACCATTAAACACTCCTATCGCTGCACCGACGACGCGCGAATTTCGTTTTCGCGGGTCGAACACGTGCTATACCCGTTTTAGATGTGTGTTCTCGTCGAGAGGACTTGATCGCGTACCGTCGCTCAGAAGAGCCGCGGGTGAATTGGTCGTCCCGACAATAGACTCCCTTGAGCAATTTTTCCAGAAACGGCTCTGCCCTTGGCTTGGACGAAATGTGTGTCTATCCTCCTTTAACGATGTCTATTGTTTCATTTCGTCTCACGTGCGGCATGGGAACCGATTGCCGGATGGCATACCTCGCCTGGCGTATGGAAAGTTTGCACGCACCAGGGTCGACCGTGTGCATGGGATCATCTGCCCATTTACAGGAGGGTGATGAGCCTATGCGCACTCGGGAGATTTCCCCAGCGTTTCCCCATCGTGTCTTCCGATGAACGGTATATGCACGTAATTCTGCCCGGCCAGCGCTTTTTGGCAAGTTCACACGCCGGGTGAGGTCTACTCATTCGGCCGTGGTGGATATGGGTGATGAATACCAAATCGTTCGGGGTTACGACGGCTTTAGCAACAAAGCATCACCTATCTGACGTCAGGTCGATAGATTAGGCTCTCTATTGTGTCGGGATCTGTTTGGGTCTGTATGATGAGATTCTATATGCGGCCAACCAAGGGCAAATAAATCCATCCTGGGACCACCTAATTAGCAAGCAACTTCGAGAAGCTGTGCACCCCCGCACGACACCTATCGACAACAGATCTCACTTGAACGCGCCGGTACATCCGTAGGCTCAGAGACTGATCTACAGGAGATATAATGTGTCCGATACGGAAAAGGTTCGGCACAGCGGCCTCGGGACCGCTCCCGCATTTCAAAGCCCGCGGCAGGCGGCGCGCAGGTCTTATCAAATCCGGCAGAGCATGTGTGCCCGTCGTTAAATGAGGCTCCTATCATCTGTGGCATGTTAGCGTTGCGCGAGTACCTATTACAGCGATCAAGGGCAGTGTTCTGGTTCGTGAAAGCAACCGCGAGACAAAGGAGGCGAATGCCACATTGATCATTTCAGTCTTTTCGTCGCTCACAACTTGAAATCATGTTTGCGGCGGTCTCTAGCGCGAGGCACGGTGGTTTATCTGCCACATGTATCGTTGTACTTGTATGTGGCGAGTCGTGGGGAATAACGGGGATCAGCCCCGAGATGAGCTCTGTCCAACACGGGGAGACGCACCCCATATATAAACCAGTCCCCTAAGAACGACGAGGCGCCACGCGCGTTTCCTATTCGCTCGTGACATATATCAGCGAGGTATTCCTCGTACAAAACATGTGTTGCGACGCCGTCGGACTGATGCACGTCCGGTGTTCTACATCAAGAATCCGGACGGTCCCGGTGGCGCCGGGGTCCTACCACCACCATGCGTTTTTCGAGCTTTTACTCATCTTCCGTACTGCAGAAAAGCAATAAACGGGCAAGTGCGGGTTCGATAGCGGCTTTATGTCGGCCTGCGTTAGTTCGTTTAGATGTTGGCCGCACGAGCACATTTCGCGGGCAAGCTAGAAAACACGAATATGCTACGCCACTAGGCGCGCTCTTGACCGTATCAGAGTCATCGAGCGCTCCGTCTTTCTGGTTAGTTGCCGGCGCGATCGTCGGTCTACCAATCACATTATGGGTGTACAAGGTGGGATAGCTTTGTTCAAGCCGATGCAGACTATGAGACTATAGGCAAAGTGCTTGATGATGGTCGTTTTTCAACGAAAAATAATATACATGGGTGAGTTGTTTGACATGGGGTTGGCGTTTTCTAACACGGTATAGGTGTATACCACTTGGTAGCCGGTCAGAGGAGCTCCAGATAAATGACAAGAATATGGCCATTCGAGATATTACGATTCAAAGCACCAAGGACGTCGTGTTACATGGCATAACCATCTCGCGGGCCAGTGCGAAAATATCTGCGCCGCTGGTCATAATGTATCTTCAAGGTTAGTCGACCAGGTCTGCGACCAATCCATCCTGACCTTTTTAGGGAATGCTGGAAATCCACTCCATCGTATCCCCAAGTTCCGTATCCTCTTGGATACCCTCGGGCAAGACGTAGTGATAGTTGCCGTTGCACCTCGCTCGTACTGGAAATCCGCCCGTAAATCACCCTCCGAGGCTGGTTTCCTATCCGACTATACGGCTGTCTACCAATGGATCTCGACAAACTACCCCACTCTGCAGTAGCCGTGTACGGCCATTCAATCGGTGGCTCTATCGCCGTCCAATTACTTGCTTCACTGCCAGAAAGCTCAAATATACGCGGTCTTGTGCTCGAAAACGCATTCACTTCAATTCCCGATATGGTTCGCACCGTCTACCCCTCTCGATGGTTGCCATACTACTACCTCGGCCCATTCGTTTTTGACAAATGGGACGCGCTTGGTATTCTACAAAGGCTTGGCTCAACCGATGGAATCGTTTCCATCCTTCCAAATACAGGCGAAGCTGCTCCGCCAAACTCGACTGAATGCGCGTCGTCCGAACGAACCATGCCCACCACGGCGCTTCACAAAGTTATCCTCACGACCCCATCAGTCCTTATAATCAACTCGGAAAACGACGAGCTTGTTCCGCCAGAGATGGGTGAGGATTTGCTTGATGGGATGAAGAGGATTTACGGGAAAGGCAAGGTAGGAGTGGCAAAACAGGCGATTGAATCTGGGCCGAAGCGGGTGGTTATTCCGTCGGCGTTGCACGATGGTGCGTTCCTGAAGCGACAATGGAGAGACGTAATGAGGGGTATATTGCGAGGGTTGCCGAGTCCGCCAAAAGGGTGAGTTGCGATACTTAGGACGAGACAAGTATACTGAACGTTTTTGTGTGAAGATTAGTAGTAACACGTAGATCTGCCGTACGATCTAATGGTAAGGATCAACTTTAATCTGGTAATCTATACTGAACTTGGCAATTTAGGCGAACACATTACACATGGGCGGCTGTGCGCCTGAAACGCACGTGCGGACACCCCAGATTCATATGTGCCCAGCTTGCCAAGTTGTAGATGTAATGCTTGTACTAGCAAGCGAGCGACGATTTACGAGATAGTAATATGGTGACACGACCAATTGTGTAGCTGCACATTTAGTCTTTCAGCCCTGACTGCTGTGATTGGCGGTGAGCACTCGGGTTAGCGCTGTTTGTCTCAGGACATTGCCTCGTGCCCAGCTCGACAGACTTTCAACCAGACCCACCGCTGGGCGCCAAAAACCTGTTTGCTGTCATTCGCCCCGAGCTCAAGCATCCGCGAGCCGTAAGTGTACCTCCTCTGTTATGGGATGGACTTTGACTCATCTCGATCATATTCCGTTGATAGACACCAGACTTGATGTGATGGAAGGGTTACAAGCGCGAGCGCAGCCTCAATCACAATACAGCGCGGATGTCAACAATTGGCGTAGTATACTCACTATCATCGTGTTCTTGATAGCTAGTAAGCTACCTCCCTTACTTCTGAGATGTTCGTCTGAACTTTCTAGACATTCTTGTCATCGCACCATTTCGAATCCCCCTTCCTCGTTTCCTCAACAAATTTTTATCACCAATTTTCTTTTGGCGCCCGTTGAGCGATCTCGCAGCCGCTTCTATTTCCCAGTCAACTATGTCTCGGCACCTGTTTTTGGAGTATTCTTTCTTTGGGTTGCTCAGTGCATCGATAGCACCATAGTTCGCAATGGTATCGTGGGAACCGAGGGAATCAAACCTCTAGATATAATGGCTCTATTCATCTCACTGGTAGGTTGGGCCTTGCTTCACCTCACTCATCCACTTGACATACCTGTTTGGGTAGGCATACATTGCTATTGCGCTTGATGCAACGGGTCTTTTGCGTTTCCTAGCGTTTTGGGTTGTTCAAAAGGGTGGCTCATCTGGTCACAGGCTTTATCTGTTTCTGTACCTCTTCTTTTTTGGGTTTGGGGTTCTCGTTGGAAATGTGAGTAATCATGTATTCGTTCTTCTGTCACTAATTACTTTCTAGGACCCCATTATACTTTCTGGTACTGCCTTTTTGGCCTACCTGACACGAGTGGCCGGAATTGTCCCTCCCACAGCTTGGATTTTCGCCCAATTTTGTGCTTGTAACATTGGTTGGTGCAGTTTACTCTATGTGCGACCTGAAACTCACAGAATATGTAGCGTCTGCCGTTCTTGTATCTTCCAATCCCACCAATCTCGTCGTCGCTGGTGGATTCTCCATCCCATTCTTGGTCTTTACCGCGAATCTAGTACTCCCTGCGATTGCCTCTGCTGTTGCCGTCTATCCTGTGCTACGCTGGGGTCTCTTCCGCTCTGCAACCTTGATACCGCCTTCCATCTCGGCACATGGACTTGACCCCAAGGCCGCTCTGGTAGACAGTCACGGGGCGATATTTGGCTCAGCTCTCATGCTGACAACCCTCGGTGTCTTGGTGGGAACTAGTACTGCCGGTCTGCACGTCGAAGTATGGATGATTACCGTCCCCGCAGCAATTATCATGTTCCTCCGTGACGTATGGCATGATATCCACGCTCGCATGCGTAAATCGGAAGTTAAATCCAAGTCTGAACCAAGCTCTCCTACCGATAAGCATCGTTCGGGACAGCCAGTTCCTGGCGAAGTGGGTGAAACACCGCATGAGCACGATGCCATAGAGCTGTCTGTGTTTCCACCCATATCGATGGCCCGCAAGGTCTCGCATGGGTCCGCGCAGAGCGTCGGCACAAAAACTGAGCCTCCAAAGCACTCGATGCCGTTCAATCTTTCGAGGAAGTTCCCAACCCCAATCACTACTCTGCGGCGACTCCCTTATCCTTTACTGCCTTTTGCATTTTCTATGTTTATTCTTGTACAGGGCCTGGGTTCTACAGGATGGATCGCAGTGTTTGCAGGGTGGTGGGCAGCTTGGGCTCATGCCTCTGGTCTTTTGGGAGTTGTTGGTGGAATGGGGTTCGTCTCTGTTTGTCTATGCAATGTAAGCTGGCGACCGGTTTGTATGTCCAGAACAGTTTACTGAGCTTCACTTCAGGTTTGTGGAACTAATATTGGAGCTACAATACTACTCGCCCGTGTTATCCAAGTCTGGGAAGTCTTGGATCAACCATCTGCTCGTTTACGACACGGTGCGATCTACGCACTCGCAATAGGTTCAAACTACGGAGCTTTCTCGACAGTATTTTCTGCATCTCTCGCGGGTTTGCTTTGGCGGGATATATTACGTCAAAAGGGAATAATCGTCAAACGCTCCGAGTTTGCCAAGCTAAATCTCGCTTTAGTGTTCGTCGCAATGCTAGTGGGATGCAGCGTCCTGGTCGCGCAGATCTACGTTCGTCCCCCCACCTAGCTTTCAGACCATATTCAAGATTGGGAATTGTTTCGAAGCATTTTTTGTTCAAATTGGTGTCTGAACTATTCCAGAAAATAGGAACGGAGAATGTATTTTCCTTGTGATAAGTATGAGAACACATCTGGTTGTAGCCGAACACCCGTTCGATGAACAATAGAACATGCCGGTGGCAACTCGGGCCAGAAGGTGGTATGCCCGTCCTCTGCCACCCCAAACTAACCGGACCAGCTTGGCAGCCGTAATTATACCCGGCTAATAATGAAACGAGTGCCTAATTATGGCCGCTTTGGGCTAGGTCCTCCAGCGCTCACTGCAAAAGTCTAAACCCTTTATTGTATTTTCCATACAACGCTGGCAATGACAGTTCGACTCGATCAAAATACACTTCGGGTCATAATCGCCTGCACTCTCGGTCCCACTGGGTTGCTTGAAGATCGACGTTGCAGTGTTGATCCCCTGTAATCGAGGTTATTCTGATTTCCAATCAGTTAGCTCGGCCGGTCGGAACGACGTCGATAAATGCTATCTGGGATAAGAGTCGAGAAAGGAGCCCTGCTTGCGGCGAGTGGAACAATGGTTGAATACTTAAAACCATTGCTGGGTAACTCCGATAAACGTTGTGACACTTGCCTTAGCCTACATTCGCTGTGGGCTATGCTTGACTTGGGTTAGAGTATGCTCTATCTCTTTCGCGTTCTCTGCGACATTTTCAACTTGCTTTGAGCACCGCGCCACGTTAGTTAGCTTTTGCCTCAGTCCAACTCAGCTGTCCTTTGTTATTTTACTCGCCACCCTATTCGTGACCCTGCCCTAGAATGACAAAGTAAAAGTGCAGAAAGTAGCCCTAAATATCTCTACCATGGAATTCGTGGCTACGCGACATCAACGTGACACAAAATACGCCTCTACACGATTCTTCATAAATGATCTAATTAGGCATACCGTAAAGTCGCTATCCGGCGGCATTGGTCCCATGCCCCGCCAATAATCTGGAAACATTCATAGACCTGACGTACTCCTACACTTTACGATCCCCATATCGCACTCAGAACCATGCCTTTATTTAGCACGCCCACACGCATATAAAACATTAAGGGTTGGATTTCTGTTTTCAATACTACGTACATTGTTTCGTCCTCGATACGGCATCACCCTTAGGCGTGGACAAGAACGCGGAACGGGTTAACGATCTACCACCACCAAAATTTAGCATTACTCGTTCCCATTCAGCTCAGCGGCTCACCTTTTCATCGCCACCATAAGTGATATCTGCGCCCCTGAGATGTTCTCCAGCCTTGCCTGGATGGGTGCCGTTCTTGTACGGGGCCTGCGCGATAAACAACGGCGCGCCGTTGGCCTCCCGTCCTCCCTCCACCGGCCTGCCGCTAAGGAATTGGGCCTGGAACGGAGAGGATGCATCGACCCATCGGACAGCCTGAGGGTTGGCAACCAGGATTTCATAGTTCTCAACCTGCAATGCAAAGAGATCAGTGAAGCTCGTTCACCACAATTTGAGATGCGTCCCGACCTCGATCTCGTCATTGTCATATCCAATAATCGCGCCCTTCTTGAAGTTCGGGCTGACTTTGCCGGGGTCTGGTCGAGTTCTCATGTTCAGGTTCACGACATGCGCTCGTGGAGAAAGCACTCACGAATGCCACCCTCAAAATAAGTACGGGCAACGTACAACGGCGTGCCATCGGACTCTTGTCCGGCCTCGAACGCTCCTTGCGGAATCTTGGTACCGTGCACCAAGATCCAAGCTACGGATGCACTGTAAAAATTTCACCTCAGTGTATGCGTAGAAGCTTTTTATGAGGAAACCTACCGAGATCCTTGCTGGTAGAATTCCTGAGTACGCCTCTGGGCATCTGTCATCCAGTTCTTTGTGATCACAATTAATTAGGTAATAGGCCAAATTTAGGATATATAATAGTTACCTGCAAGCCCCAAGCAAGCGCCTTTTTCTCCTCCTCGTTCTCCTTGTGCTTCTTGTAGGCCAGGAAGCCTCCGCCGAGGAGTGCTGCGCCAGCAAGGAGGCCGCCTCCGATCTACAATCGGTTAGCATACAACCACACCTAGCAACGATATAAACCAACCTCGAGTTGCTTGCGACGTTCCGGGTCAAGATCGTACCAGTTCTTTTGCTTCTCCTCTTCGGAGAATTCGACCTTTGTCGAGTCATGGCCATCCCAGCGTTGCTGATCCCCTCCGCCGTAAGGTTGCTGCGCCTGTGGTTGTGATGCAGCTATGGATTGTTATTAGAATATGAAAACGCCTCACTAAAACTGATACTCACGAATGGCCCATTCACGTCCCCAGAGCGAAGGGGTTGCGTCAGGGGTCCAGTCTCCTTGGGATCTATGGGGTTGGATGATTTTGTACTGAACGCCTGTAGTGAAGATGTAAGATGTGGGGCCATAGTCGGTTCCCAGACAAACAAACCATTGTACTCGACAGCGTCTCCGATGTTATATTGAGTCCCGGGTTCCCAACGGTTGACCTGCTCGGCAAACGTCAGAAATCCCAGACTGAAGCCTCAGTAACGAGAATATCTACCATCTGCAATGGAAGGGTCAGATGGAGAAGCTGGCAGTAATACTATGACCTACTTTGATAAAGTTGCTAGAGTAGTACGATTGAGAAGGGTGCGGAAGAGTGGATGTACGAGCTCCGTCCGAGGCCCCCTTTTATACCCTCGATACCACAGCCGAAGACGAAATCGGATGCAGGCGCAAGGCTGGTGCCCGCGATAGGACCACAAATGCAGTGTCAAAGACGCAACAGGTGACGTAACCCATGAGGAAATACCAAGTGTAAATGAGGAAACCGGAGTTGCCGAGTGTAAACCTTACGTGGTGCAGTAAGCAAACGTGGTTGGAGTATCACACTCGCGACGATAGAACATTAACCCAGTGAGGGCCGTGATATACCGATGGTACATAAATTACTGTCCTATATTGACCACAACCAGATATCTCAAAAGCAGAAAGGAGCTGAGTTGGTGATCTTTCGACGTCAATGTATACTCGGGTATTACGAGAACGTCATTATGCCTTTGAAACGAGTGTCAAAGGAGATCGAGATTCCGAGGATTTACGACGCTATACATGCGCACCAAATATGGAAACGAGCCTCGAACGTGCAACCCGAACAGTCACGAAAGCACGTGCAGGAGTGGTACGCCGCAACTTGTCGGAACGCTGTAAGACGGTACGGACGCGCCTTCGAGGGGTTATCGTAATCTGTTGCGCAGTACAACTAGGCGGCGTAGAGTAACGAAGGGCGCCGGCTTTCCGCACAGCCGGCGCGGCCGAAAATGGCCAAAAATAATACTATGTGGGTACCGCGGCACGCTCGAGTCAGAGATACAGTGGCCAACGTAAGCCGCTCTCACGTCACATTTGAATTTCACAAGCATTGTCAAGCAAATGACTAAGAGGGGCACGTGAGAGTGGCAGATTGCCTATGTTGGTGCTTGTTGCACGTGATGGTGGGAAAGACCCCAAAATCTTCGGCACTGAATGATGGCGGTTTCCCAGACTTCGGGTCGGGATTTGCGAGTGAAATGCTCGGATTGTCGACACCGCGGAATGTGCTCTGGGCCAATCAGAGCGCGGAATGCGCTACGAACGGCGCTAGGCAGAGCGCCAGTTATAAAAATCCGGGCAGCCATAGCACCTACCTAGGACCTCTCCCCTTGAGCTTCCCACCACCTTCTTCCCCCCACATCCAGCTCGCTCCCCGCTTGCTAGCGCATACATCTGCTCATAGTTGCCTATTCAAACCCTCACCCTCGTCCACTCGCGCCCAGCTCCATCTCACCTCCGCCTCGTTTCAGCCATGGCCTTCACCAAGCGCAAGTTCGACGACTCTGAGGAGACTTCCGCAATGACCTACGCCCCCGTCAAGGTATGCTAGTCGAACTATGACTCTCGGTCGCTTATTCACCCGCGCCCTCACAGCAAACCAAGGTGGCACCCACTACGGAGGCTATTATCACCGAGGACGTGGATATGGATAACGAGGATGCGCCCTCTCCCGCGCCCTCACTAGCTTCGCTTGCAACCAGCGCGTCATCGTACAACTCTCGTGAGTTTCATTTCGACCAGTGACCTGACGCATGTTGAACCCGACTCCAGCCGCCTACCCGCACTTCGACCTGTATCCGTTCCCGTCCTCCGGAGACGCCGATATGGTCGACTCGAACCTTGACCCCAGAAAGAATTCGTTCAGCACCCACAGCCGCTCCGACTCTGCCGTCGGCCTCCTTCAACCCCAGTCCATCACGGGCGACTTTGTTCACCATGGGTAGGTCTACGTTCGCTGACTCTGTCTGCGGCAGGATTCATTCCGCGGCTGCTTGTTTGTTTGCGCCTCACGTGCTGACACGAACCCGATCTGTTTTAGCGCCAATTGCTCGCAGATCCCCCGCCTCCGCATGGCATCTCACCCTGGTCTCGACGGTCGCCGCAGTCTCTGGAGCCATTGTATCGAGTGTGGCGCCGTCGAAATGGTTTCCAACTCATAGTTCGCCTCGACCTCGACACTTCGACCATCCCCTCTCAGCCTTATCTTGTAGACTCAACCCGACTCGTGCTTTCGCCTTCATCGCCCTCAAAACTGTCAGCCATTCCAGCTCTCGACCAATCAGCCCGAGCGAACCGGTCTAATGGTTTGTTAGATTTCCCTGTTTTTATTCGCCTCTGTCCGGAATGTTTATCGGTTCTTGTGCACAACGAGCTCGACAATATCCGACACTCGACATTGCCAGTACACGCTCGCCTGTTGTTCACGAACATTTTATACAATATCGTAAGAGGGTCTATCAATGCCAGTCTCCAGGCATGTTGGAGTCGTTTGTTGGCTCGTCGATGTTTTTCCTTACTTGGTGTATTCTCTCTGTTGTTAATCAAAAGTGTATTTGTATTACTGTTTCGCCCGAAGTGACTTTGCACCGAAGCTAAAGCGTGTTGGCTGTGGAGGCGCATACATTCAGCCTACATCGCCAAACAGTCGTGACCGCCACTCGGATTTCTCCTGGCATGCGTCTCGTGCTGATCTTACCCCGCATCAGCGTGGTTCTCGGAGTCGAGCCCACTCCGAGGCAATCCACTCGGGGCGAAACAATGTCAAAACTGACAACTGTATACATTACAAAAACAGTAACATGAGCCCAAATCCTCGTCAAACCGAACCCATAAAACCCCCCAAGATAGCATCGCCGGCCATCCCGCCGTTACATATATAAATTATTTGCCCGGCTAGTACGGCCCAGGTGCCATAGGTTCTGGGTGCTTCTTATAGCTCCCATCGCTCACGCTGTTCACCCCAGGCGTGTGCAGCCCGTCTGTCGGGTACGGCACACTAACCGGCGCATACCCAGGCGCAAAGGTACTCTCGCGCTGCCCACCCATCTGGTTATCGTGGTGACCAAATCCTGCCTGGGGGTTTCCATATCCAGAGTACGGTCGGGCGTAAGACGAAGCTCCAGCCGCAGAGAAGAGGGAAACGCTCGAAGGGGCAACGTTGTGTCTCTTGCGGCTGCGAAGCCAGAGGACGAGAACGAGGATGCCGATGGCCAAGGCGATTCCACCGCCAACAGCTGGCACGATATTAATTTAAAATGATGGCTGGGCGAATTGAGCGCTTACCTCCTCCGACAATCGCTCCGATGGGCGCCTTCTTACCCCCCTCGGCCGGCGCGCTTGTTGAGGCTGCTGATGCACCGGTTGCCGATGCGGTACCAGTGGCGGTGGCAGAAGCGTTCAGAGCTTGTTCATATGCGTTGCAAGCGAGATGATAATCTACCGATAACACTTAACTACCCATTGGAGCATATCTCAAGAGAAACTTACTCTGGTGCCCCTCGAGTGCAGCGGCCGTCTGATCGGGAGATGTGAGGTTGCTCGTAGGGTTGGACATGCAAATCGCACAGAACTAGGATAATTCTCGCCGTCAGCACCCGATACGATAAGATAAAACATCGGACTAGTTGAACTTACATGCAGCGGGTTGTGGTTTCCACACCAACATCCAGCATCTCCTTGCAGGCGTTGGCATCGAGGAACCTAGAAAAACGCATACTTAGCAAAGTTTCTCTCGGCTGGCCTGGGGCAACTTACCACATCAGTCACAAACTGCACACACGACTCCGTCTCATTACACCCCGCCGAAATCGCCCCTTGGATTTGGAGAGCAGCTTGAGTCAGCGTAGGACCATAATTGGTCGTTTGGGCGAAAGACGAGGCCGATAAAAGAACGAGAAGGGCGGCGCTCAACATCCGTTTAACCATCGTGAGGATCGGAGGGGAGGGGGGTTGGTTCGTCGTTGAAGAGACTAACTTTCTTGCCCCACCACCCACGCTAGTTATGTCCAGGGACAACACTGCACCGGACCTAAATTGAAACGGAATGACAGGACCGCACAGCCTGTGATTGGTCCAAAAAGCCCAGGGCCGCGAGGGACGCGAACGAAATTGGCTTGGCGGGCGGCTAGACCTCGTGATATACCTGTCCAAACACTGTGTATATCAAGATTTTTAGCTAAAACTGCAGTGCCGATGACTTTATGTGATCATCGCACGCCCTGGCTGTAAAAAACTTTAATTACAGGTAATTATGGCTAGTATTACTGGCTCAAGAGGTAGCGGCCGAGATATCCAAGTTGATCGGGCATCGTTTCGAATCCGAATTCGGTGATGATCACGTTATCCCAGTGCTTCTTCATATGGCAGAAAAGGAAACAAAGGCAAGACAGATGGCGCGCTCGGCCGAGCAATTGGGCAACACGAGCTCAGACGTAATGCAGCGGTGACCGACTGTCCTCATCAAGCGCTCACGGGAAGGCGAGGATAGAAACGTATTCTAGACATGGCATATACAGTTGCAAGACCAGTTCCATTATCGGGCATCGAGTCGGATTCAGATCATATGGCGAGCAATAGCATGGAGATATTTTTAGCACGGACGAATTCGGGGTTGTGGCGATGTGATCACGACCCGCGAATTTTGGGTGGATACATGCGTCGCCCGCTAATGGGGATCAAGGTGAACGGGCCAGTGGGAGTTGGAGTGTATACCGTACATCATATATGTTTTGAATATCGAACACCGGTCGCTGTTTCGTGTCGAAAATTATCCAAGCCTACCCTTCATTTGCAACTATACTAGATGATATGTTGAAAATACTGCCAGCGAGAATAGCACCAATGAGAGAGAGTACTCGGGAGGCGTGACAACGACATGATATCAAGGTCTTCATGAATTCAGATTCGCCGTTTCCTATTAAAGCTAACTACTCAGCGAGCCGTAGGAACGGATAGAACTGGTTTTCAATTAATTTGCAGTCGCCCCGCATATTTGGCGTTGGGCGTCCATCAGTCGTTGAACGACTCGTGCGGCATTATGATGTACATGTCTACGTGAAACCCCAGTGAGTCATAATACTCTATTATCTGTTTACCTGAGTACTATAAGTCACTATGATTCGTTCCTAGCCAAGGTGGTGGGGCAGTTGACGTGTGTTTTTGGAAGGCTTTAGCTATTTGCTCCCAACGGTCAGTAGAGATTACTGTATCTCTGGATAATATCGACGTTGAAACGCACGACTTCTAGAGTCTTTACAACCAAGGGGAGAATATTGGCGTACATGACTTAGCGCACATGACTTATACATCGAATTTTGCATGCAGTAATGGCCTTTACTACTCCAAGAACTCGAGTAGCGTATCACCCATATACGCAATCCACTGGCAGCACATTATTGTAATAATTGATCATGGAGCTACATCTTTCGTTGCAATCTATCGCATTCGGATTGTAAATTTAATCCAGTAGTCACTCGTTTCTTTTTTGCTCTAAGCTTACCATTTTCGTGAGGTGGTTGGTTAAAGTTAAGCACATGCACACCTCAATAACAACGAGTTACTTTAGCTAGTTCTATAGTACCTCCGTTATATGTAGCTTATTGTTCGAGTTATTCAACGAGCGCCCAAGCGATCTCACAACAAAAAAAAATCGCAAACAACCACGATTTTACTTGTACGATTCTGAAGCACGAGGCCATCAAGTGGAGGGTTCATGCCCGTTTGTTCTGTCGGTGTGCGTGTGACTATGCTTCTACACAAGTTACACCTATTAGTAAATAAATTGAACCCCGATGTGATAATATTTTGGGTGAACTAGTCTCTAGAAAGAATTAGGTGCTCAGTGGAGTGACAATGCTGGTATGCATAACATGTAGTGTTATGCACGCACCGGTAATGCAAACTGCTCGCGTTGAAGAAGCATAAGCTGCGCTATGGAGCGCCTCCTCTTGACGATGGTATGTATGCATAACTTTCATGCCTGTAGACTGACATTGCTGTGAGCTCTAAGTATTTCCATCTATAAGCATAAATCACGTTGTCACTGGTTAAAAAGTTAAGCATACATCATAATAGGCTGAGACATTTTGATGAATGGCTATGCAACATGCATACTTGACGACTTAACCACTAGCATACGCGGTACTATAGAAATCACTAGTAAACTTGCGATTTGCGGTTGGCTACAATAAATTTACAATCCGAACGCGATAGCAATCAACTTCATACACTACAACTTGTCTTCGGCAAAAACATCAAGGGCTTCCCGAAGCAGTCGCGTGAGCTTGTGCTTTTTTAGGAGGTCTATAACCAATCCATCCTGGTAACCTGCTGGGTTTTGAGGAGAGTTTGCTGCTGCTCCAAGCAACTCCCTAAGGATATCTTGATGACCAGGTTTCGTGCAGTAGAAAAAATTTGACCAAGCTACTGTTTTGTCTTCACGCGATACAACAGTAAAGCTCCAGAAAAGACCTGAAGATGCGATCCCAACGGTGGATTACTGGCGAGGGTAGCACAGGAAAGAGCTGGCGCCTGTAAGGTCTACGGCCTACTCGGGCAATGTATATAGGCTCAGAACGGCGACGTAGTCGCCGTGGTTGTATAACAAGTCGTAACACACAGTTTTATAGCGGTAGTATCGAAGACAGGGGACAAGAAACGAGGGGCCGGGGCCCATAAAGGCACCCGGGTCCATACATGCACATACACGAACGAGACGGTCACGCGCGGCGCCTGCGGCTCTCGCGCGCATACAGGTTAGCTAATCATCACGTCACTCGTACCGTTACAGCGCCTTAACCTCGATATCGTGATGCCCCATATTGACCAGGAAAGCAACTACGGACTGGAAGGACTTGTTTGCACGACGTGTCCTTGAAGGTGCCCTTTTGATTTCAATCATGACGGGGCAATAGACCTCATGCTGAGAAACGGTTAAGCTAAAACGCTGTTGGGTGTTGGAAGGTGAACTATCAAGTCCAAGTAGAACGAAATCGACGTAGTAGTAAGAGTCCCGACAGCTAGCCTGTTTAGTTGCATCACTTGATGCGTGCGTTGAAGCGACGAACAAGACAGACTCTGGCCGGGGGAGGTCAAAGATGTGGTCGCTTCGTCAGGTGCGTTGGGGTAGACGGAGGGATGATCTTGGGAGCGTAATACGACAAGTAGCCCTCCTTGCCGCAGAGAGCTACCTGAGAAGCTCTTATCCTCTTATTTGACCTTTCTCTTGCCCTTGCTTTTACCCGTTGCCGTCCTCTTGTTATAATTTTCGCCGTTATCTTCATCGCTGCTTTCGCCGCTACTTTCGCCACTGCTTTCGCTGCCACTTCCGCCGCCACTTCCACCGCTGCTCTCGAGGCTTCCTTCTTCGCCACCTTTGCTGGCGGTGTGGCTTCCGCCGTCGCTCTTGGCTTGTTCACTTGCATTTGAGTCTTCAAGGTCGTCGTCGTCTGATGTGTTGTTTTCGTGCGTACCACTGGGGTTCGAAGAACCGACTTCACGTATCTCGTTCGTGAGGGGTTTGATTTTGGACTTTGGAGTACCTGACAGAAACAAGGGGTGCTCATGGACCCCGACACCGAAGAGTGGATGTACCCAAGGTCCTTCAAGGGCTACGCCGCCACTGACGATGAACTTGTTCCACTCTTGCGCGATAACCTCAACTTTCACTATCGCGGCGACTCGGAGGAACTTGCAATAGACCTCCACGGTGCGTTGACCGAGCTCAATGGTCCTGTAATAATTTGCCGTGCCAAGATCAACGAATCGTTTGGGTATGTCTATACCTATGACCGCCACATGAGGCCTCAGCCGCGTATCCCAACCAAGATGGTGCAGAAGATGAGCCAGATTTTCGGTGCCAAACCTCGCGTTTTTGTGCGTTGCGATGATCCCGAGACTCCAGATGTATACAACGTTACATCGCTCGAGGGTTGTAGTGTCGATTCGGTTACGATTCTTGCTGAGGATCCATAAAGTGAGTGCTCATCTGCCAGACTAAAGCTATCTAACTCTGAACACCTGTTCGTTCTAGCTTCTTTACCCCATAGTTATTCCGCTATAAACTCGCCTTTTTATAATTTTATATTGTCATTTCGGTCAGTTTTTGGTCTCTCAGGAAGTAAATGTGGTGTCCGGGAAATCGTGTACGGGTCAGTTTAACAGAAGGAATTTAGCTACACTAGTATTCCTCCAGTAGCCATGAATGGCATACTTGGTATTAACTCTCATTCTACAACTGCGATATATTCGCAAATTTGCTGTCTTCGTGAGCGATCTTATCATATAGGCAGCTTATAACTCAGGTACTAGAGTATAGTTACTAGAATAAGGTGCAATATCCGTTCAAACGCCCCTTGCTCGGCGATCGCGTGGTATTCTCACATTCTCTCCCTAGATGCTCTTGCGGGCTCGCGTGCGTGGGCAGCGGGTGCTCAAGGCCCTTCTGTGGCTGCGTCTGCCGAGAGGCAAATGGCTCTTACTGGGAATGCCTCAAATTTTCCAGTAACCCGATGTGTTTATCACCGAACTTCCAACTGTCTTTGAAAGACTGATATGACCTCGCCATAATCGCAGCCTTGGATCCGGTTTCACCGATTTCGGGTTGTATATTTCGGTCGACTGCACGCGTTGTTTTTTTTTGGTTTCGCGTGCTGTCATGAGTAGCTCGGGATCTCAGAGAGCCGACTGCGGGTCAAAATGGGGCCCAAAGGACCCGCCCGGCATTTGAAAGGAAGCAAGATGGACCTTGACTCTCTTTATTATGTCCTGCGGCGGATCAAGCTTTGGTATCACCAACTTATCTTTCTCTCTCTCAGGGCTGGTGGTCGTTTAGCCACCAGGCTTGGTTTGAAAAATCTAAACTTGATGCTCTTCAAGTTGGTGTGACGCTACCCTCCTTCTGCCCCTGTGGACGCTGACATGTGCATAGACCTAAGAGCGTTCATGGGTTCCTTTGTTACGAACGGTGAGGTCGCCCACCTAGAAGAATCACCTTGACTAGTTGACATGGTGGCTCCGAGATGACCCCAGCGATGACTTTTTGCAAGGTGCCGAGGTTCACTACTAGTATAAAAATGTCAGCATATAGGCGACTCGACCGTGACGGGTCTGACGGTTGGCTTTCACAAGGTGCGCAAGCGGGTGTACGAGCCTGTGATACGCTCCCTCGGAGAATTAAACGGCAAGAATCTGTGATAGGTGTATATTATCGTTCGTTACCAGCGACACAAGCAGCGTATGCCAAGGGAGACGGTGCTGAAAACGGATATCATTTTCCGTTTGGAGCCTCGCGTCGTTACTCGTGCTAAAGGTGCTAAGGGCGAATATGTTCAAACTACCCCGTCTTTCAATATGGCGCGGGTATAATTGATACGCCTGGAGAACAATAGGACGCATGTCGTTTATTGGGTTGAGCTACGCCTAATTTGAACGAATTTTGGATAACTCGCGCTCTCAGTTTCAAGTCTTTGGTCCAATAGTTTTGATTGAGCCAATACCTTTCTCGCTCTGATCGTATGTTAGTATTCAATTCGGGTACCTAACGGAGTAGTCTCGTACACGGGTGAGTGACGGCAGATTCTTGACCGGAAGTCGCGTCGCCTGGACACGATCACGTGTATTACATCACCTTGCTTCCCCTCGCGAATGCGCTTTGTTGACAAGATATGAGCGAGATCGTCGCGAGAAGACCGTTGTAATCAAGCGCAACCTTTGCTATGGGAGCAATCGGTTGAATACATCCCATGTGCGCAATAAATTACAATTATGTACATCGTTTCTGTTGCACGCTCTCACAAACCTTCACTCCCAGCGTGTGTATCCCACCCGGTGATTTGTCTCGATAGAGATAAACACCCACCAAGACCGTGTATTTTTGCGCTTCCTCGATCAGGCCGGTCGTCTCGAGTGATATTCCTCGGTTGTCCTTCGGGGTGGCGCCAATCACATGACCCGTAGCACAAAACCCCGGCAGATGAGCGCAGGACGAACAACGTGCGGTAACTAGTACTGAAAGAATGTATTATACGCGAGGTACTGTCGCTATGAACACAAACGAGTCTTTGCGACGATCGAGGGCGGTTGTCGAGAGCTGTAATTCCGTAGCCATACTTGGGGTAAACACGTTGTGCGGTGGTGTTTATCGGCAATTAGTGGGATAACCCCAGGGGAAAACGAAAAAAAAGACAACAACGCAACTGCCGTAATCCAGCTGCGGTGAGCTCAAAAGTGCGAGACACGGGTTTAGTCCCGCACCAATTTACTCAAGTATTATGTCTCCGGCCGTAGCTTCGCCAGCCGAACAGGAAACGTTCTCGACTCCGCCAACGACCCCGTTCATGCAAATGACGAGCGTGACGACGGGCAACGGAACGTTGAGGCCGGGGATGAACCGGCGACCGAGCCAGCTGCAATTGACCGACGAGAACCCCGACATGCACGTCGAGGTCGAGCACGAAGCTGACACGCCGCGGCATACCCCTGATCTGCGCCCGCCCGCCAATTCACCGCTGACCAAGTTCCACGCGAGCCACGGCGTCCCTACCACCGCCTCTGCCCTCAAGTCGCCGTGTTTTGTCCACTCGCTGCTCGACAAGGGCGCTTCTCTCTCCGACTGGCTCCGCAACCAACCCGGACACATGCCTTCGCCGCCCACGACCAACTCGATCTCGGGGTCGAGCAGCGATCCGGATTTTGAAGACGATGAGGAGGAGTATGGCGGCAGTCTGACGCGGCAGTTGGCCGAGACGGCGGTGGGCGTGCGCGAGATGAGCAAGCAGCTTGGTATGTCGATCTGCGTTGGGAGTAGGGTTTGCTGATCGAGTATTAGGTCGGGCCCGCGTCCACTCGAAAATCAATAATGTGCTCATTATCACCAAGGCCCGCGACAATCGGCTTATCAAGCTCACGCGGGAGCTGGCTCTGATGCTCATGAAGAAGGAGCGAGAGGATGGACGGGGGCTGGTTGTGTGAGTCTCAAGGCCGGTATTATACTCGGCTAACCGTGTGTAGCTACGTCGATGCCCAACTGAGTCGCTCAAAACGCTTCGACGCCGCCGGGCTCGAACGCGACTATCCCGAACTATTCGAACCTCTTCCCCGCCGCCGATCATCCTCATCGACGTCAGTGGCATCAGCCTCGGGCACAAACCTCGCAAGCCTACGCATGACAGCCGTCGCTCACTCGCGCAGCTCATCATCCGACAATCTCACACTCCCCGAAGAAGGCCAACTCCGCTACTGGACATCCGAAATGTGCGTCAAGAGCCCCCAGCTCTTCGATTTCGTCGTCACCCTCGGTGGAGACGGCACCGTCCTATTCGCATCCTGGCTCTTCCAACGCATCGTCCCGCCCATCTTGCCATTCGCACTCGGCTCGCTCGGGTTTCTTACTAATTTCGACTTTGCGGACCATCGCGCGGTGATGGATGGCGCCATCGACAATGGAATCCGGGTTAATCTCCGCATGCGCTTTAGCTGTACGGTCTACCGGGCTGTCAATGCCGACGAGTGCAAGTCCCGCAAGGCCGTCAAGCGGGCCGAGACGGGTGAAATCCTTATGCGTAGTCTGGAAACGGGCGGAGGGTGGGAGGCGCTCGAGGCGGGCTATGGTGGGCACACGGCTGCAGGATGTGCGGGCAAGGACAAGGAGATTCGGTGTTTGACTACACGGCCGGTCGAGACGTTTGAGGTCTTGAACGATTTGGTGATTGACCGTGGTCCGAGTCCGTATGTGAGCATGCTCGAGCTGTTTGGTGAGTTTTTCGGTCTGGATGCCGAATTTCACTAAATATTATGCAGGTGACGAGCACCATATGACGACGGTCCAAGGAGACGGTCTAACAGTGTCGACACCAACGGGATCGACGGCCTACTCTGTATGTTCATTCATATCGCTAATAGTCCCAACTGACCCTTTGGTAGCTCTCTGCCGGCGGTTCACTCGTCCACCCCGAAATCCCCGCCATCCTCATTACACCTATCTGCCCCCACACTCTTTCCTTCCGCCCAATGCTCCTCCCGGATAGCATGGAACTCCGCGTCTGCGTGCCATACAACTCGCGCAGCACCGCTTGGGCCAGCTTTGACGGGCGAGGGAGGGTCGAACTCAAACGTAAGTCCTTTTTCTGCATTACCGGCCCCCACACCTTTGCATTACCCGGTCTCTGTGTTTCTGCATCAACCACCCCATATTTCTGCAATACGCTCTATTATTCCTGCATGACCTGAACTAACGGCTGGTTTTAGCCGGCGACCATATCAAAATCACCGCCTCGAAATACCCCTTCCCGACGGTCTGCAATGACAAGCAATCGACCGACTGGTTCCACTCGATTTCACGAACGTTCAAATGGAACGAACGTGAGCGCCAAAAGTCGTTTGTCATGGTCGAGGAAGATGCCCCAACGCACTCGACCGCGACGGGCAACGAGAAACTCAAAAAGAGTCCGCTCGCCCAGTCCTCGACGGCCGACGACGAAGAAGAAGAGGAAGAGGAAGAAAAATATGATATCGACGACTCGTCACCCGAAGCCGCTACCACCACATCCACATCCACCTCATCTCAACCCCCCGCTCCCTCACCTGCCGACGTCGCCGCACGTGCAATCAACAAGGATGGAATCGTCGAATCGCACTTTACGAACAGGTCTGGATTCGACTCGCCCGACCGGTTCCGCGACCCACACCCCCACCCGCCCAAGGTGCACTTTAGACACACCGTCGGTGGCCTCTCGTCCGATTCTGATTCGTCTCCGATTGGGTTGAGTGAAAGCGTCAAGACGCCTCGGCCGGGTGACCATCAATTGCACACCCATGCGCACGTCGAGGATGGCAGGCCGCATAGCGCGGGTGTACAGCACCACCACCATCATTCGCCCCATTATCCACATACGCACCATCATCGGGAGCGTGCACCCGCGACGGCGCCACACGATCGGCGGGCGTTTGCGGTGTGGGGACAAGACGAGAGCGATAGTAATACGAGTGACGGCGAGGCCTAGCGGGGCCAGTTTACCATAGACGTTCTTGATTTAGCTTTATTCGCATGTGAACTCAGTCCTGAAATGAATAAATGAACTCCATGCATTGCCAGCCCTAACACGACAAACACTATGCCACAAACAATTCCTTATAGATACAGACAAGGAACAGATGACACACAGAACCAGCAAACAAGGAGCGGAAGGGTAGCAAAACAGATATTTGTACAGTTGAATAGATATCAGTTAGTAGCCAAAGCCGCCACCTTGGTTGGGCGGGTACTGGCCAGCCGGGGGGAAACCGGGCTGGGGGAAGCCTGCGAACGAGTTAGCCTGGGCACTGGACGTTGTGGGCGTGCGTACCTGCACCGAAACCGCCAGGGGTGCCCTGTTGTGGTGGGAATCCACCCCCGAATCCACCGCCGTACGGGGCTGCGCAACGTTAGCCAAATATCAAAAACACGAGCGTGGACATACCGGCGCCACCGTATCCTCCGGCTGGGAACCCATAGCCGCCGCCCATCTGCGGAGGGAATCCACCCTGAGGGGGGTATCCACCCGGGCCACCAGGGCCACCACCACCACCGCCACGCGCATTGGCGAGGTTGACTTTAATTTGGCGGCCATCGATCTCGGTCCCATTGGCACTGCGGGCAGTATCAGCAAGCGCACAACAGATAGTTGGCGACGAACGTATTGATTGCGCCCGACGCCTCTTGTTCCGTAGCGTATGTTACAAAACCAAAGCCGCGCGAGCGCCCCGTCTCGCGGTCACGCATGACGATGCTCTGTAGGGTGTAAGACACTGATCGACAGGGATCGACCGACTCACGTCGAGCACATTGCCGTATTGACTGAAGACCTAATCGAGGCGAGATCAGATCGGCGACCAGCGGAATGCATGCAACGTACCTGGCGAAGTGTGTCGTCGTTGGTGTTCCACGACAGATTACCTACAGTCGGGACCGCAAGCCGTGTCAGATGGCTCTGGCCGCCACGTTTACCAGTTGATGGGATCGACTGACCAACATAGATTTTCGATCCGTTCATAGTAAGTATAGACACGAATAGAGATAAAGCAGAGTATAGAACCGAAACGCAGACTCAGAGGCAGAACCAAGACAAGACGGTCGTTCAGTTTACGAGCTGGGCACCAGCCACCTTCTAATAGGCGAGATGAACCCGATTGCGCACGGACCACCGAAGCACCACCATGCACAGCTCAAGCAGACAATTCAGGCAGACAATTCAAGCAGACAATTCAGACAATTGGATTGAGACCAGCCATGACACACGCAGTACAGTACACGTAGTGTTACACATAAATCACAGCACATTTCACAGCCAGAACCGAAACAAGTACACTGGGCCAGGACGACACACGCATTCAACAAGATTCGGATTCCACAACCGTCAGACTGGCGTCAAGCGAGGGACTAAATCAAGTCAGTATTATGTCGTAGCGAGAGCACCCGACGTACTTTATTGCTGGTATCCGCCGCCATAGCCACCGCCGTAGCCCTGCTGGCCGCCGTAGCCTTGTTGGCCGCCGTAGCCTCCGCCACCGTAGCCGCTTTGCTGGCCGTATCCTCCTCCTCCTCCGTATCCGCCGCCCTGCTGGCCGTACCCGCCTTGGCCGCCGTAGCCACCTTGACCGCCGTAGCTTCCGCCCTGGCCTCCGTATCCTCCGCCTCCGCCTCCACCGCCACCGGCGCGCTGGTTGGCGCTGTTGACCTTGATGCGGCGACCATCAAGATCTTGCTCGTTCATCCTGCAATAAAATTAGTCGTCGTTCGCATCACAAATAAGGGTTCTTACTGTTGGATGGCGTTGTTGGCCTCGGTCTCACTGCCATAGGTCACAAAGCCGAAGCCGCGAGAGCGACCAGTCTCACGATCCCTCATGACGATCGACTACAAACCAAACAGTTAGCACCAACGCGACCGATCGCCGATGGACCAGCCGCCGACACGTACGTCGAGAACCTGGCCAAACGTCGAGAAAGCCTAAACAGTTCACGCGAACGCCATATTTAGCACCACAACAAGAATTTAGGCAAAACACGAACTTCACGCAGCGTATCATCATTCGTATTCCAAGACAGGTTACCTACATCGACACGCCCACGCAAGCACGCACGACACATAGAGGCAAACAGTCAGGGGAGGCACAACACACGACGCATATGGGAACGACGGAACGACAACGGCTCTGGGCAGACACACCACGCCTGAAATAATAAGGGAGGGACCATTGTGGGGCTACTAACCGACGTAAATCTTCGCAGACATGTTGTTATCGAGGTAGTGGTTGAGAATGGAGAACCGACTCCAAGTGCTGCAATTTTATACGCCCGTATGCACGGACCATGATGAATGCACCACGTGTTCTGCTGAGGCCATCCGTCCCACAAATACGCCACTTGATGGGCTCGACTTTCGGATCGGTGCCAATCTGCAGCCGCAGTCACTCAATTCGGACACGGCCTAGCCACATGAAGTCGGATAGGCGTCTGGGACAATGTATGCGCGTTGTTCCAACTGCGGGGCGGACTCAGTCATGCAAAGATGTCATCCACGACATCCTATTCCGGGCATAAGCTTATATTTTCCCTTGAACTTGCCAGTTTCCAGTTCATCTCCGCAAGGACGTGGATCATCTCCAACGGTTACCCCGGCAATGTGCCTGTCAATCACGTTCATATCCCAGAACCTTCCAACTTCTCTGGAACTATCCGGTTGCCCCACTTGGCTCCAAGGGGAATTTTCCTGGAATCGTTGAGAGGACCGCGGCAGTTGTGATTCTCTTGCAGTCGAACTCAAGGCCACCCGGCACCTATACCATAAACAGCGGAAATGTGCTCGAGATATCTGTAAATGACCATGTCATGAATTCCGCATTCCATCAGACCCTCAATCCAGGCATTTGCCCTCCCTAGATTGTCAGTTAAAGTTGCCGGTGAATTCGTCTTGGCTCGCCCGAGCGCAATGGTAAACCGTCTTTCTGAATCTGAATGGAAACTTGAATAGTATTAGGTTCATTTATGCCCCATGATGGCCGGCCTTCTCCATGGTATTTCAATTCTTGGGCGAAGGTTTCTGCTGCGTGGTTGCATCGTTGGCTGGCTGAATGAGTGGCTGGGCAAACTTGGGTGTATATAATGCGCCCATGTTATAGAGGCAGATCTGAATCGAGAACAGACGCTCAACGGCGTACGAATACTAGGGGAAGTTTGGAAGGTGCGAGGGTGACTTCGTGTGAAGGATTCAAAAGACGAGCCTCGCGGGCCTAGAGTTGCGGATTTAGTCGGCAACGAGTGTATTGAGAAATGGCGAACCTTGAGACTCTCCCCGGGAATGGTCGGGAATTTGGTTTCGTCAATCCTGATCTCATATCGGGACAGGAACATGGCGAGTGCAGCTATCCCTTCAGTCTCGGCGAACCTATCCAAAGGAAATGTCAATGTCGAACTTGTATATGCCTGGAATTTGGAAACAGGACGTACTTTCGTCCGATACACGACCGATGGCCAGTTGAAAATGCCAAAAACGCGTCTTTATTGTATGGTTCCAAGAATCGCGAAGGGCGGAACGTCTCGGGTTCGGGCCAGTACTTCGCTATTGTTCATTCATTAGGTTGACATGTCATTTTTCCACGAATAAGCGATGACGTACGGTTATAATGCGTTCCCATGATAGAGAACCAAACGACAGCACCCTTGGGAATGAAAAAGTCTTCCCGGGTGTTTTCATCCGTTCCTGGCCCGTTGCGCGCCACGCTCAAGACCGAGTCTTCCGTGGCGAGCTTGGTGATTTGGTCCACCTAAGATAAGAGTACTATCAGTTGTTTAGTGGGGCATTCTACAACCGTAGTCACTCACTACTGGGTACATGCGTAGTGTTTCCCAAAACACTCCACCCACAAGACTAATACTATTTATATCCGAGTATTCCTAGGGAAAAATTGTCTTGAAAGTGCGCAATTCTCTGCAATTTCAACTTACTAGGTTATCGCGCGAGCTCGTGACCTGTTTGATTTGAGCATACACCTCCTCCTGGACATTCGAGTGTACAGCCAGGAGCCCAAGGGCAAATGCGAGTGTATGTGCGGTAGTCTGAGACATATCAGCCGTCTAGAAACGATGCAGTCAAAGCGAACGCTTACTTCATGACCAGCAAACAAAAAGACAAACGAGTTGGCTAAAAACTAATTTAATCAAGGGCGGATGGCGATTCTCATGCGCTCACCAGCAACTTCACTTTTTTCCAACAGTTTTTCCTCCTCTCCTTCATTGCTTGCAGCTAACATGATATTGAAAAGACTGTCAGGGGACGAGAATGCCAAAGGAGTATCCTGTTCCGTTGCGTTATCGACTTGAGCTCCCTTGCGGCGAGCTGAAATCATCTCTTTGAGATAAAACTTGAACAGAGCCCAAATGAATGATAAATAAAGCCGAATTTAATAGTAAACCTACCCCAAACTCTGAAAAGGCGGTGGTTATATCCTTTGTTCTCTGAGTCAAGTTCGCAGCCCACCAGGGGATAAAAACCCTTTATTCAAGTGATAATTAGTAGGACCTTTTCTGCCCTGTTGGAAGGTGCTTACTGAGCCACTAGCCCACTCGAAACAGTTCGAAGTGCCTTTTGGAAAGACATCTGACGTCCCTCGGGTATTTCATTCTCCGCCGAATCCCAACTGATACGTCGACCGAAAGCCGCGGTTGAGATAACAAGAAGGGCCAGCTATCCCAACCGATGGTCATGAAACGTCGTTCACTCACAACTGGAAGAAACATACCTTTTCCGCCATGTCGCTAACATCCTCTACTCGTACTTCGCTGGTGTTATGTCGTTCCCAAATCTCAAAGAGGCGTTGCATCACGTCCTCGGTCTCTGCCCAAACGAGCTGAATGTTTTTCTTTGGGTTTGGGCCATTCAATCATCGGCTCTATTTTTGTAGTATATATTGCACTGACCTCACCAAAAGCTCGCTGGTTGGCCTTGCGATGACGTTTCCAATCATCTCCTTCAACTCTTGCAATGTGGTTCCCGTACATCCCAGTGACTTTCAAGACAAGCTCGACGTCTTTAACATAGCGACTTCTCTGTGAGGCTACCGTCTGTTTATAACCAATTTTAAGTTGATATACCATAATTATTTTAGTTGTCGCACCTTGATTGCTTGAGGATCAGCCAGGAACACACTAATCCGGGATGATGTCATGGACACTTGCATGTATGCGTCTTTGCCAGCACGTAGAAATTCTATGAATTTTAGAGACGTTACCTAACGTAATTTATTCGAGAGGTTTCAAAGCATACCTGAAAACTTGGCGTGGTATGAATGATTGTTTCCGTAGCCATTCCTGGGATATAAGTCGCACTAGGGAGAAGATTCCTCCACAATGTACTAATGACCATTGGGTTAAAACAAGCGGCTGGATAGTTTAAGATAATACACGTACTCTTCTCCAATTAGGAGATATTGGTGGGCAGTGTACTTGTGTCCTTTGGAAGTTGTCTGCAGAAAACGCACGGCGGCCCATGCGGCAGCGCAGGAGAGAGCCGCAGATACTGGCGATTGAGGCAACAATTCCATGGGAAGGTTTGGAAAGTTGAGTGAGAGTGGAGTGTGGGAGTGGTGCTTTTTGGGTGACTGTAAACTCCAGGAGTCTTGGTTATACAGCAATGGCGCGGAGGATCGAGTCGAAGTTCGAATGCCGTGTAGCTTCCCTGTCTCGTGTCACCTCATCTAGGATGATTCTGAGTACTTCCCCCTCGGGGTCGCGCGCGTATAGCGCGTTTACAATTGGCTATAAGCTGCATTGGGTAGGGTCGTGGAGTTGTATCAAATCAATTGCACCTTTAGCGCCTCCTACGGGGCCCGTTTATAGATGATTGGTCACTTGCGGGTTTGGTACACTAAACAGCATAAGCTACGGGTATTCTCCCCCGGAGGATAAGAAATGTTCTCCGTGGCTGGTATCCGAGGCTGCCTATGAGGTTTCTCTCATATTGAAGTCTACCGGGCTACATTATGGGCCCCAAAACTCCGTATTTTACGGAGTTTGATCCCAGCCTTTGGCAAAACACGGAGGTAATCACCGTATCCAGCGTGCGAGATAAGGCACTAAACGCTTGACCAAGATACGGGGTTTACCGCCGTGTTTTGCCACGACACGGAGGAAACCTCCGCATAAACCTCC
This sequence comes from Ceratobasidium sp. AG-K, assembly GCA_037039685.1. NCBI lineage: Eukaryota > Fungi > Basidiomycota > Agaricomycetes > Cantharellales > Ceratobasidiaceae > Ceratobasidium > Ceratobasidium sp. AG-K. The sequence continues at coordinate 691,963 of JAWNGF010000013.1, read as the reverse complement.
GTATTTTACGGAGATTTGGGGTCCACGGTGCTATGTAGGGTAAGCTTGCCCTTCTCGTGGACATATACCTCTAAATTGGGACAAGTCTGCACAACGCCATCCCCACTCTTGAGTACTTGTTAGTCGTCGTGTCGGAAGCCAACGTTAAGTCAGACCAAGTTTGCACCCAATACGATGCTTGAATTAGATAGTCTATTACAAAATCAGTCTGACTTCACGAGTCGGGTGCTGGTGTACACTTCATCCCAAACACTTGAGTCGGGGTGGGAAGGTACACATAGGGGGGCATGTATTGTAGTTATTAGGTATATACAGGACTTATAAGTATCTCAACCGAAAAAATCAAATGTCCAATCAATGAGAGAACACGAAAAAGGAGCGCGTGGCACGAAAGCTCAACCCGGTATAACTTGGGTCTAGCGACGTTTGAACACAAGCGGAAGTTTGGCCGGAGAGAGGGTGATTCCTTCAGTGGGTCTCAACAAGCGAGCCTCACGTTCCTGGATTCGGTGGTGGGTAAGCATCGATGGAGTTGGTGGGGGATACACTGGTTAGACGTACCAGAGCGCTCTCGCCCGGGATGGTGGAGAACAAGTCTTCGTCAATCTTGATTTCGTACCGCGCCAAGATGGATGCAATGGCAACGATACCTTCCGTCTCGGCGAAACTTTGTGGGTTGGGATCGTCAGCCCAAAGCTAAAGCAGCGGGGGGCAGAGGCAATACATACGTGCGTCCAAGGCATGATCTTGGTCCAACCGAAAATGGCAAGAACGCATCCTTGTTGTAACTTTCCAAAAATCTACGAGGGCGGAACTTTTCGGGTTTAGGCCAGTAAGTGGCTGATCCCACCAACTTTCGTTAGAGAGGCGGTCGGGCATTTGATTGATAAGGTATACTGACGGTTATAATGCACCCCAACAATAGAGAACCAAATATTTGCTCCCTTGGGGATGAAAAAATCTTCGCGGGTGTTCTCATCCATGCCAGGCCCGTTGCGAGCCACGCTGATGATCGAGTCTTCGACAGCGAATTTGGGGAATTGGTCCACCTAAGGTAGTATATAAGTATTAACAAGCCTTCCGCATCAAGTGAGTGACTTACAACCGGGTACATGCGGAGCGCCTCGAAGAAAGTGCAGCGGACAAGTTTGATGTCGTCCATATCTGAGTATTCCTATTATCAAGCTTGAGTATATGCCCCAGGGAGACAATCCAAGGTAGACTTACAATAGTGTCGCGGGAACCCATGACTTCCTTGACCTGAGCGTAAACCTCTTGCTGAATATCGGGGTACAACGCCAAAAGACCAAGCGCAAAAGAAATAGTATGAGCGGTAGATTCGTGTCCAGCAAACAAGAAGAAGAATGCGTTTCCTATATAAATGCTATGGGTAAGTAGAAGATGGCGCCAAAAAGATAATTTGCTCACCTGTGACGTCCTCGTCAGTCAGCATCTTCTCTCCTGGTGTATCCGGGTCGTTAGCGGCGATCAACATATTAAACAAGCTGTCGGGCGCGAGTTGAGCGTGAGGGGCATCTTGTGTTGTGGACCCTTCGACCTCAACACCCTTGTGACGTGCAGAAATCATTTCCTTGAGGTAAATCTAGAAACTTGTGAGCAAACATTCCTTATAGGGATTCGAATACCCGTACCCCAAACTCCTTGAAAGCTAGGGTCACTTCACGAGTCTTCTCGGTCATGTTCTCGGCCCACTTGGGTATCATCATACTGTTTAATCATAGCTCGTATTACCATACCATGTAGTAGGTTGAAAGATGCTCACCGAGTCGTCAGGCTACTTGAGACTGTACGAAGCGCCTGCGGAAAGGATATCTGTGTCCTTCTGGAATAACGTCATCTTCGGACTTCCAGCTAAGTCGACGACCAAAGGCGGCCATAGCAATGACTAACAGAGCCAGCTTGTTGTAGCGGTATATTTGTAAGCCAGCCTTGTCGGTGAGACATGGATATTTACTTTTTCGGTCATGTCAGGGACGTTGTTAATTCGTATCTCGTCGGATCCAGTTTTGTCCCAGATTTCGAACAATCGCTTCATGATGTCACCGGTCTCGGACCAAACAAGTTGTATATTTTTCTGCACAAAGGGTCAAAAATATGTTCCAACGCAAACATAGGAGCCTACCTCGTTGAATGCTCGTTGATTGGCCTTGCGGTGCCTTTTCCAATCCTCTCCCTCTACGCTTGCCATATTGGGTCCGTACATCCCAATGGCGTGCGCAAACGTTACAACGTCCTTCATGTAACGAGTTTTCTGTAAAGTCATTGTCTACAAAAATGGCCTTGAGCAATAACTATTTCTATATTGGGAATGGCATACTTTGATAGCCTGAGGATCGGCAACGTAAATAGCAGGACGAGTGTGGCTCATAGCAACCTGCATGTAGGCGTCTTTTCCTGCACGCTTGAATTCTACGTGAAATAATATGAGACTAGCACCCAAACTCAATGGGTTAGAAACATACCACTATGCTTGGCATAAAAAGGTCGATTCTTGCCATATATTACCCCGCGAATGTTAACGTGGCCTGGAAGAAAGTTTCTCCAAATAGCACTACGATTTTTCGAGTAAATTTAGCCAGTTAATACCATGCTCAAGAGTGACTTACTCTTCGGAGGTGACGATCCATTCGTGAGCATTGTACCGACGACCCTTTATGACCATTTGCAAGAATCGGACGAGAGTCCAGAGAGCCGCACACGACAGAGCCGCGGTGAAAGGAGTCTTGGGTAGCATGTCCATGATAAAGGCTAATGGTAATTCTATAGAGGTATCCGAGCGGAGAAGATAGTGCGATAGTTGTTGAGCTCCGACTGCCTGCTCAGCCGACTGATTTTATAGAAACTAGCCCCCGTAACGCACAGTGGCGGGGTTCGCCGCCCATGACAAGGTAGTTCATCCCAATAGTTTGCTACGGTTTCATTTCACCGCTGCGTCGATGCGCAACGCGCGGAACGCTAAGCTCCGCCGCGAGTGTTCAAGAACCCCCAGTTATGTAATCACAGATGGGTTTGATCGCATGGCCGGCCTCCGTAACGGATCGCTGAGGAAGCTCGACCTACACCAAGGATATGCCAATTACGAGTGGGTTCGTACGGTGGACTCACCAGAATATGCTAGCCCTGTAATAACTTTGTATGTTGTCTGACGGTTGTGATGACAAATGCTGTGGCTATATGTGCTCTTGACATTGCACGAACTATAGTGCGACACTACGCTCAAGCTCCATCATTTCAAGTTGAGGAAATACGATGCCGCATTCAAGTTTATAAATCCAAACGCCGTGCACCCGCCTATTTCAAGCCAGCATGATGGTCGACACAGCAAAGCGGGCAGATCAATTTCATCTTGTACAAATCGTCAATACTGAAACGCGCGACGCGAAAAGAGTTTTCCCTTGAGAGTTGACTTGGGCATAAACGGATACGACCTAGTATTGCGTTGACTGATGGAGTTCGATCGGCTGCGCGAATATCGAAGCACCCGAATGGTACAACGTGTATTTTGGATACATTAGTATGAACAGAGCTCAGCCTTCCTTGCTGCCAACAACGCACCAAGCTTGTGGCGAACCCAAACTCCCAAGATCGCCATCAAACTCAATCGAGATCACCACCCCAAGAGCAGAAATTTAGCCACCTCCTCGCTGTTGCGTTCACAATAGTCTTGAACAGGTCCTTGGAAATATGGCGATTTTGCATCGGGCCTTGCATCTCACACCATCGTAGCTTAACGGGACAGCAAGAGATAAATAGTAGAAACTAAACCTTACATAGGATTCTGATAAACGGTGAGATATGACAATGGTATGTCTAGCGTAGGTGGTAAAAAAAATACTGCATTGCATCGGAACTAGCAGCTCAACCGCCGCCTTTCTGTTTATCCTTCTTGTCCTTATTCTTGTCACTACCTGCTACACTGTCTTCAGCAGCCTCGTCAGCCAGCTTTCCAACGCTTCCGCTGCTCCCCCATTGCAAGAATCCTGCCTTCGTGTTGGATGCTACGTCTAGATGAGAACCGTTGTCCGCCTGTCGGTTTGATCTCTGTGATACTCTCCGGGCCAGCCGGGCAATACTCTGCCCGCTCCTGACTGCTGCGCCCTGCGAGGCTATGCGAAAGCGCTGAGCGGCTTGTTTGAGTCGTTCACCCTCAGCCCCAGCGTTGGGAGAAAATGTAACACTGGGCGTTCCAGACCTAGAGGGCATAGCCTCATGCACGTCGGGGTGGTTGGATTCAACAGTCGAAGATACTTCATTGCTCTTGGGAAGGGGGGCAAGAGTGGCAGCAGGAGTGGGCTCGGGCTGGCGTGAGGCAGGGGAGGCCGCTCCGGAATTGACCCTACTGGATTCCTCGGTAGCCTTGGATGCATCATGGGCCTTGGACACCGCGGAGCCAGACGCGATCAATACGTCGCGTCGAACCTCTTCTAACGATGCCTTGTTCACTACTTGTTGCTCGGGCTTGTTAGGGGCTGCGATGTCGGTTCGTACAGCAACGGGAACGAGTTGTCCAGCAGGGACAATTTGAGGACCAGGATTGATGGGACTGACCGAGACGGGCTCGGTGGTTGCGAGACTTGGGTTGTCCAAAGCGTTCACCGGGATGGGACCAATGTGCGCCTGGCTGCTCGAGCCAACGGGTGTTTCGTTCTTGGGAGTATCGGTCGGAGAGTGAGCGTGGTCGCCAGAAGAAATTTGCTCCGCCCACATGGCGGCGAAGCGACCGCCACGCTCAATAAGCTCGCGGTAGCTGCCGGACTCGATAATCTCTCCTTGATGCAAAACCAAAATCCTAAACCACCACCATTAGCGTCACTCTGGTACGAACCGGTCCCCACTTACGAGTCTGAATTCAAGATAGTCGACAAACGATGAGCGATGGACAAGGATGAACGACCATGAACCAAGTTCTGAAGAGCCTTTTGAATCTCGCGCTCGGTTGTGGTATCCAATGCCCTAAATGGCATCAATATCCAGTCTGGTTATATGCGCCTGTCTACTCACGAAGTAGCCTCGTCGAGCAAGATCACCCGAGGAGCTTTGAGAATCGTCCGAGCAATTGCGACTCGTTGCTTTTCGCCTCCGCTCAGACGAACTCCGCGCTCTCCAACCTTGGTTTCGTACCCATCGGGGAAGGACATGATGCGTTCGTGCATCTGGGCAGCCTGGGCAGCGTTCTCGATTTCATTATCTAAGGCCCCAAACTTGCCGTATCCGATATTGTAGGCGATGGTGTTGTTGAAAAGCACGCTATCCTGAGGAACCACACCAATTGCCTTACGCAGGCTAGTCTGTAGTATTGTCAACACCACAATCAGAGGATACACACGCTACTTACCTGTGTTACGTCACGAATATCCTGACCGTCGATCCGGATCGCGCCATTGCCAGGAGCAAGGTCATAGAACCGATACAACAGTCTTAAAATTGTGCTCTTGCCAGACCCAGACTCGCCTACAAGGGCCATCGAGCCACCCTTGGGGATCGTGAATGAGACGCCGTTGAGCGCTGTTGTACGATTATCGTACGAGAACGTGACATTGTCTGGTTATGACGTTAACACCTGAGAGCGGTTAGTTGATGCACGTTGTTCTCACCAAATTCGATTACTCCGTCGGTAACGATTAGGTCTTTCGCGTCTGGCTTGTCCTGCACTTCGGGCTCCTCCTCCAACAAATCCATCAGCCTCTCGGTGTCAACGAGACTTTGATTGATGCCATGGTACATGAATGCGAGGCTGTTGAGAGGACCATATATCTACAGAGGCTGATTGAGCTCCTAATTTATTCCTGGTCGATGTTTACTCACTTGCGCCAAATAGGTAATGAATACAATGAAGCGTTCCGCGACTTGTTCGTGTGGATGCGTGGTGTCAAAAACGACCATAAATGATCCGATTAGCAACCCAGCGCTCTATAGGCCACAAGTGAGTTAGTATACAGAGAGAAATGCCTGTACGTACGAGTAGCAAATTCTGAATCAGGCTCATAACGTTAAGCCCAACTATCGAACAAATTAAGCACGATCCTTCTTCCGTGAAATAATGTGGAGGAAATATGCTTACCTATACTTTTCATCTCCATGCGCTGATACCGTGAGATGGCCTGATGATAGCGTTCGCCCTCGTGAGCCTCACCACCAAAGTACTTGACAGTCTCGTAGTTCAGTAGACAATCGGTGTGAATTCCGCGGGGAGCCTCGGGAATGGCGTCAATGTCTAATGCAGCACGAGGTGAAACGCACTCACGATATCAGCCTCATTCATTGACCCTCTGAGTTTGGCCCACCAAGAAGTAAGCATAGCGCTCACAATAACTACGATATCGGTAAGTACGGGGCTCAAAGCGGTTCAGATAAACACTCACCATACGTAACCATTATTGTAGCAGCGAGGACACTCATAGCCGGACCGAAGTACCAGAAGAATATGTAGAGGGCAATAGCGAGATCTGCGAGGGTAGCGAGAGCATTGAAAATGATCAACTCAAAGATCTGGTTGATTGCTGTGCCGCGGTCAAGGATTCTGAGGACTTCTCCGTCTTTCGCCGAGTGTGCCATGCAAGCGACAGGTTCAACAGGTGGTCGAACGCTAATTGAGACATCGAGCGATGTGCGTACTGCATGACAGGGGTCCAGAGAAACTATCACACTGTTTAACTCGGGTCTGAGGCGAGCTGGGGAGTTACTCACGCTACGCAAAGTAGATAACCCGCCAGAGTCCTGGAGGGACTTGAGACCAACATACCATAGGATCGCCGAGACTCCGCGCCGTGTGTCGTTTTGGCTAAGCGCTCCGATTGCACCGCTAAGTTTGAAAGGGATAGCAGCACTAACAGCGCGTCCCATTCCTAGTATTGCGAAACAGATAACCGCTAAGAGTTGCAGACTGATATTTTGGGACGGCCAAAGATATGGAAACAATCGCCTGAGGCGAGCACCAATCTTCATCCAGGAGAGCTCGCCGTTCGCCGACTTGCCTTTGGCAGAAACATCAACAGCGGGCGCAGGTGTAGTGGTTTGAGTTTGTGGACCAGTGGGCGTCGCAGGATCGAATGTACCGTAAGTGGGTTTAGGTGTGGAGATACCAGTGGGTACTCCTAACGTAGTTGTGGCTGTGGTTGTGGCTGTGGCTGGAATAAGTCGTGAAGTTTCAGCATTCTGCTGAGTCGACCCATTCTGCTCTACAGTTTCATATGTCTTGCGAGTAGAGAACAGGATCGGGAACAACACGAATAGCACAAGTGCACGAAATACCGTCAAACCGAAGTGAACCGCCGGCCCGGGTCCAACTGGAAGCACCGGCCCTGGCGTTTCTGGCACATGTGGATTTGGGTTTTCTCGGACTACACACAAAATGAGCTTAGGTTCCCATTTATAGCGCGTACTCACTCTTCCAGATGGGAACTTTCAACGGAATGAGTACGGCCAGCGCAACGTCAAACGTGAGAGCGATCAAAACAAAGAGTTTGAGGAGCTTCGACTGCCAAATAGGTACCCCGCGCGCCTCTTTGATTCCAGCGACGATTGCAAGTCCGGCAAACGCGACTAGGAGCGCGACGGAGTAAAACTCGACGCCACGCCACGGATCTAGTGTTGTCTCTGGATATTGGTTGAAGATGACAGTCGCAACAGTGACGGAGCCATCAAGAAATGCGGTGAGCGCCAAAATGCTCAATAGGAGTGTTATGGCTTGCCGCCGGGGGGCTTTTACTACGCGGACAACCTCTGCAGGTTCGGAGTGGTCGCTGGTTGACGGAGGCTGTGGTGGCTGCTCCCTAAGAAGCGGCGCGCCACATAATAGAGCAAGAAGTAAAGTGCCCTCTGCTATGCGCAGGCCGAACAGTATGTCGGAAAGTGAAGCTATCGAGAGGGCCGACATACACGGGCGAATCGTCTTGTCAGTGTCCTCGCGATTCGTCACAGGTCACCCATTTTTATACTTTTCCACGATACGAGGTTCCTCGTGGACCGTGGTTCGAAGCATGGCATAATGGTAATCCTGTGCTAAGACATGACTCCAAATGGTAGATTAGTAAATTATTGAGTCACACTGTGGTAAGAATTTGAGCGGAACCCGAAGTGCTTGGTCAAGGCTGGGTTAGCGCCGAATAGCTAGCTGTAAGGGTCCCGCCGCCTTACCCTAACCCGTACCACATGTAAACATAGACCGCAGCGCATATACGCAGCGAACCGCAGTGCCTTCGGCGCTGCGGAATGAATAAATGACTCGTAAACTACACGGGCGCAGGGCGCCATAGAGAATGAGAAAGGAGGCGGACGGGGCGCAGGGCGCCACTACGCATACAGTATATAAGAACGAACATGTAGACTCACTAAACGATGTATCTAGTCTTAGACTTGCCTGGATACGATAGTTCCGATAGCCAGCGGTGTCATACTCATTTCGACGCTCAAGGTTTCGATTATTGATTACTAACACTACGTACTACATATAGAAACCTCACACCAGCGCCCGCGTCTTGTGGCTCCAGCACAGGCGCCTCAAGTCATTAGGGAAACCCGCGCGACCTGACAATACTTGATCGATGATATACAAGCGTCTGATCAGCTTCATATTTGTTGTAATATTGGCCAGTCTGCGGACTCATCTGATATGGCTATGTGAGGAGCCGGCTGCATCATCATTAGGCTCAACTTTAGGTGGATGATGAGCTTGTTCAACTCGAAGAGCATGATAACCGCTTGTCATGTTCGTCAGTCCGCAACGCAGATTCCATTTATGGAGCAGTCCATTTTTGTTCCTTGCTCACTCGAACGGGGTTGGTACATAATGTAACACTGAATTTATTCTATGTATGGTATCTATCTACGTATGGTATCTATCTACATTCAACGAACATATGTTACTGGCACCGGGAGACCCCGCCGACAAGATCCCACTATATATACAAATCTGTATTAGGATATATTCAGAGGTAGATACGTGGGGCGTAATACATGAGGCTCACCTGCGGGCGCGCACCTCGGATGCCTGAAACTTAACAATAACCTATCAGCTGAATTGTTTAAAACAAGGAGAGCGCATATACGTTACGTGTGACCCTAGCTTCTCTTCCGCGAGTCAACACCTGGCTCGACGGAGCTCCAGTGGGACGGGGGGGGGCAGGAAGGAAGACGAGGCATACTCACCACTCACTCGAAGTCGCCTGACCATTGCTAAATATTCATGGCAGCACTTTGGCAGAGCAATCCGAGCTCTCACTGAGTCAGCAAATAGTGAGTGCCCCGATTATGTACCAATTGGCAACGAATAACCGCATGGAGTGATGTAGCCATATGAGTCCTAATTTGGCTCGTATTTGGTGGTGGCAGCATGCTATCGGCGTCTTCCAGTTGCGCCCTCTGTGCGCGTCCAGAGAAACATCTCGGTCTCGACCAGCTTTGCCATCAAACTCTATCAACCGCCAACCTCCATAACGCAGCTAGCCTCACCACTTTGCTCGGGCGGCCAGCTCGCTCAGCACTTTCAAAACCATCCACGTCAATTATCTATCAAGCTCTACACCCCATATCATCGTAGCTTAACGACACAGACGAGGAATAAATAAAACAAGCAAAAAGAAAGCTGGAGTTACATGTGATTCCGAGACAACGTAGAATGGGAAAGCGATACGTCCAGTCATGGTATGTTGCGTAGATGTCGAAAGAAATCAAAAGTCATTAATCTAAAGCCAGGATATCACCAGATCTGCACCGGCAGCTCAATCGTCACTCTTTCGTTTATCCTTCTTGTCCTTCTTCTTCTTCTTGTCGCTATCGGCCACACTACCCTCGGCACCTTCATCGATCGACTGCCTGATGCTACCACTCTCCCGTCGCAAGAATCCTGGGCTACCGGGAGACGATACGTCGGGATGGGAGCTGATGCTCCCCTGTCGGTTCGGTCCTTGCGATACTCTCCGGGCCAGCCGGGCAAAGCCCTGTCCGCTCTTGGCCATAGCGCCCTGTGACATCTTGCGCCAACGTTGAGCGACCTGTTTCATTCGATCGCCTTCAGTACCAGGAGCAAATGAAACACCAGGAGTGCCGGATCCAGACGACGTAGCCTCGCGCAGGCCAGGGCGATGGGATCCAGTAGTCGAAGAAGCATCATCCCTCTTGGGGACCACAAGGGGACTCGTAGCCAAGAATGGATTCGACCCGGCATCGGGGACCGGAGTGGCGGTGGATGCTTCGGCCTTGGGGATGGGAGGTTCCTCGGGGGCTTTGGGAGTCTCGGGCGAGCCAGAGGCAACAGCCGCAAATGATACGTCAGGTCGGACCGATTGCAACGACGGCTTGCTCGCAACTGTTTCGGGCTTGATGGGAACCGGGTTCTCTGATCGCACAGTAGTGGCGCCGAGTTGTTCAGCGGGAACGATTTGAGGACCGGGGCCGAGGCCAACAGCGCCAGACTCGGTAGGGACGAAGCTCATGTTGTCAGGGTGTCGACGGCCGGGATGGGGAGAGCGTGTGCCGGGCTACCCGAGTCGACAGCATAGCCCTCGGCATCTTCAGTATCGTCCTTGGTGGTATCGGCCACAGAGCGGGTGTCGTCAACAGAGGAAATTTGGTCAGCCCACATGGCGGCGAAGCGACCGTCACGATCAACAAGCTCCCGGTGGCTGCCCGACTCGATAATCTGTCCTTGATGCAGAACCAAAATCCTATGATACCGTCAGTACTATTCCATGCCAACCGGTTGGCACTCACAGATCCGAAGCAGCAATGGTTGACAAACGGTGGCGATGGACAGCGAAGAACGGCCATGAACCAAGTTCTGAAGCGCCTTTTGAATATCACGCTCGGTTGTAGTATCCAGTGCGCTGAACGACTGTCAGCATTATAGTCCAGGATACTTTGAGCCAACTCACGAAGTGGCCTCGTCGAGCAAGATAACCTTGGGGGCCTTGAGGATCGTCCGAGCAATCGCCACGCGCTGCTTCTCGCCACCGCTGAGGCGAACTCCGCGCTCTCCAACCTTGGTATCATAACCATCAGGGAACGACAAAATACGCTCGTGCATCTGAGCAGCCCGAGCAGCGTTCTCAATTTCTTCGGTCGAGGCGCCAAACTTGCCATATCCGATATTGTAGGAAATCGTATTGTTGAAAAGTATGCTATCCTGAGGGACCACGCCGATTGCCCTGCGCAAGCTTGCCTGGAAGATTGTCAGTAACACAACCCCGAATGGGATGTATTATCTTACCTGAGTAACGTCGCGAATGTCCTGGCCGTCAATCCGAATGGCGCCATTACCGGGAGCAAGGTCATAGAACCGGTACAACAACCTCAGGATCGTGCTCTTGCCAGACCCGGACTCGCCCACAAGTGCGACCGAACCACCTTTGGGAACAGTAAAAGAGACACCATTCAGCGCCGTGGTACGGTTGTCGTACGAGAACGTCACGTTGTCTGCCGTAGACGTAAGAATTTGAAAGCAAGTTACAAGTTGTATGCTCACCAAACTCGATCACACCATCGGTCACAACCAAGTCCTTTGCGTCTGGCTTGTCCTCAACTTCAGACGGCTCATCCAGCAAGTCCATCAAGCGCTCAGTGTCAATAAGGTTCTGATTGATCCCACGGTAGATGTAAGCAAGGCTATTGAGCGGGCCATAGAGCTATGACTGGATCAGTTGCTGAAACAGATGCGACAAACGCTTACCCACCTGTGCCAAATAGGTGATAAACACAACGAAGCGTTTGACAATATCCTCACGAGGATACGAAGTGTCGAGCGCAACCATAAACGATCCAATCAGCAACCCAGCGCTCTACGGGCCGGATGTCAGCACGCATATGGGTTACATAGGGTCGAGCACGTACGAGTAGCAAATTCTGGATCAGGTTCATGAGATTGAGCGCAGCTACCGAATAGACTGAGTATGACGTCCTTCCACAAAGGGAGATGGAAGGAATGATACGCACCCATGACCCTGATCTCCATGCTCTGATAGTGCGAGATAGCCTGACGATAACGTTCGCCCTCGTGCTCCTCGCCACCAAAGTACTTGACAGTCTCATAGTTGAGCAGGCAGTCGGTGTGGATTCCGCGAGTAGCCTTTTGAAATGGGTTAGTACCGATGAAATGCGGAGTGTGGCGCACTCACAATATCGGCTTCATTCATTGCCCTCCTGACTTGCGTCCTCCAAGAGGTAAGCACGATGCTTACGATGACTACCCAATTGGTTAAAAGGACATTCTCGGTACATAAACAGGCACCCACCATATACGACCATGATCGTGGCAATGACAAGACTAAGAACCGGGCCAAAGTACCAAAAGAAGATGTACAGCGCAATAGCGATATCTGCCAAAGTGGGAATGACATTGAATAGAATCAATTCAAAGATCTGGTTGATCGCTGCGCCGCGGTCGAGAATCCTGAGAACTTCTCCGGTCTTGCGCCGAGTATGCCACGCGAGCGAGAGGTTGAGCAGGTGGTTGAACGAGAGCTGAGACATGGAACGATCCGAGTACTGCATAACAGGGGCCCAGAGAAGCTACCAAAGCGGTCAACTCGGGTCCGAGACACACCGGAATCACTCACATCACGCAGGGCAGACCATCCGCCGTTGCCTTGGAGGAACTTGAGGCCGACGTACCAAAAGAGTGGGGTCCAGACTTGGTGACGGGCATCCTTTTTACCGAGTGCTTCAATGACATAACTGAGCTGGAACGGAAGTGCAGCGTTGATGGCGCGTCCGACGCCAACCATTATAAGACAGATGACTGCGAGTAGCTGCAGACCGATGCTTTGGTATGGCCACAGGTACGGGAATAGCCGTTTGAGACGGGCGCCAATTTCGATCCAGGTTAGCTCTGCACGCGCTGGTTTATCGTTGGGCGAACTAGAGGGACCGCCGATGCTGGGTGCCGGTGTGTGGGTGCGACTAGGCACAGCGGAGGATGGAGATGGCGGGACATTGAAAGTACCGTACTTGGCCTTGGGGGCGGCGATTCCAGCGGACGTTCCCACGGATGCTGCAGCCGCAGCTGGAATGAGCAGCGAGGTTTCGCCATTCTGGTGACTCGATCCATTTTGCTGAACAGGCTCATACGTCTTGCGAGTAGAGAATAGGATCGGGAACAACACTAATAGCACAAGTGCACGGAATACGGTCAAGGCAAAATGAACCACCGGCGCTGGCCCAACCGATCCCGGATTCTCCGGGATATGCGGATTCGGATCCTCTCGAACTGTACACGAATTAGCCAAGGTTACTATTTATAGAATGTACTCACTCCTCCAGATCGGAACTGTCAGCGGAATAAGCACGGCCAGCGCGACGTCAAACGCGAGTGCGATCAAAACAAACAGCTTGAGGAGCTTCGACTGCCAGATGGGTACCCCGCGCGCCTCTTTAATCCCAGCTATAATAGCCAGCCCCGCAAAAGACACCAACAGCGCAATGGAATAAAAATGACTTCCGCGCCAGGCGTCTACATATGGATGTGTCTCTGCGAAGCGGTGAAATATGACAGTCGCGACCGTGACGGATCCATCCAGGAAAGCTGTGAGGGCAGAGATGCTGAGCAAAAGAGTAATAGCCTGTCTGCGAGGCACCTTGACTACGCGAACGACCTCTGTGATTTCGGAATGGCCATTGCTCGGCGCGGTCTGTGGAGGAGGCGGGCCTTTAAGCAGTGGTGCACCGCATAGCAAAGTAACAAGTGAAGCGGACTCTGCTATACGCAGGCCGAACATTATGTCGGACAGCGAAACTATGGCGGGGCCGAACATTGCGGCCGAGTCGTCTCGTTGTCGTCAGTGTCGTCAGACACAGCTGGCCATCCATTTTCAACAAATTGTGCCACGTGACCTCAATTCACAAGGCACCGCATGGATTGCATGAGGCTGCAGCCTACAAGCGCATTTAGTCAGCGGCAGACTAGCGTTCGCGCAGTAAATCGACTGTGCTTACAATAGTATCCGGACCTATTGACGAATTCTGGTTGACTACCGCGACCGAACCTTTGTGCAACGTCGTGCTGGGTCGAAGTCGAAGCTGGCAACGCTCGTCAAGTGTCAGATAGTCGAAGCGCGAGAGTGTGGTTTCACGGGTCTTTGCGAATGTCATCCATCGCTCGACAATGCTGCCAGATACTACAATAATGCGACAAAACAACTGAAATTAGCATCCACGCCCTTGCTTTCTTACTCGTTTGGCAATCATCGACAACACCCGCCTCCAAATGAATCCACAAGATTCGTAGGCTGAAACAAATATCGTCATTACGAACCACACGCATATTATACATTACAAGAAAAAAGCAAAAAGCCGTCATGCTCGTAGCTCTGCCCGTCTAGTACGTTCCGCTCGAGCGTTATCAATCCCAGCCCGGATCCGAGAGGTCGAATGCGTATCGGGCTCATCTGGGAAGACAGAGTTAAAACGTGCGCGCGAATCAATAATGCCGTCATATCTGGGCCGAACACCACCGCCTCGCTGACAGTAATGAAATGTGGAGACAGGATATGTCATCTCGAGCCAGTGCACCGAGCAGGACATGCCCCGTTTGAGCAAGATGTCAAGTTCCGGAGAATGTGGGTTGTAAACTCTGATGTGGGGTTGATGGCAGTCCAGACTCGGGTGGAGGGCGTGTTGAGAGCTATCTAGGGTCGTTGGCTCGTAGCTAGCGAGGAGATAGATAACAATGCGTATATTCGAGTTCCAGCTGAGCGAGAGGTCGAATAAATGAATGGAAATGTGGCGCACTGGAGTGGCAATGAGGCCGGGCTGAAGCCGGAGCGGAGAAAGGGGGGTATGTTTGGGTGTAGCGTACCCACGAAGAAGTACCAATATCCGGCTCTTTATTCATCCAGGGCCCAGGAAGGTCTGCCAATCACTCCAAAGTGAGGTAGCATCCAGAGTCGTGCAGCAAGGCATTCGGATCTACTGCTCTTCGCTGCCGCTGGCCGCTGAGTTTAATCATAAGCTGGACGAGAGCAGTAAGCACAGAACGAGAGTGACCGCACCCGAGCATAGACAAACCGCGTGGAGCAGAATCCCGAATGTGAATGCTCAGGGGGCGCCACCGTCACAAAGGGACTAGGGAAGCAGATTTACGACACAAGCAGGATAAACGACTAAATTTTTAGTCGTTGGACAAATCACAAGCCCAGCAGTGCGCGGTTCGGATCCTCGGTGGTGTATCGTGACGAGGTGACAGGGCGGCAGGGTCCGCACTAGCCCGACGGGGGGTGGGCGCATTTGGGTGAAATGGGCGGCATATATCCAGTTGGAGGCTTATCGGACCGGGCGGCCAAGGCGAACAGCTTATCGTCGATGGGTGATCGGTACCGGCGTGGAGCCAGCACAGTGGCAGTCTTCGGAGGATGAGGTGCATTGCGTGATAACGGTGGAGAGAAAGGCGCTACAGGGCATTTCATCGATGGTGTTACAGACTTCCCCTGAGCGGGTATGAGAATAGGGGCTTGGAGCTGTCACGGGAGCACAAGTGAGGTGGGCGCGAGATCTACGGCAGACATAGGGGGAGCGAACAATTAAAATCGAGTCGGCTAGCCCAGAAAGCGGGGCGGGATTGTAAAAAGGAGACCAAAGCAGGCAATTGTGATGATTTATTTTAGCTTAGCGTTTGCCGGGAAAGCCGGAAGTGATCAGAAGCGGTGACATGAGGCATCCTCGTGTTGGTCACGTCACAAGACTTTCTTAAAAGTCGATCTTGCGCTCTCCGCGATAGTACGACTCTTGACGACCTTGACGACCGGAGTTGGCATAATGGCCTCTGCGATGAGCTCGCCTGACGTTCTCTATGGCCTGCGCGCAGCCGAGTCTGCTGTTGCCCTGCTCTCGCTCGCTGCGGCGCCACTACTCAAGGCCCCAGCCCCGTCCACTAATGGCCACTCGGAGATCACCACCGTGGTCCGTGCGGTCAAGGTGCCCCGCCGTCAGCTCATCGTCTTTTTGCTGAGTGCAGTTGCTCTGACCGCACTCGCCGATGGCCTGGTCGTCCTTGCCAACGCCGTCTTCAACAACGTCGTTGAAACCAGTCTCCCTGCGTGGCGCGGGATCGAGTTCTATTCCGTGGCTCTGGTTATTGCCTTTGGAGGATTTGCCGTTGTCGGTAGTTCCAAAGAGGCGCGCGGCGTTCCGATCTGGCAATCGGCGCTCCTAAAGGGGTTTGTTCTGATTACCCTGGCATTGGATCTCGCTCTTGTTGTGCTCATTCCGTTTGGTTCAAGCTGGTCTGAAGGTGAGTAAACGTTGGATTTTTGCTATTTTTGCTCACAATTGTCTAGATCCCAACCCACACGTCCCAGAGAACTCCAAGGTCGGAGTTGCACCTGTACTTCATCTCGCCCTTGGTGCGCTCCGAGTGCTCGTTCTGCTCGCGCTCTCGTTCGTCTTGTTCTGCTCCCGTACTAGCTACGAGCCCGTTGGTCAAAACGGTGCTGCTCCTCAGACCTCGGAAACCAGCCAACTTATTTCGCCCCCGGATGCCGGTTCCGCAGAGGCTTCTGCCGGTCTCGCATCTCCCAAGGCCAAGTACGGTACCTTCGAGCCCGCCCCACCTGCTGAAGAAGCGCCATCAGTTTCCGGCCGCGACAAGCACGATCATGGCGAGGTCCCTGGCTACTCGGTCGACACCCCTCGCGATTCGCGTCACGATGCTCATATCCTCCCCGTCCCGGCTCTTGACGCTCAGGAAAGCGCAAACTTTGTCCCCAGCGAGTCTGGCCCCGTCGCTCTTGGTCCCGGTCCCCAAATCGTCCCCGTTGAGCAACTGGTCGCTGCTACCGTCCAATCCGAGGACCCCGAGCCACTCGCTCACGAGGAACCGGAATCGAGCAAACGATCGGTGCACGAGGCTCAACCCGAGGCGTCGTATGCGGCTGTAGCATCCGGAAGCAAGACTGATGACGTCCCCAAGACCGAAGAGCCTACTACCATCACTGAATCCCCTGCCCCGATTGCTTTCCCCCAGTCCGAGTCCACTCCTGCTGCGTCTCCTGCCCCTCTCGCGTTCCCCCAGAGCAATGACGCCGATGAACCCACCCGACCTGCTCTCCGCGAAACCACCTCTTCCGGCTCTGGCACTCCTGGCATCTCCTTTGCACCTGGTACCGAGGGTGAACGCATCCGACAGGCCGCTCACCGCATCCGCAAGATCTCTCAAGGCGCAGCTGCCAAGAGCGGTCAAGGTCTCGCCCGTCTCGCTCGTCGCATGTCTGTTGGTCCCAACCGCCACTCGAGTGATGGCCCCGTCGTCCCCTCCGAGAACCCGGTCCCGATCAAGCCCGAGGAGCAACAGCCCGCTGAGCAATCTGCCGAGGTCAAGCCTGATGTATCGTTTGCCGCCGTCGCTGGATCCAAGCCCGACGAAGACGTATCGTTCCCCCGCTCCGAGACCCCGCTTGCGTTCCCCAAGGGTGACGATGATGCTTCAGTCGCTGGCTCCAACCGTCCTCAACTGCGCGAAACCACCTCTGCTGCATCCGGCGCGTCTACTCCCAACGTCAGCTTTGCCGCCGGTACCGATGGCGAGCGAATCCGACAAGCCGCCCACCGCATCCGCAAGATCTCCCAAGGTGCCGCTGCCAAGAGCGGACAGGGCCTCGCTCGTCTTGCCCGCCGCATGTCTCAAGGTCCCAGCCGCCAGGGAAGTGTCAGCTCGGTCGCGTCTCCACCAGGCAGCCCAGGATTCTTGCAACGCGAGAACAGCAGCTTGCGTCAGTCGCTCGACGACAGCGCGGACAAGAAGAAGGACAAGAAGAAGAAGGACAAGGGCCCCGAATGATTTAACGATTTCTTGATTAATGACCATATTTCCTTGCATTTCCACCCGCCGTTTCCTCTACTTCCACGCGTTTCCTCCTACTTCCTCACATTCCTCCATGTTTGCGTATCATACCAGTGACTGGAAGTACCCTGCCTTGGATCTTGTAACACCCCATTTCTTTTTTTTTTGTGTTTCGATAACCTATCAGTGGATTGGGCGAATTGATGTTGATGTTTGAAAGTATCTGTCGATCAAAGCCAAGCTTGGCGCTCATTTCAGCCAGATTCAGACTCCGTCGGTCTGATGTAAGCGTGTGACTGTCACCCTCTTTCCTGCCACCACTGAATCCACCCGACGGCTTGTGACTTGAAGGCTGGACGTTGCTGTCGTGTCTTGTGTGTATGCAACTAGTTTCGTAAACTTATTCGGAGTACTCGCATCGTATACCCACCACGAACCGCCGCCCGCCCATGGCTCTGACACAACACGTCGACGCGGTACTCACCTATGCGGGCCTCGTCGCGCTAGCAAGCTTCTCGGTCTATGCTGGGTCTCTAGGCTCATACACAGTCGGTCCCGTCCCTTTACGCCTACGCTGCTACGATCTGACACGTATTCCAGGCGCCTAAAAAATCCAAGTCCAAATCTGGGGACGACAGCAGCGATGAGGAGGAAGAAGTATCTGAGCGATTGACCACTTCTGAGGCAGTCTTGTTCCCCATCATTGGGAGCTTTGTGCTCGGGGGACTTTATCTCGCTTTCAAGTATTTCGGAGAGGTGCGTGTGTCGGTGTGGTTTCAGTCTGGTATTGACGCTGCTGTAGGATTGGATAAATAAGATTCTTGGGTATTATTTCTTGGTTATGGGTGTGGGATGTCTTTGGTCGGTAGGTGCCCCCCGTACTCTCAAGTGCCTGTCTAATAATGTCTTAGACCATGACTAGCCTAACGAGACAAGTCGTTGGTCGGAGGCGCTACAAATCTACTCCCCGCTTCCGCTTCCGACTCTCCAAAACCAGTAGGCTCAATTACCTACCCTTCTGACACAAACTCACCCTCGTACAGGCAAACCCCTCGTCAAATATCACCTCCCAACCCTCCTCCTGCTCCCCCTCTCAGCTCTCATCTCTCTCCGCTTCTTCCTCACCGAGCCCAAACCAGCCATCTTGACCGATATGCTCTCGCTCTCGTTTGCGCACACGGCCATGGTGACGATGAAATTGGATAGTCTCCAGACAGGGTGCTTGTTGCTCTCGGGGTTGTTTTTCTATGATGTTTGGTGCGTCTTCAGTTATTTACCTACGTTGAGGACTGATTAGTGTGGATAGGTGGGTATTTGGTACGACTGTGATGGTCAAGGTGGCTACTACCCTCACAATCCCTATCAAACTTCTCTGGCCACGGTCGATTCTCGCATTCTTGTCCAACCCCACTGGCCCAACTCCGACTGTGCTCCTCGGACTAGGCGACGTTGTGCTCCCCGGAACGCTGGTCGCGCTCGCATACAGGCTTGACCAGCACCTTGTACACGAGGGTAAACCGCGAGGAACGTACTTCAAATCGACAATGATAGGATACATGGTAGGGTTGTCGATGGCGTTTGGCGCGATGCATGTGTTTAGAGCCGCTCAGCCTGCGTTATTATACCTCAGGTGAGTCCACTTGGTTTATGCGTGAGAACATGTAGACTAATGGTGGGTAGCCCGAGTTGTTGTCTGTCGTTTGTTTGGACTGCTGTGCGGAGAGGAGAGTTGGCTTATGTTTGGGCGTGGAAAGAGGGTGAAGAGGAGGGAAAGGGCGAGGACAAGAAAGAATGATCTGGCTGGGAAGTTGATCCGCTGAGTGAAGTGGTGAACGTTACAGACTTGATATCTCATTCCGAGTTTGGAGCCTACAGTATTCACGCCACTTCTGTTCGCCGACTGACACGCGGACTTTTTGGATTCATCAACATGGCTGTGGCGTGCCGAGAAACCATGGTTGACAATGTGGGAATGGCAGAGGCTGCAGTTTACCAAAATTCTATAGAAACAGCCAAACCGAAATCCAAGAGGACGGCTTAGCAAAGTGGTTACTGCGATTGATTAGAAATCAATTCCTCTCTGAGGGCGTAGGTTCGAGTCCTACAGTCGTCGTTAAAGTATAGTTTTTTTACCCCTTTTCCCGTGACTGTGACCTCGAGCTGATATTCAAGCAGAGATACTGATTGTAGACGATGCGTATTTTGAGGGCTCAATGGAAATATGTCAGGCTACTTTGGCGTGACGGAGGGGCTCGGAGTAATACCAATCTGGAATTACCACAGCATGCTATCCTCCTATTGAGGTCCCTGAGATCCATCTTCTGCAAGCTGAAGATATGGCCATATTAATACTGTCTAAAATAAGATGCTGACAAGGTGGCTCCTAGATTCCGGAGGAGGCTCAGGCACTAGCACCTCAACTTGAGGTTTTTCCTTGGATAGCAACCGGTCTTGACGATCTGACAGCGACGCTATATTCTCTGGCCACCATGGACAAGGCACACTCGCATTGCCTCAGCCGCGTGCATGCTCAATCGCGGGCCCCGCGATGCTAAAATGGGAATCATCAAGTATTCCATCCCTCGGTGTCGCGCGGGTAGATCGGTACGAACGGTTAGGCTCCAAAGGGGCGTGACTGGCTGTCCGAGGCTCTCTAGATTACTTCCCGCCAGCGTTCCTTTTACTTCCACCCTCCGTTATACATTCAACCCTTCTCCCCCCCCCCCCCCCCCCCCCGGCATATATGTGGTTATTATCCTCTACAAAAGGTGGCAACATAAGGTTTGACCCTAAGGCAACTCCATGCACAGCTCTCTGTTTAAATAGCGCATTAGCCGCTAAGCTGAAAATAGGAGAGATTGCACGCAACCCGCGCCTGCGTTCCAGTATAATCAAAGCAGTTACAGGAGGAACACATGCAAACATTGGTGCATATACTTTGTCTCTACCAGCGTTCGTGGCTAGCTCAGACTTCTACGCTGGCCGCGTGGAGTAGTGTCCCGATTTCTTCTCAGGAAGATAGGATGATAGTACGGTAGCCACCAAGAAAAAATCGGTGCCGTCTCAAGCAGTTCTGAGTTACCGTTTGTTTAAACCTAATTGCCTGTCTCAAAATGCATCCTCCATGCTGGAGTCGTTCGAATACCCACTTCTTTCGCGTTCAATACTTCAACCAGTATTTCAGAAACGGATTGAAGAGGCGACGAGCCGTTACACCCCTCCTCCAGAAGCCTCATCGGTCCTCTGAGGGTTGACAACACACATACATATAATCTCAACGGCAACGCAACACAAGACTGCTCAATTACTCCGCATCTACATCTTTGTCCACTACAACCGCACCCTCGCTATCCACCGATGCCTTCCCCTTCCCTTTCACATCTACATCGCTCTGCGGCTCGATACTAGACTCTACCTGTATGCTAGGCGGCTGCACAAACGCATCGGCATCAAGGCTCGATCCAAGACTTCCGTCCGTACTCCCAAGCTGTCCTGACCCCGACACACCCCTTCCCCCCGAGCTCCCTAAGGACCCACTTCGTTTCGCGGCAGGATCCGGCAACGAGCTGCGTAGCCTCGTCAACTCTTCTACGCATTGCCACACCGTGCTCTGTACGTTTTCGAGAACGCGAAGTCTTTCGTCAATAGTTTCACGCGTGATCTGGTCGAGTTGACGGAGCTGTGCATCCGACAAGTCTGCTGGAAGTTGACCGGGTCGCGGGAGGTTGGGTTGTGAACTAAAGGGATGTGGGCCCGTCGAAGGTGGGCCGAACAAGTAAGGGGAGCGAGCTGGAGGCTGTCGAACGTCTATCAAGGGCGTCGAGGAAGAGCTGGTAGCAAAATAAGGCGAGGGACTACCCAAACCGGACCCGGCTGGCGATGCTGTGCCGGGGTTGTACAGGGGAATCAATCCAGGGACAAATCCTCGAGGCGCGCTAGTGTTCGTAGTCGTATTTGTAGTGGGCGTCGGTCCAGGAAGAGTTACCCCGGTTGTTCCAGCGGAGGAAGCTCCTGGCAACGAGCGTGAGCTAGTTTTCGGCTCTGTAGAGTTGGAAGGCATCGTGGTCCCAGTGCTAGCCGCGGATGTGCTTTTCAACGACTCGGTGCTTCGCCCAGCCTGGAACCTTCGGAGTGCAGCCAATGCAGCCGCCTCTCTGGCACTCTGACCTGGTGTTCCGCTACCACTGGGTGACGTGCTCGAGTTCGAATCCCTCACGGCAGCCTCTTTGGCTTCTGGTGGAGTTTTGTTCGGAACAGTAATGACTTGGCGAACTGGCGTGGGGACGGGGGGAGGCGGCCCAGAAGTTGCAGGAGGTTGAAGTGGTGCATCACGGTCGATTGGAGCAGGCGAGGCGACAAGTCCCGTTCCTGATGTCGAGGGTGCGTTCCTATAGCTAGTAGTAGGAGTTGGTTCTTCTGATGGCCTCTGTCCGCGATCGTTCTCAGGCGGAGGGGCGCCCCAAGGATGCCATGCTCCCCCAGCGTTGAAGCCCTGGAATTGTCTTGGTGGTTGGGGCCACTGTGGTTGATTCAGCTGGCCTGCGTGCCATTGGAAGGGGGAGGAAGTTGGGGGATGTGTGCGGGGGCTGCGGCTGGACCTTGAGCAGCTCCATTGGGAAGCATGGGGCCAGGTTGTGGAGCCTGGCCAGGGCCATTCCAGACACGGTTGAAAAGCGCGACAGCACCTTGAGGATTTGCGCCCCCGTTGGCCTGGGGATTCGGTGCTCCAGGATTAGGATTGGCGTTGGCGTTGGCGGCAGGTGTGGGACGAGCAGACTCTAATACGGTACGCCGGCTAACCCTCCATCAGATACTAGCTCCAATCAATCAAGAAGGAAGAACTCACCAGGTGGGGCAACTTTGCTGTCTTTCGAGCCAAGAACGTAGGCAGTGGAAGTGGAATATATGACCGCAAGGTAGTTTCTTTGGTGTCGTGTTTGGGCCCCCAGTCACAGCTGTCGCGCCAGCAGCACCCGCTGAAACCATCTCCTCGCGGCAAATGATGCACGTGCGGTCTCCCATTGCTTCCATCTCTGCTGGCAATGCATCAGGATACCTGTGGTCCATATCCCTCGTCGCAGCTCTATAGCGCAACAAATCCCGCACGCGACCAACAAAGGACCGAGCGGTGAGGAACACATCCCGAATAATGTTGAGTGGTAGGCCATAGTATGTAAGGACGGTCAAGAAGAACGCCAGGTATGTGCTGAGCTTGAGGAAATCGGTTAGGAGCTCGACATAAAATATGTACATCGACTTGTGCTCCCAGGGCGGGGCCTCGTCCCCTCCTTGCCTCGAAGCTCGGTAGAGGTCGTATACCGAGATGAGGTATTTGAGCCACGAGTTGAGCAAAGAAGCCAGCAAAATTGCGTACTAGATAAAGCTAGTTAGAAATGCCACCGATTCCCACTGGTATTATAACATACCTCGCTCACAAACAGCACGAGACCATCCACGCCTTCATGGAGAATAACTTCGGCCATCGAAGCGGCCATCATAATATCCACGAACGCGAGGAGATTGAATAGAGCTATCGTACGAAGATGGAATAGCCTAGACGGTCCTGGGTATGGTTGCTGGTCCATCTGGAAGCAGCTCAGCAACGCTCTCCACACCTTAACGATATAGATTGCTCACCGCTTCAACTCGGTCGGCCAGTATCCAATGGAAGGACTTGACAAATAGCAGCCCACCGAATAGACACACAAACGCCGCGTCAAAGTCTTCCCGGAATATTGTGAAAGCGAGCAGAGATTCGGTGAGGAAATACCATGTACGGTCATATAAACGCTATCGTGACCATTAAGGTGTCTTCAGCATGCGATATTACTAATATAACGTACCTCGACCTCGGTGGCTCTCAGTGGCCCAAAGAAGATGAACTGCATGACTTTGGCGGTCATAAGGGCGACAAACGCCAAGAAATTGGCAAGTGTCTACTCTCAAGGCACGTTGAGAACATAGCACTGCTATACAATGGATTCACTCACAAGGATACTCCCATTGCTCCTGGACAAGTGGACTACGGCCGAGTAGAAGTTGCTGTGTGTACTGAAAGTGCTGTAGACGGATAGAGCAGCGAGGCCAGTAGAAACTCCGCCATAGAGCAGCAGTCGGTTGGTCGTGATAGTAGCCAAAGGCATCCCTAGTCCATCTAACGCCTAGTCCAAGACACTTGAGGATGTGGTTCAATTGTGGTTACTTTGTAAATCGTAGCCGTGACGCGCCATGACGTGTCACAAAGATACAGCGCTTGAATCCCCGATGCTGACTCAGGCACCTGACAAATGCAAATCCCTGAACAGCACTTGCGTAAATTCATGTGATTTTGTGCTTCAATACATGGCCAGGTTTATGAGTTTTGACTCGTAACCAATCCAGCACACCCTTCTTCGATCCACCGGTCGTGAGACTTTGAAAGTCTAGCTACAATGTCCTCTTCAATTTCAGCTCGGTCGTCCTTGAGTGTGAGTACCTCTTCCTTGAAGATCGGTTTGTCTGTACTCGGCCCAGAGTCCGTCCGGGTAACGAAAACAACTTCGTATTTGCGGTTATCCAACCGATTAGCGATGACAACTTGATGTCCGTATCTTTCGAGGGCCGCACGAGCTTTGGGCACTAGTAGGTTTTTGTCTGTTTCAAGCTGGGAAGCATTAGCTTGACAAGAATAACGCCGTCGTATACCGTTTACCTTGAAAGACACAAAAAAGCCCTCAGAAGTCCACTCGGAGACGAGTGGTTTCAATATTTTAGGAACCTGGTCCATTTCGACTATCAAACTGCCTTTCCTCGACTGGATCTTGTGCTCAGACTGCGAGATACCGGTTAGAAGGTCAGTTTGAGCAAGTACCGGTATAGTGCTACCTACCAATCGCTTTCTAGGAATGAAAAAGTCGCTAACAGCCGCCGCTAGATAGTATAACCCCTTGCGTCCCACTGAACTTAAAACTCCGCTCACAGCTCGTAGCAGGTAGAGATAGTCGTTGATCGACACAAACGTGAGGGTGTGAAGAGTATTGGCTCGGTGAACCTCTTGATACGCAGCGAGGACTTCAGCAAGCTGCGCCCGCTTCGAAGGTGCTACAGTAATGCTCGGTTGACCATCACCGCTCCCTCCCACGGGAGGATGTAACTCCAGGAAATCAAGGAACGGATTGGTGGTATGCGAGTAGTGTCGGCTGAATGGTTGCAGGCTGAACTGCCGATGCATAAATATCACTGCATAGCCTGCTTTGAGGAAATACTCGGCAGATGTTGCTCCACGCGTTCCTAAATTGAAACATTAATACCCCCACATTGTGACGACAAAGAATGCATACTCGCCTGCGCTAAAGTTGTCCAAGAATCGAACGCTGAAAGATTATGATAGGCCAGCCAAATCAGTGGGTATAGTCACCACGATAAGTGGGAAGGTGAATAGAGCTCATCTCACACGTGAAGCTCCAATGGGACCGTTGTGCCTCCACTCTGAGTAATAGATGGCATCAAAGCGCATGATTGCCCAAGGAGTACTTCTTACCGTGATCAATACTATCTTCCTTCCCTCTTTCCTATGGTATTCCACAAACTCCTTTACACCGTCGATTACCTCGTCTAATCCCGCCGGGGGTGGTTGCGTAGCGAAATAGGATTCGGCAGAGAAGGGTGCGTCGCTAGCCGTGTCCATCGCGGCGGTAGATAGCAAAAAATTCTGAAAGTTTGATGATAACGAACCATGATTAAGAGCCTCTAACAAGACAAGTACAATAACCCACACAGTTCTAATCGAAGTTATATATGACTGTAATCGGTGACCAAGCTCACGTGGGAGTCAAGCAGAAGAGGATCTATGCTAGCAATTTGAAAATCGTTACCGAACAGCCCCGACATCGATCACTCGGTCCTAACCCCCACATGCATTGACCGGACTCGGACTATCTCGAATACTTCATCGATACGGAACATATTTCTGAAGTTGCAATGGCTCAAGACTATCCCAGGGTGCTCTCTCCGGAGCAAGTCGCGAAAGTACGTAATTAACTATCGGCCGCCAATGAATCGTGACGTACTGACTACCTTGAACAGTTCGACCAAGACGGGTAAGCTAACTGAACTAAATTACTAAATACGTAATCTGGAAGTGGTTTCAAAACATAGGTACCTCATTTTACCGGGCTTCATATCCCAGGAAGAGACAGGTGCACTATTGTCCCGCGCGAAGCAACTTATCGCCGAGTTTCCTCTCGAAGGCCACCCTATGGTTAGTTATCCCATAATGGCGTAGGACTAAATGGTATCAAATAATATGTCCATCTTAGACTCGCTTTACTACAGGGGAAGAGGATGATCCAACACACAGCAAGAAGCACGTTGGGGACGATTACTTTTTATCAAGTGGCGATAAGATTCACTTCTTCCTCGAAGATGATGCCTTTGACGCTCAAGGAAAGCTGGCCAAGCCAAAGGAAAAAAGTGTTAATAAAGTTGGCCATGG
The DNA here is from genome assembly GCA_037039685.1 of Ceratobasidium sp. AG-K. Lineage (NCBI taxonomy): Eukaryota > Fungi > Basidiomycota > Agaricomycetes > Cantharellales > Ceratobasidiaceae > Ceratobasidium > Ceratobasidium sp. AG-K. The sequence goes on along the minus strand of JAWNGF010000013.1, from coordinate 665,702 downwards.
TGGGTCTAACATTGGGGTCGTCTTGTGACGATGGCTGAAAGCTCAGGACAGGATTGCATGAACTTGACCCCGTGTTCCGCAAGTTTACAATGGAAAACGAGAAACTCAGGCAACTTGCGCGGGACCTGTCCTTCCATCATGATCCGGAAGGTTAATCATCACATTATATCCGCACACTACCTAAATCTGACATGCCATAGTCCTGCAAAGCATGGTAATATGCAAGCAACCCGAAATTGGTGGCAAGGTACCGGAACACAACGATTCGTAGGCGCTACCCTCTTACGTGAATGAGTAAATGAGCTCATGTTTTGATTCCAGTACGTTCTTGTATACCGACCCGCCCTCTGCGCTAGGTTTCTGGTTCGCCTTGGAACAATGCACAGAATCCAATGGCGCCTTGTCATTCCTTCCTGGCTCCCACCGCAGCAACCCCATCGACAAACGCTTTGTTCGTCTACCTGAAGGAGGAACAGGCTTTGAAGAGATTAAGCAACCAGTTACCCCTTTGGATCTTCAGAACAAGACCACGGATTCAGAAACAACAAAGGTGTCCCAGGGTAGTGACTATATCTTGGAGACGTGTGATGCAGGTAAGTCCTTCATTATAGATATGTCGTTCTGGTAGTGCCTAAACCTTGAACCGTCTCGTATAAGGTACATTGGTCCTCATTCACGGCTCTGTTCTGCACAAGTCGGAGCGGAACACTTCACAACGTACACGGTTTGCGTATACCTTTCACATGATTGAAAGCGCTCCGAGGGTGCAGTACGATAGTCGAAACTGGCTCCAGCCAACAGAGAGCATGCCATTCTCTAAGCTCTTTGAACCCCAGGCGGTCCATTAACTTGGCGACGTCGTCCTTGGTTGGAATAAATGGTGTATATATGCGCCGTCATCTATTTCATGTGTTGCTAAGTTTTTCAATACAATAAAAGTTCAATGAGTTGGGGGGACGCTTGCAACAATATCCTTATATATGCGCTGCAAACAAATGGCCTCAACTAAATTGACAATCAACTTATTGTAAGCAATAGCAGTGGCCTGGAGCCCCAGTAGCGACCACACCTTTTGATTTAAAGAATCTCAATCATCGCCTTGTCTACAACTGTCTCTGGCTTCAAGTTATACAACTCGTCATCAATGCGGACGCGAAAGTGCCTGTGCCTTTAACGTCCGGTCGTGCAGCCGCAATCTCAGAAGCATTGTCACGGCTAATACACTGTTTGGGGTGGGTTATTTTCTTGTGGAGCCGGGAGAATGGAGACTTGCCCTGCGACAGCAGCCTGGAACATATCTCCCCGCACCAGTTTCCCTCCATCTTCTTCCTCCTCGGGGCAACGAGGCGGGCTGCAGCTGCAAAGGCCGTAATGGCTGTGCCGACCATGCAACCACTACCCGTAATGTCACCAAGCATTGGATGGCCGTTGGAGAGTGCAACAGTCGTATATCCGTCCGATACATAATCTGTCTTGCCTGTCATGACGACAATACAACCTGAAGTTTGTCCCCGATAAAACATTGTCCTTCGGCCGGGACATCATGGGACTCACGTTCTCGTTTGGCTAAACTACAAACAATATTAGCTGGGTCTGAGAAACCAGGACCAACGCTGTCCACTCCCCGAGCGACAACCTATCATGTGTCATCAGAAAATGCACAAATTTGAGGTGACAAAATGGAGCGCTCACTTCTGAAGACCCCAAAAGAGTACCTATTTCTCCAGCATTTCCCTTGATTACGCTAGTTTGCCAAGTGTTCAAAAGCTCTGGCAGAATATGAGATCACAGTCGGAGAAAACCCATATCCAAGGACTTGCCGTTCGCACTCTCCCTCCTGAATTGCGTCGCTCCGACACCAACTGGGTCAAATATCACTAAAATGGAGTATTTTTGGTAAACTCGGTCGGCGCACAGATTGCTCAACGTACCAGGTTTCTTATTTGCATTTGCCTCTTTCCCTTGATCCCAAACCACATTAACTTACTAGTTACAATCCATCAAATTTACTCACCAGCGACCAACATCCCAGCTTTGTTAGTTATCGTTCCAAAATTAACCAACAGTCCACCAGCCACCTTGGCCAAATCAGTCATCTCCTCGGGTGCGGTGGCCATGATTGGGCTCGCGCCTAATGCCAGCGTCGCGTTTGCGCTCTGAGCGACAACAACGTGATTAGTTATCTGGTGGACCAAAGGTGAATGCTGCCTCAGCGCCGTCAACAACGACCCGGCTCCTTCAGCCAAGAGCGCGGCAGAAGGTGAAGTATTGGGGGCAAGACATAACGCGGGCCAGTGGAAATGCCTCGTTCGCGAGTTGAGAATCTTGACTAGGGCACGAGCGGGGATGGTTGCATCGGGTGCTCCGACGATCTCGGTTACAACTGCTAGACCCGAGAGGGTCGTTCCTGTGATGGGTCCCACTGCACCATGCAGAGTATGCAGCGCGTTGTGTATTTTGATTCCACCTGGGGTGTATGCTAGTTAATTTTTCACTTAGAGGAAAGTCAAGCGGGTCGCCTACCAATTGCCACGGCCGGGATACCAGCGTCGCCCACAATGTCCAGGATATCTCCCGCTCCACGGACTCCCACAACAGGCTTGACGAGGTTTTTAGTTTGGGTTGTCCTGCGTATTTATCAGTAAGATAATACACCTTGTCCAAGGAGCAACATCCACCAAATAGCACCAATGCCAACGTAATCCGCTCCGTCAACCACCGCGCGCTTTGCCTCTTCGACGTTCCCAACCGAAACGCCAATTACGGGCCGTTCCTCTACCCAGGCTCCAGTTCAAAACTCTATATATCCTAGGATAATAAAGCATACCAGCGTGCGCCAATTCCAATAGCTTTCTAGCCGCCACGACTGGCATATCCGTTTGGCCAATATGCACACCCGCCGCACCCACAGCGAGCGCAATATCGACTCGGTCGTTGATAATGAGGGGGACTTTATATTTATCGCATATTTGTTTGCTCCGCTGAGCAATTTCTAGGAACTAGGAGCGAATAAGAGGGTGAGGGTTTGGAGTGAATGCGCGTACCTCTCCGGTATCTGCTTTCTTCTCTCGAACTTGAATGATCGTGACGCCCCCTTGGATACTCTAGCCATTCGTTGTGAATTTCATAATATATCCCTCTTCGCCCTCAGCCTACCTCTTCTAACGACTCGTAAAAATCCTACCATAAGCCGATGTCAGAACTGCGGCTGACATTCATCCGACCGAGGCACACCTTTCCAGGAGGTAAGAACTCCCGACCGGTAACGAGGTACAAAGAATAGTCGATTTTCGTCATCACAAGTGCGGGAGGAGAGTTTTACACATCTGATGCGATTAGAGCGTGGGAACTTTGTATTTGTCACGTGGAGATCAACGGGATGGCCAAGGCCAAACAGAGCCCGCACCAATGAGATCCGTCGTTGTAATCTCACCCCCGATGTGGCAAGTACAGTCGTAAATATCGTAACATTTTACGCATCGATTCATTATTTTACACCAAGAAGGAATGTGAGACACTTGAACCCAAATAAAAAACCTAGGTCTGGGCTGGTTGGCCTTGAACTTGGCTAGGCGGCGCCGGTGAGGTAGAGCCAATAATCATAGGCTCGGCATTATGCATATAAGTACTAACGGCTATACCCATTCATGCTTCAGTTAGCGTTTGTTACACCGGCGATTCGTAACACTTACGTGGTGAGACATGACCTGGAACCGGGTAGGAATTCAACTGAGGGTACGGAGCGTGATACGTGGCTGGGCTTTTGTAATCAGAGCCCAAGTGAGACATGCTTGATCGAGGAGCCTAGTAGTAGACCTAGTGGTTAGCGAATCGGCCTCAGCCTATTTGTAAGGCTATGTTGAAAGGTGAGAGTACTAACGCTATCACGGTTTTCTTGCTTGAGCTTGAGCGCGAGAAGATAGATAGCACCAAGTATAAGCGCCAAGCCAACAACTCCACCCACAACTGTATACCAAAGATTGGGTCAAAGTACATATATGCGGCCGAGATATACGTACCACCACCAATAATCGGCCCAATAGGTGTCTTGGTTGAAGACGAGCCAGAGGCATTGGCTAGCGTCGGGGTGGCCACAACAGTGGATGTCGGACTCTGGGACGAAGTAGATGTGGTAGTGACCGTAGTGCCATTGATGAGCCCTTCATAAGCATTGCAAGCAATGTGGAAGTCTACAACCAGAATGAGCGCCCGCTCAGACGGCGAGCACGTCCCAAAACTTACTGTTATGGCCGGCGCCGGCGGCTTGGGTCTGCTCTGGGGTTGTTTGGTTGTCGGCTGGGCTAGACATACAAATTGCACAGTACTAAAAAGGAACCAAGTTAGTCATTGAATTGAAAGGCGCTTGGAGGGGCGAAGGACGTAAAGAAACGTACATGCACGGGATCATGGTTTCCGCACCAGCAGCCGGGGTCTGTTTGATCGTGTAGGACAAACTCAGGTGGAACATAATGTAACACGTACCTCCTCGCAGTCTTTGGCACCTTGGAACCTAATTTACCACATATATTAGCGCCGTCGAGGCATCAATAACAGATTGATACTTACTACAACCGCCGTAAGCTGTACACACCACGAATTGTTCGCCGCGCATGGCGGAGAGATGGCAAACGCTACTTGAAGGACATCCTCGGTGAGGTTATTGGGCAGAGTTGGCCACTGCATCTGCCTAGCGCTCAGAGCGACGGACGATACGAGCGTCACATAGGGCAACAGAGCCGTCGCGAGACCAAAAATGAGCTTGAACTGCAGCATAGTTAGGCAGAACAGACGAGGGGGGAAGGCGATCGACCTCTGGATGCCAAGGCCCGCAAGGAGCCTGATATAAGAGGCACGGCCGAGGCGTGCTAGGCAGCTCGGCTTCTCGCCCTGTGGCTTTGCCCTGGCTGATGTGGAGCGTTTGGTCAAGATTGGATGGCCGCAAGATTAACTTCTTACACGAGGTGCATTTGAGCGCTGTAGCACCGGCCAGCTGTCAATGACCGACCGTATAAAGTGAAGGCGTGCCTAGATAACCCAGACTCATTGTCGGATGTTATCAATTTGGCAAATAGGGGCCGGACAATTCGATACGGCACCGATGGCGTGCATGAACTGTGGTCAACTGCAAGTGCGAGGTGCCTTGGCGCTCAATATTTGGCGGCGACCTGCACCTTCCAATTCCAGGGCTTCTCACCGATCTCACCGATCGAGCCCTCGCTGATAAGAGTCATGTGCTACTTTCATGTGAGAACACACAATTACATCCTGTTCAGGTCTCAACGGAAATGTTCAGGAAAAAGATATATTTCTGGCATCATCACACATCCGAGTACAGGCACGAAACGGACCGAGCAGGACATGAGGGGGCGTACCAAAAGTGTAACAACAAGCAGATTCCGAAACCACAACAAAAGGGAAAGAATAGGAGGCCATAAGGGCCACGTAACGTAAAGATCAAAAGCACTAGATCATAACCAAAACAAAACCCGGAATCATTTACATTCCTTCCTCTAGATTTCTTCATTCGTCTCAATCGTCGTACTTGCCATTGGACACGGTCAGGCGGCCCATCTCTTTGCGCTGCTTGAGCGACTTGACTTCGGTGCTGATCAAATCGCGTAGACGTTCGAGGTCGACGCTGCGTTCGGCTTTGCTGCCCATCAACAGGTTGCGCCAGATGGCAGCAGCAGCAACAGAGCAGTCGACGAGGAGCTGCAATGGGCGGTTGATCCGGACCATCTTTTGGACGAGGGCGTCGGCTGGGGGATACGAGGCATGTGGCCAGGCGCTGCGGATTGCAAACCACCATCCAAGAGGCTGAAAAGGCGTGTCAGGAACAAGCATTGACGATCGGTACGAGTCACTTACACGTCCATCAGGCAGCGAGCGTTCGGGGTACGTATCGTACGTCGACAACTGTCCATCGGGTAGCGAGAATCTGGTCCAAGCCATAAGCGAACCACCCCAAAATCATTCTATGCTTGTACTCACCGATGTGTCACCCAATGATGTTCGTCTCTCCGGTGACGAGCCAAGACAATAATTAGACGCGGCATACCATCCAGCCCAAACGGCGCCCACATATCCTTGAGCATCTGACATGCGTCACCGTGGCGTCCATTGTACACCGCGGTGCTAATCGCATCTGCCATGTTCGGTGGAACATACATCCGGTCGACCTTGCTGGCGTCTCCCCCGCTCTCGGACAAGCGCGCACGGACGTAGCGCTTGTAGACCTGGGTACACCAGACGCTGAGAGCAATCTCCTCGACCTGGTGTCCACGCTCGGTGCTGGCGAGCGCCTTATCGAGCTCGGTGAGCGGCCAGACCATCGCCCAGTTGAGCAGTCGCTGGTGCACGCGTTGCCACACGGGCGGCGGGGTATACTGTTGCAAAGCGTTTCCACCGCCGGGTGCACTGATAGCGCTGTGCGGAGGTTCCTCTTGGCGCTCTTCGCCCGGAATATCAGGTACCTCGCCATTCTCCCAAGGCTTGTGAGATGCCTCGGATCGCGGAGGATTCTTGACTCGGAGCTTGTACAGCTCCTCTTCCATATCACCTCCACCACCTGCGATCGAGGGCTCATTCTCCTCATGGCCAAACATCATCGACTCGCGGCCAAACACCGACTGGTCCATACCGCCAGCAACCGAGCGCTCGCGTTCATCTGTCGGATGTAAAAAGTCCCTCAGCGCCTGTCGGACCTTGTCTGGGTCTTGGTGCTCACGCATGTGGTCTGGCAGGTCGTCTTCGTCATGACCGTGCTGGTAGTCTGCTGTCTTGCCTCCCAGCACCGATTCGCCGACATGCGTGCCCGAAGGGACGGTCGAGGCGTCGATGTTTCCGTGCGCCGTAACGGGAGTGCGTCCGACGTTGAGATCAAAGTTGGCTAAAGACCCTGTGAGATCATGTCTAGGGATGTGAGCAAAGGACATACCTTCCGAGCCGGCGTGTCGAGATCCCATGTGCGAAGGTGGGGCTTCGATCCTGTGTCGCCCACCTTCGAGGCTCTCCAGACGAGTCTGAGCATCCTGCAACATGTTGAACAATGGGCGAGCCCAAGAAGGCGCCTCGGACTAGAGACATCATCAGCGCCCGATCCCAACCTCGATCGCAAAGACTTACATCGGGTGGCGCGGCGATCGACAATGGTTCCTTCCGCTTCTAGATAGTGTCAGTCACCGACCCGACGCAATATGAATCAACTTACCTCGTCCTCGATCCCCAATCGCTTAATCCTCATCTTGGCCGCTTTGCGCACGGCCTTGCGAATAACCTCGTGCTGGTTTGGATCCTCGGCAGCGTGCAACAAGATACACAAATCCTCGTCATGGTAATGTGTCCGACTAACTTCTTCGGCCAAGACGCTCGGCGAGACGGTATAGCTCGTGCGCGGCGTCTTGAGCACCTCGAGAAGTTCGCGCTCAGACATTTCCGGTACGCGATCGATAAACCCGGTCTCGGACGGTGTGGGCGTCGTATCATCGTGACGCGCGACGGGACCTGTGTGCGAGTGGTGGAACGAGCGGGGAGTGCCCGAACGATCGGCCCCGTTGGCACCCGCACCGCTGGCCGAGCGGTGATGAGACGCCCGGCTGCCTGCTGGGCTCCCGGTCCTGTATGGATGGTTCGCTGTCCCACTCTCGCTAGGCGCCATGTTTCGGAACGGATGCATCCCGCCTTCGCTAGGCGCCACGGCGCTCCCGGCAAGCGGGTGCAACTTCTTTTCGCCGCGGAGGGTATGGGTGCTCTCGGCCACACTGGCCGCGCGACCAATGTCTTCGCCCATATAAGCCATTCCCTCGCCGGCAAAGCTGTTTCCGTCTGTTCCGGGGTACGCACCAGGGTAATGGCTGTCGTCGTGTTCGTAGGCGGGCGCGGGGTAGTTGGGGTCGCCGAGGTAGCTTCCCTCATCGTTCATGGTGGGGTCGTGCATAGCGTCGGCAAACGACTGGTATCCTCCTCCGGTAACAGAGGCTTTACCAAGTGGGGCTCTTGGCGCGTCCGGTAGTGGTCGACATCCCGCCGACAGCGGACCCAGCGTGACGTGGAGCAGGCTGAGCGACATCGCGTGTCGTGCGGGTTGTGGTCGTCCGACCAGATTTGCCTGTCATCTGCGGAATAACTTTGCCGCTGCGACTACCCGTAACCTGAGCTGGACAGGGCCGCGCGTGGACTGTTTGCCAGTCGTTTGGGGAGCGATGGGAGCACGGCCGATAGACTGCCTGCCACCAGTGTTCGATTGTTTGCCAGTGGTTTGAGGGGCAATCGGGCCACGGGTAGTGGATGCTTGCCCGTCTGGCCTGTCATCTGGGGCGCAACGGGAACAGGAGCGCCACGAGTGGTCGATTTGCTGGTTACGCCAGTGGATTGAGGGACGACGCGGCTGCCTGTGACTTGGGCAGTCATTGGGGCAGAGGGTGGGAGTGGTACACCGTTAGCGTTGACGGATGCAGTCGGTCCCGAGTTCTTGAAGAACGATGCTTCCGAGCCTTCGGATGGAGGAGGCTAGATAACGCCAGGTTAGCCATGCTCAATGACGAACAGGGGATTAGGAGAGAGCGCCGTGCACGGTTAGGGTTGACCAATCACGCTTGAGAAATGCGAGAAGCGTAACCCCACGAAAGCGCCTCGAGCACACGATGAAAGCGAATTGAACATCACAAAAGCCAGAGTGTGATCTGATGATAATCAGGCAACAACCGTCCGACCACGGGATACAGACGGACGCGCTGACTGATCCAACAAGAGCCAACGCGACTCGTGATCCTTATTTCGCGCCCATCCTCCTTTGAGAAGTCCATAACGCGTCCCAAGGCCAGGCGCCCGAACATGTAACGAGTTGATCGCTCACCTTCCACTTTGCGCTCGTGCCCGTTCCTTGCATTTTGAATAGGTGGGTGACCAACGGGTCCGCCCCATAGATTTTGAACTTCATCAGTAAGTTGGCCGACCAAGTCGGCAGTAGCTTCAGATTGCGTCCCAGAGCGCGATACCTGCCAGAGTCGGACAGGATTTGATGCAACGAGCGTATAGTTTGGCATTTGGATATAGGATAGGAAAATGTGGGGGTTTATGTCATAAGAATCACAACCAGATTAACAAGCAGAAAAACTACTTACCCCTCGGGAATGCGCTGGGTCAGTTGGTGGTTGGATTTGAATACCAGGGCCTGTGGGCATGGGTGCAAAAGAGCTCGGTCGATTGAGATTACCAAACGATGGCCCAGTGGATTGTGAAAGATAGCGTGGAGAGCGTGCGTGTGCATCTTCAATCGGGATCTAGAAATGTGCAGTTTTAGCGGCCGAGTATTCATAGCAAAATACGGGTGGGAAATGCCAGGACAAATGCCCAAAGTGGACTAATGAGCTCAAAAAATGGGACTCACAGTGTGGCCTTGTGGGCTCATCATGCTCTCGGGTCGTTCTTGTTCATTGCTGTCTACGTCATCATCATATATATCGCCTTCTTCGTCAGGAATTTCGTCGTTGGCACCCTCGGGGGGATACCCTCCTGCGGCCTGTTGTAAAGTGCGCTGGTACGAGGCCTCTGATCCTCCACCATGATCACCGAATACCTATTCCGATCGGAGAAACGCCAGGTCAACAAACGCGTCTACCAGAAATAAAGTTGAGCCTACAGCATATTCGAGATCCAGTCCGCCCATCTTACTGCCCGACTCGGCCGTGCCCCCCTCCTTTCCACGTAGATACGACGGAGGGACCCAATCAGATGGTGGGTCTTCACGCTTCTTGCGAGGCGAGGGTTGAAGCGGGGCAAGCGGGGCAACAGGCGGTGGGGGGGACAGAGGGTGGCGCTCTGGAGGAACGTCCCCAGGCAGCATTTGTACAGTGCGGCCGGGTGTTTCCTCGGCATATTCAGACGTAGAGTCGACTGCCGGATGCATCGGTGGGCCAGCCTCGTTCACGCCTTGGAGCCATAGCAGGGCTGGGGGGAGTCAGAAACTTGAATTAGATATCATATTTTTCAGCTTACTTTTCTCGGCAGGGGCTAGGATACGCGTCAGTAGTGGTCGTATGCAGGTCAAGAAGCTGCTTACGGGGAGTATGCGACTGCAGGTGATAGTACTGTACAGGGGCGACCTCCGAGTCGATAAAGGGGGTCGCCATCGCGTCAAAAGTCTGTTGGCGCGTGCGAGATATGTGTGTGTCTGGCGTAAGGGTTTATTACAGCGATTCGCCTGTCGTTGTTGATTGTGCGAGGCTCCAACGAGGCAAACATCCAACTCCCATAACACCACGTGACCCAATACTCGCAAATTCCGGACTCATTCCTCTTTCGGAATTTGTTTATCATATGATTGTTTGCTGCACCTTTATCCTTGTCTGCTTCTGTGTGTTGTGCCCGCGTTTAGCACGCCACACCCCTGATGGTAACGTGCCTCAAGAGCTTTTGTGCCTCTCGCATTCGGACTAGATCTCTGATTCCGATGATCTTCAATTGAACAGCATCGGCATTCAACATTGCCGATTCATGTGTATAGTACATTTATAATTCGCAATACAATGTTCTCATGCGGCACTGATCGTAACTTCATACCTGCCTGCACCGCCTGGAACTTTAATGACCGCGGTGGTGTCGTCTTGCTTCTCGGCAGCGACACCATTGCCAGACACCCCAACCTGCCAGTTTCCGCCAAACACCTTGGGGTCCACAACAATCGTGAACTGTTCCTCGCTGTCGCCCGCGATAAGTTTAATCTCATGTTTCTTGGCCTCAATGTTGACAGGCTCCACGCGCAATTGCGACTTGAGTTCTTTCGACGAGATGTACGGCGGGACACCCTTGTCGCGAATAAAGTTGGTAATGTTCACCACCGCCAGAGGAATGTCCTGCACAATCTTGGACACGACCGCGCTCGGAATGGACCCGTTCGGGTTGACTAATTTACCGGGCATCAGTCCCTATCAAACCCAAGCAACGAGCAACTCACTCTTGACGACATACGACACATCCAAGTCATCACCCCGCTGAACGACCGACCATCCAGCGCACAGGCTCGCGCGTACCCGGCCCTTATTCTCCTCGTCGCCCTCGACACTTGTCTGAACGATTTCGTACCCACCCGCGGGGTCTTCCTCGTTGGCAAACACCACAGACTGGACACCAACGATATCACGCTCGCTCACAATCCAGCCTACACCCTTTTGGACAGTGTAGAACTTGTACGATCGGCGACCGTACCGCTCGAGTAGCGATCCAGATTCGTAGCGAGCGTCCCAGAAGTGACGCGCCGAGGGCTGGAGGATAGCCGAGAGGAGCGCCGCGCCAGAGAGGCCCTTGATGAGACCTCGCCCGCGAACGAGTGGAATGGCAGAGTTGTCCCCTGGGACGAATTTCTTGTCCATGATGATACCATCCTTGGTATCTACAACCAGTGCATTTAGTTGATCTATCATTGAGTGACGCGTCGATGCTCACCGATATCCTCCCACCCATTCGTATCATCCTTCTCAGCGCGGAGGAACACAAGCGCAGCATCAACCTGCGCCTGGTACGGGTTGGGAACGTATCCATTGGGGGCGGGATCGCTAGGAATTTCGACACCCATGATTTATATAAAAGAACGATGTGGGAGAGTGGTGGTGGGATAGATGAAGTTGATGTATTCAGGCGACTACCTAGTTCTTATATACCCAGGACGCCGTTGTTCAGCAACCCAGGCCAAGGTCACTCGTGGAATCCGTTGTGCTCTTGGAAGCAATGACGCCACGAGGTTCTTGTACACGTGAATGATCTGATTGTATGCGTCAGGCACGTGAAAGTTGGATCGTTAAATCCGTAATAAATGAGAGATGGCGAATTGAGTAAAATGTATTAGAAAGCACTTAGTCTCGAGGTAGTTTATAGGACTGTATCTATCGGATGGATAGTGGATAACGCCGGCGGCTGGTCAATCCACCATGAACACGCTTCGAGGCGGGTTTGAGTTTGAAATCGTGACAGTATCGGCCATCGACAACCCTGTGAGCTCAACCACAACTACATTGCCCAATGCAGTAGAAGTCCGAATCATTGAACGCGGATTATTTACGTGCGTTACTACATGCACTTGTACAACCATTCTATTACGCTCGCAAGGAAGATGGTGCAATTTGGTCTCCATCCCACTCGGTATATAACAGCTATACTGATAATAGCGAGAAACACGCAAGGAAGTCTAGCGGCCGCTATACAAGTGGCATGGCATAATAATTAGCCATCTGTCGTGCATACAGGGAGATAAACACGAAAGGTCACCTACAGATCCTCGGTGTATAGCTCGAACGCTTTTGGGTACTTTTTGGCAAGGAATAAATCAATTAGATGACCGCATTCAGTCAGCATGTCAATTCTGCGCTAAAGATATGGATCTTCCGCAGCCCTAAGGCTTTCACATTCGAGTTTATGAGGCCAAGGCATCTGGTCCCAGTCACTCTCGTACGGGTTGCTTAGTGAGCGTGTCAACAATAGCAACGGGAGCTGAACTCACGATCGTTGGCATTCTTTGCTACAGTAGTATGTAGCCTCACAATGACTACACTCCCACCCTAGTAATGTGTCCGCTGAATTGCACCGTGGGTACGCGCACCGAATGACAAAGACCAAGTCACTCAATCCAAGAGTGTGTCCAATAAGGAGCCAGAATGGTTCCCATAGTTTTATGTAATCCAGTTCGAGCGCGCTCGATAATGATCCGCGTAGATCGTCGAAGCGCTCATAGACCTTCCACCAGACTGAGAATAAATCCTCACTAGGCTTTACTCCCATGCTGAGTGCCTTGCGTTGAAGCGTTACCATGAATAACTCATGATCTCTCGGGGGTCTAAAGAGTTCCATTCCTTTGTAATCCCTGTTTCGCAGAGATGTTAGAGCAGCCCCGATCAGAGAGCATCCTACTCACTCATGATCGGTTCGCCATAGATAGAGAGCGGAAATAGAAAGAGACGCCCGAAATACTCAAAAAGGTCCGCCTTTAGCGCAACACTCACTACAAGCCGTGTACGTTCTGGAGAAACTCGCCCCCATAGCCTGCGTAACACGCATTGATCCGCATAAGGTAGGTTGTCATTTGAGATCTCAACGGAAACACTCACCCCACAAACATAGACAGAAAATTCACACTGGTTTCAACAAACACCTTCCATTGTCGGTCGTCAAAGTTCTGAGCGTCTAATAAGTCAAGAAAACCTCGGTCATAGGTTGCTGTGATGAGCCGAGGGAAGTCCTTCTCAAAGTTGTTTTGGTTGATATTGACCGTATCCAAGAAGGGAAAACATTTGGCCACGGCCGAATCGTGGAGTTTGATTTTACTTTCGTCAAGTACATCGCGATAGTTCGATTGGCATCCTCCTCGTCGACCATGGTGACTTTCCAGGCGCTTATCGGTGACAAAGGCTCAGGGCAGCATTGTATCTGCCGATCCAAAATGTGATTTTCGATCTCTTGGGGGTGGGGCAGTAGTTTGTAACGAAGCAAGATATCGATGAATTGGCTCCAGCAGCGGCGCTCTTCTGGACTAGAGTCACATCAAGAATGGTCAATCATCATTGATACACTTGTGCGATACATCTTACCTTTTCCCTCCAGTGGATACGCTGTTGGTCCTGATACCGTTTTCAAACAAGACCTGCCACGAGGCATAGAAGAAACCAGTCCATCCTAGGAACTTGTCCACCGACCATTTTCCAAGGCGGAAGATCTGTTTCCGAGCAGGCCACATTTGGTTCATAAGAAAATGTATGTCCCGAAGATGGCAACCACCGATCGAAGGCAAACATTCAAAGTCGCCCGTAACCGGATTTTGATACTAGCCAAAACTTTGCGCGTGCTTGTTGTTTTGGATAGGTTCATTAGTGTAGAAAGAAGCGTTTGATTCTATTTGACGCGAGATATGATTGAGGGCTAGGGATATTGGTCCACTGCCGGGAAACCTGGGGAGCTGTGAGAAGAGCTGTCCAATGAACTGGTCTTGAGCTATCTTAGCGACTTCAAGACACAGCACGACAACTTGAAGACAGAGAAAGCCATATGCATAATCACATATCTGACAATAAGCCACGAACACTATAATTTAGCAATATTCCAAGGACATTGGTCGTTACCTACCCCATGGCCTTCGACCTCACAATAACACCTGAGCAGCTTGATGCATGCCGGAAATATGCCCGGGTTGGATGGTTCAAGTAGGATTTCCAAGTGAATATATGTAGGGGTCCACTCCATGGCCAGAATGGTTTCGAAAGTCTCGCATGATACATGCTCTGGGTTGGATAATATCTGGATAGCCCGTCGAATATCACCTTCGGAAGGACGCATACGCTGGCAGATATCAAAATACCTGGTATCAAAGTCCACTCCTAGTTTGGGGCCGTACTTGCTGGACACGTTCCCAATAGCTGTGGAAGGAGGCATGCCGAGACGGTACTACGGGTTTGATCCAATACTAGGTCCGAGGTGGTGTGCCGGCTAAGCAAAATAAATCATAAAATATGCGTCGAGTCACGTGGTGGTTTGCACTGTTTCTCCCAGCCACCATCGCCCTACCAGCATCAATATGAACGACGCAGATTCTCCCATACTTTCCCTCACCATGCTCGGCGCGGGGCAGGAAGTCGGGCGGTCATGTTGTGTGATAAAATACCGCGGCAAAACCGTGGTCTGTGACGCGGGAGTGCATCCTGCACATTCGGGACTCGCGTCTCTGCCATTTGTGGACGAGCTAGATTGGAGTACTGTGGATGCGATTTTGGTTACTCAGTAAGTTTCGAACTTGGGTTGATTATCTGCGGACAAGAACTAAAGATTCATGTCCAACAGCTTTCATCTGGATCACGCGGCCTCTTTGACCTACGTGATGGAAAAGGTACGGCCATGCCACATTTTTACGAGTCCAATCTAACTTGAATGTATTGCGGAGTAGACGAACTTCAAAGAAGGCAAAGGAAAAGTCTACATGACCCACCCCACGAAGGCCGTGTACAAGTACATCATGCAAGACTTTGTTCGAATGTCGTACGTATATCAATCTTTTGTCTGCTAACACTGTAATCAATTTTTAATTACTTACATGATCGCCTTAGCTCATCTGGAAACGAGTCGCTTTACACTCCTCTCGACGTCTCGTTATCACTGCCCCTGATTACTCCTATCTCGGTTCACCAGCTTATTTCACCGACCCCTGGTCTTTCATTCACACCCTATCACGCCGGCCATGTACTTGGGGCTTGCATGTTCCTCATCGACATCGCTGGTCTCCAAATTCTTTACACTGGCGACTATTCTCGCGAGGAAGATCGCCATCTGGTTCGCGCCGAACTTCCGCCTATTCGCCCGGATCTACTTATTGTCGAGAGTACCTATGGAGTACAAGGACACGAAGCACGCGAGTCTCGTGAGGCTAGGTTTACGAGCAGCGTTCATGCGATTGTGAAACGTGGCGGACACGTGCTGTTGCCTGTGTTCGCGCTTGGACGTGCACAGGAACTTCTACTGATCCTAGACGAATACTGGACATCCCATCCTGAGCTACATGGTGTCCCGGTTTATTATGCATCAAACCTGGCGCGAAAGTGCATGGCAGTATATCAGACATATATCCACACTATGAATTCCCATATTAGGTCGCGTTTTGCTAGGAAGGACAACCCATTTGTTTTCAAGTAAGTAGAGGGGAAGCTGAGTTATCGGGTATTAGTCCTCACTAATGGAACGTTGCGCAGGCATATATCACACCTGCCTGCTACCCGCGGCTGGGAACGTAAAATCGCTGAGGCTGGGCCTTGCGTGATCCTCGCGTCCCCTGGATTCATGAGCAGCGGGCCTAGTCGTGAGCTACTAGAGTTATGGGCGCCTGACGCGAAGAACGGTGTTATCATTACGGGTTACTCTATCGAAGGAACGATGGCCAGGGTAAGCACTGTCCCGATTCACTTTATGTTCTTATATTTCAGATTTCCGCTTGTGGTCAGAGTGCGACCTTGGAAGCACCTGGACCTCAGCTGTATGAACTTGGTGATGCAATGCAATACATTTTCTCACTCCCCGGAGTATTCCTCTCATACTGCCGCTGCGCCTTTGAGTGTTGAGCCACCAAAAGCTCTGTGTGTCTGAACCGTCTGCCTATGTCCTCGTCTTCATTCGTGCGCAACTTAATCTGACTTGAATTATCGGCCTGGTGCTGCAACACCTTGCCTTTTATCTAATAGGACATTATCCTCGAACCCGACGAGATCAAGCCGTACCGTTCAGATGGCCCGGGTGGTGATAAGATGATCCCGCGCCGGCTTTCGGTCGAGTACATCTCATTTAGTGCTCATGTGGATGGACCGCAGAACACGGAATTCATCGAAACGGTTGGCGCCCGGCATGTGGTAAGTCCCGTCACTTCCATTCAATGCGAGAGCGAAGCTTTACACACTTCTTCGTTTAGATCCTGGTTCATGGAGAGCAGACAGCTATGGGTCGCTTGCGTAGCTCGCTGCAAGCTCGGTACAAAGACCGAGACGAGGACGTCAAAATTCACACCCCGAAGAATCTGGAGACACTTAAGTTGAGCTTCAGGGGAGAGCGAGTAGCCAAGGTACGCTTTATTCCTCTTCCTAATATGGAACCGAATTATAAAGTACTTTCCCTGCGATTATAGGCCATTGGCAGTCTCGCCACTCCACTTCCTTCGACCGGTTCAACACTCTCAGGACTGCTCATTTCAAAGGATTACTCGTACACACTCCTTTCCACAAAAGACCTTCGTGACTTTACCGGTCTGTCTGTGAGCACCGTTACCCAGCGCCAGCGAGTCCCGCTTTCGGTAGGATGGGCGCTTGTGCGCTACCACCTTGAAGGGATGTTTGGGAGCGTCAAGGAAGGTCAAGACGAGGAAGGGTTGGCCGTTTTAAGGGTGCGTCTTTTAATTGGCCCATTGGCTGTTATGAATCATTCGGGGCATTTAGGTCATGAATGCTGTCGATGTGAAGCTCGCGTCTGAGCAAGAACTCGTGTTGGAGTGGGTCTCGGGGTCCAGCAGCGATATGATTGCGGATGCAACAGTGGCCCTCATTCTCGGCATTGATCGTAGCCCCGCTTCCGTCAAACGTATGTATATTGCGCTGTACAAGGATCGTTCGACTAATTTATACCTGCTGCCAGTCACTTCTCATGCACACTCGCATTCCCACCCTCATTCGCATGACACTGCCAACTCTGATCCTGACAAGCATGCAGCCGAGCGCTTGCAGCACATCGTCGAATTTCTGGAGGCACACTTTGGTGACGTCGAGTTCATTGACCCTGGCCAGCCACAGAACGGCTCCACGACCGAACAGGTCAAGATGGAGGTTGAGACGAAGGACCAGGTGCCCGATTCGAAATCTGAAATTGAAGACACAAAGATGCAAGGCGGAGAGGACGAAAAGGATACCGAAATGGTTGGTGGAGAGGATGTGGTCACCGAGACGCGGGAAGAAATCAAGATGGACATTCCTAATGACCCTCATCTATTGGTCAAGTTAGATCAATATGAAGCTCGTATCACCGTACCAGCAATGGTAAGTCGCTCCCATCTTACCGAAAGATTCAGCGTTTAATTATTTCAGATTGTGATATGCCATTACGAGCCGCTGCGTCGTCGCATTAACGCTGTTCTCGAGATGGCCATTGCCACGATTGATACACTTGCAGACTCTTACGAAGTAAGTAGCCAGGCATTGACTCAACAACCGGTCGAAACCAAGGAGGACACAAAAGGCCTGATAATGGACACTAAGGCTTAAAGGAGTCTTTCAGTAACGATCGTGCATTTCAATTTGTTATGAGCTACTAAATATAATATATTCTGTTCCTCCTAGTCGAGTGTGAGACCTTCAAACGCGTACATGGTTAAATTGCACAGAGAAATGATTAGATTGGCTGGTATTTGCCAATGCGCTTTAAAGAGTTTGACCCAACCCCCAGCAAACCCGGACTCTAAACATGCTCAGCAGACCAGATGAGCTCCTGAGGTCGATCCACGTCGTAGGCCAGATTTTGAATTTGCCCCCTCTTTGCCGCTATTCTACGCTTGACCCAAACCAACAGAGAAGTTGTGATCATCGACAGGACAATCCAAGCGATCAAAACGCCAGCATTTCGACCCAGTAGGTTCTTCGTATTAAAGAGGACTGTTCTTACAGCAGAAGCGTGATTGCTAAAGGCGAACAGACTGCTTAGCGCGCTACGGACAATTAAATGAATGGATCACGTACTAGAATGGCATCCCATAGGCATAGCGGTACCATCGTACTTGCATCTCAGGTGGCTCAACGGGTGTACTGATATTTACAATGAGCTAACAATTCGCACAGTTAGCTCGGACTAGCCACCAGAACAGGAAGGCGTACCCAGGAAACCAAGAAAAATGCCATGTGCTCAGGGCGTAAGACAGAAATGGCTGCTTCACAAGCCAAACCGAGCGCGCATATATCCATGTAAATGTACGCCACATAAACAATGAAACCAGCACCGGAGTTGAACCTTTATGGAATTGATGTCAGTACTTTAGAGCTCGAAGCACGCAAATACTTACTTGGTGCCAAAGGGAGCACGGAAAAAGACACTGAGCATAGCATAAGACATGCTGATTGGCACATATGCTGCTAATGGTAGTCCAATGCGGATTGCTAGTAAAGAACCATAGGACAGGCGAGATTCCAATGTTTGGCGAGCTCGATAAGTAGCCATGGTCTACAATAAAAGTCCTTAGCCCTTGGTATCTGCGATTTCATAGCTCTCGGCTCACCAAGATGAAACTGTAAAATAATATGCTCCACACTCAGAACACACCACCAAGCAAACATGACGAAAGCACTCACGCAAAAACGGTCAAATAAATTTGTCCAACAACCGTCATTGATGAAGCAACCGCAGCGCTGACAACATGCTCAGTTAACTTATTCACGCTAATTCCCTTGCCCAACTCACTTCCATGGCCTTAGATTGACGGTTTTCCACCAAGGCCCTGCCAGAGCTGTAGGGGACTCCAAAGACGTTTCGACTGCATCTGGATGTAATCGAATAGATCGTATATATGCAGCAATATCTCGTGCGTTAAATTGGCGGAGCGTCTATAGCCATTTCAGCGAGTCTTGACCATGGAGTGGTCACGAGAAAAATTGACTTACAGTATCCAACAACTCGGCTGAAATCGGTACCACCAGCTGACCAACTGCGTTTTCATTCCGGGCTTGCTCAACGTATAGCGTGACCGCACTGGTTTGGTCATACGAATAGTCTCCATAGGCTCTCGCGATGTAGAGGGATGACGACGCCCTAGGATTGACTATATAGTTAATGTCGGTGAGTGGATTCGAGAACCAAATGTCTCGCAACTCACCAACGATTGCTGCCCACGCTTTTTCTTCCACGACTTGATGTGCGAGATCCTGAATGGACCTAAAATCGCTCGCCTGTTTGACTTCCCATCCCAAATGTCGGTTGCCTCCTATCTACTCCAGCACGTTGTTGTATCGACTCGTGGTACTAGGCTAACGTTCTTACCTGCGTCGAATTGATTACACTCTCCGTGACATATGCGCCCAGCGGGCCACCATCGAAATCAACGACCCACGCCTTGAAATTAGGGGCATGTGAAAGTCCAGGAGCTAGAGATCCCCAGTAGAGCGGTAGCGCGACCCACATGAGGGTCACAAGCATCATTACGACGACCAGGGTCTCGCGCATATAGTCCCATGTTAAATGTTCTATATCGGCATCGAATACTACTCTGTGCGTCAGTACCTGATAAACACGGTCGAATAGACTTACAATGGTGTAAAATTACATTGCTGGACTGAGGCTTCAACGGTTGTATTGTAATCGACTGACTCGACCGAGTGGATATCGTCCGAGTAACCCCACACTTACCAGCCTCCCGCTTCTCCTTGCGATTTCGTCCAGGGCTGAAACTGAGCACCGAAGCACCAGACGAACGAACGACCTTTTCGTTATCGCTATCTACCGAGACGTCATAGAGGGAAGACGCGCTCGGGGTCGGTGAGCCCTTTGGCGAAGCTGTGGAAGGAACCGGCGAGCGTTTCTGAGGAGTTGGCGAGCCTCTTGGAGACATGGCGAAGAACTTGAGAGTAGTGAATTGCCGAGTGAATCATGTGTTCTGGCAGTCTTTAAATCGGCTAGCTAGTAGATGGACTTGCTAGCCGAACGGCACACGTTTTGCGGAGCACGGCGATGAAGGTTGGTCAAATGTTCGCATTTGGGCTCCGTCTGTCGAATAATCTGTCCCAAGTGACAGGGATGTCATTATCCACTTCGTGTCGAGATCTGAAGAGTGTCACCTTGGTCATAGCTGAGACGATACAACGCCATTCCACATTCTCTAATTTACGGTACGCACGAAACCCAGTTACGCCGTCCAACGCATGCTGTCCACGAGAGACGGTAATGTAATGCAATCCTCGTTCAGAGGACGGTAACTGACGCGAATGGGCGATCCATTACCTCAGTCGAGGTATACGACGTCATTACAAGATAGGTGCCGATGTTGAAAGGCGTAGCGAACCCGCCTCACTCGAGCACCCGTGAGAGTCATCATGGCATCGCTTATTACTAGAAGACGGATAATATTGAATTTTGACTTCGGGAAAACAATGTGTAGATTTCACTCCAAGCAGATCCAGTGCGCAGCTCCGGAAGATACTTTCGGCTATCTCGTTGACCTAGACGGATTTGTTGCTTCAAAGAGTCTGAGTCACGTCAAGATTTCCATGATCAAGGTCCACAGCCAAGCTCCAGCGTTGATGCGGGCCCGGGACAATCCGAAAGTTAATGATTTTCTGGATCTCCCAGCGCACCCCAGAGTTTGAAGCTGACTCGACGTGTGCCGAATCGGTTCGGCGCCAGTCGTGGCGGTCGAAAGGAGCGTTTCGCGCACACGTGACGGCGCGTATCCATCAATCTTACATGTACACTACGCTGACTCGGCCATCCTCCTCGCATCTGGTTGACTCACAGCTCGAGCAAAGTCCGCCAACTCAACCGCGATAGTCACCGTATAAAACGCGGCTTGACTGGTCTCTACTCGTCCCAGTCCACCATGGCCCAACTCGCAACTCCTTCCCTGCCTTCATCTGGATCCTACATTTCCTCGGTGCGCGAATCCTGCCGCGCCCTCCGAATTGCGTCAGGGATCGACGTACCCACCCAAGCAGTCGAGACCCTCCTTCGCGCTCCAGCTCTCTCGGAATCATTCGCGCGCCTCTCGACCGTGCACGGCGTCACCTTCCCCCTCTCATTTCCTACTGTCAAATCCGAACTCAACTTTCTCGGCGTCTTGTCCCTACTCAATTTCGCATCTGGGTACCGCGCGCCTTTACACGATGCCACTGGACGTGGGGCGTACGACAACATTCGCCTGCTCGTCATGGGGATGTACATCGATTCGGATTCGGGACTCATGTCCGCTCGGGGGTGGAGCGAAATCACCGACGCGCAGATCGCGAGCCTGCTGAATGTCTCATTGCATCAGGAACGCCCACACGAGTCGATCCCAGGGCTCGTCGTAGGCGAGCGAAGTGGGCCGTTGAATGAACTCGTCGGGCTGGTTGTGCAGACGTTGCGAGAGACGGGCGAGGTGCTCGTGCGGGGCGGGTATGATGATTTGGGGGCGTTTGTGGTCGAGGCGTTGGAACAGGCCAAGGCGGGTGGGGCTGAGGTTGTGCTTGAGCGGTTGGTCAAGGCGATCCCAGGATTTAGGGACATGGCTGTCGTGGATGGACAACGTGAGTTTAAGCTATTTATTGTGGATTTTAGGTACTCATATCGATTGCAGCGGTTTACTTGTTCAAGAAAGCATTGTTTTTGATTCATGCGGTCGTTCTACGGTTCCAGGGGAATTCGACAACTATTCCCTTGCCTGACACGTCCCAACTGCCCGTATTCTCGGATAACGTGCTACCATCTATGCTCGTCCACCTTGGGGTCTTGGATCTATCCAACGGTCCACAAACCCTGCGAGACGCATTCCCAAACGCCGGCTCCCCAGAAACACTCTCCCAGCTCCACCAAGCACCTACACCTCAAATCTCATCGACTGAAGCTGGGCAGCCCGTCAAGGCTACTGGGAAACTTGAGGGGCCAGTCCTGAGTGCCAGGGACGCATATATCCTCCGTGCGGCCGCCGTTGACGCTTGCGAGATTATTGTACGCATCGCAAGAGAGGAAGCCAAGGATGAGGATCCGAGCTGGAGGCGGGATATGACGCTACCCGAGCTGGATGGATGGTTGTGGTCGGTCGCCAAGGATAGGAAGGATTATCGGGATTTGCCGCGGTTTGCTGAGCGGGGAACAGCATATTACTGAGGATGAGGTTTGGGTGTAGGAAAGCAAAATGTTTGTTTTGTAGAAACACGCAACATCACCCCAGGGGTGTTTGGCAGTGACACAAGCTGGTCTTCATTGTACTGGTTATTCTAATTTAAAAAAATTAAACACTTAGGCTCTAGTAGCTTCGTCGTGATACATGTGAGATCAGAGGAACATATATACCATAAAGAGAGTAATCGATCATACAGTCGCCAAGAACCAGAGGGCTTGGGGGATCTCGTGCGTAGCACGCAGATGGGGGTCTGGGGCACCGAGACGCGGTCGGAACTCGCGGGTCGGGTGGCCATCTTGACGACTGTCATCTAGTGTGTTAGGTCAGGAGTACGGGTACTATATGGAACAAAGGGAAGGCGGGCGGGATACAATAAAATAAAGACGCGACGCTGAGGCGGACGCGTAGACTAACGTGGTCGATTGCGGAGCAGTCGAGCCACGTGATTCGTGAGTGTGCTAACTCCTGCGCGACCTGGCGCCTAAGTCCCGGTTGTATGACTCCCCAAGCTCCGGCATACAGCCGCACATCCCCACAACCTTGCTTATTATAACAACTATCTGACCCATTTTTTTTTTTATTCACAACCGTGCCATATGCTCAGTTCTCCTCTTATTCTCTTGCCGTGGTTCTTCCTCCACCTTTGCGACCTTTTCGCACATACACAATCACCGATGACGCCGTCTCAGATAAGTTAATAGGCGGGGTAAAGACGTCCCACTGCTTGGTAGCAGTTGCGCCATAGAGACGCCAGAACGGGTCAAGGTCATCCCTGGTGTTCCACGTGAGCCCATGTTTGCTCTGTCCACATTCACCTTCCTCATGGACGCCAAGTTCCCCAAATCATTCTACGGTTGCGTCTCCACCGACGAAAAAATGGAGGTTATCCAGAGACGTCTCAAGTTCCCTGGCAGCCCAATGTGTTTGGCACTCGATTTCCACGAATCGTTGCAAGATAGGTACGGCCCCGTCATAATCACCCGCACGCAGATCAACGATTCGTATTGTTACATCTATTCGTTTGATCATCATAAACGACCGCGGCCCCCAATCCCAGTCAAAATGATGGAACAGCTAGCGTGTATTTCGGTGAGCCAACCTCGGCGATTCACTCGGAGTCGCGATCCCAAAACCCCGTATTTCTATACGGCCCCAGGACCGGAAGGCGCTGGCGATGATGTTTTGACCATTATAGCCGAAGATGGTTAAGGCATGTAGTTTATAGATCGAGCCAACTGTGCATCCAACCTTTTAACACCGCGTTTCTCTAGCAAGCAGTATAGCACGCGAACATTAAGCTGTCTGATGCAACGGCGGAATAATAACCTCATATTTGACTTTAATTGTTTTCGCGTTATACATTTTTTAATTACTGTGCAAGTCGTTCGGTTTTGTATATGCCCATGGGCGAGTCAGGACCCCAGAGAGCCAGACTTTGAAGCAAAGATATGCCCGGAGCCTGAAAAGAGCCAATGTGAGACTTCAAAGGTGCCTGGATGGAACAGTGGACGCTTTACCGTAGTTTGCTCCAACTTAAATTTGGTCCAACGAGTGTTTCACTCTGACTCATTCTCGCTCCAACGAGGCCAAAGGGCCGACCCTCGACGTTTGGTGTGGTCCGCCCGGCAGAATCAGCTTGCTCCTAAAAGCTCATATCTACACACACACACCATTGCCCCTGATCTTGAGTTCAAACCGTCTACCTCTTAGTTCACAAAAAACCACGCATACAAATACATGGTGCCTATTAGCGTGATAACCCCTAGAATCATAGCGCCGTGGCAAAACCTTGACATGCGCACACAGTGGCTGTGTATGCTGTTTGGTCCTTGGGCACTCGGTGTCGTTATCTGTCTAGGAAACCACTTCAGCTTTGTTGCACTTGACCACAAAGATGCATTACGGTACGATCCGGCAGTCGTAGCCGCCCTCAAGAACGTCTGGCCTATTGCGGTCCGTGCCTGCATGGTAGCTTCTGCTACTACTGCATTTGTTCCGATCGTGAGCCAATTTTCTCGATAACATCAATACACACACACATAAAAACCACAGTTTATTGTAGCTGTGGTCGTCCTTATCGCACAAGCCATTGTCTATCCGGGTTATTGACTCGGTGCTTCAGTTGCCAGCTTTCGCTCCCGCCCTGAAAATTACATTTGGTAGCTCGCTATGGACACTGATCTTACCGATCCTAACAACCCTGAACGTTCTCTCTTACGCAATCATAACCGTTTTCCCTCCCGCAGTGCTCGTGATAGTTCCAATGGATTACGAGCCGGCGATCCTGATGGTACCAACGGCCGACCGGACTATGAACCCCCACTCCATCGCTGTTATAGACGACGATTGACGGCACGTTCGCCCTAGGTCGGAGCTCCTGCTAGAACTGTTCGATGCGCTCGGTATGAGGGGTGTCGCACGTTGGGAGTCCCCGGATGGGCGCTTCTTGGGGTGCGAGTACAACATAATCTACCGCTTCCCAGCCCTGAAATGCAGCGTATACGTTCTCTGTCAGGCTCTGAACCACAAACTCGAAGATTCTACAGCGCTCAGCTGGTACTCTCCGATACAGCTCCGGTGTATGATATGGCGATATAACCCGTATCGGAGAGTATATGCACGTTAAAAAAATTAGAATTCAGGGCGACTTTGGCTACGTATATAAGAATGGGACTATAGACTGTTAGTTGCCCTTGGGTGTCGGTTGGTGCGAGCTGTTATTTGCGATCGGTATCACGGGCGGCGCATTGAGCCACTCTGTCGGGGACGGGCAAGACATCTGTATCACGTGACAATGTTATGTGAACAGCCTCGTGCCTTGTGATCTGTGAACGTTCTCCGACGACTTTTGCCACCATGGGGGACGACATATTCGGAGGCGGCATGAACTCGGGCGGATTAAACCCCGGCATGAATAGCGATCTTGCGAAGCAGATGTCCCTGTTGAGTGCAGCAGGTCGACTTCGGGCAACGTCTGCTGGAGGGCAACAGCAACAGCCGCAACGACCGATGGGAATGGCGCCTCCCGTGCCGCCCAACGTTCCGGACAAGCAACGCGCACAGTTTCTGGGGATGATGACGCAGGTGCTGATGCACAAGAACGTTGCGCTTCCGCCGTTTATCACTGGCCAGCCCAACCCCGCCTGGAACCCCGAGGCTGGGCCGCTCAAGCACGTCCAGCCTGCGACCGACAACAGACTAGGCGCGCTCCGTCTGCCGGGCGCTACTCCGGGCCGACCAGGCGATATCGACCTGTTCAAGCTCTGGGGCGCTGTCACGGGCGCTGGGGGGATGCAGAGGGTCCGTACACACGCTTTTCGCAAGACGTCGCTCATGCTTTTGTAGATCTCCTCTGCTGGCCAGTGGGAAAATGTCGCAGCCCACATTGGGCTCCAACTTCCACCTGCCCTTCCTGGTTCCCACCCTCCAGCCACGCAGCTCGCACAGCTCTATTACATGTTGCTGTCCCCGCTGGAAGAGCACATGAAGGTATGTCCACTTTTTCGCCGATTTTCAGCTCACAAACCTGTCGCAGCAACGGACTGCCCAGGCAAAGCAAGCCCAGGCCCAGGCCCAGATGCAAGCGCTCGCGGCTCAGCAGCAACAGACCCCGGGGCAGGCGCACCCCCAGCCGTTGCTGACCCCCGCCCAGATGCACCAACAACAAAACCCCCAAGCCAATCTCGGGATGCAGAACCCCGCCCTAGGGATGCAAAACCCCCTAGGAATGCAGACCATGCAGAACCAACTCGGGATGCAAAACCCGATGATGCAAAACAACCTCGGGATGCAGAACATGCAGCCGATGATACAAAACAACATGGGGATGCAAAACGGATTGGGGATGCAAACCTCGCTGGGGATGAATGCCATGAACGCGTTGAACCCGGTGCAGATGACCCCCGCGCAGATGCATCAGCAGCAGCAGGGCCAAGGGGCGATGTTGACTCCTGCGCAGATGCATGCGATGCAGAATGGGACTGGGGCGGCGGCGGGTGCGGGTGGGATGACGCCGGCGGTGAATGGGATGCCTGGTGGTGTGGGTGGGATGGCGGCTCCGACGGCTGGTCCGGGTGGTGCCATGCCTCCGCCTGCCCCTGTTTTACCGGATCCGATGGGGTTGGGTATCGCGAGCGCCAAGCGAAAGAGCGAGCCTGACGAGGATGAGAAGCGGGCCAAGCTGAAGGTTGCTGGTGCGTAGCTGTTCGAGTCGATGTTTTCGTGCTAATTTCTGTCCAGACCCAGCTGTTGCGGCTGTTACTCCTACTGTTCCCGCCGCCCCCTCGAACCGTCGTCACAAGATTGAATACGTTCCGCTGCGATTAGATGTCGAGACGTTTGGCGGGCGGGCGTTGGATGGGATGATGGCCAATGTAGGCGTCCAGGGCAGCATGGAGCGACCGATGCGAGATATCTCCGAGCTAGGTAGGCTAAATATCATACAGTATAGTCTATCGCTTATATTCGTTTACAGGCATAGTAGACATTCCCTCTCTCACCCTCTCTCTCCGCGCACGCACCCCCCGATCACTCGGATACGCCTGGGAACACTCTCCGTCCTCAGCACGCACTCGCAACAAACATTCCCCCTCGTGCGATGCGAGGACCTCGTTGATACCCTCATAGAACTCCTAGAGGCCGCCATATGGGACGGAGAAAACTGGACGGGAGGCAAACTCGGACACTCGGAAGAGGTCAAACCACCCATCAACGAAATCCCAGTCAAAAACGAGACAGACGAGTCGATGCAAGAAGACATTCCCGACGACGAAGTACCAATACGAACACACCGCGAACTCGTACGGATCGCGGCCGAACAAGGGGCTGGCATGCGCATACGGGGTCGAGGCTGGGACGGCGGCTCAATCGAGCAGAGCATGAAGCACGACGGAACCTCACTCGATCCCGACCTGGCCGAAATGTACGGCGACATTGCGCCCCCAGGCCTCATCCGGTCCGACGTGATACTCACCATTGTCCGGTTGTTGCGCAACTTTAGCATGGGCGCGGAGAATTGTGCGTTCATGGCGCGCGAGGGGTCTCGACTCGTGGACGTCCTAGCTGGGATGGTCGGGTTCCGAGAAGGACCAGAGGACGAGGACCCGATTGGGTTTATCAATGGCTCGTGGGATGGGGGCGTACATGTCTCGATCACGCCCCTCTCCTCGGCGCTTAACTTGTCGCAACTGCTCCGGGTGCGCAAAGACGTGTTGCACATTGTTTCCAACCTCGCGATGCATATTCGGCTGAACGCGTCGTCCTCGACTCCTGCACAACTATTCTCCCTGATTGCCTCGTTTTTGCTCGATCCGGCGGATACGCGCTCACCTATCCAGCTGTACCAAACCCTCCTACCCCACCGCCGATTCTCCCTTACCACCGACCTCGCACTCGACGCCATCTCCCGTCTCGCACACCTCGACGCCAACCGGGCCGTACTCCAACGCACTGTCCCCCCAGTCCAACTCCGCGCAACATTCAACGCCCTCATCCGGATGCTCCCCGCCGAAGCCAACGACATGGGCCTCATCATGCGCTCCGAGCCGTGGATGGCGTATACCGAGCGCCTAGCTCTCGCCGTCTACGCCCTCGCATGTAGCCTCCCCATCCCTGTGCGCCGGCTGATCCGGACCCAGCGTGCGATGGGCGCAAGCGTCCTCCGGATGATGTGCCGCATGGCGCAATACGACCCTACCACGGGGGGCGAAAAAGGCGGCTGGTCGCAACGAAGTCCGTTTTCGTGTCTCGTCCGACGGGTGATTGAAGCCCTCCGGATGATTGACGAAGAGGAAGGGAGCGCCGAGGTGATTGGGTGGCCGGTGCGGGGTGCTAAAGTCGAGGGCGACAAGGGTGCTGGGTGGTTGGCGGGTGTGGGGGCCGAGGATGCGTTGATAATGATGGTGATCGAGGGGATGGATCCGGTTACGTTTGAGGATTTGGATGTGCTTACGAGGGTGGGGGAGGTTGCTGCGTAGGCGGAGGTGCAGCGGCATGGAACGGTGTCTCTATAGCTCGTATTTGTTCATTGTTTTGGTGCTTTATCTTTTTTTTGTTGTATGTTTATGCACAAGTGGTTTCGTAATATTCGGGCCGTGTGGTCAAATGGCGGATCGAGAGCTGCGGTCAGTCAGCAATCCTATGATCTGCTAGTCAGTCGAGCACAGGTATCACTTCTAAGATTACTCCTCGGGCCGTCAAGGAATTGAGATGTTTGTTTCATTCATGTCTTGGCAAATCTCTGTCCAGAGTCGGGACGAGACACGTGGTAGACATACTCCAAACAACCTTTCCGTCCTCGATCTTCACTCGTGTCAAGACCATGACTCATACTGAATGACGCTCTGTCAAATAAGCAAACTCGCTGACAACAAACATCTTGGATCCCTGGCCCCGCGCGGTTTATAATCTAGGCCTTCCCCACCACCGAAGCAACCCCCCTGCACAGCCAGACAACCACCGCGCGGTTCGTCGCGATCGCGATCACTCGTCTACTGCGGTGATCAACGCTGTGCCATCATCATTAGACTCGAATAAATACGTCTTCGCTCGACTCGGTCGTTCGTGACTAGGATGGCTACTCATGTTGCTTTTCGTTCTCCTCGTGGGTGTTTGACTTGCAAACAGCGGTGAGTGCCATTCCTCGATTTTATTCAGAGGTATTGATCTTTTGTAGGAGAAAAAAGTGTGACGAAACAAGACCTACATGCCAGCGCTGTCGAACCGGAAACTTTCGTTGTCTGGGGTACGATCATCTCGACGCCCCTTCCCGGTCTACAGCGCCACCCAAGTCGATCCCGGAGAAACCTCTATTTTCCTACGAGCCCATCCGGACGCTTTCAGTAGTTCATGAATCGGGAGAACGGAGTTCGTTGCGTACGGGACCTCCGCATGTAAGTCCCTAGTGTGGGGTAGCAAGATGTCTAACAAACGTGGCGCTTGTTCAGTTGCCAGAGCGCTCGAGGCACGAAAGGGACGGATTGGGTGATATACCTCGGATGCTCGAACTCGATCCTGCGCAAGTAACCAACGCTGTCCAACTTGTGGTTTCTCAGCGTAGGTCGAGCAGTGCAAGACTAGGTTCCGGAGATTCTGACGTTGGGTAGTTTCTCGGCTTGGCGGGTACAGATTATTCATCCCACAACATGTCGAGCTCCAGCAGATTATTACTAGGCGTGTGAATCGTTGCCAGATGACACGCTGGTGCATGTTCCTCGGAGCCCAGATCACCCAAATGATTCTAGACGGCAAAGGTCGAAGAAATTACCTCGAGTTTATCCGTCGCCTCCACCGGCATACCATCGGTTTGCCAAATTCCCCACTGGACTCGGAGCTTTGCACACGGCTCGGTGTTTCGCTCGAGGTAGGCACCTTTCCTGCGCTAGCACAACCCGCCTAACCTATGAGGGCAGTTGTCAGCCTACGCATTCATGGTATCCAATAGCCCAACCGGCTACTCACTCTTCAAATCGTGCACACCTCTCTTCCTCCGCTTCGCTAGCAAAGTTCCGCAACTCTGGTCCGGCAATTCAGTTATATCAATATTTAATGCTCTTCGTGCACCACGGCATGAGCTCACCAAGTTTGTCTTTTGGGACGTTATCTGCTCGCTTATCTTGGGCGTTCCGCCCATTCTTCAATACGACACCACCTTTTGCTCAGCATCAATGGAGAAGCCGGTCTTGGAGTGGGTGTATGGGTGCCCCGAGGATATTGTGCACATCATTGCCAGCATTAATGCATCGAGGTATGAAAACGGCCCAATGGGACTGAGGACGGGGTCAGGATCACACGAATGGCGAGAGGCTGAAATGCGATTACGACGGTGGGCGCCAAGGCTCGAATACCTGGAAACAGAGGGAAGTCAGTTGGTTGCCCGACTTGCAGTGCAAGAGAGCTGGCGACATGCCGTGTTGGTGTATATGTACATGGTGAGCCGAATTTTTTTCCATGTTCGGTCGTATGTTGACTTTTTATAAAGTGTATGTGCGGGGCAGACTCATCTGACCCTCGTGTCGAGAACGCTGTTCGACAGGTTGTTCAGCTATGCAATACGGTTGAATCTGAGAGCTCAGTCGGCATACATTTATTCTTGCCGTGTCTTATTGCAAGTCTCGCCCTTTTGTGAATCTGCCGTCGAGCTCATACGTCCCTCGTTTCAGGCGGCTGTAGCCTCTCGTCAAGAACCACATCGTGAAATTCTTCGCGAGCGAATACACACCTCCAAAGATATGCGATACTGGGTCCTTCGGGGCGCTGACTTTGTGCCCGTGCTCGACCATTTATGGCATGGCGCTGCAAGGGGAGGCCGGCCTGTACGATGGGAAGATTATATCCGGTCACGGTGCGCGTCGTTGCCCGTTGAGAGTTGAGTGGATTCTTGGGACCAGCGAGGTGGTTCCTCAACTGGCTGAACCATAGGTGCTTAATGCATACAAGTACCCCACCACTTAAGATAGACATTTTATCGGGTATCAGTCTATTCACTGTATTGGGGCTTCGTTCTATATCAATTACTATTTATTCTGACCGTACTTGTACTTTTATTACGCTGTAAAATGAATGTTTGCTGGATTGGCATTTTGATGCCGTTGATGACGCTGTTCGGAGGAGGTTGCGTGGCGACCGTGGGTGCGTCGGCGAACACTTCTGGTGATGACATATGCTATGACTCAGAATGCCCAGCACGAGATCAACGCCCTCTCTTGAAGCTGCTTTAGCCCACTCGACGCTGCTCACCAACACACGCCTAGCTGCTAATCTCCTTCCTCACCACATAACGTGGACTTGATTACTTGATTGATGGAGCCGAAGCGTCATCCCGGCCCGATTGGAGCGAGTTGCCTGACCTGTAAACGGAGGTTAGCTCAGGCTTCTTCTCGATCACCGCCCCCGTGGTTGCTCACCAGCTCGGCAGGCGAAAAAAATGCGATCGAAGTCGACCGGCATGCGCACGCTGCATCAAGGCAGGATTCGAATGCCTAGGCTACGACCATCTTGCTGATAAGGCGGGTAGTACCTGGAGGTCAGAGGAAATCTCGAGTTCCGTCCGGCCTCTGCTTCCCGCCCCACTCGAGTTGGAGAACGGTAGTAGTGGTGTACTCTTTGGAGAAATCAACAAGGTACTTTTTCCCTCTCTTTACTTATTCGAATACGAGCACGTTGACCTTTTGCATTATTTAGCCAACTAACTTAGATTTGACCTGTGGCCTTCGACTCCCTGACCCCCTCGGCGACGACACCGATCTGACCTTGGATAACTATGATCCTAATGTTTTGACAAACGCTGTGGTACCCTCGGCTTTAAGCTACCAGCCGTTATGGTCTACCGACAACCCAATGATAGGCACGCCAACGTGCCCTTCCCCATCACTCACCTGGACGCAATCCGACAGCCACTCTAGCTCAGACTATGATCGTAATCCCCCACGTCCAGAGCCTCGCGCTGCCAGGACCCTGTCACCACTGGCGCCAGATGTGAACTATATCATCAACCTTTCCGTATTTCAACGTACGTTCCCAGGCCTTCCCTCCTATTACCTTTTCCTTGACAGCTAAGCAGATGCACGGGTGCTTGACACCGTCTATTTTCGACCAGGAGAAACACAGTTGAATTTCGTGCAAAACATATACATCAATCGCCTCCAGTCATCTAGTATCGCCCGATGTATAACATATATCGACTGCAGAGTGATCAAGTGGTTTATGGATGGGACGTCTCAAGACGATCGGAGCACACTGATCAAGCTTCTGGACAAATTCGAGCAAAAGCTCCAGCAAGTTTCAGCCCAACCCACTAGCAACGCGAACGAAGTCGCAAGTCGTCGAAACAGCTTCCTGGATGTGAGACATTGATCTTTTCGATACTTTGCCTGATAATAACATCGTCGCTTCAATTTAGTCTTCAATTTTGAGAATTAGGTTAGGAACTGGCCAGACCGCACATAAGCTACTGCAAGCCATGGCACCAACATTTCTCCAGATTGTCGCTGCCGATTCAGCCTTATGGCCTAGTCGAGATGGGCCTCCCTCCCCATCTTTGGCCCGTATATTTGCATCAATTCACTATGAACTAGCTCACTTCGTTCACATGGACCTAATCTGTGCCATGGCATATGGACTTCCTCAAGTGGTCCAATACGATACATCTATCCCAGCCTTTCATTCAGGCGCTCAGCCGGTCGAATGGCTCTACTGTTTTCCGCCCGAGTTTCAGATATGCCTGGCCGATATTAACATGCGGTGCGCCAACGGTTACATTTCGCATGACTGGCATCTCATCGAGCAGCGGCTCATGGCATATACACCCGACCTATCTGATACGAGTGAACCGGACTCGTGGAGGGTTGTTGCTCGATTGGGGATAATTGAGAGTTGGCGTCAGGCGCTATTGATTTACCTGTACATGGTAAGCATTACTATACCAGATGTATTCCTGAACGACCGATATTTCCTCCATTGGCCGGCAGGCTGTTTGTGGGCTCGCCTCCGACGACGCACGAGTTCAGGCGGCAGTACGGCAAATCATTCAGCTTTCTGGAACAGTCAAACGGCAGAATCCTCTCAAGGTCGATGTACAACCAGTGATCCACCATCTTCTAGTAAGCCATTTTTGAAAGCATGGTCCCTGAGCTTGCTCAAATCAATGCGTCTAGGCGGGAATTTGTGCCCGCAGCGAGAAGCAACGAGCATACAACCGCGAAAGGCTACTTGATGTGCTTCATAGCAAACTGTGGTTACTACCTGGCTCTGAATTCGTACCCGTGCTTGACCACCTGTGGCATGGCGCTGGCGCTGATGGTAGACCTATTCGGTGGAGCGATTATATCCTATCGCGTCATAAAGCCCTACCTATTTCACTAGCGTGATTGCGCATCCTAAACCGCACACATATGTCATTTGGTTGGTTAGTGCTGTCTATTTAACTCTATATGAGATTTTAAAGGTGCATGGATGACGTCTTAGTGTCGCAAAGGGGTTGTGCTGGACCGGGAATTGCTGTTTCGCTGGCCACTCATGGGTGCGTAGCGCATATATGTGTCCCGCCCTCCTACGCATCCGACAAATACTTGTCTAGTTGTTAGCCACCCATCTCTTTAATCTCTCGATTATACATCGCCGTAGGCATCAGTAGACGTTAGCGAATGCCTAATCCAATTTTACTTGCACACTTTTATGATCTTGCGATGTTGGTAAGATTGGTATTGATGATGCCGTTCGGAAACGTGTGATTACATGGCCATGCCAACTGATGCCGACGCGTCAAAAGTAGTTCTCAGTCAACTATATATATATGCGACCAAGAGATATTGATGGCGGACAAGTTCCCCGCTTTAGTCTGAGCCCCCCCACCCCTCCCCAACGTAACCCTCAAATGCACCGTATCCGGGAACAAGCCTAGTTGCTTTCACCCTCCTCGCCATATAGCACATACGCCGTATTCCGAACGATGGAGCAAAAGTGCCGTTCCGGTCCAGTTGCAACCAGTTGCCTCACTTGCAAACGAAGGCGAGCCCAGGCTCTTCTTCTACTACGACTACTTGATGTATTCATGAGTTTGATAGGCGCAAAAAAATGTGATCGAAATCGGTCAACATGTATACGCTGTAATGGTGAAGGATACGACTGCTTGGGATATGATCATATTGGTAAATAGCGGTCCACAGACAGACCCACTCTCCCAGCCTTTCCCCCCGGCTCGTCCGAGTTAGAGAATAATTGCACTAGTATATCGCTTGGCGCGTCCGACGAGGTGCGCTTTGGCTTGACTATTTACACTTGGTCGGGGGTGATAAACTCACATTCGTTGCTCCGTGAACTATTCAGTTGACTGGCGTGGGCTCGTCCATGAGCCTCCTTACCCCCAACCCACTGAATGGCCTGCTCATTTCAGATGATGCTGATTTGATCTCGGATCGATGTCATGGTCCTTTAGCACATGCTCCCAAGTCAAAATTTCCCTCAAACAACCAACCACTTGGATTTGCCAATAGCCCAACGCTAGGCAGGTTGGTGCGGCCCTACCCGCCTCTACCCTGGACACAAATTCTCAATATTCATTCTAGCTTGGGCTCTGCTTGTGGTCGCAATTACTTTGCTCCGCGTCCGGAAGCTGGTACTGTACGAACCTTGTCGTTGTTGTCGTCAAACACAAAACGTATGATTGACTTTGTTATTGACCAACGTACGCTCTATAGCCTTTGCTGTTGCTACTAATATTCTGACCTGCAATTAGATGAACGAATGCTCAGTTTTGTTCATTTTCGACCGAAAGGTCCTCAGTTGGCCCATATGCAAAACATGCTTTTTCATCACCTCCTGTCGTCAAACATTACCCAATGTACAGCATGCATCGCTTGTACAACTATCAAATCGTTCCTGGACAAGACGCCACACGATGGTCGACATATACCGACCAAATTCATAGATCAATTAGAACCAAAACTGCTGCTTTCAGCCCAGGTCGTCAGCAATGCGAACGAGATCGCAGCTCTTCGCAGTGGCCTGTTAGAGGCGGGTCGTTGACGATCTCGGGGCTGCATACAGTAACAATTCTCGCCACTTATAATCTAGTTTTTCGTTTTAAGAGTCTGGGTTGCTATCGGTGGTAAACCCATAAGATGGAGCGACTATATTCTTTCACGCCAGGAGGCACTACCGATTCCATTTGCATGAGCGTCATACTGAACTACCATGCTTTCCAGTTGAAGCGAATTGGAACTAAGGTATATCCGGGTACTTTTAAGGTTGTTTGATCAGTGTATTTATTCTACATCCTATGGCCCCACCGGGAGCGTCAATCTGCCCGCCAGTCGTCAAGGAGTGTAGCTCTCAGTATTGAGGAAGGTGGCATAGCAAGTCATAGTCAATACGGTACCAGGAACACTCAATTCCCAGTCGCTTCGGAGCTCGGCAGCTCCGACGCCGAGACTCCGTACCGTTGACGGCGATCGGGAGCGTGCGTGGCATGCCGATGCTTATCTAATCGTTTATCACACGTGAAATAAGTAGATTCAGACGAACGAGCGCTTGACGTCAGTTTCCCGACCTGCTTAGCTTGCCCAGCGACGCTGGTAGATAAAAATACTACCTTTGTATGCCTTGCTTCACCTATCAGACGCTCCGGACCTCACTGACTCCGATTTTCTCCCATTAGTATCGATCAGATGAAACAGAAGCGTCCTCCTGGCCCAATTGGAACAAGCTGCTTGACTTGCAAACGTCGGTAAGATTACATTCTACCAGCCAACAGTGTAGAATACTCAAAGCAGTGGTTTGACAGTCGTAAAAAGTGCGATCAAGGCCGGCCGACATGTCAAAGATGCGTTGACGGGGGGTACGACTGTCTTGGATACGACCACAATCAAAGGCGAAATATAGCCGCTCCGAGCTCGAACTCGAGCCGTGCCGAGTCCGTCGAGGGAAGCGAACAATCTTTTCAGTCTCAACCATTTGACTCACCCGACTCCAAGAGCAACAAGTGTAATAATGCTATGGAGGGAGGATTTAACCAGGTGTGTCTCAGTGATTCAGGAATTTGACTATGTGGCGATTGATCCTGAACTTGACATGAGCTACATAGTCTGCCGATTTGAGCCCGTTATCTTCTAGCTCCTCTACACATGGAACCATTGCCCCTACGCCCGATTTTAACACGGAGACCTATGGCCGTGGTATTGGCTTTAGCTCTTTAATAACTATGGCAAACCACCGCCAGCAACCACTAGTGCTCGCTAGTAACTCGTCCAACGGCCCCTCTCGTGTCCGCTTTTCGATAAGCAAACACTATGGGCAACCGAATACCATCAATTACGACCAGGTCGTTCTCAACCCCCCTTTGGGACCTCGTGCCGCAAGATATCTATCAACGCTACCGCCAGACGTAAAGAACGTGGTTAACTTTGTTTTGACCCAATGTAAGTTATTCAAGTTATCCTCCGTTTGCTCCTTGGCGACATATTGTGATATTTCGATAGATGAACGAATACTAGAGGTTATCTACTTTAGACCTAATAACGAACATGTCGACCACATTCGAGAGGTGGTAATCAACCGAATTCAAGCATCTGGTATTACTAGGCATGCCGTACATCTTGGTGCTAGGATTATTCAGTCCGTCCTTGATGGAACGTCATACAGCAATCGCGCTGTATTCAACCAGGCACTGGATCAGTTCGAACAAACCCTTCGCCAAATTTCGGCTCAGCAAGCCACTACCCCAACTGAAGTAGAATTTCGACTCAATGGGTTCCTAGAGGTATGTTATACAATTCATTTAAACTTATTTTATCTCATCTTAATACCACTGATATAGGCAGCATTTATCAAGATCCGGCTAGACAACGGCTACAACGCATATAATCTATTGCACAGCGTAACCCCTACGTTTCTTCAGATCATATATTCGGATCCGAACCTATGGCCAAACGCCAATGGACCTCCCGTTCCTTCGCTAGCTCATGTGATTGCATCCACTCGCTACGAGTTGGGCCACTTTGCGCTCATGGACCTAACCTGTGCTATGACATATGGTCTCCCTCAGCTGGTCGAGTATGATACGTCTTCCCCAGTGATTGCGATTGATCGCCACCCCATCGAATGGGTTCATTGCTGTCCACCCGAGTTTCAGATCTGCTTGGCCGAGATAAATAGACGTTATGCCAACCGGTATCTGTCATCCGACTGGCATCTAATCGAGAGGCGACTCCTAGCGTTCAAACCCGTCTTGTCAATGTCTGACGGGGCAGAATCATGGAGGGTTGTGGGTCGGTTGGCGGCTATAGAGAGCTGGCGCCAGGTATTGTTGGTTTATTTGTACATGGTAAGTACACTATCCAATGCATATATTGGCACTCCAATCATGTTTGAGTATAGGCCGTTTGTGGACTTTCTTCAGACGATACGCGAGTTCAGTCAGCGGTCCGACAAATCGTTCAGTTATTCGGAACCATAAAGCGCCAAGATCCTCCCAAGGTCAACGTCCACTTTGTGTTTCAATATCTTATGGTATGTCATCCGGAGATTGTACTGTCGCGCTTCTTAAAAGCT
This sequence comes from Ceratobasidium sp. AG-K, assembly GCA_037039685.1. Lineage (NCBI taxonomy): Eukaryota > Fungi > Basidiomycota > Agaricomycetes > Cantharellales > Ceratobasidiaceae > Ceratobasidium > Ceratobasidium sp. AG-K. The sequence continues at coordinate 628,291 of JAWNGF010000013.1, read as the reverse complement.
TGGTTCGTAGGTTGGAATCTGCACGCGTAGCGAAAAACAGAGAGCGTATGTCCGCGAGAGGCTGTTAGACTTGTTTGATAACGAATTATGGCTGTTGCCGGGCACTGAGTTCGTGCCCGTCTTGGACCATCTTTGGCATGGTGCAGCTGCGAACGGGAAACCTATCAAGTGGAGTGACTATATTCGTTCACGACAAATAACACTTCCAATACCCATTTCGGTATAATTCTGATTGTAACCACAACTGCCCATAGACTTACTTGAGTGATATATTCGTTATAGTATGTAGCACTTGGTCGTTCTAATACATATAATAAGGAAGACGTTAACGCAGTCCTCTAGGCTAGAAAGGAAACACATTGATCCTGGGACATAATTATGTTCCTCAATAGCTAATTAGGAGTGCGGGCAGCCATATGGCCACCTTCCGCTGGGATATAGATTCGAGTTCATTTTTCGCATTTGATCCTAGGCAGAGCTCACATCCTGATGAACGCTGCTGCTCGGTCGATAATGATAGGCAACCACGTCCCTCTCCTACTTGGAGTTTATTCAACAGCTATTGTGGTACTACAAGAGCAGGTTGAAACACATTAAGTTGCCACCCAGCGCATATATGTTTCCATGGCTAACGAGTTGGATTGCTCGCTAGTATCAGTTAAGGCCTTAGCCTACTAGAAAAACCTGGTGACTGCGCCACTAGTTCGCGACTTCCATTCGCTTCGGCGCTCGGCCGTTTCGACACCAAATTTGGGTTGTTGGTGGTAATCGAGAGCTGCACGTGGCCGTAGTACTGAACCCGTTATACGTTATCTAATCATTTGTTATATCTGACGGCGAAACACACGCGGACATAAGGACGAGGAGCGCTTCCACGTTGGTTTCTTAATCTGTCTAATGTCATTGGTAGACAAAAGGCCTATCGTTCTGTGATTTATTTCAACCAATGGCTGTTCCAAACCTCACTGACAAGCTCCTTCGATTTGAAGCAATCAGACGAAACAGAGGCTTCCTCCTGGCCCGATTGGAACAAGTTGTCTGACCTGTAAACGTCGGTAAGGTTGTAATTTGCCAGCTCACGACCCAGTGTACTCAAAATCTTGGTACAAAGCCGTAAAAAGTGTGACCACGGCCGGCCGACATGTCAAAGATGCGTTGATGGGGGGTACGATTGCCTTGGATACGGCCATAATCAAAGACGAGTTATACCCGCTCCAAGCTCAGACTTAAGCCACGCCTGGCCCGTCGAGGGACGCGAACCGTTTGTTCAGTCTCAACCATTTGGCTTGCCCGGACCCAAGAGTCAACACTGTAACTTCGTGGGGGAAGTATTCAACCAGGTGCGTCTAATTCGATTCGGCAAATTGGACTGTGAAGTGATTTATCCCATTCTTGCCACGAGCTATGTAGTCTGCCGGCTCGAATACGCTATCTTTTAATTGCTCTATATACGAAACTATCGCCTCTGGCGGTGATTTCACCACGGAAACCTATGACCATGACAATGGCAATGGCAATGGCAATGGCAATGGCTCTAGCTCCTTGATAACTATGTCAAACCACGACCACCAGCTTCCGGCGCCTGCAAATAAATCATGCAATGCTCACCACCCATTCCCCTTCTTGGTCAACAAATCCTGTGGCCAACTCAATGCCAGTTTTAATGATCAGGTTGTTCTCGGCCCCCCTTTGGGACCTCGCGCCGAAAGGTGTCTATCAACACTTCCACAACGCGTGAAGAACGTGGTCAACTTTGTTTTAACTCAGTGTATGTCGTCGTAACTGCCATCCCCGCTTTTGTTCCTTGTCTGACACAGAACGGAATTTGAAAAGACGGAAGAGTATTGGAGCTATATTGCTTTAGATCAAAGGATGAACACGTTGACCAGATTCGGGAAGTGGTAATCAACCGCCTTCAAGCATCTAGTATTTCTCGACACGCGGTACATCTCGGTGCTAGGATAATTCAATCGGTTCTCGATGGGACTTCATCCAGCAATCGCGCTGTGCTTAACAAAGCACTAGATCAGTTCGAGCAGACCCTCTGTGTGATCCCGGCTCAACAGGCCACCACTTCAGCCGAAATAGAGTATCGCCTCAACGGCTTCCTTGAGGTATGTTTTGTGCCGTGTCGAATTACTCCAGCGCATTGTGATGGCATTGGTTTAGGCGGCATTTATTAGGATCCGCTTAGATAACAGTCACAACGCATACAATCTACTACATCATATAACTCCCGCGTTCCTTCAGATCGTATACTCGGATTCGAACCTATGGCCAAACTTCAGCGGACTTCCAGTTCCTTCACTTGCCCGTGTGATTGCATCCACTCGCTATGAACTGGGTCACTTCGCGCTCGTGGACTTAACATGCGCCATGGCATATGGTCTCCCCCAGGTGGTAGAGTACGACACGTCTTCTCCAGTTCTTGCAACTGATCGACATCTTGTCGAATGGGTTCACTGTTGTCCACCCGAGTTTCAGATCTGCCTGGCCGAGATAAACAGGCGCTATGCCAACAGGTACCTATCGCATGACTGGCATCTGATCGAAAGGCGTCTACTAGCGTTCAAACCCGCCTTGTCAATGACCGATGGGGTGGAATCGTGGAGGGTTGTAGGCCGGTTGGCGGTCATAGAGAGCTGGCGCCAGGTGCTGCTAGTTTATTTGTACATGGTAAGTATATCGCCCAATGCGTTAACATGCACTCCAACCACGTTCGAGTACAGGCCGTTTGTGGGCTTGCTTCAGACGACACACGTGTCCAGTCAGCAGTCCGGCAAACCGTTCAACTCCTTGGAACTCTCAAGTACCAAGACCCTCCCAAGGTCAATGTGCACTGTGTGTTTCAATATCTCACGGCAAGTCGCCCGGCGATCGCCAATTCATATTTACTAAGAGCCCTATTCACAGGTCGGGATATGCACCCGTAGCGAAAAACGGAGGGCATATGTTCGTGAGAGATTATTAGACGCGTTTGACAACGAGCTATGGCTGTTGTCAGGTTCTAAGTTTGTTCCTGTCTTAGACCATCTCTGGCACGGTGCTGCCGCCAACGGGAAGCCTGTTAAATGGAACGACTATATTATTTCGCGTCAGATAGCACTTCCAATATCAATTTAATGTGGCTCCGCTTGTGATTGCAGTTACCCGTAGACCTCGCTTACAATGGCTTTGTTTCGTTAGCATCCTAAGATAACAAGAATACTTGACGTTTTTTTGACAGTAGAACTTGTGTAGTATAAGGATACCTTAACTTAAATGGCAAAATGCGAATCATCGCGGTTCCTCAAACCCGAAAGAGTGAATGGTAGCACCAGCGTGATTAGATGATACTGTAGTTATATTTTTCGTTGGCACACAAACCCGATAACTTACGGAATGAATGAGTTGATAATACACCTGTCCGATCTGGCTAAAGGCCTCCTCTTCCCTCCGCCGCAAAAACAAGCATGATTTTAATACCTGAACTTTGAGTATGGGTTCCTTGTTCATAGGACTAGTGTACAACCAATTCATATAATATGGGTACCTTCCGCGTCCCACCCAACAATTTCACTCCGGGTACGCCTGCATCACGCAACCAAGACTGGCCAGCCCTTCGAGGATAATACTATTAGCCCCAAGCACGAATCTGGCACAAAAGAAGGTAGCTCACTGATGAAAAGTCAAGATAATTCAATCCTAGAACAGAGTTTGCATCTCCACGGATGTCGTCGCGCGGCCGGTAATGGTAGGCAATTACATCCCTCTTAGACTTGGGATCCCTGCGAGACGCAATCAGCCTGTGTGTCATTGCGATAGTAGGCTAACACGTACCAGAATACCGAGTTACCACCCGGCGCATAGATGTTTCCATGACTGGCGAGTACAAGCGTTCCACCAGTCTCAGTCAGCGCTTTGCCAGTAGCGCCTACGTATGGTCCTGTAGCGTTGAGGCTTCGGCCTACGAATACCTTATACTCGTCACCTGGAGCTGGTAGCGCAGCGGGATCGAACGCGCAGCAGTTTCCGGAAGAGTAGAAGAGATAATAGTACTCTGAAAGACAATGTGAGGGAAGTCCGGCAACTGTACTGAGTAATGCGTACTGGACGACCGAGGTTTGTATATAAATCCACCTTCTGCCGATTGAGGTGACGTTTGGTTGAGGACTAGATGTGTGAGCTGTGGTGCAGAAGGCGATAGGGGAGCCAACCCAGATGGTGCAAGCTCGAGTTGGAAGATGTCGGCCCAGTACGACCCTGCGATAATAGGACTTTAGATATTGTCCCGTGTTCTGACGCCAGTGTACTTACCAAAAGTAAACAACAGTTTTCCATCAGCTTGGATAACATTGGCATCAATAGAGTTATAATTGTCGCCTTTTTTGGATGAAAAGACAGCGCCGTGGTCCGTCCACGAGCCTAGCATCAAACGCCATTAGTGAGCAGGCGCTTCGGGGGGACTCGAAACCGCACATACCGTATTCCATTGTTTTGCTGGTAGCAACGCCAATGACGCTATTTTGGGTACCAAACTGGGAAATGGAGTAATACACAAAGTATGTTCCTGACCGGACGGTTATTGAACCATCGTTTGGAAAGCCTAGTACGAGTGCCTACCATTGATGTTGACGACGTCTGGAGCCCAAGTATCTTTGCAGACTCATTAGCAAATGACCCAATGATTTATGCACCGAAAGCACTCACCACAGTGCCCGGCGTTCTGCATTGCAAATATCATGTTGAGCGGCGATGAGACTTAGCCACCAAATACTGGCTTACCTCAGTAACCACTGAACATCCGGTTGGCAAGTAAGATCCAATGGCGGTCCATGGGCTATCCAAGGGGTTAAATGAATATGAGTTAGTCGAATTGGCCAAAAATTAAATGAGTACAAACCCCTTCAATGCTTTGCTGCGCGAGACGCCACCATGAGTACTAAACACGTAATAGTAGCCTGATTTCTCGTTGTATATAATGCTAGGATCATGGGTATATATCCCCGAGCCGGTCAATTTCAACGGTAAAGGGTATTCGGTACTCGAGTTACTAGGAGCTCGAGCACTCAAAACACTACTCCCCGAAGCGAGACCAGCCAGAAGTGTGCCAAAGGCGAGTGAGAGGAAAGAGGAGAATCGCATGGTTGAAAAGCGGCAAGTCGGGACGTCTCAGCTTCGACTAGAGCAAGTTCCCGCGGGGTGAGCTAAAGGCAAAAATCGTCTTTTAAAGACGTCACAGCGCAAAGTTATGAGGGAAGCTCCAGAGACTCCATTTGGTAGTATTCTACGGAAGAACCGTGCTAGGTACGGCCCGCCGGGCGCGACTTGAGTGAGAAGGTAAACATTCGGCCTTGAGGACGAAAACGCCTCGGGGAATCGCTCAAATTTGGTAATCGTAAATCACGTTCATATTAGCCGCTGAGCGCCAGGCGAAATAATTACAAACGATTAAATAAAGACCCGAAAGTTCAAAGGTGTATATGTCGTTAAACGAAAACATAACATAAACTCGATCTAGAACAGGGAATAAATAATCTATTAACTGGAAAGCGACACATAGTGCACGAGTGGGGGAAGGTATTCGGGTGGACACACGGCTTTCAGATTTTCGTAAACCTGATCGTCAATCACGCGCGGGATGCGAATTGAACGTGCTCCGACGAGTGCGAAATACGCACGTAGTGCTCGTCCAGAGGATTCCTTTGGTAGGTTGAGCCTACGATGGGAAGATCGAGCCTCCAAGGCTGATATTTATTAGAACGTGGTCTCACAGGCCCCTGCACCCAGCTCCCTCCGGCCTGGAATTCGTAGAGGCTGTTTGGAGTTGTACTCCTCGACACCGAGTCCACTGCTGGGTATGCGCTACTAAGATCAAGTAGGTTCGAGCCCGTAGAAGTCGTAGAGAGCGAACCCGAGAGTGGGGACGGAGTAGGTTTCCAGTCCCACCGGTCGTGGAGTCGAACCCAATCACCGGACGCTGGGCGAGGTCGGGGAGGCAGAGGGCGCCTAGGTGGCGCCCAGTTATTGGGATCAGAGTTTGAGCGAACAGGTTGGAGTTGCCGGGTTGGATTCGGCGTGGGTGCTTTAGAGGTCTGCCATGTCCAAGTGCGGTTTTCGAGTGCCGCTACTCTGGTCAGAGTGGGGCATATTTCCTTCCAGAGGTCAAATAGAGCTCGTCGAGTGGCGTGTGGAAGATGTGAAGGATGGCTGATGCCATACTCAGCCCACGTCCTGATTTCAAAGGTCTCAATGGACTGGAGAGCGGGCAGGGTGGTCATAATCTACTCAACCGCATATTAGCATACATCCAATGGTTTCAACCAACAATCAACCTACGCAATCAAAAAGTATGTCAACATTGCTAGGTGCCAAGTCAGACCAAATTATGATTCGGAGGTGGCGCAAATGCTGTAGTGAATCTCGGATTGCTGCAAAGAATGCACGACAATCATCACCCATGCGGTAGTCAGAATACCATAGCACAGACACGTCGAGATCCATGATTCCAACAGCGTCTGTTGACTTTGAAAGTGCATGTATGGACATCAACAGCTCGTCGGCTGGACGAAGTCCAGCGGGCCTTCGTGTAGATAGGGGGAAAATACGAGCAGTGGTGATAGGCCGACCAGGAGCGAGTTGACACGCCAAAGCAGCTGGTACATCGATGTGAACGAGACGCGGGATGTGCCGGGCCTCCAGTCCTTTGATATCCGCCAAGTTCCGACTGGCAAAATGGGTGATAGAACGCTGCCGGCGGAAAAGTGCCGCCAGATGTGAGAGCTCAGGAAGGGCGGGAGGGGGGAGGCTTAGCTCTAGTGCGGTCAGTTTGAGATGTCTAATTGCACTCAATTGGAGCAGTTGCCTGTCCTTGACATCGCTGAGTGCCAAGTGCCGAACGTTGCACGACTGGGGCATTGAGAGTATCGTAGCCCAGTCGTGAAACGCCTGGTCTTCGCTCGACCGTTGTCCTCGGGAAGCTCTGACCGCAGCTGCATAGTTGTGCACAGTGAGGTTGGTACAGATGCTGCGAGTGTAGTAAAGGAGTTGAGCAGTCCTGGAAAGTGTTTCGGCACATAGGGAGGATCTGTTGTCGAAAAAATTGACCTCGGCTTCCGCATCGGCTCTCGCTATGGGGAGCTCGGCCGACATCGACAAGTAGTCGCTTGGGCCTCGGCTGCGACCGAGTGCACTCTTGCGCCGGAACGTTGCGGGCCCAAAACTCAGAGTAGAATACAACAGAGGCGTCGCAATATCGTTGGAGTATCTTGAGACCAATGCAAGGGCCGCAAGGTCAGGTGTGCGGGCAACTTGTAGGATGACCAGCCGGAACACCTCGGGAGGGAGGGATACTCGAAGAGCGGCCACACCGCGCGGGCTGCGAGACGGTCGACTCGATGGCGTTCGCTGCCTCGGGGTCGCTCTGCCCGCCAAGCGCTCGTCTTCGTGAGAGGGGTTTACGACCAAGAGAACCATATTTCCCCGCCTGGTCAGTTAGTTCCTGCGATTTCGAGTTAATATGGATTTCAGGGTGTATGGTCGATCTAACTCACGAGGGCATGGGACAGCTTTGCAGTAGTTTCACTAAAACTATCAACCTTCCGTGAACCAGATTAACCCAAGTTGAGCATGGTGACAGCTCACTCACAGCGCCGTGAACCATATGTAGGGCAAACGGGTAGAAATTCCCGGGTATCTCGGTATACAATTGTCAGTATTGAGCGCATTTCGCAATGGTTGAATCAAAGCTGTGCAACAGCCGGACATCTCGGCTAGTTGCCACAAGGCCACCCTTTCCATGCCTACTGATGACTGTCCCAAATAAAGTATCTGAAATGAATGACCGGGAGGCATGGTGATGTGATGGCCGCTGCCCTGCCGGGGCATTACCGGCCATAGCGTTTAGGACCCGTCAATATCAGACTAATGTTCGGTGGCTGCACCCCGCTCGCACAGCCTTGATGAAATCTCATCAGGCTTGAGTTAACGATGTTTGATGCTCGTATGTTTTTGCATGCGTTGGCGCAATTCAACCTCTTGTGAATGGCAAGTTCTATCGTTGCCACCCCATATCGAACACACCTGAGTTGAATACACAGCCCTATGATTTAGCGTGTGCCACTAATTTGGCCCAGGTAACATATAGCATACAAGTTAGATGAACACCTTGATTGTTTCTATCCAACAAGCTGAGTCAGCCAACTCTCATCGAGATCTTTAAAATGTACTTGGAGAATCGATCAAAGGTGCCTCGGAGCCTGATATGTCCGAGATTCTGAGAAGAAAGAAGCACATTTATTCGCCCCTCGTCGTTCCCACTTTGCTCAAGCTCGAACGGGGTGGGGATTCAAAAGGCACGCCCAGACAGGGCATCACGGGTTGCATGTCATCGGCAAGAGTGCCAACATCTATCACAAACATTCTTTCTCCCAACCGCGTACTATTGGTTGGTCGGGTCCATTTGTTACAGGTAGAGTACATTAGAATTGAACGATAGGAACCTTGAAAGCCAAAAAAGCAACGCATATCGAACGCGTACCAATTCCAGAAGAACTATTATTAATGATAGAATATTTTTCGTGATTGAGGTCCACATGCTCTGAGGGTTAGCGGCTTAGATGAGCAGACAGCGGAGATTGAGATCGGCAACAACTGAGCGCCAGGACGCATTTGGAAGACCTTCGTCCTCTCGACGCCATACTTCCCAAACAATCTGTTCAGCAGTGTCGATCTCGAAACAGCCTGAGATGAAATGTTTCAGTATAGGGGCTGGCACAAAGAGCGCAGCAACATACATTGTTTACGGAACCCTTCAAAGGTCTCCGTGACCCACGAACGCTCGGGGCCATTGATCTGGCAACCGGCGATGATCACTGGCCATGTTAAGCTTGTGGTATTTGTGTCAGGTTTTGATGCGCGTGAAAAAACAAGATGCGGAGTCAATACTTACTCGACTGCCATACCCATTTGTTTTGTGCTCTCGAAACAACGCTCAATGATAGCAAGCGCGGCCTTCTGGACACGGTAGTCGTTGCGAGGCACGCGGAACACATCTCGCAACAGCATAATCTGCCGAGAACCATGAGGATCACATGCAAATATACACTGTCACGTCAACTGACCTGCATGGCCAGCTTGTGCGACAAGTTGCCGTTCTCGACTCTTCGTTGGAGGACCTCTGGAAGCGGAGGCTCTGTCCAGTTCTCGACTTCCTGATACAGACGTTTGGCTTCTTCGCCCACTGTAACAGCTGGCGACAGGGGCGAATCCAGCGGGACCTCGGAAATGCTAGCGAGACATTGGGTGTGGCGGATGACCAAGGTGCTGACCTAGCATATACTTTAAGATACTGCCGAGACCAATATAGTAAGGTGCTATTCTTACCCTTGCCATCAACTCCACTATGCGGCGGGACATGCCAAATACATTTTCCACCGAGTACGAATGGTAGTTGTTCGAGTCCAAATCGTGCAAGAGCCTAAAGCGGCAAATTGTTATTCAGATGGTCTAGAAATGCGAGAAGACGTACCACCAATCAGAGTTACCCGGTCCCAAAAGTTGCGGAGGTTCGTTCGATGTGAATGATCCTAATATCAAGATCACAAGGTCAGCGATTGATCACGCGACAGGTGAATCAAGTGGGCCTCTCTACTCACCACACACTTCGTAGACGGTCAAGATTTCCAGAAGCAATCGAGCGGGGCTGACGATGACCTCGCCGCGATTCGATTTACTCGCTGGCTGATTGTGGGCAACGATGGCGCCCGGGCCTCCCCGCAAGGCTACGAGGGTTTTGGCCAAGTTCATATTAGACTGCCAAGAATGGCCTCCAGCGAAGATCTGCACCACCAATCGGTTAGCGAGGAGTAAATCTCGGGCGATTGGACGGAATGAGCTTACGTCGATGAGCGCAATCGTCACGCTCGCTCCCAATGCTGCATCGCTACGTGTCCCGTCGATTGTCTGACAGGCCAGCGCCAGCGCTTTCGTAGCTTGAAGCCGGTAGGATATTGCCATATTCATCAGGTCATCGGCCGTGCCCGTTTGGGGCACCTTGATGAGTGACATGTCGCTTGCGGCGGACCGAACCAGCAAGTATGCTTGATGAATCGCCCCTACGCCAAGTAGCGAGAGCCGCAGCGCCTCAGTTGCGGGACTGCCGCCCGCGTTTGGGTCTAAAAGGACGAGGCCGGGTAGGGGAGGCGGTGTGGACAGCACCAGTGGGAGGTTCACCGCAAGTATTGGGTTGACTTGCGAGGGAACTGCCATGGTCAACATGGTCGAAGTGTTACAATAGTGTCGAATCTGAATATTTTGGCATAGTTTCCCCCGTAATTTAGCAAACGAGTGGGCCAGGATTTGCGTGTTGAGGGTTTCGTGCGTGGGCAAGGCAAACAGAAATGCTTGCATCAGCGTCCGTCTTCAACAATGAATTCACAGAATAAATATAGAATATGATAAGACAGTGGTGGTGCGCGGCGTGATGGAATCATAATCTGCATTTCACGCAGCTCCATTTCTACTCGTATTCAGTCATACACCCCCTCTATATCCATCCATCCATCCAATTATATGGAGCTTATTAGTGTATGTGTAAACGAGCGTGATGATGATGAGAAAGATAAGATGGGAGGCGTGGTACTCAAGCAAGGAATTAATAGTAAGAAGAAGGAGAGACAAGCACCAGATTTCTCTCTTGAACGCTCCTAAAGAATGGGGCGATCGGGTCCGGGTTGGTGAGCAGTTGGTTCGATGTTGCGCTCCATTGGCCATTGGCGGTCGAAGTATCAATAGGATCATTGCTGGTCTCGAAGGCCGACGAACCCCATGGTGAGTATGCGCCGGGGCTGTCCACGCTCAACGACTGGTCCATCATCGAGAGTTGGTCATTGTACCCAACTGGCAGGTTCCCGAACTGAGCCGAAAGCGGAAACGAGTCCACTTCTGAACTGCCGAAAGACGTCATGTCTAGGGACTGAGGGAACGCCAAGGGGTCATTATTAGAGGTGAGACCCGAGAGCGACGAGCCAGGATGGGGGATAACGAGTCTGAATCAAATGGTCAGACTCGATGAACAAGGCAATAATCGGGAATTACGTACCCCGGCGCACGAGACTCGAGAGAGTTCCGCGCATGAGAAGGCAGCCGTTCTTGCGGGCTAGTCTCTCTTGATGGGGTGCCAGCGCTGCTGCTTCCGCGTTCCGAGCTAGACAGAAAGTTGCTGGTTGCACGGCCGTTTGCCGAGTTTGATCGCGAGTGACCAGAGCTCTGGCCTGGGCGGGACGGAGATCGCTGAGGAGTCCCAGCTGCGGTAGACGCGCGTGTGCTTGGCGCTGACGAGGTGGCTGAGGGTGTGACTTGGACATCCTTCGGCCATGTACACTGATTCGAATCATTGGCGTTTAGTTGCGGAAAAATGAGATCAAATATGCAAGCCTACCTCGCGTTGGCCGTGTACGCATTTAGTGCACATGGGCTTGGTTTCATCGCACTAACGCAGTTAATGAGCATCACCGGGGCGGCTCAGTTCCACTAATTATCCTACCTTGATTTTTTTGGTTCGACACGTCAGGCAACCAGTCTTGCTCCGAGTGTACTTCGGACGCTTGCGGTTACCTCCCAACAACCCAGCAAGGCTGTGCTCGCCAGGGTGGTGGTGATCGAGCTCGCGGCCCAGTCCGGCACCGACGCCGGGGATAATGTGCCCGCCAGGCTGGAGGTGAGACTGGTAGTGTTGGTGGCCGCGGCCGTACGGGTGGAGGTATGGACCAGCTTGGGCGTTGTTGAGTGCAAACTGGAGTTGAGTACTATAGTCCCAAGGAGATGAAGAAGCCAACATGAGCGACGAGATCGAGGGAAGCAAGTATGGGTCGATGCGTGGCGGTGGTGGCGGGAGCGAAGGGTACGAGACCCGACGAGACAAGTAAGGACGTTGATCCATATCCGAGGCCATACAATGGTCGAGTACGGTCATGGGCGGGAACGGCCGGCAGTCGCGTTTTGGTCGCGTCGAGTCGGGTTGACCGCAGGCGGCGATAGACGGAGGGAGAGGCAGGTACGGTGGAGTAGCACCGATGGGGGGCGTATCCGGAGCCGAAGGCGATTCGGAAGAAGAGGGGGCAGGAGACGAAGAGGACGAGGCAGAGGACGAATACATGAGGTCGGTGAGGTTAAAGATACAAAACGGGATGCAGCGATAGTAGCCAAGGATATTCAAGTGACGTCGATGACAGGTCGCGATGTAGGAGCACCGTATGAACCCGATAGGTCAACAAGTAGACCCGATGTACAATTGGTCAGGCAATGATGATGCAGGGGGGGTAGAGGAAAGGGCACGTCAGTTCATCTGATTTATACGAATAGGCGCAGAACAGGAACAAGACGGGTCGAGATGGGAATAGACCCGGAAGAAGGCAGGCCAGCGACCAGCCGGGGAAACCAGCACCAATAGAGCGTGTCTAGTGTGCAACCAAACTGGTTACACAAGAATGAAGGATGCATGTGGACCCAGAACTCTCCAACCGAGGCGACGGGACGGGACCCGAAGGCGCCCGGCTGACTGGACACAGTCAAGATGTAGAAGTAAGGTATGAAAGAAGGTACCAGAAGACGATGAGAACGGAACGGGAACCGCATCAGGGCGGCCGGCGTCGATGTGGTGGCATAGATGCGGAAGGACACAGGGAGCATGTGGATTACTCAAGCGAGGTGATGTCGCTTGGCGACGCAGAGACGAGACGGAGAGTCGGGCGCGTCGGGCAGATGCCCAATCGGGACCGACACGGCCCAATCCAGCGCATCAAACACAAGCGGGCGCATCTCCATCAATAGATTCGGCGGGGTTAAGGAAGTAATAGGGGAAGTAACAGGGCGTGAATCTCGACACGGCCGTACCCGCAATCCATCAGACGAGAAATCGAAGGCAAAACACACATAAAGGGGAAAGAACTCGAGAGAGACTCACGCGTGACTCTTGTTGTCAGTGGGCAATAGCCCATTGCGAGGGGTTGTGTCTTCGGTGGGGTGGGTCATTGCAGGCACAGGTGTGCTCGAGAATTCTACATCGCGCCACATGCATGTGTTAGTGGGTGCATCGGCGGAGGAGCCGATACGTACAGATGTCGATGAGGGGTCGGCTAGTCGCGAGACCTTCGTCAATTTATCGGGTAGGATTAACAATTAGGTGGTTGAGGATCGTCGTCGGCGAGCTCGGATGCTGTGCGGGATGATAAACAAGCGTAGGGCAGCCCGATGGTTGGTCAGCCCGAGCAGGAATATGCCAGCGCTTTGTAGAAGATAGTTTGAGATATCGGGTAGCCGAGAGAGTATTTTATACACAGACGCTCAGGGCGTGTAGGGGCAGAGTGTACGAGTGTAGAGACCAGGGATGGTGGTTAAGAGACAGCTGTTGGTACGGGACTGGAGTTACTAAGGTCCGGTGCAATGACGCTGGGGTTCGGAGGGAAACAGAGAGGATCAGCATTCCATGATAAACTGGATCATGTCAAACACTCCAAAGTCCATTTTGGAAATGAAACACCAAGTGGCAATGAAACCGCAGCCCATCGCTGCAGTGGGATTGGCTCAACTCGGACCTGCTTACCTGGTTCAGTCACTCAGCGCTCAAAGCTCAACTCCGGCGGTTCACGGAACAGTATCTATGCTATGCTTAGATAGCCAGAATACACCTGTCAACGATTGGGGACGGTCGGATCACGATACAGTACAGAATTAACAAGAAAAATAAGGCGAAAACGGGGTGTAAGGCTATAGCAAAGAGGTCGTCGTCGGTCACAAGGTCCCAGGCCACAGCCTGCCCTGTCCCCACAGCGCAGTCCGACCTGATCATGGAGCATTACAAATTCCGGACAATGGCCATTACAATGTGTCAGCAATCCAATTCAGTCCAGCCACTCGTGATTGCTCTGAAATTTTTTGGTGTTCCAACTCCCCACATTCCACAATGAAAATCCTCCCCAATGACAGTTGGACCAGTCACCTGCTTGATATATATGGAAACACGCCTCTGCCACCCACCGTGCCCTGCTGTAAATCTGCTATTCTAGACGATGCCCGTGATATGAACGAAGCTAGTGACGTTATGCATGGACAGGTCCGTGCCTTCTATACCGGCTTCTTTCGCTCCGACATCCGGCATCACGTCAAATTTGCGGATTTCGACCCGAGCCAAGGTTAGTAACGTGGGGAGTCTAGTCCGATGTACATCGTTCAAAATTCTATCAGAACAAGTGTACAACATGTAAGCAGGTGAACAAAACGTGTTGCCTATCCATGAACCATGCCCATCTTATCCAACCTTCGGCGTAGCGTGCCATTTCACGCATTCAGCCTCGAATTCCGAATGTACCTATAGAAACGCCGACTGTCGCTGTCCCCCAATATACTCCGAATATCGGCCATTTCCAGCTAATTTGGCAATTTTTGACTGTTCTGGGCTTCGTTTTTCAGCCAGGCCATGCTTCGTCCCCGAGACTAAAGAATCACACGTCTAAACCAACTTTGTTGCTGCCTGGGTTACCAAGACCACGCATATAAATAAGGTTGGGAAATAGTTCACCAGATATTTTGAGCGCTTGGGGTTCAATGTTTTATCACTATTTATAACCAAATGTAGTATGTATCGCCGCGGCAAAAGGCGATGTGATGTTATCAATGAAGCACAACCTCGACGTCATTGTCTAGGCTTGGCCACTGATTGTCCGTCTGTGATACCTCAGTTGGCCATCCGTCGAGTTCCGACCGCTGACGGCAGACCTGAAGATCCTGTTGCACAAAGTGAGCTAGAATAGGCGAAACGTCGTGCTATCAATCATGAAAGTCCGTCTCACTGACAAGGATTGACGCGCAGACCTAGACCGCAGGTTCAAAGCGTGATGCCGGTATCGGCACTCGCATAGCTTACTTGCTATATCTGTACGTTACGATTACACCTCTGAGCTGGCAAAGTGTGCTTCGGTGCCGCGCCTCGGAGGTCGGAGGCCTACCGTATGTAACCAACAGAGTACCTCGGGCTGTGATCCCGATGCCAGAAACCTTCAGTTCAGTAGACATTTGGAATTATTTGACAACCACAGCGCATGAACTAAGCGGCTTCATGGCACATTTCAAGTCGACGACCACAACGAAGATATTGATCTGATCGAAGCACCGAGGCAAAGCCTTCGGAGCGCCCACTGTACAAAGTGTACTAGACGCATCCCTTCAATTCCAGTCCAGGCGAGACTACGATATGGCTGTTCACTTTTTCAGGCTAGGCTACGGCGAGCGCTTGGCCGCTATAGTCCCGGGGAAGCGCATGCCGGGCAAGGCGGCCTGATTTTTCCACCTGCGGGGGCGCTCAACTGTTCGAGTGTTCGAGTGTTTGGATGGATTCAAGCTGTTTACAGAGTTTCGTTTGAGATGGTATGTGTATGGATCAACTACTACCTATAAGAAAAGTAGATCCGTATCGTTTCGGCCAGTAGCACACTTAGTCTCATATGCATGCATCTATTTGCCTGAACAGATAACCCAGGACCATAACTACCAATATTGAATCGAAACAATCAAGGCCAACGCAAGAAACCGCCACCTGCAAATCCTTCAAGGGAACAGGGTGTACTTGAGCGGGGTAATGACGACAAAATGTGACGGAATATTCAGGGTTAATTTTTTCTAAATCGGCTTCGGTCTAGATCAACATCCGATACAAAAGGTACAGCGGGGATAGTCAATCCCTGGATTTACAAGTAGAACAGTAAGTCCTAGACTTCCGAAAGACTTAGTGGACAAGAGAGCCCATAGCTCAGATGGGGAACATGATTCCGATCGGTACGGACCGTTTCGTTTTGTAACAACCACGTTGTGTGATCGGGCTGGCCTCGAACCCCAACGGAGAGCGGGGAACGGACGATTACGGACGAGTGAGTGGTGAGAAGTGCTGTCGTACAACCCCGGATGCATGTGTGCCCTCTAGATGGGCTGAGGGCGTTAGGAAGCCCTCGAGTTGCTTTCAATTTCCTACCCCTATACAGTACGCAGAATACTCGGTAGTCTGAGCTGAGCTGAGGCATGGACTGAGTCCAGGAGCATTGTAACCAAGGGTAAAATGAATACTAAAATGGTTTGGTGGGCATGCAAGAATGGGAGAAATATGAAAGGTAACAATGTAGCGTCACTCTCCGGACGATGGTAACCGCGAATCAGCTCAGTTATCTAAAAAACATTGTGGCAGATGGATTGGCCACACCATATTGTTCTGATTTGAAATACATCCAGTGTCCCGACGGGAGCTGGGTGTTGTGGCATTACTGGGAAAGGCTATGCATATATCTAGGAAATTGAATGTACCTGAAGGCTACAAAATCAAAACACTGGCTTACTCAAATTACCAAGGTGATATCTGCAGCCCGTCGAGCTTTCGGGCCTTGGGAGCGCGGTCATCGCCGCAGAAATCAGCTCACACTTGGTACGCAGACTCGGTTACGTCGATCGTCCACCGGCGAGTTCTGATGAGGCAAAAAACACGATGCATATAATGCTACGCGAAAAAATACCCCATAAGCCTAGTTTTGTTTGCGTTGGTCAATCCAGCCGTTTAGATACGGAAGAATCGATTACCTAATATAGCAGTAAACAATCCCCGACGAGCCCGAACGTCTGATGTCGTACGCGGCCTCAGGAACGTCTACTCCTTGAGCGACTTCAACAATTCTCGAGTTCGTGATCTCTAATTCATTCACTTGTACCAGCTGAAATAGAGCAGAAGACATGGCGGTAATTGTCCACGTCGGCGGCGAGAGCGCTTCTTGTATATTCTGTTCGTGATGATCGGATAGACCTCCATCGGCAGAGCACATATACCAGGCCGGTGAAGTGCACTTACGCGAGGCCATCATACATGTGATGCTCTCATCGGTCGTCAAAATTTCAGCCACCAAGACTCTAAACTCTGTCCGTACTATCGCGGCGCGCGGTTGTAGCCAGCACCAATCACAACCAACTCCTAGCCTAGAAGGCTCGGGGACGGGCTGAGCACGATACGTGAGGCGGTAAGATCGGTAGGTTGTTAGGGACCAGAACTATTCTGCTCGGGGACTTCGTTGAGTAGTGCGCTGAGAGCGCACCGTGGGCAGTACACTGGGCACATCGTCATAGACCCGAGCTCAACGCCGTGCATAGCTAACTGCAGGGACAAGCGTATAGTCCAGATTCTAGCTTTAGCTACCCCTAGCAGATTTTCTGGGCGTTTCAGTTCAAGTTAGGGTTTGAAGGGAACTCTCGGGCGTGAGCATAATCAGAAGCAGTGCATTCATCCGCACTTGAGGCTGGATGGGCGAAGGTTCGGCGGATTCGGAAATAATAATCAAAAACTAGGTTTATCCCATTGTATTTTAATCATGAGCGTGAGGCAAGCAAGGACAAAAGAGTGGTGATAGGATACGGGAGAGGTCACTGTCATGAGTAAGAAATCTTTATCCAAAGCCGAATAATCCACGCTCATTGATGTCTAGACCTGCATATAACAGGAGTCCCCCGAGTAGGAATGTCTGATAATCTTTTTCATTTAACATTCAAAAGCGCGTACCTGAGCTCATCAGGGGTGGAGCTTAGTTGAACTATCCAAGTTATCTGCAAACATTTAGGATCTACAGCTGTTATGCATGATCCGTGGGGACGAACACATACAATCAAGGCGGCTCGATCTTGCTCCTTGTGTCATTGACCTGTGCACTTGAATCCAACCCGTGGCCGTGGATATCGTAAACCAAGGAGCTTGATATCTTAAGTGTAGGACTACTTGTATATTTACATCGGCACATTGGGTATCAACGTGCCGTGTAGCAATAGGTTCTCTTGATACTCATGCCGTGATCAGTTCAGCGCATATACCGGTACTATAAGGTTCCAATCATGGTCAGATGTCATCTCCTTGCCCCTCACCCACCGCACCCTAAACCCACCGGCACTGGCCCTCACCTTGGTGTGCCCATATATTAGTTCGTTTAGATGATTATTTATCCCTGCGTACCTACATGTATTGTATATTGAGGTTTCTGCTGGCAAGATTCCACTGTAGCCGGAACCTTTTGACTATTCTGTGAGGAGGACTTCTGCTCATTCTCTTAACCAGCTCTGGCAAACTTCCCAAAATGAAGTTGTTGTCTTCATTTGTGGTGATATATCTCAGCGCTTATTGAAATAATCTACTTCAGTTTTGGCCAAGAGCGGCCAGTGTCTATCCAGCGCCTCTCGGTCTATTCAATTGAAGGCCTATAGGCTTGCTTATGCTCTCCGAGAAGTCCTCGCCAGGTCTCGGGAGACCACTTCTAGAAGCCCATAGTCATATATAGAAACATGTCTACACTCTGCTAGCCGACTGTCCAGCCGTCCGAGTCATTGAATAGGGGCCCAGTGCACCAATATACAGCCGCCATCATACCAGTTATCTAATACCATTTTAATGAAGGATTACCGGGGCTGATTGACTGTTTTAGCTCAGATCACTTATCGCTACCAATTGAGGCACCCAGCCTAGGCCATAGCTCAGCCCGGGTTATCATTCCACGCGAAGCAAAACTCCCGACTATGGCTCGATTCCGCCCGTGCGCGCCGGGCGCCTCATCTGATACGGACACCGAGCCTTTGGGCAATCCCAGGCCGTCGAGCGGCTTGCCCGCCGCGATCGGAGCAGACTTTGATCGCCAACTTCAACTTCGGCATGGATATGATCGCGATTCGAACTTGCCCGAGTGCCGCAGGGATGGCCATGTGGAATTACCTGATGCGATTCGGGCTGCAGTGCGTTCTGTTAGTAGGCTCACATTGCCTGTCAGCAGAAGGAGGAAACCCCTCGAGATCAAGAACTTAAAAGTGTGTCAGCGCTTCAATAGTCTCCGTTTGGACTACAACCATCGACTTCATTGACAGTACTCTACCGGATGAAACTATTCTGAGAAGGTCAGAAGCATTCTTGAGAACCGAGTCGAGTCGTTTCATCAGGCCTATCATACTCAAGCGCCAAGTTACGAAGACAAGGCCGAGGGCGATCAAAGGAGGAGTGGGCCCGAACGAAGGTCGGGCGCGGATGCTCAGCCGATTGGAACAGCCGGGTGTTTGAGAAGAGGACAGGTGGTAATCCTGACTTTTTCCGAAAGCCACTACCTCGCTTATGTTGACAATTTGCTCCCCTCAAGCTCTCACTCGCGTTCATACCACACAACAGTGCTGCATCCCCATACCTTCGCCGTGGGGATGGTACTCGGTCCACGCCTAGACGGACGAACGAAACCGGCTCTTTCACCATTAGCCAGAAGCGAGGACATCTCTACCACGACCAGTAGTACCGTCAAGCATTCAACTACCCTTGAACCGCGGAGCCAAGCCCGGAACTAAAGCAATCCTTAACGGTGTACTCAACGGCAGGTCACTGGGGTCTGAACCGTGAACGAGTGCTAGCGGCTGAATACGAAGCACCAAAGGATAATTATATGACCCTTCCTAAATGCGAGTAATGTGGACACCCGGTCACGGTTATAAGTGTTGCGTTGGCGGACATCACAGTATGTCTCATGTGATAGCCTCGTTCATGATGGGGCGGAAAATTGATTGCCCAGCACTTATAGCTCGACCCCGCTTTGGACCAACAGCTCTGGAACTGAGTTGTCCAACATACTGGTTACTTAACTACTCAATCGATCTGGAGCTATGTATAATCCACAGTTTTCATTGTATGCCTGACCGTCGCTTTCCAAGCACCACCGACTGCGAGTTCCTTGGCACCAAACCACCTAGTGGGGACGGTAAGGACAACCTGAGATTAACAAGGATTTTATCAACCTGCTACTACTCGATAGCTGATCGCAGTCATGGGTTAGTCCCGAAGTTGTCGCATACAATCGGGGTCGGTTGTGGCTCGCACCCCATGTATCTATTCCAGACCATGGATATACTTTATACACTATCGCATGACCCCTGGAAATTATACCGCAACAACTTAAGAATGCGTTATCGTGTCCAAGTTGGTTACCACAGCCATCCCGATCAGTTCGCAACTTTTTAGCCTGGAACCAAAAGAGGAAATACGCACTTTGTCAAACATCAAACCCGTACGGAAACCACGAGGCTAAAGTCTATCTATCACAATAACGTACCTTAACCATATGGATCGATCCGATTTGGTTCTTCGGGAACACGGAAACTTTTATTCGTCTCCAGCACTTTTTTGTTTCCCGGCATTTTTCGGTCGCTCCACAGCTACACGTGACTGGTCTCCACCAAATTTCCTCAATTTCCCGATCAAAAATCGGCTCCACCACATGCCACGAGGCACCTTGGCGCAACCTGGGAAAAGAAAGCAAGGGCGGCGCAGCGTCCCTGAAGAACACGGGTAATTTTCTTCGGCAGCGAGATGCATATAAAGTAGGGTGCGTGGGTTTGGTGCATGGCTCGCGCCCCCGGCACGTTGTCTGGTGCTGTGCTTCCAGCCAAGCATAAGTCTAACAGCTGATCGACTCCGAGACACTCCCCTACGATCCCCCTCCCTCTTCTCCTCTTCGACCTAGAAGGCTTGTTTTGGCAATAGATTTTCTGTGAACTGGCATATATTTTCTGGGATTCTCACAACTAGACGAAGCTCGTGTTTTTTTCTAACACCTGGGTAGAACGAAGAGATGGTCTCGTTTCAATTGATTGCTGGATTTATCGCTGGAGCATCTGCGATTGCTCTCCCTCATTGGAAGCTACGACCTCGCGCTGGCGCCCCACTCCACCTTCCCGTCGACGCAGTATGGCCCAATAAGATGATGAGTGTCAAATGGGATCCGAAGTGTGGACCGATCAATGCGAGCCGTACGTATTCCATCCGAACGTGCCGTGACACGATGGATTGACATCCGACAGTAAACTCGTCCAAGTTGACTGGTCCAAATGGGTCCCAGGCGTGGCTGACCTGTGGGCTAAACACCACAGAAGGGTGGACACCCCCGTCCTTCACGGTCCATGGTATGCGCGTTCCTCTTTACATAACACGGTACCCATTTACACATTTGTTCGCGCAGACGTGATCGTCAAGGATTTGGAAGAGGCGGTCAAGATGCCTAACTCGCCTTATACCCGGTGTCAGCAGTGGTTCCCCTACTTCTATAAATACGGGGAAATATATGATGGTACGTAAGTTTCAAGACATGCTTTTGTCCATGTGGGTTGGTGGCGGGTCCGAGTTGGCCGGATGAAAGAAGTATTCCGTCCACGGTTGATACCAAAGGGGGCTCTATTATTAGAGCGGAGGACAGTCTGCATTGCAGCCCAGACATGCATATATGTTTTCGCTCAAATGTCAAACATGGCTAATATTTTGTCCAGTTCCACCCATCATTATCGCCGCTTTTGCAAATCAAGAGTCTGGATGCGACGCCTCGACAATTGGAGGGGGGGATGAGCAAGGACTAATGCAGATCACCCCAGACAAGTGTGGCGGCGCACCAGGCGGGAACTGTCGGGACCCGGTATGTTCTTTGATCTGTCAAAGCATGAATTTGTCTCACAATGAGTATAGGATTTTAACATCCGGACCGCCGTTGCATATTTCGCGGGCCAACTCAAGGAGAACAAGGGGAAGTTGATACACACTATTGGGGCATACGTATGTCTTTTCTTCGTCAGTTCGTCTAATACAGCGACTAACGTAGGGGGCGGGTAGAATGGATGGTTCAAAGGAATGACTGTGCAAGCTGCGACGGCAGCTGCCACTACGCCTTGTTGTCGCTGCCAGCAAAACCTTGACTAGTTGGTCTCCCCTTCTCGATTTTTGTTTTGTTACTGACGGGACTCCGACGAATAGTATTCACCAAATGGTTAATGGGTGGATCCTGGGCATTGACGCGTATGCGGCTGACCTGGCCACGTACAACAATTTGAACGTGTGTAATCAGCCCCCAGCGAATTCGGCACCGGCACCGGCACCAGCACCAGCACCAACGCCTTGATTTCCATTTAGAGATGTTGCTTTCGAGTTTTCAGGGCATATGAAGGTGTATACCCTATTTAACGTGGTCGGCTGATTTATGGATGGGAACTAGTGTTCTCTCATGGTTTATGAACATAATGTACATATGACGTATATATCGTGTTAATTTGAACGAACGTTGTATTTTGAACAAAAGCAGGGCGCGGGGGGGGGGGTGGCAAGTGATTCCTCGGAAGAATGCTTGACGAGAATTACGACAAAGACGAGAAAGAAGAGTAAACTAGACCAGGTACCTGTCACTGAAGCGCAATTAATGTTTCCAATACCCCTTCAAAAATAGGGCATACAGCCGAGAAGACATGAAAAAGTCCTGAGGCTCCGATGGATGTGTCTTCTGGTGTCAGAGGCGCTCGGCGCTAGAAGGGATTTTCGGCGGCGAGGAGGACATGAATTGTAATTCTGCGTCGACGTCTGCAAGCTTGACGCTCACTTTTCCTTGCTATATGGTATCAATCTGCTCATAGTATACACTTATGCGCTATCACGCAGCGTCTATGCGCATCTCCTATGCACCGTCGCGGAGAAATGCCCCAATTCCCGTGCTGCTAATTGGCGTAATGGCTGTCATTATGTAACGGACACGCCAAGTAATCCATGCTCGATCGAAACGGAATCCCCGCATGGGGGTACTTGTTATAAACGGCAGCCGCCAAATCGTAGAACCTCATTCCTTCACACCTTCGTTAGTCCCACCACCGTCGCTCACTCTCACTCACAATGAAGGCCGCCGCCCCTCTTTCCGTCGTCGCCCTCATGGCCGCTTCTGCTGTCGCTATTACCGACTTCAACCCTGCGAACAGTCTCGGCCATTTGAGCCCTGATAATAGCCTCGGTCGTGTGCATGTCGCTCGTGCCAAGGCACGCCGTGAGGCTGCTGGCAAGCACTACAAGCGCTGCAAGCCCAAGTCGACCGGCTCGGAGCCCGCCCCTACTCCTGCCCCGGCACCGGCCCCTGCTCCTGCCTCCACCACACCGGAGCCCGCAACTAGCTCCAAGTCCTACGAGAGCGGGTCTTCTTCCGGTGGCTCTGGAGGCGTGATCAACGTCCAGAGCAGCGGGTGCGGCGATATTGGCGCCACTTGTGAGTACACAATTACTACACACTCGTCAGTTGACTGAGTGTTGTTTGCCCCTACAGCCGACACTAACAAGTATTCCGGACCCAACGGCTCTGAGGCCTGGTTGACTTGCGGTATTAATAACGGTGGATGGAACCCCCCCTTTATTACTGTTTCAGGTACGTTCACTAGGGCCTTGTCATTTGCCCTGCCCTCATTGTCTTTTCACAGACCTCAAGTTCAAGGACTTGGGTGCGGAATTCGCATCCGGCAACAGCATCTTCAAGCCATGCGCCCAGTACAGCGATGCTATTTATTCCGCCGCGAAAGACTACGGACGTGAGTTAATTTAGCTCTATAGCCCTTGGATAATTATTCTGATCTAACCGCTTATAGTCCCGGCGATCATGATCGCATCCATCATGATGCAAGAGTCCTCTTGCAACAAGGATACTGTGGGCGGCGGAGGAGAGCAAGGTCTTATGCAAATCACTCACGAAAAGTGTGGCGGCGCCCCTAACGGTGACTGCAAGGAGCCCGTAAGTCCTTTGGTTTACTGTTCAAAGTTCATCGACTCAAATTCTTGGTAGTGGTACAACATCCACACTGGTTCCAAGTACTTGGCGGACCAGATCAACAACTCTGGAGGCAACGTACTATTGGCTCTTGGCTCGTACAACGGATGGTACAAGGGCCTGACCTACGAGAAGGCCACTGCCGCAGCCCACACTGATTGCTGCAGGTGCCAAAACAACCTTGACTAGTGAGCGACAGTTTTCTTTTCTCCCACGATCTGAGATTAATCGTTCCTTTCCTAGTCCCCACCAGTTCCTCAACGGATGGATGCAAGGTCGGGACGCCTACTCGTCTGACCTCGGCACGTACAAGAACTTGGAAGTCTGCTTCTGAGGTTAGGTTCGGCATTCTTAGATATCTCCTGGCCTGGGTTGAGGACTTTGGATCAAGGATACTCTGATTTACTTGATAACACGGGGCTTTCCAGTTCTATTACTTTTGTTTACCTTATACCTTCAATACTATCGCTGTTGCAGCTCGATTATTGCTATTCCGTTTTAAGCATCGCCTGAAGGTATTGGTCGACCGAGGATAACCAATTCACTCACTTATGAAGCCGACTTCCATCTCGGCGGCTCATTTCACAATATTAGCTTCCCGAATCCAGAACGCCCACATGCTGCATACTCTTGACCTAGCAACGCACCTGTTGAACCGTTTTTCGATATTTGACTTCGCACTCGCGGGTTCGGAGCGGGTGAAATGTGATCTGAAATTGAGTACTGGTTGTCGAGGGGCTGCCGAACCTATGGTTTGTGTGTGTTGTGTGCTGTGAGTTTTGGTGCTGACTAAACTCGCATATAGGCCCGTTCTCGTCATCGACGGAGCACATAAATATATTGCAGGCAAGTCTACCCTAATTCAAGGGATGTCCGATACGTGACCAGAGAGGAAGTTGAAAAGACTCAGTCAGACCAAACATCGAGGTCAACATGACACGCGTCCCCAATCATACATGAATGGGGATCAAAGCGCTCCGAGAACTCAGATAGTCGTCCCAAGCGACCGCTTGACCATTGGCCGCAGCACCATGCCACAAGTGGTCTAGCACCTGGGTAAACTTGGTCACCCGGAGCAGTCCCCAACCCATTTGGAATGGTGTCATGAACCGTTCCATCACGCGCTTGCGGTGATGTTCTTTCTGCGCGCAGATTCCCGCCTACCAACATCAATTATAAGTATGCATCGAATGCTAGAGAACAGGGGACGTACGAAAAGATACTGGAGGAAGAAGAACGAATTATACGATGTATCGGGCCGAATACTCTCAATTAATTGAACAATCTGGTCAACTGAGGCTTGTACGCGGGGGTCATCGGAGAGAGAGTGGCACATTTTCTGGAAAAAGGCTATGAGAAGACGTTCATTTTGATCCATGCGACGTACCATGTACAAATATATGAGAGTAGCATGGCGCCAGCTTTCCCTAACTGCTAACCGTATAATCAACTGCGCCGAGTCGGCCGGTATTTGATCTTCGTCCCCCTCCTGCCGCAAAGACTTGATCCTAGCTTCAACTGGTTTCCATTCTTCTTCACGGTATCCTCCCGAGCCTTGTGGACACCAGTTGTGAATCTCTAACAATGTAACGATAAACTCAGTTGGGCATCCATGGACATACTCCATTGCGCAGAATTTGGGGATCTGCATCCCGCCCAGGGACGTGTCGTATATGGCAAGCGTCGGAAGACCAAGGGCGATGGCGGTCATGACGTCTGTGCATGCGAATCTGTTTATCTCTCCTCGGCTAGAGACGAGTGAAAGTGCGAGTGGTATCATCATGGACGTGCTACCGCTGGGCCATAACGAAGGTTCTGAAAACGCAGTCTGAAGAAACGCAGGTGCTGCTACTTTCAGGCATGCATAGCTCTCGCTGATCGTCTCGGTGACTTCGTGTTTGAGTAGCGAGACCTGTACAAAGCCATTGGTACACGTAGAAAATTATATTAGATACTTACCTCTATACACCCTGTGAGTTGTCGTCGGCTATCCCCAGGGGTGATTGGGCCCATTGTAGGCTGAGAGTCTGAACTAACTCGCTTTTCGAATAGGTTGACCCATCTGATGTGGTGGTTTTTGTATATGCTTTCGTGCCCATCCAAGATCTCCCGGTATATTATGCACGTTAGGTACAGTAACCAGTGCATGACCTGTGAGCTTTGGAGTTGGGTAGCTGTTCGTTTGGCATCCAGGAAGAACGAAAGCTTCTTCGGTTTGAACAACGCAAGTTGCGAGACGAATCTCTCGTCTAAAACCAAAAGTTAGCTATTTGAGGTGCTGTGAGCCTCCAACTTACGTTGAGACACTATAAATTGAACCGCTTTGCCTAACTCGTCCATAGGCGGGACAATGATTCGTATTTGAGGGGGTGTCCCGATGGAATGGGCAGCATAGAAATCGCGGACTTGTCCTAAACAATAATTCAATATCAGCAAGGGGTTATGATCATGACCTTGGGCGTGAACGCAAAGATCAATAGGCGAAAAAGGCAAGTGACCTATACCAGGGCATGGAGCAATTCGGAGGTTAGAACATTCGGCACTTACTGCCTTGTGGTGTTTGCATACTCAAAGAACCTGAATCGTCATTCCTGTGCTGCCTGGCAAATGTTGAACTTGGCGCTTCATTTGGGTTACTGTAGATGGTGCTTCCCCCCGTTGGCTGAACCTTACTTTAGTCCCTGACCACTGCATGCTCAGTAGTAATCAGCACTCACAATATTTTCCTGTTCTAATCGAGCTTTCGAGTTTGCCGAAGACCTCGGCAGGATGCTTCTGTACGAACGCGTTTGCCTTCGACGAGTTGGGCCGGCTTCAGAATTGCAATTTATGTTTGATGGAGAGCGACCGATGGAAAAACTCCAACAGTTATTGCACATGCGGCCCCTGCGAAAAGCAAAACAAGGTCAAAATCGCAGTAAAACTTAAGCAAACGTGTGCAGTCTCCTGATCCACTCACCTATTCCGACATGACTTACACATTGGAAGAGACATATCATACGTAAGTTCGGTGTTCTGGGAATTCATGCTTCTCCGTCTGTAGGATGGTGGTGGTAAAAAGGATGACCTGCTTAAGCCGTGGACAGGCTGGAGGATGGGTGATCATTTAAGTTGGTGTCAGTTGCCAAGAGTGTGGCGGCCCTAGAAACTGGAGCAGTTGGGTGGCACGTGATCTGCCTTTTGAAACACGCACCGCATGTAGTCAAGTTGACACGCCTCTGGAGGTTATCTTGGGGTTTGTACCTAACGGGATTGGGTCGCACTTTGAGGGGGATGATCAAAAAGGGTAAAATATTATTATGTGTAATAGTTGTGCAGAGCCCCCTAGCACCCCACCCAAAGCACAACTCTCAACCATCTCAGCAAAAATGTGAAAAGCTACGGGGTGCGCCGTAACTCGGTTTTGCTCGGGAGCCCTGCTGAGGCTCCTCGAGCACTCCGGAGCGTTGTGATCACGTGCTCCAAAGCGCTCAAGGAGCCTAAGGAGGGCTCTCGAGCAAAACCGAGCTATGGAGCACCCCGTAGCTTTTTTGATTTTTGTTGAGCCACACTATGCAGAAACCGGTACATGAAGGATGTATTGACTAACTGTATTCCCAGGAGTGTAATCTGGTTAAGTAGGTGCATTATTCCAGCGCGTAATTTACACTTGCAGAGGAACATAGCTCCAAGGAACATCACAAAAAAGGCACGGGCTAAATTCGCACGGTCAATGCTAGATGAGCAAATTCGGCCTAACCAACAGGGTCTTGTGCCAGGACGGTGCTGATCAACGTCGAGTTCGTAGAAGTGAATCTAATTTGATCGGCGGGGTGCTAATCGGGCTCGCCGTCGAAGCCCGGGTGCGAATTCGATCAAATTACCACCCATAAGGAACAAATTGACCAATTTTCGATTATCACCCACTCATTTGCTCGTTTTAGCATGACCACAGCAAATTTGACCAGGGGCCTCGACATTTAGCCTAGGACTGAATGCTCAGTTTCGAGTCAACTCGGACTCGGAACCGGACATTGGCTTCTAGGTCATATATAAGTAGATTAGGTCAAATTTGCGGCATGGGTCACGTTTGATATTGACTTTGCCAACAATTTTCGAGGCCTCATAGAAGGTATTACTGTGCGCTTTCCGGCCTTTTCTTGCGTACAGGCATCGCCAGGTGAATATACTTACGATCCGGGCAGCGTTTCAACGTTTAATCTATATCAGACGTGGTAAAAAAATACAAAAGGGTATTTATGCTCAGCACCACACTGTTATGATGAGCTATGAGAGAAAACATACAAGAATACAAACATTGAAAAAAGAAAGATAAGAAACACAAGGCCAAAATCTGCCTGCCAAGTGGCATTTGTTAGCTTTCTCTCCACTCACATTCCCGCATTATTTGGTGTCCACTGCCAAAGTGAAAAATGAATCCCAGGTCATATCCGTTGAAACGTCGTAGCGAGAAGTCGAAGGGTCATCCCTAGTAGAAGGGTGGGTATTGAAATTATCTCGTCCTGTTGTAACCAACGCATGGATAGCACTGAAGCCTCCTGCTTGCGTTGCTTGAACGGAGTCATTGAGTTGGTATGGCTGAGTTTGGGACATTGTGGTTCGGTCGATATTTCCCCCTATTCGGTCAGCCTCGTTAAAAAAACCCAGTGTATTCCAGATGAATCGCGCTTGCAGAGTAAGGGCTTGACATATATGCATCGTAGGTAGCTGCCGTAAGTAGTGTAGTCAAGGGCAGTCCTTCTATGCTGCTCGTAACAGCGCCAGATATTTGTTCCACAGGCGTAGCGAGCTCGAGGCGGGTAGGTTGTTCGGCATCATCCGGAGGGTTTTGAGGGACGAGAGCCGAGGTGGGATTCCATACAAACTCTGACCCAGCCTCTGTGGCGGTATGGTAGGCTGCCATGTATTCATGATATTGCGAAACGTGTTTCAGTCTAGGGACCAGTAGCTCGCCGTGCTCGTTTATCGACGGAGGAATACGAGGGTTACTATATCCTCTGAGGATAATAGTATCGGGAGATGTGTTGTTGGGTTGTCTGGGGACATAAGCGTAAGTTAGGAGGGAAATGAAGTTCAAATAATATATTGATATATTACGTTTGGGACAGAGATTGCAGAACATCCTCTGGAATAACATCTTCAATTTCGTCTTCTACCCAGATTACGGGACCCTTGCGTTGAAACATTGATAGAACCAACCTGATTCGGAACTTTCGGTAAGTTTAAGCAATCCGAACAAAATCCCAGCTCCTTACTGTCTTGGCTTGCCACCTGATTCATGTGGGCCAATAGCCACCAACACACCATTTAGCCACTCGGGTGGCGAGGTTGCTTCACCCTCCTTGCGCCGAAGAGACGTTTTCATATGGGCTCTAGCATCAAGTGCTCTATACTCACGAAACAACTATAAGCGCGGTGATCGATGGAGAAGCTGTAGGCGTACCTCTCGTATGGATGGGCGAGTTTGTGGGTAGCAGACGCAGAAGGTGAACAGGTTGAACTCTCGGAATCCACGCTAGAAGCATATACTCGTAAGCTCGTTTGGTGAGTATTATAACTTTTGAATTGCAACGCACTGTGTCTCCTGTTGGAATCGCGGATGATTGTGGCGAAGGCCCACTTGAGGACTAGGACTTAGTGTTTGTCGAGCAACAGAGGATGTTATCAAACCAGTCTCTTTCGGAAACCTGAGGCGCATTAGCGGATCGCGAACAACATATTCGTGCTAACTCACCTATCGCTTGGGGGCCGAATTACATTCACATCCTTATTCATCCATTGGTCAAACCTTAAGAACCCGTCCCAGCTCCCCTTTGGTGATATAATCCTCTCAGCGATACGCACCGCCGAGGCTAGCCAGAACTCCTTCCTCTGTGTGGCGCTAAGTTGTTTCCATCGCGCTTTGTCGGTCGCGGGCATTGGTTTATAACAATAGTCGGGAAAGAACCCCAGGAGCTCGTTATATGCCAACTGGGCACGGTTCTGGAGATCCTTTTTCTGGGGAGCAGAAAGCCTTTCCCATTGCGTCTTGCATCTAACAGTAAGCTCGCTTTGAGAGAATGCGTTGGCCCCTGGTGCAGCCAGTGCATCAGAGCGGAAGATTAGCCAAGCATTAGGCGGGCGTTTGAAGCCGCCACAGTTGTTTAGACGATCCTCTCGTAATAGCTGAAGTACTGTAGCTTGTATGTTTTCGTCCAGTTTCTGAAACGTATTGAAAGCTCGAAGAGCACCTTCATTAGAGAAGGCTGGCATGATGCAGAAACACAGAAGTAGCAGGGTAGGGAGGCACGAACAAGGACACTGAAGCGTGGCTGAAATTTCCTCATAATATACCAGATGTCACTGGAGAAGCGGTGCTCAAAGCCCCAGAAACTCAAACACGAGGGGAACAAGCTCAAGCAATGCAAGGCAGAACAATAGCTGATTGGAGCCGGGCCTTATTTGGCCATGTGCAACCGCGATCAAACTCTAGTATTTTCTCAAAGGCACGTACTTGGATACATGGTAGAGTTCTGCCATTATGGATCATAATCACAGAATATTGGTCCCGGCGAGACGCAGAAGGCAAAACTATTCACGATTGTTGTGGCTAAATTTGAAAATAGAACCTACACGTGACTCAGAGATAATTTAAGTGGGAATGGTCGAGGAATCGAGTAAAGCCCGTTCTTCACATAACCGCTCAGGAGCCTTCTCTCTCCTGAGAAAATCTCAAGGAGCCAATAATCTTCCCAAACTGTACTGAGATGTTTAACAGCAAGTTTCGACTATGTGGTTCAAACTCTACAGAAGAAAGACAATAGTTTACGCATCATTTTCATTAAGGACAGACCATCAGAAATGAGACTCAAACTCCCATAGCTTACACGCATACGTCAACTAATAAAACCCCTTACAAAAGACCCGCTCCAACGACAATGGGTTTGACCTTCTGGAGCTTGCTGATGGTATCATCATCGAGTTGCAAGTGGGCCTGAAAGATGCGGAGCGCTTAGTAAAATCCGGGGCGTGGGATGTAAAGCGTGTACCTTGACCATGGGAGCAGGAGTCAAAGCGAGCCACTGGTTGAGCGAGATGTCCTCGTATTTATCAGCATTGAAAATCTCGAGGAACTTGAGCGTCGTATTTCCAATGTTTTCGACGTAGTGGCCGAAAGAGGGAGGAACGTAGCCTATATTAGATCACGTTGAGGTATTTCCTTAGTATTAATATCAAGAGGCGACGAACCAATATCTCCAGCCTGATAGTTGAAGGTGCGGGCGTTGGCCTGAGCAGCAAAGACGGTGATACGCGCATTTCCCTCACTGCATATAAACCAATTTAGAGTGGTGACCTGTTACAAGTCACAATGACACGTACATAAAGTAGCTCCATTCGGGTTGGCTAGGATGCCACTAGAAGCGTTGAGAATTAGATGACTGGTTAAGCAGAATATTTTGGCATTTAACTCACGTGGAGCTCACGGATGCCTCCAACTTCGACAGTGACCTAAACGATTCGCATTTAATAAGTTTTTGACTTGGGTAAGATACATGCGGACGGGTCTTTACCTCAGCCATCGCAATTGTCTTCGAAACTTTGAAGGTACGGCTATCTACAACCTTAACTGATCCTCCTTGAACCTAACCGAGTACTGCGGTAAGACACAGGCATCGATGGCGGTGACAGAAGACGTACTTTGGTGGAGTTGGCCTTGGAAGCAGCGAAAGTGTACGGAAGAGTGGACACTCCCTGTGGGCTCGTAACAGCGTCCTGGTTCACGTCCTTGGGCGGCACAGCAGAGGGAAGCATCCAGAGCTGACGGTCAGGGATGTGATCGAATGCGGAGGCGTTGACCTTGAAGTTCTTGCTGAGGACTTCCTTGGGCACGTGTGCCATCCAGTCAGTCACTGAGAAGGTAGAGTCTTCGCTGAACTCTCCGTCGTCAAATACCTGTATTACACTGTTAGAATAGTATAGCGGCAGTAAAGGATTGACGTACGAGGAGGAACTCGCATCCGTCGGCAATGTCATCGAGGCCTTGGATCGTGTGAGGGATACCAGCTGGGAAGTACCAGAGATCGCCTGGGTACTAAATTTATGGCAGACGGATCAGCAAAGTGTTGGTTGCGTGGGAGGTTGATCGACGTACCACATCGGCGTTGTAGTTCTGACCATCGGCGTTGACGACGACAACCCGGCAGCTTCCCTTGATTTCCGAATGCATCAGCCACCGCAGGTTAAAAGCTTATCTTAGAACTACTCACCGCCAAGACATAAGCCCACTTTGGAAGGTAATGCGTAGTTAGTATTCTATTCACAAGCCTACTGTGTGGAGCTCACCTCGGCGGTGACATGCCAGTGGAGCTCACTGTAGAAAGATGGATGGGTAACGTTACACCTGGTTTAAGTCGTATGTACTTACCGAATACCGCCCGCTTTGAGACGCATGTTTACACCAGCCATAGTCGTCGCGATGGGCATCGCGTGGACTATAAAATAATTGAGAAACCTAGTTATACACACTAAATGGCTGCATACCGTTCTGCTGACGTGCCCAACCACCATCCTGTACACGGTTGTGGGACAAGCTGAATGGCCACTTGACGTTGGAGCTAAGAGGAAGTTTAAGACGAAGACCAGAAGTAACTGGAGTCAGACTTACACGGAGCCACTGTCGGTGCCCGGGCTGGCAAGAAAGTCAGGGTTCTGTCGGTCGAGCGGGACATTCTGGGGGCCAAGGAGAGCAGCACCCTTGGTGCCGCGGATAGGTTCGGGGTTTTCGACCTGGAACTTGTCGAGATACGACTCGTTGAGATCATCGGACGCGTAGGGAAGCGTCGGGACCGGCAGAGAAGAGTCGGTAGTCGAAGACGCAACGACAGAAGAGATTATCTTGGAGGTGGACGATGCAACCGCAGTCGAAGATGTGGACGTCTTAGCATCGACGGCCGGAGCAGGAGCGCCAAAGACGGGCGCCGCAAGTGCAAGAGCGACAATAAAAGGAGTAATCATGGTTGAAAGAAGTCGTGCAAGAGCTGAGAGTGGTGAGTAGAGGAGACCTCTGAGGATTGTTGGACCGTCGATTCCTGGTTTTATAGGCCTAACGCAAGCACAAATTACTTATGAATAAGCTATGCGATGACCTGGTCATCGCAATCGGCATGAACAAGTGCGGTAGAGATCGAGGAAGTACACAACAAAAAGGGAGCCCGAGTGCAATATCCGCAGACTCATGCGGCTAGACCGGCGGGAAGACTGCATGATGATGGTGCCCTGCATGTTCTGTGCTTACGATTTGCCTATTCGAGCAACTACTTAGTGGTTATGGGGATGACTTGGTCGCCAGAATGCTGGGAACGCAGCGTTGCGAAGGCTGGTCGAAGACGTAATCCGGGCTCACGAACGCCGAATGTGATAGGAAGTGTTCCCGAGATGATAAAATCATTACGACCGTGTCTAAAAATGTCCTGCTCGTTAGAATGAGTCCGCACATGCCCGTAAAGGGGTGCTTGCAAATTGTGGAGACTTACGGAACATTTTTGTATTGTATCACTCATCCAGTACACATTTCAGCCATTGGCTCGGAAAGTTCGGGGAGTGAAGGGCTTAACGGGGCATATCTCGGGCTAACAAAGTTCAAGCGGATCAAGGAGCCCGAATGACCACTGAGTCGGGGCTCGACGAGTCACACCGAGTCGATTGCACATGCTACGAGTAGTAAGTTGTCCAGGTAAGCGTGCAGAACACCGAGGTCGCAAGTACCGAGTGGGGAGAATGCTGACAACGAGCACATGACATGCGGTCGATCGAAAGAACCTTGCGAAACCGTATTGAAAACACCAAGTTCTGTTCGAGCAGCGAATGTGTGTGCTATTTTTAGCGCAAGGAGGCTGTTGTACTTGTTGGTTCGAAGAGCACGGGATATGAGAGAACGGCTCGGGCGGTCCTGTGCACTGCGATCTGGACCCGTGGCGAATGTCTTATCTCGGCCTCCACTGGTTTATTCCTGGCTACTGATCCCAGTGGACTTTGCACACCCGAGAGTCTTTGTAAGGGCAATATTTCTGTTAGCTGACGCACAGTTAGGGTATCACAATCAGTGGGCGCTCACATGTTGGTGGTAAGGAACGATAATAGATACAGTTTCTTAGTCATAGATCGCCGTGACTTGGCGGGTTCCAATTATAGAACCGGATGATCTAATTAGTGTTTACGAGTATCGACCCTGCAAGAGCGTAGAATTGATAGTCTACCAGAACGACTGCGCAAGACGTTTAGGTTTCCTGACAAAATCGCGCCGAGTAACGATCTCGGTTTGCCAAAACCGTACGCTACTGCCGTATGAACACCCTCGCAAGAAGAACGAAAGCATTTCTGGTGAAATTACATTCACACATTTTGATCCGTAGTAATTCAGAGCCACAATAAGTAACCGAGCTTAACGTCAGCCACCATGCGAGAACACCCCCCGCAAGTCCATGGGGGATGTTAAGAATCCCACCATGGGCTGTTGGTGACGCAGCGAAACGGCATTCACGTAGCTCAATTTTCACATTCAGTATATGCCGTAGACCACGGCATGATTTAGCCATTGCGGGTCGCATCCGCTTTGGGATAGAATGTGAAGCATAAATTTCATGAGATGGATAAACCAGGCGCATCATAAAATACAAATGAGCGACTAGCTGCTGGCGATAGTGACCTCGACCTCGACACCAGGCTCCAGGGAAATAGAGGTCTAATATGAAATCACATTTAGCTACCGTATTATTACCGCAGCATAACGAAGAGCTCACAATCTGCTTGACGATCTCGGAAGACGAGTGCAAATCAATCAAGCGCTTGTGGATCTTGAGCTCGTAGCGGTCCCAGGTCTTGGAACCCTCACCGCAAGGCTGTTAAAAATAGTTTTAGTAAGGCTCGATGTGATAGGTACGGGTAAAGCTTACCGTCTTTCGGGTGGTAATCTTCAGGACCTTGGTGGGAAGGCGGACAGGGCCCTTGACACGCAGGTCCTTATCCTTGGCGCGGTTAACGAGGTCGCGAGAGACTACCAAAGCCTATAAGTATCCTGAGAGAGCTACAGAGATGGGATACTCACACTTCTCGAGGTTCGCAACGTTACCGCTAGTGAGGGTAATGCGGATTTTGTGGAGTTTGGCAGACACGGGCGCGCCGGTCGCATCGTAGTCCTTGTCCTTCGCGACGTAGCTCATCTTTCTGATTCAAGTGGAGAAAGTAGCAACAAGGTGACTGTACGATGTGTACTCATTTAGTTACGGCTCTACTTCCCTGTTAGCTGCACGCTTACCGAAGGCAGTGGTTTGTGGATGGCATTTGCATCCGGTGTGATTCAACCAAAGGATTCAGGTGCAACTGTAAAGCTCCATTTATTAGCCATCGTCGTAGCTATATG
Organism: Ceratobasidium sp. AG-K; assembly: GCA_037039685.1. Classification (NCBI taxonomy): domain Eukaryota; kingdom Fungi; phylum Basidiomycota; class Agaricomycetes; order Cantharellales; family Ceratobasidiaceae; genus Ceratobasidium; species Ceratobasidium sp. AG-K. Next base: position 593,254 of record JAWNGF010000013.1, on the reverse strand, counting down.
CGGCTTTTGCTAGTGTAGTCGTATGCTTAGGCAGCATTTTTCGACGATTACAAGCACGGGGATATTAATAATATGCTTATTCTTCCTCTCCTACCCGCAAGGTCACATAGTTTCCTGCAGAGATCCTTCAGTACCATCGCTGACAAAGACGATCGTGCTGCATGTTCTCAGCTCATGGATGTACTAACTACCCTACCATAATATTCATAGAAATGGGGAGCGAGGAGCGAGAACTTGGGAAGGCGTTGGGATATTTCCTACTAAAATATGCTGATATGGCGATCACCGGCCCAATAAGGTAAAAATAACTTGCGCCAACCTTGCGATATTGGGTCAAAATTCAGGCAGAATATTCGCTATACCCGGTATTTTCTTTATTCCGCAGGGAACATTGTATGCTCAGCAGCCTTCTGCTCCCTCACGGGCAGACACTTCCTGCTGATGGGCCTTTGCAGACGTTGAGCCGCGAATGGTGTGTCGCTCGATGCGGCCAAACATGGGCAAACCCCCTGGATCCGAAGCACCTGTTGGTGCTTACACTAGATCCAGTTACCTTTACGTAGCTGGGTGAACCTGATGTGGTACCCTGCAGCATGCTTCGTGCCTAGTATTTACACCATTCTATGCTCCGGTGGGCAAATAACCTGGATTAGAGGGTACTCGCGATGCACTCTGCGAATTGTGGCGCAAAATATCGACCTGAGAATTTTGAAATACCGGCAACTGGAATGCGTTGATTTTGACGACCATTGAGGGAGCAGGGCAGGTTAGGCCAATCGAAAGACCTTTTGCTAGCGGACACGCGACGCATTTACATGCAAGCTCTTCAGACGAACATGTGACTATGGCTTGTACGGTCCTCCCGAAGTCGACGGAAAATGGATGAATAGCATTTATGATTGGCGCTTGACGGACGCATAGCCTATTATCTCTGATAGCTAGTTATCCCCGCTAAGCCCGACTGCACGACGGAGGGATCTGTGAATTATGAGTTGTGCTTGGCAGTCTCAATGTAATTCCTTTGCTTGCAGGTTAGGCTTTACGCGTGATTTGGGGTCTCGTTTCCGCAACTCCTTGAGAAAGTTGCACTAGTTCGACCGGATATTGTGGGTAGCCGATAGTTCCACCTTTGCGCAATACCTAGCAGACTGAACCAAGACTTGCTGTGCGCTTGTTCAAAGCTGAAACACCGTCGTACACTTTAGATATTGATTTTGGATACGATTGCGAGTTTTCTACACGAAAAAATCGAAAGCAATTTCCAGCGAGCTCTGGGCCTCATTGGTGCGCCACGTCTCAGCGTTCGATATTTCCCACAGGAGTTACGTGTATTTTACTCTACAAGCGTAAGTAGATTTGAATTCCCTAAAAGTCGAGAGCTTGGACGTGCTCATTACAAACTGTGACTCCTTCAAGTCTCAGCACCAGTGCATACATTCCGAAGCGTTACCGTTCGCCATGATCGAGTTCACCACTAGGCTTCGATCGACGTTTATCAAGCGCCATCGTCAGCTTCTGCAACGGCTGCAACGCAGAATCGTCATCGCTTATCACTTCACGTGCAGAACAACAATGATTGTTGTGCTCCACGTTGGATGCAGTGCTGAGCGCGTCACTCACGTGCAGTAGTGTTTTTGTTTGGAAATATTATTGTTATGAACGTGGCGCAATCGGTCCTATTGGGCCGGCGGGATCGTCGAGGGTGGGTGACGGGCGTCGTAGACAACACAAAAGCCAGCGTACATGACCTAACACACCTGCCAGCACACATCTCGCTAAATGCAGCCCGCCAGCTCACTCACGAGACCCAGAGGCTCAAAACAAACTATGCGTAGACCCTGGAACCCTGAGCCTCGCGCTGGACACATGGCATTGGAATTATAAGAAAAAAGTGATCCACACCCAGCTCACCAAACAACAATGGCGACCGTCCTGTGTCCATCGCTGGTCGCACTCGACCCGGTGCCCTGCAACGACCCCAAATGCAGCGCCTCGCACACCCACACGCCCGCGTTTTGCGACCCATGCAAGGCCGTGCACGCCCAAGTCCACTCGTCGATCCATCTGGCGAGCATCGGCCACCGTCTACGCGTCGATGGCCCCGTTGCGCCTGTCCGGTGTATCGTGTGTTGTCCGATTGGGATGGAGCCGTCGGCGCAGTATCTATTTATAGGACCTGAACATTATGCGGTGCACGCCCGTACGTCCGCACACCGCGCCAAACTGGCCAAATTTCCGAAACCCGAGGCGAGCATTGGACTGGGTCGACCGGGCGAGTACAACCTGGATCGACCGTATGCGGCCAAGCGCAGTTCGACGATGCCCTCGCGGTCGTCGACCAGCATGTCCTTTGACGGTGCGATTACTGCTCCGGCCGGTCCTGCGCCCGTGCCATTGGCCGAGTCCGAGTATGTGTTGTGTACGCTGTGTCATACGGTGTTGCCCGTTCCCCCCGTCGACCCTGCTTATGCCCGCAACGACCCCAAGGCGAGGATTGTTTCCCACGGCTCGGACGCGACGGTCGTTGAATCCGGACGCGAGTCGCTCGATGCCCGCAAGTCGCTTGGCGCCCGGCCTGACGACGATGACGACGACCACGATGGCACGTCTACGATTTTAACGACCACAGATCCCAAGGCCGAGTCCGAGACGCGTAAATACCTTGTATTGGCTCACCACAATGCCCACGACCCCGAACACGACCGCCGAACGCGCTTTCCACGATTCAAAGAGGCCTGGGAGCGCCGCATGCGCAAACAGACCATGGCTGCTGGGGACGAGACCCCACCCGAAGACGACAAGGAGGGAGTGCTCTCGGGCCAGATTGCTGCCTCTCCCTCGCAGCTTAGTCTTTCGTCGTTGAGCGCTTCTCCGAGTGTGGCGGTCATGGGCCTCGATGGCGAAGACGTGTACTCGACCTATGGACGCGCCCTCAAGGCCTTTAGCGACTCGCGCTCCAACGTCGGCGTCACGGCTCCCCCACCCCCTCCGCCCGAGCCCAAGCCAGAAGAAGAGCCCATCGTGGACTGGGAGTCCAAACTCAGCAATTCGCCGCCGTACCAAGCCAAATACACACCCACCCGCAGCGTCTCGTCCTCATCCATCAACTCGGTCGATTCCAGCGGCAAGAAATTCGCACGCGACTCTACCGGGCGCGCATTCCCCGTCGACGACAATGGCCGGCTCATTCTCCACAATGGGAATCTCCCCCTACAGATCCCGAGCCACTTGTTGCCGTTCATGTCCCCGTTTACGCCCTCGACTGGTTTGGGTCTGACGACCGAGTCTGAACCGTCGGTGAGCGATAGCACCGAGTCCAGGTCCGAGTTCAAGGCCCCACCCCCACCGCCTGCCCTTCCCGCCAAGAAAGCCCCGAGCCCAAAGCCGACCGCGTCGACGTTCAAAGACCCAGGCCCGCCACCTCCCCTCGCACCTTCGCAGCGTCGGTCCACGGCATCACCCAAACCACGCGTCGTCTCGTCTCCGGTCCCGCGCTCGACTCTATCTCCCCAATCGCGCGCCACGCCCTCGCCTCAACCACGCGCAATCGCCTCTCCCCAACCCACCCCGCCCAAACCCCCCACGCAGCGCACGGCCTCGGTCGCCTCTTCGTCCATTTCCAAGCCGTACCAGCCTTCGCCCTCGCCTCCGCCCAGGTTGGCGTTTGATACGTATGGGCGGGTGTTGAAGCTCGGCATGCGTGGGTGGGAAGTGGATGTTGGTGGGGACCTTATGCCCAGCGAGACGGACGCTTCGGAACCTCCTAGTGCGGTTGAACGTGAACCTACCCCAGAGCCGCCGCGCGATCCCACTCCAGAGCCTGAACCCGAACCCGAGTCCGAGTCTGAAGAAGAAGAGCGGTACGGCCGTCCACCCTCGCCCGCGACCGAGGTCGGTGTTCGTGGTGAAGCGATCGTGAGCGCGCCGCAGCGATACACGCTGGGCCAGAACCGGAGCATGACGTTGGGGAGTTCGAGGACCGTGAGCTCGAGTTCGGCGAATGGGGATTCCAAGTATGGCGACTCGTCGCGTGCGTCGTCGTCCATGAGCAACCGCTCCAACTCTACCGGCTATGGCGGCTACGGAGGCGGCGGCGGAAGTACAGGATACGGAGGGAGCACGACCACGAGCACGCGGGGAGAGACAGGGTTCGGCGGAGCAAGCACTGGATTCGGCGGGCCGGGTTTTGGGGCCGCGGCTGGTGACCGCGGTTTTACGTCCAGCGTCCCCGTGCGCTCGTCTGGTTTTGTTCATACCCCCTCGAGCGGGCCGTCGATATATGATCGGGCGCATTCGAGGGCGCAGTCTCTGTCCGAGTCGCATGCTGTTCCTACTTCTCAAGCTCTTGTTACGACTTCTCAAGCTCTTACTCGCACCCAACCCGCACCTCCATCTTCTCGCACGGCTTCTTCCTCGAGTGTCAAGACTGGTTCGACGGGGTATACTCCTCCCTCGCTCTATAATACGACTGGTCCCACGACCAAGGTTACCCGGCCTGTTGCTGCGCGTCGCTCGACGGGTGAATGGGCGATGCTCGAAGGCCAGGCGAAGGATACGGGACGGGATACAGGTACGGGTGGGTGGACCCCCCCTGTGAGACCCGAGAGTGCGCAGAGTGGCAAGTGGGCGCATACCAAGGTTAGTCTTTGCTAGTTGCGCACGAGAGCATATTCTAACGATATCGTAGAGTCCAGATGTGTTGAGCGCGATTGGAGACGAGGAAGAAAGCGGGAGCGACGCCAGGAGCGGAAACAGCCATTCCGAAGCGTCCCAGCTTATTCGCGAGTTTTCGGGCAAGACGGTTGCCTCCCGTGCAGTTACCGGGTCTCAGCGTGTTCCGAACCCCACGCCCGAGCGCAAACAGTCGAGTCCCCTTGCGCCACGGACGCACCAGCGCGCAGGGTCGTTGTCGAGTCGTCAGTCCGCCCCGGAACGTCCAGTGTTTAGTTCCCTCTCGTCGCGTCAGGCCACGTCTTCGCGTCAAGTCTCTACCCCTCCCCAACGTCAGTTTGCGAGCCCACCCCCACGTCAGTTTGCAAGCCCCCCGCCGGGCCAGACTCCCACCCCGACCGGGCGCCCGTTTAGCCCGAGCGCAGCCTGGAACAATCTCACACCCGCGAGCCCGCACTCGCAGGCGTCCTCGGTGGACGAGTTTGGAGGTCTCGGTTTTGGTACGTTGCGTTAGTGTCATGTAATACCTCTGTTGAATGGATTTCTTTTTGGGTTTTGATTGGTGGGATTAAACGATACTCGACAATCTGACGCGCGACGTGACAACAATCGGCGATATAAACAAACAACGAACTATAGCCGAGTCGAATTCGTTTGACGAAAATACGTTTTTGGCCGATCTTGGGTTTGGGTTGGGCAAGACTAAGAGGGTTCCGACTCCACCGTCGTCGGATGGCGAGGATGAACCTGCGTCGGAGCCCGACTCCCCCGTCGAGGAACCTGAATCTTCTGTTCGAGCATCGTCTCCCGACCCGTCCGAGTCTCCTATCCGACCGCCCTCTCCACCTCCCGCTCGACCGACTTCGTATCATGTGCGCATTATCACTCCACCCAAGCGTACGGCCACTCCCTCTTCACGAGACTCGCCTCGTACCGCTACCCCTGTTCGTAAGGTTACTCCTCCCAGACGCAAGGGAACCCCTCCGCCTGCTCGTGTACCCTCCCCATCAACCGACTCGAGGCCTTCGACTCCAACTCAGTTCTCATCTTCTGCTTCGCCTGTTCGACCTTCTGCTCAACGCTCTCCTCCCGCTCCCGCTCAGCCCTCTCCCCCGGCTCCTGTTCGCTCTACTACTCCAGCCCGGTCTTTTATTCCTGTTCGGTCTGGTACAGTTCGACCTGCTCCGAGTCGAAATTCTACCATCCGCGCACGGGCTCCGTCTCCGCTCCAGCGTGAAGTCCAATCTGAAGCCCCTCCGCCACCGCCTGTACCCGCGCCTACAACTCCTTCGGCGGCACGCGTCCCCGCGTCACCTGCAACCCCTTCGGCGCGCGCGCCTGCAACTCCTGTGACCCCTTCGTCGGCCCGGGTTCCTGCTTCGCCTGGACCCGTACCTGCCTCGCCCAAGGACCCCAACTCGCCCAAGCCCGTGATGCGGACCCGTGTCCGTGCGCGTCCGATGGGTACTTCCTCGTCTGTGATTTCGGGCCACGGAGGTCGGTCCGTCGTGTCTGGATACGGGGGTGGATCGGTGGTTTCTGGGTATGGCGGAGGCGGATCCGTCGTGTCGGGATACGACAACGAGTCGGTTGTGTCTGGAGGCGGTCCTTCCAAGGCTGATAGCGAGTCTGAAGCTGGTAAGTCAGAGTTTGAATCCGATTAAACCAAGACTGACTGGTATGTAGGCCCCTCGTCTCCTGTTGCGCCTCTGCCCCGTCCGTCTGTCGCGATTCCAGCGCATCTCGCTCCTGTGCTCCGCCCTCGCGGGGACTCCATTATTAGCAGCGACAGCGAGGCCCCCTCGTCGGTTGTTACGCCTCTTTCTCCACGGATAGTCAACGCTCTCAGGGAGCGCGGATTTGAAGTCGAGACTCCTATCGCAGAGGAGCGAGATAGCGAGGTGGAGGAAGTGGCCCAGAATCTCGCTGGGATGAACCTCAACATCACCCTGCCCGAGGTCGAAATAGAAGAGGTTCGCATGGGACCCATTGAACTCGTCGATGCCCAATCTTCCGGTTCCGCATCACCCATCGCGCCCGAGGGCGCCCCATCCGATGCTGGATCGCTCTTTTCGCGCGCTGCGTCGCCCAAGCCTGTTCCAACCATCCCAATGTTTAGCACGAGTCGCGCCCCTACCATGTCAACCAAAACTCCGCCTGTTACTCCTCCAAAAGCGACTCAGCGTGTCCGGCGCGGTCTCGACGAGACGCCCAAGTCTCAGCGGTCTGCCGCCTTCCCAGGCGGATTCCTATCGCAATTCGAGTCTCCAGAAAAAGGTCAAGCGCCTGGCCCTGGAAGCGTATTCTCTCGTGGACCAGAGTCTCCCCCCATGCGTGGTGCCAATGAGCTCAAGTGGAAGTTGGACTTGCCAGCTGATAGCTCCGATCCGCTGGGCTTCCAAAGTCTCTTGGTACGTGTGTATTGTTCCAGTGTAAGCAGATATTAACATTCTTGCAGAGTGGCATAGAGTCTGGAGAGGACGCTTTTGGACTTGGAGACTTTGCCGAGTCGTCGGCTAAGCATGCAGAGGCCCATGCTGGTGAGATCACCAACGCGTCACCTAGCAGTGAACGACTCACGCCGACACGGAGCGCGATTCCGGCTAGCGAAACGCCATTGACGCGTGATGCGGATGGCGATGCCACCGATGACGAAGACGAGGGAGAAGAGAGGAGGAGGAGGAGGAGGAGGAGGAGGAAGAGGAAGAAGAGGAAGAAGAAGAGGGGAAGTGGAGGACCAGCCGGAAGGAGCAGAGGAGCGATCTGGATTTACGTCGTCGTCCGAAGAGGGAGCCAGAACCGAGACCGATGGGCTTGACCACCTCACCGAGAGCATCGGCGAGCCGTTCAGGCATCAACTCGATCCCGCACCCGCCGCGCAGCCTAGTGCTCAGATGCTTGGCTCCGGGCCACTCTACGAATCTCCTAGGCTCGTGTCGCCGCCTCCTTTGCCTGGAGATTTGGACGCCCAGTTTATCGAGCAGCCGGACATCCCACAGCTTGCCGAGTACATAGAATACGAGGCCGAATCGCCCATGCCAGACGAGGTGCTCGCTCTCCGACCTGTGATTTGCGATGCATGCCGCGCCCCCATGCCTTTCTCCAAGTGGCCCGAACACGTTGCCAGAGCAGTCCATCGACGAAACGCCGCCCGCTATGCCCAATGGCTCTTTGACGAAATCACCGCACACCACCCAGCCGGTGCAAGCCGCGACTCGGCCGACGCTCGTGAACGCTGGGCCGAAGCCAGTCGTCTCGACCCCCGCGAAGCGCATCCGAGCGAGTATGCATTCTGCGAAGTCTGTCAGGTCTTCCTCGTACGTGGGGATCACGAGCATTTCCAGGGCAAGAGGCACTTGCGTTGCTTGCGCGTCATGGCCTTGAACGATGCGGCCGAGCTGGAGAGTGTACGAGGGAGCGTGAGCGAGGAGGAAGACGGCCCATCCATCAAGTCGTTCCGCCCCATAACCGCATCACAGGCCGGAGTAGACTGGACCCAACCCCGCACTCGAAGCAGACCAGGCAGCACCCTTGGACAACAAGCCCAGCAAGCTCGAAGCAGGCCAGCGAGCTCTCTTGGGCAACAGGCTTTCCCAACCAACCCCACTGCATAGTTTGTTCATGATCTAGTTACGCATATCACCATAGTTTCAGTATAGTCGCTTTCACCATGATCTAATCTGTATGACTACGCTTTAATGAGAACGAGCATTTATGATTGTTCCATTTGTAGCATCAGCCTGGCAAGTGACCAATATTACTAAAAAAGGAATCGTTCATCACGTGCAAGGGAAACGCATTGATGCATCATTTCAGGCTGCGCTGTGCTCTTCCACGATCACTGCTACATTGTTCATATTCGCATACCCCCTCGTGCTCGAACCCCCCGGTCTCGAGTTCATTTGAGCTACCCCACGAGTACATACCATCGCAGATATGTCTGACGAGTCCGATAGCGATCCATACGTACCGTCGTGGGCTGAATCGGACGACACGCTTCCAGTGGCTCGCTCACAAGTGAAAAAGCAGAGAATGCTCATGGAGGTTGTGATACCCATACCTAGCCCGCCAAAGCGCAGTAAGTTAATTTTCGTTGAGTTTTTCTTTGTCTTCATGACTGATTCTGTTCAAGAGTGCTCGAGTCCGGCACGCCCGGAGAGGAACCCTAGTCCTACCCGTTCCGAATCCTCAATCTCGCTTGGAACAAACTGGCATCAGTCCCCACAAAAAAAGAGGCGACGGCGCCGAAAAATCACGGGTACTAGGACCGAAGAGCCCACTCGACCTCGACGTAAAAGGGGCCAGCCGCGAAAGCATGTTGCGAAAGGCTCCGCGCCATCCGTTCACTTCCAGTCCACCCAATCCGTCGCCAAGTCTACCGCCACTAGTCGCCCACGTCCTAGCACTATTACAGTCGACCTTGACAGCGCACGTCTTGATAATATCCAAGCACAGGAGCGCAGTCGCGGCTACCAACACTTGTTTACGCCACCTAGCTCGGGAAACGCACGGTCCCCTGATATCAAAGAGCGTGTTGCTCGGGGCTCGCCTTTATCTAGAACTGGCTCGCGGCTATATGCACTAGAGGCTAGTCAACCAGGCCCATCGACAGGCCCGGGAACGCAAGAGTGGGCCAACGCACGCGGTATCGCCACAATTGGCCGAAATGAATTCCCTAGCTCCCAACGCGAAACACGCTCCTCAGCGTTGACCAAGGCTCCTGATTGTCGTTCAGCACTCTCCCAACCTAGGAGTATGTCAGCTGCCCCTAGGGAGGAGGATATAGCGACTGGCTTGTCTGCGAAGGAGCAGGATTCGGGGCGACTCCCTCGGGTTTCGTTTGCAGATCCCGATTATGATTTATGGGCGCAAATCGGCCTACGAGTCACACTCGAGCGAATGGTTAAAGAGTATGGGTTTTCAATGGAAATGGTAGAAAAGGTGTATGAATCGAGAGGAAGCGTGGAAGATACGGAGCAGTTTTTGATCAAGATGAAGAATATGATGACGGATGCAATGCATAATCCGGAGATTTAGTGGCAATTGTATCTTGCTTGAATGACATTTAGGTGATGTTTGTTTATGATGGTGCGAAGTATGCCGTTAATGAGCACATCGAACGCCGAATTCAAAGAGAGGGAATGTTAACGTATCTTAGTACTTGCTCTATCCACCAGACTAACCGTTTAGGCAAGTGGGCGATTGCGGAGGTGGAATTAACCAAGCTGAACAATCGGTCACGTGACACTGGACGTCGTCAAAGCCTTTGTTTTCCTCCACACGCGCCTCGGCTGGCGGACGCGCTGTTGGACAATGACGGCCGCTCAAGGTCTTGGACGACGCATCTCTAAGTAAGTGCACACTAATATGAGCCTGACGCCATATTTAGCCTTTTCAGATCCACCGATCATGACCCGCTTTTTATCGCAAAGCGCAAGATTCTACTCAGTAAAGAGGGTACGCTAGATACTAGCCATAGCGCAATCAAGAAGAATGTTCCATGGGGTGACTTGGCGAAGGGGATTGAAGATGGACCTCCGAATAAACGAGTCCGACTGGGACAGTCGACGTCTATCACGCCCGGCATTTCAGAAATCATCAAGGATACCCCTACACCTACCAGTCATTCGAGTATCCAGTCTGCTATGAAGGCCTCCCGGGCCTCCAATGGATTCCCATCCCTCAAAGCTTCCAAATCGAGTGTGGCTATGGTTTCGCCCGGTGGATCCAAAGGAAGGACCAGACATTCTCAGCCGGCGCCAAGTAAGTTGCTAGCTGTTGCTTACAATGCCACTTTTCTCATAGCACACCATCTTATTCCTACTTAGGAGTGACGATTCATTCGCCTCCGTCGGCTCGTAAGGCGCAGCCCCAACCTCCAGAGGTTATTGATCTCGTTAGCGCTAGCGAAGAAGCGCCGCCCGAAAGCCATGCATCGGCTGTTTCTACAAGCGCCGTTGACGACAATCACAATGGTGAACTCGACGCTACCGCCGGCCAGAGTTTGCCACGCCCTTCATCTCCGCCCCCCATTTCTAACTCTGAGGCGTACGACATCGGAAGCCACCAAGCGCAAGACGCTCACGACCCGAATGAGTGGCTCAACCGACACACCTCGCCCGCGCGAGCTGCTACCTTGCCCCCACCCTCAGTCGCCACCCAAACTCCATCCCGTGCTGCCTCCTCTGTGTCGTATAGAGGTAGCTCCGCTCTGCCAGAGCGGTCGGTTCCTCGTTCTACTCCTCTCGTTGAGCCTACCCAACCCACCGCCCCTGCCAAGTTCTCCCGGAAACGGAAACGAGAAACCTCAGAGATGGGAATTCAGACTCTGCGCGCCGATCAAGTCGACTGGCTCGAAGGCTTGGAAATTGACGAGTCAATGACGGATATTGATGTCTCAAGAGTCTGGGTGGAGCATATGTCGCCCAAGAAGCGTCGTGACAAAGGCATTCCTCATAATGACGACGTGGAGGATCATGCGGAGGAAGAGGCGCTGACTGGAAATTTCTTGGATCGCCTACAAGAGGAGGGATTGGCCAGGCGGGATGAAGAACGGGAACGGGAACAGGAACAGGAATCGTATGCCGAGGCACCGGGGAATCAAGAGGAGCAAGTGGATGAATGGCACGAGGGAGGAAACGAGAAGACACCAGAGCAGGCGTTAGATACCGATGGCGCACCGAATCATGCCGACGAATCCGGGAACATTGAACCTCAAGTCGAGTCCGTAGTGGTTCCGAGCGTATTCGGGCCCACGTTCGTTTCCCCACCCAATCCCGAGCCTAGGCGTATACCCAACTCCCAACCTATTACCAATGCATTTGCTCCCCGCTCTGGCTCCCGGTTATACACCCCTCAGCCCGAACCAACCTTCAAGCGTAGACAAGACCTGCGAGCTGCGCCAACGCTGGGGAGAAGCATGCTTGGAGACAACGTGCAACCCCTGCCAACCCCAGCCAAGGTTGCATTGGGAGCTGCACCGACTCTTGGACGATCCGCCGAATTTAGCCCAGATCTCCTCAAGTCGAACAAGAGCAACGGTAAATCCTCTCAAGCGCGGAGCCCGAGTCGTCGGTCCGTCAAGTCTAGCAGTGCTGTGGCTACGGACTACGACGTAGAGTACGGCTCCGTACCGGACATGCCGGTCAATCCGACTAGTGCCACTACTAAGCAACCCGCTCCTCGTGGTCACACGCCAATTTTAATTTCATCTTCCCCCACTCATCGTAACTGGCAGCTCGAACCCACACGCACCAGTACTCCCCAGCGGTTCCAGACTCGGATGTCACCTTCGGCCTCTGAACCAGCTCATGACAAGGCTCTAGAGGACGAACCTATTCCTACTACTGGAAAACACCGACCTAGTCTTGTTCCACTGCCCACCCCGACCCCATCTCTCGCTGCCTTGGATAAACGTCGCCGTTCATCCGTCGTCCCGCTTTCCCGACAATCTTCACTTGGAGCAAAGAAGATTCGGCGTGATTACGACAAGACCGATTCAAGTGCCGTACCTCGCGTGCGCGCGCACAAGGATACGTACGACGAGTCTGGAAACCGAATCTGGGTCCCATCTCGGCCCAAGATGAAGCGCGCGTCGGATGAGGCGATTGCCAAGGTTGCCAACGACGACAGCAGGATAATATCTCACGATATCGAACAGGAAGATGCGCGGAAGGAAGATGAACGGGAGGAGGAAGGCGAGCGAGACTACGCGCGTGCAAAGGCTACTCCCGCATTTACAACTACGTCAACGGAAATCCCCGAAACGCCCCAGGTTCCCCGATCGCACAATTTGTTCGATGTATCCTCTGAGTTGCGGGACACCCCAGGTGCCCGTATAGAATCATTGCCTGCGCCGCCGGTAGTCGTCGAACCTCCTCGGCCCGTTGCTATGGCTGTAGAGCCTCGTGTCGATCCCGCTCCCGTTCGTGTTCTCGTTCCTGTCTCCGTCACGCCAAGTCCCGTCCAGCCCAAACCTGTTGCTCCTTCCCAGCCGGCAGTTAACTCCTCGCCACCAGAGGCCAACGCTGCCCGAGCAACCCCTATCACTACCACCCGAGATGAAACGCTTCCGCTTTCATCTCCTATCGTCAAGCTGTCCAACAAGTCGTACCAGCAGCAACCGTCCAAACTACGATCGCAAAGACATAGCCTTCAGACTACCCCTGCCCTCCGACCTGTCTGGAGTCCCGCTCGTACTCGACTGTCTATCGCACCCACCGGCTTCACCCTCCTCCACGCCAGTGGCTACGACAAAGACGAACTCGCAAAGGCCGGGTTGGAGCCAACGTTGCAACGTCTGGCCGACAAGCACGGATTTAACGTCAACGTCGTCGCAAGCCTATTTCAAGAGACCGGCTCCTTGAAAGAAACGGAGGAGTCGCTCGCGAGAATGCAGCGTGCGGTTGAAAAAACTCGGGCGCAGATTCGACGGGAAAGTTTCAGAAAGGTCGGCCTCGATCTACTTCATGGGGAGGAGATACCACTTGAATCTTCTCCCAACGGTGACGGAGATGGAGGGGATGGAAAGGACGGGGAAGACGTAGATGATGGAGAGGACTTCCGAGACTGGGATACCAGTCGAACGCGGAGTCGACTCCTCTTTGGCGATTAAATTTTATTTTGATGCGAAACGTTTTTACTCTTATTTTTGGGTGCGGCTTTTCTTGTTGATTGTCTATGTATATGCTATATATAATGGATCTTGGTGCGAACCATGTGACCAGGGTGATTAATTATAAGGGAGAGGAGCGACAGTGCTCACATCGCACCTGAAAGCTACTTGGAAGCAACACTATAATTATTTCGCGTCGAAAACTCCACAGCGTCCCAAGAATTTCCCTTAGCTGAAGCTGCCAAGTACAACTACGGGTTGCACCTATTGATGTATTGAAGGTTAATCTACGATGGTGTGTGTATGCGCGCAGGCGGTCACGTGATAAGCGTCGGCTGCGGTCGACGTTGGCTCCCAAGGGAAGACAAATATTGGCCGACTCCCGCCTTCTAGACAATAGTCCCGGCACAACCCGTGTCGAAGATTGTGACCCCCACGCAACCACAAAGTCTTACGTGGAACCCTGACACGCTACAAGCCATAGGTCTACTTTACCGCAGTGGCGCCACGTCCTCCTCCTTTCAGGCGGTGACACAAGTGTCTTCCTCCGTACACAGTCTTTGTTACTCGATCAATATTGCCTATTTGAGGCTATCATTTGACTCCGTGTTTGGGTATTATCGATAATGGTCGCTCGGTTGGACCATCGGCCCTCACCGCTTCTATTGTTGTTTGGTGTGCCTATATGCGTTATCAACCTAGAATGCATGCTTCGGAGGCTTTCAGAGACTACACACGTGACTTCAGTAACACGGTGGAGAGACCTGCTACCTTTATAAACGCTGCACCCAACCCCAGCTTCCACTCACCTCACTGCTTATCATCGGCTCCGATAACCATGACTAAAAGTCCACCTTTCACCAGAGATAGTTTGCTGAATCATCCCTCATTCGCTAGTCTTGAGCAAGCGGTTCAGGATAAGTTCCTTGGGCTGCTCGCTGATGACTGCCTCAACGAAAAGGGGGGTCTCAAACGCCCGTCCAACGGCTTCATACAATTTCGAAATCGGTTTGCAGCCACTCAGCTCAGCTCCACAAACCCCTCCGACGCCATGAAGCAATCCGCCATCTCAACGCTCACCAAGGCAGGCTGGGACAACCTTCCAGTCGATGAGAAGGCTGGTTACAACGCGCTCTACCAAGCCGACAAGGAGGCACTCCAGCACCGGTTTCCCGAATATAAATACAAGCCGATTCCACCCTCGATCTGGAATACGCTGACGACTGAGGGCCAAAAACAATTCTGGTTCGACTCGGTAGTCAGGATCGCTAACAAGATGGTGCACAAGGACTCGTCCTGGGCAGGCTCTCTTACTGTTGAGACCTGGCTTCAAACTCAGGGAAACAACAATCCGGCGTACATAGATATTGTTAAGTGAGTTGTTTTTAAGTTTATCAGATATCAGGGTTTTAATACATGCTTCAAATAGATACAAAGAAGCTTGTGTCGCCTCGAAAGCCCCCCATGCTTCGAAGAGTTCCAGGGCCAATGCGCAGCCTACTCCCGACGCTGTCGAACCCGTTCGTGATGGCCACCCCTATGCTAGGTAAGTTACTCGCCCTGGTTATATCTCCCTCTAACGGGCCTTCGTTGAAACAGCGCAAGGCCGAAGCGTAGCGCTGGGCCTCAGGTTTCTGACCGCGACCGGTACGAAACTCATATCTGCACGCTCAAGGCCATGCTGTGGCCCCTTGGTCCTCAATCCACTGGGAGTCCAGGAACACGGTGAGTTGACATATATCCTTATACTATTGCTCGGTCTGACTAGTTGGCTACCACAGACTCGTACTAGCGTTTATTCAACCCCAAGAGCTCCTCAAGCGAGTCTACGTCGAGGAAGAGATTCCGCGAGGTACCCCGGATGAAGTCGTCAATGAACTCCTGGCTGGGTACGTACTTCTTGATCGGCGGTCAACGCTTACTCACCGCTCCCGGATCTCAGACAAGAGACTATTTCTGTGGCCTCCGATGTTATCATTCTTAGAGGCTTTATGAACCCCCCACGCCAGACCGAAACTCAAGGAAGCCCCCCTATCCCAACTAAGACGATAGGATTCCTCAGCGAGTACCAAGTCACTGAAGACACGCTCACTGCCAGCACTCCAAGTGGCACCCACTCGTCCAGTCCAGAGAACTCTAGTTCACCCAAGTCCCTTTCCCCAAATACTCCCACCAGCAACGTTCACGTCGGCATTCCTTCGTCAACCATTCCGTCTAAGCCTGTCCCTCCCATGCACGAAAAGCATTCCTACGACAACTCATCACAAATCTCCTCTGCTCGCACTGCCTCGTCCCTCGGATACTTCGTTGAGCCTACCGGCTTTCAGGCCGCCCACGATCAGGTCCCGTCGGTCCCACAACCATCTAGAGTTTCAACTCAGCCCCAGTCCATTCATCCCGCGACAAGCAACAATACAGGACTCACCGTTCCGATGGTCCACACCCTCGACGCCCACGTTCTAGCTCCAACCGCTCAGAACCTCCCAGTCACGGAACTCCAATCTCTCGTAGCCTTCAATAAGAGCACTAATATTGCAGGAAGGAACCAAGTGGCATACTATGGAGACGAACTGCCGGTGCAGGGTGGTATTTGGGACGACGGCTCTTGGAACAACGCAAACGCAAACAATGCACAGACTCAAGGTCTGCTGTCTCACAACCAAGAAAATTTGGCCTACGAGTTCGGGTCTACCCCTTTGCAATTGTCTCAAGTTTTTCCCGAGACAATGGGCGCATCGGGATCCCAAGTCAACGGTTTGGGAGAATTTGGGGTTAACATCTCTTTCAATG
Organism: Ceratobasidium sp. AG-K; assembly: GCA_037039685.1. Taxonomy (NCBI): domain Eukaryota; kingdom Fungi; phylum Basidiomycota; class Agaricomycetes; order Cantharellales; family Ceratobasidiaceae; genus Ceratobasidium; species Ceratobasidium sp. AG-K. The sequence goes on along the minus strand of JAWNGF010000013.1, from coordinate 577,179 downwards.
ATTCGTTCTACCACCCACAAGGCTATCTTGGCCTCGGTTGGGGCTACTAGACGTCGGTCAAAATAGCCACTTTTATACCCAACACTTGAAGAAAATCACATAGCTAGTTTGTAGACTGATATTCGATGTATTGATAGAGTTTTAATAAGGTTCGTATTCGAAGTTTGTATGTTTATTTTGTATGTTTATTTTGTATGTCATGTATGCGACCCTGGCTCTCGGAGAACAGTGATATGATCTATGCACCCCACGTTTTGTCTTATGCCGCTGAATTGAATAGATACGAATAGATAATAGTTGTTTAGTGTGCTTGCTGTGATCAAGCGCATATATCCACCTCAAACCTTTGCTATGTCTACCCCAATATAGCGGCTAATTCACGAAAGATTTGTCTTGAATGATTCGTCGAATTTCTATACTACGCAACCAATACACCGACCATCTGACTACACAACAGCATTAACTATAGCTAAAGATACATAGAACAAAATGATGATTAAACAAGAAATTCGGTGGGAATAAATAGATATGAAAAAGGTTCGCACACCACAGTGTCGGTGTATCCTACACGCATGCTCCGACCACAAACTTCGCCCATCCGATTTCTGTCGCTGACTATGCTACGCATGCATTCTGCCAAACCCTTAGACTGTCTCCTGCCTCTCCCGAGCCTCACCAGCGGCCGCTTGCTCATCCTGCTCTGCAGCTTGCCTCAGCCTTTTATCCCTATCCGCCTCGACTAGCTCGTAATCGCCCAACCTGCCCGTCCTGAACCGCGCTCTTACGTTGGTACCCAACAATACGCAAACGCAGATCCACTCGGGGAGGAGGTGAATAATATAGAACGTCGCTCGGGCAGATGAAGAGAGCGGTTCGAAAACGTTGAGCGTGCGGATATGCAGGACGCAGAATCGATAGATTGGTACTACAATCTGAATGCGAGATAGAATGTCAACGGAAAGTGTGAGGATCATGAAAATGAATACATACAAGTAGCAGGGTGAGGCCTGCGAGTTCAAAACAACGCTCCCGCTCGACGTCCTTGACCTTGTATGCGGATACGAGTGTGATTATGACGGTTATGACCTGGAACGCGAACACTATTGAAGTGCTTGCATATCTGACGAGAAATTGGTAAATAATCCCCGCGACCAGGCAAGCGCAAACTTACAGGAGGTTCATGTTTGAGTCAGCCTGCGCCTGGTTAGTTCTGGCGGAGCTATACTTGGTGCTCGCGACTATCCCAGGTATAGTTGCTGCAAGGAATGCAAGCCCGAAAAAGTAACAGAACAGGCGATAGTATTGACGTGGCCGACGACGATCCTTGGATGAACCGTTTTCGGGTAGGGTAGAGTTTACAAGTACGCAACGCAAGAGCGCAATCATGTCGCTCGAGATCTAAGGTGTATATGTGAGTTGAAGCTGCTGAGTTATCGCTATCGGACTCACCCCGATAAACCCGAGCCCGACGGTTGCCTGGACATAGTTCATCTGCCCTCCTGAAGCCCGCGCTTCAGGATTCGATGCTTGAACGGCACGAATGATGCACCAGACTACGCGCTCTACTGCGAAAACAACGGTCCCGATCTGGATGAGGTTCCATGCTCGAGGTTTGCGGAAGAAAAATTTGTAGATGATTATAGGTAGCAAGAGGGCATAGAGGAGCGCAAAGACAATTGAGGGTGCAAAGTCGGCGGAAGCCGGGATGCCGCCTATCGGTCGAGAGACCCATGCGGTTTGGTCTGACATATGACAATAAGGAGAACGTGGGGGATGAGGAGTTGGTTGACGGATCGCCTCAATTTATACAGTTTTGGGTGCCGAGAATGTGTTGATCAATTACCGACCGGGACGAGGACAGCAGTGAGATACATCATATCAAGGCACAGCTTGCCCTGAATTAGAATAAACATAGCACAAACGTTGGTAACTCGATGATTATGGTTCACAGCTTCTACGCAGTGCTCGCAGCAGGGGTCATTATATTGATGGACAGGATGTTTGTGGTTATGACGTAATATTGCCCGACTCCAACCCACCTCGCGCTGACTCCATCGGCCAAGAGCTACCAGTGCCATGCGGCATCTCGCCGCTCCATACCGACAAATTTGTGGCGATGATTGGTCGTCCGAATAGCGCAGCAGAGATGTGCTAACCCACGCCAGGCGTGAGCTGCCAATGTGATAGGAGACGAGTACCCTTAGTAGTAAATCGCAAGGAGATATCACTGTCTCATCTATTCATCTCTATGCTTTCCCATAGCACGTGCGTCAAGAACAACGGTACTGAGAATTAGATTCCCGGTGATGCCTCACTTGGCTGATTGGAGATGTTGCATTCTCAAAATTACAACCCCAGGAAGATGCTTCGCTGATTTCTGCGTTTGATATTACGCCAAAGCGTACTCGGGGCAACCTGGTACCGGCCCCAGTCGAGCAAATCTGGCTAGAGCTCGAAAGGCCAAGCTGCGCGCAATCATCTCGTTCACTATCTCCCTTTCATCGTCGGGCTTCACGGACATGGTCATGATCGACACAGAGTCTGGGAAGACACTCAGCTGAGCGTATGCGGCTAAGACGCCTGGTTGTCAAAGTTTGGATTCGGGTGGCTCGCCAAACGAGCATGCTCCACAAACAGGCGTATATGGGTGGCGTTGGCCTGGTGTGGCTATCCACTTGACTTCGTCTAGCGCTCAAAGACACCGCTACATTCCAAGCTATGGAGTCCCCCAACAGCTCAGCATTTTCCGTTACCAGCGCTCCGTCTGTAATTTCGGACATTTATGATATTGACGCCCATGCCGAAAATGTAAATTCCGACCCTCGAGACTCGACCAACTGCGCCCCCTTGGCGCTCGACAAGGTTCCTGCGATTCCTGAACATGATGGAAAGTCAATGTTTGAACCTGGCGATGGGGACGCTGTGATTGAGGTAATTTTGCTATGAGTGCCAGCAGGCATCAGTGTTGAACTACACGCTCGATACAGATAAACGGAACGAGGTTTGAAGTGCACAAGTACCTCCTCAAGCGGTTCGCTGCCCTGAAAAGTGCACTAAACGGAAGAGCATCAGAAGTGCTCTTAAGTATTCGCGGTCGTGAAAATATTGTCGAAGATTTTCGAAACACGTTCAAAGTGCTTTATGCTACGTAGGCGACAACCACCTCCTCGTCGTCACATACCCAGCGCTAATACTTGTCATTTAGGGTCCTCGAAGGTCCCTTTGATTTCGACAACTCTACTATCGTGTCCGCTCTCCGCATCGCTACGACGTATGGATACCCTGCTTTACGCACCTACGCCATCAGCCACCTCGAGGACGCTCAGCTGACGGCAATCGAGCGCATCAAGATTGCTCGCGAGTTCGGACTCGCCACTTGGGAGGAACCTGCATATGTTGAGCTGTGCGAGAGAGACGACCCAATCAGCAGGGAGGAAGCAAACATACTTGGGGTAGACATGTTCGTACGAGTTGCGGAGATACGCGAGCGGGAGCAGCGGCGCAAGGGCAAAGAAGTAGATGCACGTCAACACGGTGCGGAGCTTAAAGGCGAAGGTGGCGATTCGGTTACTGGTCTTCCTGCTAGCACCTCTGGTAGTCAAGAATCCGCAGAGCATACCAGTGCTATTCAGTCTCCAGAAATTGCCATTGAATCGGTTTCTCACGATGACGCACTCCAAGCTGCACAAGAGGACACGGAAGGTGCAATAGCGCCACGCCACGATGGTGAGTAGACCTTATCGGTAAATTTGCACTGAGCCTCATTATTCACTACGCTACAATAAACTTCAGCCCCCGGCGTCGACGGGGTACCATCCTTCCTCGAGACCCAAACGGGCATTTTTGATGAACGGGAGTTAGCTGCGCTTAAAAAAGGCCGGCCACTCGTTCGCGTTACTGGGTGTAATTGTCGTTTTCAGCGGGGAAAAGGAAACGGTTCAATGCAGGTGCAGAGTATGCCATGTCAGTGTGCTATTACCCCGTGTGCAGTCGCTGCATTGAAAAATCTTCAAGTCAATCAATTTGCGCACGCAAATGACATTGCAGCCCTCAAGTCTGCGATGAACAAATTTACGGTTGCCTCCTCAGCCCTTCCCCAGCTATCCCTAGCTACTGCTTCCGTCTCTCTAGATCTTCACCCGTTTTCGAAGCAGTGCATCATATGTTGAGCACGCCCCTGGGATGAACAGGTGGCTATCCGGACACCCCACACAAGACATCAACGTTGTATGCAGGCCATGTTTTCTCTTGTTTCTCCCTTGCTTTGTCATTGTATTTGATGGATTCGGTCAATAAACCTATCTATTTATTGAGTGTGACCAGGTGATAAAGTTATTGAATAAGGGGCTTGCACCTTGTACTCGCCACCGAACCTTTACTAATTCTCGAGAATAATTTTTTTCCTGGCAAAATAGTCTAACTCATGAATGTCTCCGCCTTCTGTTCAACAATTCCGGTTGCTTCAACGGCTTCCATAGCGTAACAATAAACACGTCGCCTACATCGACCATCAACAGAATTCAAAGGTGAAAGGCGGGCGTTACCGGTGTTCAATTATTTTCTCTACGCGTTATTGTTCAAATGTCTTTTAATAACTAGGGACGAACGCCTGCCCCGGTTACATACTCGCCGGATAGTGGTTATATGCGTCTCATGCCTGGGTGGCCCGTGTGTCTGATAAGTATCCGAATCCGTCGGCCTGCCCTCAGGCGTCGCCGTATAATCTTCCCTCGGATGCAAGATGGAAGCTTGGATCAGGTCTCCTTCGGTGCAGACGTGAGTGTGGTAATGCAATTTCTCGAGTTTAGTGCTGATACTTTGTGCTTAAGGTGTAGCCGTTGTATCCGGCATGGCTGGTTGACCTACGAGAGGCCTAGGTGAGTGTTATCCAAATCTGTGCCCCGGGGTACTTACTAATCTTGAGCGTAGCACGAAACTTGATGTGGACGCACATCCCCCCAGCCCTACCCACCCCGGTAGCGGAACGTACCTCGACCCCCGCTCATCTGGCGCTCACCGCCCGTTTTGTCTGAGGTTTCGGTCTCCCATTTTGTTCCCCCATTTTGTTCCCGTCAATCGGCCGCCTGCTTGCAGCCCGCCCCCAACCCCAGTACTCGGCCATTCCACCGCCCCCCTCCTGCACGTACACGTCTCTGCCGTGCACAACCCACCCACTCGTAGGTGACACACCACTCACCACACCACCACCACTGTCGGTTGTCACTGGAGACTAGCTGACCCCGGCTCGAGCCCGTTGCGTGATGCACGGGTTGAACTCACCTTGCTGCGCCAATGCGTCGCAATCCCCTGACCCTAAACCATTACCAGATACATCCTGCTGTTTTTGCACGTCTACACTCAATCTGTTGCTCCTTCTATTGTAGACTGTGCCATCAATATGCAGATAATTTGTGGACCGCGAATACTTGTGTGAATGCCCCAAGCCCAGGCCGCGTGAACAACAATGTCGTATCACTCGTCTGTATGTCTAAGTATGGAACAATCGCGATCAGTCCTCGTCAGCCATCGCTATAAGTACCTGCACCCTTTCGATCTAGTGTATCCTCCTTGGGGGAAGGCGCGAGGCCTCCATCTGTTTGTGCGTGCTGTGACTAACATGAGGCTCGTGGATTTCCGTTGTACGTGGATGTAGATCGTTCTGGGAGCAGTCGCGTTGCCCTATTTGGGATGGCATAAATCAAGGCACAGTTATTAGTTTCCATGTGGAGCTTCAGCCTTCCGCGCTAATACGTATGATGGTACTGGCTTATTCGGGTGGCGAGAGAACGTATTTCCCCTTGGATCGCTGCCAGAAGTGGGGTTGGCTATGTCGCGTTGGTCACCAAAGACACGTAAATTGACATTCGACGCCTTCATAGACATGCTGTATTCATTATTGGTCCTTGATAAGAACACACGTTAGGTCTTAGAGAACATTTAAACACTTGTACGGTTGTAAAGCACACTACAGCCTGCGTCCCCCTCCGGAAACAATAGAACTGAAGGTATCTGAATTTTACAGTCGTAGTAAACAGCTTCAAGAACATACACGTTCATCTACGACCTGCAGAAGTAAATAAAGTTAGTGAGGCCGTTGCTCGCTAGAACAAGAGAACCCCAACATACCGCGTGATAAGAAACTCGTCAGCTTTGAAACCCCTACTCGATATCCTCAAAATCATCGCTGATTCCAATGTGGTTTCTCAATTCGGTGGCATCGCAAGCCATCGTTCGGGTAATATGAGAGAAAAGAACGCCAACGTTGTCTACAATATCAAAGAGTCAGTAATTGGTTCGGACTACAAGTTGACTGCTCCTTGCCGGTCCACCTTAGTGCCGCCTCGCGAGCTAAAATAACCGCGCGCCGCTTATTCTCGAGAACGATAGGGTCGGCGAGACCGTATTGAGCCATTTCAGAGTTAAGCTCTGCGAGGATAGCTTTGCTTTCTTGAAGTTGGGCGAGAGAGGCGTGTCTACTTGACTATGACACAATGGGTAACCCGAATCAAGGGGAGGAAATGAGATGGACGGACCGTATCCTCTCTCTGTGCAATTTCCTGTTCAATATCTTCGTTGAGTGTGCCAATCTTCGACTCCAAGGCGGATAACTCTTCTTTTGCGCTCGCGAGCCCGTTCTTAAGCTGAAGGTCGGACGATGTGAATTAGCTTAGTAGATATCAAACCATTTACTTGACCTCACCGTGCTAGCAACATAATGTATGCGCTCAGATGAGTTACTACAAAAGTTGATAATTCACGTACGCTCCTCTTGCACTTGGAAAACTCCAGAAAACTGCACCAGGTTAGCCTGACCATAAGCAGCTTGAGATAATCGGCAAGCGTACAGTTCGAACTCCCAATTTTATCCATCTGAACGAGATTGTCGTCTACCAAGCTCTGAAGTACCTCTTTAACGCTCTGGGAGACTTTTTATTGGGCGAGGGGTCAGTTAAGACACCTCACGTGTGAAGTGAAGTAAGAGGATAGGAATGAATGCGCTTCAACTCTGCTGCCGGTGCAGAATTACCAGCGAAGCGCAGAGTAATCCGACGAGGAGAGTGATTATAGTAGAAGGATAGGCTCACCAATGCCTTTCATTTTCGGCGCAAGTTTTTCTAGCTCTTTGAGCTGCATGGATATAGGGATTTACGAGACACGCCACCGGACACAAATACGCGGGAGGTAGCGTTCGCGAACGTTGAAGTATGGTTAGCCAATATTAAAAAATAGATCATAGACAGAAGCGTGCCTGATAGAAGTCCCTTGTTTCGTGAAATAACTCGACCAGCTTGACCCGTTTCTCTTCTGCGGACAGTCCACGGGGGGCCTAATCGTCCATTAGTCACTATATGGCATGGAGCAATGTAAATTTGTCTCATTATTATACCATTACGAGCTAGAGATTTTAGTATTGCTTAGGAAGATCGAGTGAGTGGTGGGATGCTTAAGAAGATGGGGAGGCGGGTGTGGCAACCTAATCACGTGCGCTAATTGAGTTGGCCCTGCTTATCTTATCTTAGGCCAAGCCCGATCTGGAACAGACAATCGACCTGCCTTAAGGGGCCTTTACTCGACGACCACCAACGTAACGTCTCATAAACCACAAGCCACTTCATCTTGGGTATCAACACCTATCCTAAACGAAACATTTCACTGAATTTGCGATCTGCACCTCGATAATGCGTTTGTTGTCTTCCGGCGTGACGGCTCTGGCCGTGCTTATGGGCGTTTTTGGATGGGAAACTGTGCAGGATGCCGGTGAGTCCCGCATGGTTTCCGGTTTTCGTGTTCATGGCTTCGTGGCGGGGACTTTTTGGTTATACACAAGGTGGCGGATGTGGGAGTTCCTTAATGACCGGGTACTCTTCTCTGAATGAGCGTGCTTGGTGGAATAGAATGAGAATAACACGTCAGGCGATAAAATGCTGGGAGATTTGATTAGGGTGGGATAAATTGGCCCAGAGCCTGCGTTACTGACCGGTCCCGATGCTGTTACTTGTGTGCATGTCACTGACCACCTCATCTTTCGGACGCGGTTCCATTAACAACCTGACGTACCACCTTCCTCTTGCGGTATACGTCGTCCGGCTACTATCAACCACATCATGATGGGCTCGCTTTTACCTCCAATTAACGACACTTACAACACATCGGCCTCGGTCGCCGACTTATCTCTCACTCCGCACTCCTTCGGCCTTTACATTACATCACCAACCTCATCAATTACCCTGCTTGATCAACCCAGCGCGACTATCTCGGGAACTTGTCAAGGCTGAGTCAATCGCCACTCTTGCCACGGTCTATCCGTCGGATTACCGGGATGCTGGACTGGCCAGTGAGTATCGGGCTCTTCAACTTGTCATGCTTCAAATGGTGGACTCGTTAGGTCGCCGCATTAGGCTCTCAACCTAGTTTTACTCGGCTGACGCCCCACTCTGGGGTTGACGTTCCATCACGTCGAGTTATCAAGAGAACTGACGACATGCTTATTACTAGATCATCCGTTCGCACTAATGGAGTATTATGCAAGGTTAGTGCCCTTTCAGCCGGCGAGAAGTGCTTGACTTACCAATTTGTACTTCACAATTCCGGGTGGGCTTTTTGATGGGCAATAGTTGCCACGCAAACGGTTCATTGACCTACCTCTTCTTTCCCATTTCCCAAAACGCTCGTAATGTTGCAAGTGCCCCCGGCAAGACGGCTAGTTTTACAGTGCGCGTAGGCGATTCGGCTGGGAACGACGGTAACTTTGTGCCAGACGTGGGATCTGCTGTTCCTGGGTTTTCGAATATGAACCAGATGCCGCTGGACAAGGCAACTATGAACACCGGATGGTGGGGATGGAGTAAATCCATATGGGACTCGCGAAGCAAGCGCACGTCTATGGGTCGAGGACCAGCAGCGGCAGCACGGGTGGCACTCATGGGTCGTGTCAAGGTATATTATGGCGTGACGGGCGAGGGAGATAGTGAAGGTACGTCATTATCGTCTAGCCCACGATTGTCTTGGTCGGGATTGCCCCGGGTTCGACCCAAATTGTCTCACGATTGATGGGTTTGGCTGTCGTGAGACCCGATCCTTGCGCCTCGACGTCGCAATGTGAACAGTCCTTCGTAGTGATCTACCATGCATGATTCTGATTGAGATGTGCGACTGATACCTGGTTCACCTTGTAGCTGATCGTGAAGCACGCGAAATGTCAGCCTGCTTTTTGGAAAAACACTCCGATGCGAAGTGGTGGGTGCCAGGACGCCCAGGCGCTCCTCACGTTGCATGGTGGGCTAGATTTGACCCAGAGGTAAGTGTGCGAGTCTAACCATGCGTACTCCGAGGCTAACCCAACGGTTGCTAGTCTGTGTACTACGTCGGTGGATTCGGAAAGTAAGCTTATCTCGCTGCGTGATTGTCCGCCAGCTGATGTGTAACCATTTTCCGCAGCGAGCACTACATCGGGTGGATACCGTTGGATTTGTATCGCAATAGCTCGAGTTCTGGCATATATTTTTAGGTTCTGGAGCGGCGGTGCTTGGCAACTGAGTAGGGCTTGGTCACGTGAGGCGTCGGGTCTCCACATGGAGGTTCTTTCAGGGATTGGTCGCCCTCCGCTCTTGGCGGCGACTATCTCTTTGACTCTCCTTGTCTCCTTTCCTCTTCCACCTCTGGCTTGACGCCGGCCCCTCTCTTGCTGCTGGTCATAGCATTCTCTCCTTCACTATTTTCTTGTTTTCTTTCTGTATTCTACTCTGGCCAGGTGTCTCCACAATGCGTGCAAAGCAAATATTATCCCGAATTCCCGTCCCGGCCAAGGTTAAGCTTGTCGTGCGTAGTCCAAGACATTCTTAAATATAATCCGAGCTAACGGGCTTGAACGATTCCTTACGGGCTCTTGCAGTATGCGCGTCTAACTCTGAACAGGCTCACCACCGTGTACTTTGTGCTCGCTGTCATCCACTGCATCCTCCAAGTTGTCCTCCAACTCGCAGCCCACGCCATCAATGTCAATGCCCGTCACCTCGTCTCCCAGATCCTCGAGCAGGCGAAGCTCACTATGGACGTAAGTTTCTCCCTTTGTCCGAGTTGGCCGGATTCGCTCCATTGTCTTCGGTCAACCACGTTAATCAATTACTGCGCTCCGGTGCTAACATCCTTACGTCACCCAATAGAAATTCGCCCTAGTGGAGACCAAGCGACGCTCGCCCCAGCCCCGCGACTCTGAACTCGTGCTTACACTATGCAGGGGCATTCCAGGCCAGTTTGGACTATCTGGAAGGGAGGTCTGCAATGTCCTATGGGGCCAGAACAGGGGAATGGTTAACGACACTGTAAGTCCGGTAACTGCGGACGCAGCAATAAACATATCCTAATATTTATATTTCAGCTGGAGGACTTCCTTTCGCCTAGTTCCGAGGACGATGATAGAAACCAGGAATCGAGCTCGGATTCCGACGAAGAAAATCACGGTGGAAACAGCACGACCACGGCCCTTCCTTTGGCGCCAGCTACGTCCTCGGCGACTCGGAGTTCCAGTTCGGTGACCTTGACTGCTGTGCCTTCAACCTTGCCTATCGCTATCGTTTCTACGCCTGCCCGCTCGACGCTGGTAGTCTCTACGACTTCTTCTTTCACTCGCACTTCAACCTCTTCCTTCACTCGCACTTCAACCTCTTCCCTCGCAACCTCAACCGACTCACCATCTCCTACCACAACTACCTTCAGGATCCTTCCAACGACCACCAGCAGTCCACCTGACTCACCCACCACCTCGTCTCCAGCCCGCGCCTCCCCTACCTCGATCACCGCTGCCCTCGCTACCCCTACGGCCGTCTCCAACATCATCAAGCCCGACTCGGGCTCGTCGGATTCCAATGACTCGGATGGCATCGACGACGGACCTGCAGTGGCCCCGTTCCGGCCTCTTCGAAGGAGCAAGACATTGAAGCAGAAACGAACCAAGATCGTTGCCGAGAAGAGCGGCGAGCGAAAGTTGTTTGACAGGGAAAAGCTTCGGGTACGTATTAGCACGTTGCAGGCCTGATCGTTAGTACTTATCGCATATAATAGCCACTTTCTCTCCCGCGCGCCCCCGTTATCCCGCCTCTGCCCCTCTCGCCGAGACCAGCATCGACATTGACGAGTCCCGCCCCGACCTCGAGGCGCACATCCGCCGGGCACGTGTTGCTCCAATGACCAACTCGCTTCTCAACCGAGCAAGGCAAGGTCTGGCAGTCGAGTACGTCCCAATCGCCCCACGAGCTGTCGCCGATCCCAAGCGCTTTGTGTCCTCCAATTCGAAACGCTCCAAAAAGGTCCTTTCCCGTCGTACTCCCAGCGCGGGGGATGCGCAGCCTCTCAAGATCACTCCTGTCTTTGCTTTGAACCCCGAATCGGACGATGACAAGAAGAACGGCACCGGTAATTCTCCGATGAAGAGTGCGTGTGTTTTGAACCGCGTGGTCAGCATATACTGAGCTAGATTGGTGCATTTAGGCTCCATTGCAAAGCCAAGACTTGTCTCCGTCAAGATCACCGGTTTACTGGGAGACTCGACGTCCGCAGCATCGAGCAACGCAACGCTCTTGGCTGAAGGTGGCCTTGCTAACAATACTGGTACGCACTAGGATTGATATCAGTCAACTATCGTTGACGATCCCTTGAAGCTGCTTTTGGTGAGGTCGAGCTCTCCCCTGGATGTGCTCTTGCTTTGTCCTGGCCGAATCAAGTACTTCGGGACTTTGCGCGCGAGGATCTTGCTATGATTGGATTCCAGGCGTGGTTGTTGGTCATGACCATCGTTGCCGTAAGTCCAAGTTTGCCCGCTGCGAGTCATCTGACTAATACCTGCGAACCCCCAGATTTTGAACGAGAGCATTCCTCATCTGTAGGTCTAGAACTATTTGTGACGACTAGCACCTTTCTGACGCTTTTGGTGCTTTAGGATCGCAGGGTTGGTCACACAAGCGCTCTCCACCGGCTGGTCTGCATTCCAAATGGCCCGCTCTACTTCGTTCCGAGCTCGATACGAGACAATCATCGTGCGTGGAGCATGTTCAGGCGTTGATGTGCTTCCGGACTACTTCTCCCATCGCACAAAGGACGAGGTAGGTCCTCATACCCCATATTTCCGCGTAAGATTTAACTTTTGGACAGATTCCAATTGTTGTATTCAATGGGGTCTTCTGATCGCAATGGCTGTGCTCTCTTGGAGGATGTGTCGGGTCTGTTTGCCTATTTTTTGAACGAGAGCCTTCCACTCACAGCGAACATAGGTCTACGGATGGCAAACGTTCAAACGGATCGGCGCTTCGGTGGTCATGAACCGAGCTTATCGTCTCGTGCTTGCATTCAGCATCCATCTTCAGGTCGCGATTTTCTTCTTCGTCACATCTAGTGCCTTGTGGGTCGATGAGCTTTTGAACGGCTCCGTTGCCTGCTTCGCGGAACACCGGGACATTTACGAGGGAATCTTCATCACCAGTATCCTAGTATGTATTGAACACGTTGTGATCATTATGCCCCGACGCTTACTCTTCACATAGCTCCTTCTTCCTTGGCTGATACTCGGTTGGATTGGCGTTCGTCGAGAGAACAAACACATGATGCACGGTTTCCTGGCCATCGGCTTGCTCTTCATCACGGCCTGGGCCGCCATGTTCGCATCAGACGTCTACAGATGGATCTTTGCCACATGGCCCTTTTTCGCAGTGATGACCGTGGTCTCCTTCGTGGTACTCGTAGCAACAACGGGCTTGGCCATTGTCTGCAGACTGAATTTCAAGAAGGGTAAGTTTGCCGCCTATAATAATTCCCTACCTAACACGAGGCTGACTCGCGATCTTTGATTCCATTCTACCTTGATTTCCGCTCTACTCCAGGTCTAGCACAGTTTTGTGAGTGGAAGTTACCGCTCTGCCCCTATCATTGACTGATATCCCTTTTTTTACCCAGTGCGGTCTCAGCAGATTCTCCCCGGTACAGACTTTACGGACGCTATGCCTGACCCGGAAAAGGTGGTATTCCCAGCTCAGCGGGCTGATGGCGAGCTTCCTACGTTCTCGGTGGCGTTTGGCCAAGGTGGCAACCCCCAGCCGCCCTCGCAAATGTTTCCCGCTCGGCCTGCTCCAACCGCGACACTGAACAGCGGCTACTCGACCAACCCATATACGACTACGAGCTCAGATTTCTGGGGCACCGATAACGTCACTCAATCGACCCGGACCAAATCGAGCAGTGATGTCAGCACATGGTCGACTACTCGCGAGACTGCCGTGACGACCCCCGAAGCTGAAGTGCCGCGATATTCGGTCGAGGATACCAACCCGTCCCGACGAGAGCTGCCGACATGGGAGGAAGTCAGACGTTCGCAGCTCCCAAGCGCGTTTGATCTCCGGCCGCAGCCTCAAGTTCTGCCTCAGCTCCAGGTCCCAGGAGATAGGTCGAGCGTGTTTTCGTCGGGAACAACAGCAACGGGGCAGTTTGAGGTTCTTCGAGATGGCGAATGGTTACGAGTTGATGCGCGGGAGTTGCACCGGACGAGCGTTGTCTCGGGCGTGACGCATGCGAGCGGGTTCTCGGGTGCGTCGTGGGCGCCTGGTGATGATGCTGGTCCACTCCCGGCGCGGGTTCCTGTGCCTCCGGTCCCTGCGTACGCATCTCAATATGTGCCACCTGCGGCTCCTCGCGTAATTGCAGGCCTGCCAGGCAAGAACATCAGGCCGCAGAAGACGAACAGTGGGCGTGTTACTCAGCAATTCTCGCCTCCCAAGAACGCGGGTGTGTTGGGTGGGGCTGCTGTGCCTTCGGGGTGGTGACTGATTGTGAACAAGTGCGTTTTGTCTGTATCCTAGTCCACTTGAGAATGTATTCTGGATTTACTATCACCTGCTTGCGATTCACACCGTCCGACTTGGATTGCGCACGAGGGGTGAGTATGATTACAATACTTAAATATACAAAAAAAGACAACGGTATCATACGACAATTGCAAAGACACGCCAAGATTTAAGATACCCGGGGCATAAAGTAGCTTCTTAAAACCCAAGAAATTTCAGCCCTTGTCTGATTACTTTGTCTCTTCGGTTCCGTTTGTCTCGATGACGACTGGTCGCTCCAGAACCCAGGCGTCGCGTTCGGCGCCATCACTCGACCCTAGTTTGCGATAATACCCCGCAATGCGTTCGCGCTCGACGAATCCATATCGCTCGTAGAATGTGCGTGCATCGACATTCGGAACGTGCACGTGAAGATAAAAGGAAGTGATACGACGGCGCGTGTTGTTGAACGTCGAAGTCGTCGACGCTCCGGCTGGCTCCTTTGTGTTACTGAGCGAAGCATTATACTTGTCCGCAGCAGCAAACACCTGCTTCAGTGCCATCGAGCCGAGTCCGAGGCTGCGATACGGCTAAATAGGCAACACATCAGTACACGGATAATTGATGTGCGTTACGAATTGGATATGGGTATGGAGATGACGCATTCGTCATTATTCCTTGGTTCACACTTATCGGGATTCGCTGAAACAAGCGCTCCGACAAAGCAATGCACAATTGTTCTTGTACTCTTCAGAGTAACATGCGACAGATACACATATGGTACGGACGCGAGACACGAGGGGGCAAGGGTTAGACAGTAGAGAAAGATACGCACAGCAAGCACACCCATTGTCATGATGTAGACGCTAGCCTCTCCCGGGCGCTGTCCCTTTTCAATTCGACTGCACACCGCCCCAACTGGGATGTCATTGTAGTAAACTACGAAATGTCAGTTCTCGGTTGGCCGCCACATGCAAGAACCTACTGAGTTTGCAAAAGTCTTCAAGTTCAGGTTCCAACACCTCGCGATAGAACTTCTCCGAGTATCGAATAGGAAACAGGACTGAGTTAAGTTTCCTTAGCGTTCCCAGGTTGTTTGACGTGAGCGAGGCAAGAGACACGCGGGCAACCGGGCGTGTTTTGCGACTCGACGAGATAACGGGAATTGCAGGGGCGCCAACAGGAGCGGGCAGAGACATTGCGGTTGCGGCAGCCATTGGGTCTGGTTGGAGGGAACGGAGACGGTCGTGGTCGTGTGCAAGGGCTATATCTCGCATGCCGAGCATCGCGTGTTCGCTTTAGCCTCGACCCATGTGCTTAGTCAGCGCTGCGTTGGATAAATGAAGTCAAGTCCCACTCGAGTCTAAATAACTCTTATCAAATGCACTAATTAATTAGGTGAAGATAACTACGACCAGCTCTCGCATATAATACTACACATGGAACGAGACTCCTGCCATGTGCCATTATCCCCCAAAGCCTCCGCGCCTGCCCGGACATCCGCCTCAAACCCAAGTCGTACATTCTCCCCCATCGCGGCCTTCCAATCAGGCAGATCATTATGGGGGATCCAAGGATTACTCGTCTCACACCCAAGAAGTCTATCAAGGTTTTCAACAACCACTCGACGAGCGATGGCATGCATTGTTAAGGCGTATGCGAGCGACTCTGATTTCAGACCTTCAGTATTGGGAGTGCTTCGCAGCACTGCCAGAGTCAAGTCGAGTGATGGACTAGGATATGGCTCTAGGGTTTGTCTTGAGGTAACATCTGCGGTCTGAGCTTGGTTCATCCCGGCTGGTCGCGCCATCGGCCGGGCTTTTGGCCCCCGGCCAGAGGATGCATCAGCACCCCCAAATATACCAATGTCAGTCACGCCAGAACCGGTTTTGGAAAGATAGCAACTGGCGAGGCAGAAGCAGAATCGGTAATAGAGGTCGGCAGGAAAGAGTGTGCCGGAGTTCAACAAGGACTCGACAGGTCCGGTCAATTTTGCAACCAGCTCTTTGAATGCCGAGATAGGGAGAGTTTGCAATTGGTCCGTAGCCGCTCGAACCAAGGCTCCAGGTGAGATCGCGTATGTCGCGGATGCGTCGATGAGCTACAATCGACAGGATGTCAGGGACGATGATAAACCGCGACGAATATGTGTGGGGCTGGACCTACCAATGTTAACAGCCGATGACCCAAGATAAACGTGGTTGCTGCTGCTGAATAACCTCTCAACGCCGAAAATACCACGCCCACTACGGTTTGAATGTCGTTCTGCGGCGCACCCGGTCGTGGTGCCGCCGGTATGTGTGAGAGAAGAAGTTTCGAAGGGGAAGCTTTAATAAAACAATAAATTCCATCGACCATTCATGACGAACATGCGCACCTGAACCCGATTCAGCAGAATTAATAGCCTCGTCCATTTCGAATAGCATGATCCACCATTTGACCACCTGCCATGCGTGAGACGCCACATACGAGTAGTTCCGATAATCACCATCGGCCAGGTCCGTGTCGTCACTGTCCATCCACTTGCCTCTAGCAGTTGAGCTGGCGTCTTTAGGGGCCAGGAACCCATCACAAACCATCGCCCAGCAGTCCCGAGCCCGACCAACTTGGACCGATTCAAGCGCCAGCGGACTTTTAAATCCGTCTATCTTGCCCGTCGATACTATCGCATCGAATTCTGATGCGTCACATGCCGGGCGAGCATACGAGTTCAAACCCTCTGTGAGGCATGTGGGGTGGGTATTTGCAGCTAGGGCCTCAAGCAACTCCAGCGCTAACTGAGATGCACGGGCCGATGGCACTTCCGTCTGCGCTTGGTGCTTACGTGGAGAGAGGGGGGCTGACACGCTAAGGGGCCGAGACCCACCTTTGGGAGGAGTGGTCGGAGATTTGGTTTTTGGCGGGGGCTGTGTGATATTTTCGGAGGGATAGAGCGCTAGCACTAATAAATGCCGGATATGTGACCTGGGATAATACGCAAATGGTTTATGTCTTGTATGCCGAGAAACATGCCCGCTACTCACGGGGTTGGATAGCGTCCCTCGCCTTTCCGGAACGCGTTGAGGGCCTCAACTCCTAGCTCATCTAGACAGCATGAGTCCCACCTGTCAATTAGAGAAGCAGATTTGACTTACATGAACCTTCTGACCAACAATTATTTACGACGCTGATCTGATCCCTCCCTAGTGGTGATTGGTTTTCAAAGGTTGGGATATTAAGCGCGCCTGGAGCGCCTGAGGCGAGTCTCATAGCGGAAAGAGAGGATCCGGTAACAGAAATTTAGAACATAGAACGAGATATCGCGCTCCGGTTATCGCTATTGTATCAAATCCCCGAGTCTAGTTGCCGCGAGATTGAGGTTGAGTTCAGGCTTAACTGAGCAGACGGGCTTAGTCATCCAAGCCTCCGCCTTTTGCCAACCACCAGGCGCAATTGTCTGTGACAAACCTATCGCTACCGTGAGTAAATTTCAACCTACTTGGTGAAATGAACGAACTTTTGTTGGTAGAATATTTATGCTAGCCACTCGCCGCTTGCTCTGGGCCACCATGTCTAATCCTCCCACTACCAGTGGCCCCGTCTACCAGTCGATTCATAACAAGGTTAAACATTTATGTTAATCGGAGAATGACTACCAAGCCTCGTTGTCTTATCAGCTCACGAAGTTACTCCAACCAACGTCACTTGAAATCACAAACGATTCTTGGCAACACCGACATCACGCACCGATGCGTGAAAGTGGGGGAGGAAATGGTGAAACGCGTACGTTCATATTACCCCTATCATCCTTTGACTAACCCAACACTCCTTTACCTCAGATTTTACTGTTCGAGTTGTTTCCGACTCGTTCTCCGGAAAAGTGGGCACGCTATTTCGTTATCATCCGGTACGAGCATCCGTCTAACTTAGTTTGGAGAATACGATGCAGAGACACCGCATGATATATGGCGCCCTTTCGGAAGAGCTATCCCAAGGCCTTCATGCGCTGTCTTTACAGACCAAGACACCAGAAGAGGTTGCGCAGTCGAGCGGCCAGAATTAATCCGTGCCACCCCGCACCCCCCATCGCCCGGACCCACTTGACCGAATATATACTACGGGGGGCGAGTTCGCTGTGTATCGCTTTCACCTGACGTTCCTCCTTGGTCATAGTATTCACTTTCACTTCTGATCTGAACAATCCGAGTCTATTCACATTGCTGCCCAATCACTTTGCGAGCCACCGTGTCCTAATTCATTCATCGCTTTTTGAATTTACGATGCTCTAGATTTACGTCGCGATTGGAACGGCTACCCAGCCGCCGTTCATCGATGCGCCTTATTCTTACTAGTCGACAAGATACCTTATTCTCACTAGTCAATGAACGGCGAGAACCGCGATATGAAATCTTGGGATAATTGGCCACGCCTTGTCCTGAATTGCTGCAACCAATCTTGGACTCTTGATATACCCAACATCCGGTACACGCCCAGACCACCTGTTTGATGGGTGGCGCCATGAGTCCGTGACATCAAGCATAGCATGACTCTCGAGCATGCGATCTCCCTTGTAAAAGGTGAGTCTCTTGCGTCATGCTGCAGCTCTCACACTGATAGAACCGCGGCGAGTTTGTCGTGCGTACAACGTTGGTTGTTCTAGAATCCAATCCTGTCCCCAGGCCCAATACAACTACCAATAAGGACTCAATGAATAGTATGGCGGATGACTGCATCAACAAGCCTGGAAGACCTTCCGATGTACGTAAAAGCGGCTCCCACCAAAGCTAGCTTTCTTTTGACCTGGAGATGAGCATTGCAACGTGCGGAGTTGTTCAATGGGGGTTCTATCGCGGTCCTTTGCTCTCCGCAAGCTGCCGGGAGCCAAAATGGGCCACTTTTTTTATACATCGGAGCACCCGTATTGATCGCTGAGTATCGTCTACGGTACGTACAAATTTTGCTTTTTTTTTCTTCCTTTCGCAAATTAAACGGATCTCCGATAAGCAGTGACGTCCTTGTGGGCGGCCCAATTGTCCCTACTAATTTTAGGTAATTATCCTGCGTTTCATTCTACCCCGCAAACTACTCGCATTCATCTCAGCCTCTTTCATGCAGTCTCGGTGCCATCGATAAACATCCACCCGAGCAAAATCATAACAAGGAATGTTGCCGCAATTGTTGACTACCCCGAGTTTACCTACCGCATTGGAACGTGTACACCCCTTGTCTTCCTTGACGCTATCGAGCCGCATCACCTCGTTAGTGCCCAGTTAAGTCTTCGCTATTGTAGTAACCTATTTAATCGAAGGCATTTATGCAATTAGTCGAGTTCAACGGATTTCATCGAGACATACCTCGTCTAAAATTAGTCAAGTCTATGATTTAACCTTAGCCGAGGGTCAAAGGATGTCTTCAGTTCTAGCAGTCAGCATGACAAAACCCTTTTGCGTCCAGCGCAGATGATCCCCGATGTGGTGGGCTGTGTTAGATAGGCTCGTACAGCCATTGTAAACAAGCGTTCGCTCGCCGAAATATGAGTTAATTTACGCCCCGATTCATTCTTTCTGTATATCATTCTGATGAAGCTATCGTCTCTACATCGGTTTGCGTCCTTCTATTATAGCATTCTCACGTTTTACGGCCCTTTTTGAGCGTATATGCGCGTCGATAATTTTGCCACCATCCTGCGCCTTGTTTCACGCATGCCTGAATCATCCACACAATCTCAAATAATATCTAGAGAACGCCAGCGCATCCAGAGGTAGGATGTACGACGAATCATTCCATAATAGGCAAGTGGTCGCGCCAGGGCCGGCGGTTCCCACCGAATCGGGCTGCTTGATGAGATCTGGGCCCTGCATGTGGCTCGTTTCGAGAGATATGCAAACAGCCGAGTCGAAATGGACACGTATGCAGGGTTTTTACATTAACTAAATCTGCATCTTTACCCTGTCTCGTCATGTGTGCTAGCTGTTACGTCTTTGTTGGCACGTTGATCACCGCCGATTCGATAGACTAAAAGCTTTCCGATCTGTTTTCATCTCGATCACAGAAGCGGATCGTGCGCTCCCATTTTCGACTCGCTTTTCTCTCCAACAATGAGACGCTGTACGAGGTAGCGTCGCTGCTCTGCCTCGTGGGTGCTTTTTGACAGCCCCTAACGTGTCTCCCCCCAGCTGCCACGGTCCACATCGCAGGTACCACCACGGCTTCCATATCCGGCGAGATGTTGAATGGAGAGGTAAAAGGGGATAGCGCTCAACCCCGACGTTTGCCAGTGGCCAATTTCAAGCTGTGCATATCCTCACTGCGTGAGTACTAAAGGACGAGCATACTTGCACCGATTTCGACATCACCTCAAGCACCTCTCTTCCCTTCACTTGTCGTTTCGTCTCGTCGACTCTTTACCATGAACACTGCTCTTGCCGCCCGCCTCTTTACCCCCGGCCTTCGCCGTGCTGGTGTCCAAGCCGCTTCCATCTCCCGACCTCTTGCGAGCCTGTAAGTGCCACTTGTACTTTTAGTTTGTATTCGGTCGTTCTCATATGTTGTCTCATAGTTCGGCGATTCCCCGCCCTACAACGCACCTGCCGCAAGATCCGGTTCCTTTTGGGCGCCCTGATGCTCCCCGAGCTATCCCTCATCTCGACATTCGCAACCACCAAGCTGCGCCCAAAGCTGAATATCTCCTCCCTTCCGACAGGGTAGAGGCCGACCGGTAAGTTGATGCATAGCTCGAGACAGAATATATTCCGACCTTATCTCCAGGCTCCAACTCCAACACAATATGTTTAAGACCTTGTACGATAACAAGAACCTTCTTTCGGGTGCTCGCCTGAACAAGAACTCTCAAGTTCTAGACTCTGGTGTGGGGTCAGGTGAGCCGATATTGCATTTGAATGCCGGACATGCATCCCTAACCCTTGGTCTTTAGGTGCATGGCTGACTGCAATCGCCAAAGAAATTCCGGGCATTCATATCCAAGGCATTGACATCGAGGACAACTTGTTCCCCCGTCCTGCTCCCAAGAATGTCACCCTTAACCGCATGTCTGTACTTGACCTTCCTCTCTCCTGGACGAACCGATTCGACCTCGTCCACCAGCGCGGGTTCGTGCTTGGCCTCCGTCGCGAGGAGTGGCCAGTCGCGCTGGCCCAGCTCTACCGCGTTACCAAGCCAGGAGGATATATCCAGCTCCTCGACGGAAACCTCTCGCGCGCCCGCAATGTCGGGCCGGCCAACAAGATCCAAAACGCGATGCTCGCCGAACTGTGCCGCCGACGGGGATTGGTACTCAACGTGACTGACCACCTCGCGGATATGGTTCGCGCAGCGGGATTCAAGGGAGTCAAGGAAGACGCTCGGAATATCGTCATGAGCTCGCGTAACGGCCAACTCGGGCGCGACGCTTGGACGAACCAGTACCTGGCCTTCAAGGGTCTCAAGACCCCGATGCTCAAGGCTGGCGGACTCGGTCAGATCCAGAGCGAGGGCGAATTTGACCAGATGATCGAGGACATGGGCCGCGAGTGGGAAGAAAAGGGCGGCGAGTGCGGATATGTGGTCGTCTGCGCGCGCAAGCCTCTCAACTAGTCTCCCTCGCTCCGTCTTTCCCCCCATTTCGGCTCCTATGCTTATGCCGTGGTTTCTCTCATTCGGGCTCTGTCCTAGTTTGTTTTCCCATCCATTTTCTCTCTCGTCTCTCATCATGTGGATCTAACTGTGTGTAATTGTGCAATGTCATACTAGCAATGTAAATGAACTGTAGCCTTTACCTTTAATTGTGCCACGACGCAAGGGACTAACCAATCGGAATCACCTGTGGGAGTCGGGCGCAGATCCGGTTCGACCCAAGTTCTTCCCTGGACGTGTATACCAGAACAAGAAATCGACACAACTCGCCAGCGCAAGCTCTTCCTTGGCCTCGCTGGCAAACCCCGGCCCCTAAATATCGCTTAAACTTGAAGATCGGCGAGCAAAAAAGCAAGGAAAGCATCCAACTCATCTTCACACATTACACTAACCTCTGTCGACCTGACATCCCAATCCCGAGTCCAAATGTTCCCGCGTGCGAACGCTCCAGACTAAAGGCACCCCGGTTTTGACAGGCCGCTATCTTCTTTCTTTCTTGCTCGGATGGAATGCGCAGACCGGATGCATGAACATAAAGTTTTGGGCTGGAGATTCACAGAAAACGTCCATCATCATCTGTCGTTTACATGTGCCCATGTCGCCCGGGATCGTCCGGACTTTCAGATCACTAGGATGGCGCGCTTGATTTTATTATTAGAAATTTTCTCACTTTCACGCTGAGCTGCATGCTCACCGAAAAATGGAAAAAGTTTGATGTGCGGGGCTATACGTCAATTTATCAAGCATTGACTTTGTCCGAAATGGACCCTGACGATCGTCCGCGCCTGAGTTCGCGTGCGTCGCGGTTGTTTGCCCCAAGGCATGTAAAATGTGTGTCAGGCACTCAGCGTCGGGGTTCTAGGTCGAGTAAGTCAAATGCATATCATAGGATAGGAGGAAGCATGGGCACGAGGAAAGGACATAGGATAAACTTCTTGCAATGTGATTTTTTTTTTCCATCGAGTCGACAAATGAGACAAAGAAACGGAGATTTACAATCGGTACAGCGGTTGAGCTAAATATATTGGGAAAAGAAAGGGGAAAATGGATAAAATGGATAACACACGAGTAATTAAAATGGTCGGGGTTCGACATCATGCATTCACGCGCCAACAACGCCATCAGTTGCGAAGTCCCAGTGGTGGCCGTTGACTGCATTCCAAGGACGGTCCAAGCTGGCATATGCCAAAGGCGACTCGTTCGGATATTCCACGCAGAGTTGAGGAATGTGGCCACATCCCATGTTGCTGTCGGTTTGAGGGGTCACCAACTCAGACGGGCCACGGCGCAGAGGTGGGCGATCAAACGACCGGATGGAGGGCAGAACGGGACGAGATGACGCAGCAGTGTCCGACGCACAGTGCATCGAACCACCAGTAGCGGCGCGCGAGGAGGACCCTTCAGGGCTCCCGTGCAGCATATCTCCTCCGACGGCGACCATCGGTTCGTTGATGTCCACGTACAACTCCGGAGTCTGGGTCCAATTGCTGACTTCTTCGTAACCCTGTGGCATGTCGGGCTCGGATCCCAGTTCGGAGCCAGAGTACAATGTTGGCGTCGAGCTGGTCGTGAAGACTGAACCGTGCGATGGAGAAATCGAGCGTGCCGGACTGTTCTGTTGCACCACCACATGAGCGAGCGACTTTTCCCAAGCACTGGGTCGAATCGTCGAAGGGTATGTTGGTGGAGAATGGACGAGCTGAGGCTGGACTGGGGGCTGATCGAATGGAGCAGGCGAGGGTTGGGGCGCGACCTCACGGCCAACCCAGAGGCGCCAGTTGAGAGCCATGCCGAGAGCGCGTTCGCACTTGCCGACTTCAAGGGCTTCAAGACCACTCAATCTGGCCAGTGACATCAGAGATGTCCCGTAGGTAGTGGGGTACGACTCACTTTGCCCATGCCTTGTTCGAGAATGCCTTGTCGAGCAAAAATTTGGATGCGAGCACAAGCGAGGCCAGGAAGGTCCGGCGAGGGTCGATCAACGGCGATGGAGTGAACTCGGACCCGAGCCAGTCCATGTTGGGGAGAATATCACGAACGTGCTGAGGAAGACCTATCAAAAAATAACCAAATCCGATAACGGCGGAGGGTCCATGTGAGTTCCAAATCCCGTCCTCTCATCCGTTCGACGAACCAGCTATTTGCATCGCTAACTCGGCTTGGCGGTCGGCTGCTGCACGAAGTTCTTTATGAATCTCAGCTAGAAAAAAGAGTCCATTAATCATTGATAGTCGACGATCGATGTATGTCCTTACGCTTTGCTCCAGCCAAATACGCCAACGCTACCTGAAGTACATTGATACTCGTCCTCGAGCGACGTAGGACCTCGGTCACGAACCATGTCAACGTGCGGGTGGGCTGATCGCGGGTGGGATCCGACTCTTCGGCCTCTTCGATCGTGCGAACCATAGCCTCGAGCTCCGTCTCCTTGCGCTTGGGTGCGCGAGTACTTTCCCCCAGAACGTCTTTGCGCATCGACGCACGTTGGCGCTCGCGACGAGTTCGGGAATCCTCTGGAGACGAGGGCATGGACGCGGGAGTCGGAGGCCAGTAGTCCCCTCCAGTACTTGGGCGGGGGGCGGTCGAAGTCGACGCGGCAGGGGCCTCGTCGTCATCCAACAATGTCTGAGCCACCTGAGTTGGGGATCGGTCTGGGGTAGATCGTCCGCGCCGTAGTATATATGGTTGATAACTTTGACCGACATCGCTGCAAACAAGGCAGCTCAGCATCGATACACTCAGGACACCCGCCATGCGCACAACGAGCGCATGTTTGCGGCGTCGGGAGGGCAGCTCGGCTCTAGCCTACCCGAAGGTAAGCAACGAGTTCGTCTGCACGCACGACCCCGCATACATGCCCTCGCCGTTCACATACCTGCAACTCACAAACGCGCTTCTCCATTTCTACTCTCTCCGCGGCAGTGAGGTCACCGTCCTTGACGACAATGTCGGCACGTTCCTTCGCACGCTGAAGTTCCTTCCATTCGGCGACTTCGTCGGCACGCTCGATAGGCGCGGTGAGTCCACCGTGGGGGAGGCCCTGGTGGCCAGCGACAAGGGGAGCAAGTCCGGCGGGAGGGTACACGGGTCGAGACGAGGGTCGGACGGGAGCACACATGGTGGCGAAACGGCTAGAGCCGTCGGCAACCGGGACGTTTTGGATCCCGAAGAAAGTAGCTTGGCGAGGGGCGACAAACGCGGGTACAGGCGGAAGCTTGTCACATGCATTGTTACGCGCGAGCTCAGCGGGCGCGGGAGTCACGCCGGCAGGACCATAGAGGAGAACGTCGTGGGGCACGGCGCCGGACTGCATAGCCCGACGGGTTTGCTGGGCGACCGAACCGCTCAGGATCGGCTTGGGGAGCATCCGAATGGGGGGGAGTTGGATACCCTCCTCAACCTCCATCTCGGGCGAGCCGACCTCTGTCCTCGCGTCCTCGTCATCCTCGCGCCTTCCCAGCCCAAACCCAGTTCCTTCTTGTCCTCCCTTTCCTTCCAAAAACCCAATATTTCCTTCCATCGCAATTTTTTGTCCGCCCGCTCTGGCCGCTACCTCCCCAGCTGCGGTCATGGACCGCCCGTGGGTCATTGGTGCAGGAAAACCCCGCTCGCGAACAGGCGAGATCGGGGAGATGGCGCTTGCGGGTGTGACCATCATACGCGAGGGATGGATGGTTGTTGGGGTGTCCAAGGCCGAAGTTGGAGTAGAGTAGCCGGTGGCGCTCGACGGCGCAAAGGACGAAGTCGGGCGTATTAAATCCGGTGGACGGCGTCGTCATTATCGAACGAAGAACCTGGGGTTTGACCGTCGAGGGAGTTTGCAAGTAGGTAGGGTGTATTGACGGGTTAGGGCAGGCATCGCACCCGGCAAGTGAGCGGACTCGTGGGCCTCGCAAATCTGGCGAGTCAATCAGTCATGGTCAAATTAATAATAGGAGGTGCTTACCTGTCCAGCACGTGCATCCTCAATACGCAATTTCTCAAAGGCGACGGGGCAAGCGCGCCCGACGCGTGCATGTCGGTGAGCGAGCGCGTACGCTGCATTTTCGATGATCGACGCGAGTAGGGGGTTTTCGATCGGGGGTGGGTATTATTGCGACGAAGGGAAGCCGAACCACGACGCGCGCCACAACACGAGCCAGGTTCGCACGTTGAGCAGCCACGCGAGTTGGATCCCGATAGTATACAGCCGGTGCATTTTCCACCAATAACAAACACGCGGTGAGGGAAATAGTCCATGTCGTGCATAGATGGGGCAGGCACGATTTGGGGAGAGTCGACGAGATAGGTAAAGTAATTTGAGTCGAATAAATATGGATGATCACCGATCGCGAGCGCGGATAGGTCGATAGGCGATGGGTCGAGGTGCAAGCCACGAGCCAGTTCGCCGAGCGTCATTGCAGTAATCATGGCGTAATAAAATGTCCCAATCGAGCAAGATGGGACCGAGATAGGGGGATACAACACCAACCCGGAAACCAGAGAAAGATAAATATAATCGAGAGACCCCAGCGACGCAGAGAAAATCGCCACACGGACGGAGCGAGCAGTGACCGATGGAGCCAAAGGAGAGAAGAATCGGACCGAGTCGGGGAAGATAAATAAGGCGCAAGCCACGAGACAAAGCAGTCCAGCCGAGCCACCGAGCGCCGGAAACAGTCACGTTGGCCGGATTAGGAATCCCCACCACGCCCCGCGGATACAACAGACGCCGCAACGTTCCATCGGAAAACGAATTGCAAATATGTTTGCAAATTGAAGGGAGTCGAGTCATAACACAGCCCGCCATGTGACAGTCACAATGTGACGTAGAAAGAAAGCATGAACAAAGTGAATGTGAGCAGGCGCTAGCAGGCAAGAGAATGTACGCACCACGCATTTAGTCGGGATAGTGATGTGTAGACGCCGCTTAGGCGAGCAATCGAGTTTGTCTCCGAGTCCATTTATTCCAGCGACCGTTGTAGTTCCGTTTGCTCCGTTCCCACTGTCGTACGGATGCCATCGCGCCACGTGGCGAGCCCGTGAAGACGGACTCGCCCCGTGAGAGTGAGGTTGGGGGTAATGGGGCCATGCCGGGGGATTGATTGGATTATGTAGCATGGTTTATCGAATGGAATGTTGAGTGTGGGATAGGAGTTGGGTTAGCTAAGGATGCGGAGGAATCCTGGGCTTTGAAGACAGTTTCGAGGGGGCGGAAAGGGGATAGGACAGGGGAGGCTAGGCAGTAATGGCGTGGTTCGGATGAATGGAGTAGAGCCGGTGGGCACGCGCCAGTGGGCCGTGCAAGAGTCGAGGCAAACAGGGGATAGGGAAGCCAATGCCGGGTGAGGAAATGGAGATGGGTTCAGATCCGGATTGCAAGAATATAATGCGATAGAGGTGCAGGCGATTGTCGATTGTATTAGTGGTAGCAGCGCGTAGTGTACGGGGAGAACGGATTCAGATCTGGGCGCCATTGGCGGCAACAACGGTGGAGGTGAACGACATGCTGTCGAGGCGCTCGAGGCGAGAAAAAGGGGAGGCGTCCGAGACGAGGTTAATATAAACGGTGTTGGAGTTTGGGTTCGTGCGCATTGCCCTGGGTACAGTGGTGCGGCGAGCCGCGGGTCAGGAAACAGATAAAATCTGCTTCAAGACCAAATCGATAAAAATGCGTCTGGATAAACGCACTTCAAACTACGGCCTGTCAGCTACGAACACTCGCCTCACTATCGACTTACCCCCAATAACACTGTCGCTGCTTGTCGACTGAAGCTTCAAATCACACCGTCCAAGCGCTTTTGCAACCTCGGACCCCGGATCAGTCCCCTTCGGCAGGACCCTGGACACTTATGACTCGATGCAACGATGCCCACCCAATCACACACGCGCACTCCCACGGCTGCCCCACCAAGGCATCCGCCGCCGCGCCTCTGCCTCGAGCTTGGCTCGCAAGCAGCCCCACTCTGTGTTCTCGCGAAATGCGCCCATCTATGCGCTTTGGCGATCTCTGTCAAACCGTCTATTCAGCCACCTAATCTGGGGCTCCAGATGCATGCCCATCATACACACCCCTCGAGCTCGACGCTGGGCGCTGTTGAGCGAGTCATCCTATCGAATCACACCTCGACAATCTGTCACCTATACAAACGACAACTCGCACCACCAAGGGCCTAGTTTCCACGCAACCAGAACCAGTCGGACATATCCGGGGTTCCCGCACCAAACCCTATCGATACATGAACCTGCCAGGACATACCATTCAAGGCAGGTTCCCATCATTCTAATCAGCCCCGAACATGAACTGGCGTAATATGTCTTGCTCTGTACAGTACGAACCTATCCAGTACTGCCTTCGGCGGCTTCTTTCTCGGTGCAATGAGCCTTCTGCCTCATAAACCCGGCCATGTGTATCAAATGCGACCTAGCCAGCGCTTCCCATTTAGGCTTCTTGTTCTCAGAAGGCGGTTGCAACGTGAGCCAGGAATGGTCAGCAAGGCCAAACGCATTTACTCCTCATTCTCGCATTATTCGACGAGCTCGACAACCCAAAACACTCCTTTCTCCGCATCCAAATGAATGACGACAGTCGAGGAACGGGTTTAGCCGTGTATGGAGGCTATTCAAGAGTGAGATCGTAGGCGGATCGCTTTTTTAGGAGAGCTGGGTAGATTCTATCGATGTCGAGCCTCTGTAGAGGTGCCTGGGTCTCAGGTATCCGCCGGCGTACCGTCCGCGTCGGAGTCTTGCCGGCGCGAATAGATCGGGGAGAGGCGGGACGCGCCCAGTGGCCATATCGGTTATGTCTGGGCGTCTCGGGGTCGGATTTCCGACTCGCTCAAACATAGCGCCTTGGATCAGCCAAGTCACGCATATATGTTGATAGAAGCGTACGTCCCTTGCATCATAAACACCTTCTGTTCGTCATTTACTAGGTGAACAATACATTATTGTCAACGTCGGTCCTTTTGCCCGCAACTCGTGGGAAAAACGTCACCAAATTATCAAGCCGGGTATTCTCACCGCTCATCGACACGACCTCCTTTTTCTGTATTTCTGTGGCGATTTAGCATTCATGATTTACGTCCAGGGACGAGCACGCTGTATTTTACCACCTAAACATTCCGGGAAACTTGCCAGGCGCGATGAACCAGCGCCTGTTGAGCGCTTGTGCGACCGTCACATGCTCGACTCCCGTGGATTGTCGCTTCCCCTCTTCCTACTTAGCTCCTGCGGTGTCCCGCGTATCCTGTGTGTATTCAATATCACTGTGCATCTAATGACACATTATTAGTCGCGATGAAGCTCGGTTCCTTGGTGTGTTTACCACGAGGAACAGGGGCAAAACACGTTGGTGTTGACAGCGTCCTTATCTCCCGTGGGAATAAGTTGGAGAACCGCGACACAGTTGTATCATCGATCTGCGAATACATTCGCGCATTTCAGCCTGATCAAATCAGCTAGATAACACGCATACTCGGCGGATTGCCACCAAATTGTATGCTCTTCTGTACTTCCTATACCTGGAGTCTAGGTGTTGAAATAACGAATGTTTGTCGTATCACTCGCTCCATCTCAGCGATTGCACGGCTGGGCTGTACACAGCTGCGCAACCTGCGCAACTAGAATCAGCTCACTGCTCGGTATTTACAGTTACCGCGGCGACTTGTCGCACCGCCAACCTCAGAGTTACCAAATATAGTGCGTGACATACGCCACGTCACAGCGGGGTCACCCTGCGGTCCCGAATGTTGATCTTCGCGCTGACGTCCAAACATCCTCATGTATTATCCTTTTAAAGCGCTTCGATGCCTAGCAACGTGGAGTTTCAGTGAAAAAAAAAGACTGACATTGTGTCAGTGCGACGTCCAAGTGGGATGAATTCGGACTCTCCACAGGGGTACAAATCACACGCCGGATACAGTGCGGGACTATTTTGCCGCCCATTTGCATGAACACGCAACCTCGGTCGCGAGAGAAAATAGGCCCGGGCTCTTCTCTACTGATTTTTTCATGGCGTTGATCACGAACCCGGCCGGGGAAGGTGACTCGAGCTGTGTTGTTATACGTTTATGGATTAGGTCCTCACTAGTGCCGGTATGCATATAATGGAGGTTGTCGTTCCGAGGCGGAGCAAGGTAGCAAGAATCTTCGACTGAGGCACAATGGAGTTGAGGCCTCTGAAACGTGAGCTCGTCGCGACCGAGCAAGCATGTATTAGTTTGAGTGTGTTTGGCGGGTACATTAGATCACGTGCAGTCTGCACAGACTTGCCGCTCGACGTCATCCACCCATCTTGCGTACGAATTCCTTGCTCTCGTATCTTGCTCTAGCGCGGACACGTATTATTGTTAGAATCACGTCAGTACATACGTCGGCAGAATGCAAGCAGTTGGTAATCCCTACCTATCGCAGCGAAATCAACCTCTCGGAGTGTGCAAACGAGGGTTTCGTCGAAGTTCTCCCTGGGAGCGAAGGCGTAAATTAAGCCAGGGCCAGACGGTTAGGGGTTAAACCTTCGGCGCGGGTAGCCGGTGAGCTATTTTACACCTCTCCTGGTCGGGTGACTCATACCTCTCGTGTCTTTTTCATTATTTAAAAGGCACCACCGTCGCGTGACCTTTCATTTTCCCGATTCAGCATGCTGCACCGTGATATGCCATTTGGCCTAGCTCGGCATCGAGGGTTGGCAGAGCCGTTCATCGACCCGCAGCCGCAGCCACGAGGCTATACATCTCCCCGGCGTTCTAGCCACTCCAAGTCATCAAGTTTGGCATCCAATCCGCCTTCTTCCAGTCGCCGTGAGCTCCGAAACGCTCCCATTCCAAGTGGAGCGCTTCCTGAAGATGTCATAGTCATCGTGTTCGGTCATTTGTCCGTTGCGGACATAATGACCATTAGACGGGTAAGCATCGCTTTACGCAGTCTTGCCTTGTGCATAACCTAGTGTTTTCAAGTGTTGCAGATGGTTCAAGCATCTGACGGAGGATCGTCGACTGTGGCAAAGCTTTCTCTTACACCCGGCGCTTCCTGTCCCAGCTTGTACTACACAATTATCCTCCTTGTCTGCTCGCGCGCTCGAGGCTCAAGTCCGCCGTCAATTTGTGCTATCGCAAACATGGGCCCCCAAACCACAACCGGGTTCATTCATTAGAGTTTCTTCGTCTCGTCAATTTGCGATGCCCAACAACGAGTCACTCATAGCAATATCCTCGATGGACGCTTGGGTCGCTGTCGCCTCAGATCTCGGTGGAGTCTACGTATGTGCGCCATTTGGAGAGCAGTCTGTAGCGGGTGTAACATGGGTACGGGT
The DNA here is from genome assembly GCA_037039685.1 of Ceratobasidium sp. AG-K. Classification (NCBI taxonomy): domain Eukaryota; kingdom Fungi; phylum Basidiomycota; class Agaricomycetes; order Cantharellales; family Ceratobasidiaceae; genus Ceratobasidium; species Ceratobasidium sp. AG-K. The sequence goes on along the minus strand of JAWNGF010000013.1, from coordinate 546,468 downwards.
ATTGGCCGCGCCTTGTGAGATTACCAAGCTACGTGTAGTGGTGTGGAGCGAGTCGGAAGGCGAGCGGGTGGCTATTTTGTGGACTGGGAAAGTCAGCGCCCAAGGAACGCCAATAAGGTTCGTGCTTTTGCTTGTTTTAAGTTTAACGGTGCTCAAATGACGTAGTTATCACTGCGGGCTGGTTTCCGCTTTGTCACAGGATTTGTACGCGGCTCAAATGCGTGCCCAAGGCGGCATTTTACTTGACAGTTCGGATTTCGTAACAGCTGCAACCTTGGATTTACGCAATTCGGCCTCCGAGATTATGGATATCGCCATTGGAGAACGGTATTGTGCCGTCGTTGATGCAGCACATATTTTTCAGGTATTTTTGCACCGAACACCCGAGAATGGGATGTCTGTACCTCCGTCGTCGTTTCAAGGGCCACATAGGTCTTCTCGCAAGGTGGGCTTAATGAAATGCGAGTCATGCCACTGATATTTATCCAAGTTATAGACTATATCTCTCCAATTTCTGTCACACGACCAGTTGCTCGTCTATTCGGATAGCTTTGTTGCCGTATACAAGCCCGTATCGCAAATTTCTACCACAATGGAATCTAAATATTGGACGCGTGTTCCCTCGACAAGTTACTTTGGCCTCCTTACGCAGCACCGCTCCTCGTCTATTAACCTCTCGGTTCATAATAGTACCCCGATATTGGCGCTGGGCTCTGACGGCAATGAACTCGTACATTTTGACCTTCGTCTGTCTGGAACCGACGCAGAGGACGTTGACACGACTAATTATGGTCTTTCGCTTCGTCGTTCCATTTCTTATATGAAGCTCGGCCGGTCGCTTCAGCCTTTTGCCATGGGAACTATAAACGGTGGCCACTCTCGGCTAGTTTGGATCACCCCAAGCAGGAATGTACTCTTTGGGATTGCACTTGGGCGAAAATGCGTAAACAGCAACAACCCTTTCACATCGCACCAATCCCCTTTGATCGGGACTGCTCTTGACCTAGGTGAATATGGAGGATTGGTCAACGAGCGGCCCACCCTTGGAGCCCTGTTTGTGTTTCACGAGGGAGAAGGAAAACTGCTGGGTGGGCAGCGTGGGTCACCAGATTTGGTTATGCTTGAGTATTGAGTATCGTTTCCGCTGCATCGTGCTTGTTTGTAAAATCGCTGTCTGAAATTCTTGTTATACCACAGAGGATGTTATTATTATAAACATTTCTTGAATGCACTTAGGCATCCGGGAGCGATCGCCGACTGGGCGTTTGCAATGGTTAGTTCGTCTTGCGCTTGTGTGATTGCGTGTGAAAGACTGAAGTAGATGGCCAACATCAGCTGCGTGGTCGTTCTAAGCCTCATATCGGCATTTTACATGAACTAAACGGAAAGCGTAAATGGTTTTTGTGTTCACCGGGCATACAGGGTCTCATCGGCACTGCCCGGAATCTGGACCCAAGAGCCAAGCTGGGTCTTGTCTCCCGAAGTGAGCCGCTTTGACATTTAATACTCGAGATGCACACTACCCGAGCCGTTCCGCGATGTCCGAGTAGAAATAGAAACAACTCTGCACGGCTAATGAACTGTTCATGTGGCTGGACTCACACAGGGCGGGTCCGCCAACCCTGTCATCGCTGGCTGTTCGGAGCTCGGTTGAGGGAGATCGAGAACGAGTTCAGATCAGTGCCACCCGATATGATTGAGCTGGGCGGTAGCACAAAATAGCGATGTTGTGCGACATTCCTGCCGCGTGTATGAGATTGCGCCGCCAGGTGACTTTGCTCGCTTTAAGGTGTTGTGTATGCCAGAAATTTCCCCTGTATGTGCGTGGTTTTTTCCGTACATGGCGCCTGAGGGGCGCCCTACATGCAATCTCGCTTTGTATTTTTTACATAAAATTTGTTCGTTCCCTTTTACGATGCGACATGGTACTATCTAGCTTGCCACATAGCTGCATTCCCACGGTGCAGCTTCCATTCCGAGAAGATCAAACGAGGTCAAGTCGCTCGGCCTACCCTGCCACTACGTCATTTCATGCCGGCTCTCGATACGGGGTACGAGCTTCCGGTGGGCTTCATGTTTTCTAGGCCATCTGAGCGGGCATATGATCCCCATAGATGTATCTTTAAAATCCGGTTACCCAAAAAGCACGGCCACTCAACGATAAACTACCTGGCTTCGTGATCGTGGCCAAATTGGCTTATTGACGCTGTTTACCGTATAGGGTTGTCGAAAATCAAATTCGCGATTCAAGGTCGATCAACCAATTGCATACATCCTTCGCGCGCTTATCCAACTGCCTCCACCGATCCACAGCAAATCACGATGCGCAGCCCGAGGTGTCGAGACTGAGCCTTCTTGAACCACCAGCCCCACTCCATGTCCGTAAGGGGTGCGTGAACGTAAACAAAGTGCCAGCGCGAACACATGCAATCACTTCATCCGTGTGCCTCTATTCCGGAAGAAACGCAGGCAATTACTGTAAATACGCCACCCGGCGAATAGTAAAGATGAGTTTGAGGCAAGACATGGTTTTTTCGTTTCACCAGCTTCGTGTAATGTAAGGCATAGGATGTTCGTCGGATATGTTTACAGGTTCGCTTTAATTTGAATTATCCGTGTGCCCTCTCCTCTCAAGCTACTGCTGCCGCTGAGCCTGGCTGGATATAGCTCACCATTCCCGGAGCAGAGCGACCTGCTTGGTCCCTGGATTTCCATGCCTACGCATAACCTATGCATGGATAGCTTTATTGTCCAGCATTATCCGCTTTGTTTCGTCTCACATCCCCGTTCCTTCGCACATTTGTTTGTCTCATCGACCTTGTATCGATATCCCAACCGTGTTCAAACGAGACACTCACAAATTTTTCGTGGCGCACCTTATGTATTATCTAGTAGATTCTTGTTGTTTTAAACGACTGCCAGGATGATTGAGGGTGAGCCATAATAGGAAAGTAGGGCAAGCAACCCTGCGCTGTACTGGAGGTTATCTACCTTTTAGGTCAACAACCTGTAATCCGATATGGTGTAACGGCTAACATTGTCGCCTTTCAAGCTCTCACGGGTGCGCGACGGCCCTGGGTTCGACTCCCAGTATCGGAGTTCTTTTTGTATCAGACGATACCTTCCTAAGCCAAACGAATCGAAAGGGCAAAAGGCGGGACAAGCGGGGAGAACAAAAAGGGAGTAAAATTGCTAGTATACGCGCGTCAATGCGTGGCTCATGATCACTTGGTAGAGTCGTGGATGCCAGTGTCCTCTGCTCCGAGTATCTGAGAACTGAGCCACGGCCTTCTGATCAGCGAATGTATAGATAAAGCTATGAAGGTTGGTACATTTGATCGCTTTTACCGGACTGGCTGAAACGGCAGGCCTATCTGTAAATGTTTCCGTATCCGGCTGGCTTACTACGGGCTACATTGTTGTCCTCGGTTGGTAGGTTCCCAGCCTTGGAATCACTCGGCCAGACTTGATTAACAATATCTGGACTCCGTACTTTATCACTCGTGCTACATTCACACCAAACTCACGCCAAGTCCACACTCGCATTCCTTATAATCGATTAATTATTTTTTTATGGGCATCAATACACCCCCCATGGCCTCATCGGGAACGATATCCGACATGGGACGTGCAAATTAGCAAGGAAGGGTAATAATACTTCGTGTTGTATTCCTACAAATGGCAAACCCGGACGTTTTCTTGTACGAGTTTGAGAGTCTTACGACAAACAGAACCAGGCGGTGGCGAAGTATGTCGAGGTTGATGGGTGGCCATCGAGAGGACTGGTTCATTATGTCCTGCACTCGTTTGAGCACCCCGCAAAGAGCAACGCCCCTCGATGATCTCTGCACGCATAATGCTCTCGTTCTTTCTACTGCATCTTCAGGTGAAGAATCAAAATTTAAAGGAACTCCGCCCGAACACTCTTTTGGGACCCCGATATCCTGACCAATGGATGTCCGAGAAACTGTCCCCCGAGTTTGATTGAATGAAGAGTTCTTCCTGTAGCGCAGTTGGCTGGTTTGTAATCATCTTCTCCCATATTCATGATGGATTGCTGGGCAATCAAGCTAGCTAAGGTCAGCCTAGGGCTTATATACGCGATTTCCGAGTAAATATTTATGATTCAACCAACGAATCATCAACGGATTAGTAGGGCAAATCTCCAAGAACACAAAGGAGGCCAGCAGAGGGAAGGGAGACAGGAAAAGGGGGAACTTGCAAGTCACTTAATATTATTAGAGGACGTACAGTCGACCAATACTACTGGACCTACCATCTGAAGTAGACATAATATTAGACTACATAAATCATGTTCTAATCCTCTCGGATTTCCCAACTACGGTTGCCGCACGCCGAATATGCGCGCTTCAGGTCTCTTGAGAGCCGCCGTACGAGCACGTGCACTTGGCATTAACTTGCTGATTGAAGGGACACAGACGATAGCAAGCACTCGCACTCTTAACGGAGCCCAGCTAGAACCTAGAACACTCTTTTCTTCGGTGATCATTTAGTGTGCACAATAGTATGTATTTGGCATATGCACATAGTCACGAACCACGTAAAGCCAGAAGAGAAGTCTAATGGAATAATGCAAGTCTACCATTCAATTCATTCAGTCAATCAGCAATTTCACTAAATTTAATAATAGCGGCACTAGAGCGCGTCGGGCGAGACATCACCCAGGGTATTGTGGTCGATCGCGCTATAGGCCGAGAACGGCGCATCACCAGCTTCGGAAACAGTGTCAACGTTTTCCTAGAAATAATAGGTTAGAATGGTTACACATATAGAGATACTTTTAACTTACATCAAAGTAGTGGCGAGCCATGCTACGGGGTGCTATATAAATGGATCAGAACGATCGTATCTACTTCAAGCTTGCTAATTCCACTTACTCTTTGGGGTGCGAGGAAGCCTACACGACAAACCGCTCTGCATAATGTGGAAAGCAACCAACCCGGTCCTGGATGATCTAATGAGTGTCTTTCTTCAACTGGGTCAAAACAACTCACCATCCAGTCTGATGAGACGCTCCCAAGCCACGTCCATCGTCTCCATGGAAGAATTCGTGGAACCAAACGTAATCCCTAAAATGGGGATCACGATCGAGCTTCTCATCTCCTCCATTGGTCGCACGACGACCCTCCATATCGCGTCCAAAAATGTGGATGAGACGATGTTGAATCTCCTCGGCGACCTTGGCGAGGTCCATGAAGTCGCCACTACCAGTCGGGCATTCGACTTGAAGGTCGCTACCATAGTATTGATGGAATCGCTGCAAGGACTCGACCAGCAAGAAGTTTACAGCAAGCTGAGAACAAGAATGAGTAAGAGTATTATGGGCGAGTTCTGCACTTACCCAAATAGGGCCACGCCAGTTAGAGTTACCACCAAACATTCCAGACCTGGAGTCGCCAGGCCAGTACTCGACACCAAAGTCTTGGCCACCAACGTTGATGGACCATGGGTGGTCCTTGTGGTACAGGGACATCCTGTAACTCCGATTAGACAAGGGTGTTGCATGCTAACGCGAAACGTACGATCGAATACCGTAGTCACTAAGGAACTCAGACTCGTCGAGCATCTTCTCCAAAATCTTGACGAGACGCTCCTTGCTGGCCAGGGCCAACAACCTACGCTCTCCCTTTCCTCGCGCTAGTAAAAAAATTGTTCAGACCAAATCCAAGTCCAAGCTTTGCATGTTACTGACCCTTCATGTTGGCCATGTTCCTAGCAGCAATCTCGGGCCTGTTGTCAATGAACCACTCCATGCGCTTCTTGAAACCGGGGAACCTGTTGATGACACTGGGTTCCAAGACGAGCGTCGCATACAGGGGGATCAATCCGACGAGCGAACGAATCGGCATCTGCTGTGTGTGCGACTCGCCCCACTGAATCGCGTCAAAGTAGAAGCCCTCTTCTTCGTTCCACAGAGAGAGCTCATCATTCCCTTCGCGGTAAGTCATGGCATCGGCGATAAAGATAAAGTGCTAGATGGATTACGTCAACACACAAGTACCAAACACGGCTAATTGCCCACCTCGAAGAACTTGCTCGCAATGTCTTCGTAAACATTGTTATGCTTGGCTAGCTCAAGCGCCATGTTCAACCTAACCCCACAACAGTTAGCCAAACCACAACGTCCGAACATTCTCCGACTCACATGTTCAAACAATAGAACGCCATCCAGGCTGTTCCATCAGCCTGACGCAATACTCCGCCAGTCGGCAACGGCTCGCTCCGGTTGAATGCTCCGATGTTATCGAGCCCCAAAAATCCACCCTCGAACACGTTGTTGCCCCCCGCATCCTTGCGATTGACCCACCAAGTGAAATTGAGCAAGAGCTTCTGGAAGACGCGCTCCAGGAACTGGAGATCCTCGTTGCCAGTCAATTTTCGCTCGATCTTGAAGACACGGAAGGTCGCCCTGCGGGGTAGTTCAAGGTGGGGATAGAGTTGCGTAGACGTGGAGGGGTGAAGGGTTGGGGTGGAGGGTTGGTTCAAGATAACGGTAAGTCCGCATATACTTGGTATTTTAGGCTAAATTTTGCTTACCAGGCATGGACAGGAGGGTTGACGTCGGAGAAATTCCATTCGTAGGCGGGCAGTGCACCATCAGGCTTCATGTACCACTCGCGAGTAAGCAAGTCGAGTTGTTTTTTGGCAAAGGCTGGGTCGATCATCGCCAATGGGATACAATGGAACGCAGTGTCCCACGCGGCGAAGAAGGGGTACTCCCATTTGTCGGGCATACTAAAATCTTCTTTCAGTGCTGGGTCTAGGTAGAGATAATCAAGAACTTACGAGAGCACGTCCGCGATATGCAAGTGTTTCCATTCTCTATTCCTAATGAACTTGCGCTCCGGAGGGGGAGGTGGCTGCGCTGGGTCGCCCTCGAGCCATTCCTTGTGGATGAACTTGTAGTATTGCTTGCTCCACATCATACCAGCCAGCGCCTGGCGCATGATCGCCCTCAGATCGTCGGTAATGCCACCCGAACCCGAGGAGAGGCGAGCATAGAACTCATCTGCATCCTGGCGACGCTCGTCGACAGTGTCGTCAAAGAACTCTTCGTCCCAAATCGACGGATCCTCGTTGGGGGTGTGAGGAGTAAGCTTGAGACGTACGACAGCGCACCCGCCACGAGGGGGAACGGCTTTGAAGACATAATGGGCCCCGCACTTGGTACCTTCGTTTTGGGGGTTGACAAACGGACGATCCCCCTTTTCCTCGCTCCAGGCGCGTGGTGGAGGGCGAGCGATAGGTGTTACAGGGGAAAGTAGGACTGCTTCTTCAGATTCGCCTTGCTCGACGCGGGCTTCGGTCTCGGATTTCAAAAGACCAGACTCTTCTTCGATAAGAGGGCGGTGCTCCGGAACGATGTGATCGTGGAATGCGTCCTTGACATACGGGCTCGCGTTGACGCCCTTGTAAAGACGCTCGTAGTTGGTATCATTTTCGGTAAAGAGCATGGTTGGGACAACACCATCGCCCTCGACTTCAACGATATCTTCGTTATCCGCAATTGGCCCAACGGGGGGCGGAGAAGGCATGCAGTACATATATGGCGATTTCGACAGCTTCTCATGAGTGACTTTGACGGTGCCGGGGCCGGCTAGTTTCAGTTGTGGTCGTGGAGGGGGGTTGTGAGTCCAGGACCAAGTGTTGGGGAACCAAAGCTGGGGAATAATGTGAAGATCGGCAACCTCAGGCCCACGATTGTAGGCCGTGATGCGAATGGACACGGCTTCAGCGTCGTCAGCGTCCTTGGCGTATTCGATAAACACGTCCCAGTAGCGGTCATCATCGAAAGCACCGGTATGGTTGATCTCGAACTCGGGAACATCACGGCTGCGGTTGATACTCTCTTGAACAAGTTGTTCGTAGGGGAATCTTTTCTGAGGATACTTGTAAAGGAACTTCATATACGAGTGGGTCGGTGTCGAATCCAAATAATAGTAGGCTTCCTTGCAGTCTTCGCCATGGTTCCCCTCGGGACCAGTGACACCAAACAGACGTTCCTTGAGGAAAGGGTCTTCGCCGTTCCAGAGGGCAAGGGCAAAGCACAAGCGCTGGTGATTGTCGCAAATACCCCCAAGTCCGTCCTCACCCCAGCGATAGGCACGCGAGCGGGCGGCAGAATGGGGAAATGCAGCCCACGCATCACCATTCGCGGAGTAATCCTCGCGAACTGTAGCCTGGATTAATATGGGTTAGCATATGCGTACACGAGTTGATGAAATGCACGAACCCACTGCCTTTCGGCAAGATACGGCCCCCACCGCTTCCAATGCCTCTCCTTGCGGGCGTCCTGGTCGAGGCGATAGTTCTCGACGCTGGCGTATGACGTGCCGAGTAGATCGAGTATCTTCTGACGGTAGGAGCGCGAGTCGTCTTCCACTTGTTCCTCAACCTCGTCAGATTTGGCTTTGCTCTTGGGCAACGGCGCAGGCGCGACGGGCGCAGTGGGGGGTTTGGGGATGTTGATAGTTAGGCCTTGGTCGCCATTCTGGGCGTTGGGCTCCCCCTCGCTGGGCGCGGCCTGGCTGAATATCTTGTTCTGGATCTTCTTGGCCGCCGACATAGTAGAAAACTAACGCCAAAGCAGGCGTCGAAAGTGAAGCGGGTGTTCGAGACGCAGACCGTGTCTAGGTGAGGTTGGTAGTCGTAGTCGAGAATAAAACTTGCCCTACCGGATCGGGTGCTGATGTACCCTCAGCCGAGCGTGGTTGAAATCCTGACCAAATCTAGAGTTCCCACGATCCAATATCAATGACGCGTCAGATGATCATAGTCACGTGCAACTAAACCAGCGCGTTTGGGTTCCAGACTTTGAGCTTCTCGGTGCATGGCACTCACTTGGTCGATAATCTGTGTAAAACGTCGTAATTTACACCGATCGTGCGTACGTTGCGTTTATACGACTGAGTGCCTGCGTCTGGGGAAAACAGGATTCCCTGAGTGGCGCGAGTTGAAATACGTGCAGGCTTTGTTGGGACAATTTTACGTTGGGACTTGTACTTGGCTGTTTTTGATCTCAACTCAGGTGCCGGACGCACTTCTACAACTCTTTCAAGTCTATTCAATGTATTTCTACTGTCACGCGGTATACACACCTCGACACGCTCCTAGTGCACGCGACCCACAGGCTCCGACCGTGAGAAAGTCAACTATGTGAATTATTTCGGGATGTATGCGGTGCTTTGACTACCTACAAACCATATTGAACATTTTATACATGGGCGTATCCGACTCGATCATAGACTGACAGGTAGCGTCTGGCGCTTTGCAGACCGAGCAGGGATTATCACGTGCCAATCTACACGCTGCATGCTTCAAATTTCTTGCAACCACGCACTCGTTCCCACATAACACTTGCTAGAAAACTCAGTCACACTATGCCGGATGAATACTCTTTGGCACCCATCAACAAACTACCAGCAGAGCTCTTGTCGAATATATTTGTTATATTAGCGACTTCCTCATACCAACCCGACGATCGTGCAACCAACTATTTAACTCTACTCTCAAGTGTATGCACCCGTTGGAGACAAGCTTTGATCGCTACTCCAACAATGTGGTCTTCGATTGATTTTATCCGAGAGGGGCGCTCCGACAAGGAACTTCAGTACATACACCTCTGTCTTGGGCGTTCTCAAAACGCGCGACTTCACCTTCGCATTGGAAAACATAATTTTGAATGTAGTTTGAGTAGTGTTAGCGAATCACTCTCTCTTATCCTTTCGCCGAGCGCTCCTCGGTTAGAATCATTGGCCATCACGTATTGGCGACCCGAAATTACGAAGCGCATTCTAGTGTTTTTGATATCACAAGAGGTCGACAAGACTCTTCGCAACCTTGCACTCTGTCCAGTATCGGGAGACAGGCTCTTGTACGCAGACCCCACACTGTTGCCCCAAGATAGTCTCGATAAGCTACTGGCCCCACTGCGCTACCTTTATCTAGATACCCTCGCTCTCGACTGGAATCTCACCCCTCTGGCCTGTCGGAACCTCGTTGAACTGCAGCTCATTGAGATTCCAATGAACGGCTATCCCACCGCAGCTCGATTTATTCAGCTTTTAGCGGCCAACAGATGTCTACGGTCCATCAAGCTTTCTAGGTTTGAGCTTCGCGATTACCCTTCGCCCGACGTTGGTTTGGTACTTGAACTTCCCGACCTACAAAATCTCGAGATTTTCGTCGCTCCTAATTTCATGACCTGGTTCTTCTCACTGCCAATTAAAAGCGCTCGACATCTTGGTTTGCACTTGACTTCCTACCAAGCAGAGTCCCAAGTCGCCGAGAGGGCGGCCGCACTCAACTCATTCTTCCAGCGAAATCATGTCAAGTCATTATACCTATCGGGCTACTGGATTCCTCTGCCACTCGTTTATACGACTCTGCAGTCTTTGGAGACTCTTGTCCTACGCGGACACGTTTTTACGAAAGAGGCCTTTAGCGGGATGAGGGACGTGTCAAGGTTTCTGCCTACACTGCATACAGTCGAGCTCGTTGAATGTATTAGCATGATCGAAGATATTGAACCTGGTCTTAGATCGTTGCTTTCAATCCCATCCATGCGGCGCATAAGGATAGCTGAGCCGTCTTTTTACCGGCAATCGTTCGAGGGGCAGAGGCTGGTAGATCCAGAGAGTATTAGGAAGTGGTTGGAAGAAGGCGGCGTTACAGCACCTATTACAGGTTCTTCCGTGTCCCGGTTTTATGTATTCGATAATCCGTTCCGTTGACATATGTATTTGTGTTTTATTCATCCTAACATTTGTCGGTTTGAAAATCACGTGCCAACCTGATGTCACTCCTTGACCGCGTACCACCACCATCCCGTGAAACCCCATTTATTAAATCTCGATGAAGAAAGCAAAGCTTCGCAATACGGCTTTATCAGCATACCTGGATAATTATGCCCACCGCATGAATACACTCACCAGTTCTATAATATCAGGGTTTAAAAAGGACTTTCAAGATCTCGAGACGGGTTTCCAGGACACCTTAGTTTCCGTTCAACTCGCGAAAAATCTTGAAGTGCTAGAGGACAAAAACGTAATACATATAACAATTGGGGCGCTTCGAGATCATATGAACCTCGATCCTCGTGCCAAGGTGAGACTTCCCGTCGAGCAAAGTTTCGAAGTATAATTCGCATTCTTTCCTAACAGCTATACGACTCCTACTTTGGTTTCTTGGCTATTCAGCTTATCCTTCGTATCATTCAAGTTGGGGTACTTGCTAGGCTTGATTTGCTTCACCCACTCATCCAACTTGCCCTATTTGATTCGGATGCGGAGAAGATTATTACACCAGGTTTGGCCAGCGCGGTGATACACGAACTTAGGTCCTCGATGAGCGTAGATGGCTTTGGAGTTACCCCGGGCAAACAGATACCATTGTTTAGGAATGGGGAGTTCCTCCCGGAAATTGGGGGGCTCGGCCTCAATGACTTGTTCTTTATTCTGGATGCCCTTTGGATAGATCGAAAGCAATTCATGATTGTCATGTCCCGTGGAGACCTATTTTCCCTCGGCTGGTCGGCGCTCTTTTGCATCATGTTCAAACAATTCGAAGCCAACAAGTCAGTGGTCGTATTTTGCATCGGAACATGAGTTCTCGCTGATAGATTCGGACCTTAGGTCATCTACCCTAAGCGAACAGTGGGCGCGTCTTCGAGATCTCCTCTACCGATATAGGCTGTATGCGCCGCTAAAGGACGAAGAACTTGCCGAAATAATGTGCAATGAGATAGAAACGCGATCGCGATTTCACGAGTTTGCGCCATTATCCGCTGCCAACGAGCCGATCGATGATGGCGACGTTCGCCTAGTAGTACGCGCGTACATAACCCGGGTAACGTCCCTGTCTGGGGTCAGGACGTTTCCGACTTTATTATCAACTGTCCAAATAGCGCAGGCACCTTTTCATATGATGGCCAAGAGGAGATTGTATGATATGCTAGCTGAGTGCACTAGCGCGAGCATCTCGATGATATGGGCGGACTTTGATGTGCTAGATCAACATCGCAAACTGGATATAGCCAAGAGCACAACCGAGCAAATTTTTACACACGTATGGAACATGTTGAGACACTACAAGTGAGTCCGCATTACCTGTGACAGAATTAGTATGGGACTAACTTGGCAAACGGTTCGCAGTGGCATCCTCAATCTGGAAGCGGATCTTATTTCCGTCGAACATAGAGTAGAGTTTTTGCATACTCTTTCCAAGAATGATTTTACTCAGGCTATATGCCGAGCGCTCCTAGCGTATGCTTCCCATGCTCTCCCCCACATCAATTTTGACTGTGAGTACTAACTTATGGGCAACTCGTCCAGAATATTGTTAAGTTCCACTGCTCTTATACAGATGGTGGCTGTCGAATGTGGCGCGGACTTGTCAAGGTGGTCAATACCATGGCGGCTACCCTCAAAAATAGGTATGCTGTTGATGATGTATCCGAGATATTCAGGGCCTCGGACTCGTATTCTACGCTTTATAGAACGTGCCTGCAAAACCAAGTGATCATGGTGCTTTTCGAGCCGAGCCACTATCTATATAAGTTCGCCAGAGACAGCCTCCAGGCTCTGGGGGAACTAATTGTCTCCTTGACTGGTCGTGATCTGGATTGGGCGGAGAAGACCCGGCCTGTATGTGCATATAGCCGTTGTCCTGCTCTTTATGGAATGCCCTTATCAATCTTGACCCAACACAATGCTTGTGAATCATGTTTGAATGCCTATTACTGTTGTAGAGAATGCCAGCTTGCGTGAGTTATCAATTTATCTTGCTCCTTCGTATGATTCTTATCTACTCCACCAGTGGCTGGAAATCTGGCCACCCAGATCCCCATTGCCAAAATTGTATTGTAGCTGGTAGTCCAATACCTGCATAAGGAGACTTGCCCCCTGGAGGATGATCAAATTGTCTTTTTTGGATTACAGTTGGAACTAAAAGCAAATGATATGGAGTCCAACCACAATTGGACAAAATGCCGAATTCAAGGCCGGGGTGCTGAGTTGTGTTCGGTGGAATGACCGAAAGCCATGTAATAGGTGTAACCTTCCCATCATCGGTCGGCTCGAGGATACCCCAATGATCATATTTAACTTGCAATCGCCCTGTGTCAGCTCCCTCAATTGATTAAAGAGGCGGGGCAATTACAAGAGGCACTGGAGTTGTGTCAAGAGGCCAACGATCTGTACCACTCTACCTACGCATCGAGTGGTTGAGCTAGGAGCAGTAGCCTCCGAGTTCTATGGGTGTCGGCGGGCGTTTGAGTACATACACGTCTTCAATTTTATCTTCCTTTGGAAAATCTTAAAAATGCAAAGAGAATCAAGATAAAAGAGTGTTCTAGAAGCTCTATACCAGTACTTCAGTTGATGAATTAGTACCCCTACATACCGACACACTCCATGACTTCGAGCCCCGCTCTCGGAACAACCCAGCCAACTCCTTGGACCTCGAACAAGCTATGGATACGGGGCTAATCAAAGCTTCTAGAAGTGCCTCGTATGTTTTTGGCCCAAGTGAGGGATTGTGTACTTGTCCTGCAATTGGTCCTTTGGAACCGGCTCCTGATGAGAGCAAGGGCGAGAGTGGGTTGATAGGTTGAGAATCTTATATTTATTGGAGTCATATTATCAATCCCTTATCAAATGCCGATCTACAACCGGTAACCCGGATCGAGTCCCGCATTGGAGCCACCACTACCTTCGCAGATGGGAGCCCGATGGAGATACGCATCTCGGCAACGAAAGCGTATTTAAGCATAACAAATTGTTCATGGCGCAACCATAGACGACGTCCATCATGACATCTAACGAAGTATACTACCTAGGTGTGGATGTGTGAGTCTATCCCGATCCTTTTTATTTGCGCATTTCTTATCGTCCATTCTACGATATTAACCTGTTATTCTGCAGAGGCACCGGGTCTGCCCGTGCAGCCCTCGTCTCGCGCACGGGCGAACTCCTTGCGTCATCCACCGAACCAACCACAACCTGGCGCTCCGATACTGACGCACGCGTATTCGAACAGTCTACAACCGAAATCTGGCGTACGATCTGCACTGCAACCCGAAAGTGCCTCGCCCAATCCAAGGTCCCACCTTCCAAGGTTGCCGGTATCGGGTTCGACGCGACGTGCTCTCTTGCCGTGACTGACCGCTCCGGTGAACCCATTTGTGTGACCGCTGGAGATGGGCTGGGCAGCAAAGGGGACAGGAACATCGTCCTCTGGGCGGATCACAGAGCAGAGGAAGAAGCAGAGATTATCAATTCGAGTGGAGCGGTGGTTTTGGATTACGTCGGGGGCACAATGAGTGTGAGTTTTACGCCTCGGCTAGTCGAGAGTGGTATTGAAGCGATGTGCATCGCAGCTCGAGATGGAAATTCCCAAGATCCTCTGGTTGAGCCGACACATGTCTCCGGAAAAGTTTTCTCAATGTCAATTCTTCGATCTACCCGATTGGTGTACGTTTCGTCAATTTGCCTATTACCCATCTAACTCCTTTACAGTGACGTATAAATCCACCGGCTCGCAGGCCCGTTCATCCTGCTCTCTGACATGCAAGTGCTCCTTTATCCCGCCTGGCGCAAACAAACACGCACACGGCTGGGTTCCCGAATTCTTCAACAAGATCGGACTCGACTCGCTCGTCAAAGACGGGTTCTCGGCGCTCGGAGCATGGGGCGTCGTCAAACCCGAGGAGAAATCCGGCGTAAGCGCATCGACTCGCAGGCTAACAGTGATTAACATTCAACAGGACCCAGGCGTCGTTCTGACAGCCGGCCAACCCGTCGGTAACGGGCTATCCAAAGCCGCGGCAGAGGAACTTGGGCTAATCGAAGGAACGCCTGTGGGAAGTGCCGTCATCGATGCGTCAGTGCTTTGCTCGGTTTAATGAATTGTAATTGACTGGGTGATAGATATGCCGGATGGATAGGCACCGTTGCGGCGCGGTACAAGCAGGGCGCCGAGCTCAGTCCTGCGCCCGGGTTGGCTGCGTCGGGCGAGCGGCTGGCGGCTGTCGCTGGGACGAGCACGTGTCATGTTATTCAGGTGCGCCCGCTGCGGCTTGGGTTGACTGATTCTGATGGAGCGTAGAGTCCAGAGGGGATTTTCGTGCCTGGGGTTTGGGGACCTTACAAGGTGCGTGGAAAGAGAGGATGGGCGTGGGAAGGGCTAATGTATGCGTAGAATGCCGTGTTCCCTGGGTGGTGGATGAACGAGGGAGGGCAGTCGAGTACTGGCCAGGTGGGTACTTTTCCGAATAAGCGCGCCTTGATATTTATGTTACCCGTAGCTCATCGACTTTGTCCTGACCACCCATCCCGCATACGGGCGACTTGAATCATTGGCCAAGGAAAAGGGCAAAAGCGTACATGTCCTACTCGCCGAGCGACTCGAAGAACTGCGCCAGGAAGCGGGGGTGGAGAGTCTGGTCGAACTGACCAAGGATGTGCATTTCTACCCTGACCTGCATGGTGAGTCCAGATGCCGCTGAATTTTCAAAATTACTCATGGTTTGTAGGAAACCGCTCACCACTCGCGGACCCCCAAATGCGCGGCTCGATCGTTGGTCTAAAGCTCGATTCCGGACTAGGCGATTTGGCGTTGAAGTTTAATGTGACGCTCGAGGTAGGTCCAAGTTATTCTGGCACCCGCGCATGATTTGGAATTTGTGCCTTAGGCGATCGCACTCCAAACCCGACACATCATCGAAACCATGAACGCACGCGGCCACACCGTCAAATCTATCTTCATGTCCGGCGGACAAGCCGCAAACGCCAAACTCATGCAACTGTAAGTCCCAACCAATTCGAATTAATATGATGTAGTACATATTTAGCTTTACCGTATGATCGCCCATGGCGGCATGAATACTATTTTTACCTGATTCATCGTTTGCAATTCGTTTACCGACACACGCTGACGTTCCGGACAGTTTTGCAGATGTATGCGGCGTTCCCGTTGTGTTACCCCAGAGCCACTCGGCGGCCGTCGTATTGGGCGCGGCAATGTTGGGCCGATTCGCTGCAGAGGTCTCGACCAAAGGCAAGTCCCTGAACGAGGGTGATCCCTTCCCCGCATCCGTCCACTTTGACCTGTTTCCTATTCATTACCCTTCTATATTACGCATTTACCCTCTTTGCTATACATTACCCCTTCTCATATTCATTAACCCCTACCTATATTACTCACCCCCTGCGCCCACCTTATAAAACGAGTCACCCCATACGTATACTGACGCACACCAGAACCCCACAGCACGCAAAAAGCGGCCGAAGAAGCAAGCGAAAAGACGAAAGAGGACTTGTGGAAGATCATGGTGCGTGTGTTGGTGTTTCCTTGGCGATTACTGATATTGTCCTCGTTGATATTCCCAACTCGTACACCGGCTGATTTGTTAATATGCGGGCATTCGCGTCGACTCGTGGTTACCTGATATGGGCGCCTGTGGTCGCGACTCGTACGGGTGACGCGGTCGTCTGATGTGGCGCGCTACAGGTGGAGATGACGCCAGCAGGAACAGAAGTACGACCGGGAGCTTCAGCACGCGAGGCGCGGTTGTTGGACGCCAAGTATTCGATCTTTTTGGAAGCGATCGATATTCAGAGGCGGTGGAGGCGGGAAATGGCCGCGGCGGCAAACTGAATTGGATAGTGGTGTTCAGGGGCAACGTGTTTGATTTGGAGACGGCGTGCTTTGGTTCAGAGATGTGATGCTTAGTACGAAGGCAAGACGCCTAGTTTAGAGTGAGGTGCCTAGTTTGGAGGCAAGCGGGCCTGGACCGCGCATAGAATTACGCGATAAATGGAATGTATATTCGTGGGAATGCGTGGTTTCGAAGTCAGCTGAAGATTTCATTGGGGTGGGGCCATTGCGAGGTTGACAAGGTAAAGGACTTGGCGCAGTGAGGCAGGCAGGACAACGCACGCAGACGGATGCGACGAAAAAAGGAGGCTGCGACGCCAAGCAGACGCGTCTCACGTGACATCTCCACAGCGAGGGGAAAGGGGGCTTCGGCGTCGAAGGCATAATGAAAAGCGTGGAGCTGACGTGGAAAGCCAGGAAAAAAAAAGGCGAAACAAGCAGGGATTTACAAGCGTGTACAAAGTGTGATGGTGTGATGGACTGTTGATGTAGACAACGACCATCAGCCAAGTGGCAGGTGATTTGCAACGAGCGAGTAGTGTAGTGTTGAATTGACGCGTGGTGAGTGTGGTGATCTCTACATGGGCGACGATGCTCACCGAGCGAGCTAGTCGGCGGTTCAGTCGTCTGTACTTGACACTTGTCCCGACGAGACACATTTCGTTGGTGTCTCTCGACTGTTCTCCCCCTGAGCCGTGAGTGGAAGCGAGTGACCCTGGTTGTAGCTGACGTCCACCAGTCCCAGTCCCCCGTACATTGTCCCATCGCGGCCGACGACGCCTGCCGGGACACCGCTCTACGACCGATTACATACACACGTCTGGTCCGTATCCACCCTCGACATGAGCCGACCGCTCCCCGCAACGCCGTCGTCGTCGCAGCTCTCGCTCGAGACGGGGTCCACAACTCCCCATGTTCGACCCCTTCCCTCGCTGCCATCGCAAGTCTCGCTCGCATCGACCCCGACGATCCAGGCTGCAAGGCCTCTTCCCGCGCCGCCCGTCCCCGAACTCAAAGTCCCCGACCGACCCCAACTGGCACACAAGTCGTCGCAGCTCTCGCAGTTGTCGCGCAAGGCCTCTCAGAGTCTGGTGCATAAAAAGTCTCAAGGCCTGGCGCACAAGTCGTCCAGAGCCTCAGTCCCCACCCCAGTCCCAGTTTGCGCCCCATTGACCCTGCGCTGGTCCCGACGCCCCCGTCGCAGCCGGCGTCGCAACAGCCTTCGCCGAGCGTGTCTCAGCAGCCGTCGCCTAGTGTGTCGCAGCAGCCGTCACCGCAACCGTCGCCTCATATGCCTCACCAACCGCCGCCGAATGTTTCTCAACCACCGTCGAACACATCGTACCCACCGCCAAGTGCCCCCCAATCGCCTAGCTCACCCGTCTCGCCATCGGAAAAATCACACGGTGGGATCGTCGCTCGCCTCGGCAAGAAAAAACGACAACTCAGTCGGGACTTGCTCAAGTTTGGCCAACCCGAGGATGAGGACGCCCCGCCTGTTCCTACTCGACCCAGCGCCATGAGCAGCCCCTCCCTCCACTCGCACGGTCCCACTCCCGGCTCAGTTACCACTCCCAGCACCTACGGACTCGCAATGACCAACTCGGGCGAACCGTTCCAGATGATCGCTCAACACCATATGCACACCCAAGGCCCGTCGGCGTGCCAGTCCCCCGCAAAGTCCAAACACAAGGCAAAGCCCTCGACGCCGGGAAAGCCGCCCCGGCTCAACCTCGGGTTGTTTTCGTCCCGTGCGAGAAAGGATTCGGCCCCTGCGTTGGGAAGCGGGCGGAGGCCCAGTACGGTGGCGGCGGATGTTGGTCGGGCGGACGAGCATGGTGTGCTTCACAATGCCCCCTCGACGGACGCGAGTGCGAGGACGGACCATAGTCTCAGTGCGCGGACAGATCATAGTGCGAATAGCGCCAGATCAACCGACGACCACCTCGACATTGAACGCGCGAGCGACGTAGGAAGCGTACGCAAACGGGGTAGTTCAACTCCCTCGGGTGCACAAGCCATCGCCAGCTTATTCGGCCGTAGTCCCAGTCCGGCGAAACCGGCGACCAAGAGTGCAGGCATGGCCAAGTCGGCATCGAGCCGGGCATTTCCAGTCCCCCAACGACCGACCGCACGCCGTTGAGCGCCGGGAACCAGCCTCCTACGAGTTGGAAGCCGGGTCAAGCTCCTGCGCCGCCTCCAAAGCCTGCGAAACTCAAGGCCCAGGCTCAGGGGATTTTGAATACTGCGCTTGGGTTGGGGATGAGTCTTGGTGGGCGGGGGAGTGTGGGTGTGTTGCCTAGTAGTCCGTGAGTCTCTCTTCTTTTGCCTTCAAAATTTTGCCAGTCTGGAGCACTTTTTATTTTCGGTGTGGAGGATTCCGGTGTGGGGGATATCCCTCATATACGTTAATCTGGCTATCGCTTGCCGATTATTACTCCCCTGGGTTTATTGTCCTGTGATTTTATGACTCCCCGCCCTTGACTCTATTACCCCGTAATTCACCCAGCTGGCGGGCGTCGGGATCCCTGGTGGCGCCCGATTCAGGGTGCCGCCGGTTCGGGATCATGTTCTACCAGCACGTTGTTTCCTCACGGTCGGGATGGGAGGATTCGGACGTTACAGGAAACGCAACGTCCATGGGTGATGGGATGGGAGCGAAAATGTTGCATGTGTAACGGGAAGATTAGGGGAGTCCCACGTTTGCCAGCGGTGCCTTATTTCATTTCCTCGTCTTTTTTTTCGTGTGGTTCTTGTGTTTTACCACCCCTGCCCGTGCTGGGTCGAGTCTAGTTCTGGTTCTTTGTGGTGTCCGTGCCGGGCTTTCTTTTCCCGCGGGGCTTTGTCTTTCTGGGTTCGCCTTTAGCCCGCGCGGGTTCTTTATCCTGTCTTGACTTCTTTGTCCTGGCTCTTTATCCCAACCTCATGAACTTGAACGACGACTAACATGCCCCGCACCCTATTTCGCAGAAGCATCGCCGCTGCGCTCGAGTACATGCGACACGAAGAGCGCGATCCGCGCGGGAGCATATCCCGCCGTGCCGTGTTGGATGGGAATGCGTCAGATGGGTGTGCGTCGAGTGTGTCGGACCTCAAGTCGAGTGAATCGGATGTCAAGGCGGGTGGGGACAAGGCGAGCGTAACGAGTGGGGACAAGTCGAGTGTGTGCGTGGACAAGTCGAGCGTGGCGGCAGACAAGGCGAGCATGTCGGACGCGGGAAAATCAATCTCATCAGACGCGGACAAGTCGAGCATGTCAGACGTTGGCAAGTCGAGTTTCTCGGACGTCGGCGCCGAGACGTCCTCGGGTCCGTCGTCGAGCGTTGGGTCTTTGTTGTCCTCGAATACCGGGACGGGTACGAGTGCGAGCGAGGAGCATTATCCGTTTACCGGCCGGGAGCCCAGTACCTCGTTTGATGCCGACGCTTCCGACTCGTCGGTCGATCTAGACCACGGCCAGCCCGTCTTTAACCCTGCCTTTTCGTTCAATGCGCATGCGAGACCCCAACCTCGTTCCCCACAAGATCCCGACAAGCGCGTATCGACGGCCTCGAGTCAGCGCACGCTTACCGCCTGGAACCAAAAACGCGAGAGCGGCATCTTTTCCTTTCCGTCCGAGGGAACCGCGCCCCTTGCCCGCCTCCACGCTTCGGACGGGGTCGTCAACGCAGAAGACCCTGGCGCAAACAACCCAAATCCGACCACGACAGACAAGGAGTTCAACTCGCCCATTCCGCGCCCCGCCCGCCTTGGCCAGATTGCGGGCTCGCTCAAACGGAGGAGCGCGTCGATGAGTGTGTTGTTGCCGATGCTTCCGCCCGTCGAGACGATGCCCCCACCGCCGTTGCCGCCTCGTCGTGTGCCGGCGCCGACGGATGGAGCCATGACGGATTCCGAGGGGTACATGTCGAGCGCGTCGCAGGCTGCGGGTCGCAAGTGGGGTCGGCCGCAGGGCGGGATCAAGGGCAAGATTGCAGCCTGGGCTTCCGAGACGCCGCGCAAGAAGCATCACCGGACCGTGGGAGGGGCGAGCACGACCGACGCCGAGCCTCGTCGTTCAGACAGCCCCCAGTTGGGCCAAGGATACCCGTATTCGCATTCACCGGCCTCGGCGCCCACTCTGCAAGTTCATACCACATCCATCTCCCGACGCATGCCCAGACTCCGTTGATGTCGATTGCCGCGCTCGCTCCGGCCGCACGCGATTTGGCGCTCGGGATGGGCAAGCGCGTCGAAAAGTTTTACCGCGGGCGGAGCGCGAGCGGGGCGGGATACGAGCCGCACCCGTCCATGGCCGGTATGCGGGTCGCGTCGCCAGGGATGGGCATGGGTGTCGGAGCCGAGCCCATGCTGTCCATTCCGCTGCGGCCAGCGACGCTCGGCGCATCAGGTATGTTGTTTGGTCGGCCGCTCGACGATCCGGTCGTTCCGCGAGACATGGAGGGCTGGGTCGACGAGACGTTGGGTGTGCGACGGTGTGTTGGGCTGCCGGCGTTTGTGTCCCGGAGCGTGAAGCATTTGGAGCGGTGGGGTGGAGACGAGGAGGGGTTGTTTAGGATTTCGGGTCGGCCGTCGCATGTGAACCGTCTGCGCGCCGAGTTTGATGCTGGGGCCGACTATGAGCTTAGCGAGCTCCCGCCGAGCGACTTGGATCCTCATGCTGTTTCGTCGTTGTTCAAGGCCTATTTGCGAGAGCGTGAGTGCTAGTGTGTTGTATTTTGAATTGTACTAATAGTTGTCCAGTCCCCGAACCAATTCTGACCCGGGCTCTGAAGCCTCAGTTCGACATGGCGATGACCATGGAAAGCAACTCGAATGCCTCTTTCGACGTTTCCAAACTCCCAACCAGCATGACCTCGTTTGGCGAGTCTTCTGAAAACATGCGTTCGCTCGACGACACTCTGCTCGCCGACATCAAGGCCCTCATCGACCAACTTCCCCAAACCAACTATGTCCTCTTGCACGAGCTCTGCCATCTCTTGCGATATACCACAGAACACGTGCAAACCACAAAGATGCCGATCGGAAATCTGCTCTTGCTGTTTTGTCCTACTCTTAGTTTCAGCGCCGGCTTCTTGAAGTGTTTAGTCGAGGGTCAGGATACGTTGTTCCAGTGGGATCGGCAACCACCTGCGACACTACCGGTTGCCTCGCCAGTCATTCTCCCCGAGGAGCCAACCAGTCCTCCACCTCTACCTGCTAGGACGATCAAGACGTCCACCTCGACTATATCCCCACCTGCCAAACATGCCGCGTCGGCATCGGTCGCCCCATTGTCGGTCCGCTCGCTCAAGTCGCCTCTGAACATCTCGACCGAAGCAGCCGGCTCGCCCCGAATGCGTTCCCAGACGACGGGCTCGGCGCCGCCTAGCCGTGCTTCAATGTTCTTCCCGAATCTTGGTCCCAAACGCCCGTCTATCAACTTGCTTTTTGGCGGCAACTCACAAGAGTCTCGTCACTCGAGCGGCTCTAGTTCGTACGGAGTCAGCGACGAGGAAGACGTGCGCGTCAATCCCAAGCGACAAACGCGGCCTCCCCGAGTCTCGCTCGATATTCCCGACGGTAGCTTTGCGCCTTCGTTGAGCCCTACCAAGGACGCAAACGAAGAGACTGGAGAGACTGACCCGTCTCCTTCAAAAAGGAGCGCCCAGACTCCTATTGCTGACTTGTTCAAGTCTTCCCTGACGGCTGCAGTACCGACCACCGCGCCGAGTGCCGTGACGGTGACTGGCACTCCCGCTCCCGCAGAGCGCTGGGAACCGAGCAAAACACTACCCCCTCGAATTGGTCTTCAACTCCGCAGCTCGGAAGACGCAGACGAGATGGGCTGGAGTCGTGGTGTGTTGGATGCCGCCTCGGCGAGCCTTGCAGGTGCAAACGCCAAGCGTTGAATGGCTTTCTAATTCTTTTCTGTTTCGCTCTCTCAGCACTGAAGGATCACCCGGATTGCTACTACACTATTAATCTATCTGTTGTCTCTGGAATTCTGCTCGTTTCAATGTAGTTGTTTATGCACTTTTATCTCGGATGGACTATGCACTCTTTCGATCGGTTCTCTTATTTCCTTTTTGCGGTGCTGCTTGCTTGATTTTTCGGGAGCTTTCGTGTTAACTTACCTCTTTCTTACATCACGATTTAGTCGATGCCTTGACCAATGATATGATGTCCCACGCCCGCAGCCGATGTGATTCTCGAACCTATATTTAGCAACTTGAGTGCCTGAGTTTGGTGCCTTCTGGCGGCCCGGGCGTTGTTTATGTTCCATCCCACCCGCATGTGAATTCGAGCAATTGTATGGCGACCCTGGCGGAGCAAGCTCCTGAAAATACGAGAGCTCCGCAGGCTTACAGCGCGGTAGTGCCGTTATCACGGCATGGACCTGGGGGCGGGCCGGTGTTTATCAAAGTCTAGGCAAACGGAATATTTGGCTCAACGGTACGCATACAGCCGGATCACACTATGCAGAAAGTTCAGTCATCAAATGTCCAAATGTCCATAAACGTTCTGATAAAAGCCCTTTGAGGGCTCCATAGTCGGCGAGTCAACTTACTGCTCGCACACCTTGTGCATACATGTCAGTTTTCACGCTTCTTCCCGCAGAGTACGAGCGCACTTACAGCGATGCGAGCTGCCTGCGGGCAGAGCTCCAATGCTTGCTGGGTAATCAAAGGTGTCTTTTCTTCACCGATTCCAGCGTCGTTGGCGTACTTGGGAACGATGCACAGAGTGGTTGGGATTTCCGTAAAGTTTGGGCTGTCGGTCGTGGTACCAAAGATGGTCGATGCCTCGGCAGAGCGATCAGCGGTGCGCTATCAGAATTGCAGTTCAGGTCAAGTTGGGTCTATGTCGGTGAGAAGACGTACTGCAACGCTAATAGGTTGTCCCTGAGAGCTTTCCCGGGTAAAGTTGAGCGGGGCCGCAAACGCGACCGGGAGAATAATCGAGGCAAGAGCAGCGAAACGAAGCAAGTTGAACATGACTTCTGATTTGTGAAGAAAGGTTGGTCTAATGTATGCGATAATGAATGAATGACTCAGAGAACGGTCAGTGACAATTGAGTAAATGAGAGAAGTGTTTGTTGAGTATTTTTGGCGTTTCTAGGTGGCTTTTATGCTTGTCCGAGGCGCCAAACGGCGTCCGTAGCCGTCATCCGCAGTGATGCGGCTCGCGCTTCTGATTCCTGGATCCTCCTGAGAAGGCCCCATCCGCGGCAATTGTATTCAACGTCGCCTATTTCTGATCGTCGGTGGTACCCTACATTTAGAAATGGATTGATTGTGCTACTATCGTCGCTGAACCGGCTGTGGGACGATTGGCAACGCCCACTGCGGACTGTCTGGCCGAGGAAGTATTGGGAATACTTTTCGTCAACTCCACTATCAAAGGACTGAAACGGCACACAAGCATTCCTTCTACATGATGATGTCTTTATTCAACCTGTATGTAGAATTTTGCTCTGAGCTAGAACAATGAGTAGGTTACTGGTTGTATTCTTCTCAATCTTGAGGAGCGGCACATGTCATTTACGTGGCGCAAAACGCCGTGGCAAGTCACCATCACAAAGTGGCACGGCTCGTGGGTGATAAGGTGTGCACTAATTCCGTGCCGGGCCATAGAACCCTAGCTGCATTCCCGTTCACTTCCGAGGTTTCTCGGTGGCACGGGGAAGCGGGAGAGGCTCGTGCTTCCTCATCCATGTTGGAAAGAATGATGCCATCTTATGTGTCTAGTGGTGCGGCTGTTTTTGGGCGTTGTGTCGGAAGGGTTAGTTACACCACTTGCTTGGTCGACACCTCAGTCTAGGTTCAATATTGAACGGACTCGAATAAACAAGTTAATACTTCCTCGTATCGTTTAAACGACCTATGCTTCAATTTGCATATACTAGACATAGAAATCCCCCCAAAAAATAATAGCTTTCAATACCTATCATTAGTCATCCTCGTTAAGCTAATGGCATAGCTCAGACAAGCATGTCTCTCGACTTAAATAAGGGAAACCATACCATCATAACATAAATCAACTTTATATCCACTGTGCATGATATCCACGGGCCAGTGTGAAGCCGACAAGCCATACAAATGTTGTGTCTAACAGAAGCGGTGACCCTATATGAATACACCAAGCCTCTCGGATCGGTCACACCGTAGATGTACTGTCGGGGCACTCCATTGTCATGGGTCCACTACCAATTGGGCTAACCAAGCTACATGCGTAGTAGGGCCGGGAATGGGCAGGCACGTCCCGGGTATTACCCAATACCCACCCGCCGCGGGCTGGTTGGGTCGGGTCACGGGCCGCAGCGGGTTCGTTGGGTGGAGCCGGGGCAAAATTACCAATGCCCGTGGTGCCCGGCGCTTCTACTGCCCAAACTACACCAACAACCTCCTCCGACGTGCACTTACCTGCAACGCACGCCTTGGTGCTATTGATCTGGCCTCAAAACCAGTCTGTCAGTTTTCGAATGCTCGCTTTCGAGCATACCTGGCGTTGTGGTGCGCTTGCAATCATCGCCCCTTTGAGTTTGTAGAAGACGAGCTATTCAAGGGGATGATTGAGGAGCTTTGTTCGGGAACCATTGTCCCTGATCGTACAACGATCAGCCATGATCTTCAGGGCATTTACCTGGACAATGCAGAACTGGTTACCGAGTATTTCAAGGTATATGCGTATTATAATTGACTCTGTTCGAATGCTAATTTGTATATGTAGAATATTGACGCGATCCACCTTGCAATGGACGGCTGGACTGCCCCGACTTCTCAGTCCTACCTTGGAATTGTAATAATCTGGCAGGCAGCTGGTGTTTTGCAGCGCTCTGTTCTAGAATTTGTTGAGTGAGTCGAAAAGTTTGGCCTCTTGCGTTGTCAGGCAGACTGATGCAGATTTGGAACAGGTTGTTGCATAGGCATAAAGGTGAATACTTAGCTCAACAGACCGCTAAGTGCTTGAACAAATACCAACTTGGAAGGAAGGTATGTTATACATTTTCTTGTATTTCTATCGCCACACTTTAACTGAATTGTCTTTGATATTCTAGTTAGTTACTGTATGCATGGACAACGCCAGCAACAACGACACATTCACTCTCGAGCTTCAAAAACACTTCCCTACCTTTGGCGGACCAAGTGCTCGAGTCCGTTGTGCGGCTCACATAGTCAATTTAATGGCTAAGGTATGCAGTGAGTTTTCTTGTATTACAGGATGCATATACTGACATCAAACCAAAAACTCTAGTCTTATTTGAGCGTATTCTCTTTGCCCGTGATTCGCAAACGAGCAGCAAAGCGCAAGAAGACCCCAAAGAACAAAGCGTCGCACAAGCGGTGCCAGCTTGAGCCAGTAGCAAACAACCCAGTTGCTGACATGCCAGCTGACGCATCCGTCATTCAAGGAGACCCGGAAGCTGGGAGCGATATTGAGAGTGACTCAGATGTTGAAGACAACAAGAAGGCTTTCGCCGAAGACCAGATTGACGAAGACAAGGATGAATTCGACGAGGCTGCAGTCAAATCTAGCGTTCAAAAGGCGTTCGATGACATCGAGAAACGATTTGGAATTGTTATCCCGCAGAAAGACCGGCAAGACGGGCAGGAGGTGTTAACCAAGGTCGGTACATCGCCTGCATCTGGTTTGCAAGCCCCTGACATGTATCACGCAGGCTGCCCGACTGGCCAAGCGAGTGCGCAACTTGCCACACTTCCAAACTCGATTCGAGCATCACCTATCTAAAACCCCTCTTAGCAGCTCTCGAGTCCAAAAGCTTGCTCGTCGAGTGGCTACCCGATGGAATAGCGACCTAGAGTGTCTCAGGAGCCATGTTCGCTTGCGTCCTGCAGTCAAATTGCTGACGTCCAACCGGGAATTGTCGCTACGGAGTTGTCAGCTCAGCAACTTTCAGTGGGAGCTCGCTGAACAGTTAATTTCCGAGCTGAAGGTAAGTTACCCAGTCAAACCAACCCACAATACGTTTTCTAATAACCTCGATTTCAGATATTCGAGCGTCTCACCAAGATATTCTCTGAAACACAAATCCCGCTCATTCATCAAGTGGTTCCGGCTCTTTCAAAGCTCCAGGACCGACTCTCTTCCACTGTCACGAACCCTGCCCCAGGACTTCACCCCCTTCTCCGCGTTGCTGCACGTGCTTCGCTTGACGTTTTTAATAAATATATGCGCCTGTTTGAGGACTCCAGTGTATACTGGACCGCTCTTGGTAAGTTTTCCCTCCTCATCCCGTTGTATCAAACTAATAACAGTATGATATAGTTATGTGTCCTCACTATAAACTTGAATGGTTTAGGAACCGTATGTACAGCGAGTCCGACATCGAGAGGATGACACAGCTAGTCCACTCGCAATTTAATCAAATGCTCCGGGTACCCATTAGTCATCCAGTGGGTAGCTCCCGGGGGGCTAGCCGAATTGCCATTTACCCGCCATTTACCTGCGGGTGGGTTCCGGGCTCACCCATTCCCGGCCCTAATGCGTAGTTGTCCAATAATCCTGGGTCGCGTGATGCCCCAAGGTGTCAAAATCAACTCTCACAGGTTGACCCACTCTAAAGCATGTAAGTATCCGAGGCATTTATATTTGTTTATGATCAATACAGTCATATCGCCGACTGGCATAAGTACGGTTCACAAACCACCTGAGTCATGCGAGTTCGGGAAAGGCAATACACGGGTGGTACGAGAGCATGATGCCCATTCAACTCAGGTGTTATGAACGCGAATTGACGGGGATTAGTTCGTTCAGTGTATTGGGATAGGCGTATAGATCTTCGATACCATAGGTGGCATGTGGCTCTGACTGGGTGACACATGCGGGCCGGATAGCCGCCGGCTACTAGCAACGATGATATGAACTTGCACATGACGATGACCCACCCTTTCCAAACTCGTGTTCTTGGATTAATGCCGAAGCCTTTCCTGCACCAGCCAAGCGTCCCTGTGTCACGTATTTTTAACTTCTTGAGGCCGGAAATGGCTAGGCAATTAGTCAACGTGCCTTCTCCCACACCTTTCCCACCGGGCCGGTCTCGACAAATGGAGATGATCCTCCAGTGCTTGTTTGCCTATAAAAACATGTGCGACGCCGACGTGGGGCTCCTCTCAAGGTTGAACGGGCCCCGCTTTCCTCCACGTGCGTCGCTGGTCTCACCCCCGTCACCTCCACTCTCGCTCGGCCCAAAATGATCTCCCTACTTGTCACCGCCGCGTTGGGTGCTGTTGGTACCCTAGCCTCCCAGGACCTAACTGAACGATACTCGAATCCTCAGACTTGTGTTGTACCTTCCAATGGTAACCTGAATGTATCCGACACTCCTGCGATTCATGCTGCGTTCAAGAAATGCGGCAAAGGTGGTCGCATTATCTTTTCCGAGAATACGACTTATGCCTTGAATGAACTTACCGTAAGTTGTTCTGCAGAATATTCGGTGCCGGCCTCTAACCCTTTGGCAGGTTATGACTCCATGCAAGAGCTGCACTGTTGAGCTGGAAGGAACCCTCCGCCTTTCGGATAACATTACTTACTGGCTCAAGAATGCAACCGATACTACCAACATCACTGCTGCAACCTATCCCAATATTGTTTACTAGTATGTCCGGTTATTATCCTAGAGCTAGTATTCTAACTCAAAACGCAATAGCCCGTTCCAGGATACTATTTCCTATCTTATTCTCAAGGATTGGAAAAAGTCCTCCCTTGTTTCCAAGACGGGGAAAGGTCTCGTTGACGGGGCCGGCCAGGCGTGGTGGAATGCCGCTGCTGGACAGGAGATCCTACTCCCTGGGTCACTTCGCCGACCAGTATTATTCGCTCTCGACGGCGCAGACAAGGTCTCGATTGATAACATCGCCATGAAGAATCCCGCAAACTGGTTTAACTGGGTCATTGACAGCAAGTACGTCAACTACACAAACATTCGGCTCTCGGCTTTGTCTGCCAACAAAAATCCGCCAAAAAACGCCGATGGATGGGAGTACGTACCCTTCTATAAATCTTTCGGTTCATAATTTGACTCATTGATTTACTAGTACCTACCGCACCTCCCATTTCCTCCTCCGGGATGCACACGTTGTCTCTGGCGACGATTGCTTCTCTTTCAAGGGCAACTCAACATATGTTACCGTCGAGAATGTGTACTGTCAAAACTCTCATGGTGTCAGTGTCGGTAGTCTGGCACAATATCCTGGTGTACTAGACGTCATTGAGCACATCAAAGTGGTAAGCTTATCCGGGGCATGACTTTATGGTCTATGATTAAAACTACATACTTTTGTAGAAAAACATCACCTTTGTGGGCAATGGTGACAGTTCCTCAAACGGCGCTCGCATTAAGGTCTGGGCTGGTCCGGTTGGTTCTGCACGGGTCAACGACGTACATTACGAAGATATTTCGGTATGTTTACGCGTACTTACTAAGCCTATCGCTTACGTCCCTGGGTATAGGTGGACAATGTAACGAACCCTCTTGTTGTCGATTCGTGTTACTTTAGCTCGGCTTACTGTGCAACTGTAAGCTCCCGTTGCGCCCACTGCAACACTTTAGCATGCTCACTTATCCTTTTTAGGGTACTCCCGTCGCGAACATCACCAACGTTTCAGTAACCAATGTCTATGGAAATTCGACTGGCAAGGTCGTTTCCTCCATCATTTGTCCTGAGGGAGCGACGTGCGACATCAAGTTGAAAAACATCAACATCAAGCCCAAGAATGGTGCTGCCCCAGTTTATCGATGCTTCAGCGTAAAGAGCGAAGACTTGGGCGTGAACTGCACTTATCCAACAATCGTGAACGGCACTTTCAAGTGGCCCGCTTGAAAAGGTCATTTCTAGGGTCTAGCGGGAGTTGACTATTATATTATGTGCATGTAGTCAATGAAAATGTGTTGTTAAGAAGTCGGTGTCAGCATCGCGCCACCGGGTATTGGATACGCTTGTGGATAACCGCTAAGCCGGGAAAGCGGGAAGCGGGATAAAGATACTGTACACATATTATAAGGGCGAGCACCTGCAAAGGTGGTCGGGTTTGCGTTACGGCGCTAGTAATGTATGTGATTATATGCGCAAAGACCAACGCCCGAGTGCATAAAATGCGCTGCGTTACAAGTTACAGTGTGATGCCTCTTCAGTATCCCTTGACTGACTGTTTTCATGTTCACGAGTTCAATTCTTGGCTGTAAGACACTTACCCCCAGCATTGTCTCGTTCTCCCCCGACATGAAGTCTGGATTTATCTGACTAGATGTACCCCGGGTCTCAGCTCTATGGTTCTCAGTTCGTTCCGCTTTCGTACTTAGTCGGATATCCCACTACGTAGAACGATTGCTGAGCCCTTAGCCTCCCCTAGCTACAGCAGACCTATTTACTTGATGAAAAAGTGCACGGATCTGGGGGTCGTAGTGGCGATATGCAGTTGCAGAACCCCGATGTTACGTAATGGAGACGCTGTCGCTTCTGGTGTTCTCTTCCACAACTCAAGGTTCCTACCGGGCCGGTGAACACATACGGGGATATGTTTTAAGATGGATTTCAACTATAAAGCAGAAGTGTCAAGGTGGGGCTCACGGGCGCCGTCGTCTTGCAATCATCTCCCTTATTTCACTTGCTAAATGCTGGGGCGCATCTTACTCTTCACCACCGTATTAGGCGCTGTTGTTGCTTCAGCGCCACAAGGTTACACTAAGAGATACTCGAACCCGCAGACTTGCGTTGTACCTTCCAATGGCAACCTAAACGTGTCGGATACTCCCGCAATTCACGCTGCATTTAAGAAATGTGGTAAGGGCGGACGCATCATATTTTCAGAAAACAAGACGTATGCACTGAATGAGTTGACGGTAAGGTGTAAGATTTATGTATAAGCCTATAAGCGTAATCAAAATTTGGCTGTAGGTAATGACTCCGTGTAAGAGTTGCACCGTTGAGCTGGAAGGTACACTTTGGCTCTCAAACAACGTCACGTATTGGCTCAAGAATGCGACTGACGCAACCAACGTTACGGCTGAGACATACCCAAACGTTGTTTACTAGTAAGTTGGATTTTCTATTGTATTTTGTTCCCACGACGACGAGTAGCCTAAATGGGGAAATTCAATAGCCCATTTCAGGATACGATCGCCTACCTGCTTCTAAAAGATTGGAAAAAATCTTCGCTTGTTTCGAAAACAGGGAAAGGCCTCATTGACGGAGCGGGCCAAGCATGGTGGGATGCTGCTGCCGGTCAACAGATCCTTCTTCCCGGTTCGCTTCGTCGTCCAGTTCTTTTTGCGCTGGATGGGGCAGACAAGGTCACGATTGATAATATCGCAATGAAGAACCCAGCAAGCTGGTTCAACTGGGTCATCAATAGCAAATATGTTACCTATACCAATATCCGACTTTCCGCCTTGTCTGCGAACAAGAACCCGCCGCTCAATGCTGATGGATGGGAGTAAGTCCAGCTGTTTTTATACTTTGCTCCAGGTTTAATATCTCTGTGCACAGTACATACCGTACTTCGAATTTCGTTCTTCGAGACGCGCATGTGGTTTCAGGCGACGATTGTTTCGCTTTCAAAGGCAACTCAACCTATGTCACTGTCGAAAACGTCTACTGTCAAAATTCCCATGGAGTAAGCGTCGGGAGTTTGGCACAGTATCCCGGAGTGCTAGACATTATCGAGCATGTCAAAGTTGTACGTATTGATTCAGTACATTCGAACTTGAGAGCGTTTTGTTGAAAATCGGGGTGTTGTAGAAAAACATCACATTCGTTGGGAATGGTGATGGTTCGTCAAATGGTGCCCGCATCAAAGTCTGGGCCGGTCCAGTTGGCTCTGCAATCGTTAACGACGTGCATTACGAGGATATTTCGGTACGCGTTCGGCGTGTGACCTGGTGTTATTACTTACCCCTTTGTTTAGATTGATAATGTCACTAACCCCATCGTTGTCGACTCGTGTTATTTCAGTTCTGCATATTGCGCGACCGTAAGCATTCTAATCTCTTGTGCTTGGGAATGCTTATGGGCTTACCTTGCATGATTTAGGGTACACCCCTGGCAAATATCACCAATGTTTCTGTCACCAATGTGTATGGCAACTCGACTGGCAAGGTTGTTTCCTCCATCATCTGTCCTGAGGGTTCGACGTGCGACATTAAGCTGAAGAATATCAATATCAAGCCCAAGACCGGCGATGCTCCCGTGTACCGCTGTTTCAGCGTGAAGAGCGAGGACTTGGGCGTAAACTGTACATACCCGACGGTTGTGAACGGTACATTCAAGTGGCCTGCTTAGGCTGAAAGTATCATTTGGCTTTTGTTTTTAATTGGCCGCTCAAAATGCTGTAAAAACTGATTGAAGGAGAGGGATTTGGTGATCGATAATTTGTTTGGTCATTTGTTTGCGCATGTAGGCTGTTTATGGTTAGCTCCCATGTGCAAGCGCGCGTTCTCGACTACAACTACAACCTTATAAGCTTAAAATGCTATAAAATCCCAATACACAATAACGAGAATCGTGAATCGCTCGCTCTTGTGCTGAACGACCCCACTGAAACTAGCGCCGGACCTCGAAGTCATACGCGCTAGCCCCTTTTCAGCACCTTTCCGGGGCTCTCGCTTGACGTCACTTGCCCAAGATCATGTTTTCCCTACGGAGAACGATTCGTTCACTGCCGTTCCCCAAGTTTAACGCCCGCCCCCTCAGAGACGGGTATCGCAGAAGACCTAAAACTCTCGATAGTTACCTTCCAGACTGGTGAGGATTGATTACTATTTCAATGAAGTATTGTATTGATAGCTAGTGTTACCGTCAGGCTGTTAACGGCCGCGCTAGGGTGGGTATTTTACATTTGCCATTTGGGAACCGCATTGACTCCTCTCAGATCATTAATCATTATTCTTAATCATGTAGACGGCTTTCGTCGGGAATTCGATTTGAATGATACAGGGTATGCGCTTGCTACTGTTGGCGGTGCAATAACTGACGTGACGTATTCACTGTTTCCTGCTGTAAATCAATAGAATTTCGCATAAGTAGGTTCCTCACCTTACCACGATTTTCATTCTCTCACGCGGCGTTTCATAGGTATAAGCCAAAGGAACTAGTCCCTGGATATGCGCTTCATTTGATTTCATTCGTTGCCCCACTCTTGATAATGTGGACAATTAACCTCGCATCGGTTCGAAGTTGGTGGGATGCTCATAGCGCAGCATTAGGGTGTAAGAAGCCACTCTAGTTCATTACGTTCTCTCCCACTGAGCAACTGATTTTTAGTATCCCTTGGGCTCGCTATGACGAGCGTTACGACTCATCTTGTCAAGGTCACCGTTGGGCGACCACGGCCAGGTACTTAGCACTTCTTTCGAGCTTGTATTACAGCCCTAATACGCAGGTAGACCTTCTTCACCGATGTCAGCCGATGCCAGGTGCGGTAAATCACCCCGCAAACGAATTTTTCGGTCTAGCATCCTGGATGGTGTGTACTCAAACAGACAAGATGATTATGCGGGACGGATGGAGAAGTTTTTGGAGTGGCCATGCAAGTGGTACGTCAGATCCTCCTTTGGGTGTACAGGAGAGCCCCTAACCCCAACAAAAGGGTCATTTGCTGGTCTTAGTTTCCTATCTTATTATATGGCGGGAAAACTACATATGTTTGACGAACAAGGATACACCGTAAGTAGAATGGCGTAATGGGTTCTTGGGTTATTCCGATGTTTACAACCTCCTTTCCAGGCCAAAGTCTGGGTATCGCTTGCCCCATTCCTGGTCGCCATTCTTGTTGCGATATCTCGGACAGTGGACAACCGCCGTACGTAACACGAGTTTAACGCCACCAGTGAGATTGGTATAGAGTGATATGTTATGTAGATCATTGGCAGGACGTGACTGTTGGGGCAATCGTGGGTTAGTACCATATGCAACAACTCACTCCAGTCTTACGAATTTCGATATATCTAGGGATGAACCTTGCATATTTTGCATACAGGCAATACTATCCTTCGTTAGCAGACAAACTCTCCCACGATGCGTATCAGGCGCGAATATCGCCATTCAACCAAGATCGGCCTGAGGATGAGCCGGATCAAGGTGGCCCTCATGACGAGGAGAACACCCCGTTGATGGATAACTATTCTGACTCCCACAGCAGTTCAACGCGCGAGAGCTTGTCGCACTCCTGATAGCGCGTTTTAAGACTTTCGTGACACATACTCTTGCTCTGTCCATGTAATTCAACTGGAACATTCGCGTGTATGACACAAGATAATGCGGTTATGATAAACATATGTGAGAACAATACAGTGCGAACCATGCAGCAGAAACCCATGAAAGCGATCGTTAAACTCATTCCTCAAGGTATACGTGATGTCATCACAGGCATCAACTCAAAAGTCCCGTACTAATCCTTGCCCAACCCTCGCGCGTTCTGTACGGCCGCAACCCGCGCAGCCCGTAGGCTCGCTGCAACCTCTGGGTTGAGCTTCTTCTTCTTGCTCTTGTCCGTTCCACCAGTAGCTTTAGATTTAACTTCGACGGATGGTCGAGAAAGCGCGCCGCGGATTTCGTCAGACGCAAACCCAGGAATCCGAATATTGTGGTTTCGTTCTGAGCCGAGTCGGTTAGCGATCAGTACATCAACCCGAAGCATGAAGCGGGCGCACCAAGATGTAATTGTATATCTCTAGGCTCTACTTGATCCGACCCTCGGTGCTTGGCGATCCGACATGCGAAATGCATTACCGAGTCAATGAATTCGTCTGCCCTGGCGAGAAGATACTGTGAATGCTCGTGAGTGCACGTTTATTGTGGTAACTAATGTAGGAAGTACTCACGCTTTCCATTTCATGGTCAACGGTAACCCTCGGATCAAGCTCAGCGACGAGTTCCTGTATGGTTCGTCTTCCTCCGCTTACACCAGGCTCGCTGACTGGGCCACTCTTCTTGACCGCTGCGCTCACTCCTGCTTCCTCCTTTTCCTCGGCCTCTGCTTCGCCGATGCCGAGCCCAAGCGCCTCATCACCTGCACCGAATCTTAAAATGTGACTCGGCGTGCCGAGGACTGGCCCACCAGCCAGGCCTTGTGAGAGCGTTGGCCGCGCAGCAAGCCGGAAAGAGCCAAACGTTTTGAGATTTTTTGGCATCGGCCAGGGTTGGGGGCCAGGATTCGTAACGTTCAAGGTGTGCGGGGCGACAGTGGAGGGGGACGAAGACGACGAAGTAGCAGCGGCCTCTGCTCGTAGTGTCGGACTGGCGGCTCCAGACTGCGACACGTTGATCTGCGCCATCGACGGGTCAATCGTCGGCCGGGTGAGTGGTAGGGAGGGCGTGATAGATGGCTCGACAGCTGCTAATACAGCGGTCGCCGGAATCACAGGGGGTTGTCCTTGAGTTGAGCTCGAAGGCGCCATTTGTGGGGTCTGAGGGGCTTGTGGCTGGGATGGAGTTTGTGTCTGGGACCGCGCAGGCTCTGGGGCTTGTACGGCCTGGGGCTGTGGTTGGGAGGCTTGCTGGGGGGGAGCTGCCGGTTGCTGTTGCGGTTGAGCTTGGGAGGCTTGCGGCTGAGCTTGGGGTTGCGCTGGCATTGGGATCTGCGCTGCCCCTGGCATACCGCTCGTTTGCAGCTGGGACTGAGCTTGAGTAGGCTGAGCTTGCTGAGCCTGAGCGCTACGCATGGCGTTCATTTGCTGCACCCGCCCCATCAGATTGCGCGCAATCATCAATACATATGGCTCGTCCGTCCGGCCCTGCGACGCTGCCATCGCCCGAGCCCGCTGTAATATCACATTGCCGTCGATCTTTGGCATTCCGGGAGCAGCAAGGGTGTTGGCCTGAGGTTGCTGTGGTAGGCCATTCGCGGCAGCGATCCCATTGCGTTGCTGGGTAGCCGCACCGTTCGTAGATTGCTGCTGGCCGATCCCATTCGCGTTCGCCCCATTGGTCTGTTGAGCCATCCCATTCGCTTGCAGAGACATGCCATTCAACTGCGTCCCAGGTATCCCATTTGCCTGGGCGCCGGAGATATCATTGGCCTGTGAAGCAGTCACGTTGTTTGCCTGCGCTAGATCGTTCGGAGGCATGGCCAGCGTCCCGGGTGGCGCTTTGCGTTTGATTCCAGCAACTTGAGGCGGAGGCGTGGATGGTGAGCCTTGTGATTGCAAATGTTGTTGGTTTTGGAGGTGGGGCTGGAGATGGGCCTGGTTTTGAAGGTGCGGTTGGCTCTGGGCGTGAAGTTGCTGCGATTGAGCATAGAGTTGCTGGGGAGTGGGAAGATGATTCTGAGGATACGAGGGTGGTTGCTGTGTCTGATTCTGCAAATTCGCCTGGTTGTGCAGGTTCGATAGCCCTTGACTTTGCTGGGCTTGATTCTGCGCTAGGCTTTGTCCCGGCAAGCGCGGGCTCTGGGAGGTTTGAGATTGGAGATGGGGATGTTGCGCCTGCGCATGATGAGCCTGCAGATGGGTTTGTTAATTCGTGAAGCGTGACTGCAGTCGGGAGTATTGACCTGTTGGGGAGGAGTGCCGTTCATCGCGGCGGGACTGTTTGGGAAAGACGTCGCACCAGCCTATCGACGAAACAAAGTGGCGGTTAGATGAATGACGAATCCTGTAGCGTACGAACGAGGATTGCGAAGGATGAATCGAATGCATAAAGAAAGCCTTGGTTGCAGTGTGGTAAACTTACCTGAACCTGGGGGGAACCTTGCGCTGGATTTTGCGCTTGATTCTGTGCCGGATTTCGTTGTTTGTTCTCAGCCACTAATCGCACAAGTGTTCTAAGCTGCAACATTAAACGACGTTAGTTCCCACATAACTACGGCCAACACGATAGTAGCCAAAGTCTCTCTTTTTGAAGGCGAGCGAGAGCGGCGAGCCAATAAATAGCGGAGAACTCACCTGAACCATTTGTGTCGCATCCAAGTGCCCCGCTTTGGCTAGAGCAAGAATCGCCGGTAAATGTGGGCCGACAGCGGCAGTAACAAGAGCGGACTGTTGTGGCCCGGCGCGCGAGGTCTGTTGTAATAGATTCGCCAGCCGCGTCCGGTGTTCCTCCAGAGTACCACCGGCAACGCTCGTAGCAGAATTACCAGTGGCGGATGGCCCGCCCGAGCCGGCCGCTTGAGCATTGAGAGTGGCAGGATTGGCGCTTGACCCAGCCCCGTTGCCGCCGATCGCTTGACCTTGCTGGTTTTGTTGCTGCGCCTGAGCTTGGGCCTGAGCTTGGGCCTGCGCTTGTGCTTGAGCTTGAGCCTGTGCGTGTGCATGCGCCTGCGCCTGCGCCTGAGCCTGAGCCTGAGCCTGAGCTTGCGCTTGGGCCTGCGCTTGGGCCTGAGCTTGAGCCTGAGCCTGAGCGGCTTGCCGGACCTGGAACTGCTGCATCACGTTGGATGGTATCCTAGCGTTATTCATCCCCATCATCGCCATATTGGCGTACGCCTGTTGTTGAGGTTGGGCGGCATGAAAGGGCATCGTGTTGTTGTACGCGCCAGGAAATCCCATCGCTCCATGCATGCCGGGGTTCATGTGTGCGTTCGTGACGGCGGAAAACATGTTTCCCCCTAAGTGCGGATGTTGCACATGATGCTGCTGGCCGGGTGGGTTTGACATGAAGATATTTCTTTGGAGCAAGTGTCAGAGAATACCAAGAGACGTTTGGCGGTGCTACTTACCAAAAATTGGTGCGTGAAAGGAGGCGCTAGAGCGTGAGTGGCCGCGCTCGGTGAGGGCAATATTCTGTGAGAAATATACATTTTTTAATTAATATCCAGACGCGGTATTAATAGTAGCGCCCACACGCAGAATCTGGTAGCCGTCCAAGTTGTAGATCGTGCGCGGTAGTAGATTTGCCCTAGCTGTTGGTCGGCGTCGGTCG
Organism: Ceratobasidium sp. AG-K; assembly: GCA_037039685.1. Lineage (NCBI taxonomy): Eukaryota > Fungi > Basidiomycota > Agaricomycetes > Cantharellales > Ceratobasidiaceae > Ceratobasidium > Ceratobasidium sp. AG-K. The sequence goes on along the minus strand of JAWNGF010000013.1, from coordinate 508,930 downwards.
AAGAGCCAAGAATCACATCATGTCACGTGGCAACCACGAGTTATCTTATCTCGGCGCCTAAAGATGGGCAGCCTGTCACCAAAACAAGCTGCGATCTGGGAAAACCAAGGGCCCATACCCATTTATAGCTGGTACTACCCGGATAAAATTACCCGTATATTAGGTGAGATATATATTTACAGCCGTCTGTATCGATTGTGGAGGGTTCACTAGTACCCGGTAGCGATGGGGTAAGATCCTGGATGCTTTCAGATACTTCGATACTGAGTCACACTGGCTAACAAGACAATAGTGAATTGGTAAAAACACAGGTGTTCGCGGCCGTTTTATTCCCATATTGACTACCCGACTATGCTACACTGGTTTTCTGTGCTCGACATAAATAGCCCTAAACTATATCACCTCTGCGCCTCAAACTTCATACAATCTACTCCGAAATCGCCTGTGCACACACAGAGCAACGACGTTCGGGTCCTACTTCGCCAACATCCAGCGCTGAAACTCATTGCTCTAGTAAATCAATTGCCTGTTAGACTGAAACTAGTAACAACCCCTTCCATCCCTCACCCACGAGCGGTTTCTTTCCCGCGAAAAATAATCCTCCGGCCTCTTGAGGACCTTTAAGCAGGCCAACTCAATGAGGTCTGTCGGCATTGCACATATGACAATCACGCGCGATCCTTGACGTACTAGGTCTCTCTGTGCCAAGACAATCACTCGGACTATGAGGAACTAGGGCGTCGTTGTCTCCCCTGCATGAGGATCAAATCACCCTCAGCGAACAAATTAATCGGTCTTACCCGCTTCAATTGCTTCTCCGTCACCGTGCATGTACGCATAACATCAAACAACCAATTCATGTAGGGCGCAAACGGAAGCCACGCTCCTTGGCGAGCGCCTTGCACCGTACCACCCATGAAGAGCTTCATGAACGCAGCAAGAGCTATTCGAGACCTGACGTCGGTGACTGGAATCTGAGGACCCAATGGACTCTGGTCAGATATATCATCCCGACGTCTGAAAGTCGCCCGATTTTCTCTCCGTTGGCTCTGGAGCCATACACAAAAAAGGCGCCAAAAACGCGTTTCCTCTAAATACGGGTTAGGGCAGAATAAGTAACCATTGGGTACCGGTGGGTAGTAAAAACTGAAGCACATGAAACGCTCGAGGGGGGCTATCTGGTTCGCGGCGGCGGGGAGGAGGCCTTATAGTGCTTGCTCACTGCACTAAGTGCGCCTCTATGGTCGGGGCTTGGATACCCCTTGGTCCAGCTGCCACTTATTCATCAAATCTTTCTATCTGGCTCATTGGGAGCAGAAATCAAATTATGAGGGCTTCAGGCGAGCAAACAACCCCAAGCAGGCTGGGTTTATGGTTTGACCAGAAGGCGATTCAACGCCTTCAAGTTAACTTAGTGCCCAACAGAGCAGGTATCATAATACACCACTGTACACGATTAGATTATTTGGATCAACCGAACACGGAGCTCAAGTCCGATTGCGCGACTCTATCAAACGTAGTTGACGTAGCAACACCAGCCTGTAGCCTTCACGTGGATGTTACCGATCCAGGTAACAAGCGATACTTGCATGGTAGAATGATCACGCTCTCATTAAGAATCGCTACAAGCCTCAGCTTAGGGAATGCACTATTTATTGTCCTTGGGAGACTGTTCTTGAGATTTCGACGCGCATATATATATAGCCAGGCCAGCGATTGGACCAAGGCAGAGAAGTCGAGAAATTATTGTTAAGTGCCTTCTCGCCTCTATGTCACCAGCGTACTACTCAGCATAACTTCAAGTACCTCTCGTTGAGAGTTATAGCTCCATTATCGTACAGCTGCCTTGCGTTCGGTCGTTCAACCTACCATCTGACCGTTAAGCTCTTTATGAGGTTGATCTCAGCTTAGTGGACATAGAATTTGCGGTCGCCTGTGCAGTGGTAAACGTCTTAAAAATGCCCTGAATCTCTTTCGTGGGGCGCTCGTCTCTAGTACACAAAAGGTATAAAGAGTAGCACTGATGATGGGTTCTGTGGCTGCATTTTTTGGAGGCTGAACCACTTCAGGGCACCTGAGTGCTTAGAGTCCACTCCACTAATTTGTTCATTTGCTGAACGCACGAATTCCAAGCACGCATCAGCAACCCAAACGGTGAAAGTACGCCCCAACCCTAAACGACCAACTTATCCCCATCGTGCCGCTGTTCGGCCACCTTGACCCATGTCCGTAAGAGGTAATAAAAATGGATTACAAAATACATAAAATTCTCAAGTTGTGCTGAGCATGATTTGAACCGCATTGTGAACGAACGACTTGGATCGCTCGGGACGAATGAGGGTCGAAGCTACCTCTGGGAGAGGTGCCGGAGGTGCAATAAGTTTGCTTACAGATAATTTCAAGTCTACGATGCTCTTGGCATGCGCGCCCTGTTGGATCTGAATGTTCTTGAGGGCAGCAACCGCACAGGGAGAAACCAGACACCCTTTCGATATGCGCGTTACTGCACCTCCGCCTCCACCACCACACCACCACCCGGACCTTGATAATGACACTCGCAGTCGGGAATTTTAACCAGTCGTTGATGCCCAACCGTCTCCAACTGCCTGCTACTGTAGACTCCGGTTGGAATATCAACGAAAGACGGGGCGAGTCTGGATTCTGAGTGTTGAAAAGATCACAAGGCAAGCCCAGAGTTGATAAGCAACAGGCGACCTGCAGCAGGAATGACTTACCTTGCTCTCCTTGTGTTATCGTTCCATTCAGTCCCTCAGAGTTATCTTGAGTTGAGTCAGGATGGCCGTCCGAGCCGAGCTCCGCTCCTGACACCCGGGAAACAGCTCCTCGAGTTGAGTTGGCCTGAGGTGCGCTATTCGACAACCCGGTTGCAACCGGGTACGTATATCCCAACCTCTCACTCACCGCGTCTACTCCGCCTCGCCCAGCATCCACTTCCTTGCCTCTCCTCCGCTGTTCCTGTTCACGTATCTCGGCAACCCGGACGAACATGTCCATCCCAAGTATGTTTGCCTCCTCTCTGGTAATTGGTTCATCCCTCTCGCACAACTCGACATACGCAGGCTCCTCCCAGGAAGCCAATCCAAACTCACGCGCGATCTTGACGCGTTCAATTGCTGTCAATTGGGCGAGTTCGAGATGACTGATGGCATACGCGCGCAAAGCAAGGTATTCATACGCAGTGGCAATGCGGAGAGCAGACACAAGGGTCGAGCTCTCAAACGCGAAAGGCCCTTCGAGTATCCTAGACCAAGCTTCAGCTTAATTGTGTCATCATAATAAAGTTGCGACCACTCACGTTGCGTAGAGCACTTTGAACGTGTTTCGAAAGTCTTCTACGATACCTTCACCATGAATGCGCAATTGGTTTTCTGACTGGTTGTGGTGTAGCTTGCATTTCAGGAGGTTGAACCGCTTGAGGAGGTATTTGTGCGTCTCGAAGCTCATCCCGCCGACCTTGGGCGAAAGCCGGTGTTAGTGCTTCATCCGGTACCAAGGTATATCCTTCTTACTTCGATTTTAATGTCACCGTCTCCAGGCTCAAACATAAGTTTTCCTTCATATTCGGGGATCGTGGAAACTGCGTTGAGATTTTGGGGCGCGCTTTCAGTTGAGTTATGGGGGCTGATACCTGGGTCTGCGGCGTGGGCACCCATACATCGAGATCCGATATCACAGAAGGACCGCTAACGATAGAGAACGCAGAGCTTGTAGGAGATTCCATGTCCGGTCGTGGAAGTCAGTGTGGAGGTGGGAGTCCAAGTGAATAGCCACGCGGCGCCGCCTGTGTGTACGTGTTTGTGCAGCACGCTAGAATGAGTCACGCGAATCCAAGTGCTGAATATCCAAACGGTTACATGTGTACGAGCTACAGCTCGGCGAGCGCATTCTGCTCTGACGAGATTTTAGACAGTACAACTACAGGGCAGATCCACCGGTGAGTAGCGGCTTGGCACACACGTTGGTTAAATTACGGGCAGCAGAGGCACCCTCGCCAGGTTCGTTTACATCCAGATCTAGGCGATCCTGAATTGATTGTCAGACACATGTATCAATGATGTACCAGCGCAGCAACTCCAATATGGAGCTGGTTGTCCCCGTTGGTCAACATAAGTGCACAATCGCGTCGCTGCGCATTCTACGGCAAACCACGCGCGTTTATACCCTTGTTGCCCACTGCACCGCACGAGCGACTTACATTGTGGGCGCTAATTCAGCGAGAGTTTCCTTGTTCCCCCAAAGGTTGGTTGGGATGCCGAGTCCTTGACTATCGACACATAGTGACAGGCCGGAAGGCACGCACTGAATGCCCCGCCTCATGATGTTGTCAAAATTAGACTGTAACAGGCGTTAGATCCGTCAGGTGACATAGCGTCATTGCCACAAGCGCACCCTGCAGATCAGAACCTCCAATGATTCATCGCTGCGACCACTGCGCAAGGACTGCGAACCAGGTTCGCCGGTTATCGGCGTCGAGGCTGTGTTTAATCTGGTTCCAGAATGGACTGTGCATTGATATGACAGCGCGCGGTATTTCCCAGATTGGCACTCTCTTTCCCAAAATGGCGACGCTTCCCGACCACCTCTCGGTCATTGATCAACACGTCTCCGCACTGAAAATCGTATAAGTTGAACCTGACTAGCAACCAAACTCCCATCGCCACCCTCTCTTCTACTGTACGATGTCAGACCAGACTGCTTGGGTCTCCCGGCCTATAGGCGGCATCCCCGTCTCTGCCGACCTCGCACCTTCGATCGTCTTTGCAATCCTCTACGCGCTCTTGCTGCCCAACATCATCTACAACTTTTTCTTCCGCAAGCCTCGTGCATGGAACGTCATTCAGATTTCGACTGTCATCTTTGCAGTGGAACGGATAGTCTGGTGTATCATACGCGCTGTCCAAGCCGCGCATCCGGAAAAACGAACATCGGGTGGGCTTATGAACTATGTCCAAGTGACTGTCGGGCTGGGATTTATCGGGGTATGTCCAACAACGCTCGAGCCCTCCGACTAGAGCTAACAACATGCTAGATCTCGAGTGACTCTGTCAAGCTTTTACGTTCCCTCCTTGCAAATTCCACCCTCCCCGAAATGGGGGCATCTGAAGATCGTCGTGGGGCACGGATACGTTACCGCCTCTTTTGCATCTTTTTCGAGCTTGCATTCCTTGGGCGACCATACCTGGGATCACCGCAAGCGCCAAATATAATGCTGCCAGAACCAACCAGGTAAAAGCTGACCAGAACTTGAGGGGGTTGTACGTTCGCACTTGTTGAATAGTAAGAAGGACTAGCTGACGTATTCTATCAGATATGCGAGCTCTTCGGTCGTGCTTGCGCTCCAAATCCTGATTATCATAATCTCGCTCCTATCCGCATACAAAGTCAAGGAAATCGACCGTAAGCGATGCTTCGAACTCGCGGCCATCACTTTACTCTTGGTGCGTAACTGCATTCCTCGCCTTAATAATTCCCGCTAACAGTCGGCGCCACGTTTAGATTCCAGTACCAATCTACCGTCTCTGTGTCCTGCATATCCGCACCCCTGACGTCTTTGAGCCACTATCAACTTCTGCCCGAGCAGTATTCTATATTGTTCACCTGGTTCCTGAGTGGATCTGCGTCAGCATACTACTAGGCACCAACGTACGGGAGCGGTTCAAGACGGGCAGGTGGGGCGATTACGAATTGGTGGAGGCAGAAAGGGATAAGAGGTTGAAAAAAGCCGCCGAGACTGAGCGCACCGCTGCAGGCGAGACACAGGAGAGGGAGAGTGCCTAATCGGCTACAGGGATGCAAGCGCCTAATGTTCGATTTCTATTTATTCTCAGTCGATACGCTGTTGTGAATTGGCTTTCTATTTTATGTGGCCTCTTACAGAACCTACTGTTGTGTCGTGGTCAGCTCTCGGCTTTGCTGTACATTGTAACATGTAATGAGTAATACGTTTAGGAGAAACCTCTCCGACTCTTGAACCGACCACCGTGCCCTGGTAGACAAGGTTACAAATGGATATATGCGGCTCAATTGCGAGCCCGTACATCATTCACTCGATGATTGGTCGGCCTATGTTGGTCTCCATGGAACAGGCACGGTAGGTGGTTCACGTCGGGTCAATGTTTGGCAGGGTTTGATGTAGAAGAGGCTGTCCGAGTTGCGCACAAGTTATTGATGGAATATTGAGCCTTGCCTCTTGAGGCACCAGCGACTCACACTGAGCTCGGGATGCGAGGTGAGGCTCTACCCTTGAGCCAGATATTATTGGCGCAAGATCCTAGCGTAACCGAAATGGCCAAGGGTGGTGTAGCTCAGGGTGCCCTTGGTGTATGCGTCAAATTTACTTTTTCGCCCGCATCGCTAAATCGCTTTTCTAGCTATATTCTTGGCACACTTCCAATCAGCTCCTCAACCGATTCGAGCACCTTAAGTACTAATCTTCCTTCTTATCTCGCTGTCAACGTGCAAAGCTAATTATACCAAAGAGCCATTGGGCGACCATAGAAGCTTCATGACTCGAACTCCACGATTCAAATCATGGGGCAATCCACCCTCTGAAGCTCTTACCTCATAAGAGATGGGCGCTCAGGCTGAAGCCCTTAGAGGCACAGTGAATGGACTACCAGGCACATGTATCGTGCCTGTATCAGCGCAGCAGTCTCCGATATGTGGTCGGTTGTCTACGGGGGCCGGGATGGCTTACAAAGCCAGCAGATCATCCGCGTTTACTACCTTTTGCTTAGCGCAGCACACCGTACGAGCGGTTTGCCCTGTGAGCGGTAATTCAGTGAGGGCGTTTTTCATCCCCAAAAGACCAGCTAGGATGCGGAGTCGCTGACCACCAACAAAGACATAGCGACATAGCGGGCTGCACTTACTGTTCCTACTATTCCTTGTCTCGCGTTCAAACCCAGGCTGAAGAAAGGGTTGGAATAATCAGCTAACGTATTAATACTGTCACAAGCACGTACCACTATAAAGTGGATTAACACTCAGGATGCATCGCTGCGACCACTGCGCAAGGGATGAGAAGCAGGTGTACCGACTATCGGCTTCGATGTTGTGTTGGATATGAGTTCAGAATTGACTGTGCATTGATACACTTTGAGTGGTATTCGCTGGATCGGTGTCCTCGGTCCCAACATGAAAGTATTTTCTAACTATCCCTCTCGACACTACCAATTATATAAACAGAGCTTTCAACCAAAGACCTATCAGTATCATCTCTTCTATTGTACGATGCCAGACCAGACTGCTTGGGTCTCTCGACCTATAGGTGGCATTCCTGTTTCTGCCGACCTCGCGCCCTCAATCATTTTTGCGATTCTTTATGCGCTCGTATCGCTCAAGGTCATCTACAACTTTTTCTTTCGCAACCCTCGTGCATGGAACCTCATCCAAGTTTCGACCATCGGCTTTGCGGTAGAACGTATAGTCTGGTGTATCCTACGCGCACTTCAAGCCCGAAAAGCGAACGTCACGCGGTTTAATAAACTATGTCCAAACAGCTGCCGCACTGGGATTTATCGGGGTACTTTTGACTATGCGAAGTTTCCGGCTGAAGCTGACTGCATATTAGGTTTCGAGTGAGCTGGTCAAGCTTTTGCGCTCCCTCCTTGTAAATTCTACCCTCCCTGAAATGGGTGCGTCGAAGGACCGTCGTGGGGCGCGGATGCGTTACCGCCTCTTCTTCACCTTTTTCGAACTTGCATTCCTGGGAGGGACCGTACTTGGGATCATCGCGAGCATCAAATATTACTCTGCCAGGACCAACCAGGTACAGGCAGACCAGAACTTGAAGAAATTGTATGTCTGTACTTGAATGAGAAGGCGTAAATTGCAGGCTGATGTATTGTGCTAGGTATGCGAGCTCCTCAGTTGTGCTTGCACTTCAAATCTTGCTCATTGTAGTCTCCCTCACATCCGCATACAAGGTCAAGGAAGTCGACCGTAAGCGATGTCTCGAACTCGCGCTCATCACATTGACTCTCGTGAGTACTGGCTCATATAGTTCTACACTCTCCACCAATATTCCATCCCGTAGGCTCCAGTACCGATTTACCGGCTCTGTGTCCTACACGTTCGCACCCCTGACATCCTTGAACCACTATCGACGTCTGCGCGAGCAGTGTTCTACATTGTCGACCTGCTCCCCGAGTGGATCTGCATCAGCATAGTGTTGGGTACGGACGTACGAGAGCGGTTTAGGACAGGCAGGTGGGGGGATTACGAATTGGGCGAAGGGAAGCGGGAAAAGAGGCTCAAGGAAGCTGCCGAGCAGGCCGGCATACAACTACAAGAGAGACAAGGGAGAGAGATACTGTCTAATGAGCCAAAGTGATGCAGACGACCTTGCGATTTTTGTTTGTCCTTGGCCGGGGTTCTCTTACTGATCATTCTTCTGCCCTGTAACCTCCGATACAAACGCTTTTTCTACGGATTCACTATGTTGTTGACCGGTTTCTATATATATGATACGCTGGGTAATTCAACTTGGAAATATCCCTTGACCCAACTGCCGTACTCTGACAGACTCGACAAGGTCACAGGTGAGTATATGCGAGACAGTCGCAAGTTCAAATATCAGTCATACGAGCATTGGCATTTATATATTCGAATATAACCTTGGATCCCGAAACGTTAGGGGTTTGGCACAAATACGGGACGCGAGCATAGGCTCGACTTGTAGGCAAAGTACGCTTGACGGGCGGATACGGGGCCCTTAAATCGGCGTTATCAAGTACCTAGTGCGTAGTGAACTATAAATGCGTCTGAGTCAACGTTGGCTAATGCTCCTTCGTAGGCTCACTATTCTGAGGGATCAGGACTGTGGGCCAAATATTCCCCGGCTGGCATCAGTATACCCAAGCTGAAACTTCCCCTCGGGGGACTTAGGTGTTTCGGGGATTCATCCCGCAACAGCGTACCATGTTACCAGTCGGACAAATGCAGTTGACCATAATACAGTACTAGCATTCGAGTACTTCACACTCTGCCTATCTTTCAAAGACGATTGATCTTGGTCCAAGATTCGCTTCAAAAATGGTTACAGCAAGTTAACGCTACAAAGGATACTGAATGACGCTCTGTTCCATCAACCAAACGACCCAGGACAGCTCAGCACCTCACATCCCACTCCACGCCTGAATTGACTCGTTCGTCGCATGTGCACTCGGGCTGGCCTATCAATGCATTGTTAATTTCACGTCACAACACAAGACCTCGACTTACCCTAACGGCTGGCCTACTCCTAACAATATTCTGACGGGCCAAACCAAAATGACGGCTCAGTCCACGTCTCATCGCGTCCGCCAGATTCAACCCAGTACTTCCGTTGGCACTGGCTGGGGCTGGTTGTGGGGCTGGAACAGGCGCCGGTCGTGGCGCGGGTGGCGGTCGCGCCCGACGCTTGGAGCACTCTACCACGACTTTTCCCATCTCTCGGAGCTACCCAACAACATTAGCCCGCATACGTACCAGAATAAACAACAAACTGACCTGAACAACCTCATCCCACCTCAACTCGAAACGCCTCTTCAAAACCCGATCGAACACATGCCTAAGCACAGGCCCAAGCCGGGGCGCATAACCCATCTGGTCGGCGGGCAAGACGTCTGGCCAGAGCTCAATCAAGCTAATGACCATTGAGCGAAACTCGTACGACGGCGTAGAAGGCGTTTGCCACCTCGGATCATCGAGTAATTCCCCAATAGTTAGAGTGGCGCGCTTAGGAGTGGGCTTGCACATCTGCTGAAAGAGGTACGGATGAGGGCAATACAGCGATATCAAGTCCACTTGCGAGTCCCCGGGTTTATGATGCCGGGTGATGGTCTCGGTGCTGTCTGTGGAAGCGAGTCTTGTGCTCTGGGATGCCGGCACTAATTAGCCTACGCGCCGGACTGAAATTAACCGACGCATACACACCATGTTTTCGAATCCACCGGTTTTGGGGGTTAGTGAATCCGTACGGGTAGGTGCCGTGGTGGAAGAGAGAGCGAAGAGCCACGGGGGGAGCCCCCTACCCCTGTCTTGACTCGGAAGGAAGAGTCACATGACGTTTTGGACCAAACATATCCCGCCCGGGTAATACATAATTATACCTGACGAATCTGTCTAGTTGGAATCCAAGTTTAGTGATTGTGACAGGACAAGTCTAGTGACTCACAATGCGAGCCCGGAGCTCATCCCACTGAAATAGACTACTTTCCGGCCAATCACGATGCGAGGGCACTCCCATTTTGACCAGAATCTATCAGTATTATTACACACAAAGTAGGGGACCAGAACTACGAAAGCTAAGCATACACGCAATAATATACCGCATACCGAGCCCAAACGCGCGAGCCCAAAACATGCATATGCCGAGCTGAAAACCATACTCGTAAACCCAAAAGGATCCTACGACCTCCGCCTCCACCGCCTCTTTTCCTTTTTGCCACCCGTCTCGGGGTCAAGGTCCTCCTCCTCGACCGGACGCTGGCACGTCGGACACCGTCCGCTCACATCGACCAGCCACGGGTCCAAACACTCTTTCTGCTCACCAACCAACCATTAGCTTCACCCCTACAAATCAAATGAGACTTACGTGAAACACATGACCACAGGCCAACAACCGCAACGGCTCACCCCCCGCACCTTCCTCGCCTACCTTTTTCGGCGGCTCGAAATCCATTAAACAAATCGCACACGCCGCCCGATTCGATTCGAGTTTCACAAACGGATACTCGGTCTTTTCGTACCCCGCTTCCAAATCCCCGTCCCCTGTCTTGGTCACTCCCGACTCGGACTTGGAGTTTGCCTTGGAGTTTTTGCGGAAAAAGAAGAACCGTCGGCGTTTGGGTTTGGGCGGGTACGAGTGGTCGGGCGTTTTAGTCGGCTCGGGTTCGGTGGTGGTAGGCTGGTCGCCTGGCATGGGTATGTACGTCACGAGTGGGATACGGTCGACCATCCCACGCGGCATTTTGGGTACGTCGGGGTTGATGTGGCCCATTCGGCCAGTGGGTTGGATGGGATGTCGGCCGAGACAGACGAGTACGATATTAATTGATAACTATGCCACGTGTGAGATTCGTTCTGTTCAAGTGAGAGGACGTACGAGTAAGAGTGGACCAATGACGAATACGACGAGTGCGACGAGGAGCATCTCTGCGACGACAATGTATCCCAGGCAAAGGATGCCAAAGGTTAGCCACCAGATGTACGGTGACGAGTATCGACAAGTGTCCATCGAGCCGTAGAGCAGGATGTTGGCGGTGACGAACCACACGAGTCCGTATAGCGCAACAAGGGATGTGCATCTACACCTCGTCAACACACGCCAAGGCAAAACAAAGAGCGAATTACCTCGCATACCACCGCTCCTCGCGTTCCCTCCTAGCCCTCATCTTGCGCATGCGTTCAACAATCTGTAAACTCCGGGAATTCCCACTCATCGTCGCATCCTACACCCCATCAGTCATTGCCAACCAAACCCAATCCGGACGCACGATCAGATCCAAATCATCCTCCCTGCCCCCGCCCATCGTCCACACATCCCGAGTCGGTAATCGACGTGGGGACCTTACGACCGCACGCGGAGGGGCTGTAACCCCTTCGGTGTTTTCTTCCCGGCCTTGCCTGGACCGACGAACTCGGGCTGTTTCCCGTCTGGTGCGACGGACTTCTCGGCTCAAGCGTGCGCGTTCGACGGCAAGGAGTTGGTCCGTGCTACACAACGTCAGACTCGCCCACACTCAAAAAGAAAAAAAAAGACTTGCCTTGGTCGAACACTCCGCCAATACTCCCACCCCGCCATACCAAGTCCAATGCCCGCCTTGACAGCCCAAACAATATTCCAAGGTCCCAACGGACGTCCACACGCCTCCCACTGACTCATCCCAAGCTGCCCGGTAGACACACCTACATTAACAGGGACGCTACCAGGTGCAGAAGCCAGCCCGAGCAACACGGCGATAATCACTATTTCTGTCGTGCCGAATCCAAGACGCCAGGTGAGCGAAGCGCTGGGGGTGTTGAGCCCGAGCGCGGTGCGGATCCGAGCGGTTATTGGAGGTCGGCGTTGCCGTCTTTGGGCAGGGTTGGGAAGGACGGGTTCGGGTGATGGACTGCGGGAGCGTATAAACGAGGGGGCGTGTGCGGGTTGCAAGTCGTCGCGCGTGGGAAGAGCTGACCAACTCGAGTCGGAGCGGGCGGGTTCATCCTGAAGGAGGTCCTCTGAGGGTGTGGGAGAGGGTAATCGCACGTCCTGGGCGGGTTCGAGGAGGTGCGGCTCCGAGGGGGAAGGAGACGGGAGTCGCACGTCCTCTGGGGTCACAGGTTGAGCATCTGGCATCGTGTGCTGGATTAGCGCTCAGCAGTCGACGCGCGTCCGGTTGTGTTTCAGTGGTGTGGTAGCTCAAACTGTGGGACGCATCGGAGGACGGTGGTGGTGTGCGTGACGTCTGCCGTTACATGAAAGATACGCCTGATGATGAGATAATACGATGCCGACATCTTGCCTTGAAAATAACATACAATATCCGACACGGGCGCCCTCTGCCGTTATTTCCACCCCGTCGTCGTCGTCGCTTCCCATCCAACCGACTTTAACAGTCAGTTCGCCTCAAGAATCACGTTGGGGGACATTGGCTGACTAACCACGTGATCCGGGGCGCTCCAGAGTCCAGAACCTACCTCATCTCCAGTTTTCTCCGTACTCGATATTGGCCCGAGCGAGGACTGACACGGCGACCATGGCGACCTCCGAAAAGCGCAGTCGCATCCCGTTCCTATCCGCCCAGACCGCCTCGTACTTTATCGCCGGCGGTGTCGCAGGCGCTGCGTCCCGAACCGTCGTCTCGCCCCTCGAGCGACTCAAAATCATCCTGTAAGCATCTAAATATATCGTATTCGCCGCTAACAACCCCCCAGCCAAGTCCAACCCACCGGCCCCAACAGCGCCTACCGCGGCGTATGGAGCTCCCTCGTCAAGATGTGGCGCGAAGAAGGCTGGCGCGGGATGATGGCAGGCAATGGCATCAACTGCCTACGCATCGTGCCCTACTCGGCCGTCCAATTCACAACCTACGAAAAGCTCAAAAAGGTGCGTCCGGTAAAGCCGACCCCAACCCATCTAACTCCGAACAGCTCTTCACGTCCAATGGCACGCTCCCGCTCGACACCCCTACCCGGTTGCTGGCGGGTGCGTTGGCGGGCATTACGTCGGTCACGACCACCTATCCTCTGGACTTGGTGAGGTCGAGGCTGTCGATTGCGAGCGCGTCGATTCGGGTGCCTGTGTCTGCCCCTGAACCTGTCCCCGTCGCGACTGGCTCGGGCGTGCGGGCTGGGATGATTGGTGCCCAGGCCAGGCGGTCCATGTCCACCCTCCTCCAGTCGCCGTCGCCCATCCCAGGTCAAGCCGCCGTCCGACGCGAGCCAGTGCCAAGCATGTGGGGAATGACTCTCAAGGTCATGCGCGAAGAGGGAGGCATCAGGGGATTGTATCGGTGCGTCGACTGGTCGTGTGACAACTCGTGCTAATTTCGCCTAGTGGCCTGATCCCTACGGCCGTCGGCGTCGCGCCCTATGTCGGAATCAACTTTGCTGCCTATGAACGTTTGCGCCAAATCATCACGCCCGACCCCAACGTCGACTATAGCACTGCCCGAAAACTCGCGTGCGGTGCTCTCGCAGGCAGCATCTCCCAAACCCTCACCTATCCCTTCGACGTCCTCCGACGAAAGATGCAGGCAAGTCACTCGTAGATCAAACTTTAAATCCAACTCACGCCGGACTAGGTCGTGGGCATGCAATCCGGCGTACTAGGGTACAAATACAACGGCGCCATCGACGCACTGCGAACAATCGTCCGGGTCGAAGGCATGGCAGGTCTCTACCGAGGTCTCTGGCCCAACTTGCGTACGTGTTCTCCTCTTGCTTATTCGCCCGCTCATTCGCTTCCAGTCAAAGTCGCCCCGAGCATCGCCACCTCGTTCTTTACCTATGAAACCGTCAAGGACTTTCTCAACCAATGACCTCTCGACGTTTTCCAATAACCTCGCCGCGTTATGTCGTATGCCTCATGCACCCCATCTTGGTTCCGGACCGAGTTACGCATTATGACTCTTTACCACATGTCCCAGATTCCCGCATCCTAGACCGTTTGGTTATATACAGGACAGTAATATATATTAATACGTCGTCTATTTATTCTTTTTATGGTGGCATTTGGGTTGCTTGATATGGTACGATGTTTGATCGAGGTGGTCAGGGAAGCGAAGGTTGAATGACGTGAGTAGACTTGACAACCACACCACGAGGCGCTCGTTCGCCCGGGTTTGCGCGAGGTAATCTATCAACGGCAACACACCATTGTTGTCGTGCAGCTATTCGTTGATAGGAATAACAAAGGTCCCCACTTCTGAGTTTTGCTCTTGACCATGTCCGACACGAATATCACTGTCCACCCGCCCGACTCGTGCCATCCTTCGCTTTCACGGGATGAGTTTGATATCGACAAGTTTATGGGCAAATGGTGCGCCCAGCGCAAGGCTCGTACCGAATTGACTAATTATTTTTGTAATAGGCATGTTATTTGGTCCACGCTCCCCCTTTGGAAAGTACGTCACCGACCAACTACCCAACTCGGCACACAACTGACCAACTTCACCCAATAGAACAGAACAGACGTAACCATCACCTACACCCCCCTCGTCTCGGCCGCACCAAGCACAACACCCACCGAAGACCCCATCAAATTCGACGACGTCGTCGAATACAGATCCGCCAGCTCGAACCCCGGTTCAGCACGCAGCAAAATTGTGGGCGTGGACACATTGATGCCCGCCCCTCCTGGCGCGCCCGAGGGCTATCGTCCGGCCGTGGGATATCACTGGAGGGGCAAGGGGTGGTACGTCTTCCCTCCCTTTCTTCCTATTTAGCGTATTCATTTGATTGCTGGGTAGGTTAATGATTGCCTCGTCCAAATGGCAAGTCCTCGGGTACGACGCCCAAGCTGGCTGGGCCGTTACCTACTTTTCCAAAACGCTCTTTACGCCCGCCGGGATGGATTTGTATGTCCGGGACCCGACGAGTGTCAGTCGTGAGGTTGTAGACCAGATTTTGGCCGCTGCGAAAAAGGTAGAAGGGGAAGTTGGGAGGTTGGCCGAGGGCTTTTTCGAGATTCCTGTTACGGATTAGGGTTGGATTGGGATTTTGGGACAGTGTGTATAGGCTGGATAATAATACGCGAAGTAATAGGACTAGTAGTTGATCCCCGTGATAGCTACGAGTGGACGTGACTCTGGACAGGAGTCTCGGACCCAGAGACCGACTATATGCATATTCGAATGGCAAAGATGATGCATCACCTCTCGGATGGCTATCCCATGCACTCCCACAGTTTAAGGTGTTGTATTTCTGGTTCAGGCCAGCACCAGAAAAAATGGATGCACAGATGAGTGTCCTCGCCCGTCTTCGGCCTGCACGGTATCCGGAGGTCCGACATGGGCGCTTCGTGACGCATATATAAAGGTAGGAAGATCCAGCTCCATCTGGTTTCGCACTTTCTAGCCCTTGACCGAGTCTCCTTGCCGCAACACTTGTCCTGCCTGGATTTTTTCTCGCCAATCAACGACTACATTAATCTTGAAGCCATCAAAGTCTCAGTAACTAGTTGTGTATATTTGTAACCTCCAAACTCTAGGCACTGACCTGTCTTTGAGTAGCTACAATCCAAGCTTGACATGTCCGAAGCAGCCAACCGGCCCGATACAAGTAAATCCAACTCGGGCGCCGCCACCACCAACTCCATCGAAGAGCGTCGCGCACAGGTAGCCAGTCTTTTACAGCGGGCCTCGACTGCTGGGACAGGAGATCCTGGCGTCATTGCCGAAGTCGCACGGCATTTGCC
Source organism: Ceratobasidium sp. AG-K (assembly GCA_037039685.1). Taxonomy (NCBI): domain Eukaryota; kingdom Fungi; phylum Basidiomycota; class Agaricomycetes; order Cantharellales; family Ceratobasidiaceae; genus Ceratobasidium; species Ceratobasidium sp. AG-K. The sequence continues at coordinate 493,023 of JAWNGF010000013.1, read as the reverse complement.
TGAAATTCTGGATATGGCAAAGTCGGGTCATCTAGACGCTAAACAGTTGGCCCAAGTAAGTCCCTCTTGATGGCAAACCCTTCCCTGGGCACATGAATATTACTCGTTATATAATTGACACCACTCGCTACCTTACTGACATTTCCTGATGTTTAGCTTAGGCCTATGGTGCAATTTATTGCCCAGCAAACGCAGCAAGGCTCGTCATAAAGTCGTAGGCACGCCTGAGTTCAAGATTCGTCCCGGGTATGTACGTGAAACGAATATTATTGCATTTTTGTCAAACACGGTCATCTCTGGCCCGCCTTGGGATAAACCAGTCGACCAGTGATGCCCGGGTTAGTGAGATCTCTTGTCAGCGATTTGTGTGCAGTTGCAACTCGTGTCGCATATCGTTAGCAATTTTTGGCCAGAAACATTAGATTGCAATGGAGGCGATTGTCAAGATGATTATCAGGTCCCGTTAACTATTGGCGTGGTTTAGTAGCGGCGTATCCAGATCGTGTAAAATAGTACCAATTCGTATTTAGTAAGTTGCATTGAAATTCAGATGGTGCATGGATATGAGGTTGGCGCATGCTAAGAGCGAAACAATGTTGCTTTTCATCAAGTATTGTCCACCAAACTTAACCCCAACAAATCACTGTCCTTTAGCATTCGTAATACAGACTTTTGCAGTTCGTTTTGTGTGAACCCGGCTGGTTGGTTGACCAATCACTGGAGCAACCTCTCATCAAGTCACAGTCGAGTGACATTGTACGAAACTCACAGTCTTTGGCATCTCACACTACAATACACCGTTTTGCAGCATCTTTCGCAACTGAACTTGGCTCCGAGCATAGGTCTGGGATCTGGGCAGCGGCTATATGTGCACTCTTTTTCTCCCGAGTCTGCGAAGCTCGGTTCAAAATCATATGTCAATATCTCTCCTAGCTCACGAAGACCTTCCTGCACAAGTGCAGGATACTTGTGTAGAGGATGATCGGGCTCGTAAGTCTCGATACGAGCCAGGCTAAATTGGTAGGCCTTGAGCCAGTCTTTGTATGCAGGCCGAAATAACTCTAGGCTAACACTACAGTCGGCTTGTTCCATCCGCTTGAACGCACCATTCATGCTTTTTGGAACATAGGTAAGCTCCGAGATCTGTTCAGGCCATACCTCTGGGTCTAGGTAATGTGAGTAAATGGATTAGCCGAATTAGTAGAGTCTTTACCTGATTTGAGCGGCCGAAAGAGCGTCAGAGCAAACATGCTAATAATATCCATTTCGAGATATACCTCCAATATCCGATAGACGTTCAGCTTGGTCATCATCGTATCTAGTACCGTACTATCTGCCCGTAGTATCAATGAACGAGGTACTATTCTGGATACCACCATACCTGGCATACATCAATCCGCGCCTAGCGTATCCAAACGCATTGTCGAGCTCTTTCTGGTCACGTTTCGCGTTTGCTGTGATGGTTTCCCACACATACGTTGCACAAGAACGCCAGCACACTGGGGCTAGATGAGGGACGATTACAAACATGTTGGATTCGAATATGCAGGCGTTGACGAGTGCGAGCAGGAGTTTGACAGGTTGGTCGAACAAGTTCCCCTCGGTCGGGTGCATGAATCGAATGAAGGAAATGGCAAATACTTTAGCATCCTCTTCGTCTACTGGATCGGAGTAATAGTTATCAAACTCAAAGCCTTCGTGGATTTGAACCGCACTGAGGAGTCGAGCAACAACCGTGAGCTCGTCGTCGAGGTTGCTGACTAGCATGAAACGGTACATGAGACCCATGAGCTTGTCGCGTTCATTTCGTGGAGCACTAATTCGAGGTTATCAGACGAATGAATTGATATGTTGGAGATACGTACTCTGGGGTGTCTTTGAGGTAGATATAAGTCGCAAACCATAAGCACGTCCAGCCAGGAAGATACGTATGAGTGCAAACCAGAGAAAAGTACTTGCGCTCGTCCCAAAGCCGGCGATGGATGATTTTGATTATCTCAAACGGTATGGATCCAAGTGGCCGGGAGCCCTTGCCTGTTCTACGTGCTACTTTGTCGAAAACCCAGTAGTAGCCGTCCTTGGCGGTAGCGGTCAGTGACTCTTCTGAAAGACTTAGAGTATACTTTGTGAGCGCGTCCGTAACATCCAGATGGTTTTCCGCTTGTACAACCAGTATTTCGAATGCTTCCAGCGTGCGTGAATGCGTTATCATCCCAAATTCTATCAACCGGATTATCAGGTGAACACTCAGAAATCCCGCGTATTGGGTGAATAGCTTAAGAGAAGGCATTATCTTCATGATATAAGAATATAGCCTGGCATTGACTTACATGGCCTGTGCACTGCGTCTCGTATTCTTTGAACAGTTTCAGTACGGTAGCCCGGCAATATGGCGTGATCAATACATCCATATATTTGTGATGCGTAGTTAGCAGCAAAAGGTCCTCCAATAGCGCCCATGGCTTGGTGATGGGGCTCCGAAGTTTATTAATCGTCTTTTGAGCCTTTTCGTCCAGCATTGACTCGGACGATAGCACTAGCAGCCGGTGATCTTTGGCGCGCTCATTGTAGCGGTCGAGGTAGGCTGGCAACGGAGGTCCCCACCGCTCGTCCAAGTCGTCGCTGCTGCTACAGCTCGATGGGGGCATGTCAGATCAAACTAGAATTTTCGCAATATATTTTCTGGTGGACGGTCGACCCGTAATCAAGAGTGAGGCAAGACAAGGAGATTTGCCGCGACGCGCTTATGCTGTGCTCGCTCTACCAAAAATCGAAATTCTCGTTTGGCTCCCGAGGTCTCGTGATGCCGGGGACTATCTCGGCAGGCTCTAGACCACTCGCGATCGCTCGGGAGCGCTCAGGAGACAAACGAGCAATAAGCTCGTCCGGGCTCGTAAGATCTCACAAACCCCCACGACCTGTTACGAGCTCGACGAGATTGTCTTTGTCATCACGAGACCTCACGAGCCGAACGAGAATTTCGATTTTTGGTAGAGGATCCGTCTCACGTGGCGATGCTTGCGATGTTTGTGGCCATGGTTGTGCTCGCTTCTCGACCACGATTTGGGCTCAGTCGGACTTACTGTAGCCACTCTAAAAAATATCAATGCTTAATGGCCGAGATGGAGTGGGCTAGGAAGCATGTTTTTGAACTCATTATGCCCTCAAGCCCTAAAAGGTTATACTGGGCCTCAGTGGTCGACACGGAGGCACCCAGCTCCGAGTTTTTGCTCTCCCTTTACTCGTACCAAGCGACTCAGAGGGTCAGGAATGATAAGGCTATGAGTGGATATGATCTTGGCACAGAATCCGAGTAAGTGGCGCGTTCACTGAGGGCTGCAACCGAGCCAGAGCCCCGACTAAACTACAACTAGCGTGTTGATTCAATCGCTCTTGATTATTGATCCAGGTACTACTTCAATCATGTCTCAGCCCTCCTTGAATCCACTCGAATGTAGTTCGTTGGACGAGGTTGACGTACGACTACTGGCTTTCGTGCCGTGTCGATCTTTTCCCAAGGACAAAAGGTTCATACCAGTGTCATCTATAAGCCCCTTATATTTAAATGTAAGCGCATGAGCATGATATCATAGGCATCGCTTCTCTGCTTTCTAGGGTACTCGAGCTTCCTGAACTGTCTCTTGACTATGGCTCAATCCACCTGTGTCGCTCTTCCGACCGGTATCAGCGTGGCCGGGACCTGACATCAACCAGAAGCATCACTGTTGCGGCGCAGTCAGATTTTACTTCAGGCATGTCATCGCTCTTTCGTTCTCAAGTGTTACTATCAATTCGGTCAATAGTCGCCCTATCCCTTGGCGCCGCGCCCTGCTTGGGGACTTTCACCATTGTGGTGACAAGGCCTGCAGCTCTCGTCTCTTGCTTTCACCCCTCGGCTACTTCCACACCTATATTAGTGACAACCACGGCAGCCAGTCTCTCCTGGATCACCCTAACCCAAAGCTTCTTCGTACCGCTGTCCACCTTCACTTCGACCTCTGGGAGCACTGTCTGGAGTTTAACCAGTGTCTCAATGGCCCCTTTTACAGTGATCACCACTCCAACTAGGAACGCGTCTCTGGTCTCGCCTACAAGCAGTACCTTGTTGACCACCGTTCCGCTCATCCGGTCTTTCTTTATTCCTCCTCTCACGGATACAACCACCCCACAGATGCTGTCAAACGCAACTCCTACTAGCATACCGACACCAACCATAATCTTGAGCACCAGATACGATAGCGTGACTACAAATTTAATGGGTCCGGTATTCACGAACGCGGTTGGCCCGACCAGACCCACTCTTTCTCTTGCTGTTCTGCCTCCACTGTTAAGCAACACCATAATATCGTCGGCTACTCCATTGGCAACTATCACACGCGAGGCTACTTTGACCCTTTCACCATCAGTGGGTACAACGCCAATGATGCCTCTGGTGAGAGTGAGCACTCGCTATGCGACCGTGACAGCTACGTTGTTGGGTCCGGTATTGTCTACACATGAAGCTAGTTCCTCAGTCCTTCCGCTCACACGCTCCCCGGTCGCTATCCCTACAACCGTGAATATGAGCTCTTCCTCGGTACCAGCTAGGCAACTGTGACGCATACTGTCATTGTAGTACCTACAACGCTGAACCCCGCCGCGTCCATGAGCACTCGTTTTGCGATTGTTCCCCACATCTGTAGCTACACAATAAGATAACCATAGCTGTTTGGAGCAGGAATTTTTGATGTAGCATGTGATTCTGGTTGTTATTCGAATGCGCGTGTGCTTAGAAATAACCAAATCTTGGTGGAAACACTATCGGCTACTAAATAACGATGCTAATGGCCATTATAATTAATTTACAACCCGAACGCGATAGTGCGATGGTCACTACCACTTTGGTGGGCCGGTATCACCACCTTCGGCAACTAGTTCCACTCCCCTTTCACTCACCCGGTTCTAGCTAGTCTCGACTTTGCCCCTGGATCCCAGTACCTCGCTAGCGCCGACCAGGACGACTATTACGCATACAGTCGCTGTAACGCCTACTATACCCACACCAGTTGTAACTCTGAGCACATGGTATGCGACAGTGATAACCGCCTTGAAGGGATCAGTGCCTTCTACAATTGCCTCTTCGTCGTTTTAGCCCCCTATACACGATGCACAGATTCACTCTCGAAGAAGTTGAATCATCCCCCATGCAGGCTCGTAACCACCCACTCCGCAAGCTCAAGTTTCCGTGTGCCCAGCAGATCGCGTGACCACAATTAACAGTGAATCAAAACGAGCACATCGGGAAGTCGAGCTTGCGAGACGTCCGGTACAGAAGGCCTAATGGTTTCGAAGAGCATTTTTGATTAGGGCGGATTGCTCTCAAGGTCTAAGTTTCCCAAATATACTAGCTCAGTTCAATGTCATTTCATTTCCATTACAAACTCGTCCGCTGTTTACAATCTACGCGATCGACTATGCGCGACAATGGAACAATGCGCTAACTATCTTGAGTGTCGCTCCAATTTAGGCATGTCTATATTATACAGCCCCGATGTTACATACATGTGTTCCGAGTAGTGCAGACATAATCCATACAACAGGGTAAGAACGAAAAAAACAAAACCCTGTGAGAACGAAACGAAAAGGGTGCATGTGTAGGTGGGTTTGTACGCGTCTAGGCGATCACGCAGCTGCCTCCAGAGCCGCTGCCGCCTCCGGCGCCACCGTCCATGTCAACGGGCTGGGAGACCTCGACAGCCTCGAAAGTGTAAGCGATAGAAGAATCCATGAGTAGTGTAGTAGGTGGGTAGAAGTAATGTGTGAGAAGGCAGATGAGAGTGCGTTCGCTACTGCAGAATGAGCATCGTTCGAGTCGAGATTTATAGTCGACTTGGGTCTACCTCGCGCAGTGTGTCTCGTTGAGGAATGACCATACGCCGTGGTCTCGAGTATTGTTCTAGGGCCATGTCGATGACCACTGGACCTCAAGCTCAATAGCTCGGCAATATGGAACAATAGATTAGCAGGCAAACCACACGCTAACTATTTTGAGCGCCACCCCGATTCAGGCATGTCGAAGCGCCACGACGCACTAGATCGCTCCTGGTTCTAGATCCACACTCTAATCACACAACTGACTTCATTACTGCCACCCAGACAAGCACGACCCTTAAACCACCGCCTCATTTTTCGACCTACACCATATATGCTATGATCGTAACGACTTTCTACGCAACTATTCCATTGCCAACTGGCTTGAAAACCAACGCCACTCTTCCCTGGACCCAGTCGCTCCTCGTTTCTGCCTCCCAATCCGTTAGTCCAGTGACTGTCTCGGCCGGCACTACCCAAATAATTTATTATGTGCCGGCTACAACGACCACCCCCGACATCCGGTCCCCGCGGCTACCACAACCAAGGTCTTCACAATAACACCCCACCCATCCGTTGTGGTTTCAGCCCTGCACTTAATCAGGACATGGAAGGCAACCGTTAAAGAACCAGCCGAAACGATCAGGTAAGTATGTTCTTACTGTGGCTCGGCGCAATCGAATGACGATATAATTTCTCTAGTTGCATACACACTGTAGTGGTGTCAACTATCATTACATTGGGCCTGGCCTCTACTCTACTCTAATTGCGGAACAACGGGATCAGCTTGCCGCCCGATGCAGAGACAGGTTTGTTGTTCTAAATTACTTTATCTCATTACTAACTGTAGCCTGTAGTGAGAGCGACGACACCACTATCCGTGCCAACCAGATATGAATCAAATTGCACGAACGAGGGTGTAATTGCGGGCGGGATTGTAGGAGGCATGGTTGGAGTTTTACTTCTTCTGGGCGTGTTCTATTGGTTATCAGATGGCATAGCAGTAAGTGGGGCGTGAAGAATATGCGTATCGGGTCATCGATTGCTCTTGAGAGTGGCAGAATGGAGGCGGTGCCCCGTTAAAAATGCAGCATATTAATTGAATTATATGAAATATAAATCGTGACGCAGTAATTGAGTTGTGAATACATGGAGATGTACGAAAAAGTTCGCTGTAACTACGAGTCGGCAAAATAATACTTATTCGAAGGCCAACGCTGACTATTCTCAACCAAGCAGTACTTCCAATAGAGGCAGATTAGTGTGGATATATGCGTATGTATTTATTAGATTGTTATGGATAGCAGATACCCGTGGCCACATTCAACTCAGCGCCACCCCTCCCTCTGGTTGGTTCATAGCGCCTGAGAAACGACGATAGGCGGTAGTTTTACATCTTGACCATCGTTGCCAGAGACGTGGTCGGTGAGCTCCGGTCTCGGGCTCTATAGTAGTGTGGTTCGAAACAATAGTGGGTCCGAGTCATGTGAGCTGAGAGGCCGATTGCGCTGGTCCAGGACTGAGCATGAGAACGTGCCCTGGCAAGTCGACCATGACGCAGTGCAGTGGCCCAGGACAAAATGCTGGTAATATACCTTGCAATGGGCTTACCTCCGACGGTCGGCTCGTGTCACTCGTGGGGTCGCCGTACGGTCACTTAGCTTGAACCGTTTGGTCAAAACGCCGGTACTATCGGTTTGCTCAGCAAAAATCGAAAATGCTTCGGGGTGCTCCGGAGCCGAGGTCTGCTCCAGAGCCTATGGAGCGCTCCCGAGTAAAACCGAGCTACGAAGCGCCCTGCAGCATTTTAGGTTTTTGCCGAGTGGTCGGTGAGACCGGTGTTTTCGGCGTGATTGGCGCGCTGGGCGCGTGGGTATGGCTTCAGCACGAACTGCCCGTGCCCGGGCGGGTAAGCTACCCGAAGCTTGGCAAGCCTCTTCCGAGTCAAACTGCTGTCGCGCAAACAATACGCGAAATAACCAGAGATGCGTTACTAGACATGGTACGCGATCATTGTGTATTACCACGTACATACTGGGCAGTTTCTCGTCATAAATGCCGGAGTCGGGGCCGAAACGCCCTCCTGTCAGTCGGCCCGGTGTACAATAAGCCGTTGTCTACCCATATGCCAAGTGGTACATCGAACTCGCGGCGCGATCGCACTCTAGGTTCACTTCTTGACTCTTGACTTCTTCACATATTGGTTGGTCTTCTACGCAGTATACACAAGATTTCCATTCCCATGGGATGTGGATGTGCTAGCCCGTATGCTTTATAGCTCCTGTTTCTGGTTTCTGGTTTGCTACCTCCCCCTGACTGTACGATGTGGCACCTTAAATCACTGGGTCTCGCGCTTGGCTCTATTACACTAGCCGGTGTTCATGCCGCTCCTGCGGTTCTAAATGACGGGATCGATGTCAGTTCCCAAGAATCAAAGTGAGCGAACAGGCTGTATCCCAAGGGAGCAGCGACAGTATACTAATAAAAAACCTCTTTGAATAGCAAGCCAAGCCCTATTAATCTTCCTATCAAAATCATCAATTCATACTTCACAATTCCGCTATCTCTTGGAACTCCCCCGCAGCCCGTAGACTTTTTCTTTGACACGGGTTCTGGACCGCTCTGGGCCCTGAACCCCTCATGCGCTGCTAGCTGCCCAAGCTCGTACAACTTTACGCGCTCAAGTTATAATCCCAATGCCAGCAATACTTCTAGCCCAGCGTGGCCAAGGCTGACAGTTGAGTACCTCGGTAAGTCCCAGTTGCTTCCCAGCCATATCATACCTGGATCTAATGCCTGGGCTTACACAGGAGGAACTGTGTCTGGAAATGTATGGTCCGAAAAACTGACTGTTCAAAACAGATCTGCCCCCGCACGATAACGGGTTATTAGTGCCTCTACTTCGACCTGGTCAAGTTTGGCGGCGGGTGGATTCGTAGGACTAGGCTTCAAGCCGCTGGCATCGGGCAACACCTCCATATACGATGCACTATTCCACCCCGAATTTCTCCCTGACCATCGTACGGGTATCTACTTCGGTAACGTGCACTCTACTACCTCAAACTCTAGTCCCCCTACAAACGGTGTCGTCACTTTTGGCGGGAGTGAAGAGGAAACATACGGCTCGGAGCCACTGAAATGGCTTGATATCGCACCTGCCCCCGAGACCGATACGTATGCACACTGGGTGGCCCCGATCACTGGTATTAAGACAGCGGGGAACGGCCTAAACGGGTCGACCACAACCACATTCCCAATAAATGCATCCTCAACCCCCCGGGCCATTTTCGATACGGGGGCTGGGTTGACTTCCGTCCCTGCATCCCTAATAGAGGGCCTCTACACAACTCTGGGCTTCAACTGGACTGCTGTATCCAGTGGCAAGCGTCCGTTATGTTCCGAGGTTCTCGCCCTCAACTCTTCACTTACAATTACTTTTGGCGAAATCGAGATCACTTCACAGCCACAGACTTGGCCAAACCAGGCTACAACGGAGACCAATACTGCTGGCCTCCATTTAACCCTTGGGACAGTCCAGATTGGCTGATCGGAAAGAACTTCCTGAAATCGTTTTATACAGTATGGGACCTGGGAGGGTGGGACGTTTCTACAATTCATGATGGGCAACCTCGTTTAGGATTATCCCACCTCAAGGGCGAGTATAGACCTAGTATCCGCGCTTGAGCTTGGGCTCGCCAAACTGGCCTGTGTTTTATCTGTCATACTGTAATTTAGCATTTGATGTTCGTGGACGTCATGGTCTAAAACTAAAGAATTCATTAAGGGATAGAACCAAATCTAGCTTCCAAGATTACATCGTCGGCTTCACAACTTGATGTATTTCTTCTTCCTTATCCTTGTAAATAAGCCCAATCCCAAGACTATTGAGTCGAATGACTATGCTTGGTTATGAATTAGGTCGTTCATAGCGTGAACATATAAATGTGAATGCATGAGGCACTGCCTAATAATCCACCGTGCCAATTTGAACAAACCGGTACCGTCTTCATCGATAGGAGCCTTAACTTGGCTCCGAATGGACGTCGCATACAGAGTCATAAAACCAAGGAAACCTGGCGATGTGGGTTAAACAAAGCAACTAAACTACCCAAATGCCAGCAAGGTGAAGCTAAAGCCAAGATAGCTTTTTGTTTCCTATTTAACTCGGTTTTGATAACGATGGGGCGGGATACCAAGTTTGGATTTTGCGCCAAAATCGAATGGCGTTTATAAGTTACTAAGTGAATTTATGTTAATCAGGTCACGTGTTCAAGACCGAAGCCCCCCGAGAACCCCACTCGCGCATGATCCAAGTCATCCTCGGTCATTGCCACTCCGGGGAATACTACAAACGATTCGTGCCATCGAAAGACCCCGCCTGCCCCTGCGGCGACGCAGAACCCCAATCGATTCGACACGTCCTTCGGGAATGTCGACTGCATGACGGAGCTAGATGGCGGCTGCGTAGCGCCTCTACACCCCTGCACCTCACCGACTTGTTCGGCTCGGACACTGGCCTAGATGCCATTCTCTCGTTTATTACCCATTCCACTGCCTTCATTAGCTAGTCTAGTGCCCCCGCTCAAGCCTTCACGTTTGTCGTAGCTACTCCCTTCTCATCTCTGTAATGCCCTCTGGCCCTTCTCTTCTCTCCGTCCTCTGTAAAAAACCCCGGGTGGTCTCCTTCCTCTTACCTCTCCCTCAGTTCCATGTCTCTTTGACCGAGCGGTTTGCCCACGCGCGCATGTAGTTCGTAAAATTAACGTATTTAAAATAAAAATATAAAAATCAGGTCACGTGACAGTCAATATGTAACACGAGGGTCCTTGCCAGCCCCGACCACAAACGTGTCATCACGATATCCCAACTTGATCAGTTGGTCACAAGCTCGGGAGCTCGAAAATACACTGCTGTGTACACCTCTCATCTCCAGCAAGGGCTAGCACATCGGAACTAGGCATTGTATCTAATATATCGCCTTCACGATTATCCCTAGCACACCGTCTTGAATGCTCAAGTAATTGTCGAAGCACAATCGTTGCGTAATATACATTTATGCCTGGTACTCGACGACCTGTCTCGCCCATTCGACGGATCACTCCCGCTACATCGGAAAACCGAAACGTACGTGCACGTCGGAGCCTTCCTCATCCTCTTTCACTTCTCCTCGGTCTAAAATTCCTGATTATGGACGATTTACCCCCCTCGCGGTTCAGGCGCCAAATGCAGTGCCTCAACCAAACAAGTACTATCCAACTCCTAGTCCTCCACCTACTCTAGATCGTCAGCCTCGACCGCCACCTATAGCCCTCCCTGCACCTTCCTCGATAGCTGAAGAACGACGAACCTATGTTTCGTTACCATCAACACCTGTGTTAGGAGCGACAGTACCTGAGTTTTCAAAAAGTGCTAGAAAACTCTCTGGCAATCCCTCGCAGTTCGTTTCCCATCCCCTCGAAGATCGGGACCAGGAACCGTTTTCGTTGTGGGACTATTTACGCGAAGAGCTCCTCGCAACGGATTTCGACTCGCATCAGGAACTCAAATGGGAGCGTGTTAGTAACTTTTTAAGCATTCCGATTGCTATTGAAAAGGTCAGTAGTCGTATATCCTCTGTTGTAGCTTTCTTATGGGTTAGCCCAGATCGTTAGCTTTGGCTATATCCTTTGTCTAGACTCGTTCTTGCATACATTTACAATCCAACCTATTCGCTTTGTCTTGGCAGTATATCGACTTTTCATCAACTGCATCACATTTTCCAGGTATTTGCAGCACGCTTGAGAATAAAGACGCACTTAATCCGTCATTGCCCTAGCCACACTCTTCCGCCGTCCCAAAAGGCGGACATATTACGAGTGCTAATACTAGCGCTTGCGATATCTATCCTAGTTCCGCTTACCGATGCCAGCAAGATATACCACTCTATCCGAGGCCAAGACAACATCAAGATTTATGTCATATTCAATGCGCTCGAGGTACTTGTCCTGCACATTTTAGTTATGCTATAGAACTAACTCTGCTTAGATAGCGGACAGACTTTGTACGTCGTTTGGGCAAGATATCCTCGACTGCCTGTTTTCAAGGTCTACGTTGTTGGTCCTCACGTACCGGCTCCCGCTTACGGCGCAAACGCTGAGACCATTTTTGTATTTTGCGCTGTCAACGCTTTACCTTGGTATGACCCTATTCATCATTCCTCGCGTCTTACTGATATTTGAGCTCAGTACTTCATTCGCTCGTTCTCGTTTATCAGTTGATTTCTCTAAACGTTGCGATTAACGCTTACGACAACGCTCTCCTAACCCTCTTAATATCCAACCAATTTGTCGAAATCAAGGGAAGCGTTTTCAAAAAATTCGAAAAGGACAACCTTTTCCAAATCACCTGTGCCGGTATGTCCATTTCCTATACTTCGACTACGTCATCCGTCCCCTGCAACTTGACTAATACGGTTGTAGACATCGTGGAAAGATTTCAACTCTCGCTTATGCTGGTTGCTGTCGCACTGAGGAACCTCATTGAGCTCTCGTCGGACGGATTTGATATGGATACCTCGGCTCTGCCGAAAAGTTTCCGAAGCATCAACTTTAACTTTTTGAGCGGAATGGGAGGGACGATATGGGTGATATCGTCGGCAAGTACCGGTATTCGCCCAACATGGATCTCTCGTTGACGCTCCCGCATAGCCGGTGTTGACCGTACTCTTGTCTGAGCTGGTCGTCGACTGGCTCAAACATGCCTTTATCACGAAATTCAACCACATTCGCCCTTCGGTGTACGAAAGATACACAGACGTTCTCTGTCGCGATCTTCTGGCCAGCGGGAGTGGCCGATCCTCTCACAAGGTAGACACCCTGTAGTCCATTTGATATTAGGCTTACGATGTGCTTCTGGTAGCATACCTATGTTGACCAGTCCCCGCTTGTCGCTCGTCGCCTAGGACTCGCAACACTGCCTCTAGCCGCACTCGTCATTCTCATAGGGACACAGTCAGCAGAACTTGCGTTGGCGGCGCATGGGCCTTCCTGGAGCTGGAATTGGACGCCGGTGCGAGCTGCACAGTGCGCGGTTGTCGGACTCCTCGCCTTCTTCTGGTATGTTTCTTCCAGTTGGTTAAAACAAATTCTAAAAGGGGTTCAGTCTGGTTACGATTAAACTCATGCTCGGTGTGAACCTCCTCGTCTACGCGAGTGGAAGGAAGAAGGGCATGGACGCGCGGATTCAGGCCGACGAAGACGTGAACAAGTTTGGGCGCAACCCAATTGGGGAGGGGAAAGAAGAACAGGTATGTATTTCAGACACGTTCATCGACAATTTGACTTAGGCCGGAAGTAGGTATACAACCGCGAGCTCAAGACAGTCCTTAGTCACGCGGCTGATGATGTTCCACCTATATCTGAGCTTGGTAAGCCAGCTGAAAAGGAGGGAGGCGGTGGTGGGAGGAAGAAGATTGCGTTGGAGGACTTGACAAGGTTCACTATGGTCAAGCGGATTTGGTGATTTGTGCGGTCCGAGGAGATAGTTGCTTTGTATTTGCATCTGGTGCCCTACTTTGTTGGGAATTCAGTTTGTTATCGGGCCACAGTCCCCGGCTTACTACAAGGTTGGTTGGCCAGCTCGAATACGGACCCCGTAAACCTGCCTTGCATCAAACTCGTCGAGCAAAACAGGAAAGTCGTCAGGATAAACGAAATATTTGTCATATATATCTGCCAATTACTCTGTTCGAGTGATCTCGGGAGCAATAAACTATGCTCTTGCGCATACATGCAGCCCTAGTTGTTCTGAAGATGTCCGCCATCGCGCTGCGGGAATCAGGGCAATAGCGAAGAGTGCCAGAGCGAGTGTTGTACCCGAGTTTCGCCAGGTCATCGTTGGAGCTGATGCGATGAGCTGTCCAAGTTTGACGAAGATCATGTTTTACGATCGATACGATGAGGCAGTCTATAGATTTTGGGGATTTAGTCTCAGTCGAGGCCTGAGTAGGAATTTGCTTCCCAGGCTAGGCTAGGTAGTCTAACCTGTGTACATCCACGCTAGAGGGAGATCTCGTTTCACTTGCTCCTGGTGTGGGGTGCAGGAACAGATAAATAAGCTTTACGGGGACTGTCGTATCAGCACCTAATTGATATATTCCGACTTGGTGCGGCCTAGCTATAACTCACAAAAACTATCCCACTCGCCACCTCTCGGCGGATGAGATGAGCTCTGGTTGGATCACCTTTTCGGTACGGTCATAAACCAAGTTATGCTTCGAGCGGAAGAGACATGGATGTACGACAAAGACATCATAAACAAATTTAAATAAAACAACCGAAAACGGGAGAAGGATAAATCACGTATTCATGGGGGCCGCGAAAGCGGATACAAGGCGCACAACTGCTCGCGCGGTAGATCTCGATGAACTTGGAGACCCGCAGAGGAGGAAGCCGCCGGAAGAAGCCCGCAGCTGGAGTTTCACAATCGGTCATAGGACAAGAAGTTTCGCAACAGCTGCATCGATATTCTCGTCTACCGCCTTGTTCGTCCGAGAAGGTTGTTTCTTCTCGGGGGTTTGGACCAACTACGAGCCAATCAGTCACTCCCGAATGCAGTCTCCGGGTTCGGACCCACCTCGTAAATCTCCTTCATATTAGCGCCCAGGCCATCTCGAACCGCCTCGTCTCGAGCTCTGCGCCCGCGAGTCTTCTTGTAGGGTTGGGTTTGCACCTGACGCTTGGGCTTTGCATTGCGCGCTGAAGGCATCTGGCTCAAAGTGGAGAGCACGCAAGATTTTTGAACGTCACGTGGCGATCATGATCAGAAATTGAGAATCTTCCCCGCTAGATCTGGATCTTTCGAGCAGTCTCTCGCCGACTGCTATTCGATGCGCATACTGTACGGGGTCTAGGTAAACGAGCGGGAGTAATTATTGCATTGCGTGCTAGATACGCTCGTCTCTGCCGGATCACAGTCGATCGCGTATCAAAATACTCCCATTACGCAGCTGATCGTCGCTTGGTGCTGGCCACTCGCGATTTCGCGGGCCGCTTGAAAGGATATCGCGGACCGTGACCAAGCCGATCGGGTAGATCTGGGAGGTCGTGTGAGTGAGCGGCTTTGGCCGGTAATTACAGTAGCTCCACCCGGCTCGTAGAACGTTCTGGCCTCTGCATTTATGAGAACTTCTTCCCTTTATCGGATGCACGCAAAATATCCCCATTTGTGTCTCATTTCGCAGACGTCATAAGTACGCTTGACAGTCGAATTGAACTTGGAATAGCGTTTGATGTTCTATTCGCCTGTCAAACCGGTGTGCGGTGGAGATGTGCCGGATCTGGGCAGTATAGGGGTATTTGATGAATAGCGCTTGTATGTGGGCAGATCCGGAGGCGCCGTATCATAAAGGGGTAACTGAGAGTGTGTGGCGGCTATTGTTGCCACTCTTTTGTATGCGCTGGATTGTTGAGCAAGTGGTGTTGTTTTGTTCGTGCATAGGGGTGTTTACTGAGATTCGGGCAAAGAAGATCAGAGCGCGGGGAGATTCCATCGCGAGGTTATACGTCACTGGATGGAGCTTGCCACCTGGAGCGAGCTGTGGGGAAAGTGACGACGAGGGTACGGGCGGGCAGGCAGCGAGCGCACCACGTCGGGTGGGTACAGTCGAGGAAGCAGGCCGGCGGGACCGACGGGTGAAACAGTGGGCGGCAGAAAGGGCGCAAGTGAATTTGCAACAATCCGCGGAGTGGTGCCAGGGGTCCTGAAGTAGAGCAGGATATTGGGCAACGAGCGGATAGAGCTCGACACCATGGCCATGCCCCCACGCAAAAAGTCGCTGCTGGGTGCCTCGAACCCGCTGCTAAACGACCCGTCGTTCCTGCCGGTGCTGAACAACAACCTCGCTGCCCTCGGCCCGGGATTCGCCACGACGCCTCCACCGCCCCCTCCTCCGATTGTGACGAGCGTGCCGATGGCTTCTACGCCGAGTGCACCGTTGACGAATACGGTGTCGTTGATCAACAAGACGAGCACGCAGAGCTTGTACCAGCGGTGCTCGTATGCGCTGAGCAAGCTGCTCCGGATCGACGGCATGTCCTCGTTTTTCACGCTTTCCAACTCGGGGCGGGCTCCACCGCGCACGGGCCTTCCCGAGGACGAGGACGCCAGGCGCGGGCCTCGTGAGAGCACAGTCAGGGCGCGCCAGTCGACGGATCCGGTCCGTCAGCTGTGGGACATGCTGGCCCTCGGTGTGCCCCTGTGTTTGCTCTACAATGCCCAGCCAGGCGTCGAGCCACTTCAGATCGATACCTCGATCCAAACTGCCGAGGCCAAGTTGGCCAACAACAAGGTGAGTCGCTCGTGGGTGTCTTGACGTGGGCTGACTGGTTGCAGCATGCCAAACGCGCTACAGCGTTGTTCGTCATGGGAGTCAACGCACTCATCAAGTCGGGCGACTGGCGGTGCCAATCCGAAATGTTTACCATCTCCGAACTATTCGAGAACAACACCAACGGATTCGTCAAGGTAAGTCAGCCCGGCTGTGTCTGGCCCGGCTAACTGTGGGACAGGTCGTGAACAATGTGTCGTACCTGCTCGACCGACTCCCGGAATCCGTGTTTTCCCCCGCCCCACCCAGTCCCCCTAGTCTGGCCTCGCAGTTTAGCACCAGCTACCCCACCACCCCTGGTCTGCTCCCCTCTGAATCCCTCGACAGCCTGACCTCTCCCACCGAAACACCCCACGGCTTCCCATTCCCCCCCACTCCCGCCGAAGAACCCGCCTCGGGCGACGACACGGCGCGCGCCACACACATCCGACACATTCTCGACGCTGAACGCAAGTACGTCGCCGACCTCGAGTCATGCACGAATACGCGCGAGAACTCGTCCAGCGCGGCGTGCTCAGCTCGGATACAGTCCACCACCTCTTTCCCGGTCTGGGCAAATTGCTCAACTTTGCGCGAAACTTTTTGATTGATATGGAGGGCGTTGCGGCTCAACCCTGGGAGGGCCAAAACTGGGGCGCGTTGTTTGTTGAGAACGTGAGTTTTGTGGGTCGAGCTGTTCTGTGCTAACTTGGCGTAGGAGGACGAATTTGCGGTGTACGAGCCGTATTGCGCAAACTATACCAATGCGAGCGAGTTGATGTTGGCCGAGGAGCAGAATCTCATGGTGCGTTTAATTCATTATTTTCCTTTTTTGTTTCTGGGATACCTTCGCATCCCATTTGTCGCTAGGATAACTTCCCGTGTTTCGCATCTCATTTGGCTTGTCCCGACTCGCGTCGGACTAGCGCTTTGTCCGGACTGGCAACCGCTCTCAAAGGCGGCAAAGGAGCCAGCAAAGGATGGATCATCCCAGCTGGATAATGGAGATGAGCGTCCCCAGACAGCCATCTACCTTCCTTTGTTGTCGACGGTTAAACGGATCGACGCAATTGCCACGATGGCTGGCTCGCTGGTGATTTGCGGAGCTTGCACTGTCGAGGTCATTTGAGTTGATGATCACTCTCGAGGGTTGATTACGATGGCCCCACAGGCTGTGTTGGGCGATTTGGTTAGGCTGGGCTTTTCGTTTCTTTTTTTGGTTGGAATTCGCGAGTAGGAGCGACTTGAGGCAGTGCTCGACAGGTCCCGGGCGGGGTACTCGCATCGTCGTCCGTGCAGAGCGGGGTGGAAACCCGTTGGTTCGGGTGATTGGGTTCGGGCGGGTTGCGAGGACCAACTGGTCCGGATTGCGACTTGCGATGGATGGGCGGAATTGCAACGATGCGACAGTCGAGGGCGGCAACTCGGTGGGCTCGTCGCGGTGACTTGATGGGTCGAGTTTGATTGCGGCAACTCGGTCCACCAGGGCCACGGCAACCTCGACTGCTTGGGGCCAGGGCTACGGCAACTCGACGATTAAGGCCAGGTTCGCGGCAACCTCGACGATTAAGATCAGGGCTGCGGCAACTCGATTGGCTTCCGAGCTGAATGAACGCCTAATCGAGTCTGGGCGCGCGATTGCTCAGGTCTTTTTTCTCGTCGTCATCGCATCGGGGCCTAACAACGGGTCGGGGCCGTCCTCATTCGTCTGATGACGTGACGACATTTTGTCTTGGTGTTGTGTTTCTCGTATTCTTTCGTTTCTAGTTTGTTTCAGTTTCCTAGTTGGTGTTTTCTAGCTCATTTTGGTTTCCATTCGTCCTTATCGCTGAGTTCGTGCTAACGCAATCTATTTGGCAGAGTCTTGCCCATGTGGTCAACCCCAAGGAGCTACCGATGTTCTTGATCAAGCCGGTCCAAAAGATTTGCAAGTACCACTTGCAGCTCCAGGTTAGTTTTGTTTCGCACTTGGTTCGCCTCTTCTGGTGCATGTGGGGCATTCTCGGCACTCGAGGTGAACGGGGTCACGGCCTGCCCTGAGCAGCGTAGCCGGCCCTGGGCGGGACCTGCTTCGGAGCCGGATGATGTGTCGGCTCTGTGTTATCGCCGTCGTGGCGCCCAGCCCGGCATCACTAAATTCACCACATGTATATTGGATCCGCGCACGAGGCAGGTGGCGGCGCTTCTGGGCTCATCAGCCTTGATCCACGAGGCACTATCGATCCGACTTTCATTTGGCGGCATACTCATGAATTTTACAGGACCTAATCAAGCGCGCGAACAAGGACACGTACCCACACTATGCCGATCTCGAGCGTGGAGTCGCCGTGGCCAAGCGTATCGCGGACCAGGCCAACGAGACGCAACGCAAGGTCGAGAACCGAAACACGGTCAAGGCGCTCGAGGCACGGGTCGAAGACTGGAAAGGCCACCATTTGCCCAATTTCGGCGACCTCTTGTTGGACGATGTGTTTATCGTCACCAAGGCCGACGTCGACCGCGAGTACCACGTGTTTTTGTTTGAGAAGATTATCCTGTGTTGTAAAGAGGTCGTGCCCATGGACGCGAAAAAGGCTGGGTCGATCAGCAAGGTTGGCAAGACTGGGTCGATTTTGAAGAAGCAGCAGTCGATTGGGCCGGGTGGGATGGCGTCGCCCATGTTGGGTGGAAAGAAGCGCACGCCGTTGTTGCTCAAGGGCAGGATTTTCTTGAATAATGTCACGCAGACGGTGTCGGGCAAGCCCAGTGAGTACGACGTCTAGGGTCGCGAGCTAAACTAACTTGGTGCAGGCTATTCGCTGCAGGTGTGGTGGCGCGGAGACGACGAGCTCGAGTACTTTACGCTGCGATGCAGGACCGAGGAACAGCTCAACAAGTGGGAGGCGACCATCAACCAGCTGATCAAGGATCACCTGGCGCGACGGGCGAGCGACCAACGGGGCGCACGCCAACAACACGATCGAGCCATGTCGACCAGTTCCGCCCTCAGCTATGCTGCAACACTCCCCCCATACTCCAGCAACCAACCTAATCTTCCCCCCTATACTGGCCCTGGACCCCGGACGCCTCGGATGCAAGGGCACCAATTCAATCCAGACGACGAGGGCGATTACCCCCCGTCGGGACGGGCGACGCCACTCGAGGCGAGGAGGTCGCAACCACCCGAGCGAGAACGCGAGCGCGAGTATGAGCGTCCCCGTGCGAGGACAGAGGGCGCGGACGGCGCGACGATGACGCAGTACCGACAACATCCCCCGCCTATGCCTCCTCCAGCCGGCGGTTTGCCTTCGGTTCCTCGAGGCGCGCCACTCCCTCCTCGTGGTGGATCCGAGATGAGCTTTGGACCTGGTCGGGAGCCCATGGCGCGGCCTGGGTTGCGGAGCAAGTTTAGCTCGACTCGATTGCGCTCGGGGTATGACCAGGGCCAGGCAGAGACGATGCCCAAGTTGCACGAGGCCAATGGGTACGCCGACGACCACGCGCGGGCGCAGGGCGAGGCGTACGACGGCCAGCATCGCGGGATTCGGCGACAACCCCCACGCCACGCATGAACGGAACGGCACCCCCGCATCTGCGCATGCGGAGCGCAAGCCAGCCGAGCGTCTATGTCCCCCAACCTCAACAGCCCCCACCGCCGATGCCGCGCTGGAACGGAAACGGCTCGGCGAGCTCGCTGGGTACTTCGCCCGAGGAAAAACGCGAAAGCGGCTCGAGCGGGAGTACGAACCTGAGCTCCGAGTATTCGCCTACCAATACCCAGAGCCCGCTTACGCCATTTGGCGATGGTGCCGGTGCCGGTCGGCGCGTGCTCGGAGCAGGCGAGGCGGTACGCGTCAAGGTGCACTACAAGACGGACCTGTTCCAGATTATCGTTCCTCGGGATACAATGTTCAACGACTTGGTGTCCAAGGTCGCGTACAAGGTCCGGTTATGCGGAGAACATGCAGGCGAGCGCGAGGGTCCGCTCCGAGTCAAGTACCGCGACGAAGACGGAGACATGATCTCGCTTGGCTCGGACGACGACGTGCAAATGGCGTTTGACGGAACCAGGACAAGCAGCGGGGGCGTCGAGCTCTGGGTCTCATGAGTCTCGCTTCTTTTCGGGTTTCGTTTCTTTCCATGCATATCTTTTCTCGCACTGGCATCTCGCATCAAAACCGACCATCTCATTGACCATCTACAACTGGACTATTTCGCCCGCGTCTTGTATCGACTGTTGTAACGATCACCCCATGCATGATCCCCCTCATCCCGCTTTGAATCATACTTAGTGAACAACCTCTGGTTTGTTTTGTTCTTGTTATTTGTCGTTTTTGTTTATACTGCAAATTTCTACTACTCGTTTGATACTTGACCCTCGAGGGCTTCTACTTTCCTTTTACCATTATGCTATGCCTTTACTCGCTTTCGATATCTCTTCCACAGTCGTTTTATTTTTTTTCCCTCGGTTTATCTATTGTTGATTGGATCGGGGTTTGGCATGGGTTCTGTCTCTTTTTTTGTAATCTGTCCATAGAGGTACAAAGCAAAAAGATGGTGTTTTCTCTCTCGCTTAGTGTGTTGGCGGTATGCGAGGTCTCGAGTCGGAATGTGACTACAATGGAGCGTCAGGTGGAGTAATTTACCTTGGGGCGTGCCGGTTCTGTTCTTTAGATTGGTTCCGTACATCGACTTGACCATATCGAGGACGATGCGTCTCTCTGTCGGAAAACGTAGGATGACAATGGTAGGGTGAGTTTGGGTTCCAATTAATCACAGCATGCAACTGCACACGGATCTGTAAAGTACGTAAAGCCGTGACGTTCCAACACCGTGTTTAGGCTTGAGACCGGATAGAATGCTTCTAGTCAACGCCGAATCGCATGCTCCCAAAATCGCGTCTGAAACGATGAGCTGATAGTCGACATGGCGACTCGCTGCCCCCGACGTCATCCTCCCTCGGCAATAACAAGCGGAGCGCTTTGGGATCGAAGACCAGTTGGTCTGATTTCTGATTGATTTTGAAGGAATTGTCTGATTCTGACATGGCTCCTCGGTTTCCAGCCTACAACTTGGCTACTCGTCCGTTTGGTTGGTGAGGTCGCAGTCGTGCGAGTGCATGGCTTGACAGTCGCCTAACGGAATGTGTCTACTTGGCAAAGTCGCGCGAGTGGTAACGATATGTCCAGGAAATTCAGCCGATGAAGGTCGGGGCTGAGCACGGAGCCCACTTGAACTCGTACCTCTGGCGGCCCGATAACCCTCGCAAGCAGAGTGCGTCGCCCCGTCCATCACTGAGTCAAGTGGCGAGTAAACAAAAGGTATACACGCGCTCCAGGGCGTGCGCAGGCCCCCAAATACACTTAGCACGAGGGTGCAGCGTGGTATCGGAGCTGACGGAGCCAAGTCAGTTGACGCAGATAGGAGCGCATGGGCAGAATCCGTCGGCCGTGTGCTCACCCGCGATCGCAATGCGTGTAATATTAATTTGCTTGGCTCATCATGTATAATCCCAGCCGAACCGGGGTCTATAGTTATCTCGATCATGGCTAGCCAGGTACGACTGCGGTGATGGATCGATATTAAAGCTGTGTAGAGGGTAGACTGGTCGAGGCGATTGTTGAACAAGTTGCTAGGGTCCGTTGTAAGGCATAATGCGAGAATGTTTCTAATAAAGTAAGAACACGAATCCAGTGACGTTTGGGTGTATGATGGTAATGCGCCACCCTTGATCCATGTATCGTGCTGCGCATTGGAGAGTGCTTACATCGCCTGTCATCAGGTAGGGACGCCATTGAAACAAGCCAAGGCCAAGCCCACTATAGCCTACAGCTGCCCCAGCACAAAGAGTAATAAGTACTTGTTACCCCGTTCGGTGTTGGCGGCGCGCACTTGCTGACAGCACCTTCAATGGCGCCTCATAGTTAGCCCATGCTGCCCATCAGTCTGAACGCTATTCACAGCTGACAGCCGCAAGCTCTGTTGAGGTCCCTCGACTAGTTGCGCTGGAGTAAAGTTCGCTGGTCACCAGCATATACGATTGTACTCTTAATTATGATAGCGATCCATTCCAGCACATCTGATCGACCATTTCTCACGGCCATGACACCTGATAACATTTTGCCAACGACTAGTAGGATGTATGCGCATTTTCACCAGTGGCCACAACGCAGAGCGTATTGGCTTGGGGCTCAGCTTAAAACCCGGATGGCTCGCGGTTTGATTTTCCTGACCATATATGATTTACGGGGGTCCTTTTGGGTCCAACGAGGCGCTCGTGAATCGCCAACTTGGCTAGATGTGTGGAATGTCAGCTGTAACCATTTATACAATCGTATCTCACGCAGAGCCTAGGAGATAAGGAGCATGTTTGAGAGTTCAGGAGCCATATTTGGGTGTATGCGGAGTATAATCCCGAGCGATGTGGGGATTTATTTCTGCATTGGCCCTGTAGCACTGGGTCGGGTTACTAGCTAGTCATCATGGGGCGCTTTTGCGTTCGCCACCATCGTCACTCAAGCCCGCCACCCAATCGCATGGTGACGACTCAAATATTTCAAGGATATCCCTCAATACACAGCTGAGCACACAAGTGATAGCTTACTGGGCAGTATACTCATACCATCCCTTGTTTGGGGGTGGGGAAAGGCAGGGATTCTAAAAATGTTTTTGCACACTGCATGCGTGCCGCGCGCGGCGCGTCCGAGCCTTCTGTAAGCTGTACTCGTGCGGTTTGAACGAGGGCAAGCAAGGCCCTGTTTCCTGACGTTTGTATGCAAAATCAACAGTAACATATGGAGTGAAAGTCCCTCAACTTTGTCCAAAATCAGTCAGCGCATATATTGAAAGCGATCTCATACAATCAGTACATGGGCGGTATATAATATAATTAGCGAGGTTTACAGGTACATGTCAAGCGCCCCAACGGGCAGAGTTTTTCCGGGTTGAAAAGCAGAAAACAGAAAAGTAGGAGCAGAGACTTAGGAATACTTATATCTCCACCTGTAGTGTCGCACAACGAGAGTTGACGTAATCTTCCCATGTTGTTGGAGCTCCCCCAGCAGCGGCGCCATGCCACAAGTGGTCGAGTACAAATACAAAGTCAGCGCCTCGTAGGATACAGGCGTCGGCATTTCTAGATGCTTGTACCTTTTTGCGAACCACGAGCGGTGTTTTTCTTTTCGAGCAGCTGCTCCAACCTTTAAAATCAGGAAGAATTTAGTAATGACCACAGTGACGATGAGCGACTCACGATTAAACAGGGTAAAAAGAGATGTGTCTCGAGAGGACTTCCAGCCTCCACCGTAGTCGCTAATTGTACCGCTTGCTTTACCAGTCGTTCAACTCGCTTATCAGCAGAATTAGCACCGCACATGCCCTGTCAAAAAGCGTATAGTGGGGACCCAAAGATGATTACATAAACCAACCATATACAGGTATATCAGCGCGGATTGTCTCCAACACTCTTGAATTGCCATCCTGGCAATCAAATTCGATGGCTGGTCGTCGTAGTTAATCCTTGGTTTCCACTCGCGCAGGACTTCCTCAATCTGCTTCACTTCAACTTCGTTCGTGGTTGCCGGATGTTGATTCGTCACTCGTGAAATTCGTGAAGAATTAATCCGGCAATCGAGACAGTCAAGATCGGGGGGCATGCATAACCCACTCCAGAAATACGTCCCTTTCTGCTCGTTATCCAACGTAGGGATGGAAGAGTTGTATCGTAGTGAATGAGTGGAATAACACCAAAAGCTAGGGCGGCAATCGTGTCCGCAAAGACGAATTTGGTAATCTCGTGCCTCGGGGCGTGAAGAGCGTGGTGGATGGAAATAGCCGAGTTATCTGTCCAAATCTGGGGATACCTAGCGGTGAGCTGAAGAAAGAGCGGAATACACTTTCGAAGCAATGTGTAACCTGCTGAACTGTTCAAAACCATGAACGCGTAGAAAGCAAGCTAATATGCAAATACATTAGATAATTTATCTGGCGAATACAACGAGGACTAACGTCTTGGAGAGCTGCTAAACGATTTGCTATGTTGGCGGTATCATGGACCACAGCAACGACCTCCAATCCTATGATTCTACGATGAAAACTGTCGATCCAACCAACGTATCCTTGCCAATTTGTATCATCCAGTAGTGCTTGGGCGATTCTTGCTCCAAGGTACAGCGTTGAACGCACCAGGCTTGAGCTTTGAGCGCGTTGAGCAAGAGCTTGCTCAATAGAGAAGTGAAATGGGCGAAACGACACTCGATTCGCAAGGCGACCATCTAGAAAACCTGTATAAGAACAACATCGGGGTACGATGCAAACACTCACACTGAGATACGATCACTTGCACCATGTTGCTGACTTCCAATGGATCCAGTTCAACGGTCCTCGGAACGTAGAGACGCTGTTCGTGCGATTGTGTATTGGATGGTAAATATTCTTGTGATTGAATCAATATGCCATTATCCCAAGAAGCATCATCCAGAATATCCTAAGAGTATGTGAGTACTTGATCGGAGTGCTTATTTTATAACTTGCCAAGGAATAGTCCAAGTCTGGGATGACACTGTACTTGGTGCACCCTGATTGGAATTGGATCGAGAAGGTAATCTCGTATCTGTTGCTCGCTGAGAAGACCTGGGTTGCCACCGCCTCGGAGTTGACGATTTGTGTGGTCAAGATGACTATATCCCAAGCACTGAAAATTCCCAGTGGTGCACCTTTCACAAGCGGGCTTTGTCTCGTCGCATTTCTTTTTTCTGGGACGTCACATGAGTCGAGCAATTTATAGTAAATATTCTGACACAATAATGTGGGAACTAACCTTTGTTTACAAGTAAGGCAGCCCCGCGCAGATCGGTTGGGGATAGGAGTCGACATTCCGAGGTTGAAAATGTGACGAGTGTCTAGCTAGCCTCACGTAGAAATGCGGGACGAAATTTATCTACAACCTTAGCTACACTGCAATGCGCAGTATAAGAAATAGCTGCTCGCCAAGGGGGAAGAACAATGAGGCTGTGTTTCGAGGTCGGCGGTCGAGAAGCAACGCCAGGACACCTCGAGCCAGGTTTCGGGGCAATGAAACTACAGATAGTCCCCAAAGACCACCAGATAGCGTGAGAGGACGAGAAAAAGAGAACAAGTTAGGTTCCGTGGCGTTGGCGAACATCATCTCAGACAGGACAAATTCCATTGGCTGACCAAGCAATACAGCTCGTGACGGCGGATTGAGAAATTCAGCGGTTGGGACTGCGTCGAAGGTACGCGTCACCACGCATCCAAGTAAGTGTGTAGGGGTTGATATTCGCCATCTTCACCATCTAAGCTTCCCCAAAAAATGGACAAATGCTGGCTAATTAGACCAGGCGCGTGAACACCCCTGTGCAGACTCAGTGCCCCCGATGATTATGTGGTTTGAAATGCCAGTTACCTTGACAGCATATAGTTTTACTTTCCCGGAGGTCTGGCTGGCGATGGTATGGATGTTTCGTCGAGTTATCGGTCATAACAGAATTACTGAGCTCACCAGCATACATCTTGTTCACGGCGTCGCTGACTCAAAATCCGTAGCACCAAATGGCGTGTGGAAGTTCTGTTTTCAAAAATTACTCCGAGGGGTTCATAAAGCGTATTATCATGTGGTACAAACGGTACTGAGTTATCCGGAGACTAATCAGTGACAAGATGTTGGCCCATGGGCTTGGTCTCATGAAACCAACACACCATCGTTGGTAATGGCGAACTCAAATTCTGATTCCACAACCTCGCGCGCCTCACCAGGTCGCCTTCCAAGCGTCCGAACCATTGCACGCAGTCGTAACCCGCCCACACAATCATCACTTGATTGTTTCGCCACTACCTGGTCTAAGCCTTCGTTCAGTGGCTGGGGTCCCTGATAAGGTATGGTAACATGATGCGCAAGTGAAAACTTGCTTGTGCGAGGCTCGGGTTCGAACGGCGATGGATAAGGTGCACGAAGATGTTGCCGAAAGTATACACTTGAAGAAGGCAGCTGAGAATCAAGCGCCGTAAGTCCCCAATTGGTGAGAAACGTAACCATGCCGAGTGAGCGACGAAGTTGGAGAATGACTGTAAGCACATGTCGTAGTGGATTCATGTCAGAGCGCAATGGAGGAGGCTGTGGTCTAATTGCAGATGTTGGTTCGGCCTGGATGGGTACAGCCCCAGTGGCAGGTGGTTCGGATGTAGTTTCTATCTGTTCTGATACCCAGCGATCAGCCCAATAGAAGCTGCTCACCCCATCTACCATCAACATTCCTATGTCTTCGTTTGGCATTTGAGTTCGATGATATGCGGGCACTGCCATAAGTGTTGTCGCGAGAGCAAGAGTCGAGCAGGGTTGAAATATGTGAATGCGTCTCAGAGATTGGGATACTATCTGTAACGCAGAGGGGGAGCAGTTCTTCGAGAGAGCGATGTCAGGCGCAACAGAAGCCAGCCGGTCGTGGAGATACGATATCATGATTGTGTTCAGGCGTCGAATGTTCCACCCGCCATCACAGTCGCAGACAACCACGGATTTCTCGCGGCCACCCAGCAAGATGTCTTTTGGATACTGGGCATCCCCAAAAGTAACAGTAACTTTGTGTGGGAGCACACAAGTCATGGCCCAAAAGTACAACAGGTGAGTCTTGCCGCTAGCAGCAGGACCTTGGATTTCGATAATGTCGCCGCTGGTCCAAGATGACTTTGGTGAAGCCTGTTGAATTCTAGGAAGAGCGCGAGCTATATGCGAATCAAAGCCTTGGATAAAGGAGTCGCCTGGCGGGTCAGCTAAGAGGTTTAGGAAGCGTTAGCAATAGAAAATCGGTGAGGCAGATTGAACTTACTTGCACGTTTGACTCGGCTGAATAGCTATAGTAACATTTATATAAGTTTGCTATACATAACGGCAACAGGAGGAACTTACATGGAGCCCGGATTCTCGGTGAATGTCAGATAGTCCTGCCACAGATATAGTTTTGGACGGTGGGGCGGCCATTACAACCGGGATTTATCCTCTCTAAATGTATACTTCAGTAATTTCAATGAGGGCTTCAATGCCTACAGTAGTATTAGGGGCTCGTCACGATAGCTGAGCGCTCCAAACCATGTGGTGGTTATCCAAGTTGCGCAAACGCCTGGTCGAAGCGCTGGCGTAGCCGCGTGGAATTTGTCCTCGGCCTCCTTCCGACCATCACATTGATTTCGGCACCATACCCTCTATAAATTTGCTCACTTGTCTAGCCGAGAGAGGTTGGGAGTTACGTGGATCTATTATGTCTATAAACCGAATTCGATTCGTTACCTTTCGAGCTGGTATATTGGTGCCTAAATGGAATGCTACTGGGTTTCCACTCTATCATGCTGTTAGATGGTCGACCACAGGTTGGTGGGCATTATTCTATTAAAGAGGACGCGTTTCAAAAATTATATGATACGAACAGGCGCACCTAAACCCGATGTACGCGCGCAGCTTCGTGACGAACTCAAACAAGCTATGAAATCGAAGGATACCTTCCGATCGACGACTATTCGCGTGGGTACACACACGCAGAGCTAGACAGGATTGATTGCGCCTAACGAGAACCTACATAGTCTGTGCTCGCTGAGGTGACAAATGCAGACAAAGCCAACAAGAGCGGACCCATAACGCATGAATCCATTCTCTCGCTTTTACAAAAATCGATCGCACGCCGAGTAAGTCCATATTTCTCTCTATATGCGACTTGGGGACTCCTGAACACTGGGTGAAAATCAACATAGAGAGACTCTGCTACTCAATTTCGCTCTGCTTCCCGTTCGGACTTGGCCGAGAAGGAGGAAGCAGAATGCCAAGTCCTCTCGACGTTTTTACCGGCTCAGTTGAGTGACTACGAAATCGACGAAAAGCTTCGCGATGCATTCTCCAAATTCGAAAGTACGACCGGAAATCCGGGGGCATTGGTTGGAAAGCTAATGAAAGCGTTTTACGAGACGACCGAACGGGCGTCGGTTCAGGCAGATGTAGTGAGCAAGAAGGCAAAGGAGATCATCCAGGCTGCGAGCAAATAAACTGCCGGCACTTGTATATGATTATTGAACATTTAAAAGTAATACAACTCATCACTACTCAGGATACATCCCGGCCTATCCTTACTCAAGCCTCCAAACGACGCCGCTGACTAGCGGGCCCGACCAAAGATTAGTCACGAAATAGGCAGGACAGTGCATCGCGACTGAATGTAGTCCTGCCAGGTGATAGGTCTGCCTCCAGACGCAGGACCGTGCCAAAGGTGGTTCAAAACAGCAATGAAATCGGTTTCTCGTAGAATGAACGATATTACGTTCCGAGATACGGCTATCTTGTTGCGTATGATAGCGCGGTGCTTTTCACGACGAGCTGCGACTCCTGCCTGGAAGAGATAAGTGAGTCAGTACTGAACAGTCGCCACACCGATAAGGCGCACAATAAGGCATGGTATGAACAGGTGGATCCTGAGGGGGGTATCTTCCGCTATGGTGCTCGCCAATTGGACTACCTGGCGCACTCCTAGTTGCACACGAAGATCGTCCGAGTTGACCTGGCACATCCCCTACATTGGCAAATGAGAATGGAAAAGGCACAGGGATAGGTGATTAGCTACGTACCATGTACAAGTATATGAGAGCTGCTTGCCGCCAGCACTCCTGCACGGCCAATCGCGTAATATAGTCGGAGGCCTCATCAGTTTGATCGATGTTCGGAGCCCAATTTTGCAAACGCTCTTCGATCAACTGCCATCCACTGAGACTTGAATCTGCATGATTCATGTATTGCGATGTCCTCCACAAATTAATTTTGGCCAGAAGGAGGACGATACCAGCCGGGAACCCATATATCCATTCCAAAAGCGGGCGTGGCCCTTCTTCGGCCCACAGGGCTGACACGTCGTATAAAACTATCATAGGCGTACCGAGAGCAAGAGCCGACACTACGTCTTGAAAAATAAAGTTCCTTATTTCGTACCGTCGGATTTGAAGTGCTGTTGGTATCGAAATTGCAGCGTCGTTTGTCCACACCTCGGGAAATAGGGCGGCTAGACTCAAGAACAATGACGAGGAGCTCCTAAGTAACGCATATCCGGCTGAAGTACCCAATAGTACAAATACCCATGTGTTCAGCTATTTCAGATGATAAGCGTCATTCATTCACGTTGACATGCCCGTCAGAATTAACCTTACCTCACGAAGACCTGCCATTCGCGAATGCAGTTGTGCCTTGTCTAGGCTATCCGAGCCAGTCAATGCAGAATCGTCCATAATCCGACGGTAGAGGCGAGCGATCCAGCTCACGTAACGCTGCCCGTTATCACCGTTGGCTATGTCTTCGATGATCATGGCGCCAATATACATTGACCACCGAACAACTCCCGACTTGGTGACCCGCCCTTGAAGTACGTCTTCGAGAGACATAGATGGTGGCCTGAAGACAATATGACGGATAAAATTTCTGTCTGCAGAGACTCAGGACCATGGCACGGGTCTTATTTAGACAACAATCGCTCTTACTTACAGTGCCTCATAATAAGTGGCACCATTTCGTGAATGGCGTCGGGCTGAGATATTTGAGGGGTCTTTGTTAAGTACATGCTAGGGGGCGTGCGTTCCTGTACATCCACGGAGCTCTGAAGTGCATTTGAGACGAGCCCGTGTAGCGGAGTAGGATCTTCCTAGGGAAAGGGATTTATACACGTGGATATGGCGTCGAACAAGAACGCACCGCTATCACTCTTTGGGAGTTGTTGGCCAGGTCCAACAGCACAAAACGGGTTGGCGTTGTGCTAGGATCGATCCTCTCGTTCAAGTAGTTCGAGTATGGTCCCTCGTGGTTGCCTGACAGGTCATATCCCAAACAGAGAAAATTCCCATTGCTGCATCGTCTGCATATGGGTTTGAACTCGTCGCACTTTTTCTTCCTGCAGAGCCAGGATTGTAGTAGGAGTCATTCCAGAGAACGGCGAAACTAACCGTTGTTTACAAGTAAGACACCCAGTAGTCGAACGCTTCAGGGTACACGACGACATGCTTGAATGTAGGCTTTCGCTGGCGAAATATAGCCGGAGGTCAAGTCCCGAGAAGATATTACTATGGGGGAGCTAGCGCCAAGGGAAGAATGCTGACTGCGGTCAAAAAATTAAGCCCAGGCTGTGCACCAGACAAACCCAACGAAGGTCCTTTACGAAGGATCCTGGCGCAAGTAACGCGTGGACCAGACAAGTTTCGGGGACAGCTCGTTAACATGGAGTGAGACGTTTGAAATTTGAGGTGTAGGTGGTTGTCACAAGTAAACCGCTCCACGCGCGCCAGAGGTTGCCATGAAGCGCCGAGCAGGGTTTCCGTTTGATCTTGATCACTCAAAGTCAAGGTCGTTAGCGCATGGTATCGACCCGGTCAAGCCACCTCAAATTTAGAAAACTCGGTC
Source organism: Ceratobasidium sp. AG-K (assembly GCA_037039685.1). Taxonomy (NCBI): domain Eukaryota; kingdom Fungi; phylum Basidiomycota; class Agaricomycetes; order Cantharellales; family Ceratobasidiaceae; genus Ceratobasidium; species Ceratobasidium sp. AG-K. The sequence goes on along the minus strand of JAWNGF010000013.1, from coordinate 462,412 downwards.
GGAAAGGACCTCAAATGTTCGCCTGAATTTGTGAACGGATCTTTTCCCTTCAAGTGGCAGAGTTTTGGGGATTTTTCTATGTCTCGTCATGAGCCCGAGAGCATTTTCAGTAAATATCCCGAATGTTTGCCTCCCACAAATCCTCCGTGCGGGGAAGGAATTACAGTACAGCATTTTGTTTTCACGTTAAAGGAAAGCGATGAAGTACCGCGGCAGTGATGGCGACCAAAGTTGGGGGAGATGCGGCGTGCACGGGGGCGGACAAGTCGCTGCCCGAGGGCCCTGAGCCAAGCATTCGCTGTGAAGGAGGCTTACAGGGCAGTTGCCCGTGTGCGCATATCGTAGTAGGGCTGCATGCTTGCTCTGAAAAGGTAATTTGAATAATGCTGGGCTGATCCACGGAGCTACTATAGTCACGCACACGCGTATGACGTCCTGTTGACCTGGTAGGAATATATTCTTTCAAAGGTGAGAAACTAAACTAACGGGCTCAGGCTGATTCCGCCCGAACCTGTAATTCTCCAAATTTTCGCCTTGGTGCTCGAATGATTGACTTCATACAGATGGGGAGCCCTGTATCTATCGCTCGGGTAACCCGGAGTTCAACAATCCGTTTCAGTCAGGTCAAAAGAGGTGAGGAAATCGTACAAATTTCGGCTATCGGAGGAGCATGCATATGCCGATAGTCTACTGCCATTGTATGCATTCTTTCCTGCGTAGACTGCATATACCTACACCGAGACGCGTTCTCAAACTCCTCGCATAAATCCGAGACATTGGTAACCCCGGCCACAGCCTGGACGAGAGATTCTATAGGTTGTAAGCGAATGACGTTAGGGATAAATAGGTATATAATTATTGGACATTTAGAGTATACAACGTGGTCCCGCTCGATGATTGCGCCTTGACCTCCTAACAAATTCAGACTCGGAGATTCACAATGCAATTGGCAAGGCAGCAAACCGAGACTGAACATAATCTTGCCAGGTAATTGGCGCTCCTCCAGCCGCAGAACCATGCCAAAGGTGATATAGAACGGGAATGAAGTCGGTTCCACGTAGGGTCAATGATATTACATTCCTGATAGCTTCTATTTTGTTACGTGCTATTGCGCGGTGCTTCTCTTGACGAGCCGCGGCTCCTGCCTAGAGGAATAATTATAGTTGGAGGAGCGTTTTGCGGGGCAAATCAACGTACAATCAGACATGGCATAAACAGGTGCACCCTGAGCGGGCTGTCGTCCGCTACGATGCTCGCTAGTTGAGCTACCTGACGCACTCCCGACTGCACGCGAGGATCTGCCGAGTTTACTTCGCACATACCCTGTGTCGAAATATTATAACAGAAAGGAGGTGGGTAAATGAGCGTCATACCATGTACAAGTATATGAGAGCTGCTTGTCGCCAGCACTCCTGCACGGCCGTTCGCGGGATGTAGTCCGAAGCTTGGTTGGTAGGGTCAAGGTCCCAACTCCAGTTGTGCAACTGTTCCTCGATCAGTTGCCATTCGCTGTGACTTGGATCTGTGTCTTCCACGAATCGCGATGCCCTCCACGAGTTGATTTTGGCTAGAAGGAGAACAATACCGGCTGGAAACCCATATACCCATTCCAAGGCCGAATTCGGTGCCTCCTCGGCCCAGGACCCCGACACATCGTAGAGTATAACCGAGGGAATACCTAGAGCTAGAGCAGATATCGTATCTTGAAGAATGAAGTTCTTCATTTCATACTGCCGAACCTGGACGACTTTTGAGATCGAGACTGTGCCATTGTCGCTCCAGACTTGAGGGATCAAAGCTGCTAGTCTCAGGAAAATGGAGGTGCTTTTCCTGAACAGCAAATAGCCATTGGAAGTGCCCGACACTGCGAACACCCATGTAGTAAGCTATCCAAAAGGGTTGAAGTTTGTCAACAACCGAAAAATAGTCGGTGAAGTTAGTTGTTGCCTACATCACGAAGGACGGAGAATCGCACATCCAGTTCGGCTATGTCTAGGTCGGCTGACGCGGAGCTGACCATGATGTGCTGGTAGAACCGCGTCACCCAAACCATGTAACTTTGCCCATCGTCACCATTTGACATGGCTTCCACGATTCGAGCACCAATATACATTGCCCATCGGATAAATTTAGAGCTATTGACCCGCCATTGCAGCCCTTCTTCGACCGGGATAGCTAACGGCTTAAATATAACGTGTTTGGCAAGATTGTTATCTATTAAAGGTCAGGACTATGATTCAGTGATATCACTTGGATGGCAGCCAGCCTTGCTTACAATGTCTCATGATAAGCGGCACCATTTGCTGAATAAAGGTATCTTCTGGAGAAATTTGAAACCTTCTTGACACGGTGATGGTGGGATGGGTGGGTTTCTGCAAAACTTCGTTGCTTTGGTGTGGTTTTACACCAAGCTCGAGCGATGGAATAACATTTCTCTGTAAAATAGATAGTTTAACCATATTGGTCAATCCAAAATCCGATGGTTATAAGACTTATCGATGTGGTTGCAGGTGAATCCTCGATCGGGTCCTGTGACGCAAGATGGGTTGATGCCACTTTGGCAATGACCATTTTATCGTGGCTCGAATCTACACCACCGGCGTTGTCTGGCTGGTCGTATCCTATACATGGGAAGCCTCCTTTACTGCATCTTCGGCATACAGGTCTGGTCTCGTCACACTTCTTCTTCCTGCGTAATCATGGTTGTAATTAGAATTACTGTGGAACGCACAGATGCTAACCGTTGTTTACAAGTCAGGCACCCAGTTACTGAACGTTTCGGGACATATAATGCCATATTCAAAGAAAGTTTGCTGTCGGCAAGGCACAGTAAGAATTCGAGCTTTAGAGTGAGACAATCCCAAGAGAGCCAACGGTAAGGAAAGAAGGCTAGCAATGATTGGAAGCTTGGGCTGTGCACGATGCAAATCGGAAGATAGTGCTGACGGGCTTGCTTACTCGTGATTAATTTATAGACCAAGGAGGTTGGTGGAACAGAAAATTGACACAGCAAACACGAAGTGGGCGCACCGAACGCGAGGTGTTTGTAGTCATTTCACTGGGGGACAATCGGAGACGGCGCTTATTGGATCAATCCAGCGCCTGGGCTGTGTCGTACAATCACTGAGAATTGGTTGGAATGACGTTCATAACCGAGATAGCACATAAGGCAGCTGAACTTCGGATCGAAGGTATTGGGGCAAAAGCTGAAGTATTAATGGACTTGTGAAAGAGATAACCGAAACGTGCGCGTGCGCGTGATCCCGAACGTGATTCCCACAAACCGGATACAATTGGATCAAGGGGCTTCAAACCGGAGCCGTTGGTGGCAAGCCATACGCATACAGTAGTAGGCCATTTTTACTGTCCAAACGTCGGCTTATTCAGCAAGATATTCCCACTCGCTGTATCAAGAAAATATGAGGGTGTCGCGCTTGGAAGAACTGGCCGTCCCGCTATACCCGCGTTCATCAGGTAGAGTTACAAGACTGAATAGTCCGGTTGAATATGTAGCGTATATGACAGTGTACGGTGCGAGGCTGATTCAGGTCGTCATCGGTAGCGCTATATACCGTGACTGAACATAATCATCCCATGTAGTCGCCCTCCCTCCAGAAGCTGCACCGTGCCAGAGGTGGTCCAACACGGCAAGAAAGTCGGTACCACGCAACATCAGCGATGGAGCTAGGCGAAACACCCCCACCTTTTTGCGTAAGAGAGCACGTTGCTTCTCTCGACGGGCAGCAGCGCCGGCCTAGAATGCAACAAATGATCGATGGAGGTTAGGACGAGTAGCCAAGTCGATCTGGTGATTCGGACGTACTACGAGACATGGTATAACCAAATGAGACTCTAATGGATTGTCTGCCGTTATGGTGCTGGCTAATTGAGTGATTTGGCGCACACCCGCTTCTACCCGTGGGTCAGCCGAGTTAGCGCCATACATGCCCTACCAGTGATCAGTACCAGAGGTTAGAAAATGCATCAACCAAAGCGTAATGAAGTAAATACGATGTACAGGTATATCAAAGCTGCGTGGCGCCAACACTCTAATACAGCTAGTCTGGCAACGTCCTCGACAGTTTCATTTGTGTGGTCTACCGTCGGAGTCCAACCTAATAAACACTCTTCGATGATGCGACATTCGGTACCATTAGAAACGGCTTGATCTAATACTCGTGACACCCTCCCCGAGTTAACCTTGGCTAAATTCATAATAATTCCCGCTGGAATCCCATATACACATTCCAATTGGGGATGCTGAGTATCCTCAGCCCAAGGAGAGCTCGTATCATAGTGAAGGAGTGGAGGAATACCATGAGCTAGGGCCGTAATAGTATCATGGAGGGCGAAGGATTTAATTTCGTGAAGGTTGTTCCTTATGGCCCGCGAAATTGATATAGTACCGTCGCTCGACCATAGTTCGGGGGAGCGCGCTGCTAGCTGCAAGAAAACGGGGGCGGCGGTTTTGAAAAACGAATATCCCGCCGAGCTCCCTGATATCATAACTACACAGCCCGCGAGCTGTCAGTAGTAGATTCATGAGCAAGTACGTATCGCAAGGAGGATCCAGCCTTACGAACATCGTGAAGCCCGGCAAGATGTGGGTCTAATTTTCTCTGAAGCTCGGATGAGGTTGAGCTCCCAATGATCTTTTGGTAAAAATGGGTAATCCAGCTGATGTATCGTTGTCCGTTGTTGCCGTTGGACATGTCTTCCAAGATCCTGGCCACGAGATACATTGACCACCGGGTGACTTCTGATATCTGCACCCGCCATCGCAGGCCATCTTCAATAGAAAAAGGCAATGGTTTGAAGAACATGTGCCGAGAGGCGGCAGCGTCTATTTGGGGCTTAGTGGGGCCTACGGCTACTAGCAAATGGCTCACATTGTGAAACTACGAGCGGCAGTATTTCGTGGACCGTAGAGAGATCTAATTGTAGCCCCGGAGCTTGAGGTATGGCTATGAAAGCGGGTCTAGTTTGGAAAATTGTGGTGTTCCGCGTTCCCATCCCCATCGACTGCGAATGGCTGAATGTCTATTTAATAACGTGAGGTGGCACTGAAGCAAGGTTCCAGCAAGCACGTACTTGGGCCGGAGGGTGGAGCTCATTATTCTGGTGCAGCACGGACATCGCTTCCCGGTCAGGCAGTTCAACCAGTGCGCCTTCATTTGAGTTTCCAGAGGGATCTAGTGGTCCATATCCCAGGCAGTGAAAATCTCCCTTGATGCACCTCTGACAACTAGGTCTCGTCTCGTCACATTTTTTCTTCCTGTAGGACGCAAATGTAGCAACCTCACGACAGCAGCAAGCAAGACGAACCGCTTTCGGCAAGTCAAGCACCCCCCTAATGAGCGCTTAGGAATATGGTGCATTCTAAGTTTAAGCTAGACTTGACTGGAGGCTTGAAACGAGCGCGGTTCAGTGTAAACCAAGATCTCCAAGGGACTGGGTTGCGCAAGACGAGGTCCAAGATCCCAGCGATAGATAATATATCTCACAGCGATTCGACAGGCACTGGTCGCGGGGTATTGATAATGGAGATAGTTGTGGAGAAGGTTGTGTCCGGGTTCGAGCGCGCGGCGCGCTGCAATCGATTACTAAGCAGTCTCAAACTTGCCATGTCCTTGCAGCAATGGCAACCTCAGTTGCCAAGAGTTAAATACGAAAACTGTAATGCGAACCCAAAGGCATTCCTACATATTCTAAATAAAACATGACTATAACTTAGATTCCGATCGGTAGAGCTGTACATTTTGATCGCATATAGTTCGTCCCACGTGCACGCCTTTCCTCTGGAGACAACACCGTGCCACAAGTGACCCAACACCCCTACAAAGTCAGCCCCACAAAGAACCAGGACTCCTTCATCCCTACAGGCTAACACTTTCCCTCTCAATATTGCTCGGTGTGACTGTCGTCGGGCTGGGATTCCAGCCTGAAATCTCTAAGCATTAAGTGGCGAATCGTCAATAAAAGGCAGAGAGACCTACAACTAGACATGGGATGAACAAGTGCGTTTCTAGGAGGCTACCTTGTTAGATCGTTTTAACAATTCTGGCTGTTTGTCGCACCGCAGATTCGATGTACGGGTCGGTCGAATCTACTTGACACATAGCCTAATGAGCAGTCAGCGGAGTTACGACCAGGATATGTTGACATGGCGCGTACCATGTACAGATATATTAACACAACCTAACGTCAGGGTTCCTGCACGGCCAGGCTCGTGATTGAGTGGAAGGATTCGTCCGTGCGACCAATGGTTGGAATCCCCCTCAGCAATAGCCCCTCGATCTCTTACCACTCCCGAGGGTAGACACGTTTTCGCCCATCGTCCGAGAGACTCTCCACGCATTGATCTTGGCTATTAATACAATGACACCAACAGGTACCCCATACAGCTATTCCAGGTGAGGATTGCAGTCCTCCTCAACCCAATAGGAGGTGGTGTCGTAATTGGTAAGCGGAGGGCGAGCCAGGGCGAGAGCTGCCAGCGTACCGTGAAGAGCAATTGTTCCAACTTCAAAATGTCTGCAACCAACCGAGGCTGAGATGAGAATGGACAAGTGGTTGGACCAGACTTCCGAGATTCGACTTACGAGTTGCAGGAAGACCGAGGCGCTTTCCTGGAACAGACGATACCCTTCGATGGTATTAGGTACCTAAATATAATCATGACCAGCTGAGTAGAAATCGGGTTAGACTGATGTAATCTAGAGTAAAAAGACACAAACCTCGTGAAGGCCAGCAAGGCGCGCATCCAAGTCCGACAGCGCAAGCTCAGTTACGGCAGTGCTCTCCAAAATCCGTCGGTGAAGGCGAATGATTCAACCCACATATCTTTGTCCATCCTGGCCGCCTCATAGGTCTTTTATCACTTGAGCCCCAAGGTACATCGTCCACCTAGTAATGTCAGACCAAGCCGTGCGCCACCGAATACCCTCCTCGATACGTGGATAACCCGATCTAAATAGCATGTGCTGATAAAGTTTTCTCTCCAATCACTATCGGTCTGTGAGCTACCATGGCGTAGCGATATTTACTTACATTGGGAAATAACGAATGGTATAATATGGTTGAGTGTGTAAAGGTCCAAGTGGATACTTTTTGGAGCGCCGGTAAAAAACGAGTTGTTTCCACTTCGATCCATACTGCATCGCGCCTCTCACCAAGCTCGCATGTACTGGCGACCCACCAAGGTCGTTCTATGTGAACAACGATGACACTTAGACCGAAAAAAACCGTTGAAGATCTGAAAACGCTTACCAGTAGCTCCAGATATGGATCACGAACGGAGGCCCTCGGTCTGGGAGGTGCAAGACTGTCTCGGACTCCATGCCCACCCCACCCACGTCGGCGTTCAGACTTGGATCGTCGAGGGGGTCTGATTTGTTGTACCTCAGGCAGGTAAAGTCTCCATTAACGCATCCCATACAAACGGGCTTGGTCTCATCGCACTTTTTCCTCCTGCAATGGAAATTAAAGAGGAAATGATGTCTCAATCATGCCAGTGGTACGTACCACCGCCTGTAAGTCATGCACCCGCCATTCGAACGCCTAAACCGAGGAATGTAGACATTCATACTGGGGAAGCTTCAAATCATGCATCCACCAACTAAACAGCCGTGCGAATTTACTGGCGTTCACCGCGATGAGACCGAGTAAAGTGTAGATAGTTGAGAGGTTAGGTGGATGGCAGCAAACGCGAGTCCTGCAGGCAGGGTAACAAAGTTTTTCTTCAACGGCAGTGCCTCTGTCAGCGCAGTTCAAGCCAAGAACGGAGCAGCTCCGTTACGAACCTCAAGCGTGGTAGATTGTCCTCACAAAAAATCCTAATCACGTAATCTCGGATATCCCTACCACATTGGCTCGCGTCAACAGCGACCTCAGGCTCCCATTTACAGTCTCCACAGAAAATTACAATTACATTGAGGCCTAAATACCCAGGTACTGAACTGAATTAATCCCAAGCTACAGCCTTCTTTTTCCCTTTGGATTTTTTTCGGGCCTCGAAAGCTTGAAGCACTGCGGCTCGTTCCGCCTCGTTGCTCTGCTTGAACGCTGTAATGCCTTCTGCATATCGGGTTGCGTGACGCTCCTTGGCAGGTTTTGCGACCAATGTGCGTGCGCTAGCCACCGTTCCTTCCATTGGCTGAGAGATTAGACCGACGATACCCGCTGAGGGTTTGACAACAGCATTGACCACTAAAGTTAAAGAGGTACGAGTTAGTCAGAACTTTTTGGATTAGAGAGCGGTTGTGCTCACAGCCTACCACAATGCCACCCGCTCCGCCCAAAATCCCCTATGGGTCAGCCGCCAGTCAGCCTCATTTGTATCTCCGACGGTGAGGATTAACTTACACTCCGCTTATACCCGTTTATAGGTTCAGTAACTATATCCCTAAATCCATCATAAAATCCCATAGCAAACCCCTGAGATATGAACATAAACTAATCGAAACACAGTCTGCACGGTGAACTGACTAACCTTTCCTCCCTCTTTCATCCCACTACGGAACCCAGTTATCTTTCCTGGCTCTCGCACACTCCCCCCATAAAGCTTAGGAGAATTGTTGAGCCCATGATGGAGACCTTCGAGGGTACCTCGGACGGCTGTTCATACGAGAAGTAAGCGATCGGTATGAACGGAAGCTATACCGACTACACACTTTCCGGTACCGCCTTGGCGATCCTCATCACTCCCTTCTCGGGCCTTTCACTAATGAGTTGCCCTACGCCAAGGGTAATATTCCCAACAACGCCTAAGAGAGGACCCACCGTCCCGGTTACGGGATCGGAAGCCTGCATGCGAGTCATATATTCACGAGAACCTTGTTTATAATAAGGTGGCGACATTTAGCGATGGGTCCGGCAGTTTGCTCAGATTAAGGGACTCACGGTGCAACTCTAGTTTGTTCACGTCCAAGTGCCCATTCTCCGCCAAAACCTGCGCTGCGAACGCACTAAGCCGCATTTCCAGCGAGTGAGAGTACCATACGGCAACTCGCTTGGGATCGAGTTCACACCTAGTACACATAACCGATTAGCACGCATATATCCACAAGTCCGGTGCCCTACCTCATGTTCAACAGGGGCAAATGCCGATGGAAAGAGTCCATCCCATTCTTCGTACCGTCCTATCCACAACCGTTATAAGCTGTCGGCCAAAATGAAAAGCAATTTGCTTACTTCGCTTGTGATAAGCTCTCCCACCCGTCGGGCGGCTTCCTTCGTATCATCTGATAGCGCACTTCTAATTGCACCCACGAGCACGATGTCGTGAGTTCCTTGTGCGGAATGGGTTTTGGACCAGCACCCCTTGCATGAATCTGATTCGCCCACCAAGGCTATTTTCACAGAGATTTAGCTACAATCAATTTCTGCAAACCGGTGATTCAACTCACCTGGTCTCCGAAAAACGGGACGACAATCGTTGGTCTCCCACACCTGAGCCCGATCGCAGCCGTTCCGGCACCACCATGATGGCACACTGCACTAACTCTTTGGAACAGCCAATCGTGAGGTACATTGCCAAGTACGAATATGTCTGGGCCACCCAACTCTCGAAGCACGGCCGGATCGCGGAGAGTGTCTCCGTCAAGACCTCCCCAGCCAGGCGAGATGACGGCCCTGACATTAGCTTGTGCAACTGCAGCAAGTATGCTCTCTAGTGTAACTTGTGATTAGATAGGGGACCACGACTCGTAAACTTGAACTGACTGGTCATGCCGACTGGATCTTGGACGACTATAGAGCCAAAACTACACGGCCAAGTCTGAGTAATCGATAACTTATTCATGCCTAAACGCACCTACCCAATATAGATAGGTGGCTCTCCCGCATCAAGAAACGCAACTAAATCCTCAGGAGGCCGGTAATTAGTTGCAAGGTCAAGGAAATAAAACCCGACGACGTCTAGAGTGTATCTCGTCAGAGCCAGGGTGAGAACCATACCAATACCTAGAGACTAACCAATGTGGTTCATCCAATCCTCAGGTTTGGGCACCAACGCAGGAGACATACAATATGTCCACGGAACTCCACAGCGCTCGATTGTTCCTGCGCCCGATACGACGGAGAGGGACGGCAGCCCTAGTCTCTTTCGACGGAATTTGTTGATCGTGTGGCCAAGGCTATCGCACCACAGCTGGTATCATTCCCCAGGAGTATTCGATAAACTACCCACCCTTGCCAAGTCAACATATCCGCCAGCCCATATGTAAGGTAGTTTGTTAGCTTCGGTTCGGCTTTACTGCTCCTAACGTTGACGAGTGGGTGCGGAAATACCGTCGTTGGGCTCCATGGCATAGCTGCCACGGTGTTAGACCCAAATTTCAGACATACGACGGACGGCTTACTGAATGACATGAGCAGGGGAATTCCAAGCGCTTCAGCACAATGGATGTGGGCAAATGTTGGCGGATTCGAGATTATTGCGTCGGCTGCAAAGCTCGGACTTCCTTCGGAACGATCGTCTGGCTCATAACACGAGCGCCAACAACGTTCCAGCATCTAGCGACCTTTAGTGCAATCCCCCAAATAACCCCCAACTCACCTACCTCAGCAACCATCATCTGCTTTCTCGTGATGTCCCCATTCGTAAGGCTCTCAAAGCCAGGCATCAGCCCTGGGTTTCGTACCATATAGCTCATCAGCTCATGTGGGTTCCCTCCAATATTGAAAAATCGCAGGCCCGCATCCTTGACTGACTGTCGAAAGGTCTCATGTGTGGTGAGGCGCACAGTGTGACCATGTTCACGGAGCCGCTTTCCCAAAGCCAAATATGGCTGAACGTCACCTAGGGTCAATCAGTCATGGTTGCAAGCGAGGTAATATTGTGACCAACCTCGACTTCCGACAATCATGACGTTAACGTTCATGGGTGGAGCGTTGGCAAAGTTGGTGAGATCGATGGCAGGTTCGTCGACAGGAATAGCATAATCTTTGGGAAGCCCTTTATCAATGTCGATGGATACTTGAAATCGGCCATCGGGTTGGAAGGCCGCATCTGCTGCTATCGCAGCTGTCCTCGCTTCCGGGGCGGGGTCAAGTTCACTTGCGGCTGAGAGGAAATGAAGCTATACCGAAGAATAGACTAGTGGTATCAGACTTACACGAAGTTGATGCTTGAGATTGAAATGATGCCCTATGGCTATCTTTTTCGGTACCCATATTTGGAGGACTGGACAAGCCTGATGTGATGTCCTCATACCGTGGTGGAGCGGCATCGTGAGGCTCCGGTGTCCCCACGGAGGCTGCGCTGGAGGCCGTATTGGGGTACTGGGAGCCTTTATCTCCACCCGTCATGTCTTGGACGGATTTCTTGTCATGCGCCGACGCGTTGTCCTCGGGAATGATCATGGTAGCAAGGAACGGGGCAACAAGAGTGTTGGGTAGGTTAGTCAAGTTCAGGCGCCTTTATACGTTAGATGCCACGCTGCGTTGATCATGAGCCGCAGTGTATTGCATTCGAACACCGCCTCCCATCAATACAGTATCTCGACCCCGTGAATGCCGAGCAGAACACGGCCACCCACAGCTGAAGCAATCTAGGGGCGTTTATATGGCTTACGTAATCACTGCTGAAGGAGCACAACCGAGTCATTTCGGGTTTTAACATGCTGCAACCAACTCACTACAGTAAGTTCCATTTCTGGGAGAATGGACATACACGATCTCCTGCACACCAAAAATGAAGCTACCTCTCGTGCCGAGTGTATGGTCAAGTGAACCGGGAGCGGACACGGCGATGTAGCTCACAAGTTTGAGGTGTTCACGATCCGAGCTGGTGGGGCTGGTGACGTCACGAGGTTTAGGCTCTAAACCTAGTGTATCCTACTAGTATTCCGCCCGAGCTAGGGTACCCGGCCTTCCCTCGTCCATATTTTAACATAACCGCTGTCGGGGGAGCATAGCTCTAGAGCGGAAACTGAAGGGCGCCTATGATGTAGGCTTGTAGTACTGTATCGAGAGATTTCCTGGCTCAGCTTCCGTGCATACACTATAATTCGCGCATATACGTACGACCACTAGGCAAAGACACGTATTCTTATCGGCTTGAAATGGTACTTCGGTATTTCAACTAGATTTGAACTACTCAACCGATAGATATTTCGGCTTCAGCTTCTAGGCTCTTGGCCCGTTACATAATCACATCGACGGCACCCGTGCCCGAACTTCAAACCTATCATCGCAACACTACATCCTAGTCACACGAGCTGGAGTCCAATCTCACCAGAATCCTTATAATGGAATCTCACAGCCCTACATTACTCCAGGGCTGGAAAGGCGCTCAACGGTGGTTGGACAGCGCTATTCAGTCCTACTTTCAATGCGCAGTCGACCTAGAAATTGCAGGATCTGCTCCAGTTAACCACTGTGCCAACCCTGGCTCATTACATAGTACTATCCTCGAACCTAATTAGGATGCTTCCTCCATTCCCTTTCGGGTCAATCGATTATCCATGGCTCGTGATATTCTAAACCAGCTGACCATCTGACCAGCCTGTCATGTGTCGATCAACAAGCTCCCGTTGGGAGTTCTGACGCGGATATTCCACTGGGTCATGTCGAGGGGTCCATGTACGATGTATGACTATTCCCTGTCCAACTCAAACCTGGCGAAACTGGTCCAAGCAGCCGTTAGCGTTGTCGCACGTATGCAAATGCTTGTACATGCTGATTGTCAATACGCCGATGTTCTGGTCGCACATCGCGCTCTCGCTTGGAGCCATGAAAGATATTTTATCTTCGTGTGATGAGGGTGGCCAATGCCTTCGACGCGCTTATAATTCTCCGCTATGCGTCTCTGTTGACGGTCGCAAGAATATCACCAAGTCTGGCATGGAGATGATAAGGGACTGCCTCCGTCCGCATCTCAAGAACATGGAATCTTTTAGTTTGATACATTACCGGAACTATGGTAGACTTCTAGATTTGCTTACGTCCTGGCTAACGTACGGGCGAGCCGGCACCGTTTGCGCGTTGACAGTCTGGTGTGAATATAGCCGAAGACAGTGGCGACTGTACCCAGTCAATGATATCTTGGGCTGACAACGTATAGATTCGCTCCTGAGACCCGTTCGCGTTCTGCGTCTCAATGGAGCATACTTTAATTAGGATAGTGCCATATATGAAAATCTAGTTGTCCTGCAGCTCGGAAACCTAAAATACCTGAAGCTCCGGCATCTACTCCGGATAATTTCGCTATCCCCACAACTTCACTCTTTTCAGCTCTTGGATATGAGTATCGCAGCTCCGGAAGCAGAGCCATACTACCCAGCTGTCATGACTGAGCTTGAATACCTCGACATCCAAAACCTCGGTCCAGGAGGCTTGGAACTTTTGTTGCCGCAATTGATCCTAAGGACACAACGACTTAGCATGACCATCGACCTGTGCGGCACCGTCGACGACGCGGTGGCTGCCCGAGCATTTCTTTCCCGCAGTGGCATTCGTCGACTTTCCATTTTCAATCTTGCCCACGAAGATCGGATTGCCGAGTGCTTGTCTTCCATTCACAACCTAATTACAGCGATGCGCGATTACAACTCCACGAATTTTACCTCAGCGTGAGAAAAAAATTGCACCACTCATATCAATCCCCGCCTCGAAGCGATTACAACTACCACGAACAGATTTTAGGTACCTCATGGCGTTCCAGTCAATGCAGGACACTTCATACACTGCGATTAACGAACGGCATGGTAGAGGATAGCAGTACAGGAGTTGGTTGAGGAGCACCTACGGCTTTCGAAGCCGCGGATTAATTCGTGTGTGATTGAGCTTTCGATAATGGATTGTTGTCGCAATTAAAGATGTTCGTCGAGGATGTACGACTCCATGAACAGTCCCGAGCGCAATTTGAAACTGTTGTTGACTGTAACTTCCGTTTCTTGCCCGTGCTTAGCTCCACACCAATACCACCCTGTATGCTGTACAAGCAAGGATATTAGGCGTTGTTTTTAAATGGAATAGACACAATTATTGGACTAGCCAATCATGCCGATATACTTCCACCTCTCCGCGTGACGTGCTTGGATTGTGGGTCACACCTGGTACATAGATTTTATAGAAGCGAAAAAAGTGCTCCGGAACACAGGTAATATTGTAGAGATTACAGAACTCGGGTACAAAATGTAAAGAACACATACTGCAACTCGACGCTAGCATAAATTATCGGATAACCCAACCCTACCACCTCGCCTTTTCTCTCTCTTTTCCCTTGCCTTTCTTGTCGCCCTCTACCTTATTCACATAGTCCACAAATGATCTAACAATCGCCTCTCTCTGTTTTTCGGGTACTGCGTGGGCAGCAGTAACACCTTCAGCATACCGAGTGGCGACTCGTTCCTTGCCCGCCTGTCGACCAAAGAGCGACTTGACGTCTTTCACGGTACCTTCGATGGGCATGGAGACAGCATGCATGAATCCAGCGGTAGGCTTGGTCGTCAGGTTTAATGCTAGGTAATAAACATATCGTTATGACTGATCGGATGAACTCCATCAGCTTATGGCTCACCTCCAATTCCCACACCGCCAATAGCGCCCAGCACGCCCTAAATGCATCCATTAGTTAAGAGCACGAATGCCAATGAGTTGCCTTACCCCTCGTTTAAAACCCCTCACTGGTTCCATGAAAAAGTCGGTAAACCCGTCATAAAGTCCCAGCGCAAATTCCTACCGCAAACTGTAAGTCGACACCCAATAATTGCACGGTATTGCCACAGGAGAGCCGTACCTTGCCACCCAAGACCAATCCTGACCCAAGTCCTGTAACCTTTTTGTGCTTGCGAACCTCACCGCCATAGACTCTGGGCAAATTGTGCATGCCCTCTGCAGCGCCTGCGAGTGTATTTTGCAGACCTGTTTCGAAATATTAGTCAATCCTCGCTGCTGGTTGGACTTGAATTGTATCTACCTAACGTCCCAGCGGCCAATATCTTTTTGCTGCCCTTGCCAGGCTTTGTTGGCAACTGAACCACGCCCCGACCGATATCGCACAGAGACTTGATCACAGGCGGTAAAGTACCTGTCACTGGATCCACTGGTTCGACATGGATATCGTACTCATGAGAGCCTATGTATGGGTGCGTTAGCCTGGGAACAGAAGGCCACGTTTGAAAAGGCGTACGATGCAACTCTAGCTTATTGATATCTATTTCTCCCGCCTCTGCTAATACTTGAGCCGCCAATGCACTTAGACGGAGCTTGTGGATGGGCGAGTACCATACGGCAACTTGGCTCGGAACGAAGTCACATCTATCCAGAAGTTCAGATACTTCGTTAATTTGAAATTATATCACCCAGTTACCGCATATTGAGTAGGGGTAAATGCTTATGAATCGATTCGACAGCGTTCTTCGCTCCGTCCTGAGAGAATATCAGCATGTATGAAGCTCGGTATGGACATTGTGAACATACTTCTTCCCTGACTATCTCTCCGACCTTCCTCGCGGCCTCCTGTGTCTCGGGAGAGAGCGCGATACGAATCGCAACCGCGAGAGCTTCGGAAGTCAGTTTGTTGGGATGAATCGGGGGCGGGCCTGCTCCTCGACGGGCAATTTGTGCAGCCCACCACGGCTAAGTACCATTCCAGAGTCAGCGCCAGGCTCGCAACAATAAACAACAATACTCACCTGATCCGCGAAAAACGGGACCACGATAGTCGGCTTGCCACATTTGAGTCCGATGGCGGTTATGCCGGCTCCTCCATGATGGCAAACCGCGCTCACCCGTTCAAAGAGCCAGTCGTGTGGCACGTCGTTAAGGCTAAGGACATGTTCCCCAGCAGATTTAATCATCTCTTCGTCGAGACCGCCCCAGCCTGGTGAGATAATTGCTCGTACGCCGGCTTGCGAGACTGCCCCGAGGACGGATTCTGCCATTCTATGAAAAAAAGCCTAGCGGGTACAATAGTGGATCATCTCACTCGTCATTTTCTAGGGATCATCCAAAACAATGGAGCCAAATCTATCGTAGCACGCTAGTCTCTTCAGGCGACCGATGTCATGAGATTAACACTCACCCGATGTAAAGTGGCGGCTCGCCCGCCTGAAGAAATTTAACCAAGTCGCTGGGGGGCTCATAACCTTTAGCCAGGTTAAGGAAGCTAAAACCGACGACATCTGCAATCACAAAGCTACCAGCTTAACAAAAACGGCTTGAGGCAGGGTGTATGCGTACCAATATGAGATAACCAATCCTCGGGTCTGGGAACAAGCGCAGGTGAAAGGCAATAAGTCCACGGAATTCTACATCGCTCGAACATGCCGATGCTTGACTGGGTGGAAAGGTAGTCAAGTCCCAGGCGCTTCATGCGAAATTTGTTGATCGTGCGACCAAGTCTATCGAAAACTAGATTAGCAGGGGCCATTCTCAAAGGATTCACGTACCCTTGCCAGATCATCATATCCACTAGAGTGTGAGAGTAATAGTTGGCCATCTTGGGTTCGGTTTCTTCGCTTTGCTTGAGATTGACCAGGGGATGCGGGAACGCAGTGGTAGCAGACCATGGCATTACTCCAATCAGAGTTAGCGGATGGGAGCTGTTAATATCTAACGAGACTTACTGAATGACATGTGTAAGGGGATTCCAAGTAACTCGGCACAATGAATGTGCGCGAATGTGGGGGGATTGGAGATAATCAAGTCAGCCGCAAACCCAGGCTCTCCTTCCGAGCTCTCATCCTGGGCGTAACAGGACAGCAAACATCCCTCAAGGATCTAGAAAATACAAGTTTCGTGAGGCACAAGTGTTTTTGTCCCCGTCAAACGCATACCTGGGCGATCATATGCTGATTCTTCCCAACATCTCCACTCTTTAGGCCATCGAAACCAGGAACAAGTCCCTGGTTTCGAACCATGTAGTCCATCAATTTATGTGGATCCCCTCCGACGTTAAAAAAACGTAGCCCGGCCTTTTGAACCATGGGGCGAAATATCTCGTGGGTGGATAGTCGAACAGTGTGGCCATACTCTTGAAGCCGTTGCCCAAGGGCTATGTATGGTTGAACGTCGCCTATATGACCGCGAGTATATCATAGAGTGATTAGGATTGCGATGAACCGAGCGTACCTCGACTTCCAACAATCATAATATTGATACTCATGCAAGGCGCGTTCAAGAAACCCTCTGCATCGATCCCAACTTCCTGTACTGGTTCCCTGTAATAGTCTGGAAGTTCCCCGGAGCGCCTTTGGGCAAACAAAACCTGAATCCGACCGTCACTTTGAACGGCGGCATCGGCGGCCAGTGGTATTTCGTTATAATCGGGAAGGGACAGTTTGTCAGGAGGATAGTTTGTCGCTGGATCATATGGTGGATGTGAGCGATCTGAATGCTCATTCAATTGCCATTGACTTACGCGAGTCGGATGCAAGTTCCTGTATTGATGGGTCTGCATTGGTAGTAATGAGCGTTCTTCCACGGCGGCGATGAGAATCATGTGTCTCTCGAGGAGAATAGATAGGGGGAGCAGTCCCTTCGGCGAGGAATTCATGGCTGTCGGCCGCAGACGCGCGTAAGTACGGGGTAGAGGTGGGGTTAGCCACAAGGGCGGGAGAATCGAAAGGGCTACTAGCGACGCTATTCTGTCGGGATGTCTCGGTTTGAGATTGAGAAGAAGCAGTCTTTTGATCGTCGATAATCATTGTTTGCCAAGAACGTCTTGAGACAATCAGAAGCTAGTCGAACTTTGAGCCAAGGGCGTGCCCAGTCTAGGGTGCCAAGTTCGAGAGTGAAAATCGACTCCGGGGCATACCTGGCTGTTTAATAGGCGTCCGGCTTTGTTCATAGTGGCGTTCAGCCTCTGGACACGAGCGTGTAGGAATTTGATATAGTTTCGCAACGCGCGCCTCGCGGTGTTCCGACACACCCAACTGGTAAAAGTAACAACAGTCGAACCATGAATTACAAAGGACTTTGAGTCTAAGCAAATCCTGCTTACGAGCTAGACAATTACGGGGTACATGGGGTGTCTCGGCGAGCAAACATGAGGCTGACAAATCTGAGGTGTGGTCTACAATTATAGAATGAATCGATGTACTTTATCACAAGTAGCCAAATCTCGAAAGGGACTTTGGCACAGGTTTGACGGATGCCTTTGAATGGTATAATGGTAAACGGTTGTGCCCCAGACTCCCATACCGCAAATTGGTCACGTGTGGAGTGGCATAAAGCCAACGATCACGGCTAGGGGTGTAATTTAGTATGATACTTATTGAATAAAATGGCTTAGTACTGATAAGATACGAATGGAGTCCGTACCTAGTACGCTCCACTTGATCCCCGTACTACTCAATACCATACGATCGGGGTAGGGTGACGTATTTGTTTGTATTTGAAAAGTCATCATATGATATCAATACACGTGTACCCCCATCACGTGGTAAGTTCGCAGCTTGCCCCACCACATCGCCGCTCGCTGCCACCGTTTGGAGGCCCCTTGTGCGTAACAGCGACCCCCCTCAGTATAATTTAACTATAATCTCACCTGTACTATAGGTATAACATAGGCTACAGGATTCCTAGCTCACGTAGAGAGCCTAGGCTAGGTTAGGTAAGTCATTCGAGCAAGGAACATGCGTTCAAGGCCGTTCGTGGTTCAGGCTAAAGTACTTTTGTGTTCTCCGAGGCCCGTGTATTGCTATTACCTGGATAAAGCAGTGTTTGGTTTGATTACTGCGTGCTGGTTAGTGCTGGAGGCTGGCTGTCGGGTGGAGCACCCTTGCCAATCTGTATCTAGTTACCAGGATTCGATTACAATACGATATAAATAAGATATTGAGTAATATTTATTCGGAGATCTCCATACAAGATACGCGGCCGATAAGATTGAGTTCTTATCTGGTACATATTCAATTCAACTTAGTATTATCTAATCCGTATCGTGGACAGCCCTAATCACGGCTCCGCTCTCAGTCAACCAAAAGTTGAGCATAACGAGTTCACAATTACGTCATAAAATATAGAGCTTTCAAGTACATAAATTAATCTCAGATGGTCAAGAACGCCAACGTCTCGCGAGGAAAAGCATCATCTTGCTTTTCCCTGTCCTTTCCCTTTCTCTCTCGCTGAAATTGAATCTTGTACGCAGCGAACGCATTGGTGATCGTCCCACCTAGGATTGCTTCTGTTTTCGGTATTGAATAAGCGAACTCTAGAGCAGGGAGCGATGAAACACATACTTGTCATCTGCTTTTGATTATCCAGTACGATTGGCCCGAACCTGATATCCATGTCTACGCTTAGGCTACAACCACACGGTACAGTAATACAGTCACAACATACCCAATGTAGAACAGTGGCTCTCCTGAGTTGATAAACTCAACCAAATCCTTGGATCGAATGTAGCCCTTTGCAAGTTCGAGAAAATAAAATCCAACGACATCTAGATTAAAGAATAGTGGATGCTTGGATCTGAAGCCAACAAAATTTGGGGTCTATGCGCACTGATATGACGCGTCCAGTCCTGAGGCTTAGGTACCGGTGCAGGCGAAATGCAATACGTCCAAGGGATCCCACAGCGCTCAATCATTCCCATCGCAGACGCGGTGGTAAGGTAGTCCAGTCCGAGCCGCTTCATACGGAGCTTGTTAATTGTGTGTCCAAGCCTAAAATGTCAATTATGAGATATATTGGAACGACTTCGAGGGGGTCGTCTCACCCTTGCCAAGTCAATAAATCTACTAGGCAATATGAATAGTAGTTAATCGCGGTCAGATCATTTGACTCTGTATGTGCTGAATATTGACTAATGGATGAGGGAATGCAGCGGTTGCACACCATGGCATGGCTGAAAATATTCTCGGTGGCTTATTCACACTTCAAGCTAGGCTAAACTTAGTGAAAGATAGGAGCAAAGGAATTCCTAGTGCTTCAGCGCAATGTATATGCGCAAAGGTGAAACGGTCACGCAGATCACCGCGGGTCACTCGAGATGCCACTCTTCGGTTAGAAACCAACGATCCAACAATAAATGAAATAATGCAACCTTTGGCGGCGTAGGAATTACCCGTCGACTCGTTTCACTTACAGAGCCAAGGCAGGTGAGGAAGACCAAAGGGAAGATGGGAGGCGAAATTGGGAGGTGGGGGCGGGCGGTATCAGGAAAGGTCGCCCGACATTACGGCGATCACGTGTCTGACCAGCTCTGTCCGGCTAGCTAAGTGTGGCATAAGCGCTCACCACATAGACCATGGCTCATCATACCGACAAGGCAATTGTGAGTATATTTCTATTGGTGTATATGAACGTGACGCGTAGAAGCCTCCTATGATTGTTCTAAACTGCTCGATCGGTACACGACGCTACTGATTGAGCACGATTGGCGTGAAGTTCGCCCGACGCATCCCGAATTCAATCAATGAGCTGCCCACGGTGGTGCCTTCGGATTCTTGGGCTTGGTATACATGCATCGTAGCGGTCTATCGATCCCACTCGCAGTTTTCCTTTATAACTCGCGGTGTCGCTCCCCGATGCCACCGTCTCTCCGATGCAACCCCCGACTCCTCCCTCAGCGTGTGAGTTCATTCCGCCTTCAAGTTGGCATCCCAGTTTACCCTAACCAATTGAATGATAGCTGATGTGTCATTAGACCGCGCATAGTAAGTTATTCCTCAGTAGATAATTTACCGCAAGCCAGGACAAACTGCATAACATATGCGATATAGTACAGGAATAGACCTCAATATCAGGCTTAGTAATGATGGGAGTCTAACCAAGATTTTTGATTGCGTAGCTCGCGGCATTCCCCGCGGCGCCGATTGACAGCCTCGCAGGTGAACCCACTAACCAACCTTTTGATTATCTCATTTATCGCGCTTAGAGGTCTTGAAGCGTTTACTCATAATTGGATTGTTCTGCCTCTGCACTCATTGTATAAACTATACTCGAACCAAGTGCAATTAATTTGACCCATATGTATTAAAACTAAAACAATAAGCCAAATAAGGGAAAACCCTGGGGGTGGCATGCATGCACCCATCCAGCTGGAGGATCTGGTATTAAACATCAGTCTGAGCAAGCGTTATCTATGAGGATAATGGGCAACAAGTTTAGCCCGAAGGTAAAGACTATCAGAATTAAGTCCAGGTAATCCTGCGGAATCGGTATATGTGCCGGTAATATTACCATCAGGGTTACATGGCTTATCCTTATCCGGATTATGGTCAACCTCAAACCTAGGTAACCGTAGATAAGTGCATATCTTGCTGAGCCACTTTTCCTGATGCCCCCCCCCCCCCCCCCGGGCAAGTGCTACAACCTGGACATATCACATGGGCCAACGAGCCGGGATGAACTAGGCATCTATTGTATTGCGGTGTGAGCTAATTGGACTCAGATTTCCACCACTCCCCGAAACTCGAGACTAACGTATGCACAAGCTAATCATCAAATAGTATAAGTTATCGGATTAAATCACGAATGCTATCTATAATTATAACCCTAACGAGAATACCCATAGACTACCTCACGTAACAGTCTGTCACGTCGCCTTTCCCTTCCCCTTCTTTTCTCGCTGAGATCGAACCTTGTGTGTCGCAAACGCCTTGATAACGACCTCCCGCTCCCTCTGACTAGCCTGTTTCGCCGCTAATACTCCTTGGGCATACCTAGTCGCGGTTCTCTCTTTCCCAATCTCTTTTTGAAATAGTCCGCGTAAATCCTTTGCGGTGCCCTCCATCGGCATCGAGAAGAACTGCATCATTCCAGAGATGGGTTTCGTTATGAGGTTCATGGCTGCGAAGAAGGTTTGTCAGCGGACATTGGGGATATCTGTCGTGTGAGGTGAGCCTACATCCAATGCCGACACCACCCGCAGCACCCAAAACTCCCTAAAAAGCCTATAGTTAGCGGGAAATTTAAAAAAATTAATACAAAAGGCACCATACATTCTTCTCATAGCCTTTCACCGGTTCCCTGACGAAATCGGATAAACCATCGTAAATCCCAAAGGCAAGTCCCTATGCAAGCCCTCAGCCTTACTATTGAGCTCTAGCGACAAGATATACACACCTTGCTGCCTTCCACCACGCCCGAACCGAATCCCTTGACTTTCTTGTGTTCGCGCACCTCGCCACCATACAACTTGGGGACGTTGGACAGACCTTCTGTCGCACCTTGGAGGGTGGTTTGCAGGCCTGGTGTACAATGTTCGCGTAAATTCAAGTATTCGATCGCCGCGACGCTAGCTCTTACCAACAACCCCAGCAGCAGTCATCTTCATAAGGCCTTTGTCAGGTCGCGTAGGCAGCTTAGCCACCCCCCGGCCGAAATCGTTCACGATTCTAATAGCTGGACCCGTCATACCAGTGAGGGGATCGATGGCCTCGGAGCGCGTATCGTACTCCCGAGATCCTAAGGATCCTTAGTTGACGTCGACCAACAGGATGAAACAAGACTCACGATGTAATTTCAGCTTGTTAAGATCGATTTCGCCAACTTCGGCCAAGACTTGAGCCGCAAACGCACTCAGCCGCAGCTTGTATGCTGGGCAATACCACACAGCGACTCGGTCAGGGTCCAGGTCGCATCTTGGGATACGGGTTAGTCAAGGACCAGACCGACGCAACAAAGGGTGCATACCGCATATTGAGCAAAGGCATGTGTCGATGGAACGACTCGACTCCGTTTTGCACTCCATCCTGGGATCAATTAGCATATAATCACACGGCTGTGAAGTAAAATCTACCTCTGCCTTGACAAGGTCACCGACTTTCCGCGCAGCGTCAACAGTATTCGGAGCAAGTGCCACGCGGATGGCGGTAGCGAATGATTCTGCGGTCAGATTCTTGGAATTTAACGGAGGTGGTCCAGCACCCCGGCGTGCAAGTTGGGCGGCCCACCAAGGCTAAGGGGAAGATATATCAGTACTCGATGAAGTAGCAGAAACACTAGGTGAAACTCACCTGGTCGCCAAAGAAGGGAACGATGATTGTGGGCTTTCCGCACTTCAAGCCGATTGCCGTCGTACCTATCCCCCGATTCAGCTCCTAAGTGCTATCAAAATAAAATGAACGCGCTCACCTGCTCCTCCGTGGTGGCAAACTGCGCTCACATACTGGAATAGCCAATCATGTGGAACGTTGCCAAGCGCAAACACGTGTGGTCCAGCCTCCTTGATCATGGTTTCGTCTAACCCTCCCCAGCCTGGTGAGACGATCGCGCGAACTCCGGCTTGTGCAATGCCGCCAAGGATCGCTCCTATCGACACGAGTTTAGTTGTTAAAATCATGCGTTAGATTTAACACATACTCGTCATCTCCTGAGGATTCTCCAGCACAATCGAACCGAAACTAACAAGGATCCCGTTATTCAGGTGATTCGAGCTAATACCACGAGAGGTATACTTACCCAACATAGATAGGTGGCTCTCCTGAGCAAATGAACTCGACCAGATCCGCGGGTGGGTCGTAATCCTTCGCGAGATCGAGGAAATAGAAACCAACAACATCTATCAATCCCCATCAACCAAAGAAAGTTCTCCAAACGCCGGGTATATGCGTACCGATATGACCCATCCAATCTTGCGGCTTTGACACAAGTGCAGGTGAGAGACAGTACGTCCAAGGGATCCCACAACGCTCGATCATGTTCACGGCAGATGCAGTCGTGAGATATTCGAGACCGAGTTTCTTCATGCGGAATTTGTTGATAACATGTCCGAGACTACCGAAGGATATTGTGAATTCGATGGGCAAATTTACGAGAGTGAGATGCATACCCTTGCCAAGTCATCAAGTCGACTAGTCCATATGAGTAGTAATTGACTGCAGTTGGCTCGCTCGATCCCGTTTGTTTAATGTTGACCAATGGGTGAGGAAACGCAGCGGTTGAGCACCATGGCATAGCTAAGCACTGCGAGTCAGCTCGCTCGAATATCTCGTCGATACGAACTCACTGAATGACAAAAGTAACGGGATACCAAATGCCTCTGCGCAATGGATATGCGCGAAAGTAGGTGGATTGGAAATGATCGCATCGGCGGCAAACCCAGGTTCTCCCGGTGATCCCTCATCAGCTTCATAGCACGACAAAAAGCATCGATCAAGCATCTATGTCATTATGTCAGGTATTTTCGAATCGGAGGTCGAAGAGAAGACCCACTTCTGCAACCATCTTTTGCTTTTTTCCAATATCTCCATTCCTCATACTTTCGAAGCCAGGTATAAGCCCGGGATTCCGAACCATGTAGCTCATCAGTTCATGGGGGTCACCTCCAATATTGAAAAATAGCAATCCAGCGTCTTTGACGAGTTTTCGGAAGGTTTCGTGGGTTGAGAGACGAACGGTATGACCGTGTCGCTGAAGTCGCTGACCGAGCGCTAGATAGGGCTGGACATCACCTGTAACGCAGACGAGCGTTAGCCAGAACGTGTTACGGCTTGCCCAAGGAAAACTTGCCTCTACTCCCCACAATCATGATGTTAATGCTCATAGGCGGCGCATGATGAAACCCAGTCTCGTCAATGTCAATCTCTTCCACATGCACGGCATAATCATCCGGGAGCTTCCTGGACAGCCTATTACCAAAGGAGATTTGAAGACGTCCATCGTCTTGGAATGTTGTTTCCGTGTCGAGTTTCGAGCTATAGCCCAGCAACGTGTCTTTTTCATCCATCTGGCTGACTATAGGACATTTAGATTGTCATAGCTGGCAATTTGTCCGGATTTACTCACATGTTGAGGAACTTTCTTCCGAATGCAAGTAGAGCTTTTCGTCTTGGTCGGAGGTCCCCTTTCTCGAATCGAAAGACCTTGACGGAACCGGGGGAGCATACGCCGGCGGTAGTGGTGGCTGGGCGGTAGCCTGAGCTAGAGACTCAAAGCTACGAGAAGGAGTATGCGGGTTCGAAAAGGGGTTGGTCGAAGCAGAGGAAGGAGCGGGTGACTCGCTATATGTGCTCTGCTGCCTCGATGATCGAGAAGAGCCTGTTTTATGATTGTCAACGATCATAATAGGGATTCTCGGAGAAATAAACACGGGGTATGAAGGGGGTTATAACGCCAAGTATGAGGGTAGAGATGGCTTTGGAGAGCTCCAAGTGTCGAGCGCGATCTATATACCTCCTCGATCACAGCCATCTTCGAATTTGATAATCTTTTGGTCGCGCGCCGCGGTCCCGCGCTATGCGCGGCTCCAACTGTGTTAGGTTCAATAAACCTACACGTGCGGCATCAGGTCATTATTTGCACTCATATCGGTCAGAAAATCATGCCAATAGTAATCGGTGGTGGGTTTGTTGTCTGAGCGTGCGTTCGATCGAGGGCCGCTGGGCGCTCACGTAATCTAGGGGGTTCGATCTCGTTCTCGGCTCCCATCTCTTCGGTACCGTGCCCAGCGCATGTAGGCAAACCCAACAAAACAACGGTTCCGACGGAGAATAAGAGGAAAATATCCCCCCCTCCCCCGATGATAATGTACCTTTGCCCAGGTTCCTTTTGCTCGTACAGCCGTGTTACATTGGCACCTGGGAAACTGAACGTCGGCTGCGACGAGTATAGAGCTGGGACGACTCCTAGCGCGCGAGTCAGGAAGACCGATGGTAAAGAAGCAGATAAGTGGGACAAGGAACTAGTAATCCAGTTCATGTAGCCTATGTTGTTGCATAATGCCCTCTAATCCCGCGAATAATTCGGAAGAAACAGATGTTCACTGACTTGAAAGAGCATTACCTTTGAATAATGGTGTGCGTTGCGGTATTGTGCAAAGATGCTAGTTCGGGTCTGGGGTAGACCTTGTACTCGTGTTTCTATTGTCATTTGGACATTTAGGCGGAGCGTCATTCAGCCTACATGTGCTGGGTGGGCCGGATGGTCGATCCTCTAATGTGTTAGAAATTGGATCGTCTCCGGTATGCTCGTCTGGGACTTTTACCAAATATAGGTCTTCGCTTGACATTAAGGGAACTTCCTGGAATGGCAACAGGTAACAATCTGAACATATTAACCACATGCGGTATTTATCTAGATGCGATGGGACATTGTGAGACGGATTCAACCTGCCTTGCTCTAGAAACGCTTCGTGGCCATTACGCAACTAAGATTATTGACTCGCGCTCCACCCTAGTGGACCAAAAATGAGCAGAAAGATTTGGCTGTTCAAACCCGAGCGGACGTGAAGTAATTCAATCGAATGTCCGCACAACCCCTCGCCCCCTTTGAAAGGCCGCCCTCATTTATTCCATGCGGCTCCTATTGTTATCTGGGCGCATATATCTATCTGGTTCCCTTCAAAGCTATTTCACTAACCATTCCAGCTGAAAACGTTATATTTATCCTCATTTGCGATAAAACAGAACACCTGTTGTATACTCGGACCTATTCCATTCCATTCCTCATGTTCGCGTATCGGCTTCCCTCATAACGCAACCAGTTCCACCCTCCGTATTCTTCCCCCGTACCTTTATAGATCCCACCCATTGCATCGGCAACGACCTATTCCCGAGATCAGCACATCGTGCTTCCCCGAGGCACCCAACGGCTCACCTTGACAAGTGCTGGACCAGGCCGTGCGTCTTTTCCGGGTCCTTTTTCCATTTCAGGCCGATTCGGACTTGAAGGGCACTTGTCGCCCGACAACTCCCAATACATTGCACCCCTAGGATTCAGTTCGACCAACGCTTGATAAACCCGAGTAAAAAAAAACTCACCCAAGGCCCTCCTTTCTGATCCACTGCCCCTTGATGTTTCCAATTTCCTCATCATCAAACGTCACCATCTCGTGCTTGTGAGGATCATAGGACCAACTAGCGACCCGCTTCGAATCGATGTGGGTGGTTGCTCCAGGAAGCGGGAGCGCACGATAATCGTATGAGCCTGATATAGGGATAACATGCCGAATGAAATAAGTGAAATAACGCGTGATGGGTGAGGCCCGCAATCATACAGATCAATTCGTTGGACGTGGATTCTTAGCGAGCCAACCAGTCCAAGAAAATAGACTTGCCTGCCTCCCATGAGCCCGGGCCGACGCCATTATAGGGCCTCCCGGGCCCATCGGTGTTCATAAATGAGCGTCCATACAGAGGAATACCTGATAGGTGATTGGGTATATTAGTGATTACCACGAGGAAGTTTTGAAATAGCTGTGGTCGCAAGGGCAAACCTACCAATAACAAGCTTTTCTCGTCTGATTCCTTGGGCATGGTACCATTTAACGGCCCGGTCGGTGCTAATCTCGTCTGGACCTCCGAACAGGTTTGCCTGGTGTCCGGAAACCGAGTCCCAGGAACCTGCGTAATCTACATGCGAAGGTTAGAATAATCTATAATGGTTATACGGATGACGAGAATGGGCGATTAATAAAGCCGTCGAGGGTACTACCTCGGTGAAATGAAGAGGCCCGTTCGGCTGTCAAATCAAACCCGCTTCCACCACAATATGCACGACACCCGGGATAATCGAACGGCCAAGTGTAGGCGAAGCAGACAACCAAGGTTACGTACCATAAGACATGAGATTCCAGAATGTTAGGTACCGGTCCATATCACGCGCGTGGAGTTTCTATAGTTCAAGTGTAGGCCATGAGTATATATGATGCAATTGTTTGTCTCTCCTTGTGCCTACCTCGTAGTTAGATGGCCCACAAGGTGCAGCAACCTGATGACGTCAATCATCCTGCTACTATATGACATGGATTTGGAGACGCACCGTGAGTGCAAAGTGGTAACTTGTGCCCTTTTTGCGCGCGTGCTCATCCAAAGCGTGGCGAAGTTCACGCAACAAGGCCACATAACCCCGAGCCTAAAAGCGCAATTGTTTCATTTAACCAAACGGGTGAGATAAAAGAGACCGGCGGACCTGTTCCTCGTTTTGAGGATACTCGTAATCCACATCTAGTCCGTCCAACCCGAGATCCTCCAGTAGCGTGACGGACGTCTCCACAAACTTGGCTCGCTTATGGGGGTCAACGATAATCGGATGAAGGGCAGGCGAATAAGTCCAGCCCCCAATGCTCAGCAACAGCTTGAGATGTCGATTCTTCTTCTTTAAAAGATATAGTTGCTTGAAGCATCCGTACAGATTAGACGATTGGTCCTCATTCCATGAATCTCCAGGGTAA
Source organism: Ceratobasidium sp. AG-K (assembly GCA_037039685.1). NCBI lineage: Eukaryota > Fungi > Basidiomycota > Agaricomycetes > Cantharellales > Ceratobasidiaceae > Ceratobasidium > Ceratobasidium sp. AG-K. The sequence continues at coordinate 434,343 of JAWNGF010000013.1, read as the reverse complement.
TGGATGTCGGTGTCGGCCCACTTGTCGGAAAGAATGACTGATCCATCTGGAGAAGTGTTGGCGAACGCGTAGAGAATGTGCGTTAGCGTATCGACCGGGATCGACGAGGGTGGGAATTTCCGCCCATAGATTCCCCAATTGACGAAACTGGACAAATGACGTCAGATCGACATAACACCAGGTTCGGTTCAGGTGCTCATACTATCCAACGTTGAGCTTGTCTCCCATCTTTGGTTGTGAGGTATTGTGACCGCTTGGGAGAGGAGCTACACCGCCACTGGGCGCTTCGTTCGGAGGGAGAACGACCGAGAGCTGACCGAGACGGAAAGAAGCGAAAACAACGGCAAGAATGCCGACAAGGTAGAGGGCGGTGCGAACATATGATCTTGAAGGTCGTGGTGCCAGCAGTGTTACAAACGTGTCCTCTCGTACGCCCGGCGATGCCCTGTCAGTGAGCGGAATTGCGTCCTCGCTCGCGTCTGTTGCCAGTCGCGCATATGGAACAGACGACATGATGGAGAACGGAAAATCACGTGCTTTCGCGGTATGGGCTGCTGACGTCAGTCGAGTGTTTTCATGCTGTGCGACCTCGCCACTCATTTTACCTATGCTTAACAAATTGTCTCATGAGCCCCAACTTACCTGTGATGGAACAGAGACCGGAGCGTTGTATCAGCCGCGGCCACCGACGCATTACAACTCTTTCTCGACTTGAAGCTCAAGACTCGACGATCTAGTCCACTCTTGCTTTCCCTTGACTCTGAATGTACGCAGTTGGAATAAACATAAATGGTCAACCGGTTAATGGAATGCGACCTTGACACTTTCCATCAAGCTAGGCACAAGGACTTTAGGCTCTGGACACCGAGGTTTGAAGCCTGAATTCTCCGCCCCCGCTCACCCTAGTGATCGTACGTCAGGTTGGGGCCCAACTTTCGGAATTAATAAGACCAGGCGATTGAGCTCGTTCGCCTATCGCGCATCCCCGAACCACATTCAATCTCCTCGACACGACCATGGATCCATTCCCTAGTACCTGGACGCCACATATTTCTGCCACTCATCGATCAGATCGGGGCTGGTCTCGAGCCAAGATCTCCTTGAAATTTATCCCCTGATCGTCACGACTTGGTCGCCGGCGCCACATACGGTCAACCTCAATTTGCTCCCGGGATATCAATCGGTCTCGACTCTTCGCCAGAGGAAATCTCCCCGCAAACGCCACAGCCGCCCTTTGAGCCAAGGCAACCACCAGCGGTTCCAAACGCCCAATTTACCTAAAGCCGAGACTCCAAATATGGGCGCCATAAACTAGATAGTCACCAAGCGCACGTACAGGATGGTCAACACAGACACCTGGACTCAGCATGACTATTGCCAGACCTCGAATCCAGGGTTAGGATGTTCCATTTGTTGAAGGCAGTAGATCGTTAGGTGTTGTTCGCAAGAGTGCTTGAAATGTTGATCACGCAGCCAAACCAAGCAATTTGGCTTGGATATTCTGTGATTTCAATCACGTGTGGTACCGGCAATAAGTGCCATATTGAGGTCCCACTACAGGTAGCGTGGCGGGTGCCTAGTGAACAGGGCGGTTGACTGAGAGTCTAAGTCTAACTCGGCAGTTAAGATCCACCCGAGGCTACGCCCGTCGTGACAGTGAGCCCTGGGACGCCCAATAACCTAGTAAACCTAGAGGTTTCCGTGTGCATTTGTTTGCCCGGGTGGGGTCCCCTCGGCAACCCAGGCCAACAGATTCCTTAGAGAGGTGCCATCGTGACCAACTCACCACCGAGTTAAAGATGTATCATTTCCACTCGAAACGGCTGCTCTGAATTGATCATAACGTATCCCTACTGGGTGTTCAACGCCAGTAACATAGGTTGGGACCGGACAAATACAACTCGACCACCACGGATACTTCACGTAATTGAGACCGCCTGCTCGTCCGAAGAAGGCTGAGTTCAACTTTGTGGACTTAGAGCTGGATAAGAGTTCATGGGAGGTTTCGTAAGATGCACTACTCCACCAACCTGGGGAAAGCGCTGGGTGCTGCAAGCTTGACGAGACAGGAGCAGCGAAGCAGACAGAGCAATACCGGCACGGGCGTATTCTCGGGCATGTGATACGAGCCATAACCCATACTGCCATGTTTGATTTTTCAAACCAGCATGAAAATCGATTTTTATTTTTTTTTTTTTTGCGCGTGAGCAAAAATAGGACCCTATGAACGGTGAAAGATAAATTCCAAAGGTAAACTAGTAAGGCAACATTGTACAGGTATATTACCGATTGAGAGGGTTCCGTGCTCGCATTTCCTCTCCCTTAAAGAACATCCATATTGGGAAAGGAACTCCCACAACTACAGCTATTCCAGCAAGGAATGAATGCCCACCCCCTGTCCCCATTGCATCAAATAGCCTTTGGCCGAAGAGTGGGAACGCAAAACCGAACAACGAACGAATTGCAGTTGCGGCTGCAATTGCACTGGCTGCGTAAGTAAATGCGTCGACGAGATATAACTGGATCGGAATACTGGGCGAAGAATTTCAGAAAGCTAGTTCCCGAAATATAACGGATTGATGAGCTTTGACTTACAATATAAACATCATCCCCGCTCCGAAGATCCCAGAGCCAACAATTGGCATCATGTAGTGTAGCCTTGCATGCGCAGACCATCCGTACCACCTAAGTAGTGAAAGTTAGGTCAACGAATGTCTTTCGAAGCTGGGAAGTGATACTCACAAAAGCCCAACAGGAATGAGAAAGCTACCAATGAGCATAGGTGGAATCCGATACTCCGGTTTTCCCTTCCCTCCATTCTTCTGGGCCAGCTAAATTGGGATATATCAGCCGGGATTAGTATGACGTCAGCTAAAAGACGGAACCTTTTGGTAGACGGCGTCAATTACTCGCGGACCCGCGACACCCGCAACTATAAAACCGATACCAAGGCCAAGGTATGCCTATATTGTTTGAGCAAGCGACGTGAGCGTCATGCAGCAGCAATTGGGTAGCTGGGTAACGTACAAGTCCTGCGATGCCTGGTCCCCATCCGTAGTATGTTGAAAAGAGCGTCGGGAAGGTCACAAACATTCTAACAGCACGTAAGTATCAATCGACTGTATGCAACGAGAACGTACAAGTAGAGGAGTCCTTTTTTGGTTTTGTTGAAATGGTGTTAGGTAACTCAACTAAGCATACCGTTATCTACGTACCATAAATGCTTGGTTTCGTTGAGCTGATATACAAGCGCATATGTGCAGGCGTTCACTCACATGGCCATATATAAGCTCAAAATAAAGCATATCATACTCCTGGTAAGGAGCTGCATCGGTCGACGCAGATTCTCTGAAAGAACTTCGCTAAATGAACCCTGTGGAGTGAGATCAGGGTACCCGTATTTTTTCCTATCAAATTCGTCGATCATCACCCGATTATTGAAACACGAAAAATCCCACCTTAGAACAGGATGGTAGGTCTCCTGAAGTACGAGTATCCCGACTGCGCCAGCAATTCCAGCTGCAATAGAGATAATCCGAAACACCCATTGGTATCCTATATCCTGGGTTATAAACCCACCAGCGATCTATTTCCTGTATAAATATCACGATTGGAGAAACTGACAAACTTGAGCCTTACCGGGCCGATTATAGGACCCATCAAGGGACCAAGAGAGAATAAAGACATGGCGACCGCCCTATCTTTCTCAGCGAAAAGGTCTGCGATCGAGCCTGCTCCGATTGTCATAGGAGCTGATCCTCCCAAGCCAGCTGCAAGGTCACATTGGTCTTGCTGAGGAATGAGCTCATGTAACGGGTAAGGATCTCATACCTAAGAAACGGAAGACAATGAACGAAGTGACGTTGGGAGACCAAGCTGTGGCCAGGTTGAAGATTAGGAAGAATATATTGGAGATATGTAGCGGCCAGCTCCGTCCATATACTAGTGCGAGGTAAGCTCCTGGTAATCCACCACATCAAAGTGTAGCTGCACACCTTCCGAGAACGGTGTGATAAAAAGGGGACCAACTGCCTAGTGCCCTCGTTAGCTAAATCAATGTAAATAGAGCGCAATGGTCACGTACATAAGCTAGCACGAAAATACTCAATGTAAGAGCAGCAATGGTCGGGTTAGTAACATCGAACGCCCTTGCAATTTCGGGAAGACCTGGTGCTATCATGCTAATTCGGAGGACGTAAGGGTTGGCCATGCCTCCTAATGGATTAGATCAGAATAACTGACGATGATGCAAGTGGGCTGCAATCATATACGATCAGCATCAAAAATAGAAACGCAAAGGCGTTGAACGTACGAAACCAAGGTATAAACGCTAACTACTGCGGCAGAGGTCCACTTGCGGGAGCCAGACCAATTACGTGGGTTGTGCGGATCCTCTTCCCAGTTGTCTGTAGCTGCCTTTTCCGTGTCCACCTCGGGTCTCTCAGCCGATTGAACCTGTGGGGGCTCCGGCTGATCACGATGAGAACAGTCCTTTGAGCCAAAGGGTTCAGTCACTGGGTTATGTACTTCAGTGTGATTATCGACTCCCAAGTCTGCGATAGTATGCGAGCCCAAAGACTCCTGAGAACCTGTTGGGCTGTTCCTCCCGGCTTGTAAGTTCGAGAGCATCGAGGGTATGGAAAAGATAGACAAGCAGTGGGTGAAGTCGACACCTTCACCACCTTAAGTAGACTGCGCCAAGTCAAACGGAGCATATGCATCCGGCCATGACCTGTGGTTGTCTGGTCATTCGGAGGCCGGTCGCGTGGCAAGAGTCCAGGATCTGACCCGCTTTTAGAAGGTTCACGTGTTGTACCTTGGGTGCCTTGGACAGCTTCAATTCCTAGACGTTTTGAGAAATTGTATTGTTGCGAATTTCAACAAAAATAACGCCAGGTCTACTACTCTACATACTGCCCCCCCTTCCCCCCACCCAAAGGCAATTCCGGGGCACGTATGCCTGATGTTGGTCTGCACATATACCACATAACTTCGGACATCAACCCCGGATGGCCTTCTCTCAGGGTCCCTGCTGATCTGATGGAAGTCATCCTTATTCGTATCGCAGCCCGCCGCTCCTTCAGATACAGCTCGAATTGGGAATCAAAGGATATGTGGTGTGGCCTTGAAAAAGGTTTAGGGAAACGCACACAACAGACACGCGTCGCAAACCCGATCAGTCGTTGTGAACCTGGTACTACCGAGTGCCGCGGGACCACGGGACATCCTCCGCGCGCGGGTCGCCAGAGTTGAAGCCTAAAATTAAGAAGACGCAGAAATCACGTGACCTAGACTTTCTTAAACAGTGTTGTCAATTGTGGGTCACTGACCCCAGCTTGACCTGGTTTTCGGGGTCCTACCTTGACCTGTATCTCGCCCGTAGCTGGGTTTTTAATACAGAAATTTCTCATCGTAGTCCAAAGTCCTCCTCAGGTACCAATTGATTACCGCCGTTCAAGTTGTTTCTTAGTCAGGCAATGAGATACGAGCAATGGCGGGACCCCGAAAACTGGATCAAGCTGGGGTCAGTGACCCACAATCGACAACACTGTTCTTAAATACGATTTTAACGGGCTACATGTACACATGGGCAAAGCTGAAGGTAAGGTAAGAGGGGATGAGACCACTCAGAGGTTTTTGCAGAGGAAGGAGAGATGGAAGGGGGCCCGCAGGTAGTACAGCGATGAGGACGTGACGAAAGACGGAGTGAAAGCTCGAGCGGGTTACATTTGATTAGCTAAGTAATGCGGCAGATACGGAGATAAGAGAGAATGGCACTGAGGCTGATGTCTGAATCGAACAAGTCGAGTATATGCTCGGGTTTTCTGCTCCACGCCCACCACCATGTAACTCGCTTCACATTTAATTGCACTCAGATCAACGATAATGGATTGTACAAACGTAATAAACCATCATATGAGTATTTGGAGGGATTAAACTTGAGCACATAGGCTCATCGATACACATCGTGGCGATCTCTCCTGTTGTAGGGTGCCCTAACCTACCGAAGGAGATAGTAAAACCAGTTACGAAGACTCGAGTTGCAACCAATAGAAGTGTAGCGTGCTATGCTGGAACGGATCTTCGTTGTTTTCGACCAAATGTATGCAGGGAATATAAACATGGTTTTGGGTTGAGAGCGGGAGGTTGAATACGGCTGTATCTAGAATAGTTGTTACGGGATCGCGTGTCCTTTGTGTATGGCCGTCCTCATAGATTTAGCTCGCACGAGGTGGCGGCATGTTCTGTTGATCGACGCCGCGGTTGGTAATCCAACCTAGAATGCCACGTTCATTCGTTACTCATTCTACTCATTAGAACAATTTATCGGCGAGGCTCACTGCGGGAACATTTGACAGCCTGCCTGGTATACTATTAAGCTATTGGTAAGTCTATAGGCGCCAGGGTTGCCGCGAAAGCCAGCAGTTACTAATGAGCGCACTCGGGAGCTATTGGAACCATGAGGATGTTGAACAGTGAACATTCTAATAGGCGTTTTCCTTCCAAGTACTATTACATGGTGATATGCGGCGCAAAAAGCGTCCCCTCACTGTAGTACTCACATCGACGAATACAGCATCCTGACAATGGAGCGACCGAGTATGACGTAATCAATGTTGTTGAATGGGCTCACATATGGTGAACCACTTGTAAGCGTACTGGGCTCAGAACAATGGTCTGTTTCGGCTCCGCCACATAGCTCTGACGGAATAATCTTAGTTCGTTTTTGCCACTGCAGGATCACGCTGATCATGCCAATTGCCTTGGTCACCGAATGTGGCAGTGAAGCTTGAAGACAACAGACAACGGCACGTTTACAGTCGGGAGCAGCCGGCTCTCGTTATTAGCCTTTTCAATAGGCCCAGATACAGCCAGGCCCAGGGCACCGGAGTTGGATTGGTTTTGTACGGAGGCTTTACACCTTGATTCAGCCCGCAGTTCTTGGGGTTGCCTTTACCGTTATACCACGAGATTGGGTTGAACGACCTTTATAATCATCGTAGAGTTACCCGCTCAAGTCTACTGGTCCTTCGACGTGCATCAAGTGCCAATGAGTCAACAGTCGAATCGGCGTTCATATAGCATACAGTCTTCCGGCTGGGATCAGCCTCATACCACCCCGGTTGATCCAGTCAGCCCCGAGGTTGGTGTATCGGGCCGCCATGCCCCTATTCTAGCCCATCAATCATTCTCGATAGATCCAAACAACTCTGCCTGCGATCATTCAAGAAATCAGGACACTCCGTATAGCTCATCCAATCCGAATCTCCCATACCAAGGCGGTGACCCGACGGTACAATCGTTGGCCCCGGCGGTACGGGTAGGGGATTCGGACCAGGCACAATGGCTAGATCGCTCTGGGCCTGCTCCTGAGAGCCATTATACTCAAGGTTGTCGGAAATTAAACCGCCTTTTAATTTCCGGTCTCATAAATGCGACTAACGCGTGTTTCGATCACAGACACACCCACATTCTACGACGCCCAGCGTTCCGTGTCATACCCGTTGGCAAATAGTCGACAGCACTTAACCCGATGGGATGTGGAGCGGGGGCGGGGGCAGCCTGAACGGGAATATGCCCCCACCCACCCTCCGCCTCGCTTGCCACGAGACTACTCTCATCAAGCTGCCACGCCCCTGACAGCAACTAGTGGCGCTCACTCGCCGCTTATGCGAGGCGACGAGGGGCAGAGGCGGTCGGCTTCGTCGAGGCATCCTTCGCTTCAATCCTTTGGTCCGTATACCTCTACCGTGCTCTACCATCCTAGTAGGAGCTCTTCCGTTCGGTCTTCAGCTGAAAGCTATGACCATCCTCACAATCGCCACAATCGTTCTGGTTCGTCGGGCCCCTCCGAAGGCGCAACTCATATCACAGAAACATCACATTTTGTTGTGCCCTCCTCTCGTCTACCAAGAACAGAATCCGTGATGCACAACCAATCGAGCGACCAGTACCCTTCTGAGCGAGTTTCCCATAGTCCTGATGGAATGGCAGAAACCAAGCCGAAACGTCGCCGTGCGAATGCGGCCCAGCTTCAACTTCTGAACGATACCTATGCCCGGACTATGTTCCCTTCGACGGAGGAACGAGCTGAAATCGCTCGTCGTATAAACATGACTCCACGCCAGGTGCAGATTTGGTGAGTTATAGTGCCCGAGCGATTAACAAGTGAACCAGCTCAGATAGTCCCACATTTGCATAGGTTCCAAAATCGTCGTCAGGCGTCACGACAGAGTCAGATATCGGATCCATCGGCCCCACCGGGAGCATACCAGTCCCAAGATTCATACATGGAATACTCTCAAGATTTTGACAACGAGTAAGACGTTTGCATCAATATCAGTTGCGGCGTGGCCCGGACTAGCAGGGATAGTTGCCGGATCTAACCCCGAGCTGAAAATCAAGTTCTATGAATGTATCTGGTTTCTATGTTACGACATAAGATGAAAATCTAGTTATAAATAAAAACCTCTCCCAACTAGCCAACGTCAATCCAATCAGTCGCTGTCGGTGTCTTCAGGTTTGGGCCCCCCAAAGGTCAACCAATTCAGTTTACGTATGCGCCTCCTTTCTTCTTGAGCCTTCTGCTGGTTTCTCGTCAGCTTCTTCTTCTTGACCTTCGGTGGTGTCGCTGCTGCCCCCTCGTTGCCGCTACCAGCTGGTGTAGCAGCCACAGACGCCGCCGGAGTTGGTGCCTTGCTTGCACGAGCGGAACCGGCAGGCGATCCTTTCGGAGTTGATTTGAACTTTCCGTCAGCAAAGGCGTCCTCCACAACTGCTGTCTTTCCCTGATGGGTCATTCGTCCAGCCGAGATATTCCATATTTCAGGGCCTAGAGTGTCAAAGGTCAGACGCGGTTCGAGCAAGTAAAACGACCTCGGGTTCACATACATAATGCACCAACAAACTCTTCATTGTGGGATATAATTGCCACTGCCCCTCCCCAATCCCGAATAGCGACAGCAAGACCACCTATTATAGCATATAATGGATTAGTATAAATTGGCCTCACGTGATACCACTACTGCTTGACATACCCAAAGCTTCCCGGTCCAAAAAGTTTGTAGGCTCTACATGTACCGACGTTGAGGTGCAACGACTTTGTTTGTGAAAATTCAAGACTTACCGTCGAGGACCATAACCTTAACAAGAGCTCAGTTAATAGTTGGCGGACGACTATTCGCTACAAACTTACCTGTGGGTTATTCCAAAGCGCAGATGCGATTACCACCTTGACCTTTTGCCCGCCACTCAGGCCGCTCATCTCGTTATATTGCGCAATATCTCCATCAAGGCCTACATCCTCAAGGTGTTTCCTCACAAGATGGGCAGCAGTATCACGAGACCCAGCACCTTCGCGCGAGGCCTCCAGGTCGTCGAATTGCTGGACAAGCTTGGTAAAGCCTTTCTCAAGCAGCTCTTCGCGCGGGATCCAGGTATTGAACTTATGATCTAAGTTGCGCCATTTGACTTCATATTGAAACGACTTCTTCAACTTCTGGCGGCCCATGATCATCTGGAAAGAGGAATTAAGTATACTTTCAAGACTTGTGCCCACGAACTGACTTCAAGCTTTCGTTTCTCTCCATTCCGTCCAATAAAGTCCTTCTCTAGTAGTTCCAACTCTTCCGCAGTTAGAACCCGCGTACTCTTTTCAAGTATTTCGCCTGAATAAAGTTAGCATGAACTGAGTTGTGTAGCCGGTAAAGCGATGAACGCACGATCATGCCCGTCTTGGAAACGCCACTGACTAATAATCAATCAAGGTGATGAGTACGCGTTTATCAGGCGAGGCAGCACGACGCACATGTACTGGACCGCGGTCTTTTCAAGATGCCTCTCAATGTGGTGCGTCGCATGTTGCGATACGTATCCCACACGCAACGCAGGATGCTTGTAGACAGTCCCTTGTTGCGGTGAAGTCTCGCCCTGACGAGAATTTGAGCTTAGAACCAAAATTCTATTCATTAAAACATTCGTACCGTCAGCAACTTGATTAGTGTTGACTTGCCGGCGCCATTAGGTCCGATAATACCGACTCGACTATAATTTTAGTATTAGCCAAGCTCCTTAACCTCGTCTGGGAAACCACATACCTTGAAAGCGACAATGCACAGCTAACGTTTTCCAGGCTCGGTGTCTGCCGGCCTGGGTAGGTGAATGTACAATTAACGAGTTTCATGATCGCACGGGTGTTACTGCGGACGCCCATCAATGAGCCTGGCGGGGGGAAAGTGAACTTGACGGAAGTGGCGGCGAGGGTGTAATATGACTTGGCCTCGGGGACCTTTTCGACAAACTTGGACAAGTTTCCAGGATAATAGACCAACTAATTTGACGTGTCGAGTTAGCCACCTACTCGTCCAAGCCGTATCAATGCTCTCACCTTCTTGGACTCGTAATGGATAATATCGGTCGTGACATTGTCAAGGAATCTACAGTAGTATTAGCGCGCTGGTGAACGGTACCAGATTTTTACATACCCTGAGTCGTGACTGACAATAAGGACAGTCACTCGGTCATGCGCAATTAGATAATCTTCTAGCCATTTGACGGACGCCCGATCCAACTGAATAAGATTAAAGTCAGTACAAGAACGCATATATCTCTCAAAATTTGAGCGACGACCCTGGAAAAGGCGTCTGTCCAGCATCAGTCAAAGAGCCGGGCATGCCAGAGTCCATGCGGACCGCCTACAGGCAGAGATACAACCCATTCGTGATTTTATGTAAATAGTGACCAGCAGAAATCGGTTGCGTGCACCAAATTTCAGTCGCCTGGTCGCCACCATGTTCTGCTCCCTCGGGCAGCCGGTCACAGAGCCCGCGTCTTTCACGCGTCCTCATACCCCCTCCAAACCAAGCTGCCCCTCCAACCATACCAAGAACGTCGCACCCAGGGCACGAGGCACGCAAACATATCCAAACACGTGGTGGACTCACATGGTTCGTAGGCTCATCCAGCATCAACAAGTCTGCTTTGTACAGCATCGCTCGCGCCAGCTCAAGCTTCATCTTCCAACCACCAGACAAGCTACCAACAGTGTGTGTCTGGCGCTCGTCATCAAACCCGACTTCACGTAGTTGCTCAGCGATCGCATCCCGAGGTACATTAGCCAATTGGGAATCTGTAGCCGAATAAAACACGGAGCACGGAATTGGTTTAGCAAATCCTCGCACCCGTCCGTCCCCTTCATGCGAATAACCACTCACCACCCGCAATAAATTCTAGAATTGACAGACTCGCATCTTCTCCCTGAAGCGCGTGCTCCACCATCACCGCCCTAACTTCTGATTGGGGCGGAAAATTTTCGACCTAAGCAATGACGATTCAATAACCTCGATCAATAACTCCGCCAAGCCAAGGATAATGAAAGCCCAGGCGGTTAGTGCAATTGAACCTTCCCCCGAGAGTAGCCCGACGGCCACCCAGATCGCCGCGCATCGACGCCCACAACTGCCCAATAAGCATGCACAATAAATCAATGAAGATCAGGGTTATCACCCTACAAATAAACGGAAAGGGAACGGGTCATGGCAGCCTGATTGGCAAGTCCGATAGATCAATACAACCCACGAGGCGAAAGCTTCGTCGCGAGTTCTAGACCCGCGGAAGGTATGACTACCAAGCCGGGGATTTAGAGTTTTTATAAGAAATAGACCACCCAGCCTGATTGCAAGCATGGAAATGGGGTCTGCCGGCACCTAGCAACTATACGTAGAATAGACTCATCCTTGTCCTTTAGACTGGGGTCGTGATGTTCGTAGGCTAAGTGGGCTGAAGTTGTTGAGGGCAGTACTTGCCCAAATAGGGCAAATGTGATAGTCAGACGCAAAACCGAGCAATGGGACCAACATTGCTTCCCCCACACCGACCCCAACCTTCCCATTAAACACACTTCCGGCCTCAAGATGCAGGCGCTTTTTCGAACCCCAACATAAAAAAGCAGGAGACTTACCTTGCTGTCCCGCAGAGCTCGCAAAAGCGTACTCTTGCCGCTTCCATTACCCGCACAAATGCCGTATCTCCGGCCCCTGACAAGTCTAAGTGTCGTATGCGAAAGCAAAAGAAGTGCGCCGTATGCGAGGGAGAATAGGGCTAACGGTGGTGGTGGTGGTGGATAAATTTGAGGTTAGTTCCCGAAGCAGAACATATCAATAACTATACGCACTATCACATAAAAGCTCCTCGGTATCATCCGTAAGTGGTTGGTTGTTCTTGGCCTGAATCGTATGCGAATCACAGATCAATTCGGGTAGGCGGGCGGCAGCAAATCAAGCGGAACGTGAGAGGCAGCAAATCCAAACCATCGGAAACCAATCCAAATACGCCGAGGTCATCCAAGCAAAAATGGCGCCCGAGTATGCGTATCCAAGGAGCCCATTTCGAGTTTTGTGTACATCCGGAACGCAGATTCCAGATATGGGATCACAGGTTAGAGTGCAAGCATCATCGTATCCGGGGTCAGGAGCACATCGTTGTGTGGCCACATATTCAGATGGCCCCATGGGTTCGGTAGTTTGAAGTTCCACCAAGGAGCACCAACGATCCCAAAAATGAGTTTCAAGTAGAGAGTCGACCAATCAACAAAACGTTAGTACTCTATTCGAAAAGAGACTATGCCAAGTAATACGCACCCGTTCAATGTCCCAATAATGTCCCCGTACAGCCTGGGCGACCTCCCATCCTTCTTCCTTGCTCTTCTCCCCTCCTTCCGCTCCGTCCGCCCTCACCCATCCAGCCAAATAATTACCTACACACCGTCCCCACACACTCTTCTCCGCGTCGTACGCCCGCACACGTCCAGCGCGTACCAGTTCTGCGCCAAGCTCGGCGGCAAAGAAAAGGGATTTTCGTTGGGTTGGATGTAATTGGATTTTTTGGCCTAGGCAACCCAATCAATCGATACGAACGAGAGAGACAAGGAAGAACAAACCAGGCAGCTCGAACTTGGGTCTCACGATCCATCCCGAGGGCATTTTGGACACAATCGTAGCCAACACATCGTCGTCCAGCCCGTCAGACTCCTTTACTGCAGGCTTGGCCCCATTTTCGACTCCAGCCTCGACTCCAACATCTCCACCAGCAGCTTTCAAAACGGCTGCGGCTTCCTTTGCGAAAGCGCGGACTTCAGGGAAAGCGGCCCCGCTTGCCACCCGGTGCACGGCGTCACTTAATGGGCCTAGGTATTGCGCCGCGACAGCAGGATCGCGCACAAGCTTGACAATGTTGGTTGTTACTATCGACGCGCGGCGGAGGGTCTCAGGGGAGCTGTCATGGATGTCATTTAAAATCAGGGGGCAGGGGATCATGCGAAGCAGACTTGCCGATCGTTCAATGCGCGTGACAACATGGGTACAAGGACCGCCAAACTTGGCGCAGTAACCTCTGCCACAAAAGTGGTGTTGCTCATTGCCTTGATATCATGTAAGAATTACGCGGATTAGTGGAACGTGAGATGAAATCGCACCTTGATGGTAGCCGGCACGTTGGTGGGAGACTGCATCGCCTGCACGAGTGCTGGGATATGTTTAGTCAAGTCGGGGTTGGGTACAGTTCCGCAGAGCGCGGTAGCGCATTTCACGGCAGCGCTTGAAACCTGTAAGAGGCATTTCAGCATGATAAAACGGTATTTATCCAGTACAAACCTCGGACTTGGTATCATGCATCGCATTCTCTACAGTTGGGAGAATGTCACCCAGCTCAGCGGCAATATATTCTGCCCTCTCGGCTTTTTTGCTTTTTTCCTCGACCCATCGTCGAATAGCGTCCAGTGCGCCGGCCTTGGTCTTCCATTTACCACCCCCTTCGCCACCCACGACCGCCAAAAGCTCTCGCAAAACTGCACGTGTTGCTTCAGGTGGGAAAAGTCCAAGTAACGCGCGTACAGCGGCTTGAGCGGCCAATCGTACTACGTCTCCTTTGTCCGAATATAGATCGAGCAGAACGGGGAGTGATGGAAGGAGAATGGGGCCAGCGGCAACTTTGAGGTGAGTTGCGAGAGAGTGAATGCCAACTGCAGCAGATTCGCGTTCGTATCCAGATTTCTTATTAGCCGCAAATGTGTGTAGCTCTGAGAGCACTTTTTCGTCTCTAAATCAGGATGTAGGGTTAGCAAAAGTCAAAGGTTGGTCGTATGGACGTACACCAAAGTCTGAAGTCCTTGCTGCTTGACCTCCTTGGCGAGATTATCGGCTGCCGTCTGAGCGTCTGGTGCCGTAGGAGCCGCTCGTAGAGCCTCCAAGTGGGCAGCAATCAGCGAGTTGGACATGGTGGTCGTAGATGGCCAAATAATCCAATTGGAGACGAAGATAAGTTTTGGCCAATGTGTCAGCAGTGCCACGAAAATATATTTGCAATCCTAGGCGCTCATTTATGCTCAATCGGGACATTCGGCATCTCCTGGCCGTGGACGCCAGCCGTGTGGTAAAAAATTACAAGCCTGAAATCATCCAGTCAATCATCCAGTCATTAGACCCAGTCCTCAGATACATAAATTGACATAGACAAGCGTTTCCCACGTTTAGCTTGGCACGTTCGTCGCACAGCCACATCCATTAGAATCCCGATAAGCTTTGCTTAGTCACCATTGCGCGTGGCTGAAACCAGAAAAATGCATTGCGCCCACTCATCCTTCCCCTACCATAGACCTCCCCTCCCATAGAGCTCATAGACATAGAATGGACGCCCCGACTAGTTTTTTGCCCTCTATCAAGCGACTGGATGAATTTTTGGCCCCCCAACTACACGATATCCTTACACGCTTGGTTACCCTGTATCTCCCTGAAGTACGTGGCACCGCTCCCATAGATGAAAATCTCGAAACGTAGGCCCAAATCACGTTCAGTCGTTTGACCATCACTGAGTTTGCTGGGCAGTTTACAGGCGGATACCTTTGAACGCTCTTTTACTATCCGTTGGCTCACAGGGTTCATCGCACGCGGGGAAGAATGGGTCGAATCTTATACCCACGGGTCCGAAGACACCCACGATCCGACTTCTCCCTCTACTTCGACCTCCTCAGTTGGTCGATTCCAGACCTCGTTTGCACATGACACCTACCAAGCCCGCGCAACAGCCTTTGACCGAGCCGCTGCTCTCCTTGGAGCGTGCGCAGGAACCTCTGCGTCGGGAGCCATTTCTCGAGAATTCAAATTCCCCACATCAGGTGATGAGGAAGTCGCAATTACGCTTCGAGACGAATCAATCTCTACAGGCGATCATACAGCCGTCGGTCTCCAAACATGGGGCTCGGCGTGTATTCTTGCAGAACGCATCGCTCGCGACCCACCCTCTTTTGGAATCCCCACCTTAGCCTGCGGCGCCCAAAAAACAAGGATACTCGAATTGGGAGCAGGAACAGGCCTTCTTTCGCTTTTATTTGGGAAGCTTGCCAAGCAGGACCAGTGCACGATTGTAGCGACGGATTACCACCCGGCTGTGTTGGATAATCTCCGCGCTAATGTCCAGGCCAACTTCCAAACCACCGAACCTCCAATTCAAGTCGAGGCGCTCGATTGGTCCCTTTACCTCACTGGGAAACCTACAACAAATCTCTCAAGGGCGCCTAGCACAGCTGTAACGCCCGCTATTGGCACACCGATAGCTATTGGTGCGTCAACGTTATCCTTTTAATACTGAATTTTCTAACAACGTACTCGGTTAGATCCAACGCCCCTAACTTTAAGCTCTGCCCCATCACTTGTCTCTTCTTCCACCCTATCAACGCCTGGAACACCTCGTACACCACAGACGCCTCGTACGGTCCGGTCCCCGCCTCCTAACTTGGCTCGAGCAGTCTTTTCGCGGCTCATTGCCCGAGGAGAAGAATTCGATATGCCAGGAACCGAGCCAGGTGAAGAAGTGGGCGTCAAGGGCCCGAGCGAGCACATCAAGATTCTGAACGAGCAAATTAGGAATCCAGAAGTGATAAGCGCTCGCCCACGCTCGACCGTTAATCCCGAGCCCACAAACTATGCGCCTGCATTTTCGCCTCCCATCGTTCAGAGCCCATGCTTGGACCCGGCAGTACCTTCCTCCTCGTCCGTTCCTGTTCCTGTTCCCCAGGACCAAGCAGCAAAAATAACGCCTGAGCCTGGGGTACTCCTTTGTGCGGACGGAGCCCGCCGGCAGTGTCTGATTCCCCTCCCAGATGACACACACTGCTCGGAACCATCTGGGGACCAGCACCTGCCTAGGTGCCTTGATCTGTCAAACAAATTGGCGTTCCTGGATAATTTGGATGCCGACGGTACGCACGCGGTCCAAGCGCCACAACTGAATGGATCGGCCCGCATCTTTTTGAATTCGGATTCTGATGTCAAGGACAAAGCGACGAATGAGTTGGTTGAGCTCTGCCCTGCGCCGACTATCTGCTCTGATTTGATGACGAGCGCCGGTTTGACCTCGACTAGACTCGAAGGAGAATCTGGCTCAACTGCGAACAAAGCGCTCGGTTCGAACGGAGAACTAGCTCCGGAGAAGAGCGAGAACCTCATCGAGGTGTGTTTTTGTCCATATGCTTAGCGAGCCTGTGTATTGAAACACTTTTTTCTTCGTTTCAGTCTAGTCTGATCGATCGTAACCTTATCTCTCAAATACCGGCTTTTGAAGAGACGCAAGGGCGGGACAAATTGACAACCATGTCAAGTAATACAAATTATTACCAACCAGAGTTACCCGCTTATGCCTGCTTTCCCTAGCTCCCTTTGACCGTCCATTCGATACAATCTTCGGTGCCGACATAGTCTACGAGCTTTCCCACGTTAACCTCGTCCGGGGTGTTGTTGAACGTTTACTCCGGAAACCCTCCTACTCATCATCCACTCCACCGGCATTCTTTCACCTCATCATGCCGCTCCGTCCCACGCATGCAGATGAAGCAAGTAGCGTAGACATGGCCTTCCCCCGAGCTGAGGATGTACGTGGCTATCCGGGCGCAAGTGGGACGGAAGTACTCGCAATTGTTGCCACAGAAACGTATGCGCGGAGCGCGGGGGTGGGGAGAGCGGATGAAGTACAGTACGTGCACTACAAGGTGGGCTGGGTCTAGTTGATGTGTAATCGAGGGTTGGATGTCTATATGCATTACTTTTTCGCTCACTGTATATCCCTTATTGTAATTCATCGGTCTTGGATTTGTCATGTGGATAACAGTACCAGCGGCCGACATGGCCAACCTATTTAAGTTCAAAATGTGTCTAGTCACAGAGGCCACAACATTTGTCTGCTATTATCCAACTCGCCAATTATATCTCTAAATTCTTCAACGTACCCAACATGCTGCTTCCGAGTCCCAGTTAGAGCCAGCTGAGCATAGACCACTAGTTGAGAAGGTAATACCTTCAATGTCACTGGACTTGCACGTTAACATGTCCCGGATATACACCCACAGGAAGTGTAGATCTTGGTCTCCTAATACCCCTAAACCGAAAATTCGGGCCAAAAGCACAAGTCTCTTAATTGGCACTTGTCCGACGTCAAATTTCTCACAATTGCGATCAGAGCTTGCTTGGCGGGCGACGACTAGCTGTCATCATAGGCAATTAGGAACATAGGAGTCCCTGTGGTAATTGATTTTCCTCGGCATGAGTTCAATAATTTCCCTTGGATTCGTTAAACTAGTCAACAAGGAGTGCGGGCTCAATATTCCTCCAGTAGTCACCTCTTTCGGCCCAAGTAGTATTTCATCCCCTTCATAATCGACACTAATTTCAAGGCGGCCATCGGAGGGATACGACCATCGCGATCGGTTAACTACAGCCACAGTAAGTTGATTGACTAGCACGTGTATTGACATCACTAATTATTAGAACGACTGAGGGTATTAGTTATACGAGTTGATGAGATCGCCTGAAGATCATCCTAACTATAGCGGATGGGACCCATCCGGGTTCCTGAAGGGGCGTATACATGTAGCATAATTGATCGGAGCCTTGAGGTAACTTTAACGAGGAAAAGCGCCATTGCCTGCTAATAACGAGCTTCGTAAGTCCGCCCGGAGCTATTTAGCGTCTAACATAGATGGTATTTGTGGGCTGGCATAGCGACGACTTTATCGAGCCAGGTTTCTTTAATGAAATGTTGACATTGTCTCTCCTCGAGATAGGCTAACCTCTGCATATATGAATCTGGATTGACCTATTATTGGTGCCTGATCATCACACTGAATTGTTTCTATACTTGTGTTCTCTTATTTCAGAACCCTGTTGCGTCATATGCTGCCCTGAAGAAGGCGCGTAAGCAGTGTGAGTAGTAGAGCCAATAGCGACGGGACGAAAAAGCCGTTTATGTCTGGGGAGGGTAAGTGAGTGGTCCGTAAGTAAGGACCAAATGAAGAGTATAAGAACTGACTTATAATATAAACTTTTAGCGACGAGTATTCCGTTCGCTACGCATGTTCGGTAGTGAGATCCCGCTCAGTACATCAAAATCTTATTCGTTAATATTGGCATTCATTCCATGTCCCCAAAATTCGCCCTTAGGCTAACTCACATGATTGTTATGAATGGGCCCATTTAAAACCGATAAGCGAATCAAGTAACCGGAATTGCAGCGCAATTGCAATGTCCGCATCAATCGGCTTTCGTGATAGGACTAAACCAGATTTCTACACGTTGCCGTGTACTGCTGAGGAGGCCTTCTGTATCGTTCGGTTGTGCCAATGTTTCCTGAACCATTTCCTTTTTGCATTTCAGTCCTTCTGAGAAACAGGTCGCCAAATAACCAATATACTACCTATGGATCCTAAGCAAATCCGCCATATGAAATCTTATGAATACCTGATTGCACACCGCGACATGTAATATTTAATTTTGCACATATTTTCTCCCCACAAAGTCTCGCCTGTCTTGCCCCAGGCTCATCGAGGTGATGGCTGCTCCGACATAGTTGGTCCGCAATACGCCAGGATCTGCCATATTCCAGCAGATAGATGAACTCGCCTCGAACGCAATCGTTCCAGCAGATACCGGAGGATTCCCGCGCGTCTAATAACCCAACTTGTAGACTGGCATTCAATCTAGCGTAAGACAGTGTGGCGCGCGAGCCTGTTGCTTTAAACTAGGTTCGTCTTGAGCGATTGATAGCGGTTGTGAGGCATCACAATCAGTCTGTACATAACCTTGTGCTCATCTATGACGTAAAGCGACTAAATAGAACACCTGGTATAATTAATTAACGTCAATACTCGTGCTAGCGGTGTTAATCTGACGGAACGATTATTGATAAGCTTTATCCATCGTGACAATCCGGTCACCCAGGGCAGCTAATACTAGGGCTGAGAAAACAGGTACCGGATACTTGGGTACCTGGTGCGGCGCAGCTCTCGGTCCGCTTACCCCTCTAATATCTTCAGCCGAGCCAAAGCCTAGCCGGAGGGGTCGGGGCAGAGAAATTTATCGTTATAATTTTGCTTAACTTGGAGCCGTTGGTTTGGTACGATTCCAATCCAGAAACCACATACTCACATGTCTTTCGACGTTCACGCGATCTTTTGGCCGCTTCCGTGGTGCCCGCTCCGATCCTCAGGACCGTGCCGACGGAGATCGAGGTTCAACACCCCGAATAAGAAGTACTTGATACGTCTTTGTGTCCACCTTTCCAGGCACATATTGTCACCGTCCCCGTTCCCTCGCCGCTCTTCCGCGTCATGCCACTCTGAACTGAGCTCACAGTGAGCATAACTCAACCAGAAATGACGTATCCCTCCTAGATCTGTTTCTACACCCGCATAACTCTCAAGGGAGAAACGGAGTTAATCCGAGAACCGCACACGACTATAACATGCCCAAATCGAGCACGCTGGTGGCGGTACACGGTGGATCAAACCCTACGGCACCGATTGCAAGATGATACCAAAGGTGGCGAGTGGCCACACATCCACTCGAGGAACATATAACCTAGTTTCAATTCCGTTCAGCCGTCGACTTCTTTATTCATCCCAACTTTCTTGGAACAGACCATAGAGCTGATCAGAGTATCATACTGTCCGTCTTCAGCTTACCAAACTTGCACGACACTCTCAGCAGGCACCCCAACCTTGAACTTCGTGAGAGTCAATCATAAGAATACGGCGCAAAAATGGGTCGGTAACTCACGTACGAACGACTTGAGGAGCGGGATTTTGGCTTGATGTGTGTGAAGAGAAGAGCCATTTGAGTATCGAACTTTGGTCCCACGTCCCCCCAAAAAATGTCGTTGAGGTTTAGTTAACCCCCAGATGTTGGTAATGTTCTGGGACGCATACTGCCGAGGCTAATTCGTAGCTTTTGTCAATAACTTACAACGTGTTGGGGGTACTCAAAGTATCCTCATTTCAATCGAGTTTTTCATATGCTTTTACCCCTGGACACCCGAGTAAGTGAGTCTTGGTCACTTATATGGATAGAAAAAGCCTAGGTCCAGCTACATATGAACAAGTCCCTGTATGCGTTTGAATATCCAAAACACCCGGTCAGTAACCTTTGGTCTATTAAAACTGAAACTCCTCTGGACAACTGAAAGTCTGGCCAACGGGACGAATTTCATACCCGCTACACACGTTGTCGATGTCATTCGATTCAGTGATTGCATTTACCTCCGAACAGCTTCACTTCGGCACCACGTGAAATTCCGCTCCAACAAGTTGATGATTAGCCCGTCAATTATTTTGAACAAGCGTGTTTCATTGCAAGTCGGTTGTCGCCGAAGTTACTGGACTTTTCGATACAACCTGACGAGGCGCTAATATATCGACGTTCCGTCCGCCCTGATGCCCATACGAAAGCCAAAAGGCTGGCACCTGTAAGTAGGCGCTATTCCCCGTTGATGTTGACGACAGCATCTTCGCAGTGATGGTTTGCGATAGGATCAATCGCATGGCCCGCATGTTGTATGATTGCATATGACACGTGTGCGAGCCCGATGCAACTAACACCAAAAAGTTTGCGTCAGATTTTGAACCGACATGGGCATCGGATTTTGAGCAGGCAGGACGTGACATTTTGAGTGATGGACGAAAAAGGAAGTCTCCGTCGACGTGGAAATGCGCTTATTTCTGGGTTTCTCATTGGCACCCTATGTCCGGACTCTATGATATACCCATTTTAGGCCTAGCTATGCATAGGGTGCTCACCCGCTTTCGCTTGCCCTATACGCAAAAGGCCTGCCATGTCCGAGGCAGAGATTCATGAAACGAGCGCGGGAATTCATCAACATGATGGAAGTTCTCGGAAAGATTCGAAAGATGGACCTCGAGCAGGAAGGAAATAATCTATCCCCGACTAGACCAGAATACGGCAGTTACCCGGGCCCCACTGGCCCAGTTACCATACTGGTCACAGCTTAGTCATACGGAGATTGATCGAAGCCGGTCGACGTAATTTTCAAGTTTCAGCTCGAGCCTTATCTACGAAACTAGGTTTTGAGGTGTTCGCATTTATACGTATAGCGACTACAATACACCAGGGGAGTAGTATGCTACTGCCCACTGTTTACAAAAGAGTATCACGAAGTAGAGTAGGAATACAAGGTGAACCAGTCAGCCAGTAACAAAAAGTACAAGACAGGACAAATGGATGAACAAGGGTTATTAGACAGTGGCCGGAGCCAGAATGTGTACGAATTAGACAGCGATGGCTGAAGTATGGGAGTCGATTAGCGACTAAGCAGGGCCTATGAGTAATAACCTCCGGAGCCGTGAGGTAGATTCCCAACGGGATAGAATGTACCCGCGACTTGTTGCGGGGAAGAAGAAGAAGAAGAGCGGGAAGACTGCGATGAGAGGTTAGACCCTGCGTTGATGTCACAGCCTTTCTGGTTGGTATGCCTAGCAATAAGTAATTAGCCTATGAGCCAGTATTTGACAAGCCAAGACCAACGTACCGTTTGAGAGCATCTTTTCGTGTGAAAGACTGGGCAATAGCCGTCAGAGACCGGTGAGCGTAATCGAGCCGCGACGACTCACCTTGCCACATACAACGCAATGGTGCGGCTTTTCTCCAGATGCATTCACTACGTGGGTTTCACGATGGCGTCTGCAGTCGTGGTGTCGGGCGAACCGAGTCTGGCATATATCACAGATGTACGGCTTTTCGAGCGCGAGCGCCGACGCCGAGGATGATTGCCCGTTGCTGGAGCTACGCATGGGAGGAGCTAAGCCATATGAGGCGGTCAGAGAGATTCAGCCATCCAAGGGAATAGCCACATACCTGGCCGAGTGGAATCATAGTATGGTTGCGACGGTACCTGCCGTGTCGGTGCAAAGTCATATCCCTCTTGCACGGGAGGCATACGCTCTTCCTCGCTCTGGCGACGAGCTGTGGGGTAGCGAGGGTCGGACGAGAGGCCGACGGCACTGGCGGACTGATGTCGCCGTCGCGGAGCATATGTCATGTTGTCGGAGTTTGATGTCGGGAGTGGGCCGTACTGTGCGGATTGAGCAAATTGGGCCGCGGTCGGGGAATACGAGGGTCCATACGAGTCATAATCGCCAGAGCCCGAAGGAGCTCCCGACTGCACAGGGGAATAAGGAGATTGTGTCTGAGGATATCGCTGGCCCGACTGGGACATGTCGGCGTATCCCATATGGCCATAGGCGGGTTGGTCAAAAGAGTAGCCTTGAGGCACTGGCTGAGGGTAGCGCAGGTTGTGCGAAGATGCAGAGGAGTCGAATGGGGGGAAAGACATCTTTGTCGCGGTGAGGTCCAGTGAGGGATGATGGAGTGGATGGTCGCAGAGTGCCGCTTATATAGCCGCTTGGGGACAGCCCGATAGACATTGAAACCAAGTGCGGAGGCGCTACGCGCTTAGACGACTTGGGTCAAACTATCCGAACAGAGCTTGTGTTGAAGGGAAGCTTAGTCGTCCAAAAAGTGCTAGGGCGGGGAGCCCGAGTTGCTGGCAGATCAAATGCCGATCGTTTGACGAGGAAAATGACATGTCACGCACATGGCGATTCCATCGAATAATCACACTTGCCAATCTCCTGTCAACTCCTCGTGAATTGGAAAATCTCGCTTTTGAGCTTGTTTTGGCATCTATTCATTCCCGGTGTTGCATCCAAGGCACCGAGCTCGGGGGCCAGACCCTGATCATCATGTATGACATAGCAATTTTTAAATCTATCAGGGAATCTGTCCCAGTCCATTCTCGTATTGGATAGATTAATTGCTTTCCATTCCGGTGCGTGGAAAAGAGCTCCCTAATGATAATGTAAATACATACCTGCGTCGATCGATCTCTCAATTACAAGGGCTACAATAATTGACTCGCCATCGACTGCGCACCAGGACGGCACTCGTTGCTTGCTTTGTTATGCCCCGGGGATGCGTTGACGCTCAGGTCCAGGCAGATCGCTGTATGCTGTGTCGCGTCCGCTGTTGCATCTTGCCGGCCTCCGCGGCTGTGCCCTGTCCATCGGACCTGCCGTGTTTGGTGCGTTACGTTACAATATTGCTTCCCCGGCTGTGTTTGTCCGGAGCAGTATTGATTTTCCTGCTGCGGCCAACGCGACTTGCAGTGTCTGTCCAGCAGAGGTGACTTGCAACTTGACTATCCGCCTTACGAATTTTAGCATGTCATATGCCTGAAGCGAGGAGAAACGCTCCGACTTGGACTGCGCAACCCATCCAGTCATTTCCCCCCTGGCTGCGGTCGAGAGATCTACCATTCTGTCCAATTAAACATGCTTTCTGTACAACCAACTCGGCTAGTTTTCAATACATACATCGTGTTGTCTGCCGAGACTCTCCACGTCCGAAGTGGGGCGGGTAGCCCTGCCCGTCGGTACTCCCTCACTGTTTATGTCTAGAGCTTGTCCCCTACCAGACGGCCGAGTAAAAGCGCATTCACGCAAGATGCTACCACAAACTTGGACTGAACCTTATAATAACCGCGCTTATATGCATCTCACTGGATGCGGTATGGCGTACCGAAAATCAAACCCGAAAGCGAATTGTATGCTTGCTCTCGGACTTGAGCTTGTTCTTGAATCAGGCAAGTTGGCGCAAATTTATCCGCACATGACTAGAGTGCGATGATCGGCGTTTACCAACTACATTTTCACCTTGTATCTTTACTTCCTTGCCTTCTTTCATTATGCGGCTGTGTCCTTTCGTTGAACCGGCGTGCAACCGACCCGATGCCGAAATTTCTGGGTCCGTTGGCGGACCAACTCGAACCCGCATAGTTGCAATCCTCCTCTGCCCCCCATAACGACGACCTAATCATAGCCAACTATCCACGCACAGCGCGAGCGTGCCCAATTTCCCCGGCCGCGTCATACCCACGCACGCTCCTTCTGTTCTCTTCATCAACCCGGGCTCTCATTACTCCCATGCCCTTTCCTTTGCTGTACTCGACGGCACTCTCACTGGGCGAATCACCGCCCACGACCCCTATACCGCGCTTCTATCTCGACTCAATACCGCGACGCATGGCGGTACTGATATTCGCGGCAAGGGGCTTCAACCCTATTTCCTCCAATCTAGATGCCCATCAATCTCCCAAGTCGAGTCGGTGTGCGTACGGTTCGTTCCTTCCCTGACCGACTGCTCAGCTAACGAAATGCTCTATCATTTCCTTGATTTTCCCCGAGTGTCTGATCCGGAACCAATGCCGCGCCATCTGGTCCACCCTATCAACATGCTCTCGGCTAGGTTGAACTGGGTTATCCTCGGTCAGTTTGTGTTCTTCTGATGTGTGCATGCACATGATTATCTGCGGCGATAGGTGCTCCTCGCTTCCGTAGGATGATGCCAGATCCGGCCAAGAGCGCATCGTTCGCGCTCGTCCATACTCGACGAGGTAACGCCCGACCGATGCATAGACTCGGTATAGCCAACATTCCGCTCGCTTCCGCTCAACAGTCGATCCGGCGGGAAGAAAGACTGTGGGCGCCCGACTTAATTGACGGAAAAACCAGGTATTCATTCATAATGTAGCTCATCTGCGTTCTTTGCCTCTTTAGACTTTTTGATCCGCAGGGAGAATGACAGCTGAGCACGCCCAATGTAATTATGGCTTTGAAGAGGCGGGCCGCTCATAGTAGGCCAGGTCCGCGAGTGCAGCCTATAGCGCGCCCCTCTTCGCTTCCAAGTTGGTTGATCGGCAAGAGGCGTCTAGTCCATAGCGCCCCCATTCATCCTGATTCGCGTACATACAGTGGTAGATACTCTTCTCGCGGGGCCGCTATCCCATATGGCTCTTGTCCCAGGTCGGAAGCGCCCGAGCATACACCTTAGAACCACACCTTCCGTCCGCATACGGTATTATGAAAACCTGCGATACGTCTTCCACCCGAACCCAAGTCTAATCAACTCGAACATGACGCTAGAAGCACCAAGACGAACGATACTTCTCCTTCGACCTCGGAGAATGCGGTTCTACCACCTTCGGAGTATACGATTAGGCCAAGTTTCCCCGGCCGCCACCACACCTTCTCCCGCCGATCCGCGAGTTGCCGCCGTCATACGCAATGGCGAGGGCGAATTAGCTTGCGTGCCCCGTCGGGGACCGAGCAGGCGGAAGCGAATTCGGCTGATAGATTTGATGACCAATACCACGCGTGAGATCGCCAGGGTCGATTGCCACCGACCATTCATTCAGTCCATTCATTCAGCGATCCATCCAAGCCATTCAATTTCGATCCTCCATGGTCAGCATGGACGCGAGCGCGAGATCCAGATTCATGATCGCCATAATGATCGCATAATGATCCTTGAACCGATTCATTCCAGACACACATCTAAATTACACCTGGCTAGACCGCTTCTTGGGCTTTTCCCATCCCCAGACCTCACGGATCCACTTGGCCATGTCAAGCTTGCGGGCCATGCTCTCCTGGATCCACGGATGCTCGAGCATCTCTTTCGGCGTGGGTCGCGTTGCCGCGTCGATGCGTAGGCTAAACAGACCAAGGGAATAGGGTTGGATAGGGTGAAAAGGCGGAGATGAGGTAAACGACAGAGGGCGCTCGTTAGACCAGGCAGCAGGCAGGGCTAGGGCTTACCTTAGTTTGATAAACGACTTCATTCCGTCACTCCAGTGAATCGCACCGTTACCGTTTTCGTCGCCGGGTTCGTCGTCTAGTTCGGGAACCTGCGGACGTGTCAGATGAATCAAATGACGCAGGTGAAAAAGCGCTTGAATGCAAATGAAACTGGAGACGAGGCTTGACCAATCAAATATTGCCTAAAATAACCAAATGACACACTCCGAGCAGCTAATGGTGCTCAAGTGGCATGTATCACCAGTTGGATGGGGAATGATAAGAAATAGCTGTCAAGTGACCAAGTACAACTTCGTCATAGTCGTCGCGGACAATGAAATAGCCCACTCCGAGGAGCTAATGGAGCAACGAAAAACATTGAAACGAAGCGCGTAGACAGTGGCACCTCTCGAGCTGGTCAAATAATGAAACGCCTTCCGAAGAGCCAACGCAGCCCATGTCCCATTTGGGCAACCAAGGCGCGCCGACGATACAAGCGCTCAACCAAATAAAAGAACCAGAATGAAATAATCGAGAGACATTCGCGAATCCGATAATTCAGCAAAATGGAATCCACCAATGACACACTCCGAACAAATCGCGCCACACCAAGTGAGGGCCCGCCTCGTACAAGAATGTCTCTGCCGTTGATCACATCTCAACGACAAACAAATCAGGTGAGAGCCCGTCTCGACATATTCCTCGTCCCAAACAAGCACACCCTTGGTCCCAAATGTGTGCATCCTCCGTCTCGAGCCGCGTCTATCATCCAAAGGGGGTACATCTATCCCGACCCCTCAAACGTGTCCAACGCATGGAAAACTGGGGGAAACACCCAAGCCATCCAACCCTCGACTGTGGCTCGTCCGATGGGACCGAGTCCAGCGAAATTTAATAAAGCACACGGAAACCAACCGGAACAATATCGCTCAAGACCAATCCATCAAATGTCCAGAGCACGAGCTCGCGGAAAACGTGATTCATCACCGCCAAACCCGAAAATCCACCAATCAAACCCGCTTGAGACAATTACCCAGTCGAGACAAGCAAACCACAAGCAAACCCAATCAGCAAACCGACTCACCTCGCCATTCACGATATACGTCAACAACTCGATCGGGCCCAAATCCGGCGGATACGGGAACCGATTCTGCGCGAGTTCGAGAAACGTCAACCCAGTGGACCACACGTCGGCCCGAATCGAGTATGGGTGACCCGTAATCCGCTCAGGCTGCCCACCATTAGCGCCAATCAGCCAAACAACTCGCTCAGACTCACAGCCATGTACCAGCTCGTGCCCGTAAACGTACTGGCGAGACTGGCCTCGAGCTGCCCACTGACACCAAAATCGCAGAGCTTGACCACGCCCTGTCGCGTGACGAGAATATTACTCGGCTTGATATCCCGATGCGTGACCTTGTTACTGTGCATATAATCCAAGCCCTTCAAAACTCCCTCGGCCAACCGCGCAATGACCTTTTCGCCGATGCGGACATTGGCGTGGCGGGTCTTCATCTGGCGGGCGATGGAGTCTAGGGCCCCACCTTCGCCGAGTTCCATGAGAATGTGGATTTCGGGTGTATAGTCTGATGAGGAGGTCGAACTGGGGTCTGGAGGGGGGGTGGAGATGTAAGCGCCGTAGCAGACGATGAGGTTTGGGTGGACGAGTCTGGAGAATTGGAGTTCGCGGAGGAGTTGCCGGGCGGGGACGGTGCCTGTGGGGATAGTCTGGGCCGAGTTAGCGAGCGAATTGATAGACGAGGAGTTAGGGGGACGATCAACGTGGGAGTAATCAATCATTGCCCTGGAGCCAAATGTGACACCCGAGCCAAAAGCACTGTTTAGCTCGAGACACAGCGAGCCATGGCCGAAACAACCGAAGCGAGCTCACCTTGCGCGCCATGACCCTACCTGTCCTGCGGTCCTTGACACGGCAGACCGCACCCCCCGCGCCTTCACCCAAATGCGCCTCGACCTCGAGCATCTCGTCGGACCATTCCTGCTGCTCCTCGCGCGCCTCGAGTTCTTCTTCGAGTTCGGGCATCCGGAGGTCGTTGATGGCGCGGCGCACATCGGCCAGTCCGTCGTCGATTCTGCCCACGCCGATGGGTTTGGCGGTGGTGGTGCTCGGGGGCTGGAGCGTGGCCTGGGAACTGTCGCTCGGGAAGGACTCGGAGCCGAGGAGGTTGAGCGAGGGTTTGCGGTTCGAGTTGAAGCCGTAATAGCTATAGTCGGCGTCGTCGTCTTCGTCGGTCGAGCGCGCGGCCGAGAGATCGAGTTTGAGCGACGGGGTGGGTTTGGGCGCTGACCCAGGCAGGGCGAGTCCCAGCTTGGGGCGCGAGGGTTTCGAGGTACTCAACTGCAGCTGCGGCCGTAGGCTGGGTAAGCTCGCACCAGGGTCGATCGGGGGCGGGGCAGGCGCGTCGTCGTCGGGCAGTGCACTCCCGCTCGCCGTGCGCAGGCCGAGCTTCGGTCGTCCCGCACCGCTGCCACCGATCCGGCCGACCATGGGCCCAGGACTGGGCGTGGCCTCGACCGGCACGAGGTTCGAGCGCTCGTACGTGCGTGGCCGGCGCACCATCTTTTCGTCGTCTGCGTCGGCCGAGTCAATGTCCGACGGAATCAAATGGCGCGGCACTTCGACGCGGGGACGGGCGCGGTTGATGTTGAGCGGGGCAGTCACCGGCCTCGACGGTTGCTGGCCACTCCGACTCGCACTCGGCAGCGGCGGCGGTGGCGGGGGAGCCTGGAACGGCACGGGGGGCAAGCCAGGACTGGGCATCGGACTCGGTATGGGCGTCGCACTGGGCGCACCCGGGTTCAGAAACGACGGGCGCGGGAGGGGCGGCGCATGTGTTTCCGTCGCACTCGGCGGTGGTCCCAGCGACGCCAGCAGCTCGGGGTCGATGCGTGTCGGAGGAGTCGGCAGGGCCCGTCGGGGTCCCATTGGGCGTGCGGGCTGCATCTGGGCTATGGGGGTCGGCTCTGCGTTTAGCTGTCCACGTGCTCGCCTCATTTCACCACTTCATCTGCTTTAATGTGTCTGCTATTTTGCTTGTATGGCTACTCGGAAACTCAACATAAAGACGCGATATTTCCACTCCCTCCGAGTGCCACCAAAAGCACCCGAGGCTAATACCCTTGTATTATCCACTTTGCGGACACGCGTTGCCAAGTGCTGCGGCCCTTGGCTCCACCGTCTCTTAGTTTTCCTCGAGCGCTGGTCTGCGTGCCCTGACTGGAGATCCTCCGACGGGGAGATGTTTAGAAAATAAAATCAATCCATTTCATTGATTCCAGTCCAGACCACCCGCCGGGACCGACCACGACGTCAGCAAAGCTCACGTAATCACGTGCGCGACGATCACCATTCTCGTCGATCCACACCCCTGTTTTCGGGCTTTACACAGGCCCGACTCTCTTTGTGAGCTATATTGGCCCAAACCAATCTATCGGTGAGTGAAATAAACGGCCGCGACAGATCGACGACGATAGAGTAGTGGGGTGACACGTCCGGTCGATCATCGGGTTTCAATTTGAGTGTGCATAGACGCTGTAGTAGCTGGTAATAGCTCTCCCATCGCCGTACATTTTCCGTACACTCCAAGTCGGATCTGTTGGGGAGTAGTGTGACCATGCATTAATATTCATGCGACGGCGCCGTGTCGCAATGCATTGCCCCTTTATTACCACGGGTTTGCTACGGAATCTTTGAATGAACTTGTAGAACCACTTTTGCATGCGCTTGTGAGTGCTCAAGATGGAGGTCAAAGAGCTGGGTGGCTCACATTGGCGTTTGCGACAGGATACGAGAACTTTGTTGAGAGGAAGGTGTTGTTGGGCTCAAAAGTGCGTCACAAAGGCCTAGAATAGCTTTTACAAACTATCGAGACACAGCAGAGCGTTTTGGGATTGTGGGCCAGCTTCCGAAGTCCATCGGGCTCCTGGAAGTGTATTTCCGATCAGACGTGAGTGCAAAGAGTCTCAACGGCTCAAAGAGGGAAAACATCGTACGAGCTTTGGGGGTTTTCTTCTAGTACGAAGATCACATAGAAAAACTGTCATAGGGGTAGAGTATAGCCGGTTTCAAAGATAGTAGGTAATATAATCGCAGAGCGTGCAAGTGCCAACAGACGGGTAGTATCAGTGATGGCAACGCCAAAGCTAGTCTGGGTGAAGGTATCGTACTACAAAATGTAGCGTACCCAAATGCTGAAATAGATATTCCCGAATTCCGAAGCTCGTAAATGGGTCAACAGAACAGCATACACCCGCCGTTTCGTGCTAGATTCCGAAAGTTAGCAAATCTACCGGTCTCGCAATTGAGTCCAATAATATCTCGAGTGATACCCCCAAAATGTTTGAGCTCGAGGCCAACACTCAGAGCCCGGATCCAGCCTTGAGGTCTTGGAACTGGTGTTTGCACTCTGGTGGGCTTCGGGTGAAAACCCTTCTAGATTTGAATATTTTGGTTGAAGAGATTGTGGTGGGTGTCGCTGCCGTGATAGTCAAGCGGTATCTTGCATTTCGAACAACTTTTTACATCCCGACAAGTACGGTTGCTCTAGGCTCTGTTCCACTGCCCTTGTCCCGGTACGCAGGTCTGTGTAAGCCGTTCTGGCATTGGCAGAACAGTAGTGAAAAGGGGTGCGCTCCACTTGACAGGGTCGGATTATATGGCGGAGAGGCATCCTGGCTGGGCCGCTCTTTGTCTATGGGTGATGCCCGCTTGCACAGCCAGCAAAAGGCTGGGTTTCAACATACAGTTTCAGCTGGTATACGGACGAAAGCTAGGCTCATCGCTACTATAAGATTACAAAGGCCACTTGTTACCTCGTCGGCGCACGAACAGCCCTCTATCCTATGCAGTGACCTGGACCGCTCTCATTGATCATGATATCAAACAACTAATCCGGGCGAGCTTGAAAACATGCCAGCAACCACTCTCGCATTACCGCGGAATAAAACATTTCCCCAACGCCTCACCTACGCCAAGCTAGGTATACTATTTCTCAATAATGAACCTCTCGGACTCTTGGTAATTGACTTGATAACCTTTTAGTAGCAACCAGAACCCACTGCATGCCCAACTTGAGCGAGTCAAGGCGCATACATGCACTCCCAACCTCTTGCCGAGAAATAAATCTCGCCATCCATGCAAGGAATTGGCTGCCGTTTTGCACGCTGCGGCAGTGCATTCTCCGAATCTGCCTGGACCCCGGCGAGGCGAAGGTACCCGTATGGGCTGGAATGTCTGTCTGATGCTTGCATTTATGTCGTTGGTGCCAGGAGAGGACTATTGGACTGAAAAGTAGAGCATAGGAGGTTGACTTGCAGTGTCAAATTCTCATTATCTGGTAAGGAAAACTACTCTTGGGTGTTGGATCATCTTGATCGGTTGCAGGATGTTGTTTCCTTCTCTTAATGTGTTCCTTACATCTCGCCTTTTCCTCGTTCACATAGGGTATGAGGCTGGTCACTGTCGGAGCAGAGTACACGCAGCCTCATAAAACCTGTCACCGGTACCAGCCACGAACGACCCCAGGGGTCCAAGATGATGAGACTTTGGAAGAGGAGGAGGGGTTCGGTATTCTGGCGTAGATACTGCGATTCTGTCCCTTCGAACAATACATAACTGATATCTATCGATTCACTAGGATGTGGCACGGTTACTGCTCTCTTGTGTGAGGCCAGCAAATAGTTTCGCTTGTGACCTCAACTCAGCTCTGAATAATGGCTAGAAACGACATGTACCACTCGATTTTTTTCTCCAAATACGGGGCGCCATTCGCTTTCAAGTCGGCAGCCACTTGCGTACTGCCGTGACCATTGAATCTGACCAATGTATGGATCCCCTGTTGGTCAGGTCCCGTCAGCATTAATGCTCGCGATGCTAGGCGGATCACGCTGAGAGAACAAGGGAGCTCCGTGCCACAGTTTCTAGCGTGGTTCAAGCCGGAAGTGCAGAGTTCGGTTTCAAAAGCAGGGCTGACAAAGCCAAAGGGAGGTGCCCCTAGTGTAGCAAACAGAACGGTTGAGGCCGTTGGAGGCCACATCCTCCTAGTCTCAAATGCTGCAATTTAACCTCTAGTTCCCGCGCAATACTATACCAACTAGAGAAATGTCAAATCCTCCAAAATCAAGCGTGCATCGGTTCTAGTTTACTGTATGAGCTAGTGTCGTCAACTTTGCCCCAACAATCCTCACCGACGTTTCTTCTTTGTTTCCGCCAGAACAGTAGAACACGGTTAAGCAGATTTTAGGGTCTACAGAGGTGTCGTTCCATCCAAAATGTTATTCCTGTCGGCGAGCGAATAGATATGCTCCGCTTCCAATCCAAAAAGCAAGGGATCCTAAGGCGACTACACTTGCATCATTTGATGGCACTCGCAGAGGGGTGAATCTAAGAGTACATGTGCTAACGCTTGTTATATTTGAGTTTTAGTTGATTTCTTGGATTTAAATACCCTTAGATAGTTTGAAAGGGAGAGCTTAGCAAGGTCTGGTCAACGGATGCAGCTTTTACTTAGATACGTGGATATGCTGGTAGTTTCTAAGGGCACATGGACAATGAATCGTCTAGAGGTATAGCTGGAGTGTGCTAGAACTTGAACAGCCTGTATATTTTCTATTTCTGGATGACACCATCCCTAGTGGCAGTGTTCCCGCCTTCGGTCTGACGGAAGATGACATAACCGACGTGCTTGCTCTGACGACCACCACCTGATGCCCGTCAGCACGCTTAGCCTCATACTTCGACCACTACGTTGCTCCCGTCCATTTTGTCGACATATTTGGGCTGATAATAATTCGCGAACTCATTGCTCGTGACCTCATATCAATCTTGCTGCTACCCTTGGACTTTTCCGGAACTACGCTGATCACCATCATACACCTAATTAGACGTGCGGGTACTTTAGAGCTCAGCTAATCAATTTAATCAAGGTAGTACTCAGAGCGTCGCATGCAAGTCGAATCGGTTAGCTGCGCAAACTGCGTAAAACGGTACGTGCACTCGTTCGCATGCCATTCATCTAACATCAAATTCGTCACCCCTCAACCTCGGCGTAGAAAGAAAACATGCGATGGAGCCCAACCAATATGCAACACCTGCATCCGAGACGGTCAATTTTGCGCAGGGCCGAGCGCCGAGTACATCGTCTCTCCACCGTCTGCGGCGAGTTGGCCCAGGGTAAATAATATTCGGTCGGACGATGAGTTTGCTCCAATGAGGAGAGCGGTTTCGGCTATTGTGTCTACGCCAAGTTGGATATCTCCAGGTATGTCCGGTTGCGGTGGGCTCGGGCGTGGCTTATGTTGTTTAGAACAAGCGCGACAGAGGGTTGCCTCGTACATGCCAATCGCACGGCCGCCGAGCATCCCTAGGACGCTCGCGCCAGACCCCCGACTCTTTAGTAACACCCTCCCATTCATCCTTAGTCAATGTAAGCATTTCATTCATGGCTCAACGCAACTGACCTTGTACTAGACATGCGCCTCATTGACCGAATCTCATTTCGCTCTCCTCCAATGGCGACCACCTATGTTCGGCAAGGCCTCATCACCCGGCTCCGTCGCTCTATGATCTCGTTTTCGGCCATGTTCCTCGGGGCCCGAATATTCCAAGCCATGTTCGACAATTTCGACGAGACGAATTGGAATCTCTATACGAGCTTGATTGATCGACTCGATGGGCAAATCTGCGCCACGCCAGACGAGAGGTCAGATATCACGTTGGCTGAAGGCAGGCTCGCTGGGACTCTCGACGTAAGCCCACCGCATCCTTGCTTTGACCCTTCTAACAGTAATGTAGCTCGTAGGGTTCAAGTTTATCGCCTCCGATAATGCGGCGGGATACTCACTTATGCGCAAAGCGACCCCTGTACTCATCCGCGTAGCTTACCATTACCCTGAACTCTGGACCCGACGCGGAACCATCTCCCTCCCACGCGCCATCTGTCGATCCTCTTCGGAAATCGGCAGCTTTGTTTGGTTGGATAACATCGCAGCCATGGCACTTGGCACGGCTCCGCTCTTACGGTACGACACCCAGCTCAATGAACCACTTACAAAACCCGAGTTTCCACTCGAGTGGCTATACGGCTGCCCCGATGGGTTCATTTTTCACCTTGCAAGGATCAATATGCTTCGATCCACCTGGTGTGTCAAGTCCGAAAACGGGACGGGTGACAAGTGGCAAGATATCGAACGCGAGCTGTTGACGTGGGCGCCCACAGCCGACACATCCGACGAGTCCAGAGACAGTGTGGCGCGGCTGGCAGTGCATGAAAGTTGGCGCCATGCCATGTTGATTTACCTCTACATGGTGCGTCCTGTGTTACAATTTGACAGTCCGTAGTTGACTTGCGGATAGGGTGTGTGCGGTGTAAATTCTGCGGATCCGCGTGTCGAGTCGTCGGTGAACCAGATTGTACAACTTGTCAACGTCGTAAAGCACCGTGAATCGTTTGATCGACATTTATTTGTTCCATGTTTACTCGCAAGTTTCTCTACCTTTTCCTCAGCTCTAGCTAATATTGTAATAGGCCGGTGCATGTGCGCGCCAAGAGCCTCAACGAGAGGTCATTGAGCGCCAATTGTCGTCGTTGCGCGCGACGCGGATGTGGATTCTCCGGAGCGCAGATTTTACGAGTGTATTGGGACACTTGTGGCACGGCGTGGCGAGAGACGGGCGGGCGACAACCTGGGACAACTATGTGTCCAGCAGAAGGGCTGTATTGCCTGTGAGTGAGTGAATAAATTATTGAGTTGGGGCAGGCAGCGGTTTATTGCGGCGGGGCTTTGAACTCTAGAAGTTTGCCCGCGCAGAGTTGCAGTATTAAATAGGGCTACTTGTTTATTCTTTCGTTCTGCTATTGATTTGTAGCTTTAGTTCAGAGATGTCTGGTTGGTTACTAACTTATCTATTTGGTTGTCGAATAATATCCCGTTCACTATTGTAACGTGTAACCTACACGTGCGCCGTACACCGGATCGCAGCCCAGTCAATTCAGGTCCCAATTCCCCGGCATGTTTGTTGGCTTATCCAGTTCTTATTTGAACCAGCTCACTAGGATAACTTGATTGAGACAATTTCATCCACAACAACATGCCGAAAAACGCTGATGATTGTCTTTTGCCGTGGCCACGGCAATGACGCAATGAGCATCGCCGTTATAATCTTTATTCGCCCATGAATAAGCATATATTCGAATCCGACGCGCCTAAGATCATCACTGGCTAGGTAGACGTTATTCCAAGAGCCAACCCCATAAAAACGTTTCTGAATTCACATTAAACAGCTAATCCCATTCAAGCACAAAAGGTTTGATACACTCGCGTCTTAATATCTTCCTCGCAATCATCCACTAGCGACCTGAAAGCTCCGCCTTGCTTTTTTAGTAATATCCTGGGCATGTCGTACTCTGATACGCTTCCTGCGTTGAGAACTAGGATCTACACCGCGCAGGTCTCAGTTTGTTCCCAAAGTGAGACTTGATAGGGACCAACCTTATCCACCCCAACACAGATATTCTGCAAATTGTTGGTTACTATCAAAATTGTCGAGGTGGGCAGAGCCTTGCGAAGGCAAAAGTAAAATTTGGGGTCCGGGGAAAAATCTGCAAGATAATATGTGAGGAACGGCGCGGGTAAAGAAAAACAGAGGACGGACGTGTTGACATCAAGGTTTCATCCACAATTATAACTTTGCTCTTCCTGTCAATCGGGTTATAAAAAGACCATTATTTCGAGTGGGTACGACGTACCTCACGATCGTGCGTGCTAACTCAACGCCCCATCGGTTCCTTACACCCAACCCACGCACCGATTCACTCAAGCCGATCTCGAATCCATCTAGTCCGACTGCAGCTTTTTCCAAAGCCTCTTTCAAGACTGCGTCATCGTATCTCGTTTGGGGATCTAGTGCTTGCCGTATGGTCGTCCTTCGATGCCCGGGGATTTCGGACCCGGAGATAAGCGCGATATGGAAAGGGAGTGTCGACGGATTGAGTGTGTGTGTGGACAATCCGCTAAAACCCAAGTATTAATTATAATCTGTCGAAGAAAAGAGTATGCTTACTCGTAAAACACATTGCCCTCTGTCCAAATTGATCCCAACAGCGCCATCCAAAGAGCATCCTTGCCACCTTCCAGTAATAGACAAAATCATCCTCCATCACGCCACATCATCCTTGGAGGCCAACTTACAACCAATCTTTCCTACCACTCCTACACACTCACCTGATTCGACTCGGAATGAGATATTTTCGAGGACTGGAGGCTCACGCTCAGTATAACGGGCGGTTAAATTTTGAACAACTAGTCGACCAGTACTTGGCCATGCTGGTGGTGGGTCCTTATATTTGATTGAATTGGCAAAGCGAAGGAGCAAGAGTGGGATGAGAAGAGACGAAAATGCGAGCAAAGCGATTTGGATCCAGGCGAGTACTGGATGTGTCGATGAGGTGGAAATAGTTAATATGTCTATACACAACGCGATGAGAAGAAGTGGCGTGAGGTGCGAGTGACATGTGTCGGAAAAATCGGATGCGAGGGTAACAGCGAGAAGTGCAAGGAGGGCTGTGTATGTCTGTTCGTGGGAAAAGCGAAGAGCGCGTTAATCCTACATTAGAAAGAGAATAAAATTGATACGTGCGTGAAAGAAGACGAGAGTGAGATGAGCAGACTGGGATCTACTGAGACACAGATTCGAACGATTGCGATGGTGCTTGGGGTGTTTGGGCCCGTGTTTCAGTCCCGTGGCTTCGAGGTTGCCGGGGTTGGGTTTGTACTTGGCGGCGCATGGATCGGCCAAGGCAACTCCAACTACTGCGAGTGTCAAGAGCAGCAAGCACGTAACCAACCTAAGGACCTTCCAGATACTGACGTGTTGCGTGGTAGGAAGTTTGTGACGCTGAACGAGGGGAAATCCACCAGACGTCAGGCCCTTTTGTCGAACAGTGCCAGTAGAGATGGTTCGTTGTAGATCAAGATCACGAAGATAGTACTGTGTGAGAAGAATGGTACCAGAAACAAGTCCGCAGATAAATGGGACAAAAAGTGCGGATTGAGATGAA
The DNA here is from genome assembly GCA_037039685.1 of Ceratobasidium sp. AG-K. NCBI lineage: Eukaryota > Fungi > Basidiomycota > Agaricomycetes > Cantharellales > Ceratobasidiaceae > Ceratobasidium > Ceratobasidium sp. AG-K. The sequence continues at coordinate 397,296 of JAWNGF010000013.1, read as the reverse complement.
TCGTAGTGAGGGGAAGGGTCGTCAAGGATCATTTGCTCCATGACAAGGTCGTGGTTCAAGTATTCAGATAGCTTCACAGGAGTTCGAAAATTAACCAGCAGGTCAAGATGACTACGAATTCGCGGTCCTACAAGGACATGGCGGGTCTTGAGTTTGGCAATATGACGTTACGGAACGAGTACGGAACACGGAGGTGGGGCGAATCAGAAAGTAGTAAAGAAGCACTCTGTAACGGTAACTTGTAACAGAGCAGATGTTCACGAACGGTGAGCACTAGCCGAGGAACTAACGCTCAAGCGCTCAGGTGGCTCACAGACGCTGCCATTTGTCAATCAACACCGCCGCTTCCAACTATTTCACACGCCTAGCCTTGCTAAGATTTGGAAGCCGAAGCACTGGCGCTAGTTCGGCTTGAGGCTTTGGGTGCGAGCACAGTACCACAGTTGAGTACCGAACCGCGACGAGAATCATGTGCTCAATTTGCCGACCTCTTATGCATATTTTGCGTCGTCGACTAGTTGCGGAAGACATGCCTAAGTTAGCGTTTGAGCGAGAGTGAGAAGACGGGTTGGGACGAATCCCGGACGATATACCATAAAGAACAGGCATAAGAGGGACAATGGGATAGTTTCTGTTGGTCTGTTTAAAGACTTGGAGTTCTCAAATGTGATTTCGCTGGCATGCCATTGAAAACGAGGAACCTTCCCTAGGTAACAGAATGTGCAAACTACGGGGCGCGGGTTTTTGTAAGCTAACCCCCAACCCAGGACCAGTCAGCCGGGTTTGTTGGAAGAGAGATATCTATCCGGTTCTGCTTTCTGTTTTATGATCCGGCGCGGGCACCGATGTTGCTGAGTTTAACCTCTCCTAGGGGTCGTGCAAGGCCATACGACTCCGGACGAGCACGCTGAAATTATCATTAGATTCCTATAAATGAGACACAAGCCTTCACAATTTAGTATCACGCAAAAGAGTGTCGAGCTAACGGTCGAGAGCAATTTGTCCTTCTGTTACAACGTATGCGCGTCCACACGAAATAGTCAAGCCGGCAGCGCTGCCCACACTACTGGTTGACAGACTCGATAACTGCAACCAGGATCTAAACTCATACACATCATCGCGATCGTTGGGCAAATCAAAGGATTCCTACCCTCGACCCCAAGAATTCTCTTGTAAACTCCAACCGTATGATTTCTGATGATCAATGCCATCTCACCACTAATGCAGCATATATGCGCACAATGTGCTTACATGGCTTTTGATTTTGGCTGGATTTTGTATAAATATGTTATACTTGTGGAGACTATTGCAGTCCAGAGTCATGACAGGCAACAAGATTTCGAATTATCCAAGCCAAAATCCGTCGGTGCATAAGCGCCAAGCGACTCCTCTGCTTAGTGATTTGGTCCCTGAGCGGTGGTTGCACCGGCCACCGGCCACCGAGTGAATGTAGTAATCTAATCTTACGTCATGAACAGCTGGGCGTCTCGCGCGGAGCCTACGCACCGAACGCTCTATAATGCTCTCGATATACGCTTGTATCCTTAGCTCCTAACCTCCGCACCCATGAAACATACACCCGGCCCTCTTCCTTCAAGCTGTTTAACTTGCCGGCAAAGGTGGGTTTATATGACCTTAAGCCACACAAGGTCTAAAACTCAAGTGATCCCCGATTGCGTTCAATCAACAGGCGGAAGAAATGTGACAAGGTTCGACCAATCTGTGATAGGTGTGCTGCTGGGGGATTCAGGTGCCTGGGATACGACCATATTCCCATACCAGACGCGACAAGCTCGCCAAAGCGGACATCCTCTAGGCAGGATACCCCGTCAGGAAGAGCGCCCAGCTCGAGAAAGCAAAGGAACCAGGCTACTAGTCCTTGGGGGTATAGAGATGTCTCTGACAGAACGACAGCTAGGCGGTCAGAGTCGAGAGAGCAATCAAGCCCTCCTGGGGTAGATTTGCCTTCGGCTCCTCCAGTAAGTTCTCCCGGCGCACGGTTATTTGTGCGGTATGACTGGGGTTTATTGACATGAATACGCGTAGGCAGCCTACCATCAATCGTTCCAGGCGCCGAGAGCATCTACACAACCACAGGCGGGTCCTAGCCGTGTGCGAACGGCAATATCCTACCTGCTCTCTCCGCCCCCCTCACCTCAAGGGACTCCCCTACCTCCATCGCCTCGCCATTCCCTACCTGTATTTGGACCTCTCCTTCCACCACAACCTTCCGCCGAATCTGATTCTGAACAACTTCGGTCCGACGCCACCGCCCGTGCAGAAACTACGTTCCTCTCCCCTCGAAGCACCTTTCCTGGTTCTGGTTTCTACAATCCAATGGCTCTATTTACTCTACCTGCACAAATATCTCCGGACACCATGCACTCTGGGAAAATTATTGATTTCATTCTCTCTCAATGTGCGTCTGGTTTTCATTGATTCCACACCTTGCTATCTTACCAATGAACCTCATATAGATGAGCCGCTTTTCGAATTTTTATTCCTCAAACCGAATCCCATTCGACTCGAGTTTGTTCGCAAAAAAATAATCATTCGCCTCCAATCATCGAGTCTCACACATTGGGCGATGTACCTTGGTGCGCGTATCTTCCAAACATTGATGCGGGACGGGAAGCGCGCCGACCTCAAATTCCTCACCAGCTGCTTGAGAAAGTTAGACGAGCAAGTGTGCGTCGCGACTTCACAGGAGTTTACCCTCTCCGGGTTGATCAATTCCTTGAATGGAGGGTTGGAGGTGAGACGATCGTTTGAGTAACGTTATCGAGGTTGACCAGTGCCTTGGCAACTAGTTAGTTTTTCTTAACTTTTTGACTTCAAACACTAGCGCAGGTTACGCTCTGCTCAAGAAGCTTGCTCCAACATTTCTACGGGTTGCAATCTCGGATCCAAACCTCTGGGCGCGCCAGTCTAACTGTTTGACTCGGAACGCCCCTGCCTTGTCTCTCGCCCACACAATGGCCTCGCCGGTTCACGAACTATGCCGATACGCCTTTCTAGACACCATAGCATCCCTCACACTTGGCATCCCGCCTCTCATAACTTACGACACTTCATGTCCACCTTTGTGTCCAACGGAGCCTACTGAATGGTGTGATAACGTCCATCCAATTGAATGGGTCCATGGTGCTCCACCCGCATTGGTAGTGGTGATTGTCAAAATTAACTCCTGGCTAGTCGAGCATCCTGTGGGGTCTGCGCCTCCTGACGCCTGGAAACCCTTGGAAGAGGCCATTTGGGGGTGGAGACCTACAATCATCACCAAGGCCGAAGGCAAGGAGGCATGGCATAGCGTAACGAGGATGGCGATTCAAGAAGGATGGAGGCACGGGACGTTGATTTACTTGTACATGGTGCGGACTAAACCCTTCTCTCGATCAACAATAGATTCTGATGCTTTTGCAGACAATGTGCGGGTTTGCAAGTGATGAGCCGCGCGTCCAGGCCTCGACGAAGCAAATTCTACAACTGCTCAGGACCTTACAATTGGACGGAGGTACCCGATCGCATTATTTTGTGCCTAGCCTTATGGTATGTGCCTCCATGAATCAACCCTCCGCATTTAACTCATACGTTGTAGGCATCGATTTGCACTCCACGCGAAAAGCATCGCGCTGAACTGCGAAATTCGTTTATCGGTCCCGAGGGCGCCCCTCGGTGGCTGTTCAAAGCAGTAGACTTCAAGTCTGTGCTTGATCACTTATGGCATGGTGCAGGAGCCAATGGACGTCCCGTAAGATGGGTGGATTATGTGGCATCGAGAGAGGCGATGGTGCCCCTTGAGTAATGTGGGTTTACCACAGGGTGAAAAGATGCTAGGTATCATTCAGTTGAGTGGACGGGCCAGTACTGTATTTCTAATGTGTTTTGAAGTGATAATAAGACCGGCTTGCAGTACAGTCAAGCGGTTCATTAATATATCGTAGAACACTTGAAATAACGGGGTAACGAGTGCCAGGTACTCTGACTTTGGTGATTGAACTCACAGCCGCCCAGTCTCTTGTTTGTTACGCCAAGTGGGGATAAAAGCTGTAGTAAGTTAGTATATTCGTGTGGCGAATTAAATAGGCTCACAAGGTGGGGCTTTGTGTCGAAGCCGGCGAAGGCAGCAGAGCTGATACTTAGCCGGCTTCGGGTCCGACGGTAATTCTCCAGAGCCTGGCGCTACCACCAGCCGGGCATCTACAAGTACTCGTACGTTCCCTCTACTTTCCACATTTGTCCCCACTTCCTTCCCTCACTGTCTACCCTCGATTCTGCGAGTCCCGCCCACCCAAGCCCGCTCGGCGGTGCGGCCTGGTCGCATCCTCTGATGCAGGCACGAAGCGCCTCCCAGACTCACGACTCGTAAGTCACCCGTTTCAACCAATTCACGTGTGCCCTCTATACGCAATATATATATGTTACATTCTCTATGCTACCTACAGGGATCAGCACGGAGGACCGTGAGGCTAGGAAGTACCTATAAGCAGACCATTCACGTGACCGTTACTTGTTTAGCACATATTTATCGAGCTACATGAACACGAGGTCAAACCACTCACAAAAGGGCCAAGAAGTGCAACGAGGAGAGGACAAAAAAAAAGAAGGAAACAAAGGCGGGAAGAGGACAGCTAAGACATAAGTGCAGAGCAAGCCGTCAAGGCCGAGCCCAAGAAAAGCAAATGGCGTGACCGTTACACAAGGTTGATCAATTCAACCACCAGCTTCCTTGACCACGGGACCTCGACGACGATCCCCGAGACTGACCAGCTCTTTATGCTGATATCTATTTAATATATAGTCATAAAATCTGCGTACAGCTATTTTGATTTGTGTCTTGATGCAGATCCACAAATCAACACCAGGTCCCCGGGGGTTAAGCTGTCTTACCTGTCGCCAAAGGTGCGTCTTGTCTTTCTTCGAGTATCGTTTAGCTTATCCGTAACTCGAGTGTTACCTCGTAGGAGAAAGAAATGTGACAGAGCCCGCCCCACGTGTGAACGGTGTACCAAGGGCAGCTTCGAATGTCTCGGCTATGATAACGACGAGCCCGAGCCCGAGCCTGTTTCGGGCGTAGTGGGACATTCGACGGGGCCAAGTGGTCACTGGGAGAGCCAACACTTCCCGGATATGGACAGGATGAAACCAATCAGTCCGAGGGAGGCAAAACCAGTGGTTACGGTATGTCATCTGTGATGTGGTGTCTGAACTTATCCGACTGAAGTTCCAGTTTGCTAATGTGACCCCATTGGAATCCTCGATCGGTACTCCAGAACCCGAAGTCTCGCTTTCGATGAACCCCCTCAATCCTCTTGGCCTTCGTGAAGCCTCGGGTCCCTCAATTTTGGCTGTAGGCTTAATGGATCAGATGGATTTAGCTCAACGGCCCGAGTGGACGTCCGAGTTTGGCGAAGGGTCGGCCTTGCGTTTATCGAAGGAGAAATATGATAGTGCATGGCCACAGGATCAGTCAAGCAGCCTGACAAGATCGACGCCCATGATCCCCACAGCACATGCATCTCGGAGGGGGATAATGCCACCGAAGGCCTTGCGCACCATCCAAGATATTGGCAACGCTATGGTGTTGTTTCAGCGATCGATTCCGCGCTCTGTGGATGCTCATGCTCAGATGAGGCAGAGTTTCCTTTCGTTCAGTTTGAAAGAATGTGAGTACCCCCTTTATATGAGGGCGCGACCCTGAATTTCCCACCAGATGAACTGGCGAGAGTGCGCCACTATTTCCAGCATCCACCCAAAGAATTGATTGAGAACTTGACATCGCGTATGACGCGATCTCAGACTATCTTGAGTTTCATGTACCTCGGAGCCAGGATATTCCGGGCACTCACGGACAAGACACAGAATACGAACATCCAGTCTTGTATTCATTGGGTCAATGCAGTTGATTACGAGTTTACTCAAAACCCTCTTTCGAACCCGCCGGTTGCTGTAATGGAGGATCGATTGTCTGGACTACTGGAGGTATGTCTATCGGCGCTATCTGTTGAATTTGTACCCACCATCCCCCGATAGCTCGCATTCCTTAAATTCGTGGTGATGAACACTGTCGCAGGGTACCTTCTTCTTCAGCGCTCCCTTCCCATTTTCCTACAAATAGTATCCAACGACTCGGAGCTTTGGTCAGAACGCCGAGGAGTACTACGCATATCCCTCCCCCGCGCGCTCGAGGCGCCTCGATACGAAGTCCGTCGCTTCGTGTTTTACGATACCATGTGTGCGCTCGTGCTAGGCGTTCCGCCACTTGGAGAGTACGACTTGAGCGACTTTCCAGTGGTTCCCGAAAACCCTCCACCGCTCGAGTGGGTTCACGGTGTGCCGGTCGAACTTCTGATCAATATCGCACAAGTGCATACTTGGCGATCGGCTCACCCTGGGTTGCCTAACGAGCAGGACTGGCCGGTATTGGAGCTGAGAACTATGGCGTGGAAGCCGGGAATGAAACATCTTGTAGACGATGACTCGGTCAAAATGGTCGAAAGGGCAGCGGTTCAAGAGAGCTGGAGGCATGCAACCTTGATTTACATTTACATGGTGCGTAATGTGAGTGTTTCATGATACAAGCGCTTTATCAAGGCTGCTTGTGTAGGGCATGTGTAGGGTCAACTCGCATGACCCTCGAGTGCGGTCATCCGTGCGACAGATTGTGCGACTGATGGGCCTAGTGACAGAAACCTCTGTGAACATACACTTTTCTGTTCCCTGTCTGATTGTAAGCCGCGTTTTCGTCCCTGTTCAAAAGCATTGACCCAGGCACTCCGTCTAGGCCGGCATAGCCGCGTGTTCGGAAAGGCAACGAGCCTTCATACGGAACAAATTGGAGTCGTTCCGAGATATTCGCATATGGATCCTGCGAGGGGCCGAGTTCTGCGCGGTCTTGGATCACATGTGGCATGGCGTAGCTGCTAACGGAAACGCAGTGAGCTGGGACGACTATGTGAATTCTCGGTGTGCTATGCTGCCAATTCCGTAAGAGATGAATTGAGTGACTTGTAATTTATGTATTTGTATACCCAAATGTACTCAGTCGTAACCGTATAACGGACCTGTTTTTTGCTTGCACTTTATTACTTTGCTTCAAGGTAACTAGCAGCTATTATGAGTTTTACAAACTCTGTGCTACAAGGAGGCTATCTAAAGTAGCAGCTTGCATTGAGAGCAAACATCGGTTAGACTATATGCGACTCGAGGTGCTTAGGCGTGCAACGATAAGGCCGGATATAATGTGCTTTTTATTATAGCTCGAATAGTTGTTGTATATGCTGTGTCAATGTACCAATATAATCTCATACACGATGCACAGATTCGCTCTCGAAGAAGTTGAATCATCCCCTATGCAGGCTCGTAACCACCCACTCCGCAAGCTCAAGTTTCCGTGTGCCCGGCAGATCGCGTGACCACAATTAACAGTGAATCAAAACGAGCACATCGGGAAGTCGAGCTTGCGAGACGTCCGGTACAGAAGGCCTAATGGTTTCGAAGAGCATTTTTGATTAGGGCGGATTGCTCTCAAGGTCTAGGTTTCTTAAATATAATGGCTCAGTTCAATGTCATTTCATTTCCATTACAAACTCGTCCGCCGTTTGCAATTTACGCGATCGACTATGCGCGACAATGGAACAATGCGCTGACTATCTTGAGTGTCGCTCCAGTTTAGGCATGTCTGTATTATACAGCCCTGATGTTACATACATGTGTTCCGAGTAGTGCAGACATAATCCATACAACAGGGTAAGAACGAAAAAAACAAAACCCTGTGAGAACGAAACGAAAAGGGTGCATGTGTAGGTGGGTTTGTACGCGTCTAGGCGATCACGCAGCTGCCTCCAGAGCCGCTGCCGCCTCCGGCGCCACCGTCCATGTCAACGGGCTGGGAGACCTCGACAGCCTCGAAAGTGTAAGCGATAGAAGAATCCATGAGTAGTGTAGTAGGTAGGTAGAAGTAATGTGTGAGAAGGCAGATGAGAGTGCGTTCGCTACTGCAGAATGAGCATCGTTCGAGTCGAGATTTATAGTCGACTTGGGTCCACCTCGCGCAGCGTGGCTCGTTGAGGAATGTCAATAAGTCATGGTCTCGAGTATTGTTCTAGGGCCATGTCGATGACCACCGGACCTCGAGCTCAATAACACGCGATCGACTATGCGCGACAATGGAACAATGCGCTAACTATCTTGAGTGTCTCCTCGATTCAGGCATGTCGAAGCGGCACGAAGCACGAGAGCAAATTGGCCATATTTGATTATCTTGACGATCACTTTGGTTCGGTTTCAGGTACCGATACCAGTACAGCCTGGTTCACTTCCAATTGTCCAAGCATCGTTGGATGGGTTTGAATCTCGGTGTGTTGGAGGGCAAAAACAGGGCTCTTCGGTGAGGTTTGCATTCCACATAGGTCGAGTTTCCTACGAGTAAGCCTACACTTAGCAGAATCTGTCACGAGTAACCGCCCCCTTCTTCTTCGACTTTTAGGCGATTAATTTAGGTACAACCCGTGTCTACCAGTACTTCGTGAACTGAGGTTTCTTCGTAAAGACATGACGCCCACGTAGCATGTATGTGAATTGAGATGTAATTCGAATCCGGGAGGTACCCTACATGGTCATGAATGAAGCCAGATGGACGAAACAATGAAATCGTGCGGCGGTCTTTACCCGCTCCAGCCTTAGTCACCACTAGACACACTTTCGGATTCTCCCTTGTGCTAATACCAAGGCCAATCAGACTCGGTCTTGAAGCTCATCAGCCATGCATATATGGCTCCATTATGATCATTCGTTCGACCGAGAGAAGCACCCACGGAGCCGATTTCCCAAGAATGGAAACCGAAGGTCATCACCCCGAACCCCGAGTAGGCCGAGGCTGAATACAGCAGATGACTGCAGGCACTTAACCCTCCATGGATCCACTTTCTTGCGCATCCTCCACTCTACTGTAAAGCCTCCTTGCTCTCACCCAAACCCGAACACCAAACTTAGCACCCACTCTGACTTAATCCATGATACTATACAGCACCGATGTTACATACATGTACTCCGAGTAATCCAGGCATAATCCATACAACAGGGTAAGAACGAAAAAGCAAAACCCTGTGAGAACGAAACGAAAAGGGTGCATGTGTAGGTGGGTTTGTACGCGTCTAGGCGATCACGCAGCTGCCTCCAGAGCCGCTGCCGCCTCCGGCACCGCCGTCCATGTCAACGGGCTGGGAGACCTCAACAGCCTCGAAAGTGTAAGCGATAGAAGAATCCATGAGTAGTGTAGTAGGTGGGTAGAAGTAATGTGTGAGAAGGCAGATGAGAGTGCGTTCGCTACTGCAGAATGAGCATCGTTCGAGTCGAGATTTATAGTCGACTTGGGTCTACCTCGCGCAGTGTGTCTCGTTGAGGAATGACCATACGCCGTGGTCTCGAGTATGTATTGTTCTAGGGCCATGTCGATGACCACTGGACCTCAAGCTCAATAGCTCGGCAATATGGAACAATAGATTAGCAGGCAAACCACACGCTAACTATTTTGAGCGCCACCCCGATTCAGGCATGTCGAAGCGCCACGACGCACGCGAGCAAATTGGCCGTATTTGATTATCTTGACGATCACCTGGTCGATTTCGGGTACATCCTGGTTCTCGCTGAGGAAATGCCATCCATCAGTTATGGTCGTCCATTCCATTGAACAACGAAGCCATTGATACTCTTCAATTGCGGTATGTTTGGTTTCGTATTAGTCGAAAGCATGGGAACATTGTAGATCGAAACCTCGTAACACGTTTGAGTAGAGCATCAAAGTCATTCAGGCACTACAATAAGAGCGAAACCACACCGTACTTCGTCTTGTCTTCTTCACTCCCAAGCGCCCCATTAGGAATTGCAGTCAACTTGGTTCCACCCAACGCAAGCTACTTCTTGATCGCCTTCTTGTCCCGAACGACGTCAGTGTATTGGGGAGCATTAACCTCCTAGGAGAGGACCAGTATAAGATCTCGGCGGATGTTTGTGGAAATAGCGTACCTCCTGCTGCGTCTTGTTCGTCAAATGAACCGGCCAGGTGGAATTAGGTCCGCACAACGGGGGATAGGTTTGAGACGCCTAGTGGAACGGGTAAGTCATATGAGTAGAACGTGAACAGCGGGCGAGTACCAGCTGCACGCGAGCAAATTGGCCATGTGATCCCTTGAGGTTGTTTTATCGATACCTCATCCGTTTTCAACGCGGGTCGAACGCTTGAGTACTCATTCAATAGTCCCGCATCCATAGTGTTATCTACGCATTTATTTATACTTTTAAAGTCTGTACCTACAGAGCTATTGAGCATTTAGTCAGAAAACACTTGGCCACGTGAAAAATTGAGTCTCATAATGTAAACCATACTCGGTTATACTTGCTTCCTCATCTCACCTGGAATCGAACAGTTAGAAAGTGAACCGCTAGCGCTTCACCAGCTGGTACTCGCCCGCTGTTCACGTTCTACTCATATGACTTACCCGTTCCACTAGGCGTCTCAAACCTATCCCCCGTTGTGCGGACCTAATTCCACCTGGCCGGTTCATTTGACGAACAAGACGCAGCAGGAGGTACGCTATTTCCACAAACATCCGCCGAGATCTTATACTGGTCCTCTCCTAGGAGGTTAATGCTCCCCAATACACTGACGTCGTTCGGGACAAGAAGGCGATCAAGAAGTAGCTTGCGTTGGGTGGAACCAAGTTGACTGCAATTCCTAATGGGGCGCTTGGGAGTGAAGAAGACAAGACGAAGTACGGTGTGGTTTCGCTCTTATTGTAGTGCCTGAATGACTTTGATGCTCTACTCAAACGTGTTACGAGGTTTCGATCTACAATGTTCCCATGCTTTCGACTAATACGAAACCAAACATACCGCAATTGAAGAGTATCAATGGCTTCGTTGTTCAATGGAATGGACGACCATAACTGATGGATGGCATTTCCTCAGCGAGAACCAGGATGTACCCGAAATCGACCAGGTGATCGTCAAGATAATCAAATACGGCCAATTTGCTCGCGTGCGTCGTGGCGCTTCGACATGCCTGAATCGGGGTGGCGCTCAAAATAGTTAGCGTGTGGTTTGCCTGCTAATCTATTGTTCCATATTGCCGAGCTATTGAGCTTGAGGTCCAGTGGTCATCGACATGGCCCTAGAACAATACATACTCGAGACCACGGCGTATGGTCATTCCTCAACGAGACACACTGCGCGAGGTAGACCCAAGTCGACTATAAATCTCGACTCGAACGATGCTCATTCTGCAGTAGCGAACGCACTCTCATCTGCCTTCTCACACATTACTTCTACCCACCTACTACACTACTCATGGATTCTTCTATCGCTTACACTTTCGAGGCTGTTGAGGTCTCCCAGCCCGTTGACATGGACGGCGGTGCCGGAGGCGGCAGCGGCTCTGGAGGCAGCTGCGTGATCGCCTAGACGCGTACAAACCCACCTACACATGCACCCTTTTCGTTTCGTTCTCACAGGGTTTTGCTTTTTCGTTCTTACCCTGTTGTATGGATTATGTCTGCACTACTCGGAACACATGTATGTAACATCAGGGCTGTATAAGATCGATGATTATCGTAAGTCGGAGTCTGGTGTGCAACGTTCGTGTTCGGATTTGGCCGAGTGCGGGGAGGTTCTAGAGTCGAGGATACCCAGGAGAGCAGAGTAGTGAGCAGCAGGAAGTGATCTACCGGACACGACCTCCGCCTACTCAGATCCCGGGCGATGACCTTCGATTGTAGGGCAACCACATTTGCGGGTACCTCTCTCGGTCGGAGTAAATTAATGTAACCATATATACATGGCTCATGAGCCTCAAAGTCGAGTCTGGTTGACCTTGGTATTAATGCGAGAAAGAACCTGAGAGTACGTCTGGCAGTAACTATCGCTTGAAGGATTGAACACCGCCGCATGATTTCCTCATTCCGTTCACTTTACTCGCGACCACGACTAGGATATCTTTCAGGTTTGAATATCCTGGAACTGCATTTCAACATGCGTATACGCTACTTGAGCGACGCGTGCTACTGATGAAACATCAATCTACAAGGTACTGGCTACTCATACTGGTGCGTAGGGAAAGACGAGCCCGTTCACGCGATCGTCGCCGTTAAACAAACTTCGGGCGCTAGCCTAACGCACTTGATCTACTTAATTGTTGGATTAATCTTTTTGGAGGTCATGCGTACTATTACTTTAAATAATCTTACATGCGATCTCGGAGCACCTTCGATTACGGTTGGATACCCAATACTGCATGTAGCCGGATGTCCTTGGGCAGTGCCTTGTCCACTTCGTTTTGCAAATTGATTTAGACGCTGAGGTATTTGACACTGACTTCGATCCAACGACTCAACTTGCTTCCGGCTCTCGAGACTGATTGACCCCTTCAACGACGCAATCGCAAAATCAGGTGCTTTATGCCGATTCACAAAACTTCACTCGCTCCCCGAGGGTTAAGCTGCCTTACCTGTCGCCAAAGGTGCGTCTTGCCTTCCCTCGAGCATCGTTTGGCTTACCCGCAACTCGAGTGTTGTCTCGTAGGAGAAAGAAATGCGACAGAGTCCGCCCCGTGTGTGAACGGTGTGCCAAGGGCAACTTCGATTGCCTTGGCTATGATAATGAAGAGCCCCGGATTGAGCGTGCCATTCGTGCGGCGGAGGATATGACAAAGCCAAGTGATCGCCCGGAGAGTCAACAAACCCCGAATTTGGGGAGAATTAGATCGATTCTCCCGAAACCTACTAGACCAGTGACTGTGGTATGTCGTTGATATCGCGTCCGAGCTTGCCCAACCGAAGTTCCAGTTGACTGATGTGGCCCCGTCGGGGTCCTCGGCCAATACCCCAGAACACGAAGTCTCATTTGGCAGTCTCTTGGCGAATCCTCTCGATCCTCTTAGTTTTCATGGAGTCTTGAGCCACTCTATTTTGGCTGTGGGCTCGGTAGATCAAGGCCCCTCATCTCAACAGGCCTTAGCTGTGTCTCGCTCTGACGAAGATTCGACCTTGCGTCCATCGAGGGATAAATACGATAAAACGTGGCCACAAGCTCAATTGGGCAACCTCACAAGGCCAAGATTCGTGGTCCCGGTAGCTCATGTGTCCCGGAGACGAAATTTGTCGCCGGAAACCTTGGACGCGATGCAAGAGATGGGCAATGCCCTGGGGTTGCTTCAGCGATCGATCCCACGGCCAGTAAACGCAAACGCTCAAATGAGGGATAGCTACCTCTCATTCAGCTTGAAAGAATGTGGGTTTCTCATGTCTATATTAAGGGCAGCCCTTAATCTTCCTTCAGACGAGCTCGCAAGGGGAAGCCACTATTTTAAGCGGCCCACCGAAGCACAAATTGACCACATGGTCTGGCTCGTAACCCGATCTCAAACTATCTTGCGTTTCGTGTACCTTGGAACTCGGATCTTTCGGGCACTCACAGACAAGACACAGAATACGACCATTCAAGCTTGTATCCGTTGGGCTGATAGGGTTGATTATGAGTTTACCCAGAACCCTTCTTCAAACCAACCAATGAATGTGATGGAGGATATATTGTGCGGATTGCTCGAGGTGGGTTCAACGACAGTACCGGCACTGATACTAACTATCTCCGCAATAGCTGGTATTCCTTAAATCTGTGGTAATTAGTACAGTTGCGAGCTATCTCCTCCTTCAGCGCTCCCTGCCGATTTTTCTCCAGATGGTATCTACTGAGCCCGAGCTGTGGTCCGAACAACGAGGCATCCTCCGCATCTCACTCCCCCGCGCGCTCGAGGCGCCTCGATACCAAATTCGTCGTTTTGTGTTTTACGACACCATATGTGCACTCGTACTTGGCGTCCCGCCACTTGGAGAATACGACTCGAGCGACTTTCCGGTCGTTCCTGAGAAACCTACACTATTCGAATGGTACCATGGCGTGCCGGCCGAATTGCTCATCAGTCTTGCGCAGGTGCACGCTTGGCGGACTTCTCACCCTGGACTGCCTAACGAGGAGGACTGGCCGGTGCTGGAGCTGAGGACTATGGCATGGAAGCCGGAGATGGAGAAACTTGTGGATGATGATTCGGTCAGGACGGTTGAAAGGGTGGCGGTGCAAGAGAGCTGGAGGCACGCAACGTTGATTTATATATACATGGTGTGTGTTGTATGTGTTTTGGAATCGACTGCTCTACTGAGAGCGCGTGTAGGGCATGTGCAGGGTGAACTCACATGACCCTCGAGTGCAATCGTCTGTGCGGCAGATCATCCAATTGATGGGCCCAACGGCCGAAACCTTTGTCAACGTCCATTTTTCTATCCCCTGTCTGATTGTAAGTCACCTTTTTACCTCTTTTCGGAATTACTGACCAAACGCTCCATAGGCCGGGATTGCTGCTTGCTCAGAAAGGCAACGAGCATTTGTACGAGACAAACTTGAATCATTCCGAGGAATCCGTGTATGGATCCTGCGAGGAGTCGAGTTTTGTGCTGTCCTGGACCATATGTGGCATGGTGTAGCTGCCAATGGAGATGCAGTGAGCTGGGAGGACTATGTGAATTCTCGGCGTGTTGTGCTGCCAATTCAGTGAGGGGTAGATTCAGAGGCCTTGGTTATTGTATTTTCGTCGTTTGGATGCATATTTGATGGAATAATGGAAATCCTTGCTGTTGTACTATGTAGCTCGTTATTCAGGTCGCAAGCAACGAAGGTTAGACTCACGGCCCTTCGTTTCCAGGCGGGCGCTTAGCGGATGGATCTTGGTCCCACGTGACGATGTTCCGCTTGATCCTGCCCCTATCAAGTTACTTGGCTCACGCACAACCACAGCAAGTGTACTGGTCTCGAATTCAATATAATCTACTCGAAGGGTCCATCTAACCCCCGCTTCTTGGGTGTGAACGTCCGATTCGCTCAATATTTTCCTGCTTGCCAATTGCCTTGCCAGTTGCTGAGCTCTGACTGCCATCAACGTGAGGGATACAAACTTGTGGGCGTTGGTCATCGCCTTGTAAGCCTTTCAGCCGTC
This sequence comes from Ceratobasidium sp. AG-K, assembly GCA_037039685.1. Taxonomy (NCBI): domain Eukaryota; kingdom Fungi; phylum Basidiomycota; class Agaricomycetes; order Cantharellales; family Ceratobasidiaceae; genus Ceratobasidium; species Ceratobasidium sp. AG-K. The sequence goes on along the minus strand of JAWNGF010000013.1, from coordinate 382,256 downwards.
TCCTCGAAAACTTTCGGCCGCCCTCTCTCTTCTTGTGTGCGGCCAAGAGCAGTTCCTTCCCTTCGAACCTCGAGTCTTTCGAGGCATATTATTACTGCCAACTTGCCGAAAACCATGGATGGGGTATATCCAGGTATTGATCACTCTTCGTTTTGAATTTTTGGACTCTTATGCTTGGATCTATTTAGCGCGCATTCACGTCGCGAAAACCATCGAGCACTTACTTAGAATTCTGCCAGATGCAGATCGCGTTAAGGTAAGATCCAGGTTTCAACGTCGCCACATACAGGACCAATTCGAGCTGATCCACTTATTACTCTTCGATAGACCCATGTTATGATTCTATCTGGATCGACCACACCTTTCCGCAACGATACTGACCGCGAGCTGCCTTTGCGTCAAGAATCCAACTTTTTCTATTTAACCGGATGTGATGTGGCCAATTCGCACCTGGTAATTACTTTTTCTCCTCCCGGATCGAGCGGAAATACTGGCCCAGTCAGCCAATCTACGCTCTTTATCCCCCGCGAAGACCCGTTAGAAACCATGTGGTCCCCACCGCCACCTACACTGGAAGCTGCGCACGAGACCCACCAATCTGATAATATTGCGTATACGGACGAACTACAAACACATGTTGCAACCGCCGTACAGAACGCTGGAGCACCTCTCGTACACATCCTTCCCCAGACGGCATTATTCCCAAATATCCCAGCGACGCTTCTCGCCGCGTTGGCTACCTCTCCCGCGGGATTGACGTCACCACCATCGATTCGGTATCTTCTGCCCGCGCTCCACGCCGCGCGACTTATCAAAACACCATATGAAATTGAACTCATTCGAGAGGCTAATGCCATTTCATCCCGTGCTCACGAAGTTATCATGCGGGTGCTCGGGAAGGACCAAAAGGAAGTAGGAGGAAAGGTGAGCACCAGCAAGGTCACTTCGGCCGTGATGCCTAGCCAGTGGAGGATCGAGAAAGAGGCCGAGGCGGAAGCTGTGTTTGTTGCAAGCTGTCGGCGTGAAGGGTGAGCACCTTATTTTTGATAATTTCTGGGGTCTCAAAGCGCCCGAGACAGTGCTGTGCATCAAGCGTATATGCCAATCGTTGCTTCCGCAATGCATGCTGCCACTCTGCATTATTGTTGCAACGATCGTGCGTTCGCCTGGGGTCCGATTAATGCTGGCCGTCAAGACTTGGCAACTGAACCCATTAATGGACACGGTCACGCCCACAACGGCATCACGAATGGTCACGAGAACGGACCTACCCTTGCAGCCCAGGTCTTGTTACTGGATGCAGGATGCGAATGGAGGAATTACGCCTCAGATAGTGAGTGCATTGTCTCCCTGATTATTGCCATTGACTCGTGATCGCAACTGGAGTTACGCGTACCACACCCGTAGGTCATCCCAAGCAACTTGTTTGTTCTTATCAATGATCTTACCTACTATACAGGTTGGGAACGGAGGAAGATTTACCCCTGAGGCACGCGAAATCTATGAGCTAGTTCTCAAGATGCAAAACGAAGCTATCGATTCACTGAAGCCTGGGCTGCATTGGTGCGTCTCAATCTCAACAACTTTGAGCCTAACTTCATGCGCTAACCTATTATAACAACTCGTAGGGATACGGTACAACTCCAGTGCCATCTGACATTAATTGATGGGTTCCTGAGGCTCGGTATTTTCAAAGGCAAAAGTGCGCATACAATGCCGACTTCTTTGCCTTGCCCACTAAGTGCGATTCGTTTCCACCAGAGTCGGATATTATCAACTCGGAGGTTTCCAGTGCATTCTTCCCGCACGGCGTTGGTCATTCACTTGGACTTGATGTTCACGATGTGCCTTCCGCCTCCAAGCCAGAACCAGTCACCGCTACAGGATCATTGTTATCTCTGGGGCCCAATGTAACAATTCCAGTGGAGAGCGCTGATCATCCTTCTTATTACCGCTACCTCCGACTACGACTTCCGCTTGCCACGGGCATGGTTTTGGTTTGTCGTTCCAAATATCCTTGATCGCATCTGTTAATTGTCCTATCCAGACTGTCGAGCCAGGCATCTATTTCTCACCTCACCTCCTTGCCCCCGTGCGCAGCTCGCCGTTTATTGATCACGAGGTGTTGGCTAAGTACGAGAGCGTGGGCGGAGTTCGCATTGAAGACGTCCTGGCTATTACCGAGACAGGCTGCGAGAATCTGACGGTGGTGGGAAAGAGCGTGGAGTGGATCGAGAAGCTAAGCTCGGGACAGGCATGAACGAGACGATTATGTAGCCATTGAATCATTATACGGCCAGCAGCTATCGTTAAATGTGAACTTCAGGATGGTGGCAAACAAACTTAAGTTTTGACATGTATAGGTATTAGCTTGGGTCATTCTTGAGCGCTTACTACAATGCAGGCGCTGAACCTGCAAGCGTAAGGTCCACACTCTCGACGGCCTCGATCAATGAGACCCGGGTTGAGCTGGAAACGCTGTGTTCGTTTTACTAATTCTCGCCTATACTTCCAGTGGCTCTCTACAGGTCCAATGATCCTGGACCAGTGTCTACCATAGGTATGGCGGAGAATAAAATCAGCGAGGTGAATCTATTGTTGGGGTCGGGTCGTGCCCTTCCAAGCCCAGATTTCACCCAAGGACTCAGTGACAGAGACGAAAATACATTGGTTAGCATTCGTATACTGTCTCGCCCCGGTTCAACGCAACACGATGATCCAGAAGAGTTCACAATTATTGATGTGAGTACGTAGCACCACTCAGCTGTATCTTGATTTAACCGAACGGACCCACGGTCAGACTTGTTGCTCGCGCGCTTGGAACCGGCCCTGGGTTTTGAGGACGTTGAAATCAAGCTGGAGAAGCCAACCACGTCCCAGAGAGTTAAAGAGCTATATCGTGTACTTTGTGTCTGGTAAGTTGGCTTATTCATTAAATTTGGAGGGAGAGATATCATCTAACGTATTCCTATAACTATGAAGGGGTTGTACTTCTGGTGGTTAATAGAAATTCGCTAATCATACATTCCTGGCTACACTGCTCAACGAGTTTGATGCTAGCGTGTCATTTACAATAACGGGTGCCACGGCAAGGTTTGTCGGAGTACGTGCTCTGAAGCAGAGGCTAATCCTGTATTAATCTCATGTATGACTCGCACAATTGCCGGAGTCAGGTCAGTGGCCAGGTCGACAATAGGCACCGTTGTGGGGAGGACGAACAAAATGTTTAGATAAGAGTGACTTGCGACTTTGACAACGGCCCGAGCTGTTCACAGTCATATGTTGTGACAGGCCCGCCATTCTCTTAGGGGGACAATGGCTTCATGTATAGATAGAGTTCTACCGATATTACCTTCCAATCTATGGATGATTCCAAGCAATCCGGGAACTCACAATCAAATTCACGCCCACCGCGGCCTCTGTGATGCAATCGAGGAACAATTAACCGCCCACGCCAAAGATTGGTCATGTTTGACGATCAATCGGGACAATACCCATGATCAAATGGAACACAGGGTCTAACAATAGATGATCGCTCGACGTCCGATCGCACGAACAAAACCACTTCCCGATCTCATGCGCAATACACTTCTCGATCTCATGCAAACACTTCCCCGTCCCATTGAAAGAAGCCAACTTATTACACATTCAAATTTAATCCGTTAATGAATAATACAACATCGATGGTACAGGATATGGTCATGATGCGTACAACAGGCTGAGAACGAAATAGCCCAAAAAAGAAAGAAATAGAGGGTTTTAGGTGGGTAGCGCGGGTAGGTCCGGGTGGGTAGGTATGGGTAGGTATGGGTGGGTATGTGCTCGCGCCTCGGCGCCCGCACAAGTGTGGGCGAGTAGTGCGCGCCTAGGCGATGACGCAGGCGCCTCCGGGTGTTCCGCTGCTGTCGCCCTGGGCCGCGTCAAAGGGTTGGGAAGCCTCGATGGCCTCGACGGCCTCGAAAGTGTAAGCGATGGAAGAGTCCATGAGTATAGTAGTAGGTGGGTAGGGTAGTAGGACTAGGTGCGTTAGCAGGCGGATGAGAGTGCGCTGTTTAGTGCAGATCAAGCACGAATCGCGCTGGGATTTATACTGGACGCACACCGGGCAATCGCTCGGTGCAGCACGAGTCTTCCCAGAACGACAATAGACGGGTAAGGAATACCTTGCATTGTTCCCCCTGTGATGGCTCATGTGGGGAACAGCGCCTGATGAGCTTTGGACGTCGGACTCATTGGCCACGCGAGACTGAACAATAGATCAAATGTGCATTACGTAATCACATGCCGATCGGTCAGTCATCTACCACACTGTATGGCGAGTGACCACCGACGAGGCCCAGAATGCTTGCCATGGCTTCTGCGAGCCTTGTCTCAAATAATACAGTACCTAGAAATTAAGTTTGATCTCATACGCTCCTAGACGATCTGAACTTGGCGACTCGATAGTAGTAGAGTATCACCCAAACTGGAACATGATCGACCAAACACTAGGTCTTGTCTATTACACCATAGCTGTACTGTACAAAACCGATATTACATACAAGCTACTCATAGCTACTACAGAACAAATGGATCCAGCAGGGCGAGAACGAAAATTTCCCTGGTAAACAGAAGCATATAGGTTGGGGTGCGAGTCTTGCGCTCGCTCAGGCGATGACGCAGCCGCCTCCTCCGCCTGAGGAGCTGGAGTCACCCTTGGCCGCGTCAAAGGGCTGGGAAACATCGATGATCTCGACGGTCTCGAAAGTATAAGCGACGGTGGAGTCCATTGGGTAGTAAGTGGGTAGACGAAGGGAGAGGTTGGTGCGAATGAAGGCGGATGAGAGTGTGCGCTGTAGTGCAGAACGAGGATCGCTCGAGCCTCATTTTATGGTCGACTCGAGGCAGAGCGCTGCTTTGTGCGACCCCGCCTAGTCGTTTGTCGAGTGCTCGCAATCACAACCACCAGCGGTTCATCCCTGATTTGACTGTTGCGGCGCTTCCCTTGACGCGGATTAACAGGACTGCTATAAACAGTAGCCGTGATAGCAACTGATTGTCCTATACGGTCACGGCGCACGCGGCCGATTGTTCACTCCCACGTGGTCGTTAAGCTCGACGTCCAAAGCTCATCAAGCGCCTGTGCAAGTTCCAGTTGGTGCTTTGTTATGAGGTTTTCGTGCCTGATTCCTTGGGCATAAGCACGAACAATATATGCTGGTGCTCGTTCACTTGCCGGGCGTTGTGCTCCAACTGTTTCACATCGTTCAAAGGGACTTGGGCAATTATCTGTTCGCATCACTCAGCCCCCTTTACTCGTTTGTCAGACAGCCAACGGTGCATTCGCAAAGGCCATCTCAACACTTCATCCCCACGGAATATTCGTCTTTCATACAAATATACGCTGCACTGCGACTCTTGTGCTATAATCGTTATTCCTTTGGGAGATAATACAATTACGTATACACTGACTATTAAGGCGGAGACCGATACCATACCGACACGCCAAACCGCAACTTAGTTCACTGAATTGCCATGCGTCACCATTCGAGTTGCTGTATTCCACGTCGAATCATTTGGTTCCAACTCATGGCGGGCTAATGATATTTCACACTATTGAGTCTTCCTTTATGCTGATGAGGCGGTCCAGATATTTCGAGCATCTCGAGACTCGATGCCAGCGAGCCTCCACGATTCATGTATGCATTTGTCTGGTCAACAGAACAATAAGAACAGGCATTCCTCACAATGAGGACGACAAGTCGACCAATGTGATACCTCTGCCGATAAACTATGGCCACACCGGTGCCTTGGGCGGAACCAAATCCACAAACCGGCACAATCAGATGTGACTGGGATATTTTGATCCTCACGGTACTTGCCGTGCCTGGATCACTGTCACTGGCCGGCTAGCTGACACGATCAGAAGACGCATATAGGGTCTATTGTTCAGTCTTGCTTGGCTCCGTGTCCGGGGCTCATTCTCTGCCTCTCTCACGCGGATCGTCACAGAGGGACAAGGCATGGACTACCGCCGGTTGTGATTGCGAGCACTCGACAAACGACTGGGCGGAGTCGCACAAAGCAGCGCTCTGCCTCGAGTCGACCATAAAATGAGGCTCGAGCAATCCTCGTTCTGCACTACAGCGCACACTCTCGCCCGCCTTCATTCGCACCTACCTCTCCCTTCGTCTACCCACTTACTACCCAATGGACTCCACCGTCGCTTATACTTTCGAGACTGTCGAGACCGTCGAGACCATCGATGTTTCCCAGCCCTTTGATGCGGCCAAGGGTGACTCCAGCTCCTCAGGCGGAGGAGGCGGCTGCGTCATCGCCTGAGCGAGCGCAAGACTCGCACCCCAACCTATATGCTTCTGTTTACCAGGGAAATTTTCGTTCTCGCCCTGCTGGATCCATTTGTTCTGTAGTAGCTATGAGTAGCTTGTATGTAATATCGGCTTTGTACAGTATAGCTATGGTGTAATAGACAAGACCTAGTGTTTGGTCGATCATGTTCCAGTTTGGGTGATACTCTACTACTATCGAGCCGCCAATTGCAGATCGACTGAGAGCTAATTACCGAAGGCGCATTGAACCCAATCCGTTCGTCGGTAACAAAAGTTATAACCATGAATACGAAGTTCCATTCAACTGACCAATATATAAACAATCGTTGGAGACCGAAGCATTTTTCGACTACCTTGGCCGCTTTGGCTTCATTCCATAAATGAAAGCCGAATCATTGACAACAAGGAGGTGGCCGCTGAGTTATCATTTGCGTACTGAGCAAAGAGCGCTCTCATTGCATTTGCCAAGATGAAAGAATTTTACCTGACGGCCGAAATCACTATGAGGGAAAAGTGCTTATCCCAAATACTTTGGAAGACTACCGCCAGCTGCCGACGTTCCAGTAATCGTTGATTAACAGTCAAATTGGAACAAGCAGGGCCTAACATACTCATCCTCGAGCACACAAGGCAAATATTACTATTGTCGCTGTTCCTTTGCACGCATTGGCGTGTAAATTCAATGCTAAGTGCAACGGGCTTTAATCGCGATTTTACGCTGTTGTCTGTGCCGACAATGCCAAGTACGAAAGAAGTTTTCAGTTCCAACCGCATCGTATCTGTCAAATAACGGAAAGCGGAACGGAGAATGATTTGATATTAGTGTATCGGTAACGCATGTAGTTAGCTTTCATTTCTGCTTCGCTACGACATGCTCGTTAGCTTGTACCCGCTGTACTGGCTACCTACCCTACTGATGGCGGAAGTGCCGGTGGGACGGCAGGGCCACTCACCAAGGCATTCGTCTACAGCGCTCATTCGGTAGTCCTTGGCGCGAAAACGTTGTACCTTGCGGGGGATAATGCCTGACTGACGCTAAATAACGGTTTTGCATTGACCTTTTTATTGCATCTGATGGATTTTACACGACTACATATGCTATCATGGCTTTACAGTATCTTGTCTCGTTTGTCTCGGTACCCATGTAAAGAAATGCACTGGCCAAATAGCTAGCATGCCATAAGCACCACGCCTACGGTTATGCCTCCATCTACCGGCTTTGTTACCCTCACTCCACAGATTACTCTACATCTGGCGCACTAAAAAAGTAGTGGGTAGTCTCTCGAACTGCATATTATAGTAGAAAAACATCCATTCGGGCCCCCAGTGATTGCGCCAATCCCGATGTGTGGCCTCGGATCTGAGCAACCGACGTTGTTCAGCGACTCGGCAATCGTGGGAGGACGATGCTACTAAGGTCGAAGACTCTGGCCTTGCTTAATGACAACGCCTAGTATCTCGCGGTTGAGGCGGACACGTAGCATTGCCGTTATTTTCAAGCGAATATACCGGGGGCGAGATGAATGCTACTTCCTCAATCTCCTCACCAATTCGAGAAGCCAGTAGACGGTTTCTGCACGATTGGTTTCCTCCGGAAATCAGTTGTGCAGAAACTCTCTAATAGGTGCTTAGTTAGAGTGGCATGCAATCAAGTTGGCTCTGTGCGTTGTGGGTAGTCACGGCATGATCTCAACGCTGTCTCCTGTATTCCCGGTAACGTATCCCCCCTTTCCTTATTCATGATATGGCGAAAGATTCTTCAGTGCTCATGAACACTGCATATATAATGGTATTCATTATGCTTGGGCCCCGTGAAACGGGCGAGTAGACATACAAACGGGGATGGAAGGAAATATGAGGCGACCGGTCGGTCCGCTTTGTACTCAGGAACTGTATATCTGGCGCGGTTAACCTGCCCAGCGCTCAGGAACGAACCAGTCCTCTCGACCACTGACTTACCAAAGACATACACTGGGTAAGTGATACAGAAGGTAAGTTACAAGATAGTCATCTCTTGATCAAATATCAATAAACTAGTTGAATTCTGCTGCGGCAGTCACCTCACCTGTTCCGAGTTGAAGCAGTGAGGCGCGTGTTGGTGCGAATAGCCTAGCCTTGAGAGCAGCAGCACTCCCAAGCTCTCATCAAAATTACCCATTGAGGCCTGTACCTCGTCCAGCAGTGGGCATCTGGGTTCACACCCCAACCGGAGGCACCTTGTCTCTATACGGCTCACAAGATTAATAGTTACGCGCCTCGGTCTAGACTAAATCCAGAATCTCACCCAGGGGGAGTAGGCATGAGAGAGAACCTGGCATCTTTGTACCCCTTGAGGCTGTTGTAACTTGGTAATCATACACGTACTTACATGCGTGTCGTTATCGTGTATCTGAGTCTGTATCTCGTTTGTGTGTTGTACATTCGTGTCAACACGTATTTCTCTCGTATATACATAGTTTCTTTTGCGAGTATAAAGAGAGACTGTATTATCCTTGTATCTACATTGTCTTCAGTCGTATACATTCGCCTTCCACTGCTCTTTATTCGCTAAGACCGCTTTGAGTGTCGAGACGTTCTTGAGTGATCCTCAACAGAGGCAGCTTAGCTAGGTAGCCTGAGAAGGCGCTGCCAGACGGGGGACTAAACCGACACGTGACTAAAACACACCGCCCTGGGCCATGTGATAGCTGTCACGGCGCTATCTCCCCACATTTTCAGATGTACACTGCTCAGGCGTCTAAGCGCTGGGAGAGCGGTATCTGGTAGAGTACTCAGGTGGGAAGGACCAGAAGACCAACTCAAGTTCTTTCAAAAGTTTGAGCGCTTTCGGTGCCTAAATCGAGTGGTTTTTTTTTTTTGGGAATAGAATGTTGAGTGCTGCCCTGGTACCTGTATGATCAGACCGGAGTACGCATCTATTCCCGTACAGTCGAAGCGCACAGCGCAGAGAGGCGTAAGCTTGTAACTGAATTGGATCTAGGGGAGATCTGCTGTCGATCTCGAGGCTGGCTTGCCTGGTACACATGACGCATCTCGACTAAACTCCGAGAATGGTACACCATGAGATACACAGCGATTCACCAAGATTCTGCGATAAGTATGGGCAATTGTAGAAAAGAACACCTGGTAAGTTTGTAAAAACGTCAATTGCACACCATTGGGCTCATTGATCCCATACATGCAGCGGGCAGTCCGCCAACAAAGCAAACTCCAGGACAACAGAGACGCACGAGAGGGTTGGAACTGTTGGCGTTCCCAATTAACTAGGGGTACATCGAATTCCTGGAGTGGAAGCAAACATCTCTCGCGCAATGAATGCACTCCTATCAGGATTGCGGCCATGTGCGCATTGTGCATCAATCAGCCAAATGACCTTGAGCGGAACGGACTTTGACCAATGCTCAAGATTATGGGATTCCGCATAGAATGATCCTACTTATCCGGTGTATGCTTCCACATTGAATTGCACTTAGAATGCAATGACTGAAGATCCTGGGGACGATACACGAACGTGCATATAATGCCTACTGCTCTGTCTGTCATTAACCTAACCTATGTTTCTCATTTGCTAAGAATTCCTCCCTTCTTTATTAGAGCCGATCGACTGCAATATTACCGTTGTAGTAGGGGTTCAGGGTCAGGGCCCGAGGACCTATATAGCCGCCCGTATTGTCGATAGCCTGTTCAGACTTCCTTCTTGCCACGCTCTCCTAGATGTGTCCACAGTGTGCTTTACCAATGAGCGCGATTGCCTCGAGCGCATATCGGAACCCCACAAACGACTCAGGCGGTGCGGCATTTCACACGAAAAAAACTGGTGCAGGAACAATTCCGCATATGAAGGAAGCTCAACTGCATTCATTGGCTACTACAGGTTTATAAGAACGTCGAGGACGACTCCCATCTTCCCAAACATCATTCAAACTCTTGGTGCATTACCACATCGGCAAGCGGAAACAAATGACTCAATATCTTTCCTGTGCCCAAAAGGTTTCTACGGTCGTCTTATATATATTGCTGCTCAGCGGGCGTTAGCACTTACCCATTGGGGAGTACAGTCCATTGATAAGTTTATGGTGATCAGTCGCCAGGTCGAGGCTCGATCCGCCAGTGCAATTCACTCGAGTGATCATGTGTTTGGCGCCGATTGAATGATGAGCAGTGCCACTTGGACGGGCTTATGATACCCGTTTCAAAGACTCTCCCACGCTCGTAACATGATTACCAGTTAGGCTATGGCGCACGAATCCTTGCCGTATCGCGGCGCTGTCCAAGCCAGCAGGGCATTGACCTGCAATCTGATCATGTATAATGGGTTTCAAGTTGTCCTTATCGTGATCCAGGAACAGTGTCATATAAAATCACCCAGCAGACCTCAGCACTACTCACCATCCCTCACACTTTTCCCCTTCGCTTCCTATTGCAAGTTTCCTTCGTAATCATGTCTACTTACGATGTTACTCCCCATTCAAGCCGTGTCTTACCTGATTCCCCCGGTCTCCCCGCTCGCTTGAGTTACATTCACAGCAGTGAGACTGCAAGGAGCAGACCGGCGTCTATGGATGAAGAAAAGCACCACTCCAAAGACAACGCCCAGTACTTTGAGCGGACTGATAGGGCCAATCTAGCTAGCGATTTCGACCACGCCATAGAGTTCCCGAACCAATGGGCAAAAATACGGTAGGACTCCCTCCTAACACCCATTCAAGTCCATGTTCATTTGGCTTCAAAGATACCATCTCAGGGAACCGGCAGCGGAGTTTTTGGGGGTCAGCCTTCGCAAGACTTACGTTACTTCGCTCACCAACTAACACCCAAATCCAACTTAGACAATGGTTTTGCTAATTTTCGGTACTGGTGCTGCCTGTCAGGTGACTCTCTCCGGCAACACGGCCGTCTCGTCTAGCCCCAAAGGAGTGAGTGTGACCTGCGATCCACATCCACGGACAATTCACTCTGATGTAGGACTACCTTTCCGTCTCCTTTGGCTGGGCCGTTGGCATCGCGCTCGGAGTATGGGTTTCGAGCGGTATTTCCGTGAGTTCATTAAGTTTCAGAGTGGCATGTGGTGTCTCAAACATCCTTCCAGGGCGGACATATAAACCCTGCGGTCACATTGGTTCAGGCTATCTTCCGCGGCTTTTCTTGGAAGAAGGTCCCCGCCTATATCCTTGCCCAAACACTAGGAGCTTGCACGGGTGCTGGTCTTGTCTACGCCAACTACCATCGGGCTATCGACTTGTTCGAGGGCGGACAAGGTACCCGGACCGTGCCAGGAACTGCCTCGTTGTTTGCAACCTTCCCGGTAGGGTTTTATTCGATCAGTTGGACCAATGCTTACTCAAATTGATTATGCCCTAGGTTGCCTATCTCTCTAAAGGTGAGGAATCCTACATGTGCCATTTTCAATGAAACTCCGTGCTTATCTATACCTATACATAGTCCAATGCTTCTTTTCGGAAGTTCTGGGCACAGCTCTCCTTCTCCTTGTGATTTTCGCTGTGACCGATAAACACAATGGTGCTCCTCCCAGTGGCCTCGTTCCACTTGTTCTATTTCTCACTATTCTTGGTGAAGCCGCTTGCCTCGGGATGCAAACCGGGTGCGCTATAATGCTTGTAAATTATATGCCCAACCAGTACTAAGCATTTGACTAGCTTCGCGCTTAACCCTGCTCGCGATCTTGGTCCTCGACTAATGTGCTGGATGGCCGGTTACGGCCGCGAAGGTAGGCTTAAATCATTTCCTTTGAGAGCCGTTCAATAACGCTTGGGATGGGATAGTATGGAACTACCGTGGCCAATATTGGCTCTACACCCCCATCGTGAGTACCTGACGGAACCGAGTTATCAAACCGGCTAACAATCCATTTTAGATTGGACCAATCGTAGGAGCCGTCCTAGCCGCAATTGTTTACGATGGATTCATATTCACCGGCTCGGAGAGCGTCTTCAATAAGCCGTGAGCAATTCAGGGACCCTCGAGAGCCGTGTATACTTATAGATACCGCGCATATAGTGATGCACAAGCTCGCCAGCGTCGCGCCCATGCACCTGGTGAAACCACGGGGGAAACCATCCCCTCGGGAGTGGATGCAGTTTAGTAATCGTTTCTTCCAATCTGCCTATGCATTTTTTCACGATTGGGGTACTTTATTCCGAGCTCCAGGTGGGTTGCGGTTTATGAGGGACTGGTCGATTCACCAACTATCGTAAAGTTGGTTGAAGATGCATGCCAACCGTTTCGGCTCGGGTATTTGAGCAAACGATATATGATGATGTATGTAGTATAATGACTGTGTCCACGAAAAATCTCATGGTTATAGAAGCCAAATGATCTGAAGTAGCAAACAACTGACACTCAGTACACCCCGACCGGTATTGACTCGGAGTAGGTGTGAGTAGAGACATTTCCTCACCTGTTGAAGGAGTAGAAACCAACCAAGTAATACCGGCTGGGAGCATGGTTTGCAGCTGGTTTGCAACTCCGCACTACCCAATCAACCATATTGAAATTTGCCTCAGCGTGGAGTTGTTAGCTATTCGCACCCTCAACACTCCGTTGCCCGCCATTCTGGCTGTCGGGCCCGAACATCGACCCCCAGCGGCGAGGATTTCAAATACGGACAGATCCTGCGGTGGCGATGGAACGGTATGCGGTACGAGTACATTAAGTTCCAACAGGTGTTCTCCACGAGCCCTGTGAAGGACACGGATAATGTAAAGGTCGAAATGAGAGGTACTCCAAAACTTGTAGAGAAGCAGCTGAGTACTTCTATACTACACACTGACTAATTGTCCACTGACCTTGGTCGAGGTCAAGTATTCGAACCGCACATAACTGCCCGAGTCCAATACGTTGGAGCCCCTCGATTAGCAAACATACTTACACAGCTCCGCGTACGGAGTCATCGAACTTGATTGGACGAACCAAGTAAAAGCAAAAATGTGCCGGATTCGAGGAAGGGGTGTCTTTCCTGAGAGAAGAGAGTGAACAATAATCTAGCCCATACGTTCATACGCCTTAGCCTGTATGACTGAATTAGTACTAAAGCCCAACGTGTAGGATCCGAATCATCTCACAGGAAATACGTTTACAGTATGAGCCCGATGAAATCCCAAACTACAAAACCCAACAGAAAGGTTAGTTGGAAGTTTGCTGTGCCACTTGGTCCAGCAATCACACGACTAGAGTGAAGTACTAAGCAAGAATATCATATATCATTTGGGCGGTGTGCGTAAACGTAGCAACTTTAGGACACATCAAGGATAGGTTTACGAGGCCATTCGTAGGAACATCGAGTGATAGATTGAGCGCCAGGTTAATCGGCTTCCGTATAACCGGGTCTTACCAAGGATGTGATATGCAGATCCTACGTTCGGAAGACGAGAGTCGAGGCTAGGTGCTGGCTGCATACGTTGGCATCATGTTTCTGTATTATCGAGCTTCAGACAGGTAGCGCAAGGCGATCAGAAATCGCAGTACGGGTTTCCATTCCAGGTGTGACAGGGATCTTCAGAGGAACCAGCATGTGCTTATTTGTGCATACCCGGTGCCCAACAAATTCAATACCACAATAGAAGGGTTGGATCAACCCAAGTCCATGCGATACAGAGAAGCGTCGTAGTCATCATGTTCATCGACCCGCGTTAGTCGTGTGTCAGCTCGTGGAAGCAGGAGCCCAGTACAAGAAATAGCACTATCATCGAGAATGCTTTCAGTACAGCGTTACAGCAAAGACGGTCTCTTGGTCGGACTCAGGCGTTGGCCCGCGCTTTTGAGGATCAACCCTGATTGAGTGGGAAGGTTCTGGATGTGGCACAAAGAGAATTCTACCGGTTTGCTCCGGCCGCACCCGAGCCCGTTTTGGCGCCGGGAACAGTGATTCGGCTCCGTTAGTCTAATGAGCCCTCCGAGCCATCTGGTGCTTCTAAACGTGGGAGTCGTTTGTTGACATCAGGATACTAGGATCAAAGAGACAAGAACATCACGTGGCATACATCAGGAAAAGGTGCTCGCGATAAGCTGCGCTTATCTACGCTTGTCAACTGCTGATCATGGTCGTATTAGGGATAATGACTATAATGATGATGACACGCTTATGTATGCTATATACCGGCCTCGCTGGTTGATAATGATGTCATTCTGATATTGATCACCATGACGTTCATCTAGTCGAGTTTGATAGGCACAACCTCAGTCGAAGGGTTCTCATTAAGTTCACGAGCTTGGTACTCAATGTCCTACTGGCGGTGATCTGTCATCATGACAAGCGGTCGTCGAGATTAGACTGAGTTGTTATTTTGATGCCACACATCTAGGCGATCATAGTTCTGCCTGTTCAACACTTCGACGGGTAGTCATCGATTTGATCTTAGTCTGGTTTATTCTACGGTGCATATCTACAAGCTCGGAATTATACCTAATATCGGGCTACTCATTGTGAGGCAGTATACCATACAATATATTCTTACTAGTTCGAATGAGAGTGTCGTAGTATGATAGGGATAGGTCGGCCGCTTCCTTCTCACACGGTTTGATATTCAGGCAAGTGAATCATTCAATCTCATTTGAAAAATTACGGAGAACACAGATAACAGAGCATACAATACAGGTACCAATTCGGTTATTCAGTTGACAACAATTTTTTAGAAATGGAAATTAACTTAGGTCTGACGAGCGCGAATAATCGCCAAGGCTTTCTCGCGCGTGCTTTGAGCGCCATTTGACGGGACGTCACGGGGTAGGAGATGGAAATGAGGGAATATTTTCCTTTGCAATAAGAGTTAGCTAGACGAAATCTAATTGCAGAGAACGCTCACCCGTTGAGATAAGCAATCAATGCTTCAACCTCGTCCTTGAACTCGTTCTCTTCAAGTAAAGCAAGTATCTCGGAGTAAAAACGGACATAATTGAATCGTGAATCATCGGCCGACTCGATGCTGTACCATGCGGTGGCTTGATGCAGCGTAAACCGGAGCTACCAGGAAACAAAAGCGACAGTTGGTGAGCGTGCTCAGTAACCGCATGGCGACACGCACCAGCATTGCAACGTAAGCGATGGACGGCTTGGTGATAGAAGTCATCCCGGCTATAGACGCTTTGCTCCTCCTTCCACGCGATGCCACAGGCAGATGCTTTGATGCTCGAGGGCCGATGAAGATACCCAAGGTGGCCTGAATAATACGAAAAAAATCAGTTTATTAAACTTTGGTATACAAAGCTAACGCCTTACATCAACAAATAGCTCGCTGCGACAAAAGCCCGTCAATGGATGCTCACTCTCGGACGGGAACTTGTAGGATTCATAGAGGCCTGCATACATCTGATTGGGTGGTGCGTCAATGAGGCCATGGTCTAGCGCTTGGCGTATCCTGCAGAATGGAACAGATAAGTATTAGCATCGATTTGAGCGACATCAAGCATCCTTTAACTTACTCTGGCTCCATCCAGTTCAGATCCGGGGTCCGAAGTAGTTCTGCATACTTGTCCGTAGCCCAGCCACGAGTGTGGCCATGTGGAAGCGCCGAAAACACGGGCCAGTCAGCACACAATGACTTCAGCACAGCAATATCATCAGCACGGGCTTGAGCGCGGCCCTCCTGAAGCTGTTGCATTAATAAAGGTAAGAAATGTAGATCTCGTTCTTTTTGTTGGACTGACTACATACCATTTGGGAAAGCGAGTTCCGAAAGTCCCATTTGGGATTGTCATTGAGAAGCCGTTTCTCGAGGCTTGGGCCGTACTTGTGACGGATTGGGGTGAAAAACTTGCAGTAGATTTGCACGCTGCAATAAATAGCGTTAACAATCAGAACAAGTACAGTGAAAAGGAGAGCCCGTGCCAGTCATCTGGAATTTCCCTGACATCAGCTCCACGAAGCGCAAGGTAAACCTTGCCCTCGTCAAGCACATTGCAGAAAGGAACAGTCTGGTGAGTAATCCGACCAAATGTCTTCCCAATAATATGAGGGAGAGGCTGAGAGCTTCGTCTGCAGACTCATTTCAGTACTATGTTCATTCGAGTCAAGGTTGACATAAGAGACAATCAATACACACTTCCAACGTGGCTGGTAGGCCCACTCATCAGGGATTCTTGTAGTGGCCACATGTTCAGCCATGTTAGTGATTGTTCAAGGTTGGTAGAACGGCCTGAAAGCAAGGAGAGGGACAAATAGTAATGATTGCCAGAGGCCGGGGAGCCTTTATTCACCCTAGTGACCCCAAGAGCAATAGGACTGAACGGTAAGTTGACATCAGATTCAGTATATGATTGTGGCCAGTGGCCTCGAACTCAGTTAAGTCTGCTTTAGTATTAGAATAATTCTCACTATCCATCAATTGTACTCTGTTCTCTCCCCAACCGATTGACTGACAACTCTGTGCACCACAGATAGCCACATGTCATATTGCTTTGCACTGCGTCACCAACTGCATTGACCAACATAAGACTTGAGGCACTTGATGACTTGCTGGGACTGACGTCGTGATTGGGCTGTTAAAGTTGTCTTGCAGTAGGGATTTTGAGGGCACTTTTGAGTGCATTATTAGGCAAGTACTATGCCACAATCAGGTATCACTTGTTGTCAATTGCTACGGCTTATGCAGTTCTCCTTGACTAGACAGATTTCCGTGCTCATCATCCTCAATGTCTATGAACAAGAGCTGCCCCTGCGACCCTGATAAAGTGTACCAGGCTGGAATGTGGACTAGGCATACAGCAAATTGTCAAAAATACAAGGAAGAACAAGAGAAACGGGTTGCGGAGGCAATTCTGAAAAAACAGATGGTGGCCAAAGTGTCTGAAAGGAAGGCACAGGCTGAGGCGGAGAAGGTGAGTCGTATAGATAATGTGAATTCAATTTACAAGGTATATTATGTACTTAGGTGCGACAAGAACAACAAGAACAGGAGCGTTGGGCTCGACAGGAGGCACTGGACAATGAAGAGGTGTGCATACATGTTATTGTTCAGAGATACATTGGCATACAAGATGATCTGTTCTAACACAAGTTTTAGTCGTTAGCTCATAAGTCGGGATATCAACTTCGTCCTGTGAGGCTCCGCAGGCCCCCACACCTGTTTCCAGGGATGATATCATCCCTTCTGCCTCCACGCCGGATCCCGCAGTCAGTCAACACCCCACCCGATTGTGCGTCAACATTTCAAATACCAAGTGAGCCCCCAACGCATGCAGATGCAGTATCTACAAGTACGCCTCCACCAATTCAGACTTATCGCACCACCCCAAACTCCTTTGGGTTGATACACAAGTACTCCTGCCTATTTGCAAGCCTGGCCCAAATTAGATCTGGACTCCAGGAGGTCAACACCTCTCTCCGCACACAGGTTGACTGCGGATACATCAGTCGCATTCACCAGATTATATATCCATTCCCAAACCTTTCAACTTTTCGATTTGCACACTGGTTCTATACTGGCGGGAGTAATGACACACAGAGTTCGGCAAATCGGCTACTTGCAGGTGTCATTTGTGCACCTAAATTCCACCCACAAGACTTGGAGGGCGTTAAGATGAAGGCTATTAACGATATTCTTGATGCAATCGACCAGCCAGTATCTGCCAACTCCCCTAAACCAACGACACACGATGGATGGCGAATGACCTTGGTCACCATCACAATTCCATCTGGGAATCGATCAGGTAGCACAAACCCCATAGCACTTCCCAAAAGCAACAAGATTGAACCTGGTACTCCCCTACAAGTGCCTGGCCTGCATCACCGGAGTTTGGTGGAAGTGATTAGGTCAAGATTTTCAAACAGTTTACGGTCCACGGGCTTTATTTATACCCCCTACAAGGTATTTCAAACAAGACCTGAGGGAGAAGACATTCGTGTGCGAAACGAATTATATACATCTGATGCTTGGTTGGATGAACATAAACGAATCCAGCAAATCAAGATTGAAAATGACAAACATGCCACAACATGTAGCCTTGAACGTGCTGTAGTTGCATTAATGGTTTGGTCTGACCCTACACAAGTGACTGAGCTGGGTCAGACATCCGTGTCACCTGTCTACATTTATTTTGGCAACCAGCCAAAACGTGAACGCCGAGAGCCAAGTTCCTTTGCTGCTGAACACGTAGCATTTTTCCCAAAGGTCTGTGCCTTGTTTATTAACAGCTATATTGCACTAATCAGGGATAATCACAAAGTTGCCCTCGGATATCAAAACTCTATTATGGAAATTATGCAGCGCAAAGTCCACTCGTGCTCCTCTTTTAGCACACTGTCGGCGCGAGCTTTTTCATGCTTGTTGGGCTGTACTACTTGACGACGATTTCATCCACGCTTACCACAACGGAATTATTGTCAAATGTGGAGACGGGGTCCTCCGTCGGCTTTTCCCTCGTTTCATGACTTACTCTGCAGATTATATTGAGAGGTGAGTTGAGTCCTCGTCGGCTATCCATGCCTAAAAGCTAACACCAAAATATCCTATTCAGAATATTGATTGCGCTTATACGTAACTTGGGGCTTCGTCCTTGTCCAAGATGTCTAGTACCACTTGCTGATGTCTCACTCCTTGGAACGGAGCGCGATTATCGAGTGCGGGCAACACTAACCAGGCAATATCGTGCATTTGATATCAACTTGACACGAAGTTTCATTTACCGCAGTGGTAACCCTATCAATGGTAGATTGGTAGAAAACATTCTTCAGCCAAGTTCGTTGGTTCCCACTCGGGTGAGTATTTCTGTTTTTCTTCTGCGTTTATCTAGGTTTATTAACTATAGTTGTTCCCACCATAGAATGCATTCTCCGTGAAGCTTCACGATGATAATGCCTTTTCGATACACTCCATACTTGTCCCAGATATTTTGCACGAATTCGAATTGGGAGTCTGGAAGTCAGTTTTCACACATCTTATCCGGATGTTGGCGTGCGAAGGTGCCGATGCAATTGCAGAGCTTAATTACCGGTATATTTCTAATGATTTATCCCTTGGATTTGCATCTCATCAGCACTGGCCCCGGTTTGCAGATTTCGTCAGATTGGCAACTTTGGCATCGACACCATCCGAAGATTCCCTTGTGAGGTTTCCGAGCTGACAGGGCTTACAGCACACGAGTATGAGGACATTTTGCAGGTTCGTGACAGTATGCGCTTGGCGGACTTGAGTTAATTGGACAATTTCCCTAGTGCTGCATACCTTGCTTTGGTGGATTGTTCACCTACCACGATGAGGATATTCACGCTCTGATATACGTCCTCACCAAATGGCACTTTCTTGCCAAACTACACACTCATACGGATACTACCCTACAGGCGTTGCACCTAACAACCAAGCTCCTTGGTGCCCGACTACGAAACTTTCGCGATCAGATTGCAAAATCATACACTACATTTGAAACCCCGCAAGAGTACACAAAGCGAATTGGCCGAAGGTCGAAGATCGTAAATGCACCATCGATCCCCACTACGGGGACCCCGCCTGAAATGGTTGCAGGGGAACACCTCGATGAAGATGCAGGCTCAAATTCCGATGATTCGTCTTCGGAAGGCAACCCCAACACGCGGCTAGACGCTCGTCGACTTTTGAAGGTTTTTTCACTCAAGGGAATCAAGGTTCACTCGTTAGGAGATTACGAAGGTGACATCAGGCGTTTTGGAACGACTGACTCTTACTCAACACAAATTGTAAGTAATACTTAGTCTATCTGGCTCTACAGTGGTTGAAATGAAGCAAAACCATTCACACAGGGTGAACGGGAACATCGGAGCGTTAAGGATGCGTACAAGCGCACCAATTTTGTCGATCCGATACCGCAAATGACCAAGCTAGAGCGGCGGAGGTTTCACCTTCAAAACCGTGCTGATGAACTAAACGAACTGGAAAAGGAATTCATGGGAGGAAATGTAGGCTTTGAAAGTGTACTACTACAAAGCGGAAATCCAACAGGAGGGCCCGACGACGAACTCCATTGGGGTCTGAGCTCGGACCAGTACCACATGTCTGAACGGGGGACGCCAATCCGGATTGGAGATTTTCTGCATAAGCACGGAAACGACCCAGCTACTAAGGTACAAGCACTATTTATTATATTTACATTTGTCTAATAGTCCTCGTACAGGGATTCTTTCGCCATTTACAGGAGCATGCCCTCGCACGAACTGCTGGGAACCTGGCAAAGTTAGCATGCAACGAGTTGGCGCCGATGGTCCGATTCCCGGGCGGAAAGTTGTACCAGCACAACGTCATTCGTATCAACTACACGACGTATGATATCAGGCGTGCTCGTGATACCATCAACCCGTCATCCTCTCAGCATTTTCTTATGGTTCAGAACGTCGGAGCCAAAGCCCAGCATCATTTCTCTTATGCCAAACTCCTTGCCGTATTCCACGTTGAAGCCGAGATCCCCAACTCAAGTGGCAATGTTCGGGGCGATCGACTCACTAAACGTATCGATATTCTCTGGGTGCGCTGGTTAGGAGGGGTTCGATGGGGCGGGTGGGCTCAAAATCGGCTCGATCTTATCGGTTATGTCGACGATGGAAGTAAGTCAGGATCTTTTGGATTAATCGACCCAAAAACAGTTGTTCGTGGTTCGTACTTGATCCCCGCGTTTGAACTTGGGCGTAGCAAGGAGCTACTTGACCAGTCAATGGCCTGGGACGACGTGGATGAGGGCGATTGGGTCGCATACTATGTTATTCGGCAAGTGCTTGCTCTCTTCACGTCTCTCATTTGTACTAATCATCATATCCATCTAGGTTTGTAGATCGAGACATGGGGATGCGGTATTTTGGCGGCGGACTCGGTCACTTAGATACACGTGTGTGTCGGGAGGCGAAGGAGTGCGAATTTCTCGAGAAAGATGAATAACATGCCAGTAATCAAGGCGTTACCTTCACCGGCGCACTATACTAGGCCAGATATGTACAAGCGTATGATGAGTTACAGTGAGCTATATACATAGTGTTGCGCCATTGCTTTTTAGTACGTTTGTTGGCCAAATGCACATAGGATTCGCAGCCAAATCTGCGCTCTGCCAGTGACGGTTGCTGATGGCTGTGTTTATCAGACTTAGGGCACCATTACTTTACTAATAAACATGCGCTAGATATTAGGAGTCGCTGAGCGGCTTTATCAATTGCACAACAGACTTATTTGGGGCCCTCAAATGGAGGCGTTTTGGTCATGCAGGATCAAGTACAACAGCCCATCATCGTGATGAGATAACTTATCAATCATGTAATCAAAGTAAGCGCGGGCAGCTTTCCCTGATGTAAGCAAAACGGTTGAGTCCCGCTGTAATCTTAACCATTTCAATGCCCTCATCGATGCGAATAGACCATACGAAATCCTTTCCTCAGCGAAGACGATCATATCTCGCAGGATCACCCAAAAACCGAGGCGATTAACATCCCAAGGGGTGTGCATATTGGGTTTACACCTCACACAAGCATGCTAAGTTCTCGCCTGACAACCTTGCACGTCGACGCTAACTATATCCAGAACCCCTCCCCGCGTTTAGGTTGTGCTTTAGAGGTAAGGTTGAAAAGGGACCGAAAGGAGCGTTTTCCACGTGTGTACAAGGGTGTACGACCGCCGACGGGACTCCTTTGCATGCATCAACCTGTATCGCCGAGCATCACCGGGCACATGCAATCCCACCGCCCAGACGTCAACGTCATTGGCACTTTCTTTCTTTCGTTTGGAGTGTCCTTGCCCACGAAAGTTTGAGCACCCACCCTCTCGGACGATTCTGCTTTCACGACTCGTCATAACTACAGAAAGACACCGGTCCTCACAAGAACCCCTACGCCACTCGGGAAGTCTATAGAACGCATATATCAACTCATCAACGATGTTGACGATCGTTGTGAGGCTAGCCGATCTCATCCAAGGAAGTCTCAGTTGGATTTGAATTAATAACTCACACAACGCGCGCGATTCGCAGCCAAGACTAGTTAGGGCCAATCAGTGCAGGTGACATGTCAAGTCAGGTGCCACTGCACGCGTCGTCGCTCCGTGTCAGCGCGACGATTGAGATTGCGACTGGGTAAGCAGAGCCAAAAGTGTAACGAGCCCGAAGATCAATTCTGGGGATTGCCGCCATCATCGAGCATGGCCTAGACTCCCAGTGGTCTCAGCATTACCCAATCAGTGAGTGAGGACAAATTATTCAATGGCTTCGCCACGTCTAAAAACGTTACACGATGTTTTATTACCTCAAGGCAAGCAAAAATTATATATCCGCTCTTGGAAGCGTGATCCGTCAATGATATGTCATCGTTCGCCAAGTCGAGGCTCGATCGACGACTGTTAGACACAAACGTCGCGTGTTTGGCTTCTATTCGGCAATGGAAGGAGTTACTGAAGAATCTTGTGACATCCGCTTCAAACTCTTCCGGGTTCATGGGACATTGGTCAAGTAGGTCACAAATCCTAGAATTCTGCGGGACAACACTGATAGAGTCGTGCAGGGATCAATCTATGCCTCGGCTCCCATGCAACCGGATGCAGCCCGAATAACCCGTGGTAACAAGAGTCTGGGAGCAGCGTTATATAAAGCCGACTGAAAACTACGTCTTGCACACCATCATCTCTCGTTTCCTTCCTCTCCCCTCCCTATCCCATCCCTTATCGTTGGGTAGTCTTTATAGCCATGTCTGCCTACGAGATCAGCCCGCAGATTACTCAAAGCCCTCCCGACTCCCCCGGCTTTCCCGTTCGCCCTCGCCCAAGTTACATGTATAGCAACGATACCACGAAGAGCCAACCAGCGACCCTCGTCAATGAGAAGTACGACTTCAAGGACACCGCATACATTGAACAAGTTGAACAAGTTAGCCAAGCTGACATAAATGGTGAATTCGATCATATCACAGAATTTCCAAACAAATGGGCCAAAATACGGTGAGATCGCCTTTGCGCAAGTTTAACTTGGGCCATACTCATTTGTTTTTAAGCTATCAACTTAGAGAGCCGGCGGCCGAATTTCTCGGGGTAAGTTTTGCCGGTGTTTCTTTTTTCGACAACTGACAGCTGTGCCTTTTTGCAGACAATGATCTTGCTTATTTTCGGTACCGGTGTTGTCTGTCAGGTGACCCTCTCCGGAAACACTGCAATCTCGCCCAGCCCGAAAGGAGTAAGCATTCCATTTTAGTTCTGCGCCCGCAGTAGATTAAATTCTGTTCAGGAATATCTTTCCATGTCTTTTGGATGGGCTGTTGGCGCTGCGCTCGGTGTATGGGTCTCAGCTGGCATCTCGGTGGGTCTGAAGGGTTTCGGCTCCATTTTCAAATGGTTTCCTAAACGCGTTTTCAGGGCGGGCACATCAACCCTGCGGTCACATTGGTTCAGGCTATCTTCCGTGGCTTTTCTTGGAAAAAGGTCCCTGCCTACATACTTGCACAAACGTTAGGTGCTTGCACGGGTGCCGGCCTTGTATATGCAAACTACCACCGCGCGATCGACTTGTTCGAGGGTGGACAGGGTATGCGGACGGTACCGGGAACAGCCTTATTGTTTACGACCTTTGCTGTGAGTTCCAATATAACGGCTCATAAGTGCTTGCTAAATTTTACTCCTACCTAGGCGGACTACGTTTCCAACGGTATGATATTGCTAGCATGTGCTCACTATCTGCTCTGACACACAATCATAGTGCAATGCTTCTTCACAGAAGTTCTGGCCACCGCTGTCCTTCTCATTGCACTTCTCGCCGTGACCGACAAACATAATGGCGCTGCTCCTCCTAAAGGCCTGGCTCCGCTTGTCGTGTTCTTCATGCTTCTCGGTGAAGGTACTTCCCTCGGAATGCAAACCGGGTACGTCCACATCATTCTGAACTATTCGTTCCATAAGTACTGAAACGTAGTAATAGTTATTCGCTCAACCCCGCTCGCGATCTCGGACCTCGCTTGATGTGCTGGATGGCTGGATACGGGCGTGAACGTAAGTATACACCACGTCTTATCAACAGCATAGGCTCAATGTCGTTTTGTTGTCTTTTAGTCTGGAACTACCGCGCCCAATACTGGCTCTACACCCCTATTGTGAGTTCTTGACTGGCGGTCACCAGGAACCAACTAATGTTTTGTTTCAGCTCGGACCCATCGTTGGGGCGATCCTAGGTGCAGTCATTTATGACGGATTCATATATACTGGTTCGGATAGCATCTTCAACAAGCCGTAAGTCACCTTGGACGTTTATGCTGTCGCATCGACTCACAACCATCGCTCATACAGTGACGCAGAAGCTCGCCAACGTCGTACGCAAACACGTGGCTCCAAAGGCAAAGCCATTCCCTCAGGCATGAACGCAGTCTAAAGATAGTCTCGTTGGGGGTTTTCTATATCAAGTCACTCGTTTAGTTTTTTTTCTTCCTTTTCATTGGGTTACCAGGTTTCTGTTCCTAGGGTACATGATCATTTCTTGATCATCGTAATATTGTTTTGGGCTTTGTTGTAATGCTCTTGGGGTTGGAGTCCTGGGTCTATCCCGTAGACCTTGTTTGTATTTTCTCCGTACAAAAGATCAACGTAAAGCGCCCTTGTTAGACGTAAGCAACAAGATGCAAATACTAGCGTTGTACGCTTCACCCAACGTTTCACGTTTGGTGGGGGCGCGGCCTGGTCTGGCTTTCATTTCGATCGTGCGGGGAGTTGGAAATTGATACTAACTATTTTTAGGTTCAAATTGTTTTTATCCTACTGAGTAATCATTCTAAGCTCGGCATCCGCAGATTATTCGGGGTGGCGAGAGCTCGGCCAACGCGTCGCATCGTGTCATCTGTTGACTCGCACACGGTGGGTCGAAGTGATATAGTAGTGGCAGAGTTTATCCCCGGCTCGGTGCGTGGATGCTTTTTACATCAATCGTGCCTGAAGCGATCGCAAGCGCGACGAATTCAAATGAATTTGTACTTTGCTCCTGAATTCGGGCGACCCTCATATGGGGCTTCCCGGTCTGAACCCACTCAAGTAAATCGCCCGCTGGCATTTCCACTAGCTACCGACAAGTCGTATGTAAATTTACGTGCTCAAGTACATTCGGTGAATGCCTGTCGTTGATGGGGTTGAAGCTTGGAACCATACAATCGGTTCTCGGCCTTTGCGTAAGACGGCTTCTTTTGACTATTTGACTTTATGCATAAGCGCCCGTGATGTCCACATCTTTCATCCGCCATCCATCCCGCCGCTCTCCTGTTCGTTACACTGGAGAGACGTCCGGACTTCACTCAAATAACCTCCAGAGTTACAACACACTTAGTCTCTTCCCGCCTCAATGAAATGTTAGCTCTAGTTCGATCGCGTTTTTTTTTTTGTCCACGCACAACAAGACCCCAACGACCTAAGCCGCCTCGGAACGTACATGTTGCCATAGGCTTGAGATAATGAGGGCAGAAATGATGTGGATCGGAGGCCCTGGAGGCTCATAGTTTGTTCGGAGACCACAGGCCACGGGCGCCTCGCAAAGATACGAACTAATTCTCTCATGCGGTCAAATGTATCGCTGAACTGCAGTTACTGTTCCAGTGTTCAAATGATGGCCATTGCCGCTATGCAATGTTGACGGTCATATTGAGAGATAAACTCGCCGAGTTGCTGCAAGTTGGCAAGTCAGAGAAGAAGTGCCAGCTGTCTATCGAAAAATCTCGCCCATGCAAGCTTGGAGATACGTGTCTCGCACTGGCAAGTATTGGAGTGGAAATGCCTGAATCCCTCGAATTGGAAGAGGGGGGATGTTTGTTCTAGGCTTTAATTATCCCCGCGCACCTTGTGTGCGGAAACAACCGAGTTTGCTCGTGACATTTTGCAATTATGCGGGTCGTAACAGGTACGGTTGTCGTCGAGCGGGCTTCCCACGTCTAGGTCCGTTTTGTAGCTCCTTCGTTAGCTGCGCTAGAATTGTATATTATCGCAGACTAGTGGCGGGATCTGCTTTCATCCGTCAATTCATTTGTACATGTCGAGGGTCGAGACCCGATCGATAAGTCCTTTCATCTAAATGCTTCATGCTCGGCGTCTATGGAGTGACAACAGATTCGCTTGGAAGTGCTCGGGGTTATAGTCCCTCTCAAAAACTCAACCCATGCGTAGTAACCGGATCGGTCCTGTCTGGTCCCCTCGATCGAGGTGAGTGGTGCCAGATAAAACCCATACCAACTAACAAGTCTACTGTAGCACCCGGCCGTCCCTATCCTGTCCTTACAATTCCTTGTATATTCGAGCGCCTTTGAAAGTAATGGCTTCCTACCGGATCACTCTGCCCCCTAGCCATACATCGATGGAATGCCCTGGCCTCTCTGCTCGCTCAAACTATATGTATAGCAGTGACACCCTCTATAGTAGTGATACCACGAGAAGCCAGCTAGCATTACTCAACGACGAAAAAGAGTCTCCCAAAGGCGAGGGCCGACGAACTGAACAGGTTCCTCAAGCCGAGTCGAGCGACGAATTCGACCACATCACGGAGTTCCCAAACGATTGGGCGAAAATACGGTGAGCAGACTCTCCTCATTAGTGTACTCGAGATTATACTTACTGGTTTCAAAGATATCGTATTAGAGAACCAGCGGCCGAATTTCTTGGGGTGGGTTGCAAGTGAAGCTCGGTCCATCTTTTCGCCGGCTGACGACTGTGCCTTTTTTCAGACAATGGTGATGATCATTTTCGGTACCGGCGTTGCTTGCCAAGTCAATCTTTCCGCTAGCACGGCCGTTTCGCCTAGCCCAAAAGGGGTAAGCGTCTTTGTGTTAGACCGTATCCACTGTTAGTTTACTTCAATGTAGGAATACTTGTCCGTTGCCTTTGGGTGGGCTATTGGCGTCGCACTCGGTGTATGGGTCTCGGGCGGCATATCCGTGAGTTTATGGCCTCGGCTGCATACATCGAACTTTCTGACAGCGTTTCCAGGGGGGTCATATCAACCCGGCGGTCACGTTGGTCCGAGCTATCTTTCGTGGATTTTCATGGAAAAAGGTGCCCGTGTACATACTCGCACAGATCCTGGGTGCGCTTGCGGGTTCGAGCATCGTCTATGGAAACTACAATCGCGCGATCGACCTATTCGAGGGCGGGCCTGGTATACGAACCGTGCCGGGAACCGCCTCGCTATTTGCTACCTTTGCCGTAGGTTTTATCCTAGTATCTAGTATGAGTGTTTATTAAATGACTATTTCTCCTAGGTGGACTATCTTTCCGATCGTAAGGAAACTTGGGTGTTTCCTGTTCTATAAAGTTCTAATAAGATTTGCAGTGCAAAGTTTCTTTTCGAATGTCTTATGCACTGCCGTGCTTCTTATAGTCGCTCTCGCTGCGAACGACAAACGAAATAATCCTCCTCCCAAAGGCTTGGGTCCACTCGTTTTATTTTTGGTTATGCTTGGTGAAGGTGCTTGTCTCGGAATGCAAACTAGGTACGCCGGAAGCTTTGAATTGGCCAAGCCTCACCCGGACTAAAACGTGTGACTAGCTACGCGCTCAATCCTGCTCGTGACCTCGGACCTCGACTAATGTGCTGGATGGTTGGTTACGGCAATGAAGGTAAGCATATCCTTTCATTGCGATGACTTGTACTCAATGATATGCGTTATTACTCAGTATGGACTTACCGAACACAGTACTGGCTCTATGCCGCTATTGTAAGTCCCTGACGGATCAAGCCATCAAACGACCTAACGACCTAAACTAGATTGGACCAATCGTTGGCGCTATCTTGGGCGCAATTGTTCATGACGCGTTTCTGTATACTGGTCCGGAGAGCATCTTCAACAAGCCGTGAGTCACTTCAGCTTTGTCCTGCAATGTCTACTTACAGGAGCTATGCATATAGTAATATGGCTGCTCGCCAACGTCGCACGCATGCACGCAGTGAAGCCAAGGGGAAAGTCGTCCCCTCGGGCGTAGACGCGGTATAACAATCATTTTGTCAAGTCATTCCTTATTTTTCTCCATTCGGTATACTTTTTCTGGGAGCTGAGTTTGGACATGTTTTATGGGGATGGTCATTAATCATTGTGATCTCGTTTTGGACTTTCTTTTCATGCTCTCGAGTTTGAGTTTCAATGCGGATACTACTCGATTTCATGTGTATTGTGGCGTGCATAAATAATTGCATTTCTGTAGACTGAAGCTATCCCACTTGACAAGCGATGAGCAAGGTGTCTGGTACAACGTTAACTGCGCATGCTATATAGGAGCAATTAGGACGGTATGTCGGACTTTAACCCCGGCGAACATTCCTTGACAATAGGGTTGTTTCGTAGGGCATGCTCAGCCTTGTATACAGTATATCAGCCTCACTCTGCGGTAACGCTAGGGTGCAATTCATGGGCCGTTTCCCCTAGATTGTGGTCAATTAAATGATGTTTCGTGCTGTACTTACCGAACCTGCTCATGGTTGCTCCAAATTAAATAGACGTTGCTCTTGCACGCCGAACGGCTTTTTGAGTCTTTCCCGTTGATCTTCGGCTCTTCTCACCTTGCCAGTCACGCACAACGAAAGGATCGTTTGGAGTCTGGGAGTTGTTTTTGTCTGAGTATAGCTGATCCTTTGTGTGCTTCTATGGGTAAATCAAGCGAAAGCAGAGGGGCATTCGGGTTTCGAGTGCCTCCGCGACGTAAACCTGATCGTGATCATTCAAGTTACGTGAAGCTCCAAGTGCAGCGCCAGCTGGCGCCGAATGCTACGGATTTTGGGAGGAATCAATGATACACGTCACTGGAGAAAACCATGATAATGGCTTGCCTCTAGCACACTATCTGCATCCAAATGCTGGGTGTCTTCTAGTCATCGTAGCCCAGGTTTAAGCGGCGTCTTAGCGTATCCTCTGAATACAACATTGCGCCCCTTTTCGCGTGCCTGTTGCCCCTCCTGCGGACTGGGGGACGTGGCCCACTTCCCCCTCGCCATATCGCCACTCAGTAGGGTCCCACTCCTTAAATTCGAGCTGGCCACCTCCGACAATTGTGGCCGTGCCGACCTGCGCACCAGCAGGACCCATCCTCGCCCTACCCCTTCTTACGCCCGCCGACAATCTTTGCCAGCCCTTCCTCGCGCTTAATGCGCACCCCACCGTTGGCACTAGGACGGTGTGCCACCGGGACTCTCGATGTGCCCGGGATCATCCGTGTATGGTCCTGCCTCTACCGACCGAGGTGCAAAACTGCTGCGGCGGAATAGAGGTGGACTGCTTGTGGTTTACTGACGGTTTTACCTTTTTAATTTAGCAGAATCTTATTAACGGCCTCGATTGCTTTTCTGTCTCGGTCTATTTACTGCCCTGGTGTATCTAACCCTGCATGTACCGGCCTCTGTGCCACCCCTGCTACATTTCCCCTGCGTATATGTCTTCCCCTGCAAGTGCTTCCCCTGATTGTCACCTGCGCTTCGGCTGTCTGGACTCGGTCCACGAGCGATTTGACCTCGCGTTGGTGTAGCTCGTTAAAGATGCATTTAAAGAAAATAAAAAAACGTCACATGATCCATTTCCAATGTATGGGCGACCGGATGCGTTCATTTAACCCCTATTTGATATGACGCTCGAGATGGAGACGACCGCGCTTGCGCTAGGCGAACCTCCACACGGCCCATGAAATTAGTATAAAATGCAGTCTCCCCGCTCGTACGCAGATGTGTATTCCCGCCCGTCTCGCGGTCCTTATTCTCCCTTTGTTGCCTCGAACGTCGCCCCGGCGATGGCGAGTCCTATAACAGTTAATTCGCACCGAAATTCGACGCTGGTGCACCGTGGATTCTATGACCTCTTGTCTCTCGTACCGGGTACTCCTGGTGTTGGCGTTGGGAGCCGGGCGAGTCGTATGTGGGGGGAGGACGGGTTGATTGCTGGACGACGATATGAAGAGTTGCCTCTAACTAGAGCTGCCCCTCCGCCTCCACCATCGAAACCGGCTGAGCCTGGCTGGGGATATGGTAGCTACTTTGGACAAAGTGCTGGGTCTCCACCTGTTCAGACGCAGGAACCCACGTCGCCCAGGGGAAAGCGAAGGATTAGCAAGGATATGGTTTCTCGACCTATGGGATTCGTGTGAGTGCCCTTGCACTCGTCCATCTTCTCGACTCAATGGAACTATCAAGCCACCTGGTACACGCATCTGACGCAGATCAGGCTGAGGCTTTGTTGAATAGATGGGGACCCGATGGGGTAGGCAAAATCGGAGGTACGTTTTCAAGTCCGCATTGCAATTCCGCTTGAATCGAGGTCGCGCGAGATCAGACCCCAACTGGGCCCAACCTATCAAGACCCAAATACGAACGAGGCAGCAGGAACGGGCCGTAGCAGAGGTTATGCACGCGATGGACGCCACTCCTGTGAGTTGCCGATGTACATTTCATTGTCGTTTAATGGTCATCTAATAAATTCCCTGCATTCGTAACGCTCCTCGTTATTGCAGTCGACGTCCTCTGTAGGTGCTCCAGTCCTTCGCGTAATCAACGGAATTTCTAGCTCGACCATTACTACCTCGACTGTCGCAGCCTCGACCCCCGGCAGCGAAAAGACCAACTCTCGCTTTGGGCTCGCCAACCCCAACTCCACCTCCCGTCTTGGGCTCGGTCCTCCTCTCGAGACTCAGCACGAACACTCTGGTGAAGGGTCCAACGAAGCCAAAACAGGACACGCGGCTGAAGGAAGCGAAGTGACCATCAAAGGCCGGGCGCTCGTTCCTACTCCTTCGAAGCAAGCTCAGGCGACTGTGACTATGAGCCCCGATCTTGGGCAGGCGGAGATGAGCATACCTGTGAGACGCGAGGGAGTTGGTATTGGACATCCACTGGGCCCGAGGAGCCCCGGCACGCCCAGGTCCCCTGGTCCTATTGCAGTACCACCTAGGTCCCCCGAGCGACCTATGGGACCAAGCTCTCCTGGCCGACAAGCGCCCTATTCTCCAACACAGGTAACTCCATATTCACCGACCCAGACGACACCTTACTCGCCCGCACAACAACCGCCTTGGTCACCCGTCCCGCCTGCCACGCCACCTAAACATGATTTTGCACCCGCTACGCCTCCCAAGGATTTCCCACCCGCCATATCGGCCAAACTTGGATACGGCTCCCCGCCCAAGCGCGGGTTTGCTTCCCCTCCGATTGGGACTCCGAGGCGTGAGATACCTAAGCGCGAGGCTCAACCTACGACTCCAAAGCGGGAGTTCCAGCCTGCGACAATGCCAGTTAAACGTTCAACATCAAGACCGTTGCCGATTCCTGGTGCTGTTGGTGCGCCGACCGAGGATCCGTTGGCTAAATACGCCGAGGAGTTGATGAGAGGTGTAAACGGTTGGTTTATTCTATTCGCTATTTCGGCTTTTTGTTGATATGAGAGCTCGTAATAATTACTGACAATTGGTTTGGAATTGCAGGGCCTGTGGTTTCACCGTTTTCTGGAGGACTGGCGGGCTCACCTGGATCGCCCGGGACTATCCGGATTCACCCCGAAGGAGTGCCTCTTCCTGCACCGAGCCCTGGTGCGTGGGGCGGGGGTGCTATTGGGGAGGAAGCAGGTGATTGTTTGCATGCGGGTTCGATGTTGGTCTTACTAGTTGACTAATGACGAACCTTTCTCTAGCACAACCGCCGACTGGAACGGGTAGCGGAGGCATTGGCGTTCCTCGCGGATTCACCAACTCGATCATTGGGGGAACGACAGATGCGTGGGATACAAGTGCGGAAGTCAAAGGTAAATGCCGTCGTCAGCTTCAGTGGGTCGCATGGTGGATTAGGCTCGTTCTAACTGTCCATTTCCAGCTCGTTCGAAACCTTTCCGACCGTCGCTTACCACACTCGACAAGGCCGTTTCAGCGAAGATCTACTTTGAGAATGTATACTTCCCACTTCTTCGTTTGCCCCCTTCGAGAGAACAGAGGCGACTGGCAATGGAGGCTGAGATGGAACAGGCAAGTACGCTCGAAGCAGAAGGTTTGGTCGAATTGCTGACCGCGTTACGTTACCGCTTCTCCTGCTAATTTACCCTAATATGGAAACTGTTAACCAGTTCAACATCCCACACCATACCCGCACCCACCTTCGTTCTAAATGGCGAGCAAACGAGACAGCCTATCTGCGTGAACGGCGTCGCCGGGTCGACCAGCGTTCGTTTATTAAACTCAAGACGATTGGACATGGCGCGTTTGGCGTTGTTAGTTTGGTGACAGAGAAGGATACAGGGCAGTTGTATGCTATGAAACAGGTGCGCCGTTGCTCCATTGGTAGCAGTAAGAGATATTGACAAATTTTCGTAGATGCGGAAAGTAGATATGCTTCGTAAAGGCCAAGAAGGACACGTGCGTGCGGAGCGAGATGTTTTGAAAGGCGCCGCGCTGGTGTCGAGTCCGACTGGAGCCGACTGGATTGTTAGGCTATTTTACAGCTTCCAGGATCAAGATCATCTGTACCTCGTGGGCTTTTACTATGTTATCTGTAGTGGTCTCCGAAAGCTGATATGTTCAAAAGATCCTCGAGTTTATGGGCGGAGGAGATCTATTGAATCTATTGATTGAAAAGGATATTTTTGAGGAGGATTTCGGAAAGTTCTATATTGCCGAGGTACGCTACGACTTTCTCATTGCAACGTTCGTATCAATGAGTCCCCCAATTCAGATGGTTCTGGCTATTGAACAATGCCACAAACAAGGTTTCATTCACCGCGATATCAAGCCCGACGTGCGTAGATCATAAACATGACCAACACAGTTATTGATCAGGTCCCAATAGAACTTTTTGTTTGATCCGAACGGGCATATCAAACTTAGCGATTTTGGCTTGGCGTGAGTCGCCGTTCTCTGTGATAGAGATACAAAGTAGCTAAAGCCAATGCATTTATAGAACTGACTTGCATTGGGCGCACGACACTTCCTGTATTGCCCTTTTCAGTGTTTTCCACTCGGATTACTGACCCAGTGCGCAGACTATGAACAACAACGCCGAGACTTACTTCACAAGCATGGCATCGATCTCGACGACGGCGAGTCGCGCAACCGTAGGAATACTCGTCCCCTAGATAAGCGCGAGGCCGACCGTGTGATGGGTGGAGAGGGTGTCTTTACGTGGCGTGAGAAGAACCGAAAGAAGCTCGCGTACTCTGTTTGCGGAACCAACTCATACAGTGTGTTCAAGTTTCCCGATGCTAGTTAATTGTTTCTAATCTTTTTTCGTTAGTGAGCCCTGAGGTTATTCGAGGTGCGTATAGGGTGTGAATGGCATGTAACGTGCGTTGACGAAGTCGCACATAGGCCAAGGCTACTCGTTTTCATGCGACTGGTGGAGTTTGGGAGTGATCATGTTTGAGTGCCTATACGGGTGGGTATACCATTTGGCACATCTGGTCAGGGTCTGACGTGATAATTTAGATATCCGCCGTTTGTGAGCAACTCGGTAAGACTACGTGAGAGTTGGACACCTTTCACCTTATTAATGTCATTTGATCTGCAAGCGTCATGTTACTCGGCAAAAAATTCTCAACTGGCGAACATCCCTTCGTTTCCCTCCCCGGCCCAAGATCTCCCGAGAGGGCGTGGACCTGATGGAGAGGCTGCTCTGCGAACCGGAAGACCGGATTGGCGCTCAGGGTGGACTCCCTCTTGCTATGAACAGGCGGAGTGGTTTCATGGGAGGAAGTCTCGACGGAGCTGCAGATATCAAGGTATTTCATACGATGTGACTGGCTAGATTTAAACTCATGCCGAATGTTCGACAGGCTCATCCCTGGTTCAAGTCGATTGATTTTGCGCGCATACATGAGCAGGAGGCGCCCTTCAAACCCCAGTTGCAGCGGCCAGACGATACTAAGCATTTTGACACAGATATTGCTCCAGAGGTAATTGTGCAGCATTTCTCTCCCCACCGTGTATGGTCCACTGACTCCCGGAACTCAAAGCCTTTGGCACCGGCCAACGGCGCTGCACCCGACGCCACGCGTGACCCGATGCTGCGTGACAAGGTTCATGGTGCCCACGTACTCGAAACCCGCAAGGCCTTTGCTTTTGCTGGGTTTACACACAAGAGTCCGCGCAAGATTAGCTATACTCGGGTAGATGCGATACTCCAATCTCTGGGTGATGACCCCCTAGTTGCGCACGGCGGAGACGATGAACAAAGAGGAAGGTCGACCTTGAAGAGTCAAGAGACCATTGGACGAGCAAGGGCAATGTCAATGTAGCCCTCTAGGAATGATGCAGATAGACCCTGGTTACTGATTAAAGACTATAGTTGGATTTTTTACGATACCCAGAACGCGGCCATTATTGCATACTAATGATTCGTATTGAAATATGCATGAATTAGAATACAAAGAAATGGCGGCTCTCGGCAACACCACGTGAATTAATCAAAAATAGTCCATCCTGCTTGCTCGATCTGGAAAACTCAGTTCAACAAAATGGGCAATTCCGCGATATTTCGTCCTTTAATGTCAACTTTTTTGAGATATCCGATACACTAGACAACAGTCCAACAGCCAGCTTTTCAATTTGCCGGCAAGAGGAGAGAAACAAACCCAGACAGTGATTAGCATACATTTGTAATTGCGATTTGACCCATTTGATGGTGGTCACATGGCCTCGACTCATTGAGCACCGTTTCATTCATAGCTCACGTATTTTCCCTTCAGTCACTTAGCCGCTCTGCATGTGTATTTGTGTCACGGATCTGAGGTACTGCACCAAGCTTTGCGTACTCCCGTACCCTATTCCGCCCATAGTCATGTCTCGAAAAAAAAAACGACTCACGTGATGGTTGATGATTGCACTCAAGAAGGCTGTGTTTGAAGGCACGCCGCATGGTTTATTAAGGTTGCAAGTCGACCATAAGACATTGGGATATCCTTCAGGAAATAAAATACTTGTCAATCCAATTTCTCGGTAATACGAAAAGCATGACATATAAGTGACATGGCAGGTCTCATCGCGCAATGGTCCAATTTTGGACAGAGCATGAGCTATAGACTAGTTGTATAGGGGTTGCTTCCGCCTTGTAATGGAAGGGGAAATGAGTTGGCTCCTCAATTTGAACACATACACGTACTAGTAACGATGTCGGCAATTTCTTCCTCCAGGTGGTGATACGCCTTGCGCTCTACCCACGTATATGTATAAAAGATTTTTTTGAGTCCCAATTTTATGGCCATACACTGGGCGCCAAATTGATTGAACCACGTGACTGAAAGTCGAGTTTCGCGCTCTGGCCCTCAAAGAATGTGTCTGTAAGGCTTCAGGATATTACAGTGTGCATACATAGTTGCAATAAATGTCCAAGTACATTACCTAAGTGGATTGCCTATCCCAAGATCCTAGAGTGCCGAAACTGCAGGAAGGTGATGGTGCAATAATTTTGGTCATGCATATAGGAGGGAGTGAATTAGTGCATATTGAGCCGAATCGCGGACGCAAAAACCGAGTGAAAATAGAATCATGTTTAGCATGGACTACAGTTCATTTTGGCCAATTTCTGTAGGATTTAGTGCTGGTTTCATGGAGATTTGGATAAGTCAGTCCTTGGAATCTGCAGGCTCACAGCACCCCAATCTTAAGAGATCACATAGCATGACAATAATAGAAAATGTGCGAAGCAGTCTAAAGTACACAACTGTATTATTGGAGTTACGACTTGGTCATTCTGGAAGTAGCAAAGTGGCAACAATTGCAAAATATCGGCATAGCACTAACTTCCTGTTGCTTGTAATGTACTTTCCCGTAGCAATCACAACCTTTCAAGTGTGCGATATAATAGAGCATATGTCATGCTACCCATATGCCAAGTTTCAGGTCATCTGGAATTCGAGTGGGGAAACAAGACATCGAATGCACCCATAACCTCAGGTTAATGTCCATGTGACTAATGGGTGAGTGCTTCAGGCCTAAAGATGATCATGATTGTTGGACCATTCCTCCACTTGAATTCCAGATGACCTGAAACTTGGCATATGGGTAGCATGACATATGCTCTATTATATCGCACACTTGAAAGGTTGTGATTGCTACGGGAAAGTACATTACAAGCAACAGGAAGTTAGTGCTATGCCGATATTTTGCAATTGTTGCCACTTTGCTACTTCCAGAATGACCAAGTCGTAACTCCAATAATACAGTTGTGTACTTTAGA
Organism: Ceratobasidium sp. AG-K; assembly: GCA_037039685.1. Taxonomy (NCBI): domain Eukaryota; kingdom Fungi; phylum Basidiomycota; class Agaricomycetes; order Cantharellales; family Ceratobasidiaceae; genus Ceratobasidium; species Ceratobasidium sp. AG-K. Next base: position 345,828 of record JAWNGF010000013.1, on the reverse strand, counting down.
CTGCTTCGCACATTTTCTATTATTGTCATGCTATGTGATCTCTTAAGATTGGGGTGCTGTGAGCCTGCAGATTCCAAGGACTGACTTATCCAAATCTCCATGAAACCAGAACTAAATCCTACAGAAATTGGCCAAAATGAACTGTAGTCCATGCTAAACATGATTCTATTTTCACTCGGTTTTTGCGTCCGCGATTCGGCTCAATATGCACTAATTCACTCCCTCCTATATGCATGACCAAAATTATTGCACCATCACCTTCCTGCAGTTTCGGCACTCTAGGATCTTGGGATAGGCAATCCACTTAGGTAATGTACTTGGACATTTATTGCAACTATGTATGCACACTGTAATATCCTGAAGCCTTACAGACACATTCTTTGAGGGCCAGAGCGCGAAACTCGACTTTCAGTCACGTGGTGCAATCAATTTGGCGCCCAGTGTATATCAGGTAAGATATTATACAAAAGTAAGTGGTAAAGTTCCTCCTAAGCGACCCAACCCCTGTATACCTGGCCCGACGTGCTGGCCCACCACCTCCACACCGTCCGCATGACCTGGCACGCATTTATACGGGTCACTTGGGGGTCAGGCGCATCCCCCCTCCTCCCGCTGATCCCAGTTACAACCGCCTAATGGCGGTCGGTCGCCCTCCCCCTGACCTCCCAACAAGTTCCAACACACCGACCTCCCTAACTGTCTCCTTCCTACACTGTGCCACTTGGCGGTGCCCCAAGCTGGCTCCTTGCTCCTTGCATGAAATTGTTCACATGTATGAAGATATCACTGTGGGGTCTGGTTACTGAATAACATCAGCAAATGCACTGAACCGAAAATGGCCGCTTTCAGTGATGGATTACATCATTTTCAGTCACTTTGCGCATGGTTTGCGGTCGTCAGTACCATAAAGGGGGGATTTGATTAGTTTGTGGGGCTAATTTGGCCCCCCAGTCACTCCCAAAGATAATCTTCAGCGCACCGGTCACTGAAAGCGGACACATCTAGTGATTCAAGCCATGAGTTCTCAGTGCTGGTGTGGTTGGAATTCAGTGTGCTTAGCCTCCACAGTGTATATTGTTTCTGGGCACTCACACAAATGCACTTTGATCAATGATCGGAGCATACGTCCCAAGATAATAAGGGTTAAGCTTCGCCTACAACCACAAAACTAGGGCATTTGTTCAACCACACTATGGGATCTCGGGTTACTGAATAACATTAGCAAATGCAGTGAACCGAAAATCTCCGCTTTCAGTGAGATATTACATTGTTTTTCAGGCATCTTGCGCATGGTGGCTGTCATTGGCACCATAAAAGGTAAAATTGAATAGGCCCTGGAGCTTATTTGCCCCCGAGTTACTCCTGAAGATAATCTTCAGCACATCAGTGACTGAACACGGACACGCCCAGTAATTTAAGTCATGGGTTTTCGGCGTTGATATGGCTAAGATTCAGCACACTTAGCCTCCACGGTGCCATTGGAGCAATCGGAAGGCTCGTCTCAACACTCCATCCCCATGGAATATTGGTCCCTCTTACGAATATACATGGCACAGCGACTCTTGTCCTGTAATCTTTATTCGATTGACAGATAAAAAAAAAAACCACACGCACACCGACTTCAGAGGCAAGGCTGAACCGGCACTAAGAATTGCAAGTGAAGTGTGATACCGATACACAAATCGCAACTGTCCCACCAGTCTTCAAAAATTGACCAGCTGAATGAAACTGCGTGTTCCTGAACCATTCTAACCGGCAAACTGTTCAGGCGATGAGATTGCCCTGGAGGATTCTTTCATTTGGTTAATAGGTTGTAGAAAATCTCCAGTCGTCAGCTCGATAGTAGTATCACCCAAACTGGAACATGATCGACCAAACACTAGGTCTTGTCTATTACACCATAGCTATACTGTACAAAACCGATATTACATACAAGCTACTCATAGTTACTACAGAACAAATGGATCCAGCAGGGCGAGAACGAAAATTTCCCTGGTAAACAGAAGCAGATAGGTTGGGATGCGAGTCTTGCACTCGCTCAGGCGATGACGCAGCCACCTCCTCCGCCTGAGGAGCTGGAGTCACCCTTGGCCGCGTCAAAGGGCTGGGAAATATCGATGGTCTCGACGGTCTCGACAGTCTCGAAAGTATAAGCGACAGTGGAGTCCATTGGGTAGTAAGTGGGTAGACGAAGGGAGAGGTAGGTGCGAATGAAGGCAGGTGAGAGTGTGCGCTGTAGTGCAGAACGAGGATTGCTCGAGCCTCATTTTATGGTCGACTCGAGGCAGAGCGCTGCTTTGTGCGACCCCGCCCGGTCGTTTGTCGAGTGCTCGCAATCACAACTGGCGGTAGTCCATGCCTTGTCCCTCTGTGACGATCCGCATGAGAGAGAGAGAGGCAGAGAATGAGCCCCGGACACGGAGCCAAGCAAGACTGAACAATAGACCCTGTATGCGTCTTCTGATCGTGTCAGCTAGCCGGCCAGTGACAGTGATCCAGGCACGGCAAGTACCGTGAGGATCAAAATATCCCAGTCACATCTGATTGTGCCGATTGTGGATTTGGTTCCGCCCAGGGCAAAGCATTCTCGATGAGAGTGCTATTTCTTGTACTGAGCTCCTGCTTCCACAAGCTGACACACAACTAACACGAGTCGATCAACATGATGGCTACGACGCTTCTCTGTATCACATGGACTTGGGTTGATCCAACCCTTCTATTGTGGTATTGAATTTGTTCGGGACCGGGTATGTACATATCAGCACGTGCTGGTTCCTCTGAAGATCCCTGCCACACCTGGAATGGAAACTTGTGCTGCAATTTCTGATCGCCTTTCACTACCTGTCTGAAGCTTGATAATACATAAACATAATGCCAACGTATGTAGCCAGTTTGTGTTAAATATTCAGTCTTATACGTGTATATATGTGTATCACGTGATTGTGTTCCACATGGACACGCGCTTCGGAGAAATTTTGTCCTCAGTTCTCTACTCTCAAGTAGCACAAGCTGAGATATAGTTTAGTTTCTACTTTTGTTTTTCTATTGCTTATAGTACCTATAGATACATCAATTTCTAGCTCTGCACAGCGCATATCACAATAGTATGTAGCCTCGACTCTCATCTTCCGAACGTAGGATATGCATATCACATCCTTGGTAAAACCTGGTTATACGGAAGCCAATTAACCTGGCGCTCAATCTATCACTCGATGCTCCTACGAATGGCCTTGTAAACCTACCTTGGATGTGTCCTAAAGTTGTTACATTTACACACACCACCCAAATGATATATGATATTCTTGCTTAGTACTTCACCCTAGTGGTGTGATTGCTGAACCAAGTGGCACAGCAAACTTCCAACTAACCTTTCTGTGGAGGTTTGTAGTTGGGACTTCATTGGGCTCATACTGTAAACATATTTCCTGTGAGGTGATACTGTTGAAATAGATAATTACCAAATGTATATACATAACAAATGTGCGAGGACTTACCAGTACCTATGAGCAATAGTAATTGAGCAAAGTGTAGTAGGTACTAGCATATACTCAACACTTTACTGTAGGGTATATAAGGCGCGCTCCACATGCTGTTCTCATCATCTTTCTCTCTCTTCTCTTTGTATATAGTCACTCGTTTATAACATTTCTTTTATCTCTTTTATATATATTTCAATAGGTTATGAGCCCTGTGCTACTGTAATCTAAATACGAACTCCAGAACCACCCAAATCGAACATACATACCAAATCATACCAAATGGCCAAGAACACGAACACGAGTGGAAGTGCAAGTCACTACCAAATTACTCTGCTACGAGGAACGGAGAATTACAATGTTTGGTGCATACAGATGGAGGACATCCTCACCAACCTTGATCTGTACCAATACGCTAACCAAACGACCCCTTGCCCAAAGGTGCAGATCAGGGTCACAATCACTCCAGTTAAGGACAATAAAGGAGTACAGCCTCCAGATGAAACTGTAGTACAAGCAAACAAAGCATACACTGAGTGATCAAAAATTGACCGCAAAGCGTTATCGCACATCCGTTTAAGGGTCGATGGACATGTACTAATGCATATACAAATGTGCAATACATTGGCTGACGCATGGGACGTATTAGCAGCAACTTTCCAAGTCCAAGGAACGATTGGACTTATTGGGCTACAAAGAAAGTTTTTTAGTTGCCAGATGACTGAAGGAGAGGACCTAGAAGAGCATATATGTCGCATGCGCAACTGGTACCAGCAAATTAGCAATATCAACACCGGCTCCTGCTCCAAGGTTGACTTTATTACCACATTAGTCCCCAGCTTGCCCAAAAGCTGGGACTCATTCACTCAATCAATCAGCTTTAACATCGACTGACAAGACCTAAACAAGCAAGCAAACCAAATAGGCGACATTAGAGCCAAAATTATGGCCAAAGCACACAGATGAACTACCAGAAACAAAGGTAACAATGCATTCTATGGAAATACAAAGCCCAGGCACCTCAAGTTCATGAAGAACAACCCTAATCACCAGCCCACACCCCGATTGCCTGACAAATTGAACTCTAAATGCAACAACTGCAGTTGCACAGGCCATTGGGCAGCCGAATGCTGACAGCCGGGAGGTGGTGCATACAAGAAGAATGCAAACAATGAGCGGAACCATCAACAAAGAAAGTTTAACACACTGGCAAGACACAAGAACTGCAATAACCAAGCACCTATAGCCATTGAAAACAATGTGCTGACTAATAGTTATGCCTTCCAGGCATTGGACAGCAACAATACATCGTTCCTGAGCCATCTAAGTGGCGCATGGATAGCCAATAGTGGATCAACCACTCACATTGCAAACAATTGGAGTGCATTCATTGACTATATGCCTGCACAAGGAACCATTACTGGCATCAGCAGCAAGAAAGCCATAATTGGCAGGGGCACTGTGCTTCTTAGAAGTAGCATCAATCAGCATGGGAACCAATCAAAAATTTTGATGCTTCACAACATTGCTCACATACCCACGTGCCCAGTCAATCTTATCAGCTTATCTAAGGTAACTGATTGTCGTAAGCTTCTTCTTGGTGGCTATGAGACAAGCCGCGATGGAGAGTGGACGGCACTAAGACCTAAGTGACCTCTTGAACCGCAACACACTTAAGCGTCTGTAGGCTCTTGAGGGTAGGGGTGGTTCAAAGTGTCACTCAAAGGGGATGTTTTGACGAGACAAAACAAGCTGGGGTTACCAGGCTTGTTGGTCCTCTATATATATTCAGAAAGTGGCCAAGTCATACAAGGCGCAGCCACACGAGTCATAACAGTCAACCAGTCATGAGTGTCCATGTGAGTCATGCTGTATGAACAGACATGACTCGTACAAAGCACAGCCGCGTTACACAGTGTAACACATAACCACAAGAAGGTGGCAATGCGGCAGGAAAACAAGGGAAAAGAGCAAACACAAACAATGAGGGAGGATGAGATGCAGACGAGTCCAATGGCGAGAGCATGGCTCACGACATTACTCCCCCCTTAAGGTCCTTGAGGGGAAACCAAAAGGGCCAATCTACTGCACCCAGCAGTCCTTGTTGACCTTTTTGACCAGGGAGTCGAGCTTGTCCTCCTTTTCCTCTGTGAGGTCGATGGGGTTGAACACAGTGTTACCTGGTTCATCACTGTACTCCTCCCACTTCTCCCAGGTCTTCTCGTCTGTCCAGTCCGCCTTGGACCAGTCCATGACCCTCTCCTGCTTCTCCACATGGTCCTTGTCCCATTGTCGTACGTCTGGCTCGACCTCCTTCCATTGCGACAAGTCCGCTTCCTTCTCCTGCCACCAGAACGGCTTCCATTCAAACTTCTCCCTCTGGTATCGTCCCCGTTCCATCCTCCAATCCGCCAAGTCTGCTTCGAAATTCTTGTCCCATGCGTCACTCCATCGAGGCCTCAGAGTAGGAGGGCGGCCTTCGTATCCTGGAACCCATTCGCTGCTGTAGGCTCCCTCTTGTCCCCATTCGACCACCCCGAGCTTGTGCATGGATAGCAGGACGACTTTGGACACTTGGAAGGCCGCACATCCTCGGCATACGTAGATGTCCTTTCGCTGGAGTTGCATGCGTGTTGGCCATTTTTTGCCAACCCATTCAAACTCTCCCAGGTCGGAGTGCAGGATGTCATTGGAGGCACGGAACTGGAGCCGCCCTGGACTCTGCTGGGACCTTTTGAAGACGTAGAGGGCTGCTCCCGAGTCAAGGATGCGGGCCGTCTGGAAGGCTGGCCCGTCGAGAACGCAGACAAGGTTGTGGCAATAGTGGCACAGGTGACGGCGGGCATAATGTGCAAAAAAGGTTTAGTGCGTTGAGTGTGTAGAGCGAGTTGGAATGTGAGCAAGTTCTGCAAGTTGTGTTGTCGTTCCGTTCCGCCCTCCCTTTAATACTTCTCGTATTGTAGTTTGACGGTGTTGGGGCGTTTGGGAAATCCTTCAAGAACTTCCTCATTATTACTCCGAGGTGACCGAAATCCTCTGCCCGTTGTTCCGTGTCTTCTTTTTCATCATAACCCTTCCATCTAACCCTGTAGAACAACCCGTCCTTTGTTTCCTTCCAGTCCACGATTTTCTCCACTTCGTATTCTTCCTCTCCTTCTTCTGTTGTGATCGGCGGTGGTCAGGGTTGGTTTCTGTGAAAGTTCTTGTCCTTTTTGTATGGACTAAGAAGATCGCTGTGGAACACAGGGTGTATTCTCATAGTTTTTGGAAGCTCCAATTCGTAGGCGTGGCTTGATATGATTTTCTTGATCTTGAAGGGACCGTGTTTCTTGTTGTCAAGTTTCTTGTTGGGACGGTTTGTCTTTATGTTTTGTCCATAAAGCCAGACAAGGTCGTCCTCTTTGTATTTTGGTTGATGTTCCACTGTGTCCTTTCTCCTGTGCCATTCCATAGCTGCTTTTGCTTCGTCCCACACTTCCTGCCAGTTGTTTGCTTTCTTATTTGCTTCAGGAATCGTAGTAGCTTCTCTTAGAACATTCCATAGTGGTTCTCTGCCGTTGACAATCTCGAATGGGGTTTTTCCTGTGATCCCATGTTGCTGGTTGTTGTAGCAGAATTCTGCAATAGGGAGCAGTTTGACCCAGTTGTCTTGCCTGTAGTTAACAAATGTGCGAAGCCATGCTTCTATCCACTGGTTTATTTGTTCCGTTATTCCGTCTGTTTGTGGATGATATGCCATGCTGAATGTCAGTGTTGTTCCGATTTTTTGGTAGAGGGCCTTCAGGAACTTGCTGTTGAAAGTTGTTACTCTGTCCGAAACTGTACTTCGTGGGAAGCCGTGTAATCTCCAAATGTTCTTCAAGAAAAGATCGGCAAGTTGATCTGCAGTTGTTGATTCTTTGCAGGCTATGAAGTGTGCCATGCAAGAGAACTGATCCACCACCACTAGAATGCTATCATTGCCTTGTGATTTCAGCAGTTTTATGATGAAATTGTATGCAATATCCTCCCATGGACTGTTCGGGATCTTGAGTGCTTTCAGTGGTACTTGGCTTTTTGTTCCTTTCGCCCTTTGGCATTGCTCACAAGAGTCAACATATTTGTTTACTGTTGCCTTGAGTCCAGGCCAGTAGTACTTTCTTGAGATTAGCTCCAGCGTTCAGGCTTGACCCTGGTGCCATGCTATTGGTGAATCGTGGTGTAATCTGAGGATTTTTAGCCTAGTATCTTTGTCTTCTGGCACGTAGATTCTTCCATCTATCCAGAGCAGGTCTTCCTCAAAGTTGTAGTTCCTAATTCCTTGTTGCACTGATTTGGGTAGGGTCTCCTTCTCTTTGCACAATTCTATGATCTTCCTGATGCTCTCATCTTTGGTTTGTGCTTCCCTAATGTCCGCAATGATGTCTGACTTAATTTCTCCGGCAAATCCTTTGAACTGTTCCTCCTTGATCATAATTTGCTCTGCTGTTGGTATTTCGCTATGATCCGCTCTTCTGGACAGTAGGTCTGGCTTTGTTGACATGTTTCCCGGGCGGTAAACTATTTCAAATTTGTAGGAAGCCAGGATTTGATGCCATCAAGCGTGACGTCGGTTAAACGTAGTTGCCTTCCTCCAATATTGCAGGTTACGGTGATTGGTGTAGATTGTTATTGGTTCTCTTGTTCCTTCTAGATGCAATCGCCAGTGTTTTAGTGATTCCACAATTGCCATTAATTCCTTGTCGTGAACGTCATAGTTCATTTGTGCAGCGTTGAAGGATTTTGATAGGAAGGCGATGGGGTGTAAGTAACCGTCGTCTTGTCTCTGAGAGAGTATCGATCCCATAGCAACGCCGCTTGCATCGGTTTCCAAAATGTAAGGTTTCGTTGGATCTGGATGTCGCAGTAGTGGTTCCTTGCATATTTCCTTTTTCAGGTTATCAAAAGCCTCCTGTTGTTCTGCCTCCCATTTCCATTTCTGATCCTTCCTTGTTAGAACGGTTAAGGGCTTCGCCAGGCTGCTAAAGTTTGGTACAAATTGCCTGTAAAAGTTTGCAAATCCTAGGAAGGCTTGGACCTGTTTGACTGTCCTTGGCTCCTTCCATTCTCTGATTGCTTTGACCTTTTCCTCTTGCATTGATATTCCTTCCTCGCTGATGTTTATTCCTGTGTAGACAAGTTTCTTGACAAAGAATTCGCATTTTGGGAGTTTTGCAAAGAGGTTGTTGTCTAACAGGATTTTGAGTACCTTTCGGACGTCCTCCACATGCTGGTTTCGGTCTTTGGAGAAAATTAATATGTCATCAATGTAAACAATGACACAGATGTCAATCAGGTCGTGGAAAATATGATTCATGTATCGTTGGAATGTTGCCGGCGTGTTTTTCAATCCAAAGGGCATGACAATATATTCGAAGAGGCCTTCCTTGGTTCAGAATGCTGTTTTCCATTCGTCTCCTTCTTTGACTTGGATGTTGTTGAACCCCATACGCAAGTCTATTTTCGAAAAGATTTTTGCGTCCTTGATCTTGTCAAGGAGATCTTCCATTAGTGGCATAGGGAAGCGGTCGTCCTTTGTTATTTCATTGATCGGGCCGAAGTGTTGAACCAACCTGAGTTCTGGAGGTTTTTCCGGGTTCTTTGGATCTATTCCCTTTTTGACAAAGAAGGTTGCTGCAGCTACTGGTGATTTGCTTGGTCGGATTTTGCCTGCCGCTAATTCCTCATCTAGGTACTTTCTGAGGGCAATGGATTCTGCTGGTGAGAGTGGGATTGGCCTAGCCGGTTTAGGGAGTTCTGCTCCTTCCACCAGATCCATGCAACAGTCGTATGGACGATGGTCCGGTATCCGTTTAAATTTTTCCTTGCTAAAGACTTCTGCATAATCTTTGAATTCTTCGGGTATGTCTTCGATTTCCGCTGCTTTTCCAAGGATGTTGTCTGGTCGCCAGGAAATTTCTTTTGATAGCCAATCGATTATTGGATTGGCTTCCTCTAGCCATTCTAGCCCCAGAATCAAGTGTGTATCTCCAGTAGGCATGGCGAAAAAGTTTTGCTTGAAGTTTTTCCCATGTAACTCAAATTCCGGATTTGCTTTGAATCGGATTTGATGTGACAGTTCCTTCCCTTGGATTCCAATTATTTTCCTAGGTGTTGGCACTTCAATTAGAGCCACATTGTTTCTTCGTGCCCAAGTGATGTCGATGAAGTTCCTTGATGCTCCCGAGTCAATGAGAGTAGCAATAGGTTCCGTGATTCCAGTAATAATCGTGTAGACAATTGTTGATTTGCTGGTAGCTCTAAGGTACATTGTTTCCATTACTGGTTTGTTGGTCTCTCCACACACGGTTAGAGGGAGACCTTGCCTTTTCCCGACTCGGATTCCACTTCTATTTTTCCTTCCCTTCCTTTGAGGTTAGGTTCCTCCTTTTTCCATTCCTTCTCCGGGCATTTGGCAAGCATGTGTTTGTCTGATCCGCATTTCAGGCAGCGTTTCGAGGAAATCCTAGCCTTGTAAACCTCATCTGGAAGTCTTTTTGTGGAGCTAGAGGATGCTGTTACTGTCTTCTTCCCCGTCGTGTTCTTGATTGCTTGTAGTTTTTGATCAATAGAGATTGCGATTGATATCCATCGGTCAAGGGATAGTTCTTGTTCTGTCCCATCTTTGTTGATCAGGGTTAGTTCAAAACGAGCTAGTTCGGTTTTGACTTCAGGCTTCAACCCTTCCTTGAATTGGTTGATCAGAGCTTCCTGTCCCCAGTTTACGTCTACCAGAAGGTATCAGAATTCCAAAGCATAGTTTGCTACCGAGTTGGTCTGTTTGCATCTTTGGATGTCCGATTCGGCTTTAGCTTTTTTGTTAGGGTCACTGAACTGTTCCATGAAGTGTGCTTTGAAACTCTCCCATGAGGCGAGATTTTGGTTATTTCCTCCTTGGTTAAGCGATTGTAAGAGTACTTGCGCCCAGTGGGTGGTGGCTTTGTTCTCGGATTTGAAGTTTGCTAGGGCTTTGCGGATCCTTTCTTTGTCGGAAGTGTATTGATCGCCCAGACGTACAAAGTAGCTCTCCATTTGCGTAATGAACATTTCAGCGCCTTCTCCTTTCTTTCCGTCAAAGGCTTCCGGACGAGTAACCTTGGGACGACGCGGTCCACTACCGCCGTTTGGGTTCTCGATCAGTCATTGGATTCTTAGTTCTAATTCGTTGATCCTGGTAGATTCCGTGTCTGGATGTGGTGGAGAATTTGATCGTCTAGACGGGATCCCGTGCAGGGATGCTTCGTCCATTTCTTCTCGCATATTGTTGATGGTTTCCTGAACTTCAGTGATTTTGGCAGTGAAGGAAGTTCCTTCCTGTCGTAAGGTTTCTAGTCCTTGTGTTACTGCCTCGTTCCATTTGAGTTGCCCTTGTCTGGTAGTGTTGAGTTCTTCGCGCACATTGTTCACGAGTCCTTGAGTGTTGGTAACCTCATTTCAAAGGCAAGTTACGTCTTGGCCGACTAGAAAAGAATTATGTTCGCTATTTCTAGCCGCGTTCAGAATGTCCGTCAAGGTGCCTTGTAGGGTGTTGATGGAGTCGTTAAAGATTTGCTGGTTGTTTGCCAGGACTTGTGTGGCTTGTTCTAGGCCGCCAAGCCTTCGATCAATAATGATCCTCATTCCGTCTATGACCCTAAGGACAGCGTTGTGTCTTCCTTCTAGAAGATCGTCCAGATCATCTAGATTACTGATTACGGTCCTCCTGCTGGAGCTGGAACTTGAACTTGAGCTTCCTGGATCACCGGCGTTTTGTTGTACCGGAGCCGATTGTTCGGAGTAACCCTGTGGAACATATGGTGGTGCTGCAATCGCTGGTGTGACTGGCTGGGAAGCCATTGGAATTGGTCCTGCGTTGGTGATGGTTCCTCCAATTTGAGGGACTGTAGGAACATTGGGAATGTGTGGTGTAGGGGGAGGTCTAATGGGGGCGAGCGACATGCCCCCATGAGCTTTGGGTTGGGGAGAAAAGTACTGTCTCCTAGGCCCTAGTGGCCACAAGGGACGCGATGGCCCTGGACTTCCAGTCGAAATACGAATTACAGCTGGAGTGGGGTCATTTGTAAGATCTCCTGGTTCTCTATTCGTGATAGTGGGTTCTTCTTCTTGTACCGTTGTCATGTCGGCAATGCCGAAAGCTCCTGGCATTGATGTTTGACTTTGGGGACATGATCGGGCAGGTCCTCCGGCTTGGGCTTGTGCCATATCTTGCTCGTTTAGTGATCCTGTGGGCCTTGCGGCTCAACTGGGTCCTCTTCTTGTTGATATAGTGGATGAGGGACGTGATCCTCCATCTTCTTGAATAGACATGTTTGTATGTTGTTAAGCTTGTTTTGTAATGTCGTAAGCTTCTTCTTGGTGGCTATGAGACAAGCCGCAATGGAGAGTGGACGGCACTAAGACCTAAGTGACCTCTTGAACCGCAACACACTTAAGCGTCTGTAGGCTCTTGAGGGTAGGGGTGGTTCAAAGTGTCACTCAAAGGGGATGTTTTGACGAGACAAAACAAGCTGGGGTTACCTGGCTTGTTGGTCCTCTATATATATTCAGAAAGTGGCCAAGTCATACAAGGCGCAGCCACATGAGTCATAACAGTCAACCAGTCATGAGTGTCCATGTGAGTCATGCTGTATGAACAGACATGACTCGTACAAAGCACAGCCGCGTTACACAGTGTAACACATAACCACAAGAAGGTGGCAACGCGGCAGGAAAACAAGGGAAAAGAGCAAACACAAACAACGAGGGAGGATGAGATGCAGACAAGTCCAATGGCGAGAGCATGGCTCATGACACTGATAATGGCCACAAAATCGAAATCAAAGGAACCAACCTCTGTATCATCAGTGCACATGGAGAGACAATCGCATTAGGCAGAAAAAATACTAACGCACCAAACAGAAGCCTTTGGTATATACAATGCCAAATGGACCATGCATCGGAACTCAAAAAGTCAAAAATAAACGCCAAAATCGCTCTTTTTAAGCATACTGGACGCACCTAGTATGAATGGCACAAGATGCTGGGGCATATAGGACCCCAAGCACTTGAACAAATAAAGAAAACAAATGCCGTTAGTGGAATGGAAGTGACAGAAAGTCCCAAAGGACTCAACTTCAAGTGCAAAGCATGCATACAAGCAAAAGCACATACAGCACCTTTCCCAAAGGAATTGCAAACAGTAGTGAAAGACATTGGTGAACTAATAGTTACCAACATCTGGGGCCCTGCCAAGGTTAATCCTATTGGCAGGTATTGTTATTATGCGTCCTTTACAGACATCACAACCCAGTTCACACACTTGGGATTCCTTAGACACAAAGACAAAACCCTTGATGAATACAAGGCATTCAAATCAGTGATAAATACACAACTGGACAAGAAAATCAAGAAAGTCCGATTTGATAATGGTGGAGAATTTGTTAACAACAATTGGAGGATGCATACACACAGAAAAGGGACAATCTTAGAAACTACATCACCATAGTCAGCTCAGCAGAACGGAATCACTGAGAGACTGAATAGAACACTTACCAAGAAGGCCAGGGCTATGCTAATTGAAGCACAGGCACCTCTATTCCTATGGAATGAGGCAATCACTTATGCCTGTTACCTGAAAAATTGCATGCCAACCCAAGTGCACAGTCAATTTCAACCAATGCCCTTCAAAGCATTTTGGGGCAGGAAACCCAATGTTAGCACTTTAAGGCCATGGGGAACTAAGTGCTATGTACTGAATCAGAGCAGAGATCACTCAAAGTTGGATCCTAAGGCAATCACAGCAATCTTCACTGGGATTTCAGGCCACCAAGGTAAAAGCTGGTGATACTGCAAGAAGGGAGCAAACAAAATATTGTATTCACACAATATTACATTCCCGCAAGTCATTCAGGAGCATACAAGCAAACCAAATGACCTACAATTGGAAGAGTCAGTTGCTCCACCTGCTGAGGGGGAGGAGAAAGTTCCAGAAGACAGCATGGCAAAGCAACAAGGAGAAAACACAGAAACAGGGGGAGAAAAAGACAAACCAAAGACTCAGCAACATGGGCAACCAAAAGCTATAAAAGAGGAGGTGAAAAGCAAGCAAAAGGCAGTGCATTCATCCACTCCTCCAAAGACCAAGCTCAAAAGCACCCCATTAATTTCTTCACAGTCTGCTTGCTCTCCCACTGATATGCAACCCAATACTCTTGCTTCTATTCAATCTATCAATGCTGTATCTACAATGTGTCATGAGCCAACTCACTCCATCAGACTTGCCTGTTGTCTTGCCCGCCTGTCTCCTTCTTTGTGTTACATTCCTTTTCACTGCGTTGCCACCTTCTTGTGGTTATTCTGTTACATTGTGTAACGTGGCTGTGCTTTGTACAAGTCATGTCTGTTTAATACAGCATGACTCACATGGACACTCCTGACTGACTGTCTTGTATGACTTGTGTGGCTGCGCCTTGTATGACTCAGCCACTTTGTGAATATATATAGAGGACCAACAAGCCTGGTAACCCCAGCTTGTTTTGTCTTGTCAAAACATCCCCTTTGAGTGACACTTAGAACCACCCCTACCCTTTAGAGCCTACAGACACTTAAGTGTGTTGCGGTTCAAGAGGTCACTTAGGTCTTAGTGCCGTCCACTCTCCCTTGCGGCTTGTTCCATAGCCACCAAGAAGTAGCTTACAACATTACAAAACAAGCTTCACAATCATGTCCATACAAGAGGACGCGGGGTCATGCCTCGCAACACCACTCTCAACAAGGAGAGGACCAAGTAGGGCTTCAAGACCTACAAGTTCCCTCAATGAGCAAGATATTGCACAAGCACGGGCTGGAGGACCAGCAAGGTCTTGCCCACAAAGCCAAGCCTCTATGCCTGGAACATTCAATGCTGAGAACATTTCAGTCGTACAGGAAGAACCCACCATTGTTACTAGAGAACCAGGGGATATTACCAACAACCCCACACCGGTCACAATTTGAATCCCTATCTCAAACGCAACTCCAGGCACATCACGTCCACTATGGCCAATGGGACCCAGAAGACCGTTTTTTTCCCCTCGACCTGAAGCTCACGGGGGGATATCCCTCATTCCTATCAGACCCCCCCCGACACCGCACATTTCCCATGCTCCTCAAGTACCCCAGATTGCGGGAACTATCACCAATGCCGGTCTGGTCCCAATAAACTCTTGGGCTGCAACACCAGTTAACCCAGCACTGCCATATGTACCACAAGGGTATTCCCAGCAACCAACAGCAACTGAAGGCCAAGAAGTCCCTGGGATTCCCACCTCAAGTTCTAGCTCCAGCAGTAGGACTGTGATTAGCAATCTTGACGACCTTGACGATCTTCACCTTGGAAGACACAACGCACTCTTAACGATTATTGATGGAATGAGGATAACAATCAATAGACAACTCAACGGGTTAGAACAATCTACTCAAGTGTTGGCCAACAACCAACAAATCTTCAACGATTCCCTCAACAACCTACAAGGAACCCTGACAGATATCCTTACCACTGCACAAAACAGTGAACATAACAGCTTCCTGGTTGGACAAGATGTAATCCGCCTAAGAAACAAAGTCACAAACACACAAGGACTGGTAAACAATGTACAGGAAGATCTTAACACCACAAGGCAGGCACAGTTAGCCTGGAATGAAGCAGTCACCCAAGGACTAGAAGGACTAAGGGGAGACGGAAGGATTGCAATCAGACAAATTAACACCATGCAAGAGACAATCAACAACATGCACAAACAGATGGATGAAGCATCCCTACATGCCGTATCACCTCCCCACCCCGAAGCAGAGTCTACCAGGCTTGACAAATTGGAACAAAGGCTACGTCAGCTTTCTGAAAACCCTGACAACAGAAGGGAAAACAGGTGTCCAAAAGTAACTAGACCAGAAAATTTTGACAGGAAGAAAGGAGAGGGAGCAGAAATGTTCATCACCCAAATGGAAAGCTACTTTGTCAGGTTGGGCAACCAATACAGCTTGGGACAAGAACGAATTAGAGAAGCACTAGCCAATTTCAAATCAGATAACAGATCCGCTACACATTGGGCACAGGTGCTGCTCTGATCCATGAACAATGGAGTACCTGATCCAAACCTAACGTCATGGGAAACATTCAAGTCACACTTCATGGAACAATTTAGTGACCCTAACAAGAAGGCTAAGGCGGAAGCCAATATCCAAAAAAGCAAACAAGTCAACTCAGTAGTGAATTATGCAACGGAATTCTGCTTCTACATGATTGACGTCAACTGGGGAGAGGAAGCTCTTATCAACCAATTCAAGGAGGGACTCAAGCCAGAAATCAAAACAGAACTGGCACGATTTGAGCTATCCCTTATCAACGAGGATGGAACCAAAAGACACCTTAACCTTAATCAATGGATCACTCTTGCGATCTCCATTGACCAAAAATTGCAACAGATCAAGGCATCCACCAGGAAGAAAACACCCCAAACAACCACCACCGGGCAAGCCTCTACAAAACGGCTTCCGGACAAAGTATACAAGGCAAGAATAGCATCAAACCAATGTCTGAAGTGCGGTCAAGAAGGCCACCGTTTGCTCAAATGCTCATCCAAGGAGTGGATAACAACCAAACCCAGTATAAAGGGAAGAGAGGCTACAATCATAGAAGATTCGGGAAAAGAAGGGGTCTCCCTCTAACTGTGTGTGGAGAGACCAAGGAACCAGTAATGGAAACAATGTACCTTAGAGCAACCGGCAAATCAACAATTGTTTACACCAACATTACTGGAATCACAGAACCTATAGCCACCCTCATCGATTCAGGAGCCTCAAAAAACTTCATCGACATCACATGGGCCCAAAGAAACAATATTATACTAAAAGAACTCCCAACACCACAAAGGGTTATTGGAATCCAAGGGAAGGAATTAGCACACCAAATTTGGTTCAAGGCAGATTTAAAATTTGGCCTTGAAGGAAAGGAATTCCAACAAAGTTTCTTTGCAATGCCAACAGGAAAAACAAACATAATCTTGGGACTAGGATGGTTAGAAGAAGCCAACCCTGTCATCAATTGGCAATCAAAAACGATCTCATGGCAACCAGACACTATCATTGGAAGAATTGCCAAAATGGAAGACATACCAGAAGAATTCAAAGACTTTGCAGAAGTCTTCAGCAAAGAAAAATTCAAACGTGTTCCGGACCATTGACCCTACAACTGCTCCATTGACCTAGTAGAAGGAGCAGAACTTCCCAAACCGGCTAGGCCCATCCCTCTATCTCTGGCGGAATCTATTGCCCTCAGGAAATACCTTGATGAAGAATTAGCCACTGGAAAGATCTGTCCAAGCAAATCACCAGTAGCTGCAGCAACCTTCTTTGTCAAAAAGGGACAAGATACCAAGAACCCAGAAGGACCTAGGGAACTTAGACTGGTCCAACATTTTGGTCCTATGAACGAGATCACCAGAAACAATCGATTTCCTATGCCACTTATGGAGGACCTTCTAGACAAAATCAAGGATGCAAAGATCTTCTCGAAGATAGACTTGTGCATGGGATTCAACAACATCAGAATAAAGGAAGGTGATGAATGGAAAACGGCATTCCGAACCAAGGAAGGATTATTTGAATATGTTGTCATGCCCTTCGGACTAAAGAACGCGCCAGCAACATTCCAACGATACATGAACCATATCTTCCACAACCTTATCAATATTTGTGTTATTGTATACATTGATGACATATTAATCTTCTCCAAAAATCGCAACCAACATGTTGAAGATGTACAAAAAGTTCTCAAAATCCTCCTGGAAAACAACCTATTCGCAAAACTTCCCAAGTGCAAATTCTTCATGAAGAAACTGGTGTATACAGGCATCAACATCAGCAAAGAAGGAATATCAATGCAGGAAGAGAAGGTTAAAGCTATCAAAGAATGGAAGGAGCCAAGAACAGCCAAACATGTCGTGACCTGTTCCGCCCTCTCTCTCTCTTTCTGCAGACTCGTGGCTTGTATCGGCGCCTTAAGCGCCTCTTCTGTATAGATGTGCCCTCTCCCTTGCTTAGTGAGGTGTATGGATGACATGTCACCATGAGTCGTATGACTCATGCTGTTTTCTATTGGCTGGCCTTACGCAGCCCCCTTCATGACTTGGTCATGGCATGTACTGTGACTCATACTTGTAGATATGACTCACCTGTATTTTGCCTATATATACTGGCTTGCAAGCATGGTCACCCCCAGCTTGCTTCGCCTTGTCAACTCTCCCTGCAGTTTGTGATCAGAGGCATTTGGCTACTTAGCCACTTCAACAGCCACTTGGGATTTGGAGCTAGGACTTCTACTTAGAAGCTAGCAATTTCCCTTAGCGATTTAGTCTACTTAGACTTATTGCTCACGGTCAACAAGGCAATTAGCAGTCATCAACTCTACTACTTAGCAGGTTGCGACAAAACAGGTGCAAGCATTCTTAGGATTTGCAAACTTCTACAGAAGATTTGTCCCAAACTTCAGCAGATTGGCCAAACCCTTAACCATCCTGACAAGAAAGGACCAAAAATGGAAATGGGATACGGAACAACAAGAAGCGTTTGACAATCTAAAAACGGAAATATGCAAAGAGCCAACACTACAACATCCTAATCCGGAGAAACCCTTCATACTAGAAACCGACGCAAGCGGCATGGCTATGGGAGCAATTCTCTCACAAAGACAGGACAACGGCTACTTGCACCCTATTGTGTTCTTGTCAAAATCTTTCAATCAAGCACAGATGAACTACAATGTGCACAATAAGGAACTGATGGCAGTTATAGAATCACTAAAGCATTGGCAACTACATTTGGAGGGACCAAGGACCCAATCACAGTCTACACCAATCATTGCAACCTACAGTTCTGGAAGACAGCTACTACCTTTAACCAAAGACATGCTCAGTGGCATCAGATCCTCGCCTCCTACAACTTTGAAATTGTTTATTGACCAGGAACCCTGTCAACAAAACCAGACCTACTTTCCAGAAGAAGCAATCACAACAATATCCCAACAGCAGAACAGGTCATGATCAGAGAAGGACAATTCAGAGGGTTTGCCAGCAAAATGAAGTTCGACATCATTGCGGATATCAAGGAAGCTCAAGCAGAAGATGAGAGCATTAACCAAATAATAGAACTCTGCAAGAAAAAGGGGGACCTTCCAAGATCAGTGCAACAAGGAATTAGAAACTACACTTTTGAAGAGGGCCTTCTCTGGGTCAACGGAAAAATCTATATCCCAGAAGACAAGGATACCAGGCTGAAAATTATGAGGATACACCATGATTCTCCAATAGCAGGTCACCAGGGGCATGCGCGGACATTGGAACTCATTTCAAGAAGATACTACTGGCCGGGACTCAAAAACTCCGTGAACAAATATGTTGATTTGTGCGAGCAATGTCAAAGAGCAAAGGGCACAAAAACACAGGTACCCCTCAAGGCCCTAGAGATTCCTGGGGGACCATGGGAAGATATTGCGTATGACTTCATTGTCAAACTACCGAAATCAGAAGGAAACGATAGCATATTGGTGGTTGTAGACCAATTTTCCTGTATGGCACAATTCATACCCTGTAGGGAAGCAACAACAGCGGATCAACTAGCCAAACTTTTCCTAAAGAACGTATGGAAGTTACATGGTTTTCCTTGAAGCACAGTATCGGACAGAGGAACAACATTTAACAGCAAATTCCTGAAGGCTCTGTACAAGAAGATTAACATAGATCCAAGCTTCAGCACAGCATACCACCCCCAAACCAACAGAATAACAGAACGGATAAACCAATGGATTGAAGCATGGTTGCGCACCTTCATAAACTACCGACAGGACAATTGGACCAAGCTTTTACCAATTGCGGAATTCTGTTACAATTACCAGAGGCACGGAATCACCGGAAAGACCCCTTTCGAAATCATAAACGGCAGAGAACCTCTGTGGAATGTCTCAAACAAAGAAACAGCAATACCTGAGGCAAACATGAAAGCAAATGACTGGCAAAAAGTCTGGGACGAAGCAAAAGCAGCAATGGAATGGCACAGGGAAAAAACCACGACTGAACACGCACCCAAGTACATGGAAGGGGAGTTGGTCTGGCTCTATGGACAAAATGTAAAGATGAATTGTCCCAACAAGAAATTGGACAACAAGAAATATGGCCCATTCAAGATCAAGAAAGTCATTTTGAGCCATGCTTACGAGTTGGAACTCCCAAAATCTATGAGAATACACCCTGTACTCCACAGTGACCTACTAAGCCCTTACAAACCGGATGATAACTTCCACAGAAACCAACCCCGACCTCCGCCGATTGTAACAAAGGAAGGGGAGGAACAATATGAAGTGGAAAGAATTGTAGATTGGAAGGAAACAAAGGACGGGTTATTCTACAGGGTCAGGTGGAACGGATATGACTCAAAAGAAGCCACAGAACAATGGGCAGAAGACTTTGGGCATCTCAGAAGGATCATGAGGAAGTTTGAAAAGGATTTCCCTGAAGCACCTCTACCATCAAATTACAAATCATGCAGTATAAAAGGAAGAGCTCAACACACCAACAACCCATCTTGCAAAACTTGCTCATTATCCAACTCGCTCTACACACTCCACACTCTAAACCTTTTTTGCTTCCAACAATGCCCGCCATCACCCATTCCACAATCTCCAACAACCTGGTCCGTGTCCTCAAAGGACCAGCCTTTGCCACAGCAAGGGTCCTCGACAGTGGGGCCGCCCTCTATGTCTTCAAGAGGTTGCAACAGAGCTCGGGCAGAATGCACTTCAGGGCGTCAGACGACATCCTACACTCAGACCTGGGAGAATTCCAGTGGGTTGGAAAGAAATGGCCAACATGCATGCAACTCCTACAAAAGGACATCTTTGTTTGTCGAGGATGCACCGCCTTCCAGGTCTCGGAGGTCGTCCTCCTTTCTACCCACATGCTCGGAGTCGTTGAATGGGGGCAAGAGGGAGCATACTCAAGCAAATGGGTACCCGGTTATGATGGAAGACCACCAACACTCCGACCCAGGTGGAACGACGCTTGGGATGCCAACTACAAGAAGGACCTGAGCAACTGGAGGATGGAGAGGGGCAGATACCAGAAGGAGAAAATCAAATGGGAGCCTTACTGGTGGAGGAAGGAGGAGACCAACGTGTCGGCATAGAAGGAGGCAGAGCCTGATGTGCGACAGTGGGATGAGGAGTTTGTGGAGGCCCAGAAGAGGGTTTTGGACTGGTCCAAGGCGGACTGGTTGAAGGAGGAGACTTGGGAAGAATGGGAAAAGTTCTTGGATGAGCCGGGGAATACCGTCTTCAATCCCATTGACCTGACCCTGGAGGACAAAGAGGGGTTGGAAGAGTATATGCTGCAGAAGGGAAAGGACTGTGCAGTACAGTAAGTCCGTTCAGGTCCCCCAAACAGACTCTTAGGGGGGGAGTAATGTTGTGAGCCAACTCACTCCATTGGACTCGCCTGTTGTCTTGCCCGCCTGTCTCCTTCTTTGTGTTACGTTCCTGTTCGCCGCGTTGCCACCTTCTTGTGGTTATTCTGTTACATTGTGTAACGTGGCTGTGCTTTGTACAAGTCATGTCTGTTTAATACAGCATGACTCACATGGACACTCCTGACTGGCTGTCTTGTATGACTCATGTGGCTGCACCTTGTATGACTTGGCCACTTTGTGAATATATATAGAGGACCAACAAGCCTGGTAACCCCAGTTTGTTTTGTCTTGTCAAAACATCCCCTTTGAGTGACACTTAGAACCACCCCTACCCTTTAGAGCCTACAGACACTTAAGTGTGTTGCGGTTCAAGAGGTCACTTAGGTCTTAGTGCTGTCCACTCTCCCTCGCGGCTTGTTCCATAGCCACCAAGAAGTAGCTTACAACACAATGACTCATCCCGCCATCCAAACGCATTGCAGCCAACCAAATGCGCTGGCCATCTCACTTGAGAAGGAGCGCAGCAGCATCCAAATCAAGATCAAGGACCAGGTGGCCCTCCCAACAATTGACAAGCTCACAACTTTCCGCTTGGACTCAACAGTCATTAGCAACAATGAGTATGAGTCTTTGTATGCATACATGCTGCCACTGGTTGCTGATACTAGCAACTTGGACTCCAGTGACATCCCTTGCATTCCTGGAGGCCTCTATTACCATCCAGAGGACTTCCACTGTCTCTGCAAGGTTGTACCACTGCCCAAACTCCCAACACCTCCTCCTACACCTGAGGCAACAACTTACACATTGAATTACACGCCAATTGACTCAGTCAACAACATTGCTGATGGCAAACCAGCCTGGGCATTTGCTGCCTGTGTTTCAGCTATAAACAATAACCCAATGCTTGAAGAAGCACTTGCTGGCCTGGAAAGCAAGAAATGGCGCAAAGCCATGGATTGTGAGTATGACAACCTTGTATGTCTAGGAGCTTTTGAGAAATCACCACAACTAAAGCAACCAATCAATGTCATAGGCTGCTGCTGGGTGCTTGCCCATAAACACAACAAACTAGGCAAGATTACCTGCTACAAAGCATGACTAGTTGCTTAGGGTTACACCCAGAAACCCGGTCAAAACTTTGACAACACCTGTGCCCCTGTCCTTCAACTCAAATCCTTTCGTATCTTATGTGCACTTGCTAACTGCTACAACTGGGACATGCATCAACTCAATGTCATTTCAGCCTACCTACATGCCAACCTTGAGGAAGAGCTCTTTATGGAGCAAATTTCCTACTACTCTGATGACTCTGGTGACGTTCTTTGACTCCAACAATTGCTTTATGGCCTCAAACAGTCTGGGTGAGTCTGGAATCAAACTCTTGATCAAAAGCTCAAAGCACTCAGCTATTCCCCCTCCTTTCCAATGCTTGCATTTACCGTTGCATTTGCTACAAGCTCAGAACTGTCCAGACAGCAATAATTGCTATTCATGTCAACAACTCCATTGTCATCACATCCCCAGAGTGCACTGACTCCATTGTTTGCAAGCTTACTGTCACAACCCAACACTATAATGGTTGCTGACTGTATCTGTGTGTTGCCCAAGTCAAGACTTAGAGAGACTTGGCACCCAAAGTGCTATGAACTGTAGACTGTGAATGGTGCTGAGGCCTGAGGATCCAAGGTAACCCTGAGGGAAACCCAGTGAGGGACTGTTTGTTGGGGAAATGACAAGGCAAAACAAGATGGGGATACCATGCTTGTTGTTGCCTCATTATATATTCAGAAAAGGCATGAGTCATACTCATGCCAAGAAACAAGTCATACAAACTATCCAATCAGAGAGCTCTATGAATCATGTCCTATAAAGGAACATGACATGCCAAGAAAGGAAGTTGCAAGACAAAAAGGAAAAGGAAGCAGCTTAAGGCTGTGCAAGAACAAAGAAACCAGACACAAAGGAAGTGCACACAAAGGAAAGCAGAACAAAGGAGACACAAGACAAGCAACCTGGAGACAAAGTCCATTGGAGGGGCCTTGGGTCACAACACTTACTACCAAGTTCAAAATGTGCAACCTTGGCCCTCTGCAACACTTCCTAGGCATCCAGATCAAACACTATCAATCTGAGCGCACCCTTGTACTGAAACAGACTGCATATATTTACTCTATAATCAAACTTGCTGGTCTAGTCAATTCCTACCCACTCAACATCCCAATGAGCCCACATACATCCCTTACCCAACATGTCGGCACTCATCCTCACTACCCTTACCAAACCATGATTGGCAAGCTCATGTATGTGGCTGTGTGCACATGTCCAGACATTGCCTATACCATCACCTACCTATCCCAATTCAATTCTTGCTAAGGACCTCCCCATGTTAGAGCTGTCAAGAACATTCTTCAATACCTTAAGGGTACTTCCTTTTTAGGTCTTACTTATTGCTGCAAGAATCTCAAAACCACAATTGGCAAAGTCAGCCATGCCAATGCGGATCTTGCTTTGAGCATGATGGATTGTAAATCCATTTCCAGCAACTTTTTTATGTTTGGAGGCACTGCTGTATCTTGGCTCTCCAAGAAGCAATCCACTGTTGCTCTCTTGACAATGGAAGCTGAGTACATGTCAATTACCTCAGCTATGACTCAGGCACTGTGGATGTGTCAATTCTTTGAGGAACTCTTGTTCCCCTCAGTGGCACCTACCCTCATTGTCTCCAACAACCTTGCAGCTCTTACGCTGACCGTCAAATCCCAATTCCACACTCATGCCAAGCACATTGACATCAAGCACCATTTCGTATGCAATGTGATCAAGAACCAACTCGTTTCAACCATGTATGTCAAATCAGCCAAGAACCTTGCTGATGCATTTACCAAGGTGTTACCAGTAACTCAATTCAACTATTTCATGAATACGATCCTTGCCAAACAAGTTTTTGCCAACAAGGACAACTACCTTTGGAACCGATTCATTCCCTTATCTTTTCCTTTTTTCTTTTCCAAACAGTCACTCTAGTCTGCTTTCTGTATGCCGATAATTTCTATTTCTGCTTGTAATCTTTTTAACACTTACTCAATTGAGGGGGAGTGTTGAAATAGATAAGTACTGAATGTATATACATAACAAATGTGTGAGGACTTACCAGTACCTATGAGCAATAGCAATTGAGCAAAGCGTAGTAGGTACTAGCATATACTCAACACTTTACTGTAGGGTATATAAGGTGTGCTCTGCATGCTGTTCTCATCATCTTTCTCTCTCTTCTCTTTGTATATAGTCACTTGTTTATAACATTTCTTTTATCTCTTTTATATACATTTCAATAGATTCGGGTCCTACACACGGGGCTTCAGTCCTAATTCAGTCATACAGGCTAAGGCATATGAATGTATGCGTTAGATTATTGTTCACTCTCTTCTCTCAGGATAGACACCCCTTTCTCGAATCTGGCACATTTTTGCTTTTACTTGGCTTGTCTAATCAAATCCGATGACTGCGTACGCAGAGCTGTGTAAGTATGTTAGCTAGTCGAGGGGCTCCAACGTATTGGGCTCGGGCAGTTACATGCAGTTCGAATACCTGACCTCGACCAAGGTCAGTTGACAAGTGTTCAACGGGTCGTTAGAAGTACTCGGCTGCTTCCCTGCAAGTTTTGGAGTACCTCTCATTTCGATCTTTACCTTATCTGCGTCCTTCACAGGGCTCATGGAGAACACCTGTTGGAACTTAATGTACTCGTACCACATACCGTTCCATCGCCACCGCAGGATCTGTCCGTATTTGAAATCTTCGTCGCCCCTAATGGAAGTAGCTGATTAGGGCCGAGAGTCGATGTTCGGGCCCGACAGCCAGAATGGCGGGCAACAGAGTGTTGTGGGTGCAAATAGCTAACAACTCCACGCTGAGGCAAATTTCAATATGGTTGATTGGGTAGTGCGGAGTTGCAAACCAGCTGCAAACCATGCTCCCAGCCGGTATTACTTGGTTGGTTTCTACTCCTTCAACAGGTGAGGAAATGTCTCTACTCACACCTACTCCGAGTCAATGCCGGTCGGGGTGTACTGAGTGTCAGTTGTTTGCTACTTCAGATCATTTGGCTTCTATAACCATGAGATTTTTCGTGGACACAGTCATTATACTACATACATCATCATATATCGTTTGCTCAAATACCCGAGCCGAAACGGTTGGCATGCATCTTCAACCAACTTTACGATAGTTGGTGAATCGACCAGTCCCTCATAAACCGCAACCCACCTGGAGCTCGGAATAAAGTACCCCAATCGTGAAAAAATGCATAGGCAGATTGGAAGAAACGATTACTAAACTGCATCCACTCCCGAGGGGATGGTTTCCCCCGTGGTTTCACCAGGTGCATGGGCGCGACGCTGGCGAGCTTGTGCATCACTATATGCGCGGTATCTATAAGTATACACGGCTCTCGAGGGTCCCTGAATTGCTCACGGCTTATTGAAGACGCTCTCCGAGCCGGTGAATATGAATCCATCGTAAACAATTGCGGCTAGGACGGCTCCTACGATTGGTCCAATCTAAAATGGATTGTTAGCCGGTTTGATAACTCGGTTCCGTCAGGTACTCACGATGGGGGTGTAGAGCCAATATTGGCCACGGTAGTTCCATACTATCCCATCCCAAGCGTTATTGAACGGCTCTCAAAGGAAATGATTTAAGCCTACCTTCGCGGCCGTAACCGGCCATCCAGCACATTAGTCGAGGACCAAGATCGCGAGCAGGGTTAAGCGCGAAGCTAGTCAAATGCTTAGTACTGGTTGGGCATATAATTTACAAGCATTATAGCGCACCCGGTTTGCATCCCGAGGCAAGCGGCTTCACCAAGAATAGTGAGAAATAGAACAAGTGGAACGAGGCCACTGGGAGGAGCACCATTGTGTTTATCGGTCACAGCGAAAATCACAAGGAGAAGGAGAGCTGTGCCCAGAACTTCCGAAAAGAAGCATTGGACTATGTATAGGTATAGATAAGCACGGAGTTTCATTGAAAATGGCACATGTAGGATTCCTCACCTTTAGAGAGATAGGCAACCTAGGGCATAATCAATTTGAGTAAGCATTGGTCCAACTGATCGAATAAAACCCTACCGGGAAGGTTGCAAACAACGAGGCAGTTCCTGGCACGGTCCGGGTACCTTGTCCGCCCTCGAACAAGTCGATAGCCCGATGGTAGTTGGCGTAGACAAGACCAGCACCCGTGCAAGCTCCTAGTGTTTGGGCAAGGATATAGGCGGGGACCTTCTTCCAAGAAAAGCCGCGGAAGATAGCCTGAACCAATGTGACCGCAGGGTTTATATGTCCGCCCTGGAAGGATGTTTGAGACACCACATGCCACTCTGAAACTTAATGAACTCACGGAAATACCGCTCGAAACCCATACTCCGAGCGCGATGCCAACGGCCCAGCCAAAGGAGACGGAAAGGTAGTCCTACATCAGAGTGAATTGTCCGTGGATGTGGATCGCAGGTCACACTCACTCCTTTGGGGCTAGACGAGACGGCCGTGTTGCCGGAGAGAGTCACCTGACAGGCAGCACCAGTACCGAAAATTAGCAAAACCATTGTCTAAGTTGGATTTGGGTGTTAGTTGGTGAGCGAAGTAACGTAAGTCTTGCGAAGGCTGACCCCCAAAAACTCCGCTGCCGGTTCCCTGAGATGGTATCTTTGAAGCCAAATGAACATGGACTTGAATGGGTGTTAGGAGGGAGTCCTACCGTATTTTTGCCCATTGGTTCGGGAACTCTATGGCGTGGTCGAAATCGCTAGCTAGATTGGCCCTATCAGTCCGCTCAAAGTACTGGGCGTTGTCTTTGGAGTGGTGCTTTTCTTCATCCATAGACGCCGGTCTGCTCCTTGCAGTCTCACTGCTGTGAATGTAACTCAAGCGAGCGGGGAGACCGGGGAATCAGGTAAGACACGGCTTGAATGGGGAGTAACATCGTAAGTAGACATGATTACGAAGGAAACTTGCAATAGGAAGCGAAGGGGAAAAGTGTGAGGGATGGTGAGTAGTGCTGAGGTCTGCTGGGTGATTTTATATGACACTGTTCCTGGATCACGATAAGGACAACTTGAAACCCATTATACATGATCAGATTGCAGGTCAATGCCCTGCTGGCTTGGACAGCGCCGCGATACGGCAAGGATTCGTGCGCCATAGCCTAACTGGTAATCATGTTACGAGCGTGGGAGAGTCTTTGAAACGGGTATCATAAGCCCGTCCAAGTGGCACTGCTCATCATTCAATCGGCGCCAAACACATGATCACTCGAGTGAATTGCACTGGCGGATCGAGCCTCGACCTGGCGAATGATTATCATAAGCTTATCCACACGAAATCTATTGAGTCATTTGTTTCTGCTTGCCGATGTGGTAATGCACCGAGAGTTTAAATGATGTTTGGGAAGATGGGAGCCGTCCTCGGCGTTCTTATAAACCTGCAGTAGCCGATGAATGCAGT
Source organism: Ceratobasidium sp. AG-K (assembly GCA_037039685.1). Taxonomy (NCBI): domain Eukaryota; kingdom Fungi; phylum Basidiomycota; class Agaricomycetes; order Cantharellales; family Ceratobasidiaceae; genus Ceratobasidium; species Ceratobasidium sp. AG-K. Next base: position 318,359 of record JAWNGF010000013.1, on the reverse strand, counting down.
TGAGCTTCCTTCATATACGAAATTGTTCCCTCACCAGTTTTTCGTGTGAAATGCCGCCCCGCCTGAGTCGTTTGTGGGGGTCTGATGTGTGCTCGCTCTACCAAAAACGAGAAATCTCGTTTAGCTCGGGAGGTCTCATAATGCCAGGGACAATCTCGGCAGTCTCCGGAACGCTCGGGATAGCCCCGAAGCGCTCAGGAGACCAACGAGCAAAAGGCTCGTTTCGGCTCGTAACACCTCGTGAGCACTCACGAGCTGTCACGAGCTCGACGAGAAAGTCCCAGCCATTACGAGAGCTTGCAACCCAAACGACATTTTTGATATTTGGTAGAGCGAGGCAATCCCGCTCATCAGTAAAGCACACGGTAATACTGCAGCCGATTGACTCTCATAAAGGAGGCAAAGATTCTTAGTAAATAAGAGACATAGGTCAGGTTAATGACAGACAGAGCAGTAGGCATTATATGCACGTTCGTGTATCGTCCCTAGGATCTTCGGTCATCGCATTCTAAGTGCAATTCAATGTGGAAGCATACACCGGATAAGTAGGATCATTCTATGCGGAATCCCATAATCCTGAGCACCGGTCGAAGCCCATTCCGCTCAAGGTCATTTGGTTGATCGATACGCAATGCGCACATGGCCGCAATCCTGATAGGAGTGCATTCATTGCGCGAGAGATGTTTGCTTCCCCTCCAGGAATTCGATGTACCCCTAGTTAACTGGCAACGCCAACAGTTCCAACCCTCTCGTGCGTCTCTGTTGTTCTGGAGTTTGCTTTGTTGGCGGACCGCCCGCTGCATGTATGGAATCAATGAACCCAATGGTGCGCAATTACATACTTACCCTGGTGTTCTTCTCTGCAATTGCCCATACTTGTCGCGGAATCTTGGTGGATGGCTGTGTATCTCATGGATGCCATTCTCTGAGTTTAGCCAAGATGCGTGATGTGCACCAGGCGAGCCAGCCTCGAGATCGACAGCTGATCTCCTCTAAATCCAATTAAGTTACAAGTTTACGCCTGGGTTGCGAAACGTCCACGCCTCCCTGCGCTGCGCGCTTCAATTTTACGGAAATAGATGCGCACTTAGGTCTGATCATACAGGTAGCAGGGTAGCACTCAACAGTCTATTCCCAAAAGAAAAACCCCACTCGATTTAGGCACCGAAGCGCTCGAACTTTTGAAAGAGCTTGAGTTGGTCTTCGGTCCTTCCCACCCGAGTACCCTACCAGATACCGCTCTCCCAGCGCTTAGACGCCTGAGCGGTGCACATCTGAACACGTGGGGAGATAGCACCGTGACAGCTGTAACGTGGCTAGGGTGCAGCATGGATGAGAAGTGGATACCACGTGATAGGATTACTCCCTCTATATCTCTCCAAAATGTTGATATTACAGCTTGGGGGCTCGCAGGCGCCACGAATAACAGGAAACCTCTCTTCTTGTGCATTTTTAGCTCATTTTTACTAGCAGGATGCTGAGAAAACCACTGTCACGTGATACCCGAACTTATCCGCGGATGGTCCATGCTACTCCCTAAACGTGGCCCACGGCGGTGTGTTTTAGTCACGTGTCGGTTTAGTCCTCCGTCTGGAAGCGCTTTCTCAGACTGGCTAGCTAAGCTGCCTCAAGAGGTGCAAAGATGCCAGGTTCTCTCTCATGCCTACTCCCTCTGGGTGAGATTCTGGATTTAGTCTAGACCGAGGCGCGTAACTATTAACCTTGTGAGCCGTATGGAGACAAGGTGCCTCCGGTCGGGGTGTGAACCCAGATGCCCACTGCTGGACGGGGTACAGGCCTCAATGGGTAATTTTGATGAGCGCTTGGGAGTGCTGCTGCGCTCAAGGCTAGGCTATTCGCACCAACACGCGCCTCACTGCTTCAACTCGGAACAGGCGAGGTCACGGCCGCAGCAGAATTCAACTAGTTTATTGATGTTTGATCAAGAGATGACTACCTTGTAACTGACCTTCTGTCTCACTTACCCAAATGTATGCCTTTGGTAAGTCAGTGGTCGAGAGGACTGGTTCGGTCCTGAGCGCTCGGCAAGTTAACAGCGCCACATACACAGTTCCTGAGTACAAAGCGTGGTCGGAAAGAGCCGGTAGGAAATAAATCTCCGTCCTGCTCTATCAGAAACGTTCACGGACAGGCGCCCGGAGCCGGCGGGGTGATCATTGGGTGCGGCCTCGTAGTGGTCAGATGGCCAGTTGGTCAGATGAGCACTAGTCAGATCCTAAGGTGCAATTAATTTCCATGGAATTGCCTGAATTTGTCAGTGAAGCATACAACCGACGCGTGACATTCCGCAACCTACCCATATACAAGCATAAATATCCAAAGCGAGGTTAGGTCTCATCGTATGAGTGCGACTGGATATATCCTCAAACCCTGGATCTATTTCTGGCCTCGCACCGGAAAGCACGAAGTGACTAAAACTCACATCAGCCGACTCAAGCAAATCCGTCGGTTCTCTTTTGGGCTCATGAGCGCCGATTTACTTGTGCGTGCTCGCTTAGGTATAGGAGCACAAATTGCACAGCCACTTGGGTGCTCCTGAGTGCTCCTTTACCCAAGCGAGCACGTATGAGCAAACCGGCGCTCGTTAGCGTCTGAGGATTTTGGTGACGGAGTGTTGGGTCGGATGCAAGTGTCCGCTATCTAACCAGTGCTCTATCTGACCAGCTGACCAACTGACCGCTGCGGGGCCACACCCATTGCAACGCGACAGAATTTGGTACCGATTGTATTATGAAGCTGGCGCTCTCGAGGCATTTCTCGCCAATCCCATAAGCTATATAGACTTGAGAGAGCGGTCATGGGCATTTGGTCGAGTCGTTACCATCTTTTGATGAGTGCCCGCATTTGTTCAGGCAGAGGTCGACACAGCAGCGGGATCCTACGGCAAGAAGATTTTTTTTTTTGAAGAATCTTTTGCCATGTAATGAATAAGGAAAGGGGGGATACGTTACCGGGAATACAGGAGCACAGCGTTGAGATCATGCCGTGATTACCCACAATGCACAAAGCCAACTTGACTGAATGCAACTCTAACTAAGCACATATTAGAGAGTTTCTGCACAACTGATTTCCGGAGGAAACCAATCGTGCAGAAACTGTCTATTGGCCTCTCGAATTGGTGAGGAGATTGAGGAAGTAGCATTCATCTCGCCCCCGGTATATTCGCTTGGAACAAACGGCAGTGCTACGTGTCCTCCACAACCGCGAGATACTAGGCATTGTCATTGAGCAAGGCAAGAGTCTTAGACCCTATTAAAATTGTCCTCCCACGATTGCCAAGTCATTGAACAACGTCGGTTGCTCAGATCCGAGGCCACACATCGGGATTGGCACAATCACTGGGGGCCCCAGTGGATGTTTTTCTACTATAATATGCAGTTCGAGAGACTACCCACTACGTTTTTAGTACGCCGGGTGTAGAGTAATCTGTCGGGCGGGGGTAACAAAGCCGGTGGATGGAGGCATAACCGTAGGCGTGGTGCTTATGGCATGCTAACTATTTGGCTAGTACATTTCTTTACATGGGTACCGAGACAAACGAGACAAGATGCTGTAAAGCCATGATAGCATATGTAGTCGTGTAAAATCCATCAGATGCAATAAAAAGGTCAATGCAAAACCGTTATTTAGCGTCAGTCAGGCATTATCCCCCGCAAGGTACAACGTTTCCGCGCCAAGGACTACCGAATGAGCGCTGTAGACGAATGCCTTGGTGAGTGGCCCTGCCGTCCCACCGGCACTTCCGCCATCAGTAGGGTAAGTAGTCAGTACAGCGGGTACAAGCTTACGAGCATGTCGTAGCGAAGCAGAAATGAAAGCTAACTACATGCGTTACCGGTACACCAATATCAAATTGTTCTCCGGTCCACTTTCCGTTATTTGACAGATACAATGCGGTTGGAACTTAAAACTTCCTTTCGTACTTGGCATTGTCGGCACAAAGAACAACGTAAAAGCGCGATTAAAGCCCGTTGCACTTAGCATTGAATTTACACGCCAATGCGTGCAAAGGAACAGCGACAATAGTAATATTTGCCTTGTGTGCTCGAGAATGAGCACGTTAGGCCCTGCTTGTTCCAATTTGACTGTTAATCAACGAGTACTGGAACGTCGGCAGCTGGCGGTGGTCTTCCAAAATATTTGGGATAAGCACTTTTCCCTCATAGTGATTTCGGCCGTCAGGTAAAATTCTTTCATCTTGGCAAATGCAATGAGAGCGCTCTTTGCTCGGTACGCAAATGATAACTCAGCGACCACCGCCTTGTTGTCAATGATTCGGCTTTTATTTATGGAACGGAGCCACAGCGGCCAAGATAGTCAAAACACGCTTCGCTCTCCAACGATTGTTTATATATTGGTCAGTTGAACGGAACTTCGTATTCATGGTTATAACTTTTGTTACCGACGAACGGATTGGGTTCAATGCGCCTGCTCCAGCCTTAGTCACCACTAGACACACTTTCGGATTCTCCCTTGTGCTAATACCAAGGCCAATCAGACTCGGTCTTGAAGCTCATCAGCCATGCATATATGGCTCCATTATGATCATTCGTTCGACCGAGAGAAGCACCCACGGAGCCGATTTCCCAAGAATGGAAACCGAAGGTCATCACCCCGAACCCCGAGTAGGCCGAGGCTGAATACAGCAGATGACTGCAGGCACTTAAACCCTCCATGGATCCACTTTCTTGCGCATCCTCCACTCTACTGTAAAGCCTCCTTGCTCTCACCCAAACCCGAACACCAAACTTAGCACCCACTCTGACTTAATCCATGATACTATACAGCACCGATGTTACATACATGTACTCCGAGTAATCCAGGCATAATCCATACAACAGGGTAAGAACGAAAAAGCAAAACCCTGTGAGAACGAAACGAAAAGGGTGCATGTGTAGGTGGGTTTGTACGCGTCTAGGCGATCACGCAGCTGCCTCCAGAGCCGCTGCCGCCTCCGGCACCGCCGTCCATGTCAACGGGCTGGGAGACCTCAACAGCCTCGAAAGTGTAAGCGATAGAAGAATCCATGAGTAGTGTAGTAGGTGGGTAGAAGTAATGTGTGAGAAGGCAGATGAGAGTGCGTTCGCTACTGCAGAATGAGCATCGTTCGAGTCGAGATTTATAGTCGACTTGGGTCTACCTCGCGCAGTGTGTCTCGTTGAGGAATGACCATACGCCGTGGTCTCGAGTATGTATTGTTCTAGGGCCATGTCGATGACCACTGGACCTCAAGCTCAATAGCTCGGCAATATGGAACAATAGATTAGCAGGCAAACCACACGCTAACTATTTTGAGCGCCACCCCGATTCAGGCATGTCGAAGCGCCACGACGCACGCGAGCAAATTGGCCGTATTTGATTATCTTGACGATCACCTGGTCGATTTCGGGTACATCCTGGTTCTCGCTGAGGAAATGCCATCCATCAGTTATGGTCGTCCATTCCATTGAACAACGAAGCCATTGATACTCTTCAATTGCGGTATGTTTGGTTTCGTATTAGTCGAAAGCATGGGAACATTGTAGATCGAAACCTCGTAACACGTTTGAGTAGAGCATCAAAGTCATTCAGGCACTACAATAAGAGCGAAACCACACCGTACTTCGTCTTGTCTTCTTCACTCCCAAGCGCCCCATTAGGAATTGCAGTCAACTTGGTTCCACCCAACGCAAGCTACTTCTTGATCGCCTTCTTGTCCCGAACGACGTCAGTGTATTGGGGAGCATTAACCTCCTAGGAGAGGACCAGTATAAGATCTCGGCGGATGTTTGTGGAAATAGCGTACCTCCTGCTGCGTCTTGTTCGTCAAATGAACCGGCCAGGTGGAATTAGGTCCGCACAACGGGGGATAGGTTTGAGACGCCTAGTGGAACGGGTAAGTCATATGAGTAGAACGTGAACAGCGGGCGAGTACCAGCTGCACGCGAGCAAATTGGCCATGTGATCCCTTGAGGTTGTTTTATCGATACCTCATCCGTTTTCAACGCGGGTCGAACGCTTGAGTACTCATTCAATAGTCCCGCATCCATAGTGTTATCTACGCATTTATTTATACTTTTAAAGTCTGTACCTACAGAGCTATTGAGCATTTAGTCAGAAAACACTTGGCCACGTGAAAAATTGAGTCTCATAATGTAAACCATACTCGGTTATACTTGCTTCCTCATCTCACCTGGAATCGAACAGTTAGAAAGTGAACCGCTAGCGCTTCACCAGCTGGTACTCGCCCGCTGTTCACGTTCTACTCATATGACTTACCCGTTCCACTAGGCGTCTCAAACCTATCCCCCGTTGTGCGGACCTAATTCCACCTGGCCGGTTCATTTGACGAACAAGACGCAGCAGGAGGTACGCTATTTCCACAAACATCCGCCGAGATCTTATACTGGTCCTCTCCTAGGAGGTTAATGCTCCCCAATACACTGACGTCGTTCGGGACAAGAAGGCGATCAAGAAGTAGCTTGCGTTGGGTGGAACCAAGTTGACTGCAATTCCTAATGGGGCGCTTGGGAGTGAAGAAGACAAGACGAAGTACGGTGTGGTTTCGCTCTTATTGTAGTGCCTGAATGACTTTGATGCTCTACTCAAACGTGTTACGAGGTTTCGATCTACAATGTTCCCATGCTTTCGACTAATACGAAACCAAACATACCGCAATTGAAGAGTATCAATGGCTTCGTTGTTCAATGGAATGGACGACCATAACTGATGGATGGCATTTCCTCAGCGAGAACCAGGATGTACCCGAAATCGACCAGGTGATCGTCAAGATAATCAAATACGGCCAATTTGCTCGCGTGCGTCGTGGCGCTTCGACATGCCTGAATCGGGGTGGCGCTCAAAATAGTTAGCGTGTGGTTTGCCTGCTAATCTATTGTTCCATATTGCCGAGCTATTGAGCTTGAGGTCCAGTGGTCATCGACATGGCCCTAGAACAATACATACTCGAGACCACGGCGTATGGTCATTCCTCAACGAGACACACTGCGCGAGGTAGACCCAAGTCGACTATAAATCTCGACTCGAACGATGCTCATTCTGCAGTAGCGAACGCACTCTCATCTGCCTTCTCACACATTACTTCTACCCACCTACTACACTACTCATGGATTCTTCTATCGCTTACACTTTCGAGGCTGTTGAGGTCTCCCAGCCCGTTGACATGGACGGCGGTGCCGGAGGCGGCAGCGGCTCTGGAGGCAGCTGCGTGATCGCCTAGACGCGTACAAACCCACCTACACATGCACCCTTTTCGTTTCGTTCTCACAGGGTTTTGCTTTTTCGTTCTTACCCTGTTGTATGGATTATGTCTGCACTACTCGGAACACATGTATGTAACATCAGGGCTGTATAAGATCGATGATTATCGTAAGTCGGAGTCTGGTGTGCAACGTTCGTGTTCGGATTTGGCCGAGTGCGGGGAGGTTCTAGAGTCGAGGATACCCAGGAGAGCAGAGTAGTGAGCAGCAGGAAGTGATCTACCGGACACGACCTCCGCCTACTCAGATCCCGGGCGATGACCTTCGATTGTAGGGCAACCACATTTGCGGGTACCTCTCTCGGTCGGAGTAAATTAATGTAACCATATATACATGGCTCATGAGCCTCAAAGTCGAGTCTGGTTGACCTTGGTATTAATGCGAGAAAGAACCTGAGAGTACGTCTGGCAGTAACTATCGCTTGAAGGATTGAACACCGCCGCATGATTTCCTCATTCCGTTCACTTTACTCGCGACCACGACTAGGATATCTTTCAGGTTTGAATATCCTGGAACTGCATTTCAACATGCGTATACGCTACTTGAGCGACGCGTGCTACTGATGAAACATCAATCTACAAGGTACTGGCTACTCATACTGGTGCGTAGGGAAAGACGAGCCCGTTCACGCGATCGTCGCCGTTAAACAAACTTCGGGCGCTAGCCTAACGCACTTGATCTACTTAATTGTTGGATTAATCTTTTTGGAGGTCATGCGTACTATTACTTTAAATAATCTTACATGCGATCTCGGAGCACCTTCGATTACGGTTGGATACCCAATACTGCATGTAGCCGGATGTCCTTGGGCAGTGCCTTGTCCACTTCGTTTTGCAAATTGATTTAGACGCTGAGGTATTTGACACTGACTTCGATCCAACGACTCAACTTGCTTCCGGCTCTCGAGACTGATTGACCCCTTCAACGACGCAATCGCAAAATCAGGTGCTTTATGCCGATTCACAAAACTTCACTCGCTCCCCGAGGGTTAAGCTGCCTTACCTGTCGCCAAAGGTGCGTCTTGCCTTCCCTCGAGCATCGTTTGGCTTACCCGCAACTCGAGTGTTGTCTCGTAGGGGAAAGAAATGCGACAGAGTCCGCCCCGTGTGTGAACGGTGTGCCAAGGGCAACTTCGATTGCCTTGGCTATGATAATGAAGAGCCCCGGATTGAGCGTGCCATTCGTGCGGCGGAGGATATGACAAAGCCAAGTGATCGCCCGGAGAGTCAACAAACCCCGAATTTGGGGAGAATTAGATCGATTCTCCCGAAACCTACTAGACCAGTGACCGTGGTATGTCGTTGATATCGTGTCCGAGCTTGCCCAACCGAAGTTCCAGTTGACTGATGTGGCCCCGTCGGGGTCCTCGGCCAATACCCCAGAACACGAAGTCTCATTTGGCAGTCTCTTGGCGAATCCTCTCGATCCTCTTAGTTTTCATGGAGTCTTGAGCCACTCTATTTTGGCTGTGGGCTCGGTAGATCAAGGCCCCTCATCTCAACAGGCCTTAGCTGTGTCTCGCTCTGACGAAGATTCGACCTTGCGTCCATCGAGGGATAAATACGATAAAACGTGGCCACAAGCTCAATTGGGCAACCTCACAAGGCCAAGATTCGTGGTCCCGGTAGCTCATGTGTCCCGGAGACGAAATTTGTCGCCGGAAACCTTGGACGCGATGCAAGAGATGGGCAATGCCCTGGGGTTGCTTCAGCGATCGATCCCACGGCCAGTAAACGCAAACGCTCAAATGAGGGATAGCTACCTCTCATTCAGCTTGAAAGAATGTGGGTTTCTCATGTCTATATTAAGAGGCAGCCCTTAATCTTCCTTCAGACGAGCTCGCAAGGGGAAGCCACTATTTTAAGCGGCCCACCGAAGCACAAATTGACCACATGGTCTGGCTCGTAACCCGATCTCAAACTATCTTGCGTTTCGTGTACCTTGGAACTCGGATCTTTCGGGCACTCACAGACAAGACACAGAATACGACCATTCAAGCTTGTATCCGTTGGGCTGATAGGGTTGATTATGAGTTTACCCAGAACCCTTCTTCAAACCAACCAATGAATGTGATGGAGGATATATTGTGCGGATTGCTCGAGGTGGGTTCAACGACAGTACCGTTGCACTGATACTAACTATCTCCGCAATAGCTGGTATTCCTTAAATCTGTGGTAATTAGTACAGTTGCGAGCTATCTCCTCCTTCAGCGCTCCCTGCCGATTTTTCTCCAGATGGTATCTACTGAGCCCGAGCTGTGGTCCGAACAACGAGGCATCCTCCGCATCTCACTCCCCCGCGCGCTCGAGGCGCCCCGATACCAAATTCGTCGTTTTGTGTTTTACGACACCATATGTGCACTCGTACTTGGCGTCCCGCCACTTGGAGAATACGACTCGAGCGACTTTCCGGTCGTTCCTGAGAAACCTACACTATTCGAATGGTACCATGGCGTGCCGGCCGAATTGCTCATCAGTCTTGCGCAGGTGCACGCTTGGCGGACTTCTCACCCTGGACTGCCTAACGAGGAGGACTGGCCGGTGCTGGAGCTGAGGACTATGGCATGGAAGCCGGAGATGGAGAAACTTGTGGATGATGATTCGGTCAGGACGGTTGAAAGGGTGGCGGTGCAAGAGAGCTGGAGGCACGCAACGTTGATTTATATATACATGGTGTGTGTTGTATGTGTTTTGGAATCGACTGCTCTACTGAGAGCGCGTGTAGGGCATGTGCAGGGTGAACTCACATGACCCTCGAGTGCAATCGTCTGTGCGGCAGATCATCCAATTGATGGGCCCAACGGCCGAAACCTTTGTCAACGTCCATTTTTCTATCCCCTGTCTGATTGTAAGTCACCTTTTTACCTCTTTTCGGAATTACTGACCAAACGCTCCATAGGCCGGGATTGCTGCTTGCTCAGAAAGGCAACGAGCATTTGTACGAGACAAACTTGAATCATTCCGAGGAATCCGTGTATGGATCCTGCGAGGAGTCGAGTTTTGTGCTGTCCTGGACCATATGTGGCATGGTGTAGCTGCCAATGGAGATGCAGTGAGCTGGGAGGACTATGTGAATTCTCGGCGTGTTGTGCTGCCAATTCAGTGAGGGGTAGATTCAGAGGCCTTGGTTATTGTATTTTCGTCGTTTGGATGCATATTTGATGGAATAATGGAAATCCTTGCTGTTGTACTATGTAGCTCGTTATTCAGGTCGCAAGCAACGAAGGCCCTTCGTTTCCAGGCGGGCGCTTAGCGGATGGATCTTGGTCCCACGTGACGATGTTCCGCTTGATCCTGCCCCTATCAAGTTACTTGGCTCACGCACAACCACAGCAAGTGTACTGGTCTCGAATTCAATATAATCTACTCGAAGGGTCCATCTAACCCCCGCTTCTTGGGTGTGAACGTCCGATTCGCTCAATATTTTCCTGCTTGCCAATTGCCTTGCCAGTTGCTGAGCTCTGACTGCCATCAACGTGAGGGATACAAACTTGTGGGCGTTGGTCATCGCCTTGTAAGCCTTTCAGCCGTCTCCTCGAAAACTTTCGGCCACCCTCTCTCTTCTTGTGTGCGGCCAAGAGCAGTTCCTTCCCTTCGAACCTCGAGTCTTTCGAGACATATTATTACTGCCAACTTGCCGAAAACCATGGATGGGGTATATCCAGGTATTGATCACTCTTCGTTTTGAATTTTTGGACTCTTATGCTTGGATCTATTTAGCGCGCATTCACGTCGCGAAAACCATCGAGCACTTACTTAGAATTCTGCCAGATGCAGATCGCGTTAAGGTAAGATCCAGGTTTCAACGTCGCCACATACAGGACCAATTCGAGCTGATCCACTTATTACTCTTCGATAGACCCATGTTATGATTCTATCTGGATCGACCACACCTTTCCGCAACGATACTGACCGCGAGCTGCCTTTGCGTCAAGAATCCAACTTTTTCTACTTAACCGGATGTGATGTGGCCAATTCGCACCTGGTAATTACTTTTTCTCCTCCCGGATCGAGCGGAAATACTGGCCCGGTCAGCCAATCTACGCTCTTTATCCCCCGCGAAGACCCGTTAGAAACCATGTGGTCCCCACCGCCACCTACACTGGAAGCTGCGCACGAGACCCACCAATCTGATAATATTGCGTATACGGACGAACTACAAACACATGTTGCAACCGCCGTACAGAACGCTGGAGCACCTCTCGTACACATCCTTCCCCAGACGGCATTATTCCCAAATATCCCAGCGACGCTTCTCGCCGCGTTGGCTACCTCTCCCGCGGGATTGACGTCGCCACCATCGATTCGGTATCTTCTGCCCGCGCTCCACGCCGCGCGACTTATCAAAACACCATATGAAATTGAACTCATTCGAGAGGCTAATGCCATTTCATCCCGTGCTCACGAAGTTATCATGCGGGTGCTCGGGAAGGACCAAAAGGAAGTAGGAGGAAAGGTGAGCACCAGCAAGGTCACTTCGGCCGTGATGCCTAGCCAGTGGAGGATCGAGAAAGAGGCCGAGGCGGAAGCTGTGTTTGTTGCAAGCTGTCGGCGTGAAGGGTGAGCACCTTATTTTTGATAATTTCTGGGGTCTCAAAGCGCCCGAGACAGTGCTGTGCATCAAGCGTATATGCCAATCGTTGCTTCCGCAATGCATGCTGCCACTCTGCATTATTGTTGCAACGATCGTGCGTTCGCCTGGGGTCCGATTAATGCTGGCCGTCAAGACTTGGCAACTGAACCCATTAATGGACACGGTCACGCCCACAACGGCATCACGAATGGTCACGAGAACGGACCTACCCTTGCAGCCCAGGTCTTGTTACTGGATGCAGGATGCGAATGGAGGAATTACGCCTCAGATAGTGAGTGCATTGTTTCCCTGATTATTACCATTGACTCGTGATTGCAACTGGAGTTACGCGTACCACACCCGTAGGTCATCCCAAGCAACTTATTTGTTCTTATCAATGATCTTACCTGCTATACAGGTTGGGAACGGAGGAAGATTTACCCCTGAGGCACGCGAAATCTATGAGCTAGTTCTCAAGATGCAAAACGAAGCTATCGATTCACTGAAGCCTGGGCTGCATTGGTGCGTCTCAATCTCAACAACTTTGAGCCTAACTTCATGCGCTAACCTATTATAACAACTCGTAGGGATACGGTACAACTCCAGTGCCATCTGACATTAATTGATGGGTTCCTGAGGCTCGGTATTTTCAAAGGCAAAAGTGCGCATACAATGCCGACTTCTTTGCCTTGCCCACTAAGTGCGATTCGTTTCCACCAGAGTCGGATATTATCAACTCGGAGGTTTCCAGTGCATTCTTCCCGCACGGCGTTGGTCATTCACTTGGACTTGATGTTCACGATGTGCCTTCCGCCTCCAAGCCAGAACCAGTCACCGCTACAGGATCATTGTTATCTCTGGGGCCCAATGTAACAATTCCAGTGGAGAGCGCTGATCATCCTTCTTATTACCGCTACCTCCGACTACGACTTCCGCTTGCCACGGGCATGGTTTTGGTTTGTCGTTCCAAATATCCTTGATCGCATCTGTTAATTGTCCTATCCAGACCGTCGAGCCAGGCATCTATTTCTCACCTCACCTCCTTGCCCCCGTGCGCAGCTCGCCGTTTATTGATCACGAGGTGTTGGCTAAGTACGAGAGCGTGGGCGGAGTTCGCATTGAAGACGTCCTGGCTATTACCGAGACAGGCTGCGAGAATCTGACGGTGGTGGGAAAGAGCGTGGAGTGGATCGAGAAGCTAAGCTCGGGACAGGCATGAACGAGACGATTATGTAGCCATTGAATCATTATACGGCCAGCAGCTATCGTTAAATGTGAACTTCAGGATGGTGGCAAACAAACTTAAGTTTTGACATGTATAGGTATTAGCTTGGGTCATTCTTGAGCGCTTACTACAATGCAGGCGCTGAACCTGCAAGCGTAAGGTCCACACTCTCGACGGCCTCGATCAATGAGACCCGGGTTGAGCTGGAAACGCTGTGTTCGTTTTACTAATTCTCGCCTATACTTCCAGTGGCTCTCTACAGGTCCAATGATCCTGGACCAGTGTCTACCATAGGTATGGCGGAGAATAAAATCAGCGAGGTGAATCTATTGTTGGGGTCGGGTCGTGCCCTTCCAAGCCCAGATTTCACCCAAGGACTCAGTGACAGAGACGAAAATACATTGGTTAGCATTCGTATACTGTCTCGCCCCGGTCCAACGCAACACGATGATCCAGAAGAGTTCACAATTATTGATGTGAGTATGTAGCACCACTCAGCTGTATCTTGATTTAACCGAACGGACCCACGGTCAGACTTGTTGCTCGCGCGCTTGGAACCGGCCCTGGGTTTTGAGGACGTTGAAATCAAGCTGGAGAAGCCAACCACGTCCCAGAGAGTTAAAGAGCTATATCGTGTACTTTGTGTCTGGTAAGTTGGCTTATTCATTAAATTTGGAGGGAGAGATATCATCTAACGTATTCCTATAACTATGAAGGGGTTGTACTTCTGGTGGTTAATAGAAATTCGCTAATCATACATTCCTGGCTACACTGCTCAACGAGTTTGATGCTAGCGTGTCATTTACAATAACGGGTGCCACGGCAAGGTTTGTCGGAGTACGTGCTCTGAAGCAGAGGCTAATCCTGTATTAATCTCATGTATGACTCGCACAATTGCCGGAGTCAGGTCAGTGGCCAGGTCGACAATAGGCACCGTTGTGGGGGGGACGAACAAAATGTTTAGATAAGAGTGACTTGCGACTTTGACAACGGCCCGAGCTGTTCACAGTCATATGTTGTGACAGGCCCGCCATTCTCTTAGGGGGACAATGGCTTCATGTATAGATAGAGTTCTACCGATATTACCTTCCAATCTATGGATGATTCCAAGCAATCCGGGAACTCACAATCAAATTCACGCCCACCGCGGCCTCTGTGATGCAATCGAGGAACAATTAACCGCCCACGCCAAAGATTGGTCATGTTTGACGATCAATCGGGACAATACCCATGATCAAATGGAACACAGGGTCTAACAATAGATGATCGCTCGACGTCCGATCGCACGAACGAAACCACTTCCCGATCTCATGCGCAATACACTTCTCGATCTCATGCAAACACTTCCCCGTCCCATTGAAAGAAGCCAACTTATTACACATTCAAATTTAATCCATTAATGAATAATACAACATCGATGGTACAGGATATGGTCATGATGCGTACAACAGGCTGAGAACGAAATAGCCCAAAAAAGAAAGAAATAGAGGGTTTTAGGTGGGTAGCGCGGGTAGGTCCGGGTGGGTAGGTATGGGTAGGTATGGGTGGGTATGTGCTCGCGCCTCGGCGCCCGCACAAGTGTGGGCGAGTAGTGCGCGCCTAGGCGATGACGCAGGCGCCTCCGGGTGTTCCGCTGCTGTCGCCCTGGGCCGCGTCAAAGGGTTGGGAAGCCTCGATGGCCTCGACGGCCTCGAAAGTGTAAGCGATGGAAGAGTCCATGAGTATAGTAGTAGGTGGGTAGGGTAGTAGGACTAGGTGCGTTAGCAGGCGGATGAGAGTGCGCTGTTTAGTGCAGATCAAGCACGAATCGCGCTGGGATTTATACTGGACGCACACCGGGCAATCGCTCGGTGCAGCACGAGTCTTCCCAGAACGACAATAGACGGGTAAGGAATACCTTGCATTGTTCCCCCTGTGATGGCTCATGTGGGGAACAGCGCCTGATGAGCTTTGGACGTCGGACTCATTGGCCACGCGAGACTGAACAATAGATCAAACGTGCATTACGTAATCACATGCCGATCGGTCAGTCATCTACCACACTGTATGGCGAGTGACCACCGACGAGGCCCAGAATGCTTGCCATGGCTTCTGCGAGCCTTGTCTCAAATAATACAGTACCTAGAAATTAAGTTTGATCTCATACGCTCCTAGACGATCTGAACTTGGCGACTCGATAGTAGTAGAGTATCACCCAAACTGGAACATGATCGACCAAACACTAGGTCTTGTCTATTACACCATAGCTATACTGTACAAAGCCGATATTACATACAAGCTACTCATAGCTACTACAGAACAAATGGATCCAGCAGGGCGAGAACGAAAATTTCCCTGGTAAACAGAAGCATATAGGTTGGGGTGCGAGTCTTGCGCTCGCTCAGGCGATGACGCAGCCGCCTCCTCCGCCTGAGGAGCTGGAGTCACCCTTGGCCGCGTCAAAGGGCTGGGAAACATCGATGGTCTCGACGGTCTCGACAGTCTCGAAAGTATAAGCGACGGTGGAGTCCATTGGGTAGTAAGTGGGTAGACGAAGGGAGAGGTTGGTGCGAATGAAGGCGGATGAGAGTGTGCGCTGTAGTGCAGAACGAGGATCGCTCGAGCCTCATTTTATGGTCGACTCGAGGCGGAGCACTACTTTGTGCGACTCCGCCCAGTCGTTTGTCGAGTGCTCGCAATCACAACCGGCGGTAGTCCATGCCTTGTCCCTCTGTGACGATCCGCGTGAGAGAGGCAGAGAATGAGCCCCGGACACGGAGCCAAGCAAGACTGAACAATAGACTCTATATGCGTCTTCTGATCGTGTCAGCTAGCCGGCCAGTGACAGTGGTCCGGGCACGGCAAGTACCGTGAGGATCAAAATATCCCAGTCACATCCGATTGTGCCGGTTTGTGGATTTGGTTCCGCCCAAGGCACCGGTGTGGCCATAGTTTATCAGCTGGGGTATCACATTGGTCGACTTGTCGTCCTCATTGTGAGGAATGCCTGTTCTTATTGTTCTGTTGACCAGACAAATGCATACATGAATCGTGGAGGCTCACTGGCGTCGAGTCTCGAGATGCTCGAAATATCTGGACCGCCTCATCAGCATAAGGAGGATTCGATAGTGTAAAATATCCATTAGCCCGCCATGAGTTGGAACCAAATGATTCGACGTGGAATACAGCAACTCGGATGGTGGCGCATGGCAATTCAATGAACTAAGTTGCGGTTTGGCGTGTCGGTATGTATCGGTCTCCGTCTTAAGAGTTAGTGTATACGTAAGTGTATTATCTCCCAAAGGAATAACGATTATAGTACAAGAGTCGCAGTACAGCGTATATTCATATGAAAGGCGAATATTCAGTGGGGATGAAGTGTTGAGATGGCCTTTGCGAATGCACCATTGGTTGTCTGACAAACGAGTAAAGGGGGCTGAGTGATGCGAACAGATAATTGCCCAAGTCCCTTTGAACGATGTGAAACAGTTGGAGCAAAACGCCAGGAAAGTGAACGAGCATGAGCATATGTTGTTCATGCTTATGCCCAAGGAATCAGGCACGAAACCCTTATAACAAAGCACCAACTGGAACTTGCACAGGCGCTTGATGAGCTTTGGACGTCGAGCTTAACGACCACGTGGGAGTGAACAATCGGCCGCGTGCGCCGTGACCGTATAGGACAATCAGTTGCTATCGCGGCTACTGTTTATAGCAGTCCTGTTAATCCGCGTCAAGGGAAGAGCCGCAACAGTCAAACCAGGGATGAACCACGGGTGGTTGTAATTGTGAGCACTCGACAAACGACTGGGCGGAGTCGCACAAAGTAGTGCTCCGCCTCGAGTCGACCATAAAATGAGGCTCGAGCGATCCTCGTTCTGCACTACAGCGCACACTCTCATCCGCCTTCATTCGCACCAACCTCTCCCTTCGTCTACCCACTTACTACCCAATGGACTCCACCGTCGCTTATACTTTCGAGACTGTCGAGACCGTCGAGACCATCGATGTTTCCCAGCCCTTTGACGCGGCCAAGGGTGACTCCAGCTCCTCAGGCGGAGGAGGCGGCTGCGTCATCGCCTGAGCGAGCGCAAGACTCGCACCCCAACCTATATGCTTCTGTTTACCAGGGAAATTTTCGTTCTCGCCCTGCTGGATCCATTTGTTCTGTAGTAGCTATGAGTAGCTTGTATGTAATATCGGCTTTGTACAGTATAGCTATGGTGTAATAGACAAGACCTAGTGTTTGGTCGATCATGTTCCAGTTTGGGTGATACTCTACTACTATCGAGCCGCCAATTGCAGATCGACTGAGAGCTAATTACCGAAGGCGCATTGAACCCAATCCGTTCGTCGGTAACAAAAGTTATAACCATGAATACGAAGTTCCGTTCAACTGACCAATATATAAACAATCGTTGGAGAGCGAAGCGTGTTTCGACTATCTTGGCCGCTGTGGCTCCGTTCCATAAATAAAAGCCGAATCATTGACAACAAGGCGGTGGTCGCTGAGTTATCATTTGCGTACCGAGCAAAGAGCGCTCTCATTGCATTTGCCAAGATGAAAGAATTTTACCTGACGGCCGAAATCACTATGAGGGAAAAGTGCTTATCCCAAATATTTTGGAAGACCACCGCCAGCTGCCGACGTTCCAGTACTCGTTGATTAACAGTCAAATTGGAACAAGCAGGGCCTAACGTGCTCATTCTCGAGCACACAAGGCAAATATTACTATTGTCGCTGTTCCTTTGCACGCATTGGCGTGTAAATTCAATGCTAAGTGCAACGGGCTTTAATCGCGCTTTTACGTTGTTCTTTGTGCCGACAATGCCAAGTACGAAAGGAAGTTTTAAGTTCCAACCGCATTGTATCTGTCAAATAACGGAAAGTGGACCGGAGAACAATTTGATATTGGTGTACCGGTAACGCATGTAGTTAGCTTTCATTTCTGCTTCGCTACGACATGCTCGTAAGCTTGTACCCGCTGTACTGACTACTTACCCTACTGATGGCGGAAGTGCCGGTGGGACGGCAGGGCCACTCACCAAGGCATTCGTCTACAGCGCTCATTCGGTA
The DNA here is from genome assembly GCA_037039685.1 of Ceratobasidium sp. AG-K. Classification (NCBI taxonomy): domain Eukaryota; kingdom Fungi; phylum Basidiomycota; class Agaricomycetes; order Cantharellales; family Ceratobasidiaceae; genus Ceratobasidium; species Ceratobasidium sp. AG-K. The sequence goes on along the minus strand of JAWNGF010000013.1, from coordinate 300,226 downwards.
GTCCTTGGCGCGGAAACGTTGTACCTTGCGGGGGATAATGCCTGACTGACGCTAAATAACGGTTTTGCATTGACCTTTTTATTGCATCTGATGGATTTTACACGACTACATATGCTATCATGGCTTTACAGCATCTTGTCTCGTTTGTCTCGGTACCCATGTAAAGAAATGTACTAGCCAAATAGTTAGCATGCCATAAGCACCACGCCTACGGTTATGCCTCCATCCACCGGCTTTGTTACCCCCGCCCGACAGATTACTCTACACCCGGCGTACTAAAAACGTAGTGGGTAGTCTCTCGAACTGCATATTATAGTAGAAAAACATCCACTGGGGCCCCCAGTGATTGTGCCAATCCCGATGTGTGGCCTCGGATCTGAGCAACCGACGTTGTTCAATGACTTGGCAATCGTGGGAGGACAATTTTAATAGGGTCTAAGACTCTTGCCTTGCTCAATGACAATGCCTAGTATCTCGCGGTTGTGGAGGACACGTAGCACTGCCGTTTGTTCCAAGCGAATATACCGGGGGCGAGATGAATGCTACTTCCTCAATCTCCTCACCAATTCGAGAGGCCAATAGACAGTTTCTGCACGATTGGTTTCCTCCGGAAATCAGTTGTGCAGAAACTCTCTAATATGTGCTTAGTTAGAGTTGCATTCAGTCAAGTTGGCTTTGTGCATTGTGGGTAATCACGGCATGATCTCAACGCTGTGCTCCTGTATTCCCGGTAACGTATCCCCCCTTTCCTTATTCATTACATGGCAAAAGATTCTTCAAAAAAAATCTTCTTGCCGTAGGATCCCGCTGCTGTGTCGACCTCTGCCTGAACAAATGCGGGCACTCATCAAAAGATGGTAACGACTCGACCAAATGCCCATGACCGCTCTCTCAAGTCTATATAGCTTATGGGATTGGCGAGAAATGCCTCGAGAGCGCCAGCTTCATAATACAATCGGTACCAAATTCTGTCGCGTTGCAATGGGTGTGGCCCCGCAGCGGTCAGTTGGTCAGCTGGTCAGATAGAGCACTGGTTAGATAGCGGACACTTGCATCCGACCCAACACTCCGTCACCAAAATCCTCAGACGCTAACGAGCGCCGGTTTGCTCATACGTGCTCGCTTGGGTAAAGGAGCACTCAGGAGCACCCAAGTGGCTGTGCAATTTGTGCTCCTATACCTAAGCGAGCACGCACAAGTAAATCGGCGCTCATGAGCCCAAAAGAGAACCGACGGATTTGCTTGAGTCGGCTGATGTGAGTTTTAGTCACTTCGTGCTTTCCGGTGCGAGGCCAGAAATAGATCCAGGGTTTGAGGATATATCCAGTCGCACTCATACGATGAGACCTAACCTCGCTTTGGATATTTATACTTGTATATGGGTAGGTTGCGGAATGTCACGCGTCGGTTGTATGCTTCACTGACAAATTCAGGCAATTCCATGGAAATTAATTGCACCTTAGGATCTGACTAGTGCTCATCTGACCAACTGGCCATCTGACCACTACGAGGCCGCACCCAATGATCACCCCGCCGGCTCCGGGCGCCTGTCCGTGAACGTTTCTGATAGAGCAGGACGGAGATTTATTTCCTACCGGCTCTTTCCGACCACGCTTTGTACTCAGGAACTGTGTATGTGGCGCTGTTAACTTGCCGAGCGCTCAGGACCGAACCAGTCCTCTCGACCACTGACTTACCAAAGGCATACATTTGGGTAAGTGAGACAGAAGGTCAGTTACAAGATAGTCATCTCTTGATCAAACATCAATAAACTAGTTGAATTCTGCTGCGGCCGTGACCTCGCCTGTTCCGAGTTGAAGCAGTGAGGCGCGTGTTGGTGCGAATAGCCTAGCCTTGAGCGCAGCAGCACTCCCAAGCGCTCATCAAAATTACCCATTGAGGCCTGTACCCCGTCCAGCAGTGGGCATCTGGGTTCACACCCCGACCGGAGGCACCTTGTCTCCATACGGCTCACAAGGTTAATAGTTACGCGCCTCGGTCTAGACTAAATCCAGAATCTCACCCAGAGGGAGTAGGCATGAGAGAGAACCTGGCATCTTTGCACCTCTTGAGGCAGCTTAGCTAGCCAGTCTGAGAAAGCGCTTCCAGACGGAGGACTAAACCGACACGTGACTAAAACACACCGCCGTGGGCCACGTTTAGGGAGTAGCATGGACCATCCGCGGATAAGTTCGGGTATCACGTGACAGTGGTTTTCTCAGCATCCTGCTAGTAAAAATGAGCTAAAATTGCACAAGAAGAGAGGTTTCCTGTTATTCGTGGCGCCTGCGAGCCCCCAAGCTGTAATATCAACATTTTGGAGAGATATAGAGGGAGTAATCCTATCACGTGGTATCCACTTCTCATCCATGCTGCACCCTAGCCACGTTACAGCTGTCACGGTGCTATCTCCCCACGTGTTCAGATGTACACCGCTCAGGCGTCTAAGCGCTGGGAGAGCGGTATCTGGTAGGGTACTCGGGTGGGAAGGACCGAAGACCAACTCAAGCTCTTTCAAAAGTTCGAGCGCTTCGGTGCCTAAATCGAGTGGGGTTTTTCTTTTGGGAATAGACTGTTGAGTGCTACCCTGCTACCTGTATGATCAGACCTAAGTGCGCATCTATTTCCGTAAAATTGAAGCGCGCAGCGCAGGGAGGCGTGGACGTTTCGCAACCCAGGCGTAAACTTGTAACTTAATTGGATTTAGAGGAGATCAGCTGTCGATCTCGAGGCTGGCTCGCCTGGTGCACATCACGCATCTTGGCTAAACTCAGAGAATGGCATCCATGAGATACACAGCCATCCACCAAGATTCCGCGACAAGTATGGGCAATTGCAGAGAAGAACACCAGGGTAAGTATGTAATTGCGCACCATTGGGTTCATTGATTCCATACATGCAGCGGGCGGTCCGCCAACAAAGCAAACTCCAGAACAACAGAGACGCACGAGAGGGTTGGAACTGTTGGCGTTGCCAGTTAACTAGGGGTACATCAAATTCCTGGAGGGGAAGCAAACATCTCTCGCGCAATGAATGCACTCCTATCAGGATTGCGGCCATGTGCGCATTGCGTATCGATCAACCAAATGACCTTGAGCGGAATGGGCTTCGACCGGTGCTCAGGATTATGGGATTCCGCATAGAATGATCCTACTTATCCGGTGTATGCTTCCACATTGAATTGCACTTAGAATGCGATGACCGAAGATCCTAGGGACGATACACGAACGTGCATATAATGCCTACTGCTCTGTCTGTCATTAACCTGACCTATGTCTCTTATTTGCTAAGAATCTTTGCCTCCTTTATGAGAGTCAATCGGCTGCAGTATTACCGTGTGCTTTACTGATGAGCGGGATTGCCTCGCTCTACCAAATATCAAAAATGTCGTTTGGGTTGCAAGCTCTCGTAATGGCTGGGACTTTCTCGTCGAGCTCGTGACAGCTCGTGAGTGCTCACGAGGTGTTACGAGCCGAAACGAGCCTTTTGCTCGTTGGTCTCCTGAGCGCTTCGGGGCTATCCCGAGCGTTCCGGAGACTGCCGAGATTGTCCCTGGCATTATGAGACCTCCCGAGCTAAACGAGATTTCTCGTTTTTGGTAGAGCGAGCACACATCAGACCCCCACAAACGACTCAGGCGGGGCGGCATTTCACACGAAAAACTGGTGAGGGAACAATTTCGTATATGAAGGAAGCTCAACTGCATTCATCGGCTACTGCAGGTTTATAAGAACGCCGAGGACGGCTCCCATCTTCCCAAACATCATTTAAACTCTCGGTGCATTACCACATCGGCAAGCAGAAACAAATGACTCAATAGATTTCGTGTGGATAAGCTTATGATAATCATTCGCCAGGTCGAGGCTCGATCCGCCAGTGCAATTCACTCGAGTGATCATGTGTTTGGCGCCGATTGAATGATGAGCAGTGCCACTTGGACGGGCTTATGATACCCGTTTCAAAGACTCTCCCACGCTCGTAACATGATTACCAGTTAGGCTATGGCGCACGAATCCTTGCCGTATCGCGGCGCTGTCCAAGCCAGCAGGGCATTGACCTGCAATCTGATCATGTATAATGGGTTTCAAGTTGTCCTTATCGTGATCCAGGAACAGTGTCATATAAAATCACCCAGCAGACCTCAGCACTACTCACCATCCCTCACACTTTTCCCCTTCGCTTCCTATTGCAAGTTTCCTTCGTAATCATGTCTACTTACGATGTTACTCCCCATTCAAGCCGTGTCTTACCTGATTCCCCCGGTCTCCCCGCTCGCTTGAGTTACATTCACAGCAGTGAGACTGCAAGGAGCAGACCGGCGTCTATGGATGAAGAAAAGCACCACTCCAAAGACAACGCCCAGTACTTTGAGCGGACTGATAGGGCCAATCTAGCTAGCGATTTCGACCACGCCATAGAGTTCCCGAACCAATGGGCAAAAATACGGTAGGACTCCCTCCTAACACCCATTCAAGTCCATGTTCATTTGGCTTCAAAGATACCATCTCAGGGAACCGGCAGCGGAGTTTTTGGGGGTCAGCCTTCGCAAGACTTACGTTACTTCGCTCACCAACTAACACCCAAATCCAACTTAGACAATGGTTTTGCTAATTTTCGGTACTGGTGCTGCCTGTCAGGTGACTCTCTCCGGCAACACGGCCGTCTCGTCTAGCCCCAAAGGAGTGAGTGTGACCTGCGATCCACATCCACGGACAATTCACTCTGATGTAGGACTACCTTTCCGTCTCCTTTGGCTGGGCCGTTGGCATCGCGCTCGGAGTATGGGTTTCGAGCGGTATTTCCGTGAGTTCATTAAGTTTCAGAGTGGCATGTGGTGTCTCAAACATCCTTCCAGGGCGGACATATAAACCCTGCGGTCACATTGGTTCAGGCTATCTTCCGCGGCTTTTCTTGGAAGAAGGTCCCCGCCTATATCCTTGCCCAAACACTAGGAGCTTGCACGGGTGCTGGTCTTGTCTACGCCAACTACCATCGGGCTATCGACTTGTTCGAGGGCGGACAAGGTACCCGGACCGTGCCAGGAACTGCCTCGTTGTTTGCAACCTTCCCGGTAGGGTTTTATTCGATCAGTTGGACCAATGCTTACTCAAATTGATTATGCCCTAGGTTGCCTATCTCTCTAAAGGTGAGGAATCCTACATGTGCCATTTTCAATGAAACTCCGTGCTTATCTATACCTATACATAGTCCAATGCTTCTTTTCGGAAGTTCTGGGCACAGCTCTCCTTCTCCTTGTGATTTTCGCTGTGACCGATAAACACAATGGTGCTCCTCCCAGTGGCCTCGTTCCACTTGTTCTATTTCTCACTATTCTTGGTGAAGCCGCTTGCCTCGGGATGCAAACCGGGTGCGCTATAATGCTTGTAAATTATATGCCCAACCAGTACTAAGCATTTGACTAGCTTCGCGCTTAACCCTGCTCGCGATCTTGGTCCTCGACTAATGTGCTGGATGGCCGGTTACGGCCGCGAAGGTAGGCTTAAATCATTTCCTTTGAGAGCCGTTCAATAACGCTTGGGATGGGATAGTATGGAACTACCGTGGCCAATATTGGCTCTACACCCCCATCGTGAGTACCTGACGGAACCGAGTTATCAAACCGGCTAACAATCCATTTTAGATTGGACCAATCGTAGGAGCCGTCCTAGCCGCAATTGTTTACGATGGATTCATATTCACCGGCTCGGAGAGCGTCTTCAATAAGCCGTGAGCAATTCAGGGACCCTCGAGAGCCGTGTATACTTATAGATACCGCGCATATAGTGATGCACAAGCTCGCCAGCGTCGCGCCCATGCACCTGGTGAAACCACGGGGGAAACCATCCCCTCGGGAGTGGATGCAGTTTAGTAATCGTTTCTTCCAATCTGCCTATGCATTTTTTCACGATTGGGGTACTTTATTCCGAGCTCCAGGTGGGTTGCGGTTTATGAGGGACTGGTCGATTCACCAACTATCGTAAAGTTGGTTGAAGATGCATGCCAACCGTTTCGGCTCGGGTATTTGAGCAAACGATATATGATGATGTATGTAGTATAATGACTGTGTCCACGAAAAATCTCATGGTTATAGAAGCCAAATGATCTGAAGTAGCAAACAACTGACACTCAGTACACCCCGACCGGCATTGACTCGGAGTAGGTGTGAGTAGAGACATTTCCTCACCTGTTGAAGGAGTAGAAACCAACCAAGTAATACCGGCTGGGAGCATGGTTTGCAGCTGGTTTGCAACTCCGCACTACCCAATCAACCATATTGAAATTTGCCTCAGCGTGGAGTTGTTAGCTATTCGCACCCTCAACACTCCGTTGCCCGCCATTCTGGCTGTCGGGCCCGAACATCGACCCCCAGCGGCGAGGATTTCAAATACGGACAGATCCTGCGGTGGCGATGGAACGGTATGCGGTACGAGTACATTAAGTTCCAACAGGTGTTCTCCACGAGCCCTGTGAAGGACATGGATAATGTAAAGGTCGAAATGAGAGGTACTCCAAAACTTGTAGAGAAGCAGCTGAGTACTTCTATACTACACATTGACTAATTGTCCACTGACCTTGGTCGAGGTCAAGTATTCGAACCGCACATAACTGCCCGAGTCCAATACGTTGGAGCCCCTCGATTAGCAAACATACTTACACAGCTCCGCGTACGGAGTCATCGAACTTGATTGGACGAACCAAGTAAAAGCAAAAATGTGCCGGATTCGAGGAAGGGGTGTCTTTCCTGAGAGAAGAGAGTGAACAATAATCTAGCCCATACGTTCATACGCCTTAGCCTGTATGACTGAATTAGTACTAAAGCCCAACGTGTAGGATCCGAATCATCTCACAGGAAATACGTTTACAGTATGAGCCCGATGAAATCCCAAACTACAAAACCCAACAGAAAGGTTAGTTGGAAGTTTGCTGTGCCACTTGGTCCAGCAATCACACGACTAGAGTGAAGTACTAAGCAAGAATATCATATATCGTTTGGGCGGTGTGCGTAAACGTAGCAACTTTAGGACACATCAAGGATAGGTTTACGAGGCCATTCGTAGGAACATCGAGTGATAGATTGAGCGCCAGGTTAATCGGCTTCCGTATAACCGGGTCTTACCAAGGATGTGATATGCAGATCCTACGTTCGGAAGACGAGAGTCGAGGCTAGGTGCTGGCTGCATACGTTGGCATCATGTTTCTGTATTATCGAGCTTCAGACAGGTAGCGCAAGGCGATCAGAAATCGCAGTACGGGTTTCCATTCCAGGTGTGACAGGGATCTTCAGAGGAACCAGCATGTGCTTATTTGTGCATACCCGGTGCCCAACAAATTCAATACCACAATAGAAGGGTTGGATCAACCCAAGTCCATGCGATACAGAGAAGCGTCGTAGTCATCATGTTCATCGACTCGCGTTAGTCGTGTGTCAGCTCGTGGAAGCAGGAGCTCAGTACAAGAAATAGCACTATCATCGAGAATGCTTTCAGTACAGCGTTACAGCAAAGACGGTCTCTTGGTCGGACTCAGGCGTTGGCCCGCGCTTTTGAGGATCAACCCTGATTGAGTGGGAAGGTTCTGGATGTGGCACAAAGAGAATTCTACCGGTTTGCTCCGGCCGCACCCGAGCCCGTTTTGGCGCCGGGAACAGTGATTCGGCTCCGTTAGTCTAATGAGCCCTCCGAGCCATCTGGTGCTTCTAAACGTGGGAGTCGTTTGTTGACATCAGGATACTAGGATCAAAGAGACAAGAACATCACGTGGCATAAGCAAAACGGTTGAGTCCCGCTGTAATCTTAACCATTTCAATGCCCTCATCGATGCGAATAGACCATACGAAATCCTTTCCTCAGCGAAGACGATCATATCTCGCAGGATCACCCAAAAACCGAGGCGATTAACATCCCAAGGGATGTGCATATTGGGTTTACACCTCACACAAGCATGCTAAGTTCTCGCCTGACAACCTTGCACGTCGACGCTAACTATATCCAGAACCCCTCCCCGCGTTTAGGTTGTGCTTTAGAGGTAAGGTTGAAAAGGGACCGAAAGGAGCGTTTTCCACGTGTGTACAAGGGTGTACGACCGCCGACGGGACTCCTTTGCATGCATCAACCTGTATCGCCGAGCATCACCGGGCACATGCAATCCCACCGCCCAGACGTCAACGTCATTGGCACTTTCTTTCTTTCGTTTGGATTGACCTTGCCCACGAAAGTTTGAGCACCCACCCTCTCGGACGATTCTGCTTTCACGACTCGTCATAACTACAGAAAGACACCGGTCCTCACAAGAACCCCTACGCCACTCGGGAAGTCTATAGAACGCATATATCAACTCATCAACGATGTTGACGATCGTTGTGAGGCTAGCCGATCTCATCCAAGGAAGTCTCAGTTGGATTTGAATTAATAACTCACACAACGCGCGCGATTCGCAGCCAAGACTAGTTAGGGCCAATCAGTGCAGGTGACATGTCAAGTCAGGTGCCACTGCACGCGTCGTCGCTCCGTGTCAGCGCGACGATTGAGATTGCGACTGGGTAAGCAGAGCCAAAAGTGTAACGAGCCCGACGATCAATTCTGGGGATTGCCGCCATCATCGAGCATGGCCTAGACTCCCAGTGGTCTCAGCATTACCCAATCAGTGAGTGAGGACAAATTATTCAATGGCTTCGCCACGTCTAAAAACGTTACACGATGTTTTATTACCTCAAGGCAAGCAAAAATTATATATCCGCTCTTGGAAGCGTGATCCGTCAATGATATGTCATCGTTCGCCAAGTCGAGGCTCGATCGACGACTGTTAGACACAAACGTCGCGTGTTTGGCTTCTATTCGGCAATGGAAGGAGTTACTGAAGAATCTTGTGACATCCGCTTCAAACTCTTCCGGGTTCATGGGACATTGGTCAAGTAGGTCACAAATCCTAGAATTCTGCGGGACAACACTGATAGAGTCGTGCAGGGATCAATCTATGCCTCGGCTCCCATGCAACCGGATGCAGCCCGAATAACCCGTGGTAACAAGAGTCTGGGAGCAGCGTTATATAAAGCCGACTGAAAACTACGTCTTGCACACCATCATCTCTCGTTTCCTTCCTCTCCCCTCCCTATCCCATCCCTTATCGTTGGGTAGTCTTTATAGCCATGTCTGCCTACGAGATCAGCCCGCAGATTACTCAAAGCCCTCCCGACTCCCCCGGCTTTCCCGTTCGCCCTCGCCCAAGTTACATGTATAGCAACGATACCACGAAGAGCCAACCAGCGACCCTCGTCAATGAGAAGTACGACTTCAAGGACACCGCATACATTGAACAAGTTGAACAAGTTAGCCAAGCTGACATAAATGGTGAATTCGATCATATCACAGAATTTCCAAACAAATGGGCCAAAATACGGTGAGATCGCCTTTGCGCAAGTTTAACTTGGGCCATACTCATTTGTTTTTAAGCTATCAACTTAGAGAGCCGGCGGCCGAATTTCTCGGGGTAAGTTTTGCCGGTGTTTCTTTTTTCGACAACTGACAGCTGTGCCTTTTTGCAGACAATGATCTTGCTTATTTTCGGTACCGGTGTTGTCTGTCAGGTGACCCTCTCCGGAAACACTGCAATCTCGCCCAGCCCGAAAGGAGTAAGCATTCCATTTTAGTTCTGCACCCGCAGTAGATTAAATTCTGTTCAGGAATATCTTTCCATGTCTTTTGGATGGGCTGTTGGCGCTGCGCTCGGTGTATGGGTCTCAGCTGGCATCTCGGTGGGTCTGAAGGGTTTCGGCTCCATTTTCAAATGGTTTCCTAAACGCGTTTTCAGGGCGGGCACATCAACCCTGCGGTCACATTGGTTCAGGCTATCTTCCGTGGCTTTTCTTGGAAAAAGGTCCCTGCCTACATACTTGCACAAACGTTGGGTGCTTGCACGGGTGCCGGCCTTGTATATGCAAACTACCACCGCGCGATCGACTTGTTCGAGGGTGGACAGGGTATCCGGACGGTACCGGGAACAGCCTTATTGTTTACGACCTTTGCTGTGAGTTCCAATATAACGGCTCATAAGTGCTTGCTAAATTTTACTCCTACCTAGGCGGACTACGTTTCCAACGGTATGATATTGCTAGCATGTGCTCACTATCTGCTCTGACACACAATCATAGTGCAATGCTTCTTCACAGAAGTTCTGGCCACCGCTGTCCTTCTCATTGCACTTCTCGCCGTGACCGACAAACATAATGGCGCTGCTCCTCCTAAAGGCCTGGCTCCGCTTGTCGTGTTCTTCATGCTTCTCGGTGAAGGTACTTCCCTCGGAATGCAAACCGGGTACGTCCACATCATTCTGAACTATTCGTTCCATAAGTACTGAAACGTAGTAATAGTTATTCGCTCAACCCCGCTCGCGATCTCGGACCTCGCTTGATGTGCTGGATGGCTGGATACGGGCGTGAACGTAAGTATACACCACGTCTTATCAACAGCATAGGCTCAATGTCGTTTTGTTGTCTTTTAGTCTGGAACTACCGCGCCCAATACTGGCTCTACACCCCTATTGTGAGTTCTTGACTGGCGGTCACCAGGAACCAACTAATGTTTTGTTTCAGCTCGGACCCATCGTTGGGGCGATCCTAGGTGCAGTCATTTATGACGGATTCATATATACTGGTTCGGATAGCATCTTCAACAAGCCGTAAGTCACCTTGGACGTTTATGCTGTCGCATCGACTCACAACCATCGCTCATACAGTGACGCAGAAGCTCGCCAACGTCGTACGCAAACACGTGGCTCCAAAGGCAAAGCCATTCCCTCAGGCATGAACGCAGTCTAAAGATAGTCTCGTTGGGGGTTTTCTATATCAAGTCACTCGTTTAGTTTTTTTTCTTCCTTTTCATTGGGTTACCAGGTTTCTGTTCCTAGGGTACATGATCATTTCTTGATCATCGTAATATTGTTTTGGGCTTTGTTGTAATGCTCTTGGGGTTGGAGTCCTGGGTCTATCCCGTAGACCTTGTTTGTATTTTCTCCGTACAAAAGATCAACGTAAAGCGCCCTTGTTAGACGTAAGCAACAAGATGCAAATACTAGCGTTGTACGCTTCACCCAACGTTTCATGTTTGGTGGGGGCGCGGCCTGGTCTGGCTTTCATTTCGATCGTGCGGGGAGTTGGAAATTGATACTAACTATTTTTAGGTTCAAATTGTTTTTATCCTACTGAGTAATCATTCTAAGCTCGGCATCCGCAGATTATTCGGGGTGGCGAGAGCTCGGCCAACGCGTCGCATCGTGTCATCTGTTGACTCGCACACGGTGGGTCGAAGTGATATAGTAGTGGGCAGAGTTTATCCCCGGCTCGGTGCGTGGATGCTTTTTACATCAATCGTGCCTGAAGCGATCGCAAGCGCGACGAATTCAAATGAATTTGTACTTTGCTCCTGAATTCGGGCGACCCTCATATGGGGCTTCCCGGTCTGAACCCACTCAAGTAAATCGCCCGCTGGCATTTCCACTAGCTACCGACAAGTCGTATGTAAATTTACGTGCTCAAGTACATTCGGTGAATGCCTGTCGTTGATGGGGTTGAAGCTTGGAACCATACAATCGGTTCTCGGCCTTTGCGTAAGACGGCTTCTTTTGACTATTTGACTTTATGCATAAGCGCCCGTGATGTCCACATCTTTCATCCGCCATCCATCCCGCCGCTCTCCTGTTCGTTACACTGGAGAGACGTCCGGACTTCACTCAAATAACCTCCAGAGTTACAACACACTTAGTCTCTTCCCGCCTCAATGAAATGTTAGCTCTAGTTCGATCGCGTTTTTTTTTTTGTCCACGCACAACAAGACCCCAACGACCTAAGCCGCCTCGGAACGTACATGTTGCCATAGGCTTGAGATAATGAGGGCAGAAATGATGTGGATCGGAGGCCCTGGAGGCTCATAGTTTGTTCGGAGACCACAGGCCACGGGCGCCTCGCAAAGATACGAACTAATTCTCTCATGCGGTCAAATGTATCGCTGAACTGCAGTTACTGTTCCAGTGTTCAAATGATGGCCATTGCCGCTATGCAATGTTGACGGTCATATTGAGAGATAAACTCGCCGAGTTGCTGCAAGTTGGCAAGTCAGAGAAGAAGTGCCAGCTGTCTATCGAAAAATCTCGCCCATGCAAGCTTAGAGATACGTGTCTCGCACTGGCAAGTATTGGAGTGGAAATGCCTGAATCCCTCGAATTGGAAGAGGGGGGATGTTTGTTCTAGGCTTTAATTATCCCCGCGCACCTTGTGTGCGGAAACAACCGAGTTTGCTCGTGACATTTTGCAATTATGCGGGTCGTAACAGGTACGGTTGTCGTCGAGCGGGCTTCCCACGTCTAGGTCCGTTTTGTAGCTCCTTCGTTAGCTGCGCTAGAATTGTATATTATCGCAGACTAGTGGCAGGATCTGCTTTCATCCGTCAATTCATTTGTACATGTCGAGGGTCGAGACCCGATCGATAAGTCCTTTCATCTAAATGCTTCATGCTCGGCGTCTATGGAGTGACAACAGATTCGCTTGGAAGTGCTCGGGGTTATAGTCCCTCTCAAAAACTCAACCCATGCGTAGTAACCGGATCGGTCCTGTCTGGTCCCCTCGATCGAGGTGAGTGGTGCCAGATAAAACCCATACCAACTAACAAGTCTACTGTAGCACCCGGCCGTCCCTATCCTGTCCTTACAATTCCTTGTATATTCGAGCGCCTTTGAAAGTAATGGCTTCCTACCGGATCACTCTGCCCCCTAGCCATACATCGATGGAATGCCCTGGCCTCTCTGCTCGCTCAAACTATATGTATAGCAGTGACACCCTCTATAGTAGTGATACCACGAGAAGCCAGCTAGCATTACTCAACGACGAAAAAGAGTCTCCCAAAGGCGAGGGCCGACGAACTGAACAGGTTCCTCAAGCCGAGTCGAGCGACGAATTCGACCACATCACGGAGTTCCCAAACGATTGGGCGAAAATACGGTGAGCAGACTCTCCTCATTAGTGTACTCGAGATTATACTTACTGGTTTCAAAGATATCGTATTAGAGAACCAGCGGCCGAATTTCTTGGGGTGGGTTGCAAGTGAAGCTCGGTCCATCTTTTCGCCGGCTGACGACTGCCTTTTTTCAGACAATGGTGATGATCATTTTCGGTACCGGCGTTGCTTGCCAAGTCAATCTTTCCGCTAGCACGGCCGTTTCGCCTAGCCCAAAAGGGGTAAGCGTCTTTGTGTTAGACCGTATCCACTGTTAGTTTACTTCAATGTAGGAATACTTGTCCGTTGCCTTTGGGTGGGCTATTGGCGTCGCACTCGGTGTATGGGTCTCGGGCGGCATATCCGTGAGTTTATGGCCTCGGCTGCATACATCGAACTTTCTGACAGCGTTTCCAGGGGGGTCATATCAACCCGGCGGTCACGTTGGTCCGAGCTATCTTTCGTGGATTTTCATGGAAAAAGGTGCCCGTGTACATACTCGCACAGATCCTGGGTGCGCTTGCGGGTTCGAGCATCGTCTATGGAAACTACAATCGCGCGATCGACCTATTCGAGGGCGGGCCTGGTATACGAACCGTGCCGGGAACCGCCTCGCTATTTGCTACCTTTGCCGTAGGTTTTATCCTAGTATCTAGTATGAGTGTTTATTAAATGACTATTTCTCCTAGGTGGACTATCTTTCCGATCGTAAGGAAACTTGGGTGTTTCCTGTTCTATAAAGTTCTAATAAGATTTGCAGTGCAAAGTTTCTTTTCGAATGTCTTATGCACTGCCGTGCTTCTTATAGTCGCTCTCGCTGCGAACGACACAAACGAAATAATCCTCCTCCCAAAGGCTTGGGTCCACTCGTTTTATTTTTGGTTATGCTTGGTGAAGGTGCTTGTCTCGGAATGCAAACTAGGTACGCCGGAAGCTTTGAATTGGCCAAGCCTCACCCGGACTAAAACGTGTGACTAGCTACGCGCTCAATCCTGCTCGTGACCTCGGACCTCGACTAATGTGCTGGATGGTTGGTTACGGCAATGAAGGTAAGCATATCCTTTCATTGCGATGACTTGTACTCAATGATATGCGTTATTACTCAGTATGGACTTACCGAACACAGTACTGGCTCTATGCCGCTATTGTAAGTCCCTGACGGATCAAGCCATCAAACGACCTAACGACCTAGACTAGATTGGACCAATCGTTGGCGCTATCTTGGGCGCAATTGTTCATGACGCGTTTCTGTATACTGGTCCGGAGAGCATCTTCAACAAGCCGTGAGTCACTTCAGCTTTGTCCTGCAATGTCTACTTACAGGAGCTATGCATATAGTAATATGGCTGCTCGCCAACGTCGTACGCATGCACGCAGTGAAGCCAAGGGGAAAGTCGTCCCCTCGGGCGTAGACGCGGTATAACAATCATTTTGTCAAGTCATTCCTTATTTTTCTCCATTCGGTATACTTTTTCTGGGAGCTGAGTTTGGACATGTTTTATGGGGATGGTCATTAATCATTGTGATCTCGTTTTGGACTTTCTTTTCATGCTCTCGAGTTTGAGTTTCAATGCGGATACTACTCGATTTCATGTGTATTGTGGCGTGCATAAATAATTGCATTTCTGTAGACTGAAGCTATCCCACTTGACAAGCGATGAGCAAGGTGTCTGGTACAACGTTAACTGCGCATGCTATATAGGAGCAATTAGGACGGTATGTCGGACTTTAACCCCGGCGAACATTCCTTGACAATAGGGTTGTTCGTAGGGCATGCTCAGCCTTGTATACAGTATATCAGCCTCACTCTGCGGTAACGCTAGGGTGCAATTCATGGGCCGTTTCCCCTAGATTGTGGTCAATTAAATGATGTTTCGTGCTGTACTTACCGAACCTGCTCATGGTTGCTCCAAATTAAATAGACGTTGCTCTTGCACGCCGAACGGCTTTTTGAGTCTTTCCCGTTGATCTTCGGCTCTTCTCACCTTGCCAGTCACGCACAACGAAAGGATCGTTTGGAGTCTGGGAGTTGTTTTTGTCTGAGTATAGCTGATCCTTTGTGTGCTTCTATGGGTAAATCAAGCGAAAGCAGAGGGGCATTCGGGTTTCGAGTGCCTCCGCGACGTAAACCTGATCGTGATCATTCAAGTTACGTGAAGCTCCAAGTGCAGCGCCAGCTGGCGCCGAATGCTACGGATTTTGGGAGGAATCAATGATACACGTCACTGGAGAAAACCATGATAATGGCTTGCCTCTAGCACACTATCTGCATCCAAATGCTGGGTGTCTTCTAGTCATCGTAGCCCAGGTTTAAGCGGCGTCTTAGCGTATCCTCTGAATACAACATTGCGCCCCTTTTCGCGTGCCTGTTGCCCCTCCTGCGGACTGGGGGACGTGGCCCACTTCCCCCTCGCCATATCGCCACTCAGTAGGGTCCCACTCCTTAAATTCGAGCTGGCCACCTCCGACAATTGTGGCCGTGCCGACCTGCGCACCAGCAGGACCCATCCTCGCCCTACCCCTTCTTACGCCCGCCGACAATCTTTGCCAGCCCTTCCTCGCGCTTAATGCGCACCCCACCGTTGGCACTAGGACGGTGTGCCACCGGGACTCTCGATGTGCCCGGGATCATCCGTGTATGGTCCTGCCTCTACCGACCGAGGTGCAAAACTGCTGCGGCGGAATAGAGGTGGACTGCTTGTGGTTTACTGACGGTTTTACCTTTTTAATTTAGCAGAATCTTATTAACGGCCTCGATTGCTTTTCTGTCTCGGTCTATTTACTGCCCTGGTGTATCTAACCCTGCATGTACCGGCCTCTGTGCCACCCCTGCTACATTTCCCCTGCGTATATGTCTTCCCCTGCAAGTGCTTCCCCTGATTGTCACCTGCGCTTCGGCTGTCTGGACTCGGTCCACGAGCGATTTGACCTCGCGTTGGTGTAGCTCGTTAAAGATGCATTTAAAGAAAATAAAAAAACGTCACATGATCCATTTCCAATGTATGGGCGACCGGATGCGTTCATTTAACCCCTATTTGATATGACGCTCGAGATGGAGACGACCGCGCTTGCGCTAGGCGAACCTCCACACGGCCCATGAAATTAGTATAAAATGCAGTCTCCCCGCTCGTACGCAGATGTGTATTCCCGCCCGTCTCGCGGTCCTTATTCTCCCTTTGTTGCCTCGAACGTCGCCCCGGCGATGGCGAGTCCTATAACAGTTAATTCGCACCGAAATTCGACGCTGGTGCACCGTGGATTCTATGACCTCTTGTCTCTCGTACCGGGTACTCCTGGTGTTGGCGTTGGGAGCCGGGCGAGTCGTATGTGGGGAGAGGACGGGTTGATTGCTGGACGACGATATGAAGAGTTGCCTCTAACTAGAGCTGCCCCTCCGCCTCCACCATCGAAACCGGCTGAGCCTGGCTGGGGATATGGTAGCTACTTTGGACAAAGTGCTGGGTCTCCACCTGTTCAGACGCAGGAACCCACGTCGCCCAGGGGAAAGCGAAGGATTAGCAAGGATATGGTTTCTCGACCTATGGGATTCGTGTGAGTGCCCTTGCACTCGTCCATCTTCTCGACTCAATGGAACTATCAAGCCACCTGGTACACGCATCTGACGCAGATCAGGCTGAGGCTTTGTTGAATAGATGGGGACCCGATGGGGTAGGCAAAATCGGAGGTACGTTTTCAAGTCCGCATTGCAATTCCGCTTGAATCGAGGTCGCGCGAGATCAGACCCCAACTGGGCCCAACCTATCAAGACCCAAATACGAACGAGGCAGCAGGAACGGGCCGTAGCAGAGGTTATGCACGCGATGGACGCCACTCCTGTGAGTTGCCGATGTACATTTCATTGTCGTTTAATGGTCATCTAATAAATTCCCTGCTTTCGTAACGCTCCTCGTTATTGCAGTCGACGTCCTCTGTAGGTGCTCCAGTCCTTCGCGTAATCAACGGAATTTCTAGCTCGACCATTACTACCTCGACTGTCGCAGCCTCGACCCCCGGCAGCGAAAAGACCAACTCTCGCTTTGGGCTCGCCAACCCCAACTCCACCTCCCGTCTTGGGCTCGGTCCTCCTCTCGAGACTCAGCACGAACACTCTGGTGAAGGGTCCAACGAAGCCAAAACAGGACACGCGGCTGAAGGAAGCGAAGTGACCATCAAAGGCCGGGCGCTCGTTCCTACTCCTTCGAAGCAAGCTCAGGCGACTGTGACTATGAGCCCCGATCTTGGGCAGGCGGAGATGAGCATACCTGTGAGACGCGAGGGAGTTGGTATTGGACATCCACTGGGCCCGAGGAGCCCCGGCACGCCCAGGTCCCCTGGTCCTATTGCAGTACCACCTAGGTCCCCCGAGCGACCTATGGGACCAAGCTCTCCTGGCCGACAAGCGCCCTATTCTCCAACACA
The DNA here is from genome assembly GCA_037039685.1 of Ceratobasidium sp. AG-K. Classification (NCBI taxonomy): domain Eukaryota; kingdom Fungi; phylum Basidiomycota; class Agaricomycetes; order Cantharellales; family Ceratobasidiaceae; genus Ceratobasidium; species Ceratobasidium sp. AG-K. The sequence continues at coordinate 282,824 of JAWNGF010000013.1, read as the reverse complement.
GGTAACTCCATATTCACCGACCCAGACGACACCTTACTCGCCCGCACAACAACCGCCTTGGTCACCCGTCCCGCCTGCCACGCCACCTAAACATGATTTTGCACCCGCTACGCCTCCCAAGGATTTCCCACCCGCCATATCGGCCAAACTTGGATACGGCTCCCCGCCCAAGCGCGGGTTTGCTTCCCCTCCGATTGGGACTCCGAGGCGTGAGATACCTAAGCGCGAGGCTCAACCTACGACTCCAAAGCGGGAGTTCCAGCCTGCGACAATGCCAGTTAAACGTTCAACATCAAGACCGTTGCCGATTCCTGGTGCTGTTGGTGCGCCGACCGAGGATCCGTTGGCTAAATACGCCGAGGAGTTGATGAGAGGTGTAAACGGTTGGTTTATTCTATTCGCTATTTCGGCTTTTTGTTGATATGAGAGCTCGTAATAATTACTGACAATTGGTTTGGAATTGCAGGGCCTGTGGTTTCACCGTTTTCTGGAGGACTGGCGGGCTCACCTGGATCGCCCGGGACTATCCGGATTCACCCCGAAGGAGTGCCTCTTCCTGCACCGAGCCCTGGTGCGTGGGGCGGGGGTGCTATTGGGGAGGAAGCAGGTGATTGTTTGCATGCGGGTTCGATGTTGGTCTTACTAGTTGACTAATGACGAACCTTTCTCTAGCACAACCGCCGACTGGAACGGGTAGCGGAGGCATTGGCGTTCCTCGCGGATTCACCAACTCGATCATTGGGGGAACGACAGATGCGTGGGATACAAGTGCGGAAGTCAAAGGTAAATGCCGTCGTCAGCTTCAGTGGGTCGCATGGTGGATTAGGCTCGTTCTAACTGTCCATTTCCAGCTCGTTCGAAACCTTTCCGACCGTCGCTTACCACACTCGACAAGGCCGTTTCAGCGAAGATCTACTTTGAGAATGTATACTTCCCACTTCTTCGTTTGCCCCCTTCGAGAGAACAGAGGCGACTGGCAATGGAGGCTGAGATGGAACAGGCAAGTACGCTCGAAGCAGAAGGTTTGGTCGAATTGCTGACCGCGTTACGTTACCGCTTCTCCTGCTAATTTACCCTAATATGGAAACTGTTAACCAGTTCAACATCCCACACCATACCCGCACCCACCTTCGTTCTAAATGGCGAGCAAACGAGACAGCCTATCTGCGTGAACGGCGTCGCCGGGTCGACCAGCGTTCGTTTATTAAACTCAAGACGATTGGACATGGCGCGTTTGGCGTTGTTAGTTTGGTGACAGAGAAGGATACAGGGCAGTTGTATGCTATGAAGCAGGTGCGCCGTTGCTCCATTGGTAGCAGTAAGAGATATTGACAAATTTTCGTAGATGCGGAAAGTAGATATGCTTCGTAAAGGCCAAGAAGGACACGTGCGTGCGGAGCGAGATGTTTTGAAAGGCGCCGCGCTGGTGTCGAGTCCGACTGGAGCCGACTGGATTGTTAGGCTATTTTACAGCTTCCAGGATCAAGATCATCTGTACCTCGTGGGCTTTTACTATGTTATCTGTAGTGGTCTCCGAAAGCTGATATGTTCAAAAGATCCTCGAGTTTATGGGCGGAGGAGATCTATTGAATCTATTGATTGAAAAGGATATTTTTGAGGAGGATTTCGGAAAGTTCTATATTGCCGAGGTACGCTACGACTTTCTCATTGCAACGTTCGTATCAATGAGTCCCCCAATTCAGATGGTTCTGGCTATTGAACAATGCCACAAACAAGGTTTCATTCACCGCGATATCAAGCCCGACGTACGTAGATCATAAACATGACCAACACAGTTATTGATCAGGTCCCAATAGAACTTTTTGTTTGATCCGAACGGGCATATCAAACTTAGCGATTTTGGCTTGGCGTGAGTCGCCGTTCTCTGTGATAGAGATACAAAGTAGCTAAAGCCAATGCATTTATAGAACTGACTTGCATTGGGCGCACGACACTTCCTGTATTGCCCTTTTCAGTGTTTTCCACTCGGATTACTGACCCAGTGCGCAGACTATGAACAACAACGCCGAGACTTACTTCACAAGCATGGCATCGATCTCGACGACGGCGAGTCGCGCAACCGTAGGAATACTCGTCCCCTAGATAAGCGCGAGGCCGACCGTGTGATGGGTGGAGAGGGTGTCTTTACGTGGCGTGAGAAGAACCGAAAGAAGCTCGCGTACTCTGTTTGCGGAACCAACTCATACAGTGTGTTCAAGTTTCCCGATGCTAGTTAATTGTTTCTAATCTTTTTTCGTTAGTGAGCCCTGAGGTTATTCGAGGTGCGTATAGGGTGTGAATGGCATGTAACGTGCGTTGACGAAGTCGCACATAGGCCAAGGCTACTCGTTTTCATGCGACTGGTGGAGTTTGGGAGTGATCATGTTTGAGTGCCTATACGGGTGGGTATACCATTTGGCACATCTGGTCAGGGTCTGACGTGATAATTTAGATATCCGCCGTTTGTGAGCAACTCGGTAAGACTACGTGAGAGTTGGACACCTTTCACCTTATTAATGTCATTTGATCTGCAAGCGTCATGTTACTCGGCAAAAAATTCTCAACTGGCGAACATCCCTTCGTTTCCCTCCCCGGCCCAAGATCTCCCGAGAGGGCGTGGACCTGATGGAGAGGCTGCTCTGCGAACCGGAAGACCGGATTGGCGCTCAGGGTGGACTCCCTCTTGCTATGAACAGGCGGAGTGGTTTCATGGGAGGAAGTCTCGACGGAGCTGCAGATATCAAGGTATTTCATACGATGTGACTGGCTAGATTTAAACTCATGCCGAATGTTCGACAGGCTCATCCCTGGTTCAAGTCGATTGATTTTGCGCGCATACATGAGCAGGAGGCGCCCTTCAAACCCCAGTTGCAGCGGCCAGACGATACTAAGCATTTTGACACAGATATTGCTCCAGAGGTAATTGTGCAGCATTTCTCTCCCCACCGTGTATGGTCCACTGACTCCCGGAACTCAAAGCCTTTGGCACCGGCCAACGGCGCTGCACCCGACGCCACGCGTGACCCGATGCTGCGTGACAAGGTTCATGGTGCCCACGTACTCGAAACCCGCAAGGCCTTTGCTTTTGCTGGGTTTACACACAAGAGTCCGCGCAAGATTAGCTATACTCGGGTAGATGCGATACTCCAATCTCTGGGTGATGACCCCCTAGTTGCGCACGGCGGAGACGATGAACAAAGAGGAAGGTCGACCTTGAAGAGTCAAGAGACCATTGGACGAGCAAGGGCAATGTCAATGTAGCCCTCTAGGAATGATGCAGATAGACCCTGGTTACTGATTAAAGACTATAGTTGGATTTTTTACGATACCCAGAACGCGGCCATTATTGCATACTAATGATTCGTATTGAAATATGCATGAATTAGAATACAAAGAAATGGCGGCTCTCGGCAACACCACGTGAATTAATCAAAAATAGTCCATCCTGCTTGCTCGATCTGGAAAACTCAGTTCAACAAAATGGGCAATTCCGCGATATTTCGTCCTTTAATGTCAACTTTTTTGAGATATCCGATACACTAGACAACAGTCCAACAGCCAGCTTTTCAATTTGCCGGCAAGAGGAGAGAAACAAACCCAGACAGTGATTAGCATACATTTGTAATTGCGATTTGACCCATTTGATGGTGGTCACATGGCCTCGACTCATTGAGCACCGTTTCATTCATAGCTCACGTATTTTCCCTTCAGTCACTTAGCCGCTCTGCATGTGTATTTGTGTCACGGATCTGAGGTACTGCACCAAGCTTTGCGTACTCCCGTACCCTATTCCGCCCATAGTCATGTCTCGAAAAAAAAAACGACTCACGTGATGGTTGATGATTGCACTCAAGAAGGCTGTGTTTGAAGGCACGCCGCATGGTTTATTAAGGTTGCAAGTCGACCATAAGACATTGGGATATCCTTCAGGAAATAAAATACTTGTCAATCCAATTTCTCGGTAATACGAAAAGCATGACATATAAGTGACATGGCAGGTCTCATCGCGCAATGGTCCAATTTTGGACAGAGCATGAGCTATAGACTAGTTGTATAGGGGTTGCTTCCGCCTTGTAATGGAAGGGGAAATGAGTTGGCTCCTCAATTTGAACACATATACGTACTAGTAACGATGTCGGCAATTTCTTCCTCCAGGTGGTGATACGCCTTGCGCTCTACCCACGTATATGTATAAAAGATTTTTTTGAGTCCCAATTTTATGGCCATACACTGGGCGCCAAATTGATTGCACCACGTGACTGAAAGTCGAGTTTCGCGCTCTGGCCCTCAAAGAATGTGTCTGTAAGGCTTCAGGATATTACAGTGTGCATACATAGTTGCAATAAATGTCCAAGTACATTACCTAAGTGGATTGCCTATCCCAAGATCCTAGAGTGCCGAAACTGCAGGAAGGTGATGGTGCAATAATTTTGGTCATGCATATAGGAGGGAGTGAATTAGTGCATATTGAGCCGAATCGCGGACGCAAAAACCGAGTGAAAATAGAATCATGTTTAGCATGGACTACAGTTCATTTTGGCCAATTTCTGTAGGATTTAGTGCTGGTTTCATGGAGATTTGGATAAGTCAGTCCTTGGAATCTGCAGGCTCACAGCACCCCAATCTTAAGAGATCACATAGCATGACAATAATAGAAAATGTGCGAAGCAGTCTAAAGTACACAACTGTATTATTGGAGTTACGACTTGGTCATTCTGGAAGTAGCAAAGTGGCAACAATTGCAAAATATCGGCATAGCACTAACTTCCTGTTGCTTGTAATGTACTTTCCCGTAGCAATCACAACCTTTCAAGTGTGCGATATAATAGAGCATATGTCATGCTACCCATATGCCAAGTTTCAGGTCATCTGGAATTCGAGTGGGGAAACAAGACATCGAATGCACCCATAACCTCAGGTTAATGTCCATGTGACTAATGGGTGAGTGCTTCAGGCCTAAAGATGATCATGATTGTTGGACCATTCCTCCACTTGAATTCCAGATGACCTGAAACTTGGCATATGGGTAGCATGACATATGCTCTATTATATCGCACACTTGAAGGGTTGTGATTGCTACGGGAAAGTACATTACAAGCAACAGGAAGTTAGTGCTATGCCGATATTTTGCAATTGTTGCCACTTTGCTACTTCCAGAATGACCAAGTCGTAACTCCAATAATACAGTTGTGTACTTTAGACTGCTTCGCACATTTTCTATTATTGTCATGCTATGTGATCTCTTAAGATTGGGGTGCTGTGAGCCTGCAGATTCCAAGGACTGACTTATCCAAATCTCCATGAAACCAGCACTAAATCCTACAGAAATTGGCCAAAATGAACTGTAGTCCATGCTAAACATGATTCTATTTTCACTCGGTTTTTGCGTCCGCGATTCGGCTCAATATGCACTAATTCACTCCCTCCTATATGCATGACCAAAATTATTGCACCATCACCTTCCTGCAGTTTCGGCACTCTAGGATCTTGGGATAGGCAATCCACTTAGGTAATGTACTTGGACATTTATTGCAACTATGTATGCACACTGTAATATCCTGAAGCCTTACAGACACATTCTTTGAGGGCCAGAGCGCGAAACTCGACTTTCAGTCACGTGGTGCAATCAATTTGGCGCCCAGTGTATATCAGGTAAGATATTATACAAAAGTAAGTGGTAAAGTTCCTCCTAAGCGACCCAACCCCTGTATACCTGGCCCGACGTGCTGGCCCACCACCTCCACACCGTCCGCATGACCTGGCACGCATTTATACGGGTCACTTGGGGGTCAGGCGCATCCCCCCTCCTCCCGCTGATCCCAGTTACAACCGCCTAATGGCGGTCGCCCTCCCCCTGACCTCCCAACAAGTTCCAACACACCGACCTCCCTAACTGTCTCCTTCCTACACTGTGCCACTTGGCGGTGCCCCAAGCTGGCTCCTTGCTCCTTGCATGAAATTGTTCACATGTATGAAGATATCACTGTGGGGTCTGGTTACTGAATAACATCAGCAAATGCACTGAACCGAAAATGGCCGCTTTCAGTGATGGATTCATCATTTTCAGTCACTTTGCGCATGGTTTGCGGTCGTCAGTACCATAAAGGGGGGATTTGATTAGTTTGTGGGGCTAATTTGGCCCCCCAGTCACTCCCAAAGATAATCTTCAGCGCACCGGTCACTGAAAGCGGACACATCTAGTGATTCAAGCCATGAGTTCTCAGTGCTGGTGTGGTTGGAATTCAGTGTGCTTAGCCTCCACAGTGTATATTGTTTCTGGGCACTCACACAAATGCACTTTGATCAATGATCGGAGCATACGTCCCAAGATAATAAGGGTTAAGCTTCGCCTACAACCACAAAACTAGGGCATTTGTTCAACCACACTATGGGATCTCGGGTTACTGAATAACATTAGCAAATGCAGTGAACCGAAAATCTCCGCTTTCAGTGAGATATTACATTGTTTTTCATGCATCTTGCGCATGGTGGCTGTCATTGGCACCATAAAAGGTAAAATTGAATAGGCCCTGGAGCTTATTTGCCCCCGAGTTACTCCTGAAGATAATCTTCAGCACATCAGTGACTGAACACGGACACGCCCAGTAATTTAAGTCATGGGTTTTTGGCGTTGATATGGCTAAGATTCAGCACACTTAGCCTCCACGGTGCCATTGGAGCAATCGGAAGGCTCGTCTCAACACTCCATCCCCATGGAATATTGGTCCCTCTTACGAATATACATGGCACAGCGACTCTTGTCCTGTAATCTCTATTCGATTGACAGATAAAAAAAAAAACCACACGCACACCGACTTCAGAGGCAAGGCTGAACCGGCACTAAGAATTGCAAGTGAAGTGTGATACCGATACACAAATCGCAACTGTCCCACGAGTCTTCAAAAATTGACCAGCTGAATGAAACTGCGTGTTCCTGAACCATTCTAACCGGCAAACTGTTCAGGCGATGAGATTGCCCTGGAGGATTCTTTCATTTGGTTAATAGTTTGTAGAAAATCTCCAGTCGTCAGCTCGATAGTAGTATCACCCAAACTGGAACATGATCGACCAAACACTAGGTCTTGTCTATTACACCATAGCTATACTGTACAAAACCGGTATTACATACAAGCTACTCATAGTTACTACAGAACAAATGGATACAGCAGGGCGAGAACGAAAATTTCCCTGGTAAACAGAAGCAGATAGGTTGGGATGCGAGTCTTGCACTCGCTCAGGCGATGACGCAGCCACCTCCTCCGCCTGAGGAGCTGGAGTCACCCTTGGCCGCGTCAAAGGGCTGGGAAACATCGATGGTCTCGACGGTCTCGACAGTCTCGAAAGTATAAGCGACAGTGGAGTCCATTGGGTAGTAAGTGGGTAGACGAAGGGAGAGGTAGGTGCGAATGAAGGCAGGTGAGAGTGTGCGCTGTAGTGCAGAACGAGGATTGCTCGAGCCTCATTTTATGGTCGACTCGAGGCAGAGCGCTGCTTTGTGCGACCCCGCCCGGTCGTTTGTCGAGTGCTCGCAATCACAACTGGCGGTAGTCCATGCCTTGTCCCTCTGTGACGATCCGCATGAGAGAGAGAGGCAGAGAATGAGCCCCGGACACGGAGCCAAGCAAGACTGAACAATAGACCCTGTATGCGTCTTCTGATCGTGTCAGCTAGCCGGCCAGTGACAGTGATCCAGGCACGGCAAGTACCGTGAGGATCAAAATATCCCAGTCACATCTGATTGTGCCGATTGTGGATTTGGTTCCGCCCAGGGCAAAGCATTCTCGATGAGAGTGCTATTTCTTGTACTGAGCTCCTGCTTCCACAAGCTGACACACAACTAACACGAGTCGATCAACATGATGGCTACGACGCTTCTCTGTATCACATGGACTTGGGTTGATCCAACCCTTCTATTGTGGTATTGAATTTGTTCGGGACCGGGTATGTACATATCAGCACGTGCTGGTTCCTCTGAAGATCCCTGCCACACCTGGAATGGAAACTTGTGCTGCAATTTCTGATCGCCTTTCACTACCTGTCTGAAGCTTGATAATACATAAACATAATGCCAACGTATGTAGCCAGTTTGTGTTAAATATTCAGTCTTATACGTGTATATATGTGTATCACGTGATTGTGTTCCACATGGACACGCGCTTCGGAGAAATTTTGTCCTCAGTTCTCTACTCTCAAGTAGCACAAGCTGAGATATAGTTTAGTTTCTACTTTTGTTTTTCTATTGCTTATAGTACCTATAGATACATCAATTTCTAGGTATATATATGCTAGTTCTCTACTCAAGTAGCACGAGCTGAGATACTTCAATTTCTAGCTCGGCACAGCGCATATCACAATAGTATGTAGCCTCGACTCTCATCTTCCGAACGTAGGATATGCATATCACATCCTTGGTAAAACCTGGTTATACGGAAGCCAATTAACCTGGCGCTCAATCTATCACTCGATGCTCCTACGAATGGCCTTGTAAACCTACCTTGGATGTGTCCTAAAGTTGTTACATTTACACACACCACCCAAATGATATATGATATTCTTGCTTAGTACTTCACCCTAGTGGTGTGATTGCTGAACCAAGTGGCACAGCAAACTTCCAACTAACCTTTCTGTGGAGGTTTGTAGTTGGGACTTCATTGGGCTCATACTGTAAACACATTTCCTGTGAGGTGATACTGTTGAAATAGATAATTACCAAATGTATATACATAACAAATGTGCGAGGACTTACCAGTACCTATGAGCAATAGTAATTGAGCAAAGTGTAGTAGGTACTAGCATATACTCGACACTTTACTGTAGGGTATATAAGGCGCGCTCCACATGCTGTTCTCATCATCTTTCTCTCTCTTCTCTTTGTATATAGTCACTCGTTTATAACATTTCTTTTATCTCTTTTATATATATTTCAATAGGTTATGAGCCCTGTGCTACTGTAATCTAAATACGAACTCCAGAACCACCCAAATCAAACATACATACCAAATCATACCAAATGGCCAAGAACACGAACACGAGCGGAAGTGCAAGTCACTACCAAATTACTCCGCTACGAGGAACGGAGAATTACAATGTTTGGTGCATACAGATGGAGGACATCCTCACCAACCTTGATCTGTACCAATACGCTAACCAAACGACCCCTTGCCCAAAGGTGCAGATCAAAGTCACAATCACTCCAGTTAAGGACAATAAAGGAGTACAGCCTCCAGATGAAACTGTAGTACAAGCAAACAAAGCATACACTGAGTGATCAAAAATTGACCGCAAAGCGTTATCGCACATCCGTTTAAGGGTCGATGGACATGTACTAATGCATATACAAATGTGCAATACATTGGCTGACGCATGGGACGTATTAGCAGCAACTTTCCAAGTCCAAGGAACGATTGGACTTATTGGGCTACAAAGAAAGTTTTTCAGTTGCCAGATGACTGAAGGAGAGGACCTAGAAGAGCATATATGTCGCATGCGCAACTGGTACCAGCAAATTAGCAATATCAACACCGGCTCCTGCTCCAAGGTTGACTTTATTACCACATTAGTCCCCAGCTTGCCCAAAAGCTGGGACTCATTCACTCAATCAATCAGCTTTAACATCGACCGACAAGACCTAAACAAGCAAGCAAACCAAATAGGCGACATCACTGTGGACCCCCCACTTCCGGACGATCCGGGGGCAGAAAATCCGCGAGTGGCCCCGGGACCGTCCGGGGGAAAAGTCCGGCGTGGTGCACTATGGCGGGCCATAGGGACTTACCTCCAGACTGGCGGCAAAATCCGGACCCGCGGACGGTCCGGAGGTCCGGACAGTCCGGGATTTTCTTCCCCGTCTGGGTTTGCCGACTACCCACTTCTCCCGGATTGTTTGCAAGTCACTCTCGAATAAGTGTACAAATTTTATAATACAAATAACATTGTAAATACACACTAATACGATCCGATTAATATATTCGGATGGTCCGTAGGAAAAGACCAGCGAGTCCGTAGGAAAAGTGCGTTGTGGGGGAAGTCCGGGGGTAACATACGGGGGATCCGAAAGGAAAGCCAGGAGAGTCCGAAAGAAAATCTAGGATGGGCCAGTTGAAGCTATGCGAATGGAAATACAAATCGGGGGCGTCCGTGGGAATCCGAGGGTAAAGCGCGATAGGTCCAGGAGCTTGTCGCGGATCGTCTGGGGGATGGTAAAAGCATATAAATAAATCTACACAGAAAGCGAAAAAAGCTAGAATAGAAGGCAATTCAGTGTGAACATGATAAAACGCCCAAAAATGCAAACATACCATAGTGTGAACGAGAAATGAAGTAAGTCCATAAGATGGAGCAATCGGGGCTGAAAGTGGGTCGGTTGGGCCCTTAGGCGCGACTAGCACCCGACCTTGTACTAAGACAAAGTCGTTATTGGGACTTGTGCAAAGTATATTAAAATCTTACCGGGTGTGTTTGATAACCAACTCGACGAGCTCCTTCTTGGCGTCGAGAGTCTTTGTTGGGGCGGGCGCTTTGGTGCGGGCGTTTTTACGTCGCTTCGGCTGTGGGGCGTCGAGCCCGGCGGCAGCCTGGGCCAGTTGAGCGGCCTTCTCGGCGGCGAGCTGGGCGACTTGGGCAGCCTTATCGGCGGTGGCACGGGCATTCTTCGCGGCGATAGTCGCTGCTCGCTTTTGCGCCGGGGTCAAGTTCTTGGCAAGCTCCGTAACTTGTGCGGAGTAGTCGGCATCCCAGGAGTCTTGCTGGACGAGTTTTGCCTGTGATTTGGGGTCAGACACGCACACAATGATGCTGAGCGGGGCTTACCGGCTCCCTTGCGTCGCCAGCCCCCTCCCCACCCGCGGCCGACCCTACGTTCTTGCCCTTTGGTTTAGATGCGACGGGCTCCTCGACCTCTTTGAGTTTGCTTTCGGACTTGTCTTTGGACTTGTCCTCAACCTCGCCTCCATCCTCGACTTCAGACAAGTCTGAGGAATTGGCCTCGGGCTCGGGCGCCTTGCGTTTCTACAAAAGCTGGTGAGCGACGGTAAGGCCAGGTATCTTAATCTTACCTTGTTTCCCTTCGTTCCAGTGGCGACCGGCGCGACCTTCTGTCCGTCTTTCGCTGCTCCCTTTTCCTTGTATTGATTGTTAGTAATGTATTCTTATCGATTAATGTGAATACATGCCTTGTTGTTGGTCACATTAGTGGCGGGCGGTGGGACAACCGTGTCCGGGGTGTCCTCATCGACATCGCTTTCCTCTTCCTGGATTGGAGTGACTTTCCGCTTCTGTTTGGTGCCGTTAGTTAGGCAGAAATGCGCTGGCGCAATCACTTACCTTGGTCGCCTTGCCCTTTTTGGTCAAAGGCGGCGCCTCTTCGCTTTCCGAGTCCATAGGATCGTCGGGCTCGACCGCCGGGGCTTTTTGGTTCTAGTGAAATGGTAAGTAGGTATGGCGCTGGTTGAGGGAAAGACTCACCTTCTTTTTGCCATTATTGGCTACCGGCGCAGGCGGAGCTGGCACTTCAACGGGCGTAGCAATTTCGCTTTCCTTGCGGTTTCCCTCCGAGGTCTTGGTTTTCTACCAAGACGGCGTCAGTAAATTAACTAAATATAGTATTGAACACTCACCTTTACCACTTTTACTGGCGCATTGTCCTCAGAGTCGATTGCTTCCTCCGTGTCTGGAGTCTTGTGTTTCTAAGTTGCTATCAGAATCATTTTGGGAAGGTTGTATAGAATTATACATACCTTGGAGGACTTGTCGCCCGCGTCGACATCGTCCGTAGTATCCTAAAATCATATTAGGATCGAATAAGGAGAATATAACTGACTTAATGATAGCTTACCTGCGACGGTCCAGGGCTGCTTGTGCGTCCAACGGTGCTTGTGACCGGCAAGGCTGGCTTTTCAGTGCCAGGCGCTTGATTGGCCTTGGAGTCGGTGCTCTCGACGCGCTTGAGCATCTGTCATGTTAGGGTTAGAATAGCAATTTCAAATTGTTGGCGCATTCACACACACACCTTGGGATGCGCCTTGAGGCGACTGGGTACCTCGTGACGCTCGACTTCCTTGTCGCTATTCACGTCGTCCTCATCTTCGTTCGGCTTGTGGTGTTTGGACGGCGGACCGGGGGTAGCCGTGTGCTCGGAGTTGCTCGGGCCAGCTCCATTAGCTAAACAGGAGTCGATAAAATGTAAATAGAGGATTGAATAAAACTTACCTTGCGTATCCAAGGCGCCAGTCACAGTCGAGGGAGCCCGATTGCCCTTCTTCTTACCAGTCACGGGTTGCTTGCCCTTTGCCTTTGCCTTTTGCTTGGCAGCCTCAGCCCGTTTCTCGACAGTCTTGTTTCTTTTGTGGTTGCGCTTGTTTTCAAGCACGCGCCGCATGAGCTCCTGGCCGGCCCAGTCGTTCGCGAATCAAAAGAAGTACGGGTATTCATGTTTAAGCTGTAAAGGCAGATGACCGTCAAGTGATCGTGACAAAAATAATGGACTTACAGCATTGCAGACATTGAGCCTCGCCTGTAAGGGACAATCCTTCAATTTAATGTTCGTATTTCCTTTGAGCGCGGTTGTTGTATTGGTTCGGACCTTGGTCTAGATGAAATTAGCGCTAATCAAAATCAGAGTGAATCGGACCTACCTGGAAGTCCAGGTACTGGCTGTGGGCCCAGACGGCTTTGGGACCCTTGCACCGTAGCTCCTCCTCGAGTATGCATTTTGTCGGGTCCTTGGGTTTTGGAAGGATTCGGTACCTCTCGGCGGTGCTGTTGGCATGCACAATCTCAATGGCGGTGTTGTTCCTGATGTATTCAACCATTGCTAGACCCAATCGTGATCAGCCACAAGATCGGAGATGAGAACTGATCGTACTTACTGCCGTTTGCCACGTGTATCACATCACCGCAAAGTCTGTTGCTGGCGCCAGACTTTGATGTGGCGCCAGCATTGGGAGGATTTGCCGGTGGCATGATAAATGCACTATAAATAAGATAAATGTGTGAACAGATGCATCAGAGCGTGTCAAATGACTAGATAACATGTAAGGAGATCTTTTACATACCAGTTATGACAAAAGAATTTGAGAATGGGGGATTCGGCAGGCAAGTGCCAAATGAATGCTATGTCGGGGTAGATGGTGGTTCAGAGTAAGTGACAAAAACCATATATTTAGAACAAGGAAGGAGAATTACCTTGAGTTAAATAATGTGCCGAATCAATTGGAGGCGGTTGAACAACGGGTGTCAGGAGCAAGGGGGTGGTTGGGAGCAAGGGGGGATGCGCGCACAGAACCGGCTTGTATATATACACCCACCGGTGCTTAAGTGGCGACCCGCCGCCACAACCCAAAAATTTCCGCCTCCCTTGCATACACCCTCCGCCGCGACAATGGGAAAACAGAAAGTGCCCTGCCCATGCGGCAGGTGCACTAAGCCAGTCACAACTGAGACACGGAAGCATCACCTTCAGGGAATCTGGCAAAAAAAGCGTCCCAGTTTGGATGAGCATCTGGCAAGGATACGGTGAGCAGCCCGCTTGACTATAAACTAATATTTATTTTGCTAATATACATGAATCCAGCAAGAGCTTTCGTCGACGTTTATCTAGTAGAGAATCGCTCAACGCGCATCGTGGATCTGCTGTTGCTCAGTCCAAGCCGGGCATGCACCCAATGTTCAATAGCTCCCCCGGACCCCCAGATCCACCATTCCCTATCACCTACGAGTTGCCAGAGCCAGATCCTATACCGGCAGTTGATCTGACACATGTCTGGGCACAGGTAATGCGTGCCCATCCACATACGGAGTTTGGCAATCAAACTATAACGAACTCAACCAACCTCTCCGACAGCGATTCAGCGTCGACTGTTGGACACCCTGGATCCGACGCATCGAACCCGGGAAACAAAGGATATAATCCAGCAACGGGCGGTCTTTCCCCTGAGGTGCGACTGCAGGCAGGGTTCACATTAGATGCAGCAAAGAACGGTGAGTTGCTTTGCACGCTTGATACTAGTCTAGCTAAGTTTTATAATATTTAGCGTCACTTTCAATTACCCCAGATATCTTAGACGATATACTTTCATTTAAATTCATAGTCCAGCATAAGCCAACTGTACATAGTTACAAAGCAATGCAAGATGCGTTCATCCACAAACGGTCCCATGGAAGTTTATGATCGCTTAAATTGGTGCGTGCACAGATGCTGTCCCTTTCTGCACTGTCACCCGTCAAATATCATTGCTGCAAGAACTCTTACATCTGTTATACTGGCTATCTAGGTGACTTACAGGAATGCCCTTACTGCAAAGCCCCTCGACTGAATCCCGCCAGCCAACCATACTCTATATTGTCCTATGTTCCCGCCATTCCCCAAGTTCTTGCACTATTTTGTAATAAATCAACCTGCAAGAAGCTCAATTACCATGCAAACTATCAACGATCGGGCGATATAGACGAAATTTTTGCTGGCACACAATATGAAAAACTGAAACGTACCAAGGTGACAATAAACGATGAGAAACAGGCCTACTATCACTTTCAGGACCGCCAGGAGCTTGCATTTGGCCTTTCGATCGACGGCCTTTGTCCCTTCAAGCGTCAAAAAAATACTTGTTGGGCAATAATCCTGATAAACTACAATTTTCCGCCCAAAATACGAAATCTCCTTGAGAACATCATATGTGTCGGCGTGATACCTGGCCCACATTCCCCTAAGGACATCAATTCTTTCCTACAGCCCCTAATCGACGAACTAATCGAATTAGCCACAGGAGTCAAAGCTGTTGATATGCTCCATGAAGAGGTTTTTTTACTACGTGCACATCTTCTGGCGGTCTTTGGCGACATACCAGCAATCACCAAGGTACTTGAATTCCTGGGTCATAACACTAAGTTACCTTGCCGATTCTGTATGCACGAGGCGATTTCTGGTCAGACTGCCAAGGGAGGCACGCATATGTATTGTCCCTTGCATCGACCCGACGGAACGACAACAAACCCTTTGGACTTACCTCTCCAAACGCATACAGAGACCGTGGAGCAAGGGTACAAGGTACTCCAAACACCAAATGAGCACACATGCTCCAGACTGGCGACAACCTATGGTGTCAAAGGTGTCACCTTGCTTGCTAAACTCTTGTCAATCAGTATTCCGGCATCATTCCCCGTCAAGGTAATGCATATGGTCTGGATTAACTTAATCCCTCAGCTTGTCGAATTATGGACCAATGACTTTAACAGCATTGACAATGGTAAAGAAACCTACCAGATTGACTCGGTGATGTGGGCCCTTGTTGGGGATCTATGCAAAGATTTGGGCTGCATGATTGTCGTAAGCTTCTTCTTGGTGGCTATGAGACAAGCCGCGATGGAGAGTGGACGGCACTAAGACCTAAGTGACCTCTTGAACCGCAACACACTTAAGCGTCTGTAGGCTCTTGAGGGTAGGGGTGGTTCTAAGTGTCACTCAGAGGGGATGTTTTGACGAGACAAAACAAGCTGGGGTTACCAGGCTTGTTGGTCCTCTATATATATTCACCAAGTGGCCGAGTCATACAATGCGCAGCCATACGAGTCATACAGTCTACCAGTCAGGAGTGTCCATGTGAGTCATGCTGTATGAACAGACATGACTCGTACAAAGCACAGCCGCGTTACACAGTGTAACAGAATAACCACAAGAAGGTGGCAACGCGGCAAACGGAAACGGGAACATAACGTAAAGAAAGAGACAGGCGGGCGAGACAACGGGCGAGACCGATGGAGTGAGCTAGCTCACGACATTACTCCCCCCTAAGAGTCCGTTTGGGGGATCTGAACGGACTCTACTGCACTGCGCAGTCCTTTTCCTTCTTCAGCATATACTCCTCCAACCCCTCCTCCTCCTCCAAGGTCAGGTCGATGGGATTGAAGATGGTATTTCCCGGTTCGTCCGAGAACTTCTCCCATTCCTCCCAAGTCTCTTCCTTCGTCCAGTCCGCCTTGGACCAGTCCAAAACCCTTTCCTGGGCCTCCACAAACTCCTCATCCCATTGTTGCACATCGGGCTCTACCTCCTTCCATTCCGACACGTCAGTCTCCTCCTTCCTCCACCAGTAGGGTTCCCATTCAACTTTTTCCTTCTGGTATCTGCCCCTCTCCATCCTCCAGTCGCTCAGGTCCTTTTTGTAGTTGGCGTCCCAGGCATCGTTCCATCTAGGTCGGAGCGTTGGCTGCCTTCCGTCGTAACCTGGTACCCACTCGCTCGAGTACGCTCCTTCTTGTCCCCATTCGACCACTCCGAGCATGTGGGTGGAGAGGAGGACGACCTCCGAGACCTGGAAGGCGGCGCACCCTCGACAGACGAATATGTCCTTTCGTAGGAGCTGCATGCGTGTCGGCCATTTTTTCCCAACCCACTGGAATTCCCCCAGGTCTGAGTGGAGGATATCGTCCGAGGCCCTGAAGTGCATCCTTCCAGAGCCTTGTTGCGACCTCTTGAAGACGTAGAGGGCAGCTCCGGAGTCGAGGATCCTTGCCGTGGCGAAGGCAGGTCCTTCGAGGACGCGGGTGAGGTTGTTGGCGATGGTGGAGCGGGTGACAGCAGGCATTGTAGAGGGCAAAAGAGATTTAAAGCGTGGAGTTGGTGGTGTTTCTTGGAATAGTAGCAAGTTTTGCAAGTGACACTACCCGTCTCACTCCTCCTGCCTTTTATCTTCCCTGGAGCGTAGTTAGATGGTGTGGGAGCTTCGGGGTGTCGGCGTAGAAGGTCCTTGATGATCTTTGAAAGGTGACCAAAATCTTCCGCCCTTTGTTCTGTGTCTTCTTCACTTCCATAACCCTTCCATCTGACCCTGTAAAAAAGGCCGTCCTTTGTCTTCTTCCAGTCCACGATCTTCTCTACTTCGTATTCTTCTTCTCCTTCTTCTGTTATGATCGGCGGTGGTCGGGGTTGGTTGCGGCTAAATTCGGTGTCTCCCTTGTAAGGGCTGAGCAAATCGATGTGGAAAACAGGGTGCACCCTCATTGTTGCTGGCAAATCAAGCTCATACGCGTGTGATCCTATCTGTCGCTTCACGATAAATGGCCCGTGCTTTTTGCTGTCCAGTTTCTTTGAAGGTCTTTTTGTTTGAATGTTTTTTCCCAGTAGCCATACTAGATCTCCTTCTTGGTACTTGTTCTTTGGCTCTTCTCCTGGGAGCCTTTGGGTTTCCATAGATGCAATTGCTTCGTCATGGATTTTACACCATTTTCCTGTGATGTTGTTTGCTTCTGGAACCGCAGATTCTTCCGCTGAGATGTTCCACAGTGGTTCCTTTCCGTAGATGATTTCGAAAGGGGAACTACCTGTTACGCGATGCTTCTGTAGATTATAGCTGAACTCCGCAATCGGTAATAAGTCCGCCCAATCATCCTGCCGGTAGTTGACAAACGATCGTAGCCAGCCTTCCATCCATTGATTGATTCTCTCCGTTATTCCATCTGTTTGGGGGTGGTAGGCAGTACTGAAACCTGGGCTAGTTCCGATTTTCTCATAAATGGCTTTCATAAGTTTGGAATTGAAAGTGGACCCTCGGTCTGAGATCGTGCTCTTTGGGAAACCGTGCAGTTTCCAAACATTTGTGATAAAAAGATTTGCAAGGTCGCTTGCCGTGTGAGATTCTTTGCAGGGTATGAAGTGCGCCATTCTTGAGAATCGGTCCACCACCACTAAGATGCTATCTGATCCTCTGGATTTTGGTAACTTCACCACGAAGTCGAACGCTATGTCTTCCCACGGTCCTTTTGGAATCTCCAGAGGCTTGATCGGGACTATTGACTTCAATCCCTTTGTCCGCTGGCAGGTTTCGCAGGATTCCACGTATCTGTTTATGCTTTGCTTCATCCCTGGCCAGAAGTACCTTCTTGATATTAGTTCCAGTGTTCTAGCCTGTCCTTGGTGTCCTGCGATCTTTGAGTCGTGATGAACTCGCATGATGGCCAGTCTGGATTCCTTATCCTCTGGTACGTAGATCCTTCCTTTGAACCATAATAGTCCCTCCTTGAAATCATAATCTTTTGCGCTGTGTTGAAGGGTTTTTGGTAACGTTTCCCTTGATTTGCAGATTTCTTTGATTTGTGCCAATCCCTCATCTGTTTCCTGAGCCTCCTTGATAGTTTCTATGATGTTTGTGTCTACCTGTCCCATGAATCCTTTGAACCTTTCAATGGATATCATAACTTGTTCAGGCGTCGGGATATCTTCATGGTCTGACCGTCTTGACAACAGGTCTGGCTTTGATGACAGGATGCCAGGGCGGTATATGATGTCAAAGTTATAGGAAGCAAGCAATTGGTGCCATCTTGCGTGTCGACGGTTGAACGTTCTTGCTTCCTTCCAGAATTGTAGGTTCCTATGATTGGTGTAGATGGTGATAGGGTCCCTTGTTCCTTCAAGGTATAGCCTCCAATGTGTTAAAGATTCTATGATAGCCATAAGTTCTTTATCGTGGACATCGTAGTTGAGTTGAGCCTCGTTGAAAGACTTTGAAAGGAAAGCAATAGGGTGCAAGTAGCCATCGTCTTGTCTTTGCGACAAGATTGCTCCCATTGCTACTCCACTTGCGTCTGTTTCCAGGAAAAAGGGTTTGTCAGGGTTTGGATGGCGTAGAGTGGGTTCCTTGCTGATTTCTGTTTTTAGGGCCAAGAATGCTTCCTGCTGATCGTTTCCCCATTCCCATTTGTTTTCCTTTCTTGTCAAGGTTGTCAGGGGTTTTGCTAATCGGCTGAAGTTCGGTACAAATCTTCGGTAAAAATTTGCAAATCCTAGGAATGCCTGAACTTGCTTGACTGTTCTTGGTTCCTTCCATTCCTTTATAGCTTTTACTTTTTCTTCCTCCATAGAGATGCCTGAATCGCTGATTCCAAGTCCAGTATATGTCAATTTGGTGACGAAGAATTCGCATTTTGGAAGCTTTGCAAAAAGATTTTCCTCCAGCAAGATCTTCAGTACTTTTCTGACATCCACGGTATGTTGGCTTCTGTCCTTAGAGAAGACTAGGATGTCGTCAATGTATACTATGACGCATACGTTGATAAGATCATGGAAAATGTGATTCATATATCTTTGGAAGATGGCGGGCGCGTTCTTTAGTCCGAAAGGCATGACGACGTATTTGAACAGCCCTTCTTTTGTTCTGAAAGCTGTCTTCCATTCGTCGCCTTCCCTAATTCTGATATTGTTGAAACCCATGCGTAGATCGATCTTGGAGAAAATCTTTGCGTCCTTGATTTTATCCAGGAGGTCTTCCATTAGGGGCATTGGGAATCTGTCATCCTTTGTAATGGCGTTTACTCCTCTGAGGTCTTGGACGAGTCGTAGTTGGCGAACTGCCGCTGGATTTTTTGGATCGATAGGTTTTTTGACAAAGAAACAAGGTGATGCAATGGGTGATTTGCTTGGTCGAATCTTTCCTGCCGCGATTTCTTCATCCAGGTATTCTCTTAGAGCAATAGATTCCGCTGGAGAAAGTGGGATAGGTCTGGCTGGTTTTGGAAGTTCAGCTCCTTCCTTGAAGTCGATGGCACAGTTGTATGGGCGATGATCCGGGATTCTCTTGAATTTTTCTTCGCTGAAGACGTCGGCAAATTCCTTGAATTCTTTGGGCAGGTTGTCTATTGAGGCCGTCCTTGCTTGAATGGCTTCTGTCCGCCAAGATATGTGCTTTGTTTTCCAATCAATGACAGGGTTCGATTCTTCTAACCATTCCAATCCTAGGATAAGTTTCGTTTCTCCAGTGGGCATAGCGAAGAAGATTTGTTTGAAGGTTCTTCCCTCTACTTCTAGTTCCAGCTTTGCTTTGAAACGTATTTGGTGAGAGAGTTCTTTCCCTTGGATACCAATTACTTTTCTAGGAGTGGAGAGTTCCATGAGTGGAATGTTGTTGGACCAAGCCCACGAAATGTCCAGGAAGTTTTTTGATGCTCCAGAATCGATGAGGGTTGGGATAGGTTCTGTGATTCCAGCAACGTTCGCGTAAACAATGGTAGATTCATTTGTCGCTCTAAAGTACATTGTTTCCGTTGCCGGCTTCTTGGTCTCTCCACACACAGTTAGAGGGAGACCCCTTCTTTTCCCGAGTCTTCTACGATTGTTGCCTCCCTTCCTTTAACGCTAGGTTCCGTCGTTATCCATTCCTTGGACGGGCACTTGAATGAGCGGTGTCCTTCCTGTCCGCACTTTAGGCAGCGGTTGGTTGCTATCCTTGCTTTGTAAATTTTGTCGGGAAGCCGTTTTGTAGAGGAGGGTTGTCCGTTAGCGGTTGGTTGGGTTGTCTTCTTTCCTGTAGAGCCCTTGATTTGTTGCAATTTCTGGTCAATAGAGATTGCAATTGAGATCCATCGGTCAAGGGACAGCTCTCGCTCCGTTCCGTCCTCGTTAATCAGGGTTAATTCGAATCGAGCTAGTTCGGTTTTTACTTCAGGCTTCAGTCCTTCCTTGAATTGGTTGATCAGTGCTTCCTGTCCCCAGTTGACGTCGACCAATAAGTAACGGAATTCAGAAGCATAGTTTGCTACCGAATTGTTCTGCTTGCATTTCCTGATATCGATTTCGGCTTTTGCCTTTTTGTTGGGGTCACTAAATTGTTCCATGAAGTGTGCTTTGAAACCTTCCCATGAGGCGAGACTTTGGTTAATTTCTCCTTGGTTAAGCGATCGTAAGAGAACTTGTGCCCAGTGAGTGGCGGCCTTGTTCTCGGATTTGAAGTTTGCTAGGGCTTTGCGGATCCTTTCCTCATCGGAAGTGTATTGATCGCCTAGACGTACAAAATAACTTTCCATTTGCGTGATGAACATCTCAGCGCCTTCTCCTTTCTTTCCGTCAAAGGATTCTGGGCGAGTCACCTTGGGACGACGTGATCCGCTACCGATGTTTGGGTTCTCGGTTAGTCGTTGGATTCTTAATTCTAATTCGTCGATCCTGGTAGATTCTGCGTCTGGATGCGGTGGAGAATTTGATCGCCTAGAGGGGATCCCGTGCAGAGATGCTTCGTCCATTTCCTCTTGCATGTTGTTTATAGCTTCTTGAACTTCCGTGATTTTGTTAGTGAAAGAGGCTCCTTCCTGTCGTAAGGTTTCTAGTCCTTGCGTTACTGCCTCATTCCATTCGAGTTGTCCTTGTCTGGTAGTGTTGAGCTCTTCGCGTACATTATTCACTAGTCCTTGGGTATTGGTAACTTCATTTCGAAGGCGGGTTACGTCTTGACCGACTAGAAAGGAATTATGTTCGCCATTTCTTGCCGAGTTCAGAATGTCCGTCAAGGTTCCTTGTAGGGTATTGATGGAGTCATTAAAGATTTGCTGGTTGTTTGCTAGAACTTGTGTGGCTTGTTCTAGACCACTAAGCCTTCGATCTATAGTGACCCTCATTTCGTCTATAACCCTAAGGGTGGCGTTGTGTCTTCCTTCTAGAAGGTCGTCCAGGTCGTCTAGGTTACTGATTACAGTTCTGCTGCTAGAGCTGGAACTTGAACTTGAACTTCCTGGATCACCGGCGCT
Source organism: Ceratobasidium sp. AG-K (assembly GCA_037039685.1). NCBI lineage: Eukaryota > Fungi > Basidiomycota > Agaricomycetes > Cantharellales > Ceratobasidiaceae > Ceratobasidium > Ceratobasidium sp. AG-K. Next base: position 261,317 of record JAWNGF010000013.1, on the reverse strand, counting down.
TTGCTGTACCGGAGCTGATTGCTGGGAGTAACCCTGTGGGACATATGGTGGTGCTGGAATCGCTGGTGTAACTGGCTGGGAAGCCATTGGGATCGGTCCTGCGTTGGTGATAGTTCCTCCAATTTGCGGGACTGTGGGGACATTTGGAATGTGTGGTGTAGGAGGAGGTCTAATGGGAACAAGCGACACGCCCCCATGAGCTTCGGGTTGGGGAGAAAAAAACTGTCTTCTAGTCCCTGATGGCCACAAGGGACGTGATGGTCCTGGACTTCCAGTTGAAATGCGAATTACAGCTGGAGTGGGGTCGTTTGTGAGATCTCCTGGTTCTCTATTCGTGATAGTGGGTTCCTCCTCTTGTACAGTTGTTATGTCGGAAATGCCGAAAGATCCTGGCATTGATGCTTGACTTTGGGGGTGTGATCGGGCGGGGCCTCCCGCTTGAGTTTGTGCAATATCTTGCTCGTTTAGTGATCCTGTGGGCCTTGCTGCCCGACTGGGTCCTCTTCTTGTTGATATGGTGGATGCGGGACGTGATCCTCCATCCTCTTGAATAGACATGTTTGTTAAGCTTGTTTTGTAATGTCGTAAGCTTCTTCTTGGTGGCTATGTGACAAGCCGCAATGGAGAGTGGACGGCACTAAGACCTAAGTGACCTCTTGAACCGCAACACACTTAAGCGTCTGTAGGCTCTTGAGGGTAGGGGTGGTTCTAAGTGTCACTCAGAGGGGATGTTTTGACGAGACAAAACAAGCTGGGGTTACCAGGCTTGTTGGTCCTCTATATATATTCACCAAGTGGCCGAGTCATACAATGCGCAGCCATACGAGTCATACAGTCTACCAGTCAGGAGTGTCCATGTGAGTCATGCTGTATGAACAGACATGACTCGTACAAAGCACAGCCGCGTTACACAGTGTAACAGAATAACCACAAGAAGGTGGCAACGCGGCAAACGGAAACGGGAACATAACGTAAAGAAAGAGACAGGCAGGCGAGACAACGGGCGAGACCGATGGAGTGAGCTAGCTCACGACAACGATCCCCTCTGTATTTGGATGTTGCGTTCCCAACCTTAATAAGCGCAGCCACTTTATTGCTGAATCCTGGATGCTTTTTGCGACTCAACTTGCCCCTTGTTTACTGTGACGTCGCTTTACTAAGCAAACATACTATACTCACTTTGTCCGCCTCGTCACCTTGGTTAAAATGTGCGTCAGCCATTTTATCTCTAGGGACGACATTCCTACAATACGCAATGGGTTTGCTAAATGGATTGAGGATTATGAGCGGTATGTGAACGCATACAAAGACTCGTTGCGCAGTAACTTATTATCAAATAGGATATACTACCAATACAGTGCTGATCAACTACAGACATGCCCAGTAAACATCCATTACCTATTGCATATCGCCGACTCGATTGAGTTCTTAGGACCGGTCTGGGCGTATTGGGCCTTTCCAATGGAGCAATACTGCAGCTTCATTGGGGCATCAGTCCAAAGCCGGCGGTACTACTTGGCAAACATCGCACGGCAAATCCTAGACTGTGCCCAGCTTCGAGTCATTCGCGAGGTGTACGACCTCCACGATACAATCATGCTTTGCCACCCAAGAGATGCAAGGGATGCTGAAGATGAAGGTCAGGCGGTCGAGGGGGATCAGCTTCCAGACTGTAAGTAGTTCGACAATTAATTCCATTATTTCTTACACCCAGGAACAATTTAGACCCCGCTTGCGTGCTGTTGACTCCACGCTCCAAGCGATTGACAGTAACAGAGCCGCTGCGTCAAAAAATCGCCAAATACCTAGTAACGGCGTACAAAATCGCCTTTCCAGCAGCCAAGGCATACGTTCCTGCATCGGTTATGCAATGGGGACGAATGCGCATCATCAATGGAGGCAATTTGATCCATGCACGCGGGTACCATAAGCTACAAGAGGACGGGCGCGACGCATCTTTTGTTTGGGTAAGATTCTTATTTTCAACTTGAATAATCAGCCAATTCTAAAATAAAACAGTACGAGCTCGAGGTTGATTGACTTGCCCGTATTCCGAATGCACCCCCCAACTTTATTCTACAGTCCTTTTTTGGACAACTTCAGCACCTCTTCGCACTTCCCATTCCACCCAACTCCGCCATCAACCCCAGCAACTACGTTCAGACTCTTTTGCTGGCGTTGATTCTGGAGGCCCGAACCAAAGTCAATACTTTGTACGAGTACACTGTAGTTTCTTACGAAGGTCAGCTTTCAAGTGGAGAAGTCGTCGATGCGGACAACATCAAATGTGCTATTGGGCGCATTTGCGACAGCAACAAGTGGTGGATTATTGATCGAAGCTTGGGCGCTGAGTAAATACAAGGTATGTGAATACTTGTCGCACTTATTTGAGTGTATCATGCGGTCCCAGTCAGCTAATACGACACCCCCTAGGACTAGAAAAGATGTAATTACATTTACAATCACTAATAGAACTAGTGTACACTCCACTTGATACACCCCCCTAAAACTTCCGAACAGTCCGAGGGTGGCCGACCAACCACCAGCAAACCCATCCAAGGGTAACCTGCACGTCCGGAAGAAAGGTCGGGGACCCGGTGGGGATTCGGGCCGTCTGAGGTTCCGGATATCGAATCCGGGGGTCCGTCGACAGACATCTGCGGACTTTTCCCCTGGATTTTTGGACGATCCAAGGGTTGCCCCTGGACGATCTGGAAGTCTGGGGTCCACAGTGCATTAGAGCCAAAATTATGGCCAAAGCACACAGATGAACTACCAGAAACAAAGGTAACAATGCATTCTATGGAAATACAAAGCCCAGGCACCTCAAGTTCATGAAGAACAACCCTAATCACCAGCCCACACCCCGATTGCCTGACAAATTGAACTCTAAATGCAACAACTGCAGTTGCACAGGCCATTGGGCAGCCAAATGCTGACAGCCGGGAGGTGGTGCATACAAGAAGAATGCAAACAATGAGCGGAAACATCAACAAAGAAAGTTTAACACACTGGCGAGACACAAGAACTGCAATAACCAAGCATCTATAGCCATTGAAAACAATGTGCTGACTAATAGTTATGCCTTCCAGGCATTGGACAGCAACAATACATTGTTCCTGAGCCATCTAAGTGGCGCATGGATAGCCAATAGTGGATCAACCACTCACATTGCAAACAATTGGAGTGCATTCATTGACTATACGCCTGCACAAGGAACCATTACTGGCATCAGCAGCAGGAAAGCCATAATTGGCAGGGGCACTGTGCTTCTTAGAAGTAGCATCAATCAGCATGGGAACCAATCAAAAATTTTGATGCTTCACAACATTGCTCACATACCCACGTGCCCAGTTAATCTTATCAGCTTATCTAAGGTAACTGATAATGGCCACAAAATCGAAATCAAAGGAACCAACCTCCGTATCATCAGTGCACATGGAGAGACAATCGCATTAGGCAGAAAAAATACTAACAGACCAAACAGAAGCCTTTGGTATATACAATGCCAAATGGACCATGCATTGGAACTCAAAAAGTCAAAAATAAACGCCAAAATCGCTCTTTTTAAGCATACTGGATGCACCTAGTATGAATGGCACAAGATGCTGGGGCATATAGGACCCCAAGCACTTGAACAAATAAAGAAAACAAATGCCGTTAGTGGAATGGAAGTGACAGAAAGTCCCAAAGGACTCAACTTCAAGTGCAAAGCATGCATACAAGCGAAAGCACATACAGCACCTTTCCCAAAGGAATTGCAAACAGTAGTGAAAGACATTGGTGAACTAATAGTTACCAACATCTGGGGCCCTGCCAAGGTTAATCCTATTGGCAGGTATTGTTATTATGCGTCCTTTACAGACATCACAACCTGGTTCACACACTTGGGATTCCTTAGACACAAAGACAAAACCCTTGATGAATACAAGGCATTCAAATCAGTGATAAATACACAACTGGACAAGAAAATCAAGAAAGTCCGATTTGATAATGGTGGAGAATTTGTTAACAACAATTGGAGGATGCATACACACAGAAAAGGGACGATCTTAGAAACTACATCACCATAGTCAGCTCAGCAGAACGGAATCACTGAGAGACTGAATAGAACACTTACCAAGAAGGCCAGGGCTATGCTAATTGAAGCACAGGCACCTCTATTCCTATGGAATGAGGCAATCACTTATGCCTGTTACCTGAAAAATTGCATGCCAACCCAAGTGCACAGTCAATTTCAACCAATGCCCTTCAAAGCATTTTGGGGCAGGAAACCCAATGTTAGCACTTTAAGGCCATGGGGAACTAAGTGCTATGTACTGAATCAGAGCAGAGATCACTCAAAGTTGGATCCTAAGACAATCACAGCAATCTTCACTGGGATTTCAGACCACCAAGGTAAAAGCTGGTGATACTGCAAGAAGGGAGCAAACAAAATATTGTATTCACACAATATTACATTCCCGCAAGTCATTCAGGAGCATACAGGCAAACCAAATGACCTACAATTGGAAGAGTTGGTTGCTCCACCTGCTGAGGGGGAGGAGAAAGTTCCAGAAGACAGCATGGCAAAGCAACAAGGAGAAAACACAGAAACAGGGGGAGAAAAAGACAAACCAAAGACTCAGCAACATGGGCAACCAAAAGCTATAAAAGAGGAGGTGAAAAGCAAGCAAAAGGCAGTGCATTCATCCACTCCTCCAAAGACCAAGCTCAAAAGCACCCCATTAATTTCTTCACAGTCTGCTTGCTCTCCCACTGATATGCAACCCAATACTCTTGCTTCTATTCAATCTATCAATGCTGTATCTACAATGTGTCATGAGCCAACTCACTCCATTGGACTTGCCTGTTGTCTTGCCCGCCTGTCTCCTTCTTTGTGTTACGTTCCTTTTTGCCGTGTTGCCACCTTCTTGTGGTTATTCTGTTACATTGTGTAACGTGGCTGTGCTTTGTACAAGTCATGTCTGTTTAATACAGCATGACTCACATGGACACTCCTGACTGGCTGTCTTGTATGACTTGTGTGGCTGTGCCTTGTATGACTTGGCCACTTTGTGAATATATATAGAGGACCAACAAGCCTGGTAACCCCAGCTTGTTTTGTCTTGTCAAAACATCCCCTTTGAGTGACACTTAGAACCACCCCTACCCTTTAGAGCCTACAGACACTTAAGTGTGTTGCAGTTCAAGAGGTCACTTAGGTCTTAGTGCCGTCCACTCTCCCTCACGGCTTGTTCCATAGCCACCAAGAAGTAGCTTACAACATTACAAAACAAGCTTCACAGTCATGTCCATACAAGAGGACGCGGGGTCACGCCTCGCAACACCACTCTCAACAAGGAGAGTGTCACAACCCTTTGTTTTGCCTCATTTGTTGCTCTGTTTGGTCTCGTTCTGCTCGCCTTGGCGCATTTAGTCGCTATTATGTAAGCCATGACCGCGGGACATGCTCGCCTGGCTAGCTTCACTCATTCCTCGTTTTCCATGGACTTGTTGCGCCTCCTTTGTTCTGTCCTTGCTTCTCTTGGACTCCTGCTTTCTCCCCTTTGTCACATACTCTCTATTGTACATAGCCACAGTAGATAGTACATATACCAGCGACACAAGTCTTGCTGCCACAAGACTTGTTCTCTTGTCGTTTTCCCCTCACTCATTGCATGACTCACTTAGGCCTTAGTTGCCGTCCATTCGACCTTTGCTGTCGTCTCAACCCCCTTCCTCACTGCCTGTGGAGTCTTGGCCTCCAAGGTTTGGTTAGGGTTGTGATAGAGAGGACCAAGTAGGGCTTCAAGACCTACAAGTTCCCTCAACAAGCAAGATATTGCACAAGCACGGGCTGGAGGACCAGTGAGGTCTTGCCCACAAAGCCAAGCCTCTATGCCTGGAACATTCAACGCTGAGAACGTTTCAGTCATACAGGAAGAACCCACCATGGTTACTAGAGAACCAGGGGATATTACCGACAACCCCACACCAGTCACAATTTGAATCCCTATCTCAAACGCAACTCCAGGCACATCACGTCCACTATGGCCTATGGGACCCAGAAGACAGTTTTTTTCCCCTCAACCTGAAGCTCACGGGGGCGTATCCCTCATTCCTATCAGACCCCCCCCCACACCGCACATTTCCCTTGCTCCTCAAGTACCCCAGATTGCGGGAACTATCACCAATGCTGGTCTGGTCCCAATAAACTCTCAGGCCGCGACACCAGTTAACCCAGCACCGCCATATGTACCACAAGGGTATTCCCAGCAACCAACAGCAACTGAAGGCCAAGAAGTCCCTGGGATTCCCACCTCAAGTTCTAGCTCCAGCAGTAGGACTGTGATTAGCAATCTTGACAACCTCGACAATCTTCACCTTGGAAGACACAACGCACTCTTAAGGATTATTGATGGAATGAGGATAACAATCAATAGACAACTCAACGGGTGAGAACAATCTACTCAAGTGTTGGCCAACAACCAACAAATCTTCAACGATTCCCTCAACAACCTACAAGGAACCCTGACAGATATCCTTACCGCTGCATGAAACAGTGAACATAACAGCTTCCTGGTTGGACAAGATGTAATCTGCCAAAGAAACAAAGTCACAAACACACAAGGACTGGTAAACAACGTACAGGAAGATCTTAACACCACAAGGCAGGCACAGTTAGCCTGGAATGAAGCAGTCACCCAAGGACTAGAAGGACTAAGGGGAGACGGAAGGATTGCAATTGGACAAATTAACACCATGCAAGAGACAATCAACAACATGCGCAAACAGATGGATGAAGCATCCCTACATGCCGTATCACCTCCCCACCCTGAAGCAGAGTCTACCAGGCTTGATGAATTGGAACAAAGGCTACGTCAGCTTTCTGAAAACCCTGACAACAGAAGGGAAAACAGGCATCCAAAAGTAACTAGACCAGAAGCTTTTGACGGGAAGAAAGGAGAGGGAGCAGAAATGTTCATCACCCAAATGGAAAGCTACTTTGTCAGGTTGGGCAACCAATACAGCTTGGGACAAGAACAAATTAGAGAAGCACTAGCCAATTTTAAATCAGATAACAGATCCGCTACACATTGGGCACAGGTGCTGCTCCGATCCATGAACAATGGAGTACCTGATTCAAACCTAACGTCATGGGAAACATTCAAGTCACACTTCATGGAACAATTTAGTGACCCTAACAAGAAGGCTAAGGCGGAAGCCAATATCTGAAAAAGCAAACAAGTCAACTCAGTAGTGAATTATGCAATGGAATTCTGCTTCTACATGATTGACGTCAACTGGGGAGAGGAAGCTCTTATCAACCAATTCAAGGAGGGACTCAAGCCAGAAATCAAAACAGAACTGGCACAATTCAAGCTATCCCTTATCAACGAGGATGGAACCAAAAGACACCTTAACCTTAATCAATGGATCACTCTTGCAATCTCCATTGACCAAAAATTACAACAGATCAAGGCATCCACCAGGAAGAAAACACCCCAAACAACCACCACCGGGCAAGCCTCTACAAAACGGCTTCTGGACAAAGTATACAAGGCAAGAATAGCATCAAACCGATGTCTGAAGTGCGGTCAAGAAGGCCACCATTTGCTCAAATGCTCATCCAAGGAGTGGATAACAACCAAACCCAGTATAAAGGGAAGAGAGGCTACGATCATAGAAGATTTGGGAAAAGAAGGGGTCTCCCTCTAACTGTGTGTGGAGAGACCAAGGAACCAGTAATGGAAACAATGTACCTTAGAGCAACCAGCAAATCAACAATTGTTTACACCAACATTACTGGAATCACAGAACCTATAGCCACCCTCATTGATTCAGGAGCCTCAAAAAACTTCATTGACATCACATGGGCCCGAAGAAACAATATTATACTAAAAGAACTCCCAACACCACAAAGGGTTATTGGAATCCAAGGGAAGGAATTAGCACACCAAATTTGGTTCAAGGCAGATTTAAAATTTGGCCTTGAAGGAAAGGAATTCCAACAAAGTTTCTTTGCAATGCCGACAGGAGAAACAAACATAATCTTGGGACTAGGATGGTTAGAAGAAGCCAATCCTGTCATCAATTGGCAATCAAAAACAATCTCATGGCAACCAGACACTATCATTGGAAGAATTGCCAAAATGGAAGACATACCAGAAGAATTCAAAGACTTTGCAGAAGTCTTCAGCGAAGAAAAATTCAAACGTGTTCCGGACCATTGACCCTACGACTGCTCCATCGACCTAGTAGAAGGAGCAGAACTTCCCAAACCGGCTAGGCCCATCCCTCTATCTCCGGCGGAATCTATTGCCCTCAGGAAATACCTTGATGAAGAATTAGCCGCTGGAAAGATCTGTCCAAGCAAATCACCAGTAGCTGCAGCAACCTTCTTTGTCAAAAAGGGACAAGATACCAAGAACCCAGAAGGACCTAGGGAACTTAGACTGGTCCAACATTTTGGTCCTATGAACGAGATCACCAGAAACAATCGATTTCCTATGCCACTTATGGAGGACCTTCTAGACAAAATCAAGGATGCAAAGATCTTCTCAAAGATAGACTTGCGCATGGGATTCAACAACATCAGAATAAAGGAAGGTGATGAATGGAAAATGGCATTCCAAACCAAGGAAGGATTATTTGAATATGTCGTCATGCCCTTCAGACTAAAGAACGCGCCAGCAACATTCCAACGATACATGAACCATATCTTCCACGACCTTATCAATATTTGTGTTATCATATACATTGATGACATATTAATCTTCTCCAAAAATTGCAACCAACATGTTGAAGATGTACAAAAAGTTCTCAAAATCCTCCTGGAAAACAACCTATTTGCAAAACTTCCCAAGTGCAAATTCTTCGTGAAGAAACTGGTGTATACAGGCATCAACATCAGCAAAGAAGGAATATCAATGCAGGAAGAGAAGGTTAAAGCTATCAAAGAATGGAAGGAGCCAAGAACGGTCAAACAGGTGCAAGCATTCTTAGGATTCGCAAACTTCTACAGAAGATTTGTCCCAAACTTCAGCGGATTGGCCAAACCCTTAACCATCCTGACAAGAAAGGACCAAAAATGGAAATGGGATACGGAACAACAAGAAGCGTTTGACAATGTAAAAATGGAAATATGCAAAGAGCCAACACTACGACATCCTAATCCGGAGAAACCCTTCATACTAGAAACCAATGCAAGTGGCGTGGCTATGGGAGCAATTCTCTCACAAAGGCCGGACGACGGCTACTTGCACCCTATTGCGTTCTTGTCAAAATCTTTCAATCAAGCACAGATGAACTACGATGTGCACAATAAGGAACTGATGGCAGTTATAGAATCACTAAAGCATTGGCAACTACATTTGGAGGGAACAAGGGATCCAATCACAGTCTACACCAATCATTGCAACCTACAGTTCTGGAAGACAGCTACTACCTTTAACCAAAGACACGCTTGGTGGCATCAGATCCTCGCCTCCTACAACTTTGAAATTGTTTATTGACCAGGAACCCTGTCAACAAAACCAGACCTACTTTCCAGAAGAAGCAATCACAACGATATCCCAACAGCAGAACAGGTCATGATCAGGGAAGGACAATTCAGAGGGTTTGCCAGCAAAATGAAGTTCAACATCATTGCGGATATCAAGGAAGCTCAAGCAGAAGACGAGAGCATTAACCAAATAATAGAACTCTGCAAGAAAAAGGGGGACCTTCCAAGATTGGTGCAACAAGGAATTAGAAACTACACCTTCAAGGAGGGCCTTCTCTGGGTCAACGGAAAAATCTATATCCCAGAAGACAAGGATACCAGGCTGAAAATTATGAGGATACACCATGATTCTCCAATAGCAGGTCACCAGGGGCATGCGCGGACATTGGAACTCATTTCAAGAAGATACTACTGGCCGGGACTCAAAAACTCTGTGAACAAATATGTCGATTTGTGCGAGCAATGTCAAAGAGCAAAGGGCACAAAAACACAGGTACCCCTCAAGGCCCTAGAGATTCCTGGGGGACCATGGGAAGATATTGCGTACGACTTCATTGTCAAACTACCAAAATCAGAAGGAAACAATAGCATATTGGTGGTTGTAGACCAATTTTCCCATATGGCACACTTCATACCCTGTAGGGAAGCAACAACAGCGGATCAACTAGCCAAACTTTTCCTAAAGAACATATGGAAGTTACACGGTTTTCCTTGAAGCACAGTATCAGACAGAGGAACAACATTTAACAGCAAATTCCTGAAGGCTCTGTATGAGAAGATTAACATAGCTCCAAGCTTCAGCACAGCATACCACCCCCAAACCAACAGAATAACAGAACGGATAAACCAATGGATCGAAGCATGGTTGCGCACCTTCATAAACTACCAACAGGGCAATTGGACCAAGCTTTTACCAATTGCGGAATTCTGTTACAATAACCAGAGGCACGGAATCACCGGAAAGACCCCTTTCGAAATTGTAAACGGCAGAGAACCTCTGTGGAATGTCTCAAAGGAAGAAACAGCAATACCTGAGGCAAACGCGAAAGCAAATGACTGGCAAAAAGTCTGGGACAAAGCAAAAGCAGCAATGGAATGGCACAGGGAAAAAACCACGACTGAACACGCACCCAAGTACATGGAAGGGGAGTTGGTCTGGCTCTATGGACAAAATGTCAAGACAAATTGCCCCAACAAGAAATTGGACAACAAGAAATATGGCCCATTCAAGATCAAGAAAGTCATTTTGAGCCATGCTTACGAGTTGGAACTCCCAAAATCTATGAGAATACACCCTGTACTCCACAGTGACCTGCTAAGCCCTTACAAACTGGACAATAACTTCCACAGAAACCAACCCCGACCTCCGCCGATTGTAACAAAGGAAGGGGAGGAACAATATGAAGTGGAAAGAATTGTAGATTGGAAGGAAACAAAGGATGGGTTATTCTACAGGGTCAGGTGGAAGGGATACGACTCAAAAGAAGACACAGAACAACGGGCGGAAGACTTTGGGCATCTTGGAAGGATCATGAGGAAGTTTGAAAAGGATTTCCCTGAAGCGCCTCTACCATCAAATTACAAATCATGCAGTATAAAAGGAAGAGCTCAACACACCAACAACCCATCTTGCAAAACTTGCTCATTATCCAACTTGCTCTACACACTCCACACTCTAAACCTTTTTTGCTTCCAACAATGCCCGCCATCACCCGTTCCACAATCTCCAACAACCTGGTCCGTGTCCTTGAAGGACCGGCCTTTGCCACAGCAAGGGTCCTCAACAGTGGGGCCGCCCTCTATGTCTTCAAGAGGTTGCAACAGAGCTCGGGCAGAATGCACTTCAGGGCATCAGATGACATCCTACACTCAGACCTGGGAGAATTCCAGTGGGTTGGAAAGAAATGGCCAACATGCATGCAACTCCTACAAAAGGACATCTTTGTTTGTTGAGGATGCACCGCCTTCCAGGTCTTGGAGGTTGTCCTCCTTTCTACCCACATGCTCGGAGTCATCAAATGGGGGCAAGAGGGAGCATACTCAAGCGAATGGGTACCCGGTTATGACGGAAGACCACCAACACTCCAACCCAGGTGGAACGACGCTTGGGACGCCAACTACGAGAAGGACCTGAGCAACTGGAGGATGGAGAGGGGCAGATACCAGAAGGAGAAAATCAAATGGGAGCCTTACTGGTGGAGGAAGGATGAGACCAATGTGTTGGCATAGAAGGAGGCAGAGCCTGATGTGCAACAGTGGGACGAGGAGTTTGTGGAGGCCCAGAAGAGGGTTTTGGACTGGTCCAAGGCGGACTGGTCAAAGGAGGAGACTTGGGAAGAATGGGAAAAGTCCTTGGATGAGCCGGGGAATACCATCTTCAATCCCATTGACCTGACCCTGGAGGACAAAGAGGGGTTGGAAGAGTATATGCTGCAGAAGGGAAAGGACTGTGCAGTACAGTAAGTCCGTTCAGGTCCCCCAAACGGACTCTTAGGGGGGAGTAATGTTGTGAGCCAACTCACTCCATTGGACTTGCCTGTTGTCTCACCCGCCTGTCTCCTTCTTTGTGTTACGTTCCTGTTTGCTGCGTTGCCACCTTCTTGTGGTTATTCTGTTACATTGTGTAACGTGGCTGTGCTTTGTACAAGTCATGTCTGTTTAATACAGCATGACTCACATGGACACTCCTGACTGGCTGTCTTGTATGACTTGTGTGGCTGCGCCTTGTATGACTTGGCCACTTTGTGAATATATATAGAGGACCAACAAGCCTGGTAACCCCAGCTTGTTTTGTCTTGTCAAAACATCCCCTTCAAGTGACACTTAGAACCACCCCTACCCTTTAGAGCCTACAGACACTTAAGTGTGTTGCGGTTCAAGAGGTCACTTAGGTCTTAGTGCCATCCACTCTCCCTCGCGGCTTGTTCCATAGCCACCAAGAAGTAGCTTACAACACAATGACTCATCCTGCCATCCAAACGCATTGCAGCCAACCAAATGCGCTGGCCATCTCACTTGAGAAGGAGCGCAGCAGCATCCAAATCAAGATCAAGGACCAGGTGGCCCTCCCAACAATTGACAAGCTCACAACTTTCCGCTCGGACTCAACAGTCATTAGCAACAATGAGTATGAGTCTTTGTATGCATACATGCTGCCACTGGTTGCTGATACTAGCAACTTGGACTCCAGTGACATCCCTTGCATTCCTGGAGGCCTCTATTACCCTCCAGAGGACTTCCACTGTCTCTGCAAGGTTGTACCGCTGCCCAAACTCCCAACACCTCCTCCTACACCTGAGGCAACAACTTACACATTGAATTACATGCCAATTGACTCAGTCAACAACATTGCTGATGGCAAACCAGCCTGGGCATTTGCTGCCTGTGTTTCAGCTATAAACAATAACCCAATGCTTGAAGAAGCACTTGCTGGCCTGGAAAGCAAGAAATGGCGCAAAGCCATGGATTGTGAGTATGACAACCTTGTATGTCTAGGAGCTTTTGAGAAATCACCACAACTAAAGCAACCAATCAATGTCATAGGCTGCTGCTGGGTGCTTGCCCATAAACACAACAAACTAGGCAAGATTACCTGCTACAAAGCATGACTAGTTGCTTAGGGTTACACCCAGAAACCCGGTCAAAACTTTGACAACACCTGTGCCCCTGTCCTTCAACTCAAATCCTTTTGTATCTTATGTGCACTTGCTAACTGCTACAACTGGGACATGCATCAACTCAATGTCATTTCAGCCTACCTACATGCCAACCTTGAGGAAGAGCTCTTTATGGAGCAAATTTCCTACTACTCTGACAACTCTGGTGACATTCCTTGACTCCAACAATTGCTTTATGGCCTCAAACAGTCTGGGTGAGTCTGGAATCAAACTCTTGATCAAAAGCTCAAAGCACTCAGCTATTCCCCCTCCTTTCCAATGCTTGCATTTACTGTTGCATTTGCTACAAGCTCAGAACTGTCCAGACAGCAATAATTGCTATTCATGTCAACAACTCCATTGTCATCACATCCCCAGAGTGCACCAACTCCATTGTTTGCAAGCTTACTGTCACAACCCAACACTATAATGGTTGCTGACTGTATCTGTGTGTTGCCCAAGTCAAGACTTAGAGAGACTTGGCACCCAAAGTGCTATGAACTGTAGACTGTGAATGGTGCTGAGGCCTGAGGATCCAAGGTAACCCTGAGGAAACCCAGTGAGGGACTGTTTGTTGGGGAAATGACAAGGCAAAACAAGATGGGGATACCATGCTTGTTGTTGCCTCATTATATATTCAGAAAAGGCATGAGTCATACTCATGCCAAGAAACAAGTCATACAAACTATCCAATCAGAGAGCTCTATGAATCATGTCCTATAAAGGAACATGACATGCCAAGAAAGGAAGTTGCAAGACAAAAAGGAAAAGGAAGCAGCTTAAGGCTGCGCAAGAACAAAGAAACCAGACACAAAGGAAGTGCGCACAAAGGAAAGCAGAACAAAGGAGACACAAGACAAGCAACCTGGAGACAAAGTCCATTGGAGGGGCCTTGGGTCACAACACTTACTACCAAGTTCAAAATGCGCAACCTTGGCCCTCTGCAACACTTCCTGGGCATCCAGATCAAACACTATCAATCTGAGCGCACCCTTGTACTGAAACAGACTGCATATATTTACTCTATAATCAAACTTGCTGGTCTAGTCAATGCCTACCCACTCAACATCCCAATGAGCCCACATACATCCCTTACCCAACATGTCGGCACTCATCCTCACTACCCTTACCAAACCATGATTGGCAAGCTCATGTATGTGGCTGTGTGCACATGTCCAGACATTGCCTATACCATCACCTACCTATCCCAATTCAATTCTTGCTAAGGACCTCCCCATGTTAGAGCCATCAAGAACATTCTTCAATACCTTAAGGGTACTTCCTTTTTAGGTCTTACTTATTGCTGCAAGAATCTCAAAACCACAATTGGCAAAGTTGGCCATGCCAATGCGGATCTTGCTTTGAGCATGATGGATTGTAAATCCATTTCCAGCAACTTTTTTATGTTTGGAGGCACTGCTGTATCTTGGCTCTCCAAGAAGCAATCCACTGTTGCTCTCTTGACAATGGAAGCTGAGTACATGTCAATTACCTCAGCTATGACTCAGGCACTGTGGATGTGTCAATTCTTTGAGGAACTCTTGTTCCCCTCAGTGGCACCTACCCTCATTGTCTCCAACAACCTTGCAGCTCTTACGCTGACCGTCAAATCCCAATTCCACACTCATGCCAAGCACATTGACATCAAGCACCATTTTGTATGCAATGTGATTGAGAACCAACTCGTTTCAACCATGTATGTCAAATCAGCCAAGAACCTTGCTGATGCATTTACCAAGGTGTTACCAGTAACTCAATTCAACTATTTCATGAATACGATCCTTGCCAAACAAGTTTTTGCCAACAAGGACAACTACCTTTGGAACTGATTCATTCCCTTATCTTTTCCTTTTTTCTTTTCCAAAAAGTCACTCTAGTCTGCTTTCTGTATGCCGATAATTTCTATTTCTGCTTGTAATCTTTTTAACACTTACTCAATTGAGGGGGAGTGTTCAAATAGATAAGTACTGAATGTATATACATAACAAATGTGTGAGGACTTACCAGTACCTATGAGCAATAGCAATTGAGCAAAGCGTAGTAGGTACTAGCATATACTCAACACTTTACTGTAGGGTATATAAGGTGTGCTCTGCACGCTGTTCTCATCATCTTTCTCTCTCTTCTCTTTGTATATAGTCACTTGTTTATAACATTTCTTTTATCTCTTTTATATACATTTCAATAGATTCGGGTCCTACACACGGGGCTTCAGTCCTAATTCAGTCATACAGGCTAAGGCATATGAATGTATGCGTTAGATTATTGTTCACTCTCTTCTCTCAGGATAGACACCCCTTTCTCGAATCTGGCACATTTTTGCTTTTACTTGGCTTGTCTAATCAAATCCGATGACTGCGTACGCAGAGCTGTGTAAGTATGTTAGCTAGTCGAGGGGCTCCAACGTATTGGGCTCGGGCAGTTACATGCAGTTCGAATACCTGACCTCGACCAAGGTCAGTTGACAAGTGTTCAACGGGTCGTTAGAAGTACTCGGCTGCTTCCCTGCAAGTTTTGGAGTACCTCTCATTTCGATCTTTACCTTATCTGCGTCCTTCACAGGGCTCATGGAGAACACCTGTTGGAACTTAATGTACTCGTACCACATACCGTTCCATCGCCACCGCAGGATCTGTCCGTATTTGAAATCTTCGTCGCCCCTAATGGAAGTAGCTGATTAGGGCCGAGAGTCGATGTTCGGGCCCGACAGCCAGAATGGCGGGCAACAGAGTGTTGTGGGTGCAAATAGCTAACAACTCCACGCTGAGGCAAATTTCAATATGGTTGATTGGGTAGTGCGGAGTTGCAAACCAGCTGCAAACCATGCTCCCAGCCGGTATTACTTGGTTGGTTTCTACTCCTTCAACAGGTGAGGAAATGTCTCTACTCACACCTACTCCGAGTCAATGCCGGTCGGGGTGTACTGAGTGTCAGTTGTTTGCTACTTCAGATCATTTGGCTTCTATAACCATGAGATTTTTCGTGGACACAGTCATTATACTACATACATCATCATATATCGTTTGCTCAAATACCCGAGCCGAAACGGTTGGCATGCATCTTCAACCAACTTTACGATAGTTGGTGAATCGACCAGTCCCTCATAAACCGCAACCCACCTGGAGCTCGGAATAAAGTACCCCAATCGTGAAAAAATGCATAGGCAGATTGGAAGAAACGATTACTAAACTGCATCCACTCCCGAGGGGATGGTTTCCCCCGTGGTTTCACCAGGTGCATGGGCGCGACGCTGGCGAGCTTGTGCATCACTATATGCGCGGTATCTATAAGTATACACGGCTCTCGAGGGTCCCTGAATTGCTCACGGCTTATTGAAGACGCTCTCCGAGCCGGTGAATATGAATCCATCGTAAACAATTGCGGCTAGGACGGCTCCTACGATTGGTCCAATCTAAAATGGATTGTTAGCCGGTTTGATAACTCGGTTCCGTCAGGTACTCACGATGGGGGTGTAGAGCCAATATTGGCCACGGTAGTTCCATACTATCCCATCCCAAGCGTTATTGAACGGCTCTCAAAGGAAATGATTTAAGCCTACCTTCGCGGCCGTAACCGGCCATCCAGCACATTAGTCGAGGACCAAGATCGCGAGCAGGGTTAAGCGCGAAGCTAGTCAAATGCTTAGTACTGGTTGGGCATATAATTTACAAGCATTATAGCGCACCCGGTTTGCATCCCGAGGCAAGCGGCTTCACCAAGAATAGTGAGAAATAGAACAAGTGGAACGAGGCCACTGGGAGGAGCACCATTGTGTTTATCGGTCACAGCGAAAATCACAAGGAGAAGGAGAGCTGTGCCCAGAACTTCCGAAAAGAAGCATTGGACTATGTATAGGTATAGATAAGCACGGAGTTTCATTGAAAATGGCACATGTAGGATTCCTCACCTTTAGAGAGATAGGCAACCTAGGGCATAATCAATTTGAGTAAGCATTGGTCCAACTGATCGAATAAAACCCTACCGGGAAGGTTGCAAAC
Source organism: Ceratobasidium sp. AG-K (assembly GCA_037039685.1). NCBI lineage: Eukaryota > Fungi > Basidiomycota > Agaricomycetes > Cantharellales > Ceratobasidiaceae > Ceratobasidium > Ceratobasidium sp. AG-K. The sequence continues at coordinate 244,176 of JAWNGF010000013.1, read as the reverse complement.
AACGAGGCAGTTCCTGGCACGGTCCGGGTACCTTGTCCGCCCTCGAACAAGTCGATAGCCCGATGGTAGTTGGCGTAGACAAGACCAGCACCCGTGCAAGCTCCTAGTGTTTGGGCAAGGATATAGGCGGGGACCTTCTTCCAAGAAAAGCCGCGGAAGATAGCCTGAACCAATGTGACCGCAGGGTTTATATGTCCGCCCTGGAAGGATGTTTGAGACACCACATGCCACTCTGAAACTTAATGAACTCACGGAAATACCGCTCGAAACCCATACTCCGAGCGCGATGCCAACGGCCCAGCCAAAGGAGACGGAAAGGTAGTCCTACATCAGAGTGAATTGTCCGTGGATGTGGATCGCAGGTCACACTCACTCCTTTGGGGCTAGACGAGACGGCCGTGTTGCCGGAGAGAGTCACCTGACAGGCAGCACCAGTACCGAAAATTAGCAAAACCATTGTCTAAGTTGGATTTGGGTGTTAGTTGGTGAGCGAAGTAACGTAAGTCTTGCGAAGGCTGACCCCCAAAAACTCCGCTGCCGGTTCCCTGAGATGGTATCTTTGAAGCCAAATGAACATGGACTTGAATGGGTGTTAGGAGGGAGTCCTACCGTATTTTTGCCCATTGGTTCGGGAACTCTATGGCGTGGTCGAAATCGCTAGCTAGATTGGCCCTATCAGTCCGCTCAAAGTACTGGGCGTTGTCTTTGGAGTGGTGCTTTTCTTCATCCATAGACGCCGGTCTGCTCCTTGCAGTCTCACTGCTGTGAATGTAACTCAAGCGAGCGGGGAGACCGGGGGAATCAGGTAAGACACGGCTTGAATGGGGAGTAACATCGTAAGTAGACATGATTACGAAGGAAACTTGCAATAGGAAGCGAAGGGGAAAAGTGTGAGGGATGGTGAGTAGTGCTGAGGTCTGCTGGGTGATTTTATATGACACTGTTCCTGGATCACGATAAGGACAACTTGAAACCCATTATACATGATCAGATTGCAGGTCAATGCCCTGCTGGCTTGGACAGCGCCGCGATACGGCAAGGATTCGTGCGCCATAGCCTAACTGGTAATCATGTTACGAGCGTGGGAGAGTCTTTGAAACGGGTATCATAAGCCCGTCCAAGTGGCACTGCTCATCATTCAATCGGCGCCAAACACATGATCACTCGAGTGAATTGCACTGGCGGATCGAGCCTCGACCTGGCGACTGATCACCATAAACTTATCAATGGACTGTACTCCCCAATGGGTAAGTGCTAACGCCCGCTGAGCAGCAATATATATAAGACGACCGTAGAAACCTTTTGGGCACAGGAAAGATATTGAGTCATTTGTTTCCGCTTGCCGATGTGGTAATGCACCAAGAGTTTGAATGATGTTTGGGAAGATGGGAGTCGTCCTCGACGTTCTTATAAACCTGTAGTAGCCAATGAATGCAGTTGAGCTTCCTTCATATGCGGAATTGTTCCTGCACCAGTTTTTCGTGTGAAATGCCGCACCGCCTGAGTCGTTTGTGGGGTTCCGATATGCGCTCGAGGCAATCGCGCTCATTGGTAAAGCACACTGTGGACACATCTAGGAGAGCGTGGCAAGAAGGAAGTCTGAACAGGCTATCGACAATACGGGCGGCTATATAGGTCCTCGGGCCCTGACCCTGAACCCCTACTACAACGGTAATATTGCAGTCGATCGGCTCTAATAAAGAAGGGAGGAATTCTTAGCAAATGAGAAACATAGGTTAGGTTAATGACAGACAGAGCAGTAGGCATTATATGCACGTTCGTGTATCGTCCCCAGGATCTTCAGTCATTGCATTCTAAGTGCAATTCAATGTGGAAGCATACACCGGATAAGTAGGATCATTCTATGCGGAATCCCATAATCTTGAGCATTGGTCAAAGTCCGTTCCGCTCAAGGTCATTTGGCTGATTGATGCACAATGCGCACATGGCCGCAATCCTGATAGGAGTGCATTCATTGCGCGAGAGATGTTTGCTTCCACTCCAGGAATTCGATGTACCCCTAGTTAATTGGGAACGCCAACAGTTCCAACCCTCTCGTGCGTCTCTGTTGTCCTGGAGTTTGCTTTGTTGGCGGACTGCCCGCTGCATGTATGGGATCAATGAGCCCAATGGTGTGCAATTGACGTTTTTACAAACTTACCAGGTGTTCTTTTCTACAATTGCCCATACTTATCGCAGAATCTTGGTGAATCGCTGTGTATCTCATGGTGTACCATTCTCGGAGTTTAGTCGAGATGCGTCATGTGTACCAGGCAAGCCAGCCTCGAGATCGACAGCAGATCTCCCCTAGATCCAATTCAGTTACAAGCTTACGCCTCTCTGCGCTGTGCGCTTCGACTGTACGGGAATAGATGCGTACTCCGGTCTGATCATACAGGTACCAGGGCAGCACTCAACATTCTATTCCCAAAAAAAAAACCACTCGATTTAGGCACCGAAAGCGCTCAAACTTTTGAAAGAACTTGAGTTGGTCTTCTGGTCCTTCCCACCTGAGTACTCTACCAGATACCGCTCTCCCAGCGCTTAGACGCCTGAGCAGTGTACATCTGAAAATGTGGGGAGATAGCGCCGTGACAGCTATCACATGGCCCAGGGCGGTGTGTTTTAGTCACGTGTCGGTTTAGTCCCCCGTCTGGCAGCGCCTTCTCAGGCTACCTAGCTAAGCTGCCTCTGTTGAGGATCACTCAAGAACGTCTCGACACTCAAAGCGGTCTTAGCGAATAAAGAGCAGTGGAAGGCGAATGTATACGACTGAAGACAATGTAGATACAAGGATAATACAGTCTCTCTTTATACTCGCAAAAGAAACTATGTATATACGAGAGAAATACGTGTTGACACGAATGTACAACACACAAACGAGATACAGACTCAGATACACGATAACGACACGCATGTAAGTACGTGTATGATTACCAAGTTACAACAGCCTCAAGGGGTACAAAGATGCCAGGTTCTCTCTCATGCCTACTCCCCCTGGGTGAGATTCTGGATTTAGTCTAGACCGAGGCGCGTAACTATTAATCTTGTGAGCCGTATAGAGACAAGGTGCCTCCGGTTGGGGTGTGAACCCAGATGCCCACTGCTGGACGAGGTACAGGCCTCAATGGGTAATTTTGATGAGAGCTTGGGAGTGCTGCTGCTCTCAAGGCTAGGCTATTCGCACCAACACGCGCCTCACTGCTTCAACTCGGAACAGGTGAGGTGACTGCCGCAGCAGAATTCAACTAGTTTATTGATATTTGATCAAGAGATGACTATCTTGTAACTTACCTTCTGTATCACTTACCCAGTGTATGTCTTTGGTAAGTCAGTGGTCGAGAGGACTGGTTCGTTCCTGAGCGCTGGGCAGGTTAACCGCGCCAGATATACAGTTCCTGAGTACAAAGCGGACCGACCGGTCGCCTCATATTTCCTTCCATCCCCGTTTGTATGTCTACTCGCCCGTTTCACGGGGCCCAAGCATAATGAATACCATTATATATGCAGTGTTCATGAGCACTGAAGAATCTTTCGCCATATCATGAATAAGGAAAGGGGGGATACGTTACCGGGAATACAGGAGACAGCGTTGAGATCATGCCGTGACTACCCACAACGCACAGAGCCAACTTGATTGCATGCCACTCTAACTAAGCACCTATTAGAGAGTTTCTGCACAACTGATTTCCGGAGGAAACCAATCGTGCAGAAACTGTCTACTGGCTTCTCGAATTGGTGAGGAGATTGAGGAAGTAGCATTCATCTCGCCCCCGGTATATTCGCTTGAAAATAACGGCAATGCTACGTGTCCGCCTCAACCGCGAGATACTAGGCGTTGTCATTAAGCAAGGCCAGAGTCTTCGACCTTAGTAGCATCGTCCTCCCACGATTGCCGAGTCGCTGAACAACGTCGGTTGCTCAGATCCGAGGCCACACATCGGGATTGGCGCAATCACTGGGGGCCCGAATGGATGTTTTTCTACTATAATATGCAGTTCGAGAGACTACCCACTACTTTTTTAGTGCGCCAGATGTAGAGTAATCTGTGGAGTGAGGGTAACAAAGCCGGTAGATGGAGGCATAACCGTAGGCGTGGTGCTTATGGCATGCTAGCTATTTGGCCAGTGCATTTCTTTACATGGGTACCGAGACAAACGAGACAAGATACTGTAAAGCCATGATAGCATATGTAGTCGTGTAAAATCCATCAGATGCAATAAAAAGGTCAATGCAAAACCGTTATTTAGCGTCAGTCAGGCATTATCCCCCGCAAGGTACAACGTTTTCGCGCCAAGGACTACCGAATGAGCGCTGTAGACGAATGCCTTGGTGAGTGGCCCTGCCGTCCCACCGGCACTTCCGCCATCAGTAGGGTAGGTAGCCAGTACAGCGGGTACAAGCTAACGAGCATGTCGTAGCGAAGCAGAAATGAAAGCTAACTACATGCGTTACCGATACACTAATATCAAATCATTCTCCGTTCCGCTTTCCGTTATTTGACAGATACGATGCGGTTGGAACTGAAAACTTCCTTTCGTACTTGGCATTGTCGGCACAGACAACAGCGTAAAATCGCGATTAAAGCCCGTTGCACTTAGCATTGAATTTACACGCCAATGCGTGCAAAGGAACAGCGACAATAGTAATATTTGCCTTGTGTGCTCGAGGATGAGTATGTTAGGCCCTGCTTGTTCCAATTTGACTGTTAATCAACGATTACTGGAACGTCGGCAGCTGGCGGTAGTCTTCCAAAATATTTGGGATAAGCACTTTTCCCTCATAGTGATTTCGGCCGTCAGGTAAAATTCTTTCATCTTGGCAAATGCAATGAGAGCGCTCTTTGCTCAGTACGCAAATGATAACTCAGCGGCCACCTCCTTGTTGTCAATGATTCGGCTTTCATTTATGGAATGAAGCCAAAGCGGCCAAGGTAGTCGAAAAATGCTTCGGTCTCCAACGATTGTTTATATATTGGTCAGTTGAATGGAACTTCGTATTCATGGTTATAACTTTTGTTACCGACGAACGGATTGGGTTCAATGCGCCTTCGGTAATTAGCTCTCAGTCGATCTGCAATTGGCGGCTCGATAGTAGTAGAGTATCACCCAAACTGGAACATGATCGACCAAACACTAGGTCTTGTCTATTACACCATAGCTATACTGTACAAAACCGGTATTACATACAAGCTACTCATAGTTACTACAGAACAAATGGATACAGCAGGGCGAGAACGAAAATTTCCCTGGTAAACAGAAGCAGATAGGTTGGGATGCGAGTCTTGCGCTCGCTCAGGCGATGACGCAGCCGCCTCCTCCGCCTGAGGAGCTGGAGTCACCCTTGGCCGCATCAAAGGGCTGGGAAACATCGATGGTCTCGACGGTCTCGACAGTCTCGAAAGTATAAGCGACGGTGGAGTCCATTGGGTAGTAAGTGGGTAGACGAAGGGAGAGGTAGGTGCGAATGAAGGCGGGCGAGAGTGTGCGCTGTAGTGCAGAACGAGGATTGCTCGAGCCTCATTTTATGGTCGACTCGAGGCAGAGCGCTGCTTTGTGCGACTCCGCCCAGTCGTTTGTCGAGTGCTCGCAATCACAACCGGCGGTAGTCCATGCCTTGTCCCTCTGTGACGATCCGCGTGAGAGAGGCAGAGAATGAGCCCCGGACACGGAGCCAAGCAAGACTGAACAATAGACCCTATATGCGTCTTCTGATCGTGTCAGCTAGCCGGCCAGTGACAGTGATCCAGGCACGGCAAGTACCGTGAGGATCAAAATATCCCAGTCACATCCGATTGTGCCGGTTTGTGGATTTGGTTCCGCCCAAGGCACCGGTGTGGCCATAGTTTATCGGCAGAGGTATCACATTGGTCGACTTGTCGTCCTCATTGTGAGGAATGCCTGTTCTTATTGTTCTGTTGACCAGACAAATGCATACATGAATCGTGGAGGCTCGCTGGCATCGAGTCTCGAGATGCTCGAAATATCTGGACCGCCTCATCAGCATAAAGGAAGACTCAATAGTGTGAAATATCCATTAGCCCGCCATGAGTTGGAACCAAATGATTCGACGTGGAATACAGCAACTCGAATGGTGACGCATGGCAATTCAGTGAACTAAGTTGCGGTTTGGCGTGTCGGTATGGTATCGGTCTCCGCCTTAATAGTCAGTGTATACGTAATTGTATTATCTCCCAAAGGAATAACGATTATAGCACAAGAGTCGCAGTGCAGCGTATATTTGTATGAAAGACGAATATTCCGTGGGGATGAATTGTTGAGATGGCCTTTGCGAATGCACCGTTGGCTGTCTGACAAACGAGTAAAGGGGGCTGAGTGATGCGAACAGATAATTGCCCAAGTCCCTTTGAACGATGTGAAACAGTTGGAGCACAACGCCCGGCAAGTGAACGAGCACCAGCATATATTGTTCGTGCTTATGCCCAAGGAATCAGGCACGAAACCCTCATAACAAAGCACCAACTGGAACTTGCACAGGCGCTTGATGAGCTTTGGACGTCGAGCTTAACGACCACGTGGGAGTGAACAATCGGCCGCGTGCGCCGTGACCGTATAGGACAATCAGTTGCTATCACGGCTACTGTTTGTAGCAGTCCTGTTAATCCGCGTCAAGGGAAGCGCCGCAACAGTCAAATCAGGGATGAACCGCTGGTGGTTGTGATTGCGAGCACTCGACAAACGACTGGGCGGGGTCGCACAAAGCAGCGCTCTGCCTCGAGTCGACCATAAAATGAGGCTCGAGCGATCCTCGTTCTGCACTACAGCGCACACTCTCATCCGCCTTCATTCGCACTTACCTCTCCCTTCGTCTACCCACTTACTACCCAATGGACTCCACCGTCGCTTATACTTTCGAGACCGTCGAGATCATCGATGTTTCCCAGCCCTTTGACGCGGCCAAGGGTGACTCCAGCTCCTCAGGCGGAGGAGGCGGCTGCGTCATCGCCTGAGCGAGCGCAAGACTCGCATCCCAACCTATATGCTTCTGTTTACCAGGGAAATTTTCGTTCTCGCCCTGCTGGATCCATTTGTTCTGTAGTAGCTATGAGTAGCTTGTATGTAATATCGGCTTTGTACAGTATAGCTATGGTGTAATAGACAAGACCTAGTGTTTGGTCGATCATGTTCCAGTTTGGGTGATACTCTACTACTATCGAGTCGCCAAGTTCAGATCGTCTAGGAGCGTATGAGATCAAACTTAATTTCTAGGTACTGTATTATTTGAGACAAGGCTCGCAGAAGCCATGGCAAGCATTCTGGGCCTCGTCGGTGGTCACTCGCCATACAGTGTGGTAGATGACTGACCGATCGGCATGTGATTACGTAATGCACGTTTGATCTATTGTTCAGTCTCGCGTGGCCAATGAGTCCGACGTCCAAAGCTCATCAGGCGCTGTTCCCCACATGAGCCATCACAGGGGGAACAATGCAAGGTATTCCTTACCCGTCTATTGTCGTTCTGGGAAGACTCGTGCTGCACCGAGCGATTGCCCGGTGTGCGTCCAGTATAAATCCCAGCGCGATTCGTGCTTGATCTGCACTAAACAGCGCACTCTCATCCGCCTGCTAACGCACCTAGTCCTACTACCCTACCCACCTACTACTATACTCATGGACTCTTCCATCGCTTACACTTTCGAGGCCGTCGAGGCCATCGAGGCTTCCCAACCCTTTGACGCGGCCCAGGGCGACAGCAGCGGAACACCCGGAGGCGCCTGCGTCATCGCCTAGGCGCGCACTACTCGCCCACACTTGTGCGGGCGCCGAGGCGCGAGCACATACCCACCCATACCTACCCATACCTACCCACCCGGACCTACCCGCGCTACCCACCTAAAACCCTCTATTTCTTTCTTTTTTGGGCTATTTCGTTCTCGGCCTGTTGTACGCATCATGACCATATCCTGTACCATCGATGTTGTATTATTCATTAACGGATTAAATTTGAATGTGTAATAAGTTGGCTTCTTTCAATGGGACGGGGAAGTGTTTGCATGAGACCGAGAAGTGTATTGCGCATGAGATCGGGAAGTGGTTTCGTTCTCGCGATCGGACGTCGAGCGATCATCTATTGTCAGACCCTGTGTTCCATTTGATCATGGGTATTGTCCCGATTGATCGTCAAACATGACCAATCTTTGGCGTGGGCGGTTAATTGTTCCTCGATGGCATGACGGCGGCCGCGGTCGGCGTGAATGTCATTGTGAGTTCCCGGATTGCTTGGGATCATCCATGGATTGGAAGGTAATATCGGTAGAACTTTATCTATACATGAAGCCATTGTCCCCCTAAGAGAATGGTGGACCTGTCACAACATATGGCTGTGAACAGCTCAGGCTATTGTCAAAGTCGCAAGTCACTCTTATTTAAAAATTTTCTTCGTCCTCCCCACAACAGTGCCTATTGCCGACTTGCCGACCGACCCCGATTCTCGCTCCGTTCCGGGTTGTTGTCTCTGGTTAAAGTACAATAGTAACACCCGGCACTCCCTTATTATGTTAGCCCCTACTGAACAGATAATCCAAAGTCAAAACCTAACTTTCACCTGGGTTCCTTTGGGAAGAGCCTGTATGGTCGTGGGGACATTGTCTTTCCGTGAATGAATGGCCTACTGGGCTCGCCTTCGTTGTCGTCGTCACCACCAGTGAATCATACCCCAGAAGTTACTATAGGAACGAGATGCTTTGTCCTCCTACCGACAAGGGAGCTCCGTTGAATCCCGAGCGCACAAGCAAGAACTCGTCCTCGAGAAATGAGTGCCACAATCACGTGACACTCGAACCCTCTGTTCCCACGACATTCACAATCGTTTAATTCTCCCAAAAATCGTACATCACGTTCCAAAATGTTCACTTGCATCTTTTACTTATGCGCCCGCGGTTTCTGGGAGAGGCGTACCGGGGCCAGAACCTCCACGTCCTCGGAAGCCTGCAAGGCCTCAGTAACTGCAAAATTTGGAAAGATAGAGGGCGTACCGCTTCCCCTTCGGTCTCCACGATAACCTCCACGGCCTTCGCCATCGCCACGGAACCCGCCACGGCCTTCACCATCGCCACGATAGCCGCGTCCGCGTCCTCGGAATTCGCCATCACGATACCCGCCGCGCCCCTCGCCGTCTCCGCGATAACCACCGCGCTCGCCATCGCCACGATAACCACGTCCTTCGTACCCGCCCCGGCCCTCTCCATCTCCACGATACCCTCCCCGGCCTTCATACCCGCCCCGGCCCTCGCCATCTCCTCGGAACCCACCACGGCCCCGACCGCGGTACTCTCCCTCGCCCCTAAACCCGCGTCCACGGAACTCGCCTCGTCCACGTCCGCGAGAATAAGATCCGCGTTGGGTGTGTCCGCGTCGGTTGGGGATGGCCGTGAACCCGTCGTCGTCGATCGTTACGGATTTGGTCTGCGCTTGAGATTGCGCTTGGGGTGGGACGGGTGTGGCTGAGCCGGAGCCGCCGAATGTTGCTAGATGAGTCAAGTTAACTTGGTGTAATGTGAAGAAAGGAGAGAGGGTACCTTGAAGTCCGCCAAGGTCGGGCAACTCGTCACCGTCATCTCCCGCCGCCCAATCAAGCGGCGCGCCTCCAGCTGCATCCGCACCCACCGTCGCACCCCCAGCTTCAGTCCCAACAAATCCAACATCTTCTTGCACAGCCTCGACTTCTTCCGCAACATCCTCGCTCTGGACGGTCTCGGGCTGCGGAACCGAGACCCATTCTTGGGATTCGGTCATACCCGGGGCGTCAAGTTCGGACTCTTGCATAAAGTGGAAGCCACCGCCTGTGCTTGGAGGGTGAGCCAGTCCGAGCACGACGGGTTCTTCGATTTCTTCTTTGATTTGGGGTTCGGGTTCTGCTTCCTCTGCTTCCTCTGCTTCCTCTGCTTCGGGTTCGGGCTCGGGTTCCTGGGCGGTGGTGGGGTCGAGTGGGATGGAAGGGTCGGGGATCGGAGTGGGTGCGCGGGGTGCGGCGAATTGAGAGGTGATTTCGAGGAGGCGGGAGTCTACGATTGTGTGAGTGCGAGTAGAACTGAGAGATTGGACTTGCATTCAATGTCTTCCCAGGATCCAGCGCCGGTCAGGAAGCCCTTGACGATTTCCTCGACGTGTCCGACCGGGGGGTGGGCGATCAGTGTGTCGCCGACAGATATAATCGCATTGCGCTCTGGTTCGGAAATGGACAGGTCGGTTGGGGTGGCGTGGGCGAGGAGGTTGCGGAGGGCGAGGAACGACAGGAGCGAGGTGATACGGGGCAGGAGGGATGCCTCGGCATGTTGCGCCGCCTCGTTGATGCGCTGTTCCGTGGCTTTACGTTCCTCGGCACGCTGTTGGGCTTGGTTCCGGCGGTTGGTCGTTCAAACGTCTACGAAATGAATACCGCATTTATCCAGGCGCAATCCGACTTACCTCAACCGTCTTCCTGACACCCTCGAGCTCCTTGATTGCAGCCTCGAGACTCGGCAGCTGCGCAACTACCGCCTTTTGGTCCTCGTTGAGCGCCTCAGTCTGGTCCTTGTACTCTTTGGCCCGTTGCTACACCCCAATCAGCACCGGTTGGTCAAGCGCCGACCGACATACCACTTTCTTGCCCAGCGCCTTGATCCGTTTCGTAATCGCCTCGACCGTCAAGCTCTTTTCCGTCTCTTTTTCGTCCACGTCGGCGTCGGTATTGTTCCCTGTGTCTGCTCCACCCGTGGACAGAGGTGCAGGGTTGGCCAACAACGACGGATCAACTTTGCCCGCCTTGATGTCCTCGGCGTCGGGCGCATGATCCGAGAGCGCCGCCTCGTGCGCCGACGCAGCCAGGTTCTTCAACGCCGACTTGGTCTTTTTCTTTTTGCTCTTGCTCGGAGGGGCGGGTGGGGGTGCGCCCGGGACGTACCGGGGCGTAGTCACCCCCGAGCTGGGTGCGGCGGGAGGTGTGGATTCGGTAGTCGCCATGTCTGCAGTCTAGGATTTCAATGAGATTTTGACCGTCAATGTGCGTGTGCCACTTGCCGTTGTGTGTGCTTTGATGATCGTCCGGAGGCAAAATTTGTCCTGTGTCGTACCAAGCGCCACACACACGTGACCAATTCAGTTGTCAACCAGGCTGCGACTTGCCCGGAGCATCTCAATCCCACTACCGCTACTGTACCGACTTGCCTCGCGCTCACCTCGGGTATTCCGAGAGCTCTCGATCTTCCACCGAGTCCACCTCGAACTCCACAACCGGGGAGACGTGCTCACGGATCATGGGACCAGGCCACTATATAGCACATGGTACAGCTTGGTCTCCAGCCATGTGAAGCGGGCTCGGCCCTCGCGTTCCTGCCGCGCTCTGTGCCCGAGCAAAGCCTGCCCACTTGGCCATTTCCTGAACTTACCCGGCTCTTAGAATCCCCCCTCCCCCGCGATACTTACGTATTTAGAGGCAGTTGTGACTCGCCCGGCGACCCACGATCTTGCTTACCCGTAATCACTCCCTCTCCGATACTTGCGGTATAAAAATTACGTGTTGTATATGCCAAAGTTACCGACTGCCACAAACGAGCAGGGGGAACCGAGCACGATGAGGCCGCTTGCCCTGGTCCACACGAGTTCAGTTGATCAGCATGGAGACTGAATGGAGGACAGGGGTGAGATCTGCGGGTTATCCGACCTGGGTATTCTCAGACTATCGGCTCGCTAGTTTCAAGCACTCGTGCTGAGCGGGGTTTGTAATTTAGCGCCAATTCAATAATATTAGTCCAAGTTTGTTCCCAATCGGAGTTCCTTCCTCACGGCTAGTCGTCTATTCATGCTAGAACGCGCATATAGCGAGTGACCCCACCGATGTCTATGATCAGGTTGAGCTTTTCCACGAGGGCTGTGGAGATCTGGGTGTCCCGCTCGCAGCCACGTCGATAACCCAGCTCTCGACCAGGGGCTACGCCATACGGTCGTGAGACATGCACTTCGCATGGCCGATAAATACCCCTGCGTCGTTGATCCTCCAGGCCAACTTTCAAGTTTCGCTTGGTACACCTTGACATGCGCCGGACCATTGACGCAGAGATCGTGGCGGACGTAGTTGGTGTGCACCAGCGGCCGTGGTTGCGTGGTCGGGGGTACACCTTCATGCACCAACCCCGATCGACTCACACGCGCCTCCGCGTGTCATTTTGACCTACCCCGTCTGTCGTGATTGCAGCTTGTTCGTTCACCCCTCAGTGTCTGGGTCACCCCCGTTGCTTCACTTCAATACCCCAAGATATGCCGAATCAGATTTTGCTGACGCACTGAGCCAAGCTGACAAATACATGCGCGCTTATTTTATTATAACTTATCACACCTGTTGTCGCCACTCCTCCCGGCGACCACCTTGATATATTTATAAAGCCGTTTTCATGTCAGCTGGAAACACATCGAGGAATAACCGAGGTGTCCCTCCGTCTGGCTTTGAAACACCCTTGGGCCACACTCGCGACGCAAAATATTACCACGAGGATGGCAGCGTTACAGTCCTAGTCGAAGGTATACTATTCAAAGTGAAGAGACAATGCACTACCCCTGTTGTTCGAAACTAACTTCACCTTGGTGTTCGGTTATATGACACGTCGAACCAGTTCCCAGCTTGCTTGATCCTTCGACCCGACTCCACATCTCCCGCAAGGAGCACCAATGGTGGCGCACAGCCCTACTACATAGGTATCGACAATCTACAGCACGATCTTACGAGATCAAGTGATGAGGATCCTATTTCTCTTCCAAATGTCCGAGCCAGTCAGTTTCGCAACTTCCTCTTCGCTATCATGGGACTGTAGGTTGCCCATTGCTTCATTCGTATATACGCTCTCTGATACACCGTCAAGTCCATTTGATCCAGAGTACCGAGCTCTGATGGTAGACGCTCAGGATAAAAAAAAGCACAGCCAAAGCCTCCTCGTACGATACCTCGATATTGCTTCCCTCGCTCGTCAATTCCGAATGACCGAGCTCGAGGAGTGGGCTCGGTCTCAACTGTCCCTTGTGCTTGAATCAGTGTACAGCCTTGCGCTTGACTACTGGGACGCTATGTCACTGCTGTGGCTCGACTCTTATACTCGTGCGACGGGCCAGGCCGATTTGATATCCCTCACAGTCACATTCATACAATATCTCGTTAGTACCTCAGCAGGCCAACATAACGACTCCCAATCACCCTTACCCACACATCTCGATACATGTGTCCAACTCTATAATGACCCTGCCCTCCGCGCCAATAACCCTACACTATTTGGTTGCGAAAACGCAACCATTTTATCCCTAGGCCGACGTTCCAGGATCTGGAATGAACAATTGGCGCAGAGCGACAGAAGGGTTACTTTACGTTGCCCAAGCAGCTCTCACTTCGGTATCAACTGAGCTGAGAAGCGTGACTTGGCTGAAGTCCCCAGCCCATTCGCCACTACCTAAACTTAGGATTTGTGAGGGGTGTCGGACGCAGCTCAATGTTTTGTGGACAGCAACCTTTGGACGGTGTGAAGGCCTGAAATCTGAGGTTATTCTACAAGACGTTACTGCACTAGCTCGTCTACCTCAATTCCGGAAGGACCTAGTGGCCCAATGGGACACGGCAAGAGCTTGCTTCTACACGCAGGCCACGCAGGCCACGCAGGCCACCCCGGACCTGCACTCATTAGCGCTACGAGTTGCCTTTCTATCTATATAGGGCGTAACATAGCGGGAGCGCAGACGGATGCTATCGCTCGGCGTGAACCGAGGCTTACTTCATCCAGACCCGATCGCTTCAGGTGTCCAAAGCTGGAAGGTATCATTAAAGATATTGATGGCCGGATCCAGGGCGTATACCGGGAGATTGCTCGGCGACATGCTGATTTTGCTTCGTGAGTTTCATGCAATATAATGTCTGAGTTCTCAGACTCAAACTCTTTCCCGTTACAGTGAAGCATAGTTGGTCGAAAACCTACTCGGGGTTATCACTAACATCGCATCAGTCATTGCCCGCTCACATCTGCCAAACATGATATCCAATCTTTTCGCATTGGTTCTTGCTAAGTTAAAGCGGTTAACCAATGCTAAATACTCAGACGATTGTATACCTGACCGTTGTTGACGTAATCATGCTCTCAAATTCCCACGATTATTTGAGCGCGAATTGGCCAGTAGCTTGTCACAAATGCAAGGGTTTTGCCTCGCGACAGAGTTATTACTGGCAGCCAAAATTGCAAGCTGTATCCCTGTAGTGGGTAGTTATGATCCGTATCTTTGTATTGTATTGCCAAAGTATTCTTCAAACGCCACTCTTCATCGCCAACTAATATTATCGGCCAATGCACCAGGCGGTTAGATAACTATGCTAAATATATGCGACCGACCTCATAGGTAACTTAGCTTACTATATAGAATAAACGAAGACGTGACATTCTCACTTGCAACAAGTTCAGGGCTCATCAACATACGCGCATATAGTGTGCCATGGATTCCATTTTTGGAACAACATGTGACTTTACGGGGTACAGTACCATCCTCTGCGGCTGTGTTTCATTTGCGGCGCGATCACAACAACCATCATATCCCAGAAGATCCCTTCAAACTAGATACGCGTATGTGAAATATCTAGCTGGTAGTAACATATCGGACTACGAATTTCGTCACCCCTTATCTCCGATCGAGGAAGCCATCCTCGCTTGAGAATCCGGGCCACGAAGCAAGTTTACCGAATACACGTGACTGAGCCAATTTTCTCTCTGGCTATGACAATGCTTGGGCTTGTTCGGCATTCGACCACTAAGAAGGCGTCTGGTGTATAGGCTTTCCCTCGATCCTCTTAGTTGCTCATACCAGGAAAACTTAAATCTACTCGGTCGTTGTCGCCAAACTTGTTCTAGTCGCCCAACTCTACCTGCGTGCTACGTGGCCACTAAAAGGGGGGTACGTCCAGCCTTTGCTTGGCGGATGACTGCAACATACTGCATTGCCAGGCTAAATCGCCTTGAAAACCTCGCCCTCACACGACCGCACTGGCCTCTCTCCCGTTCAAGCCCGCTGTTGCGGTCCTTCGTTGGGGAGCCTCAGGTCGAAACTCAGCTGGCTCATACTGTGCTGCTATGACTCTATTGATTTGCCTTCTTGAATTGAATAAGTCTAACTCGGCATACTCAAAATCTTGATCGTAGGAATCGCCCTCTGAATTGGTCTGAGCCTGCTGCCCTCGAAGCCACGCCTATGAACCCAGACTCCCTGTATCTGAGCTAGGTACAGAACTATCTCGCCGTGCCCAAACAGCATGCATCAATACGGCGACAAGGAATCAGCACTCATGGGAGGAACTGATGATATGACCCGTCTGGCTAGTCGAATACCTTGTGCTACAGGGTCCTAGAATTCTTGATGACGATCCCCCTAGGCCTTGAATTTGCACGAGCTGTGAGAGGCCTGTCACGCAATTCCCCTTGAAGGCATTTGGTTTGCGGTGGGCGTATGGGGTGGACTTCAGTTGTAGTTGTGATTCTAAATGTAGAATACGAGTAGATCGATTTTTATTAGTAATAATTGTGCACGCATTTGCATACATCTCACCTCATGTGCGGATATCAGTGTTTTGCTTTGTGAAGTCAGGAGGTCCGTACAAACCAGGGTCGTGCGATTGTCGGGAGTTGTAAAAAATAACTCTTGGAGGTTCGTCCGGAGCGCGCAGGAAATGAGCGCCTATAAGGTGTAGTCTTGGGTGGTTGGATACAATATCGATGATTCGGGAGGCTCACGCTGGCGCCTCACCGAAAAGACTTTTCGCTTTTCAATCTCAGATTTGTGAAATATGGGGTGCGTTAGGTTGCGTTCAAATATATATATATTAAATATCACGGGGTCCTATCCTCGTGTTCGATAGTCACCCACCGAATCAGCCGCCCGTTCGCTTCTCGTAGAACTCATGAAGTAATCCGAACCATTCCCTCAACATAGGTCGAGCCGCGCGTATAGTATGTTAGCCAATCGTTGTGTTGAATTATTCTGTGCTGATCTATCGGACGGAGTGGCGTCGTGGCTAAGGCGCCCATCCTGTGATCCATCCACGTTGTCTATTTCATAGTCAAAACGATTTGCCGTTGCCATAAATGGTGGATTGTGGCTTAAGACCAGGCGATACTTCACAGTAACTTCGAGTTCAAAACTCTACAGCCGGGATTTCTGCAAGCACCTCCTCTCTGGTTTTGCCGTCTGCGTTCCACATCACAAGCCGTTCTCCGCTCGAATATTCTCGCTGTATTTGTCCTTCCCAGCAGACTTGGGTTGTTCTATCCCCTAGGTATGCCTCATCGCCCGGCGGAGCTGACATTTCTATATCACTTTGCCGAAAGGATCGTATACTATGGCCTTGTCATTTGGCTTAGTTCGCTTATATATTACATCCCGTATATACGACGCAAACGATTCATTCACGCCGCCTCCGGGTCTTCGTTTATCTCTTCTCAGCGGTTATCCACTTGGTCAAGGGGCGTAGGCAGGGAGCGCCCTATCTCGATGAAGTTTCACAAAGAGTGGCAACACCCCGAGTGCCCTGCCATGAACTGGTACAGGCAGCAAACCCAGACTACCACTCGCTTCAAATCTGTCCAGCATCGACGATCCCTGAATGGACCGTTTTATCACGAATTTCTGTTAATAAAATTACTAGACGGTTCCGTCTGCCGCGTTGAACGAACTGGTGAGGGCTCGCGTGCCGATGCCATACGCTGGGTAGGAAGCATATCGCATGACATCATACAATGGTTTACAGGGGCTGGCTACGATCAGAGCGCTTTGGCTCGTCAAGAATCCGAGCTAATCATCGAAATTACGTTCCCTTGCGAGTTTGACTTGCTTGACGTCCTTGCCATATGCTACGGGGTACAACAGCATCGGCGGGCATCAAGATATACACTTCAACGATTCAACTGCTACTTTCTGTGCATAACTATCCTGGCTATCCTTGTTCGTCGCACAGTACCGTGGGAGTGTCAAGTTGCACCCAATGATTGGGCGGCAATGGTAGACAGCACACTGGATGATATGATACACCACGACCCGGACCCTGCAAGAACTGATCACACTAAGTATCTTGCAGTGGGTATATGTACATTACTATATCCCAACAACCCCAACCCGGCAGACTTCTTGTTGGATACAACTCGGTCCCAACTGCATGATTATGCTCGCCAGTACTTGAACTTGGAGATTTCGCGCTGCCTCTGGCACAATCGATTATATATAGCAGTTGAAAATGGCCTCAAATGGAAGAGCTTTTTGGTTACGGACATTATACTCGAGGGGGAAGACAGCAGGGCGGAAGCTTTGAGGAGTCTTTTAGGGGAGATAAACGAAGAGCGCTTTCCTCGAGCGCAACTCCAGCTTCCTAACTTGGAAAGGGATGTGTCAAACGTGTTCCTCAAGGGATTTGCCGAGACATGCCTGTACCATGCTACAATCAGCTCAAAGCGCTACCGGATGGTACAAGTTGAATGCATGTATGGACTATATGAGCGCCTATATGCGTCTGCCCGCGCGATCGCTATCATGCTTTTGGCTTATCCGGCAGTATTATTGTTCCCTACGCATACTTTCAACGCTTTTGGGGATTTAACTCCTGATTTGGTAATATTAGATATGTGCAAAACATTTCACGGTACGTGCGATTTAATCGTTCAGTACCTGAGTCCTGTAAAAACTCACATATGAATAATCGTAGTCAACCCGAGGAGTATGGTTCGTGCTTTGTCACTTTGGGTATTAATCCCCTGGTTTAAGTTCCAAGCCCTTGGCGGTCTTCCTGGCGAGCAGTACCTTGGTAGTCTAGAAGCATCGTTTGAGTGGAGTATGCATCTCGCTCGTGGTTGGACGGCTAAAATGTTCCCAATTCTCTCGGCCCTTACTCACTCTGATCCACCAAACGCTTCTGGTGCATTGGCTTTCCTAAACTCTTACCTCCCCGCCCATATTTGGGCGCTGTGTCTTCAAAGTTGCATCATAACGAAAATGAAAGAGGAGGTCATTACCAGAATCGACACAAGGCCGGAAAGAATAGTTGTACGCACAGTGAGCATTAAATTCTTATTTTCACCACCAAAAATCTCATCACAGACAACAACATCAATCACAGAGCGATCTGGAGCAGGCTGGAGTCGATTGGTCGATTCTTGATTTTCAGAGTTATCTTCACCGTCGGATTAAAGCACACGCTGATCGTGTGGACCAATATCAACTAGCTGCCGCTCCACTTGTTCAGGAGGGCATTGAGGATGGAATCTCGGATGTCTGGGCATCATTACCGTATGGATTTGGATTTTCTGCGTCCTAATCTCACCCTTATCTCGAATTTTACTATTCGGAGGAACGGCTCGGTTGCGATAGCCCATGTTTTTTCTTCTTTTTTTTTTGGAGGGGGGTGGGGGGGGGGGGGGCTCGGACACACAGGATAGCGCTTATGATTTTTTTGAATAACACATATATGCACCACAATTGAAACATCCTAACATCCGGATGGCAAAGTAAGCGAGTTGACTTTGGTCGCGGTTGCACCTATCCCAGCGCATATAGTCGTCAGTTTTCAGCCCGATTACTCGAAGTCCCTGGCTCATACCAAATCCAAGCCCGCGCTTTGCGAATGCCTTCCAAAGAATACATCGGTTCGCGCCACCATACCTATTCACATCCGCCTGGATAACAGCTATAACCCCAAAAAAATGAAATCATTCAGTCCTGTGATAAACTCTAGGATTCCAGACGCACCATCACGAGCAGAGATAAAAGTAGGGTTACAAGGCTGAATCGACAGACCGTCAATGAGCAAGTGTAGCGCAACAACATTTCCAGCCGTAGATCTGGGATCGGTCTTGTTTGGCGTAAAGCCACTTGAACAACCCGTCAGTGCTACTATTTCACATCGGCAAATTCCGAGACTCACCGAGCAGCCGTCAACGCCACGAATATCTCGTGCCATACAACACCCCACAACTCGGCCATGACAGGGATTGACAGGCCAGCAGCGTCCGAATACATGCGCGGATTGGTTGTTTTGTTCGTCGAATACGGGTAAGTCCGGAAGTTGGGTCCGAATGCATACTCGCCGACACGGAAGTCTTGGTCGGCCGCACTAGACTGCTGGAGCCAATTGGGAAGCGCTTCGGACCAGCCTTCGTTGAGACCAAACGATTCGCTCGGTTGCAAACACCTAGCGGTTCCGCCTCCTGTCAAGCGGCCAGAGACGCCATGCATGAATTCGTGGCTGACTACTGAATGGTCCAATGCGATGATCGGGCTGATGCTCATTTGGGCAGGGCGGCCATCTGCAGGAGTGAACATGACCCCTCCCGCACCATCGTAAATGTTGACTTCGACGCGGTCATTTGCAGCTCCACCGCGGCCAAAGTTGTCCTGTTGAAAATTGTACGTGGTCTCGGTGAATCCATATAAATACTAGAATGGTTTAAAATAAGCTCGACGGACATCACAGCAGAGACACCTACTGTGAGGTCGTGCAGTGCATTGAGAAAATAGAATGCATCCACGCTTGCTGCGTTCAGGTTGGCAGACTGGCTTCTGGGGAGAGCGGGGTCGAAGGGATAGTTGTAATTATTCGTGGCGCTTGATTGTGAGGTTGCTGCGCCATTCGTGAGAGTAATGACATTATTTCCCGAGGTAGAGGTTGTAGTAGTTGAGGCATATTGATGCCAGCCGTTTGGAGACGCTGCCGCTATTTGCGGATTATTGAACACGGAAAACCCGTCACTTGCGTCTTGGGATGTGTATGGAATAGCAAGGTACTAGTGGGTAAGGGAGGCTGATAAGTATACTCCTAGCATTTGCATCATAGGTTATGACTTACGCTAGCATGAGCAGTGTAATCCACCAGATTGACCGCCTCTCCGTTTGCAGCATCAACGTAGACTAGATAACCTTCCGCAGTGACGTTGTTCCGCACAGGGACAGTGTAGGTGAGTACGGCGTGATCCCTGTTCTCGAAACCATGCTCAATGACGGCTACAACGCGCAGCAATCCAACTCACGTGTCCTTGATAAAGTATTCCAGTTCGACTGGGGAAGAATCGTATTTAGCGCCAGTAATAGACTCGGCCTCAGCAATCGCTTCCTGCTTCGAGAATGCCGGAGTGGCAGAGGCAACACTCCCTACATCAAGTCAGGACGGTTACCAACGAACTGTCTATCAAAATGAACGTACTGGGCTTGACGAAACTTGTACCAAACGATACAATCTTGTCGCCTTTGATTGCGACGTTGGCAACCGCGTTTCCGACCGGAATCCCATTCTATCGGATTATGTCAATTGAATCGTCCTCGTCCGGGTGATGAATAATCATACTTACGAGCTGTTGGAAAAAATACTCGTGCGCCACTGCATCACTCTTGTGACCCCCCTTGTGAGCTAGCTCATTCTTCTTGATGCCAACCTTGGACTCGAGGAACGCCTTGGCCGCTTCGGACGTAGACACTTTAGCGGCGCGTTTGGAATGGGGATGGTCCACCCCAGCTAAACCATATGCCTATTCGCTGCATATTAGGATGCTGATAGTCCTTCCGACTTTCATGAAACTTACCTCGAACCTTGACTCGGGGTGGTACGAGTTGATCTTGATGCTCCTTGGTCCGACAGTGCGTACACGATGAGTCGACGGCTTGATATTAGGACTCCTATAACATCAGAAATCGTTTGATTCGGTCTCTCTAGCATTCGCATAATATCTGGCCTACCAAGGTGCTGCGATAGTCCCAGAAGCTATAAGTAGAGCTATAGCAGAGAGTTTTGCAAGCGGCGCCATGGCCGGAAACAGGGGGAGCTATCGTGTGACCGGCGTGGACCGTCGTCGCAATTCCCCATTTTATAAACGACTGCTCTAAGGAATAGAGATTCAAGGTAAGCTTCGCACTTGCCAAGTCCAATGACGAACCTGGGTTACATGAGATTCTCGAAGCGTGGTGCGCGTGGTGCTCGTTATCCATGAGATGCGGAAATAATAGGCACTAGGCAGAGGAAATAAGAAGTTCAGCTCATTAACTTATGGCGGGAATCTATACCCTACCGGGCCCTCCTGGGAAGCCGGCGATCGACAGCATCCCGGCATTGGACACTCCCCATCACTCTCTGGCGGTTTGGCCGCGTAGTTCTATCCATTTGGCGTTGCTTGATTTTAAACCGGCCACGAAAGCGGCCGTATACTTGACTGTTGTTCATAGAAGCCGATCGACATGTCATTCTGCTTGAGATACCATGATTCTTGGATAGACGTATCACCCGCCGAATCAAACGAGACTTGAGAATAGGATTAATAAATCAATTTATTATGCCGTGCAACAAGCGTGACGATCTTGTTGCCGAGTCTCTGGGAGGTCCGAGAAGCGGAAGAGTGGAAGGTGGTGGAAGGAGTATCGCTGACCGTTCTTTGCTTCCCCGATGACAAACAACAGTGAATGATTGCAAATTGGCCGATGCACGTGCAGAACAATCGGGATCCCAGTCGGCGTCATCGGCTAACTCTATCGAGGTGACAGGAAAAGAAATGCTAGCCCTTGTCAAAAACTCTAGGTGCCTCTCTTAGGCTGGTGTAGCGCAATCCGACTCCTCCCCCAGCGATGTCACTCGACATATCTTCTAGGTATCATCGGATCATTAAAAATACATGCTCGGTCTCGTCTAATATCGTATCGTTCCTACAGCCTCAAGGGAGTATCGTTGTCGTCCTTTCCCCACCACTAAAAATCTAGACCTTTTGGTGGAAGTGATTATTTCCAAGCTCGACTCCCGGAGCCTCGGTGGTATCTACCAGAACAGCCGGCGGCCAGGCAAAGTTGTATACCCTGGATCTATGTTAGAGCATACCGTCTGATGAAGAGTACTATGCGCTCACAAAATTGCGACGAATAACGGGAGACAATCGAGCACGTAAAAGTACGCCTCGTGGGTGAGGAGGTAGCCGTCGAATCCTTGACCTCCTTCAATTGTTCGGTAAATGCATCGGATCTAGGTGGGTTTCATATTAGTTCAAGCCCCCTCCGTTCGTGCGATTATGAACCATACCGTAATCCCCACGCAGCTGATAACAAGTGCCCAAATCACACCCTTCCAGTGATGGCGTATTGGCCTGGTACGAGTCTCATTCCATTGTACGACACGCTCAGTCTTCATCCAGTAAAAGAACATCCCGAATACCACCATGTAAGATGCGAACGAGACGAGCTGGAGGATAAGTCCGACTAGGAAGATCTGTGAGGCGCATGAGTATGTCTGAGAAGACAACGATGGGGCAGATGACAGACTTTTCCGGCAAGCTTGGCTTTGTCAATATCATCGGAACCGGCCATAGCACCGCCCGTGGCCTGCACAAGCAGGGTGACTATGCGAGTATATGTGAGCGTATGTTGCGTTGAAAATGAATATTTACCCACAAACGTCAGATGTCTACCCGAACGAGCTGGTAAGCCTTGATGATCAAAGACGGCATGAATGCTTAGATACTTGCCACGTAAATTTTAGTTATAATATTCGGCCTGATGAGTAGGTATTCTTCTGCGTGTAGGTGTCGTGACAATCGCCCAAGTAGCATATATACCTGTGTACTTGAGTCAACAAAACGAAACCAAGTTGTGGTAATTACATACCGTGGCAATGAAACCGCAAGGGGACAGTACCGTGCACATATTCAGGAAAATATAAAGGCCAAGGCTAGTATAATTCTTCCCATACGCTGCAACAACATAAATCAGCAACAATCTGACAGGAGGATCAAACCATCCACTCACCAATACGAAGGATCAAACCCAAAGCGTATATGTACCCGCATACAACGAGCGCGGTCATATACCTGCCCCTAGATCGGTACAGTAGCCAAGTAGCATGAGCAGCGGCGGCCCCATAGAGCAGGAAAAAAATCACGGCAGCGCCGGTGTTGGGGATGTAACCAAGGTCTGTAGGGTGTTAGATTGGCTCCAGCCGCTATGGGTAGCACTTACGCCCTCCAACTTTTTCATGAGTCCCCGAGTCGGTGCTATTCTGCGCTACGACAGCGGAGAGCAAAGTCGTAAATATCATGATATGCCCGAGAAGATGCATGGTAAGAGAAGGTAAATGCTGGGAGGAGGATAAGCCTGCGCTATATACAGCGCATTTGAATCTTGGCAAGCACACGCGCGCCGCGCGCGGTTATGATAAAAGCACGTGACTTTCCGCGACAGCTTTTCACAACGACCCGGCATGCGTTGACGCATACACTCAATCTTTTGTCGGTAAATAGCGCCTTGTAATCGCAGGCAAATAATATCACCATGGCATGTGTAGACGCGGGTCATTGTATGCCGCTAATCCCCGACTATCGCATGGACTAGGCACTAATGCTACCGGTGTCTGGAACTGCAGGCATAGGTGTTTAAGCACGGTTCACCAGCACATAAGCGTTGGTAATATCATCTGATTACTGCTCGTTGATTCTTTTTATACAATCCAGGCTCTCGTTGAGATCTGATTGTGTATATTTGCGTCCCAGCAGAGAAGGCTGGTACCCGACCCGGTTAGTGTGACTCCGCGATTTGAACTCAACGAGCGATGATGCTATAAAGCCAGGGGACTCGTAGCATTGAACCTTCCCAGGCCTTGCCAAGGCACCTTACCTCTGCTATCTCCCTTTCCATGACCTCGATTGTAAAAGTTGTCGCCCGCTGCATCCAGCTTCTAAGTAATATTTGGGAAAGCCAACACAGTTTGTACTCTTCTAGCTCTAAATAATACTCCGTACTCATGACTAACAGGCTAAAGGCCCAAAGGAATATTTTGTAGCCCTCGCTGGAAGTGCGTACAACGACATAAAACGCGAGCTACTAGCAAACGGTGTCACAACGCTAGATGTACTTGCGCAGGAGGCAGCTAAGGAGCTACCAGGGGATGAGGGCAAGGAGATCGATTCGGTAAGAACCAGTTGAGTAAGTTTGAAAGCTGCGTGTTAGGTAACGCAAAGATACTGTATACGTATTCATTCAATACATCTACCGGATTTTTTGAGATGGGGACGCAGTCCAATGTCCTTCAAATGACCCTCAGTAACCCGGCTACGTAGCGCTTGTATATGAACGCTAGGATTATCGCTGCTCAGGATTTTACATCTCTTATGGTGAAACAAGATTTCAATTGATCTAATCGACCTATTTACCTACTCCGATTTGTAGCCTCTGGTCTCGGCCAAACTGGCTGTGTTGTTACGAAAATGCAGGGTTCATGCGATAGAAAATTAAATCTGATGCACGTAAATGCTGATGATGAAATCAATAGTCGTATAGGAGTTAGTATAAATATCTATCGCTAGCGTATAAAGTAGGGGGTATTGGGTAATGACGTTTGGTCTCCATC
Organism: Ceratobasidium sp. AG-K; assembly: GCA_037039685.1. Lineage (NCBI taxonomy): Eukaryota > Fungi > Basidiomycota > Agaricomycetes > Cantharellales > Ceratobasidiaceae > Ceratobasidium > Ceratobasidium sp. AG-K. The sequence continues at coordinate 219,804 of JAWNGF010000013.1, read as the reverse complement.
GATAGAATCAGCGTATCTGCGTCACGCAACAAGCTTTGGACGCTGTAGGCAATTGCATATATTCTTGTTATTTTTAGTTCTCAGCCATGCAAGGGTAAGGTTTTACATCATGCCTGACAAATACGATAATCTGGTTCTTTGGCAAAGCCCCGCGATGCGCATCTACGGCTGTGTGGCCATGAATATTCGTGCCCACACCCAGATCCACGCAAGGTCTCAAACTGCAGTCCATGCGAAAACCATTCCGTCCAACATCGTTCCGCTGCACTATAATGAGTTTGTGACTGGAACAATCAACTCGCCCACATACCTGCCCCCGCAGATAGAATACAACCGCATGGCTTTTCCATTTGAGGCCCAAGGGGATTGACACGTAAACTCGGTTCCCTCCCCTCCACCAAAAACCGAGCTCGTTCGTCCTGATATCACATGTATTTAGCATACCGAAGGGCGTGGGAAGCACTACGCACCCAGGTTAGTGACAAAGCATAGTTGAACAACATTGCCTTTGGTCCTGCCCCTGACCATGGTAATCCATTCGCCAACTGTAAGTTCGAATATTTCCTCCTTTCCTCCCTCTCCGCCATGATATGGACCCTCGATAAGGACATTACGATCCCCGTCTCGATATGAATACGTGAACTACAACAGAGTCATGCGCTCGAATGCCAGCGCTCAGTCAGAAAACAACCACTTGCCTGAATGCCAAAAATACGGGTGTCATATCGGACTTTGATCTTCGATATCCTTACTTTTGGATATTTGAGTAGCGGCAAGTCATTGAATCGGTGTCCCCAATCACAGCCGTGATATTCGGAATATGCTCTCTCGTCGCAACACTCGACTTCTTGTATGTCATGACGCCAGATCCCCTGAAACGGAGGTAAATGTGGTAGCCGGACCAACATGCGAGCCTACCTACCTGGAGTTGGTATATAACATGATTCTTCACTTTGCCTGCAAAAGCAGTGAGGAAACCACCAGTACTGTTGAGGATGATCGGGGTTCCAAGAATCCCTCCATAGCACTGGGAGGTTCTGCTAGTATTGGTAAAGAATTGGATCGAGCAAATTACATCCTGAGTTTTCCAAATGTGGACCTCGGATATGTATTCGCCTGAGTGACCACGGTCAAAACGAAACAATTTAGGTAGAGGATTGGATTTCATACCCATGCCGAGCTCAAACACATTGCTGCGACCCTTATCCACACCATGACGGACTGATGCGCTTCCATCCCAATACGCCACGCAAACAGAATTGACATTGTCGTCGCAATCAACCGTGATTGACTTGATGGTCTTCAACGCGTGAGGAGTGTCATCAAATGTATAACCTTTGCTTGTGTTGCCCTGTAGGTCCGATGGTTGATAGGCGATTGCCAAACTATGAAGTTGCGAAAGTTGGGTCTGGAGCTCCTTTGAAAGTATTGAGACAACAGGGACTATCTTCGTAACCCGGACTTGGGTCCACCGTCCCGTTGGTATTTCTGAAATACTCTTAGACTAAATGTACGCGAAAAATCTAAGGTCATACATACCGGAGCTATAAATCCAAGACCGGACCCCGTTCTGGAGGGCGCCCAAATTAACGCCCTGTAAGGTCTGTCTCAATTGGTTCAGCGGTACAAAATGACGAAACAGTATACCTGAGTCGAGACTTTTGCCGTCCTGTGTGCTGTTATTTCGAAAGTATCAAGACTTGATATATCTATGGGATTCTACAATATTACCCGGGTTGGTTAGTATATCGGTGGTTACAAGCCGATGTTCCCCACCGCGCCTTGATTTGTTTGCGAGTCCGTAATGGTCAAGGAGTTGCCTACGTCAAATGCCTGCTCATATCATACTCGTGATCCGGACCAAAGAAGGACACACATACCAGTGGGATTACATCACCCCTTCGAATTAATTGGCGCAGAGCTCATTATACAATCTAAATTAGACTAGCTCACCAACGCTCAAAAAGCCGATAGAGTGCTTGGAACTTCTCAAATCGAGTTGGCCTCGCTAGCGCATCCTGCACTGCACTTTCAAAGGCCGGTATAGGTGCAAGATCTTCGAGTAAGATATCGACCTGAAGTCGGTTGACAATGATACGCTTGGTAATGAATGGTTCTGATCGGTTGGGCTGATTCCCGTTGGCGATTCTCGATTGGATCCACGACGAGGTTGGCAATGATGTAGACAACGACCAGCCTTCGTGCGCATAGTTTGCCTGGCGCTCGTTTTGCGTCGTGATGACCTCAGTACATATCTCGGTCGCTTCGTGGATGTAAGGGTATTTCCCGGTTTTGACGGAGGCTACTTGAAAAGGCGTCCTTCTGGGGCCAACATGGCTATCAACGCGCACTCCAAACAAATCTATAGCATTATTCGCGGGGGTTAGTACGGAGGCCAATGCCAAAGCCAAGCGATTTCTTACACCCGGTCGTCAGCAACTGTGGGGGTACCGCAGTGTGAGCAATGATACTTGTGGGAATCGAACGACTCACGAGTTCGCCTCGGGATGGTGGACTCAAGTCTGAGAATGACTTTATATCCTGACTTTCAGCCTTCCAGGTTGATTGGGGGGCACTACTGTGGCTACTAGTGGCACTCGAGTCAGGTGGAGGGTTGGGGCTCATATCAGACTATCTGTGAAGTTAGATTATACAATAATCCACTTTCGAAGGAGTATCGTACTCTCTGCTTATTGATACGTGTCTCGCGAGGTCAAGGTTCGTGTTGCCACCGAGGTCCCGCTTCCGATGACCAACACTTAAGTCTGATCACGTGTTAGCTCGTTAGAGATGCATCCAAAAGAAAAAAGTCTGATCACGTGACTACTCTCCGAAGAAGCGATCCAGTAAATCATACTGCTCAGCGAAAACCGCGCGTGCTAGTAAGGCCCTCACGAGCTTCACTTAGCGCTGCGGTTTGCGATGAGTGGAGGTCACAATACTCATAGAAACTGTCAAATTGGGTATGATATACACACTCGGCCACTGTGTTTGCTACGGAGAAATGAGGGATGTCTCCTAGTTTTACTTCAAAAGTCGTGCTGACGCGTATATTCACGTTCAAAATATAACCAGTGGCAACGCTTTCAGTCGCAAAACAGCTAAACCGCGGCCCACACACAAAGCAGGCCATCAACCCCACGATCGCTGGCAGGATATTAGTCACTCATGCGAACAGGGTACATAAATCAGCGCACCATCTTCCACAAAAAGAGTACAATCTCATAGCTTTCCCATCCTCGGTCAAAGGGGCTTGACAGACGAATTTATCACCTTCTGGTTTACCGTATACCGGACCTGTACGCCCTAGTCTGCTTGCGTTTGAATATTCGCAGGCGTTCAAGAGTACTACCCACCTTGATTAGTTACAAAACACAGGTGAACTAGGTTCCCGCGTATTCCTCCCTTAACCGTGGTGATATACTCGCCAGCTTTTAGATCAAATACATGTCCTCCACCACCAGTCCCGCCACGATGGGGTCCTTCGATTGTCGTGGCTCGGCCACCTTCTTGATAAGTGTAGGTGACCTGAAAGAAGGCAGGTTGGCTTGAATCATGGCTAAAGCAGGACACTACATCCAAGAGCGCACACTTGCCTGGATGGCGTCAACCCAATTACCACAGTGGATTTTAATCTTGGATATCGTTATGTCTGGACGCTTTAGTAGCGGCAGGTCACTGAATCGATGACCCCAGCCACCACCATGATATTGCGAATATTTCCTCTTCATGTTTGGCCCAGTCGATTGGATATCGTGACGCCAAATCCCCTGATTTGGACGTGAGCGCAACGGCGATAGCGAGCTACTGGAACCGTTACCTGAAGTTGAAAAATCGAGTCGTTCTTTACCTTGCCAGCAAACGCAGTCAGGATCCCCCCGTTGCCGGTTAATACTGCAGGCATCCCTGCACCTCCCCCGTAAGCCTGAGAGGCTCGTCCGGTAGTAGTAAAGAACTGGATCGAGGAAACTCCGTTTGAGTCCCTCCAAATGTGCATCTCGAATATGTGTTCACCTGAGATGGCTATATAAGCTGCCTCACGGCTATGGAGTTGATACGGCTTACCAGCTCCGAGATGAAAAGTACTCCCGGGGCCTGCATTTGCACCACGTCTTGTAGAAGCGCTACCATCCAAATAAGTGACACACAAGGATTTGACATGCTTGGTGCAGTGTATGGTCACTGATCTAATAGTCTTTAGCGCATGAAGAGTATCGTCAAATGCACAGGCGTTATCTGCATCTCCTTCAAGGGCCAACGGATAATATGTGAGCAGCGAGTTGTGAAGTTGCATAAGTCGCTCCTGAAGTCCAGTTGATAGTAATGCAGTGATGGGGACAGTTTTTGTAACCTTGACTTGAGACCAGCGTCCAATCGGTACTTCTGAAATTCAATGAGCTAAGTAGATCAGGTGAGAAATAACCTCATACCCGAGTTTTGGATCCAGGCTTTAACCCCCATTTGGAGCATGCTCAAATCAGCACCCTTGGAGCGTATCAGGAACAGTAATAATGTATGTTACTTTGATAGCATGCCTGTGTCAACACCTTGGCTGTCCTGTGGTTTGCTATTCCGAATGATTCGATTTCAGATGGAGATATTGGAGCCTTGCCAGTATCGAATCGTCGAAAATGTTGGTAAATAAACGTTAGCCGTAGCGTGGAATGGTACCAAGTCTTATCAGGAATGTCCCTCACCGTAGCATTGGATCTCAAGTCTGTGACGGTTAACGATATACCTACATCGAAAGACTACTTGACTAATATGAGTCGCAATCTCATACAATTAGGAATCACACATACAATCGGAACCACGTCGCCCCTGCTATCAGGATTAGGATTGATCAACTCGCGACGAAAGGGAACAGGAAATACCAGCGGTCAAATACTTCATACAGTGCTTGGAAAATGTCGGTGCGGTTTGCTATTCCTAAGGCATTTCTCACTGCAGCATCAAACTCAGGCACAGGGGAAAGGTCTCCTGGTAAGACGTCACATCGGAGTCGGTATGTGATCATCCGTTTGGTGATCGACTCTTCTAATCGGTTCGATTGGTTGTTACTGGCGATTCTTAATCGAATCCATGGTGAAGTGGTCGAGAAAGCGGACAGCGACCAGCCTTGATGTACATAGTTTGCCTCTCGCTCGTTTTGCGTGGTGACGTTTTCGGTGGCCAGTTCGGTCATTTCCCGAAAGTATACTTGCCTTCCCGACTTGAGAACAGCAACACGACATGGGGCTCTCTTCGGACCGTCGTTGCAATCTACTCGGACTCCGCACAGATCTGAGCAATGGGATATATCATAGACCGATGGCATCAGCAGGTCAAATTATGCGAGACAGTCACCTACGTCCGATCATCGAAAGCTTGATAAGCTCTGGGCTTCAGTGGTAGAGAGTTTGGGTATCTTGGGGACTCACGAATTTCTCTCTGGATTCGGGACTAAGGAGTTCAAATGATGTCGCATTTCGACGTTCATCCTCCCAGGTTGTTACACGGACACCAGTGAGATTATTCGTGTCGTTCAATGGTGGTTGATGGTCTTCATTGCGAGGCATGCTAAGTTCCGAGTCTTTGTTACTACGACATTCAACCCGTTCTAACAGTGGCTCACTTTGCGCACAAACGTCGCTTGTCGTGGCGAGGTCTTGGTTGCCACTTTAGCACCGCCACACAATATGACAAACCCTCCTGTTATCACATGGTGTTTCTGGCTCAATGCAAGCACCAAGATAATCACAGTGGGGGAGAGCCAGCTTTGGAAATTATTGGTTGGTTTGAGCAAGCTTTGATGAGTGTTATGAGAAGATCTTGCTTCATGCCTGGCTGCGGCATGGTACGGGGCGGGTCTCACGACACGAATTGGGACCATATGCTACGATAATGTCACCGTAAGAGACCTTGGTCCACAGCTGCTATGGGCTATCCTACCAAGTGTCCCTAACCAGAGAAAACGCACTATAATACTGATTCGACTCTTCCGGTAACTCGGACCTTTAAGAAGGTACATGAGACATAGTACTGCGTTCGAAATAGCACTCGCTTCTCATTTGGAGGCCTTTGAATACAGGGATTCTCAAGCCGAGAATAGCCAAACTAACTTGCCGGCACAAATTAGTAACAAGTTGAAATAAGAGAGCAAACACAATAGCCTTAAATACAACTGCGTTGATAACAACCTTTGGGTGTGACAGAGAGCCCTCCAATGAAGGAAGTGGCCGACGAGCAACTGCGATCGGCGTTTACGCTCCTACTTAACTTCAAGGCTTACAAACTCGATCTCTCCAAGAAACATATCAAGTAGCACCCCAAACAAAAAGCACGCCGTGTAGTCGGCTCTCGCTAGAAATTGGACAATATTTCCATGCATCTGGATTCGTGAGTTTAAAATACTCACCATCTTCCAAAAATTGAATGGAGGTGCATTGGCTTTCCATCCATCCCTAAGGGTGCTTCGCATACAAAATCTTGGCCATCGCCGTGACCTGAGACCGCAAACGTGCGCCCTAAGAGTCCCATTAGTTTGACGAGGTGGAAGAGTAAATATGTCGTTACCAAGGTTGGTGACAAAGCCGAGCTGAACGATATAATCATCTACTTTTCCCTTGACGGCGATAATGTGCTCCCCGGCGGTTAGGGCCCTCGTGATGAATGAGACGTACCGAATTTCAGGATGATATTTCACCCTGCATTGTCTTGGTGTTCAGGTAGCGACTACGTGAATTTTGGGATGATTTGGTACGAAACCACGATCCCAAAATTTGGTACGTTGGTGTTGGCTCCTTTTGGTACGTTTTTCTTCAACAGTTTTGTTGCCTTGCCTTACGTTTTGACACGATTTCTGGTCCGTTTTTTGTATGTTCAGTCGGATCATCGAGCTACCAAAACAGTTGTTTTTGGCTCATTTGCGACTCGTTTTGCGTTTTGGTGTTTGAATTACGTCGCCACGCAAACCAACCGGTGGAGATGTCTAGGTGGAAACCCGGTCAATTTTGGCACGTATCATAGCTACTTCAAGCCTGTACATAACCAGGAAGAAACAGCGCGAAATCTCGCATTATCGGGGTGAAAAACTGTCACAAAACGTACTAGCTCACAAGGCTTTTGGCCCTTAAACCAGAGAAATTCGCCCGGATGCGACGCAACATTCACGGAAAATCATCGTGAAATTAGATAGCTCGATACATGGTAAAAAAGAGGATCGAGAACGGAGAAGTCGGGTCGGAATCGAAGCAAAAAACGCAACAGAACAACGAGGCGTGCAGAGTCCAAAAAATAGTACGAAAGCGCGCAAAACTCGCACGCTAAACCTAGAAAACGATACGTTTAGCTGCAAAAACTGATTCTAAACAACACGGAATAGCCTTCGGGCAGAACAGTGTGATACGTTGCAAAAAAATGGGATGACGGGGAGGTAAAATTGGAGGGTTTGGGGGTAGATAACTAGAGATTAAAACCTAAAAATGCGGGTAATCATGTCGCAACCTGCTAATGCCTATGGTTGACGACCGCTAATGGCCTTTGAGATGTGGAACAATATGTGATAAGTCTTTTAAGACTCTATCACTAAGGTGGACAAACGCTAGTCTTGTCAGTACAAGTCACTAGCTCCTAAGTCCAGGTGGCTGCGCTGAAGGCTAAGTAGCCAAGTGCCTCTGTTCACACTGCAGGGAGAGTTGACGAGACGAAGCAAGCTGGGGATGACCATGCTTGCAAGCCAGTATATATACTCAGAAAACAAGTGAGTCAAAGTACATACATGAGTCACAGGTCTGAGTCAGAGTCCGAGTCATAAAGGGGCTGCGTAGGCCAGCCAATAGAAAACAGCATGAGTCATATGACTCATGGTGACACATCATCCATACACCTCACTAAGCGAGGGAGAGGGCACATCTATACAGAAAGAGCGCATAAGGCGCTAGAACAAGCCACGAGGCCGCAGAAACAGAGAGAGGGCGGGACAGGTCACGACATTGCCCCCCCACATAGGGCCAGGTAGTGGAGCGCCTGGACCTATTTGCAGGCGACCCATTCCTTCAATTCTAGCCAGCCAACACGTTCCGCCAGGTTTTGCATGTCCGTCTCGAGAACCTCGTTCATGCGGTCCCATTTTTCCTGGTAGAGCCTGTCAAGCTCCTCCTGGTGCCGTTGTTGGAGGCGCTCGAGTTCTTTCTGCTCGCGGAGTGCCCACTGTCGTAGGCTTCTTCTTGGTGGCTATGAGGCAATCCGCGGAGGAGAGTGAACGGCACTAAGACCTAAGTGACCTCTTGAACCGCAATGCACTTAAGCGTCTGTAGGCTCTTGAGGGTAGGGGTGGTTCTAAGTGTCACTCGGAGGGGATGTTTTGACGAGACAAAACAAGCTGGGGTTACCAGGCTTGTTGGTCCTCTATATATATTCAGAGAGCGGCCGAGTCATACAAGGCGCAGCCACAAGAGTCATACAAGACAGCCAATCAGGAGTGTCCGTGTGAGTCATGCTGTATGAACAGACATGACTCGTACAAAGCACAGCCGCGTTACACAAAGTAACAGAACAACCACAAGAAGGTGGCAACGCGGCAAACGGAAACGGGGAACACAACACAAAGCGGAGGACAGGCGGGCTAGACGGTGGGCGAGTCCGATGGAGTGAGCTAGCTCACGACACCCACTGCTCCTGTCGGTGGTCAAGCCATTTGTTGAGCTGGTCAATTGACCAGGATCCGCTCTGGACAAGGCGGTATGCCTCCAGGACGTTGGCGTCGCATGGCATGCGATCGGCTGGTGGATGAGGTTCGAGCCTGGCAATTGCCTGCCCAACGTCGGCGATGAGGGCCTCGACATTTTCCCGGGCCCTGTCCCAGGTCGCGTTCCACTCCCGTTCGATTTGCTCAGCGTCTTCATCAGCGTCTTTTGACCAGTTGAAATCGGAGAGGGGGGTTTCGGGGTATGTGTTGTCAGCGACTGGTGGTTCAGGCTTTTTCTGCCACTCACTGGGGGTGGGCCAACCGCTGGTGAAATCGTAGGAGCAATTGCTCCACCAGATCCCGTCGTCGTCGACATGTCCTCCATTGGCAATGGCGGTGCGGGGGTCAGTTTCGCGCTTGAACCACTTGTCACCTTCCCATTTGTAGCCAGTGTCCCTGTTCCAGGCATCGGCGCTCTTGGTGACCACATCGTTGACGGTGAGTCCGATGCAGCCGCGGCAGTGGTAATATTTGCTGCGGCCGATGTCGGTTGGGTCGGAGGGCCGGGAGTCGGGGTGGCTAACCCAGAGGAGGGAGCCGAGTTGGGGGTGGATGAGGGACTTGCCTTCCTCGTCCCACTTGAGGTCGCCTCGCTTGGCGAGGGGGATATAGCCGAGGTGAACCCCGGGCTCGAGATCGTTGGCCAGTTTCTTGGCCTCCTTGAGGGACCAGGGTGCTGTGGCCCTGCAGTTGATGGCGAACTCGCCGGGTCCTCCGGCCATAATGGCCTTGCTATAGGCTGCGGTGAGCCTGTAGGAGGCACGGCGGGCAGCGACGGTGGTGTTGTTGGAGCGGAGGGGGGCCATTGGACAGGTGGGAAAAAGTTTTTTGGTTGAAAGTTGGCTAAGAGCGGACTGGAAGTGGTAGGCTGAGTAGCTGGGATGAGGACTTCAGCTGCCTTTCCTCTCGTCTTTTTGTATTCCTGTGGTTTGAAATTCGGTGGGAGAGGGCCAGTGGGAAAGTCTTTCTGGAACTTTCTCATGACATGAGTCAGCTCGGCAAAGTTCTCCGCTGGTTCTTCTGTATCTTCCACGGGGCTATAGCCTTTCCATCTGATGCGGTATTTCAGCCCATCAGGGTCTTGATGCCAATCTACAATCTTCTCTACTTCATATTCTTCTTCTCCTTCTTCAGTCACGATCGGTGGAGGTCGGGGTTGATTTCGTTGGAAGTCTAGGTCTTCAATGTAGGGGGTCAACATGTTTCCATGGAAGACGTTGTGGATTCACATGGATTTTGGAAGATCAAGTTGGTAGGCATGTGAAGAGATTTGTTTCTTCACAACAAAGGGGCCTGTCTTCTTGTCATCAAGCTTCTTGCTTGGGCGTCTTGTGGAAATGTTGGTAGTCAGGAGCCAGACGTTGTCCCCTTCCTTGTATTGTGCCTTTGGGGCTTCTTCCCTTGACTGATGGTATTCCATCAGAGCTTTTGTTTCTTCCCACACAGCCTCCATGTCTTTTGTCCACTTGTCTCCTTCTGGGGAGCGAGTCACATAGTCCTCGATAGACCATTTGGGAGTCATGCCGTAGACGACCTCAAAGGGGGATTTGTTTGTGACTCGGTTCTTGTGATTGTTGTGACAAAATTCGGCGATGGGTAGCCATTTTGCCCAGTCATCTTGTTTGTAATTTCCAAAGATGCGTATCCATCCTTCAAGCCACTGGTTCGTTCTTTCTACCAGGCCATCAGTTTCAGGGTGGAAGGCAGTAGAGAACGTCCCTTGGATTCCTAGCCGCTTGTAGACAGCTTTCAAGAAGTGTGATTTGAAGGTGGTCCCTCTATCCGAAACAGTGGTTTTGGGGAATCCATGCAGATGCCATACTTCTTTCACAAAGATATCGGCTAGTTCTTCTGAATTTGTGGATTCTTTGCAGGGGATGAAGTGTGCCATTCTGGAAAAGCGGTCCATCACGACAAGGACGCTGTCAAACCCTTGTGATTTTGGTAGTTTCACAATAAAGTCATAAGCAATATTTTCCCAGGGTTTTTCCGGAATGGGCAAGGGTTTGAGTGGTAGGTGTCCTTTGCTTCCCTTCCCCCTCTGGCACGCTTCGCAGCTTTCAACATACCTGTTGACTTGGGCTTTCATGCCTGGCCAGTAGTAGTTTCTAGAGATAAGTTCTAAAGTCCTGGCTTGCCCTTGGTGACCCGCAATGGGCGAGTCATGGTAGAGCTTGAGAAGCTTCAGTTTGATGTCCCTTTTGTCAGGAACAACAATTCTTCCTTGATTGTCGTAAGCTTCTTCTTGATGGCTGTGAGACGAGCCGCGATGGAGAGTGGACGGCACTAAGACCTTAGTGACCTCTTGAACCGCAACGCACTTAAGCGTCTGTAGGCTCTTAAGGGTAGGGGTGGTTCTAAGTGTCACTCAGAGGGAATGTTTTGACGAGACAAAACAAGCTGGGGTTTCCAGGCTTGTTGGTCCTCTATATATATTCACAATCGTGGCCGAGTCATACAAGGTGTAGCCACATGAGTCACAGCAGTCAACCAGTCAGGAGTGTCCAAGTGAGTCATGCTGTATGAACAGACATGACTCGTACAAAGCACAGCCGCGTTACACAAAGTAACAGGATAACCACAAGAAGGTGGCAACGCGGCAATCAGAAACGGGAACGTAACAGGAAAGAGAGAGACAGGCGGGCGAGACAATGGGCGAGTCCGATGGAGTGAGCTAGCTCACAACATTACTCCCCCCTAAGAGACCGTCTAGGGGACCTGGACGGGCTCTATTGGATCCCACAATCCTTGCCCTTTGCAAGCATGTATTCCTCCAGTCCCTCGTCCTCCTCCAGGGTCAGGTCGATGGGGTTGAAGACGGTATTTCCCGGTTCGTCCGAGAACTTCTCCCATTCTTCCCAAGTCTCTTCCTTCGTCCAATCCGCGTTTGCCCAGTCCAAAACCCTCTCCCGGGCCTCCACAAACTCCTCGTCCCACTGTCGCACATCGGGCTCCGCCTCCTTCCATGCCGACACATCAGTCTCCTCCTTCTTCCACCAGAAAGGCTCCCAGTCGATCTTCTCCTTCTGGTATCGGCCCCTCTCCATCCTCCAGTCGCTCAGGTCCTTCTTGTAGTTGGCGTCCCAAGCGTCGTTCCATCTAGGCCGAAGCGTTGGCTGCCTTCCGTCGTACCCGGGCACCCACTCGCTCGAGTATGCTCCCTCTTGTCCCCATTCAACCACCCCGAGCATGTGGGTGGAGAGGAGGACGACCTCGGAGACCTGGAAAGCGGCGCACCCTCGGCAGACAAATATGTCCTTTCGTAGGAGTTGCATGCGTGTCGGCCACTTCTTTCCAACCCATTGGAACTCTCCCAGGTCCGAGTGTAGGATGTCGTCCGACGCCCTAAAGTGCATCCTCCCTGAGCTTTGTTGGGACCTTTTGAAAACGTAGAGTGCGGCCCCGGAGTCGAGGATCCTTGCCGTGGCGAAAGCAGGTCCTTCGAGGACACGGACAAGGTTGTTGGTGATGGTTGAGCGGGAGACGGCAGGCATTGTGGTGAGCAAAAAAGGTTGAGAGCGTTGAGCGATGAGTAAGTTTTGGAGTAGTTGCAAGCTTTGCAAGTGATACTACTGGCTTCGCCCCCTCTGCCTTTTATCTTCCCTGGCGTGTAGTTAGATGGCGTGGGAGCCTCGGGGTGTCGGCGTAGAAGGTCCTTGATGATCCTTGAAAGGTGACCAAAATCTTCCGCCCTTTGTTCTGTGTCTTCTTCACTTCCATAACCCTTCCATCTGACCCTGTAAAAAAGACCGTCCTTTGTCTCCTTCCAGTCCAAAATCTTCTCTACTTCGTACTCTTCTTCTCCTTCCTCTGTTATGATAGGCGGTGGTCGGGGTTGGTTACGGCTGAATTCAGTGTCTCCCTTGTAAGGGCTCAGCAGATCGATGTGGAAAACAGGGTGCACCCTCATTGTTGCCGGCAAATCAAGCTCATAAGCGTGTGACCCTATTTGTCGCTTCACAACGAATGGCCCATGCTTTTTGTTATCCAGTTTCTTTGAAGGTCTCTTTGTCTGAATGTTCTTTCCCAGCAGCCAAACCAGATCTCCTTCTTGGTACTCGTTCTTCGGCTCTTCTTCTGGGAGCCTTTGGGTTTCCATTGAAGCAATTGCTTCGTCCCGGATTTTACGCCATTTTCCTGTGATGTTGTTTGCTTCTGGAACCGCTGATTCTTCTGTTGAGATGTTCCATAGTGGTTCCCTTCCATAGACAATCTCGAAGGGGGAACTACCCGTTACGCGGTGCTTCTGTAAATTGTAGCTAAATTCCGCAATTGGTAACAAGTCCGCCCAATCATCCTGCCGGTAGTTGACGAACGATCGTAGCCAGCCTTCCATCCATTGATTGATTCTCTCCGTTACTCCGTCTGTTTGGGGGTGGTAGGCGGTACTGAAACGCGGGCTAGTTCCAATTCTTTCATAGACGGCCTTCATAAGTTTGGAATTGAAAGTAGTCCCTCGGTCTGAGATTGTGCTCTTTGGAAAACCGTGTAGTTTCCAAACATTTGTGATGAAAAGATTTGCAAGGTTGCTTGCCGTATGAGATTCTTTGCAAGGTATGAAGTGTGCCATTCTTGAGAATCGGTCCACCACTACTAGGATGCTGTCTGATCCCCTGGACTTTGGTAATTTTACCACGAAGTCGAACGCTATGTCTTCCCATGGCCCTTTTGGAATTTCCAGAGGCTTGACCGGGACTATTGACTTCGATCCCTTTGTCCGTTGGCAGGTTTCGCATGATTCCACGTATCTGTTTATGCCTTGCTTCATTCCCGGCCAGAAGTATCTTCTCGATATTAGTTCCAAAGTTCTAGCCTGTCCTGGATGTCCTGCGATTTTTGAGTCGTGATGAATTCGCATGATGGCCAGTCTGGATTCCTTATCTTCTGGTACGTAGATCCTTCCCTTGAACCATAATAGTCCTTCCTTGAAATCGTAATCCTTCGCGCTGTGTTGTAGGGTCCTTGGCAACGTTTCCCTTGACTTGCAGATTTCTTTGATTCGTGCTAGTCCTTCATCTGTTTCCTGAGCTTCTTTGATAGTCTCTATGATGTTCGTGTCTACTTGTCCCATAAATCCTTTGAATTTTTCGACGGATATCATAACTTGTTCCGGCGTGGGAGTATCTTCATGGTCTGATTGTCTAGACAATAGGTCCGGTTTAGAAGACAGGATTCCAGGGCGGTATATGATATCAAAATTATAGGAAGCAAGCAATTGATGCCATCTCGCGTGTCGACGGTTGAAAGTTCTTGCTTCCTTCCAGAATTGTAGGTTCCTATGATCGGTGTAGATGGTGATGGGGTCTCTTGTTCCTTCTAGGTATAGTCTCCAATGTGTTAAGGCTTCAATGATTGCCATGAGTTCCTTGTCGTGGACGTCGTAGTTGAGCTGAGCATCGTTGAAAGACTTTGAAAGGAAGGCAATAGGGTGTAGGTAGCCATCGTCTTGCCTTTGGGACAGGATTGCTCCCATTGCCACTCCACTTGCGTCTGTTTCCAAGAAGAAGGGCTTGTCAGGGTTCGGATGGCGTAGAGTGGGTTCCTTGCTGATTTCCGTTTTTAAGGCTTCAAAAGCTTCCTGCTGATCGTTTCCCCATTCCCATTTGTTCTCCTTTCTTGTTAAGGTCGTTAGGGGTTTTGCTAATCGGCTGAAGTTCGGTACGAATCTTCGGTAGAAATTCGCGAATCCTAAGAATGCTTGGACTTGCTTGACTGTTTTTGGTTCCCTCCACTCCTTTATTGCCTTGACCTTTTCTTCTTCCATTGAGATGCCCGAATCGCTGATTCCAAGTCCAGTATACGTTAACTTGGTGACAAAGAATTCGCATTTTGGAAGCTTTGCAAAAAGATTTTCTTCCAGTAAGATCTTTAGTACTCTTCTGACATCCACGGTATGTTGGCTTCTGTTCTTGGAGAAGACCAGGATGTCGTCAATGTATACAATGACACATACGTCGATAAGATCATGGAAAATGTGATTCATATATCTCTGGAAGATGGCGGGCGCGTTTTTTAGTCCGAAGGGCATGACGACGTATTCGAAGAGTCCTTCTTTTGTTCTGAAAGCTGTCTTCCATTCATCGCCTTCCCTAATTCTGATATTGTTGAAACCCATGCGTAGATCAATCTTGGAGAAAATCTTTGCGTCCTTGATTTTATCCAGGAGATCTTCCATTAGGGGCATTGGAAATCTGTCGTCCTTTGTAATGGCGTTTACTCCTCTGAGGTCTTGAACAAGTCGTAGCTGGCGAACTGCTCCTGGATTTTTTGGATCGATGGGTTTTTTAACAAAGAAACAAGGTGATGCAATGGGTGATTTGCTTGGTCGAATCTTTCCTGCTGCGATTTCTTCATCCAGGTATTCTCTTAGTGCAATTGATTCTGCCGGGGAGAGTGGGATTGGTCTGGCCGGTTTTGGAAGTTCAGCTCCTTCCTTGAAATCGATGGCACAGTCGTATGGTCGATGATCTGGGATTCTTTTGAATTTCTCTTCACTGAAGACATCGGCAAATTCCTTGAATTCTTCGGGAAGGTCGTCTATTGAGGCTGTTCTTGCTTGGATGGGTTCTGGCCGCCATGATATGTGCTTCGTTCTCCAATCGATAACCGGGTTTGCTTCTTCTAACCATTCTAGTCCTAGGATAAGTTTGGTTTCTCCAGTAGGCATAGCAAAGAAGATTTGTTTAAAGGTTCTTCCTTCCACGTCTAGTTCCAGTTTAGCTTTGAAGCGTATTTGGTGAGAGAGTTCCTTTCCCTGAATACCGATTACTTTTCTCGGAGTGGAAAGTTCCATGAGTGGGATGTTGTTGGATCGAGCCCAAGAGATGTCCAAGAAGTTCTTTGATGCTCCAGAATTGATGAGGGTTGGGATAGGTTCTGTGATTCCGGCAACGTTTGCATAAACAATGGTTGATTCATTTGTTGCTCTAAGGTACATTGTTTCCGTTGCCGGTTTGTTGGTCTCTCCACACACAGTTAGAGGGAGACCCCTTCTTTTCCCGAATCTTCCGTAATTGTTGCCTCCCTTCCTTTAACGCTGGGTTCCGTCGTTATCCATTCTTTGGACGGGCATTTGAATGACCGGTGTCCTTCCTGTCCGCACTTCAAGCAGCGGTTGCTTGCTATCCTTGCTTTGTACACTTCGTCGGGTAGTCGTTTTGTAGAGGATTGTCCATTAGCGGTTGGTTGGGCTGCCTTCTTTCCTGTGGAGGTTTTGATTTGTTGCAATTTCTGGTCAATAGAGATTGCGATAGAGATCCATCGGTCTAGTGACAGCTCCCGTTCTGTTCCGTCTTCATTGATTTGGGTCAGTTCAAATCGAGCTAGTTCGGTCTTGACTTCTGACTTCAGTCCTTCCTTGAATTGGTTGATCAGAGCTTCTTGTCCCCAATTGACGTCGACCAATAAGTAACGGAATTCAGAAGCATAGTTTGCTACCGAATTGTTTTGTTTGCATTTCCGGATATCGATTTCGGCCTTAGCTTTTTTGTTTGGGTCGCTGAACTGTTCCATGAAGTGTGTCTTGAAGCTTTCCCATGAGATGAGATTTTGGTTGTTCTCTCCTTGATTAAGCGATCGCAAGAGTACTTGTGCCCAGTGAGTGGCGGCCTTGTTCTTGGATTTGAAGTTTGCTAGGGCTTCACGGATCCTTTCTTCATTGGAAGCATATTGATCGCCTAATCGCACGAAGTAGCTTTCCATTTGTGTGATGAACATTTCAGCACCCTCCCCTTTCTTTCCGTCGAAGGCTTCTGGGCGAGTTACTTTGGGGCGTCGTGGACTGCTACCGACGTTTGGGTTTTCGGTCAGTCGTTGGATCCTTAATTCCAATTCGTCAATCCTGGTAGATTCCGCTTCTGGATGTGGTGGAGAATTTGATCGCCTGGATGGGATCCCGTGCAGGGAGGTTTCGTCGATTTCTTCTCGCATATTGTTGATAGCTTCTTGAACTTCCGTGATTTTGGTAGTGAAGGAGGTTCCCTCTTGTCGTAAGTTTTCTAGTCCTTGAGTTACTGCTTCGTTCCATTCAAGTTGCCCTTGTCTGGTAGTGTTGAGTTCTTCGCGTACATTGTTCACTAGTCCTTGAGTGTTGGCAACCTCATTTCGAAGGCGTGTTACATCTTGTCCGACTAGAAAGGAATTGTGTTCGCCATTTCTTGCCGAGTTCAGGATGTCTGTTAGGGTGCCTTGTAGGGTGTTGATAGAGTCGTTAAAGATTTGTTGGTTGTTTGCAAGAACTTGTGTGGCTTGTTCTAGGCCACTAAGCCTTCGATCCATGGTGACCCTCATTCCGTCTATAACCCTAAGGGTGGCGTTGTGTCTTCCTTCTAGGAGGTCGTCCAGGTCGTCTAAATTACTGATTACAGTCCTGCCGCTGGCGCTGGAACTTGAACTTGAGCTTCCCGGATCACCGGCGCCTTGTGGTACCGGGGCCGACTGTCCAGAGTAACCCTGTGGGACGTAGGGCGGTGCTGGGACCACTGGTGTTACTGGCTGGGAAGTCATTGGGATTGGTCCTGCGTTGGTGATGGTTCCTCCGATTTGAGGGATTGTAGGTACATTGGAAATGTGTGGTGTAGGAGGAGGTCTAATGGGAACAAGCGACACGCCCCCATGAGCCTCGGGCTGGGGAGAAAAGAACTGCCTCCTATTCCCTAGTGGCCACAAGGGACGTGATGGCCCTGGACTTCCGGTTGAGATGCGAATCACAGCTGGGGTGGGGTCATTTGTGAGGTCTCCTGGTTCTCTATTCGTGATGGTGGGTTCTTCTTCTTGTACTGTTGTCATGTCAGGAATGCCGAAAGCTCCCGGCATTGATGCTTGACTTTGAGGGCGTGATCGAGCAGGACCTCCCGCTTGAGTTTGTGCGATATCTTGCTCGTTTAGTGATCCTGTGGGTCTTGCTGCCCGACTGGGTCCTCTTCTCATTGATATAGTGGATGAGGGGCGTGAACCTGCATCTTCTTGAATAGACATATTTGTAAAGCTTGTTTTGTAATGTCGTAAGCTTCTTCTTGATGGCTGTGAGACGAGCCGCGATGGAGAGTGGACGGCACTAAGACCTTAGTGACCTCTTGAACCGCAACGCACTTAAGCGTCTGTAGGCTCTTAAGGGTAGGGGTGGTTCTAAGTGTCACTCAGAGGGAATGTTTTGACGAGACAAAACAAGCTGGGGTTTCCAGGCTTGTTGGTCCTCTATATATATTCACAATCGTGGCCGAGTCATACAAGGTGTAGCCACATGAGTCACAGCAGTCAACCAGTCAGGAGTGTCCAAGTGAGTCATGCTGTATGAACAGACATGACTCGTACAAAGCACAGCCGCGTTACACAAAGTAACAGGATAACCACAAGAAGGTGGCAACGCGGCAATCAGAAACGGGAACGTAACAGGAAAGAGAGAGACAGGCGGGCGAGACAATGGGCGAGTCCGATGGAGTGAGCTAGCTCACAACATTGATACCAGAGGAGATCTTCACTCATTTCGTAGTTTTTGAACTGTTTTTTCACAGAAGGGGGTAGGTCTTCCTTCCCTTTGGTGCTTTTGATCAGGGTTTCTAGGCTTTCATCTTCCTCTAGGGCTTCCTTGATTTCTGCGATAATGTTGTCGCTCATCAAGGCTGAGAATCCCTTGAAATTTTCGGCAGAGATCATGACTTGTTCCGCAGTCGCAATGTCATTGTGATCGCTTCTTCTCGAGAGGATGTCCGGTTTTTCTGACATTTTTCCAGGTCTGTAGTGGATCTCGAAATTGTAGCTTGCCAGCATGAGAAGCCATCTGTTGTGTCTTCGATTGAAAGTGCTGGCCTTCTGCCAGTAGGTGAGGTTTTTGTGATCTGTGTAGATCACGATTGGTTCCCTTGTTCCTTCTAGATGGATGCGCCAGTGTCGTAACGCTTCTATGATAGCAAGAAGTTCCTTGTCATGTGTGTCGTAGTTCAGTTCTGCTTCCTTGAAGCTTTTTGAGAGAAACCCTACTGGGTGTAAGTATCCGTCCCTTTGTCGTTGGCTGAGTATGGCTCCCATTGCAACCCCTGAGGCATCTGTTTCGAGGAAGTATTGCTTTGATTCGTCAGGATGTGCCAGTACTGGCTCCTTTGAAATGACATCTTTCAGAGAATCAAAGGCTTCTTGGTGTTCGGATTTCCATTCCCACTTCCTGTCCTTTCTTGTCAATTGAGTCAGGGGTTTGACAATTGAAGAGAAGGCCACCACGAATCTTCTATAGAAGTTGCAGAAACCAATGAATGCCTGTAGTTGTTTCACGGTCTTTGGGATGGGCCATTCTTGGATAGTTTTGATCTTGTCTTTGTTCATGGAGATGCCGTTTTCATCAACAACGAACCCAACCCAGTCGGCCCTCTTTCCATAGAAGGTACATTTCTTCAAATTTCCAAAAAGGTTGTTCTTCCTCAATCTTTGCAAGACCTCCTTGATATCGATGGTGTGCTGATCTTTTCCTCGGGAAATAATAAGGATGTCATCAATGTAGATCACAATCTTCACTCCAATCATGTCCCTGAAGATGTGGTCCATCATTCTTTGGAAAGTAGATGGTGCATTCTTGAGGCCAAAGGCCATCACAGTGTACTCGAAAAGTCCTTCTGAGGTGATGAATGCCGTTTTCCATTCGTCTCCTTCTCTGATCCTGACGTTCCAGAAGCCGTTCTTCAGGTCAAGCGAAGTGATAAAAAGTTCTTCCTTCGAACTTTCTCCAGTCTTTTTGAAAATCTCTAGGAGTTGTTCAAGGAGTGGAATTGGATATTGGTCTGGGATGGTTTCTTCGTTTGCTCCTCTGTAGTCAACAACAGGACGTAGGTCAGGGATGGTCTGTCCTTCCTTCAGGGCTTTCTTGACGAAAAAAAGGCTTGCAGCAAGGGGAGATTTGCTGGGTCTGATACGTCCTGAGCGGAGTTCACTCTTGATGTATTCCTTCGTTGCTTCCCTTTCCCTTGGTGAGAGAGGGTAGGCCTTTTTTGGTTTTGGAAGCCGATTGTTGTCATAGAAATTGATTCTACAATCCCATTCTCTGTGTTCTGGGAGCTTGTCGTATTTTTCTTCGTCAAAGACATCTTTGAACTCTTCAAGTTCCTTTGGAAGTTCCTGGAGGAGTCCTGCCTTGGCGATCAAGGGGTCCTCTGTTTTCCATTTGATAGCAAAGGGGGACCATGATATTTCAGGGTTGGTCTCCTTCAGCCATGGCATTCCTAAGATCATGGGTTGTGTGCCAGTATTCATGACGTAGAATTTTTGGCAAAAGGTTCTTCCTTCTAGATCAAACTTCAGCTTGCACCTGAATTGGATCTGATCCCTTTGTGTTTTTCCATCGATAGTTTCAATGCTTCTGGGAGTTTGTAATTTGGTCAAAGGGATGTTGTTTTCTTTGGCAAACCTCAGGTCGATGAAGTTTCTAGAAGAGCCGGAGTCGATGAGAGTTGAGATTTTTTCCGTGATTCCCTCTGCCGTTGTGTATACCATGGGTGTTTCATTTGTAGCCTTGTAATAGTATACATTTCTCAGAGGGGATATCGGGGCATCCTCACACACGGTGGAGGGATGCCCATCTAGTTTTCCGACTCGGAATCAGTGGATCCGTTGTCATTCACTTTCTCGACTTTGAGTTCGGCGGCTTTTCCCTTCACCGGTTTCTTCCCTTTGTCCTTGTAGGTCCATTCTTTTGTGCAGTCAGCAAGATTGTGACCTGCCTCTCCACACTTGATGCAGAGGTTGTTTTCCCTTTGGCGTTTCTTTTCTTCCTTTGGGACTAGATCCCCTTTGATCTTCTGGGTCCTGGAACCTTCCGCTTGAGTAGGTTGTTTGTTCTTCTTCCTTGTGCTAACCGGATTGGTCAGCTTGTTGATTTCCTCCGCTTGCAGGGCGATGTTGATCCATCCTTCGAGGTCTCGTTGTTCCGCTCCTATTCTGTCCCGGAGTTCCTCACGAACGAGTTCTGCTTTGATGAAGCGGTTCAGTCCTTGTCTGAATCGTGCCGCTAGTGCTGCATCGTTCCAGTCAAGTTCTTGGGCAAGAAGTCGGAAGTCAGAGACATATTCAGATACGCTCTTGTTTTGGTAAAGTCGCTGGATCCCTTGTTCGGCTTGAACCTTCTTGCTGGGATCGCTCCATTGCCTGTTGTAAGCTTCTTGAAAAGCTTCCCATGAATCTAGCCAGGGGTGGTCTAGACTGTCGTTGTACCTATTGAGAACCGGCTGTGCCCAATTTCCAGCAGGACCTTCTGCCATGTTCATCAATACCGCTACAATGCGTCGTTCATCCGTGTCGTACTGGGTACGGTTCAGTCGGAAGTAAGCTTTCATTCTTGCAAGGAAGGTTTCGGCTGCCATTCCCCTGGATCCTTCAAAAGCTTTTGGCATTTTGATGCGTGGTCCTGAGTTTCCTCCGTTGCCTCCTTGGTTTGTTTGGAAGATGAAGGTTCTTCCTTCATCCCTGATTTGATATCCGGACTGTCCTTGTACCTCAAATGAGGGTGATCATTGTCTTTGTGGTGATGGATGAGGGGGTGGTTCCCTTTGTTGTGGGGCCTCGATGGAGGTTCGTCGTGATTCTTCCCTTCGGTGTTCGGATTCTGCTTGGGCGTCAGCGCCTATTTGCTCAAGAAGATCAAATGTCTCTCTAGTTTGTAGGCGGACTTCCTGCATCCTAGTGGTCTGATCCTGGAACCCATCGGTAATTTCCTCATCAATCCTTCTAAGGGTGATGGTCATGTTCCTCATCCCATCTGCCATCCTTCCCAAGGTTTCTTCAATGCGTGTAATACGCTGGGTTTGTCCTTGCAAGGTCTGGTTCATCAGGAGATCGAAGTTGTTCAACCTATCGTTGATTTGTTCGGAATTTTCAACCGATCGTTCAAAGACTTCAAGGATTCGCTGTTGAACACGATCAACATTCCTCAGCCTTTCATAGAAGGTGTTGACTCCATCTTCCGTTCTAGAAGCAATGCGCTCAATTCGTTGCATCATGTTTGTGGTATCTTGGTTTTGTAGATCCCATCGTCGTTCCAATCCTTCGATTCTAAGGGCTTGGACTGCGTTTTCCTGCTGATATTGGATCTGAAGGGTGTTGAAGATTCTTTCCAGGGCTTGGATTGGATTCCCTTCCATATTTTCCCTCAGTCGTTCTTGTCTCAATCCCTCATCTTGTGAAAGTGTCTCAACGCTTCCTTGTGATTGGAAGGTTGATGGCACGCTCAGGGCACTATGGGTCCTGGGAATTTCTACAAGTGGTGGCATGGACGCAGGGGTGGCTATTGGGGGTGGAAATTGCATTCCGAAGTCGGGAAATGCTAAAGGACGTCTTGTTCCTGTTGTTCCGGTGTTTGATGGACCCGGGGTTGCGCTTCTAGGCGGTCCTGGTATCCTAATCACACGCACAGCCCTAGGGCTAATCACACTTTCCCCATGGAGAGTGACGACTGGAGCTGCTGGTGGTGGCGTGTTGATTGGATTTTCAACTATTCGAACTGTTGGTGAAGTGGACCCTTGCTCGTTTGAAGTCCTGGTTTCTTCTTGAGTTCCTGATGTTTCAATAATGTTGCCGATTCCTCCTGGGACGCTGGTGGAAGGGGGCCTTGACGCGCGACTGCCACTTCTAAGTGGTGCCGTCCAATCACCTGCCCGTTCCCTTGCTCCTCTTGAGGGGTTTGATCGGATTTCGACTATTGTCGCTGCTGGAGCCTTGCTCCTTCGAGACGCTGCACTTGAGGATCGATTGTCCATGTCGTCACGTGACCTTGTTTTCTCGTGGCTCAGCGTACTAAGAGCTTGCTTCGCAATGTCGCAACCTGCTAATGCCTATGGTTGACGACCGCTAATGGCCTTTGAGATGTGGAACAATATGTGATAAGTCTTTTAAGACTCTATCACTAAGGTGGACAAACGCTAGTCTTGTCAGTACAAGTCACTAGCTCCTAAGTCCAGGTGGCTGCGCTGAAGGCTAAGTAGCCAAGTGCCTCTGTTCACACTGCAGGGAGAGTTGACGAGACGAAGCAAGCTGGGGATGACCATGCTTGCAAGCCAGTATATATACTCAGAAAACAAGTGAGTCAAAGTACATACATGAGTCACAGGTCTGAGTCAGAGTCCGAGTCATAAAGGGGCTGCGTAGGCCAGCCAATAGAAAACAGCATGAGTCATATGACTCATGGTGACACATCATCCATACACCTCACTAAGCGAGGGAGAGGGCACATCTATACAGAAAGAGCGCATAAGGCGCTAGAACAAGCCACGAGGCCGCAGAAACAGAGAGAGGGCGGGACAGGTCACGACAAATCAGTAGGTATAATGCAAAAACTAAACGTTCACAACACTGACTACTCTTCCTCATCACTGCCATCCTCCACTGGAGGATTCTTCTTGGCTCGTGACCGTGTGTTCATTGAGGGAGGTGGGCGGTCACCAAAATCAAGCCCACGGCCGCGACGACCACGATGGCCATCTCCAGCATTGGGACGACGATCAGGGTGAGCATCATCTTGCTCTTCAGTTTGCTCACCAGTTGGCGGGGTACCCCTGTTGCCACTGGGCGGGTTTGTTGCACCCCTGGTGCGTTGCTCAGTATCCATGGATCGAGGTGGGGGTGGCCTTGGAATGGGCTGTGGGGTAGGTCGTTGGGGTGGGGCTTCGTTGCTGCGGGGAGCCTTGGGGCCTTCCTTGGGGTGATTACTGGCCTTCTTGCTAGTCTTGGTTGTGGTTGTCCGACGCTTCTTCTTGGGCCGATCTGAGCTTGGGTTGCGGGCCTTGGAAAGGCAATGGCCACGACGGTGGTTGAAACAATCCTGCACGAGGTACTCTGCTCCCCAGTTGCTGACAAAGCGCTGGAAGGCGGGGATACGGTCACGAATCTAACAGACAGTCATAAAAGGAAAAAAAATCGGAGACAGAAACCAGCACTTACCAGTGTAACCAGGGTGCCAACCCAGCCTTTGTCCTGCTGCTTCCAGGTCAGGTTGAAGTCGAGGTTGGCCATCGAGCTCCACGTCCGAATGAGCTCCTATGCTGAGATGTTAGTCCTGCGTGTGATCATCAGTTACTTGACTCACCCGCCACTCGAGCCATGTAAGGTGATCTTCATGGCTATCACTGAGGCCCAGGTGGCGCCTGATAGCCTCTATGTCGTAAGCTTCTTCTTGGTGGCTATGAGACAAGCCGCGATGGAGAGTGGACGGCACTAAGACCTAAGTGACCTCTCGAACCGCAACACACTTAAGTGTCTGTAGGCTCTTGAGGGTAGGGGTGGTTCAGAGTGTCACTCAAAGGGATGTTTTGACGAGACAAAACAAGCTGGGGTTACCAGGCTTGTTGGTCCTCTATATATATTCAGGAAGCGGCCAAGTCATACAGGACGCAGCCACATGAGTCACAGCAGTCAACCAGTCAGGAGTGTCCAAGTGAGTCATGCTGTATGAACAGACATGACTCGTACAAAGCACAGCCGCGTTACACAAAGTAACAGAACAACCACAAGAAGGTGGCAACGCGGCAAACGGAAACGGGGAACACAACACAAAACGGAAGACAGGCGGGCAAGACGGTGGGCAAGTCCGATGGAGTGAGCTAGCTCACGACATTACTCCCCCCTAAGAGTCCGTTTGGGGGACCTGAACGGACCTACTGCACTGCACAGTCCTTTTCCTTTTTCAGCATAAACTCCTCCAACCCCTCCTCCTCCTCCAAGGTCAGGTCGATCGGATTGAAAACGGTATTGCCTGGTTCGTCCGAGAATTTCTCCCATTCCTCCCAGGTCTCCTCCTTTGTCCAGTCCGCCTTGGCCCAGTCCAAAATCCTTTCCTGAACCTCCACAAACCCCTTGTCCCACTGGCGCACGTCGGGCTCCACCTCCTTCCATGCTGACACATCAGTCTCCTCCTTCTTCCACCAGAAGGGCTCCCAGTCAATCTTCTCTTTCTGGTATCGGCCCCTCTCCATCCTCCAGTTGCTTAGGTCCTTCTCGTAGTTGGCGTCCCAAGCGTCGTACCATCTAGGCCGAAGAGTTGGCTGCCTTCTGTCGTACCCGGGTACCCATTCGCTCGAGTATGCTCCCTCTTGTCCCCATTCAACCACCCCGAGCATGTGGGTGGAGAGGAGGATAACCTCGGAGACCTGGAAAGCCGCGCACCCTCGGCAGACGAATATGTCCTTCCGTAGGAGTTGCATTTGTGTTGGCCACTTTTTTCCAACCCATTGGAACTCTCCCAGGTCCGAGTGCAGGACGTCGTCCGACGCCCTAAAGTGCATCCTTCCCGAGCTTTGTTGGGACCGTTTAAAAACGTAGAGTGCGGCCCCGGAGTCGAGGATCCTTGCCGTGGCGAAAGCAGGTCCTTCGAGGATGCGGACGAGGTTGTTGGCGATGGTAGCACGGCTGACGGCAGGCATTTTAGAGTGCAGAAGAGGTTTAGAGAGTTGAGCGAGGAGCGAAGATTTGAGTAGTTGCAGGTTTTGCAGATGTCGTTGCTAGTTTCGCCCCTTCTGCCTTTTATCTTTCCTGGAACGTAGTTGGATGGCGTGGGAGCTTCGGGGTGTCGGCGTAGAAGATCCTTGATGATCTTTGAAAGGTGACCAAAATCTTCCGCCCTTTGTTCTGTGTCTTCTTCACTTCCATAGCCCTTCCATCTGACCCTGTAAAAAAGACCGTCCTTTGTCTCTTTCCAGTCCAAAATCTTCTCTACTTTGTATTCTTCTTCCCCTTCTTCTGTTATGATCGGTGGTGGTCGGGGTTGGTTACGGCTGAATTCAGTGTCTCCTTTGTAAGGGCTGAGCAACTCGATGTGGAAAACAGGATGCACCCTCATTGTTGCCGGCAAATCCAGTTTGTAAGCGTGTGACCCTATCTGTCGCTTCACAACAAATGGCCCGTGCTTTTTGTTGTCCAGTTTCTTTGAGGGTCTTTTTGTTTGAATGTTCTTTCCCAGCAGCCACACTAGATCTCCTTCTTGGTACTCATTCTTCGGTTCTTCTTCTGGAAGCCTTTGGATTTCCATTGATGCAATTGCTTTGTCGTGGATTTTACGCCATTTTCCTGTGATGTTGTTTGCTTCAGGAACTGTTGATTCTTCTGCAGATATATTCCACAGTGGTTCCCTCCCGTAGACAATTTCAAAAGGGGAACTACCTGTTACGCGGTGTTTCTGTAGATTATAGCTGAACTCCGCAATTGGTAATAAGTCCGCCCAATCATCCTGCCGGTAGTTGACGAATGATCGCAGCCAGCCTTCCATCCATTGGTTGATCCTTTCCATTATTCCATCTGTTTGGGGGTGGTAGGCGGTACTGAAACCTGGGCTAGTTCCAATTTTTTCATATATGGCTTTCATAAGTTTGGAATTGAACGTAGTCCCTCGGTCTGAGATAGTACTTTTTGGAAAACTGTGCAATTTCCAAACATTTGTGATGAAGAGATTTGCAAGGTCGCTTGCCGTGTGAGATTCTTTGCAGGGTATGAAGTGCGCCATTCTTGAGAATCGGTCCACCACTACTAAGATGCTATCTGACCCCCTGGATTTTGGCAACTTCACCACGAAGTCAAATGCTATGTCTTCCCACGGTCCTTTTGGAATCTCCAGAGGCTTGATCGGGACTATGGACTTCGATCCCTTTGTCCGTTGGCAGGTCTCGCATGATTCCACGTATCTGTTTATGCTTTGCTTCATTCCTGGCCAGAAGTATCTTCTTGATATTAGTTCCAGTGTTCTAGCCTGTCCTTGATGTCCTGCAATTTTTGAGTCGTGATGAGCTCGCATGACGGCTAGTCTGGATTCCTTATCCTCCGGCACGTAGATCCTTCCCTTAAACCATAATAGTCCTTCCTTGAAATCATAGTCTTTTGCGCTGTGTTGCAGGGCTTTTGGTAACGTTTCCCTTGACTTGCAGATTTCTCTGATTTGTGCCAGTCCTTCGTCTGTCTCCTGAGCCTCTTTGATAGTTTCTATGATGTTCGTGTCAACGTGTCCCATAAATCCCTTCAACCTTTCGGCAGATATCATCACTTGTTCAGGTGTCGGGATATCTTCATGATCTGACCATCTTGACAACAGGTCCGGCTTTGATGACAGGATTCCAGGCCGATATATGATATCAAAGTTATAGGAAGCGAGCAATTGGTGCCATCTTGCATGTCGGCGGTTGAAAGTTCTTGCTTCCTTCCAGAACTGTAGGTTCCTATGATCGGTGTAGATGGTAATAGGATCCTTTGTTCCTTCGAGGTAAAGCCTCCAATGTGTTAAAGATTCTATGATCGCCATAAGTTCCTTATCGTGGACGTCGTAGTTGAGTTGAGCCTCATTGAAAGATTTTGAAAGAAAAGCAATAGGGTGTAGGTAGCCATCATCTTGCCTTTGCGACAGGATTGCTCCCATTGCTACTCTGCTTGCGTCTGTTTCCAAGAAGAAGGGTTTGTCCGGGTTTGGATGGCGTAGTGTGGGTTCCTTGCTGATTTCCGTCTTTAGGGCTTCAAACGCTTCCTGCTGATCGCTTCCCCATTCCCATTTGCTCTCCTTTCTTGTTAAGGATGTCAGGGGTTTTGCTAATCGGCTGAAATTCGGTACAAATCTTCGGTAGAAGTTTGCGAATCCTAGGAATGCTTGGACCTGCTTGAGTGTTCTTGGTTCCTTCCACTCCTTTATTGCCTTGACTTTTTCTTCCTCCATCGAGATGCCCGAATCGCTGATTCCAAGTCCAGTATATGTTAATTTGGTGACAAAGAATTCGCATTTCGGAAGCTTTGCGAAAAGGTTTTCTTCCAGTAAGATTTTTAGCACCTTCCTGACATCCACGGCATGTTGACTTCTGTTCTTAGAGAAGACTAGGATGTCGTCGATATAAACTATGACACATATGTCGATGAGATCATGGAAGATGTGGTTCATGTATCTTTGGAATATGGCGGGCGCGTTTTTTAGTCCAAAAGGCATGACAACATATTCGAACAGTCCTTCCTTTGTTCTGAAGGCTGTCTTCCATTCGTCTCCCTCCCTGATCCTGATATTGTTGAAACCCATGCGTAAATCGATCTTGGAAAAAATCTTTGCATCCTTGATTTTATCCAAGAGGTCTTCCATTAGGGGCATTGGGAATCTGTCGTCTTTCGTAATGGCGTTTACTCCTCTAAGATCCTGAACGAGCCGTAGTTGCCGAACTGCTCCCGGATTCTTGGGATCGATCGGTTTTTTGACAAAGAAGCAAGGCGATGCAATGGGTGATTTGCTTGGTCGAATTTTCCCCGCTGCTATTTCTTCATCCAAGTATTCTCTCAGTGCAATTGATTCTGCTGGAGACAGTGGGATAGGTCTGGCTGGTTTCGGGAGTTCAGCCCCTTCCTTGAAGTCGATGGCACAGTCGTATGGGCGGTGATCTGGGATTCTCTTGAATTTTTCTTCGCTAAAGACATCGGCAAATTCCTTGAATTCTTCGGGCAGGTCGTCTATTGAGGCCGTCCTTGCTTGCATGGCTTCTGTTCGCCATGATATGTGCTTTGTTTTCCAATCGATGATAGGGTTTGATTCTTCTAACCATTCCAATCCTAGGATAAGTTTAGTTTCTCCAGTGGGCATGGCGAAGAAGACTTGTTTGAAGGTCCTTCCTTCTATTTCCAGTTCCAGTTTTGCTTTGAAGCGTATCTGGTGAGAGAGTTCTTTCCCCTGGATACCAATTACTCTTCTAGGAGAGGAGAGTTCTATGAGTGGAATGTTATTGGACCGAGCCCACGAGATGTCCAGGAAGTTCTTTGATGCTCCAGAATCGATGAGGGTTGGGATGGGTTCTGTGATTCCGGTAACGTTCGTGTAAACAATGGTAGATTCATTTGTCGCTCTAAAGTACATTGTTTCCGTTGCCGGTTTCTTGGTCTCTCCACACACAGTTAGAGGGAGACCCCTTCTTTTCCCGAGTCTTCTATGATTGTTGCTTCCCTTCCTTTAACAGTAGGTTCCGTTGTTATCCATTCCTTGGATGGGCATTTGAATGAACGGTGTCCTTCCTGTCCGCACTTCAGGCAGCGGTTGGTTGCTATCCTTGCTTTGTATATTTCGTCAGGCAGCCGTTTTGTAGAGGATTGTCCACTAGCGGCTGGTTGGGCAGCCTTCTTTCCTGTTGAGGTCTTGATTTGCTGTAATTTCTGGTCAATAGAGATTGCAATTGAGATCCATCGGTCAAGGGAAAGTTCTCGTTCTGTCCCATCTTCATTGATCAGGGTCAGTTCGAAGCGAGCTAGTTCAGTCTTGACTTCTGGCTTTAATCCTTCCTTGAACTGGTTGATCAGAGCTTCTTGTCCCCAGTTTACGTCTACCAGAAGATATCGGAATTCCGAAGCATAGTTTGCTACAGAGTTGTTCTGTTTGCATTTTCGGATATCAGCTTCGGCTTTAGATTTTTTGTTTGGGTCGCTGAACTGTTCCATGAAGTGTGCTTTGAAGCTTTCCCATGAGGCAAGGTTTTGGTTATTTTCCCTTTGGTTGAGCGATCGTAAGAGAACTTGTGCCCAGTGAGTGGCAGCTTTGTTCTCGGATTTGAAGTTTGCTAGGGCTTTGCGAATCCTTTCTTCATTGGAAGCATATTGATCGCCTAGTCGCACGAAGTAGCTTTCCATTTGTGTGATGAACATTTCAGCACCTTCCCCTTTCTTTCCGTCGAAGGCTTCTGGGCGAGTTACTTTGGGACGTCGTAGACTGCTACCGGTGTTTGAGTTCTCGGTCAGTCGTTGGATTCTTAATTCTAGTTCGTCGATCCTGGTGGATTCCGCGTCTGGATGTGGTGGGGAATTTGATCGTCTAGATGGGATTCCGTGCAGGGAGGTCTCATCGATTTCTTCTCGCATATTGTTGATAGCTTCTTGAACTTCTGTGATTTTGGTAGCGAAGGAGGTTCCTTCTTGTCGTAAGTTTTCCAGTCCTTGAGTAACTGCTTCGTTCCATTCAAGTTGCCCTTGTCTGGTAGTGTTGAGTTCTTCGCATACATTGTTCACTAGTCCTTGGGTGTTGGCCACCTCATTTCGAAGGCGTGTTACATCTTGTCCGACTAGAAAGGAATTGTGTTTGCCATTTCTTGCCGAGTTCAGAATGTCTGTTAGGGTGCCTTGTAGGGTGTTGATGGAGTCGTTAAAGATTTGTTGGTTGTTTGCTAGGACTTGTGTGGCTTGTTCTAGACCACTAAGCCTTCGATCCATGATGACCCTCATTCCGTCTATAACCCTAAGGGTGGCGTTGTGTCTTCCTTCTAGGAGGTTGTCCAGGTCGTCCAAATTACTGATTACAGTCCCGCCGCTGGCGCTGGAACTTGAACTTGAGCTTCCCGGGTCACCGGCGCCTTGTGGTACCGAGGTCGGCTGCCCGGAGTAACCCTGTGGGACATAGGGTGGTGCTGGAATCGCTGGTGTGACTGGCTGGGAAGTCATTGGGATTGGTCCTGTGTTGGTGATGGTTCCTCCAATTTGAGGGACTGTAGGTACATTTGGAATGTGTGGTGTAGGAGGAGGTCTAATGGGGACAAGCAACACGCCCCCATGAGCCTCAGGCTGGGGAGAAAAGAACTGCCTCCTAGTCCCTAGTGGCCACAAGGGACGTGATGGCCCTGGACTTCCAGTTGAAATGCGAATCATAGCTGGAGTGGGGTCATCTGTGAGATCTCCTGGTTCTCTATTCGTGAAGGTGGGTTCTTCCTCTTGTACTATTGTCATGTCGGAGATGCTGAAAGCTCCTGGCATTGAGGATTGGCTCTGAGATCGTGACCGGGCGGGACCTCCCGCTTGAACTTGTGCGATGTCTTGTTCATTTAATGATCCAGTAGGCCTTGCCGCCCGACTGGGTCCTCTTCGTGTTGATCTAGTGGACGAAGGACGTGACCCTCCGTCTTCTTGAATAGACATGTTTGTATGTTTGTTTAAGCTTGTTTTGTAATGTCGTAAGCTTCTTCTTGGTGGCTATGAGACAAGCCGCGATGGAGAGTGGACGGCACTAAGACCTAAGTGACCTCTCGAACCGCAACACACTTAAGTGTCTGTAGGCTCTTGAGGGTAGGGGTGGTTCAGAGTGTCACTCAAAGGGATGTTTTGACGAGACAAAACAAGCTGGGGTTACCAGGCTTGTTGGTCCTCTATATATATTCAGGAAGCGGCCGAGTCATACAGGACGCAGCCACATGAGTCACAGCAGTCAACCAGTCAGGAGTGTCCAAGTGAGTCATGCTGTATGAACAGACATGACTCGTACAAAGCACAGCCGCGTTACACAAAGTAACAGAACAACCACAAGAAGGTGGCAACGCGGCAAACGGAAACGGGGAACACAACACAAAACGGAAGACAGGCGGGCAAGACGGTGGGCGAGTCCGATGGAGTGAGCTAGCTCACGACACTTGATCGGCATTGCGCTTGGACTGCCGAAGGAGCTCCTCGAGTTGGGCGATTTCCTGGCGTAGAGCGGAGTTCTGCTCTTTGTATCCTGGAATGAGGTTAGCCTATGGCAGTCTTGAATCGATGTATGTTTTTACTGACCTTTGATCTCATCATCGTCCTCGCCCGCACCAGCCTCCTCCTCGTCGGTCTCAGGCAGCTGCTTCCCTTTACCCTTGCTACTACTCCCTGTCCCCGTCCCGTTTGCCCTTGCCTTGCCCTTCCCCTTCTTCTGTGGCTCGTCGTCTTCCTCACAAGGCACATCCTCGTCCTCGGCAGAGTCGATATGCGTGTCTAGTTCTTCATCGTCGTCATCGTGAATTCGTTTTCTTTTCAAAGGCATGTTGTCACGATGAGGGGAGAGGGGTCAGCAGAGGTCAAAAACTCGTGGTGCAAGCAGTAAACAACAGTAGCAAGGGACGAGGAATGAGTTTGGCAGGGCAGACAATAAGTGGGACATGCCTTTATCGTGGTAGAGTACAAGTCTGATCAGTGAGTCACATGACCTTGGCGCTCTCATTCTGATGTCATTTAGCGCTCGGCTACGTCATGTGGCTTGCTACGCTTCTGCTTCCGCCTCTACCAAGGCGATTCCACGACACCACCCCACACTCTGTCAGGTACGTTCCAGCACTAGTTTTGGCACGGTTTGTCGTACTAATTGTGCCGTCTCAGGCCAAATCGCCACAAGACCGGTAAGCACTTCTTTGTCGATATTCCATGTGTTATACTATACTTACGTGCTCTGTGAAAGACCGAGCTTTCAACCACCCTCGCATGCTCTATGCTCAATCCATCCCACCTCCCATTCAACCATAGCTCCCCGCATGGAGACACAACAAGCATACCAATGGCCCAAACAGTTACATGCCATACTGGTAAGCTAACTCTCGCCCTGGCTGCGCTCCCTTAGTTAACGACTTTGCTGTCAGCCTAGCCCGGTCACGATGTGACGCAACCCGCGTCTCCGATGTATGGTCTGATAGCGCTACGTCACTCTGGGTAATACAAGGTACGTCAGTTTAATCTAATTTTCCTCGATTTTTTCTGATTTACTGACTTGGCATACGTATGCAGAACCATTGGTTCGCGTTTCATGCTTGCCGGGTTCTGTCAATTGTCGGCACGCTGATCATGTCATCACGGTACGCTAGCTGTCTAGCTCAAAACTTTCTCATTTGAACACTCACTCGATAACAAACAGTTATCCTAAGTGCCTACGTCCCGCCCGTGAACGTAAGTGCACACCTATTGGTTGTGTCGTTCAATACTTACATGTTCCAAAGTATGCCCCCTGTACTGAAAAAGTTACGCTGCCCTTCGTGCGGCCAAACTTTGGCTCCAAAGACTGTGCGTCGACACATGCGCGATTGGATGGGTTTGTGTACGCGAGAACAACGGCAGGAAGCGCGCCGCGCTGCTGCAATACGCCGACTCTCATCCAACGCGTCTCGTCGACCTGGACATACTCGCAGCCTGAGCCGCCGCAACCGACAAGCTACTGGCCGCCAATCAGGCCCGTTTCCCTTCCCACCCTCGCAACCCTCGCGGCGTGCTCGCGGCACACGTCAAACTTCCCCTCCTGCTCATCAGAATGCGCACGACCGCTCGCGTCCTCCAGAGGCGGCTGCGCCACCCCCTTCCCCACCCCCCGGTCAAACGGATTTCGAGCTCTACATGCGCGATCACACCTGGCACAACGATTTTGTGCACGATACGCCAGGTGCAGGCCCTTCGCGGTGGTATGCAGACCCGTATGCTGAGCTTTGTCAGCTTGCGGCGGATTGCGACCAACGCGAGGTAACGCCTGAGCGATTGCCTACGTTGGGGGCTCATGCGGACTGGATACGAGGGCTCTCTGCCCAGGAGGTACTGGAACAGGAGATCGAGGCAGAGATTGCCCGTGGCGGTGGTAAGTGCTTTACACATACCTCACCCTGGTTGATGCTGATAGACCTATAGGACGCCACCTTGACCCTGCCGATATGGCAACGGTGCGCGCATTCAACTATAAGGTTGACACTGATATCAGTGCAGGGGCTTTTGCTAAACTCCCTCGAGCTTTCCCCGAGTTGTCAGACCTTCAGTCACTGTACAAGACCCGCACTCGGATCGCACAGCTATCGGGCGTACGAGGGGTTGAGATTGACTGCTGCATCAACTCCTGTGTTGCGTTCACCGGTACCATCAAGCATATGCACCAGTGCCCCTACTGCTCAGAGGATCGGTATGAGGCCAATCCTCATGATCCAACTCGTAATCGCGCCCGCTGCCAATTCCGATACATCCCCATCATCCCCCGCCTCCGAAATTTCTTTCGCGATCCTGCCATGATTAACCGAATGTCATACCGAACGCAACGACGCTCCGAGCCTGGTGTATTTGCCGATATCTTTGATGGCACACACTATCGGAATCTCCTTGGCAAGCGTGTATCTGTGGCAGGCGAGGAACTTTCGCACTGTTTTTTCTCAAATGCGTCGGACCTTGCACTTGGCCTCTCGACGGACGGCTTTTCTCCCTTTGTTTCAAACCAGATGTCCTGCTGGCCCATCATTCTCTTCAACTACAACCTTTCGCCCGCGATCCGATTTCAGCTCGAGAACATTTTGTGCATCGGAGTAGTTCCGGGTCCCTCACAGCCAAAAGACATCAACACATTTCTCGAGCCACTGATCAATGAGCTGGAAGATCTTGCTCGCGGGATTTCTGCATTTCATTCTGTCGAAAAGCAACCCTTCCGGCTCCACGCGTACCTCCTCATTTGTTTTGGTGACATGCCAGCTGTGTCAAAATTGATGCGCATGACAGGCCATAACGGCAAAGTTCCCTGCCGTGCATGCATGCTACGGGGCACTCGAATCATTCGAGACGGCCAAGTTGACCCGACTCAACGGAAGAACTACCATCCTCTTCGTCGCCCGTTTGCTCGAGCCGGTGAACCAAAAGATTACGACCCACACAACCTCCCTCTTCGTACGCACAACGAATTCGTTCGGCAGGCGATAAAAGTTCAGGATGCGCGAAACGACGCAGAAGAAGACCGACTGTCAACCGAGTACGGCATTCAGGCCCTCCCTCCGCTCGCTCGCCTCTCATCAATCGAGCTCCCTGGCTCGTTTCCTCACGATTTCATGCACTTAGTGTTTGAAAACGTAATTCCGACATTGATATCGCTCTGGACACGCACAGGGCGCTTTGAGCACTTTGGTACCGGTGACGAAGACTACGTTCTTAGGGGCACACTCTGGGAAGACATCGGGGCGGCTTGCGACGCGAGCGGGGATACAATACCGGCCGCCTTCGGCTGTCGAGTACCCAACCTCTCGGAAACCAAAAAGCGAGTCACCGCAGAGAGTCGCTTGCTCTTCGCAACGCTGCTTGCTCCGCCACTCTTACATGGACGATTCGTACGGCCCGCCTACTACAACCACTTCATCGACCTCGTCCGCTTGATCAGGATGTGTCTGCAGCTTCAAATCACTGCGGACGGCGTCAACGAGGTGCGTGAGGGCTTTGCAAAGTGGGTGCGAGACTACGAAAAGTAAGTCAATATTTCCTAAAATTGGTGATTGAGTGCGTTAACCGGTACCATTTCTAGGCTTTACTATTGCCATAAGGCTACGCGCGTTCGCGTATGCACGCTCCCTGTTCATTCCCTTCTCCACATTGCCGACGACATATCCTTCATGGGCCCGGTCTGGTGTTATTGGGCGTTCCCAATGGAGCGCTTCTGTGGTGCACTTGGCCATACGAACCTCAGCACACGGTTTCCCTGGCAAAGCCTTAGCGAGACGGTCACACAAGTTGCTCAGCTCACGCAGTTGAAGCATATGTATGGGTTATCGGACGAGTTGAACTTGGATACGCGGCGTAACCACATTGCGACTGGTACTCGCTACGAGGGTTATAACGACCTCGTTTTTGTATCCCCACGACGATCGTCCCTGATTCCTCGAGGCTTGATTCGCCGGCGGGTTGCGAACTACCTCGGCCTCGCACTCGACGAAGATTCGAACTACATCCTCGAGCACTTGGAGAACCGGCGGTTTGTGTTGTGGGGGAAAATGCAGGAAGCCGCTGCCTCGGGGCCCGGGGATACGTTTCGCGGCCACACGTTATGCAGCAAAAACGCTCGAAACCGACGCGATGCGACTTATGTCCAGGTGCGCTGGCTCCCATTTTGATACTTGTAGCGTCTCAATATCTAACCCAAAGCCTCTTTGACTCTCAGTATCACACATATTACGATCGCTGGAATCGACGATCGGTTCGAGAAGTCAACGAGCAGACCACAGGCTACGGTCGTCTCGAATTTTTCATCGTAATCGACTCCGAGTTCCTGCAGGAGATTTATGCCGGCGAGAACTCCCCGTCGCCCTACCTTCGCCCACACGTCTTAGCGATCATTTCTCCCATCCCGCGATTCTCAAGAGTTCCCGATGGCGGGTTTGTTCGATATGAGCTCAACACCAATAGCACCCTCGCGAGTCCGGAGGTGATTGACGCAAACGATGTATCGCACCTAATCGGCCGAGTATGCGATCGGGAGGGCCGTTGGAGCATTGTTGAGCGTGAAACTATTGTCGGTCGGGTTAATGTGATGGAGTCGGTCGTTGACCGCCAGTAAACGGTTGGTTTTTTGGTTTATCGCCCAGCCTTTCGACACTAACTCGTGCTCAGAATTACTGGGCTCCTTTTAGTATTATTTGGCGCGGAAACTGTTGGGAACTGTGACAGGTTTTGAGTCGAAGTGTCACAGTAATCACCAGTTTTCTTATCGATTTTCGCATTTTTGGACCAGAGGAAACTTATCAGCGTCGCGCGAATCTTATAGGCTCCTTTCGGTGCGTCTTCCGGTGTTTTTTATGATGTTTTGATCCGATTTTAACTCTGCTTCGATCTACTTTCAAGCCCTTATTACTCTATCTTTCCCAACGATTCGTACTACTCACGTGTGCGATTTTAGCGTTGAAACGTACCAAAATTCGCAAATCTGTCTTAAGAAAATTTGTATGTTACATGAAGTAAAAAACGTAGCGATTTTTGGGATTGTCCGAGAATCGTGTCCGCCCCGAAACTACCCAAAACCGAAAAACCTCTTGTTTCACCCCAAATTTCACCATGTCTACTTCATCCAGAGGCCAGTGTGTCTTCCTTTTCTCCGGATCCGCCGTGGTACGAGCCTTCGAGACTTACGCTACCGCTGCCTTCTCGACGCGAATATGTAAGCTAACCCATGACAATCTAGTCATCAGAGCGGGATTTGAAGCTGTCTGAAAAGAGAAGTACTTACCTGAATACCATCGACAGTCCTGTAAGACCCGCCTCTGACCTTGATGCTTGTTATATAAATTGAAGTGGATTGGTTTATCAATGTCAAATCATCGAATCGAGAACCACCACCACTCCCGTAATACCGTGAAAATTTCCATTTGTCGCTGCATCCAAAACGTTCGATATTGTGACGCCAGAGGCCCTGATATTCCCATACCAATCAGAGCAGTAGCGATAATGGGGTGGGAACCCACATACCTGCAGTTCGTAAACAGTACCTTTGTCCATCACACCCGCAAGCGCTGTTAGATACCCTCCGTTGTTATCCATTATGGTCGGAATTCCACCTCCGCCTCCATAGCAGTCCGACACGAGCCCAAAAGTCGTAAAAAACTGAACCGCACATACACCCTTCAAGTCCTTCCAAACTATCGCTCGAGAAATGAATTCGCCTATCATTCCTAAGTCCTTAGAATGTCCACAAAATCAGTCCACTTACCGCTGTTCAAACTAAAAGTACTGCCTGAACCTTTGTCACCACATTGTCGCGCTGAGATAGTTCCGTCCCAGTACGTGACACACAACGAGGTAATTCGATCGGACCCCCATACTGACACGGATTTGATGATTTTCAATGCCAGAGGTGCGTCGTCGCAAGTGAACCCGCTATGGGGTTCTCCCTTGAGAATCAGAGGGTCAAAATTCACCAATAGGTTGTGAAGCTCCAAAAGCCGCAGCTGTAGCTCCTTGCTAAGTATGGCTGTGACTGGGATGGCTTTGATGATCCGGACCTGGGACCACTGACAAACCGGTACGTCTTCGATACGGTTAGAGGAAAATAGGTGGGATATGATAATTAGATATCGTACCAGAGTCGTATATCCACAGTCCGAGCCCGTTTTGAAGGGCACACATGTTAACACCCTGGGTAGCCGTAAGTCTGAGCATAAGGTTGATTGTAGATAGTCCAAGATTATATAGTTCGCACCTGTGTTGAAACTCTTGCAGTACTATGTTCAACAAGCCGCCATAGCTCGTGGCTGGACAAATTCACTGGGTTCTACGAATATATACCCAAAAGAGCGACGCGCAGAACTCATTAGCAGGTATATGCTATGTGATAGAGTGGCATACCGTCTCATAATTTGATGTTAGGTCCGTTATTGTCATCGAAATCCCTACGTCGAAGATCTATTCCAGTAGCACACATCATACTTCAAGGGGAGCAAACTTAAACTTACCAGTGGAACTATGTCCCCCCTAATCGTAAACATTGTAAATAGACGACTTCTCTAAGAGGTAGGAGTTTATTTACCACCGCTCGAAGATCTGATAAATAGCTCGTATCCTTTCTGGCTGAGATGGTAGCTCAAGCGCGTCCCTGACCGCTGCTTCCAACTCTGGAGCGGGTACGAGGTCCTCTTGTAATACCTCAACGTGTAGCCGGTGTGCGATGATCCGTTTGGTGGTGAACATCTCCGCTCTATTACGCTGATTATTGTTCTCAATTCTTATATTCGTCCATGGAGAAATCGGCAGTAGAGCCGATTTCAACCAGCCTTTATGCAGATAGTTTGCTTCGCGCTCGTTATGTGTGTGGGTGAGCTCAGACTCTACCTCGTTCAAGTCTTGAAAGTAGCCACGTTGCCCCGGTTTCATGGAAGCAACCTGGAATAAGGCCCTCCGCGGACCAGTGTGGTAATCCACTCGGACTCCAAAGAGATCTAATAGGGGGTGTTAGTCTCGATCGTCGCAAATACGGCTTTAGCGCCGTGTAATGCAAGCGAGAACTCACACCCAATTGACGACAACTTTCCAGATTGTTGACGTCAACAAGGTTTTGATGGGGAAATTGATCACTCACAAACTTATCCGCAGACCCCAGGCTCAGTTTTGCGAATGATGTTGCGACCTGAGTCTCTTCCTCCCAGGCAGGCAACCGAGCACTGCCGCGGTTGCTCGTGCTATTTAATTGCGACCGAGATTTGCCGTTCCCAGACATCGCTGACTGCTTTTTCGCTATGTTATGAAGCTAGAACTCTATTTAAGCAAATACTCTCACCCTCGTTTAATAGAACTATATACTTGCTGTCGATGAAGGGTTCTGGCCGCCGCCTCAAGGCCTCAGGGATGGATGACAAATGAGTGATCTGTATCACGTGACACATTACCTGGCCAATATTCTTTACCACCCCATTATGATGCGCCCAAACAGCAGTTAAATGCAGCTATAGAACCGAGAGTGTGATTTGACCGAAGCAATCCGTCCGTAAAACCTTTAAAATGCATACATGCGGTGTATTCGGCTGACCCGGCTTCAAACCTATGATAATACCAAAGCCTTTATATATGAACGCAACGACAGTAGTTTTTCAGCGACACAAAAGTTAGAACACACTTCAAATATGTGCTATCTCACAGTTCAGACTGCTTTGAACCATAGGATCACTCAAACTATGACCCATACGAAAACTAGTCCGTCCACCAGCGCAGCACTACATTATAATTAGGTAGCAATTCAAATTTTCAACCTAATTACATACCAGTTTCCGCAGATGGAGTATAAACGCATGGCCCTCCCATCCTTTGACAAGGGTGCTTGACAGACGAACTCCCTCCCACCTCCGCCACCAAATACCGGGCTCGATCGTCCTAACACTAAGCTATAGGTTGTCTCGGGAAGACCAGACGCTGTTACTCACCTAGGTTGGTCGTAAAAGATATTTGATCAATTAAATCCGCTGCCCTCCCCCTGACCATGGTAATATATTCTTCGGCTTTGAGTTCAAATACTCTCTCCGTGCCTCCATGTCCTCCATGGTGTGGCCCTTCGATTGATATAACGCGGCCTTCTTCTCGATAGGCGTATGTGATCTAAATTTGGAGTAGAAAATTGAGTACAGCTTGAGGTAGCGAAGAATGCGAATTAATTATATACCTGGATGCCATCGATCACACTCGCACTGCGAACTTTGATTCTTGAGATAGTCGATTTGGGATCCTTAAGTACCGGGATGTCGCTGAAACGGCATCCACCAGCACCCCCATGATATCCTGAGTACTGACGTTTCCTTCTAGCATCGATGGGCTTGATATCGTGACGCCAAATTCCCTAAGAGCCATGTGTAAGCCCGGACGCTCACATGTCGACCTGGGAGTGCACTCGCCTGAATTTGGTATATAGAGTCGCTTCGCACTTTGCCCGCAAATGCAGCTAGGAGTCCCCCAGTATTACTAATTATCCTAGGCGTTCCCCCGGAGCCACCATAGACTTGCGAAGCTCGCTCAGCCGTGGTGAGAAATTGGATCGAGCAAGGCCCGTTTGAGTCCTTCCAAAGGTGTACCTCGGATATATGTTCACCTGGTTTAACCATGAGATTCGCCAGGGCCTTATGAACACTACGATGCTTACCGAATTCCAGATTAAATGTACTGTCATGGCCCTTTTTGGTACCGTACCGAGGCGAAACACTTCCGTCCACATACGCGACACTCAAGGAGTTGACGCGATCCGTACAGTGCGTGGTCACCGATTTGATGGTCTTCAGTGCATGAGGCATGTCGTCAAAGGCGTAACCATTTCCTGTAACTCCTTCCAGTGACAAGGGAAAATACGAGACCAATGAACTATGCAATTGAGAAAGTTGTACTTGAAGCTCTGCGGACAGTAGCTCGGTGACGGGAATAGCTTTGGTGACACGAATCTGTGACCAGCGTCCGATTGGCACCTCTACAAAGCGACCGTACTGAGTGAGTTTTCTTAGGGTCTAGAATCCTCTTACTAGAACCATATATCCATGATCGATCTCCGTTTGAGGGAATAGTTAAATCAATACCCTGAAGTAGTAGCGCATTGAAGATGATTCTCGATCCATCGTAGGGGTCACGTATTTACCTGGACCAAGATCTTGGCTGTCTTATGATCAATCAATTTAGATGGCTCCAAACTCGATAAGTGGATTGGATTCTATGATTAACGGTCGCGGCCTCTGGGTCTTCACCCGCAGCTACTTCCACGCCCACTCATTACCGCATAACCCTCCGACGCTCAGCCATCGGACTCCCGAAAGCATCTAAACGAACTCTTGAAGCACTTGGCATCCACAGACTAGGCGCTACCGTCTTCCAGCGCCATACTCCGGAAGCAGCGGGAAAGATTCTTCGAGTAAAAGAGTTGGTGGCGGTACAGAACGTCCCAGCGAGCGAGGTCAAGACAAAGGCCGATATGAGGGCCGAGAGAAAGGCAGTGAGGGGGTATCAGGTGGTTAAAGGCTGGAATGAGACGGCTTCATTGTAGCCGCGGATTGCAATATAAAACCATACCCCGCCTCGCTCCAATCCCGAAAGTCAACCAAATGAGAGCTCAAAGGCTTGAAATACAAATTTGTCTGCCTCTTGAAGCTTTGCTATTACAGTCCGCACATACTTGACCATTAAACTGACCCACATTTGGCGCTCGCTCAGGTTGGCAAGATCATCACCACGAATTTCAAATTAATTTTGCCTCTGCAGCGAGCGTCCATCAACTGTCCCTCACCACAATATGCCGTCAACCTCGCATCACCCAAATTAAACCGAGAGACAAAAAATCCAGTTTGCATATGAACCCGCTGCAACATAGTAATTTACAACACTAGTCATGTTAGCTCGTCTGCACTCCCGCTTCCCGGCTACCGGCCTTCGCGTCTCTAGAGAAAGCTTCCATAGTTCGAGTCTGGTAGAGGCGCGTCCTCAATATGGAGCTGGTAAACGTGGACAACGTAAGTCTTTCTAGATCAACTTTATTCCAGATACAAATCGTACAACATGCCCCAGGCTTCGTCCCCGCGCGAGCACGATTAGCAGAGAAACCAGCACAAGGTCCAAAATCTACCTTTCGCCCAGTCCTTTCCGCAAACTCTCTCATGAAACTCGCCAAGTCACTACCAGACAAATCCTCGGAAACATCCCCAAAACCCAAGAAATTCCGACCACGCGAACGAAAACTCATCATCGGCCTCCCCGAGTCTCCAACCTCCAATCGAGACGCAGCTCCTCACATTCCTACTGCGTCTAAATCCCGATTTACGAGACCACCTCTCCTTCCTGGCCTCGTTGCGCAAATCCACGAACTCCTCGGATCCAGTGCGAAACCAAGCCCGGTCCAAGCACTATCTCTCTCCCATTTCTTCCACGACGGAAAAGTGACAGCCGGAGACGGAACTCTCCTCGCCGCCGAAACAGGATCGGGAAAGAGTCTAGCGTACCTCCTCCCTCTCGTCCAGGCTCTCAAAGCGAGTGAATCTTCCGCCCCACCTGCGTCCAATCTAGCCACTCCACGAGGTCTGGTTCTCGTTCCGACACACGAACTCGCGAGACAAGTCAAGTCGACGCTTTCGCATTTGACTCATGCCCCGGATACAAAGTTGAGGAGCGTTTGTCTCTCGACTGGGAACGCGGCTGCGCTTTCCGGAAGAGAGCTCCCTCATGATGTAACTTTGACTCCGGATGCGTCAGGGGGGTTGCAGATTGGTGCACCTACGAGCTCGACAAGACGACCTTTGGATGTCGTAGTCGGAACTCCGGCGAGAGTACTCGATTTGACTCGGCCCGGTGGGAGGAATAGTGTTGGACCGATGCGACCGGGTCAAGCCGATACCGTTACTCGGGAATTCGAGCGAGAGGTCAAGATGGGATTTGATGCTATTGAGTGGGTGGTGGTAGACGAGGCAGACGTTCTATTCGGTGAGTTTATCAATATAAAATCGTAGAACTGAAACTTAACAAAGAGTCCTAGACCCTGACTTTGCACTCTACACCGAGTCCATCCTCCAATCCATCCAAACTCCGTTCAACTTGATTCTCACCACCGCAACAGTCTCTGCTCAACTCGATACCTACCTCACCAAATACCACCGCCAACTCACCCGCCTGACCACGCCCGACCTTCACCGTCTCCCCGCCTCTCTCCAAACAGAGCACGTCAACTGGGACCGCAGACCCGGAAACCGCAACCCCACCATCCTTCGAAAACTCCAAGACACCTGGGCCGAAGAAACTCGCCTGCACCCAGGATGGAAAACCCGAAGCAAAGTCGTCATATTCTGCAACCGGTCGAAAAAGGTGGACGAGTTGGGCGCATACTTGAAATCCGAGGGCGTACGGTGTGTATGCATGACGAGCGGAGCCGAGGACCGGCAGCGGGGGAGCAACAAGCACATCGAGGCGTTTTTGAAGCCCCTCCCGGGTTCGAAACGTGAGTCTAGCCCAGGGGATCCGGACGTGCTTATCACGACCTCGCTACTTTCCCGCGGGTTGGACTTTGCGCCGTCGGTTCGTTCGGTGTTTATTGTCGATGAACCCCGGAACGAGGTTGATTTTATTCATCGAGCGGGGAGAGCGGGGAGGGCTGGACGGGCTGGGAAGGTGGTAGTGTTCACAAAGGGATCTGTAGGGGGTGAGAAGAGGGCTCCTTGGGCTAGGAAAAAGGTGTCTGCGTTTGACGCTGCTTAGGTCATACTTGTAGGATAACTTGTTTTGTCGATTAAATCCCACGTCACATTGAAACAAACTCGACAATAGAACGTTGTTAATTGAAGCAATCATTCAGAGTCTTACAGGTATGACAACACGTTCAACTATCTACTCGGCGGCAAATGCACGCTTCAAAACGGGGATGGTAGGAGCAAAGAAGTACTCTCCGCCACGAGACTTGACAAACTCGGGCATGCCAGTGACCTTGAATCCGCTGGCGGCAGTACCCCAGGTCTCACGCGCCTCGCCTCCTTTCTGACCAATAATCGGATCGAACCCAACTTCCACACCCCTAAGTCGAGGCGGAAGGAAATTGGGGTCATTGGCCCAAGCTGCAACGCATAGATGCTTAGAAATATCCGATAACTAAGCAAAAGTAACTTACACTCCTGCATGAATTTGAATCCGTTTTCGATAGAGCTCTGGTAGGATACAAATGCCAGACCGCGCTCCAATTCGGTCACTTCTTCCGCCTTTTCGTCAAAGGTAAGTTCTATCAACGGGTTAATATATCGCGCTATCGTATAAAATCATCAAACTTACCGGGCCCGTATGGAATACCAGCTCGAATGATGCTGGTCCGATCAACAGCCGCAGGACCGAACTGGGCAAGGTCATTTCGTGGATTGGTCTTGCGTATATGCGCTGCGTATGGGCAGAGCTCTTGCCCCGCATCACCGTGGTCTGAGGGATAGGAGAAATCGTTGTTGAATTGTTTGTCCTTGCCCTTGTCGGGGATGTCTTGCAAGTCAGGCGTACGCTGGATTGGGACACCTAATGGAAGCTTGGTCAACCAAATAACTAACCAGAAAAGGTGGGTCTTACCGCTCTTCCAACGGCCAACCAAGCGGGCTCCAAGTAACTCGACTGCGTGATCTGAGGGATCCCCGAGTCGAGCTGCCTCCAGTTTCAAGAATTGGTGGAACTCGGGGACGTGTTGCTCCAGCTGGCGGAAAACGAGGAAACTGCCTCCGACCCCCCAGGTAGGAATGCCGCCGGGTGGGGGTGGGTCAAGGTCACCCTCCAATCCGCGAAGAATAATACCTAACAGGTCAAATCGAATCAAGTTCACAGGATCTCACGTCTCAAACTGAGCCTACCTGCGTCGATGGGGCGTTGTCCTGGTAGAATAGTTCCCTGGCCGTCCACACCTACGCCCCTAACAGCGGGGTTGGAGATGCCGTCCTCCCTTTGGAATGAAACATCAGTCCCGAATATATAACCCCGAAAAGTGAAACATACCATCCAAAGTGTTCGCGACCCTGTAGCGTAAAAAAAGATTCAGGATACCGCACAAGGACAACGACTTTGACTAACCTTGTCATCGCCCGGGCGGACAGACCCTTTGAGACTATGGACAACCTGAATAGACTGCCCAAAAACGTTCTTCGCGTGATCCAGTTTTTCGCCAACGGACTTCCACGACTCGCCAGCCACGTTAAGGATGCCATGGATTGTTTGCTTGAATCCGAGATCCCAATCAGGGTCGAACTTATCTGACCCAGGTGTATTGGAGTCTCCGAGCAATTCCGCGCCGTCGCGTTGGCCATTCACAAACGGCTGGTCCCCGAGGTTGCCTGTGACACCAAGCACGTCCAGGCCTTTCTTGGAGAACGCAATGTTGAGGAAGCCGACAGGCGCTAGTGAGCCAGGGGACTCGCGCTTGATCTGAGCGATTTGGGCGTTGGCTGCGACTACTTCCTCCGTCGACGAAATGTTCAAACGAGGCAGGGCCTCCTTGAAATCATCTAGTTTCGATGA
This sequence comes from Ceratobasidium sp. AG-K, assembly GCA_037039685.1. Lineage (NCBI taxonomy): Eukaryota > Fungi > Basidiomycota > Agaricomycetes > Cantharellales > Ceratobasidiaceae > Ceratobasidium > Ceratobasidium sp. AG-K. Next base: position 175,124 of record JAWNGF010000013.1, on the reverse strand, counting down.
CCGCGAAAGTCAGCGTTCACCATGGGTACTGGTATAATGTCACTGTTGCATACCAGGCTTCTTGATTACGAAGAAGATAAACTCTTGTTTCTTTTTTGGAAAGCCGAGACTGAAAGTGCTTGTAAGCAACAGAATGGCATTCGGAAGGGCAGGCGCGAGCTCACACGACGTCGCCTTGGACATCTTTAAGAACATCCACGTTGGGAGGTTGACCTGGGAGAGGAGCTTGAGCCATTGGAGATATTCAAGAATGGGATGATATCGTTCGAGGCCCCTCTGGGCGACTTTATAGCTGGCCAGGGTCGCAGCAATGAGGATTGGCGCAATGTGTGTCGACACTCGAACGCAAATCTGGTGAACCCCCTCAGATAGAACAGAAAGGACACTTCCGTTGAGCCGGAACAACCAATCCAGGAAACGGCGAATCGACGAGCTCGGATTGGACTATCAAGAGGCGCGCATACACCGCCCTGACCCTAATTTCGTGTCATCCAGTAATAGCTCGCCCCCGCCCAGGTATGTGATCTTGGAGCTTTGATTAAGCTCTACCAATTCTTATCCCTGTTCACCTTATAGAACGGAGGTCATCTTCCGAGCCCGGTGAAAGGCGCCCGGTCGCAGCGCAGTGCCTCCATTGACCCCGTGCTTAACCAGTGCCTGAACATCATCAAGCCCCATCCCGAAGCCGTAAGATTGCACTATCGGTATCACAGATTGCGTGTTTGTCTGGACCAGTGGCTGGCCAGGTTTTATAGCGTGCAGGCACCGACCGAGGGTAATCGTCTATATTTGGGTGAACAGTTCAGAGTGGGAAGTTCTTGTGCCTAGCACGGGGGCGAATATAGCTGCGCGAATGTGTTCCTCGGCGCTGGGCGTACTTGGCTCGGGCATGGGGCGAGCAAGGAGCGTTCTGCACTGCATTTTCGCTCACGTGATGGCGCCCCACCCTGTCCACTAACAACGGTCAACACATCCAGAGCCACCATCATGTTCTCCATTTCGACCAATCCAGCGACCATCGTTTCGCGAAGTCGCCCTATAGCGTAAGCCCGATATCGTGAACAAAGAACTCTACGATGAGGCATTCTAGACAGGTGCAGAAGTCCGCTCGCCTCGCAGATACAGTCTCGAACGTTCTCAACCCGCATATTGCTCTCCTTGTCAACTTTCCAGTCTCGCCCGATTTGCACGTCTGCCCTGCGGAATGATATTTCTCAAAATTTCCAATGGGTAGCTCATTCAGATGGCCCTAACTATGAGGGTGCACCCCTTCCCCCAGATATCGCTACTTTTTCGGACAAGACGGTTGGTTTACCGACCCCTACGATTAAAATATCCCTAATTGTATCAATCAATCACAGGAAGATACGAAAGAACTAGCTCGAAGTTGGGTCAAACTGTTTAGTGAACGGGGCGGCGTTCCCAAAAGAGAATTCGAAGTGGGATATTCGAGGAGCAGCGGTCCAGGAGGGCAGGTTAGCCGGTAATGATCTGCATCTTTGGAATGGGACTCAACCTACATCTGTTATAGCATGTAAACAAAACAAACACCAAGGCTACCATACGTCTACCGCTCCAGTGTCGTTGGATACCCTCATGGGCAAAAGGCGACTTAAGGACCCATGTGAGCATACTCCAACTGCACCCGTTCCCGCATTTATTCGGATCCCAAGCCGACATATTATGTCGCACGCAACGATTCACTTCAAATTTCCAGCGACGTTCACCGCTCTCAGAGCCAGAATCTCGCCGAGTGTGTCAAAAAGGTACGTCTGCCTGTTCAATGGCACGGCCTTGTCTCAACTCGTTGTACAGATCAACGACCAGATTGAGCTGGCAGCTTCAAATTGCATACCCAAACCACCGGACCATGAAAAGCTCAAACGGGTCGCGAAGCACGAAGCCAAGTTCGAGCGCGCTCAGAAGGAGGCTAAACAAAGAACTGTGAGCTCCTCAGTGCCTATGTGTCTTGGGCTTGGGCGGCTGAGTGAGTTATTTTCCTTAGAAAGCGATCAAGCAAGGCCGAGGAAAAGTAAGGCCTGAATAAACAAGCGATACCCGTGTCTACAATTCCTTTGGTTGTACTGGAGCAATTACGATGATATGGTGATGTAATTGTTGACTAAAAAATATTGCATCGTGGACAGCCGAGACGATGGATATAATGAATACCAAAACATATGCGTGGAGCGAGCTAGTCTTCTCCGTCCCCGAAGCTTAACAGTTTTGACTCTTTCTTTGACTTTTTCTTTGGTTTGGTCGATCCCTTATCTTTATCGTTTTGGCTAGTTACATCCTCCCCAATCGCTTTTCGCTTGGCCTTGGGTTTTGCTCCCGTCGACACATTTGGGTTAGAAAATGCCTGTGACTTGGGCTTTGAGGGCTTCTCCTTTTTGGCCGGCTCGTTGGATGAATCACCAACACTCGTCGGCTCTTCATCTGAAAGTCCCTTGGCTAAACTCGCATGAGTGTTGTTCATGAAACTGGGGCCAACACAACTAACCTCGTCGTTTTTCGCGCTCAACCTCCTCCAACGAAAGGTGTTTTCCCTCTTTTAGTACGACCACCTGGGGCTTCTCATCGCCACTGTCCTCTTCATCTTCACTTGGAGTCCCGTTTCTCCCTCCATGCGGTTTATTTGACTCTGATCCACCTGGTCGCGTAGGTATCGGCGGACGTGAGGGAATCGGCGGGCGAGAGGGAATAGGGGGGCGACCACCCTCGGAAGCATCCTTACCCCAGTCGGGGTTATAAACATTTCCATCATCCTCTGGCTCTTCGGGCCAATTTGCTACCTCGGGCTCCTCGTCATCGCCTCCTCGACCATGGCGTTGAGACGATAGTTGCCCCCCTACTTGTGCTTGAAGTGCTCGCAAGAAAGATGGTGCTGATTGGGAGTATTGTAACCGAGAAGAAAGCTGGTGAGGCGTGGGATCTTTGTTCCGCGGAGGCATGGTGAGGTGGTGGGATGGGAGCGCTGGGATAACGTAATCCACTCGGGGCTGGCAAGTCGCTTAGTCAGCTGCGAACTCAGGTGCCAACTGTGCGAGCGACGATGCCTTTCGTAATTTCAACCTTCCGTTTCAAGTTATGATTGTTGGATTGCCCATCTACAGCGATGGCCTTGTAGCACTTAGTAATCCCAGGTTTGTCAACGCGCCTATCTCGTAGAAGCTTCTAAGCCTTCTTCGTGAGTTGTTTAAGCCCACGCTATCCCAAATATGGGAACAGTCCTTACTTTGTCGCACAATCGACTGCGCATTATTTATATGCATGAGCGCCCGTTAAACTCGGCCAATCGTACCCGACGGCGCATAACCTACCAAACCAATCCCTCAGGCCGTGATTTGTTCGGGAAGATTGCGCATTTGCTCGATCTGGATACTGTATGTATTCGAATGAGCGCTCGGCCAAACCAATGGAGCCAAACGGCCCCGGGGCCGTGTGGTCCTTATCAACTAGCCCGTATTGTGTTACGAGCCCCCAGGTACCGCACTGGATATGTGCTTGTGCTCTATCAGTCATATGTGGGCTGTCTGCCTCCAATTCACCAACAGAGTTTCAGCCACTGCGTGCTTCTCCCCCTTTCTCTGATCATACGCCAGTGTAGCTGCGCGAAAACTAGTACTGTAAAGTCCTTCCCATATATCTCGCTTCTCCACAAACCCTGTCCCCCACAGACCCGCGCCCAATCTAATCACTGGTGGAAGTTTGATCGTATAAGCCTGAGTCAATACATCAACCCATAGTATCGTCTTACACCATAAACACGCCATTATGTTGCTCAGGGGTGGACCGTATCATCAATGTGATTTGAGAGCAAGCGCTTTTCGGTCTATGTGTAAAATGGATATATACACACATATATTCGAGGTACTGTTGGTTAGCAATGTCTGAACGAATCTGCTGACTTTATGATTGGAACCCCGAAACCGTTCAACACGTTCTCGTGAGTTGCCCGATGCTTAGTCAACTACGAGCTGGGAGGGACTGTGCGCTTGGGGCGGCGCTGCGGCCCTTCAGGGATCTACTGCAACCGGGAAGGGAACCAAACATCTAATTGACTATATAAAAAGAGCTGGCTTCGGACTACGGTATCTGCTATGTCGATCGCCGGAGGGTTGGGGGGCGGACATCCGGGGGACCTGTATAAACGCTCGGGAGTGGGCGGGTAGCGGCGAGGTGATGGGCCAGCACGCCGTGCCGGGTAAATGGGTGGTCAACAGCAGGGCATCTTGTATATGGGTAATGTCTTACATGACGGGCCCGTCAAGAGACAATAGATTCTGGATCAAAAGGGAAAAAAAGAAAAAGCAATATCTCTCAAGTCCAGCTTGCCATTGGCTTCTGTACCAGTGGGGGCAAAATGGTAACACCAATTGCAGGACAAGCTGCATAACGTTCCTAGGATCGCATAAATCGGAGTACGGCATGGCTGTCGTTGCCTGTAAGCAGTGTGCGATACGCCAGGTCGACTCCGTCGCCGTAGCCTAGTTCTCAGGATAGTTCATAGGATAGTTACACAAAACAAGCTCCTTGAACAGCCATACGGGCCCCCATTTATCCAATTTGTACTTTGAGTACAACATATGGCACCGGAGACGTATTCACCGGGTCATCGGGGCATCCTTGGTGCAGGAGTAAAGGGGTGTTTAATTCCATATTTAGTTTTAGAAAGCCTTTTCTGTTTTACATAGACCGCCCTTGCGGAAAGGCAAAACGGCCTGGTCACACCGGCAGCCTTACCTGGCACGATCTCACGTGCTCGGGCCGAATCCGAACCGTCCCGAAGGAACAGTTTAGGACGGTGGTTTTTTCTAAATCCCTTACGGAAAGGCACCCACCGTATGGCCAACTTGATGAGGGCACCCTTTTCGCATCAAATGCATCTTCGACTTCCAATGTGGTTAACTTCTTGACTTCATGTCGACCTGGGTTGCGCATATAGGTACCAAAGAGAGATTACTTGAGAATTGCCGCTCAGTTTGGTGTTGAAGCATGGCAAACTCTTTTGATTTCTAACCTGGAGGTCTTAAATTGTACTGAAGGCGTCATTTATAATCAGGTCATACACGTTTCCTCAATTCCTACCCACTACTAGGCCCCCGTTATACGGTGCTCGATAAGGTGTTCGCCATACCGGCGGAATATTATTCGTCTTTCAAGCAATTCCCAACACATCCTCCGCTGAACTATTTGAGCTTGCAAAGTCTGTTATTGGTAAGTGATTTGGGGCTTCGATGACTTTCTTTGACCGTATATTCCAGGGCATCTTTTGCCTATAACTTGAACCCCAATCCAATTATTGGTTCTCGTACAGGTACGCCGATGTCACATCGTCATGCACATCCTGACTTCTTGGGTCTGACAGAGGTATAGTGGCCTCGATACATCTCCAATAACACGAATCTATGGCTTCAAGGAGGAAATGTCAGTGCTATGCACGACACATTTCGCCAGGCGGGGATGGAGTTCATTGTTGGGAACCCTAGTTTATACAGCCAATGGGACAAGGGAAATGTCATGATATCGGACTGTTTATGTGCGCCGATTGTGTCAGAGAGCTCGTGATATTAGCTCTGTTCGATAATTATCTTGATTGTTCTTCCAATTAGTGAGAATTAGCGTGAACAATAGAGCGGATCTTATGATATATTCAAGCGGGCCCACATCGTTGGATGATGTATTCACGAGCTCTCTTCTGCTCCTGCCCTCCAACACCATCCAGTTCTTCAGGGGTTTGTCCATCCGCATTGTTCTGTATTATATTAGTCTATATGTGATATCTACAAGTTGGTAAGGTGTGGACTTACTCTTGACCGATCGGCACCAGCCTCAATCAAAACTACGGCTGCTGCGGCGTGCGCAGAGTCGAGGGCGAGATGTAGGGGAGTGTTACCTAGATGCATATTGAATTAGTTCAACGAAGCAACGGAGAGGATAAAGTGGCCGACCGAGACGATCTCCAGTGTTGAGACGCGTTTTTGGTCGACCCTCCGGGGGATTCAGAAGAATAGCCAAAAATGCATCGTGACCCGCGGTCGCCGCCCGATGCCTTATTCAAGGATACAATTAGCTGAGGCTACTCACAAACAGCAGTCTCTTCTTACAGAGGGTGTTGGTTGGCTCGATCCTTGGCATTGATCTACAATGATCGAAGATTAATGCGGGAATGATCATACCGACTCCAGGACTCACGTCAGCGCCTCGAGAGATGAGCACCTTGCCAATCTACGACAATGATCAGTGTACCGCAAAGGTATAAGGTGAGGAGCGTGCATACATCGACTCTTCCTTTCGAGGCTGCATAGTGCCTGCATATATATGGTATAGTGAGTATCTGAAAACTTGGCCAACTCTAAGCTTACAGGGGGGTAAGTCCTTTATCGTTCGTGGCATTGACGTTCGCCCCCGCTCCTAGTAGTTCTTGTACAATATTCTCGTGACCGGCGCTAACTGAGAGGATTTAGGAAATAATTAAAATCAGAACCAATAGCCCCCACCTGCTATCATTAGTGGCGTCCATCCCGAATTATCTTTGGCGTCGACCACTGCCTTATTAGATATCAAATCTTGCACGATCTCAATGGCCCCCGAGGATGCTGCCCAGTGTAGAGGAGTGCGCTCATCCTGTGTAACAATCAAATGTCAGAGTTAACCCAATTCGGTTCGGATCACATACCGCGTCCTTTGCGTCCAAAAGCTTAGGCTCCGCCGATAACAAGGATCGCACCAACGAAGCCTGGTCTTCCAATTTATCTCAGTGAGTAAATCGAGCGACGTTGCATCGGCTGGTGAGCTTGCGTACTTTGAAGCGCTGCGTTGTGAATGGACAACGACATTGTGGCGGGGATGAGGTGGAAGCGACTTTGAGAGAATGACGCGTCGGACGGTCACGTGATTGTCGTTTACCAATTCCAAGGTTTCGGCTACCTCCAATTACCGACAATCATCATCTAGTCACCTTTCCTCGAAACACCTTGTCATGGCCACCCTTCGACGCCTCCAAGCACTCAGGAGTACTCTGATACCCCGTCGTCCTTCCACTGTTAATTCTATTGGAGGTTGGTGGCAAGCGACCGGCCGATGCGTTGCTTACTTCTGACGGATAACACCCCAGGTGTCCGCTTACTTGCTACGGGCGCACACTTACCTGTGCATCTGGCCTATGAGAAAACCGAGCCACCAGAACCCAAATCCCAATCTCCTTTACTAATTGTACATGGCCTATAGTAAGTGCTACCTTTGGCTCCAGCCATAGGTGTCTCTTAAACCCTGTGACAGCGGATCGAAACAAAACTGGCGCTCCTTATCCAAAGCTTTTGCTCGAAATCTGGGTCGGCCCGTATACACAGTGGTGCGGCCCGAAATTTTTAACGGAGGAATCATAACTCAAAGGCTCGCAACCCAAATAGGATTTGCGAAATCATGGAGAATCGCCTCACTCGGAAGTAATGGACTACACTGCTATGGCGGGCGACATACTCCAGTTTTGCAAGACTAACTCTCTCTCCGATATCTCACTCATGGGACATTCTCTGTTCGTGATCTTTTTCACGTCTGACTTGGTTACTAACTAGGTTGGGGTAGCGGAGGAAAGGTGGTCATGGCATTCGCTCTTGATCCGACCCTCCCCAAGGATATGCTTTCTCGACTGATTGTAGTAGACATATCTCCTGCAGTTGGACCTATTAGCCCGGAGTTCCGCCGCTATATCGACGCCATGAAAGAAATCGATGCAGCACAAGTGCTAACTAAAAAGGACGGAGAAGAGATTTTGAAAAAATACGAGTCTGTGAGTCATTCCTGAGTTCAATCACAGGTTCTCGTTTTTGATCATTCCGTAGGACGCATCTGTCAGAGCATTTCTCCTCCATAACCTGGTCGCACCGGCCAAGGGAGAGCCATTAAAGTTTCGGATACCGCTTTCTGCTATTGCCGATGCAATTGATGGCATCGGAGAATTTCCGCACACTCCTGGGAAGGAGGTCTGGCATGGACCAACGTTATTTGTTAAAGGGGCTAAGAGCAAGTGCGTCCTAATTTCTGCCATTACTCTTTCCTTTACCCAACGTATCCGAATTTGCTGCTAGGTATATTAACAGAAGAAACGTGGGTGTGATAGAACAGTTCTTCCCGTACATGAAGTTAGAAACCTTGGATACCGGTCACTGGGGTAGGCTCTGCCTTTTTTCATACCTCCGGGATTCTATCTGATTCCATATTTTAACCATAGTCCACTCGGAAAAGTGCGTTCGCTAATTAGCTCCTGCCACAGTCATGTCTAACACTTTGTAGGCCGCAAGAGTTTGTCGAGCTGGTTTCAAATTTCATCAAACACCCTTGAAAGGCCACAGGCTTACTTTGGAAAGCTATATGCGAGGTTGTTCAGGTATTTCATTCGGTGGGAACTTATATATAAAGAACTCAGATCAACCGTGTCAACGATTCTCCTCAATTACTATGCTTGGACTTGATGTAAGCTTTGGTTATGCCCATAAATCAAATTGCATCCTCTAAGGGTGTCGGGTTCCAGTTCGGGTATAGTGAATTGGCCAGTGGGCCCTCGGATGCTCGCCCAGAAAACATTTCTCGACCGATGGCAGCTTCGTGGTCATTCGGATCGTTGGCAATCCTCGCGTCCAACTCTTCTATTGGCTTGTATGTTACGTCAAGCTTTACCTATGGAGGAAAAAACGATTATATTAAACTAGAGAATTAATCCCTGACCTGAGACTTACCTTGTGCTTCTTCTCCCAGATCCCAACAAACTCGTTGAATGACTTCCTGTCGGTCTCGATTCGTAGCTTTTGATTCTCCAACTGAGAGATTGGTACTTTTTGAAGAATGTATGCAACAAATCTTCCCAACTTGATTAGTTGAAGATTGTTCATCGAGACGGTACACAAACCTCGCGACATCTTCAACCCTCGTCCAGGAATTCTTCTCATTCCCAGAACCGTAGATCAATATTCTTTTCTCATTGGGGTAGAACTGGAAGAACCTAAAATTGATTTCAGTTTCAACTCTACAATCAACGACCATTCCTACGCCCCTGATGACGATACTCACGTGTTTGTAATATACCAGTGAGGGAACAGCCCATTGAACACCCGTACAATTGGAAGACCCAAACCTTGAGCTACCGCCGCAACAGCTTTCTTGGTCTTAGATGCGTTGGAGCTGGTATCGGATGCGAGCTCCTTTTATGGGGGGGGGGGGGATGGTAAGTAGCCCTTGTGGTGTGAGTAGAGCTTTCTCACCAGCGCAAACTCGCTTGGGAAAAATAGTTTAACTCCGGAAGTTACGCAAGCCTTCATTAGGGGTACCTTGAAAACTCATTGTGATTGTTTTATGCCAAATCTTGGTTAGAAACAAGGGTCCTTACCTGTGACTCGACTGAAGAATATGCCACCGTTGAAATCATTACATCCACACCCCTCAGTATCGAGGCAAGTTGACCTTCATCCTCGTAGGAGACCTTATGGATTTGGAGCCTTCGAGGTTCCAGCTCGTGTAGATGGGGTATTCCTGTCTGGATTCGGAAATGGATCATGGTTATTATTCAACAAGTTCTACTTGCAAGAACATTGGTTTCACTTGCCGAATTATCTCTTACGAGTGCGAGAACCTCGAAAGCTCCGGAGTCCAGCAGCGCATTAACAATAGGATATCCTACATAGCCAGTAGCTCCGGCTACAGCAACTCGCTTGATAGCGGACATGTCAACCTTATATATGCGTTAGAGTACTGAGAGACAGAGGTACAAAGAGAGGGCTGCAGTGAACCGATGACTTTCTGGCTAATTTATAAAACCAGCTCCTCCCCGAGCTCCCCGAGCGGAGACGCTAAGAAGTCAGCTGGGAGTGGAGGTGATGACAAACAGGGTCATGAAATATTGGATTTATAAACCACCAGTGACTGAAGATGACGACACGCGGGAGGAATACCGTACGACCCCGGGAAGTCGGACACATTCGGAGCATAAGGCAAGTAACCAAAAAGTATGAGAGCTACCACTAAAAAAATCCTCAGATTGTAGCTACTGGTTCAATTTATAATTTATCTGAATTGGGATTGGGCTGATGAGACATGTGCGATGATACAAGCGAAACAGTACAAGGTCAATTTATGCGATGTACCTCGTGAAGCCGGATGCTAAATCTAATATTGATCCCCTAATCCAAACACCCGCCGTAACCTACACCTAGAACTTGATGGGACTTTCCTAAACATCACTTGTGGGTCGGGGCCTTTTCAGGCTGGTGACATACCCATGAACATTAAAAGAGGAGGCCATAACATCTGATGCTCTGTTCACTAGTTCTACGGTTCACGTCTATAAAATCCAGTCGATTTTGGGTACAGGATTTCACATGGTGGAGCACGCTATGGTTCGCAATGCAACAGCCTCTACTAAGTTTTAATAACAGTCAAATCTTAGGATACGCGTGGCCATACATCAGACCTACGATCAAGTAACGGTACCTTGACTTAAAGATGCCTCAAGTCGCCGAGCTTGGAAAGCTACTTGCTCTTGTGCTCGTAACCATTGCTGCCCATTGGTGAAAGGTAATCCAGTTGGTAGTAATTACCTACAAGCATGTACAAGTGGACCCGACAACCACCGAACCCGCACTCAAGCTAGTCCGATGCCATGCTGTAATAAAAAATCCTATGTGGAAAAGTTCTTCGCAGTCCTCAATAGCTCGCGTTTTGATTTCTTGAAAAAACCAGTATGCCCGGCGAGCCTGCCATTCAGGCGGACTATGGCGAAATATCTTGTGATACATGACTGAAAATAGCTACAGAGCAAGCAAGTGTGTCTGTCTTCCGAGAGCAACATGAGCATTTGATGAAATCCAAAGAGTATGTTTGCAGCTACCTGTATCTGCACCAGGGGAATTCCAGTAAGCCGTATCAAGGGAGCAGAATGGGGCACGGCATTGACTAATTTGAGGAGGATGTCTAATGTATCAAAGCTGAGTTGTCTCAAGACGACCGGAGCGGCGACCCTTGCCTCATTTCCGAAGCAATGGGAGGTGGCAACTGATAGTGCACGAAATGGATCGGCATATACCGAGATATCCGAATCAGTCTCCAAAAGCCTTTTGCGCAGGTTAGCCTTCATGCCTTCGAGGTGATACTTGTTGGCAACATGCAATGCCCTGTCAAGCATCTCGAATGAGGAAATTACTGGAGGTGGTTTAGGATAGATGAACCCAAGAGTAACGGCAATAATATCAGCGGTTTCGCTAACTTTAAGAATCTCAGGTTGGATACTAGCAGAGAGAAGTTCTGAGAGTGCAGAAGACGCAAGAGAAAGCACGATTGAATGAACGCTAAAATCAATGTCATCAGAGGATCGGATAATAAAATTGCGACCAGAAGTGGGGGAGGGCTCAGTTTCGACCTACACGGGCGTGAAGTCGACGGAGTCGCTGGTCGTGGTGTTGGAGGTCGAGTTGGGCGGGGGTAGAAGACAGAAGGACGATCTAGAATGCTAGGGCACCAACACAAGAAGGCCGTTTATATGAGGTGACGAGGCTATGTAACGTCATAGCCACATGAACCACCAGCCACCCGTCAAAGGCCAAAGACGCGGCGAGTATAGCTTTTGATATAGCATGCCATTTCGCTGGTATAAACGCAGTGTCTCTTAAATTTGAGGCGGAAAATGAATAACAGCAAACAATTGCCATTATGAGGCAAAGATACCCCACGAGAGATACACAAACACAAATCCAGCATATGCGTCCACCCAACTAATAACCACTTATCAAGTTGCATACGCCCAATTGAATTGACTCCCTGCAACTCCAGGCGTTCATGTAGTTCACACAATGCATCGTAGGCACATAGTTATTGCCGTTATATGCCTGGATCAGCCCGGGGCATTTACACTCGTATTTGCCTTCTTGTCCGTTGTAGGAAACCATTATCGGGGAGCTTCCACCACAGCAAATGACAGCGTGAAAAAAACTGTCTTTAAAAATATGCATGGGGCTTGGGGGAATCCAAATGATACTTCGGCTAGAACTTGTGCCCAGATTGAGAGAGGACCTGCGAGCTGAATGTATGGCCACGCAGATGGAATTGCCTTGGCAAGCCTGAACGATCCTTATCGCGTGGGTGAATTGGGCAATGCCATTTTTTGCGCAACAACGCCTTCATTCCTCCGAGTTGGTACTTGTCGCTATATGGAGTGCGTGGTCGGGCTCTTCATGGGATGAGAATAGTTGGAGGTTGCATTGGATAAATATGCTTGAGCATATGGGCGACCATCGGAGAGGTTTTTCCAACGACGACGATACCCTCTCCAGTATGAGTGCCTAGGGCCATTACGTCACCAACTACGGAGGACGCGAAGGAGAGCAGTGTAGTGTGAACACTGAATTCGACTCCGTCCAGGGATTGGAGGTTCATGTCGTCGCTTCTCACAAAGTCATCGTGGGCAGAGGTGGATGTTGGAGTAACGTGCCGGGGAAGGTCATGGAGAAATGTTACTTGATACTCTGGAAGAGGACACAATGTGTTATTTGAGCTACGAAGTGGGGAATTTTTGTTAGCACTCTACGTCTTGGCAGACAAGTCGAGAAGAGGGAATCGGGAAAAGAGCCAACCTGAGCTGATCTATTGCCGAACACACACACCCACGACACCCTTAGGTATTTATAAATAACATAGCCCAAATCTTTGATGCGATGACTGCTACAGCGATGGCCGGGTAGTAAGTGGAGGATGAAAGGTAAATTGTAAAATAACCAAGTGACGTGTCAGCCACCTGAGCCACAACTCGCGCACCACCAGAACAGAAACTGAACGAGCAAAGTTGTAAATCAGTCGACCAGAATTATGAGGGTGTGAGTGTTTCCACCAACCCTGGTTCCTGAACCGGTCAACTGTACAAAATGTAGTTTTTTTTTCTTTTCTTTTCACGCATATACCATGTGCAACCCGTGAATGGCATTAGATAAGCTTCTACAATAAACAATTGCTCCTATGATATATATAAAATCCAAGTCCGTACATCACTTAAAAGTAGATCGAGCCCCCATAAGCTACGCATTCAACTTACAGACAGTCAAGCCGAAGCCGCCCATATGAGTCCAACCTCTCCGACTTTAACCGTGCTGTCAACGCATCCAAGACTCCCCACGCCCACACCTCGAAATCGTCCGAATATTGGTTAATCGAGTCTGGACACTCGCACTCGTATTTACGGTCGCTGCCCGATCGAGAGAGAAGAATGGGGACATCCCCGGCTCGATGCATGGCAGTATGGAAAAACTCGAGCTCAAAAAAGGGATCCCATTCTTGCACCGGACGACCTTGCAGCTCTGTAAAAATTTCGTAAGCCCAGCGAGCCTGCCATTCGGGCGCGCTATGAAGACCAGAGCTGAAGTACATCGTTTCGCAAGGCTTGCAGAGGAATTCTCGACAAGCGTCACCTGTGAGTTGCATTGGTGCCCGGTGGAATGCAAACAAGACTTCAGCGAGCACCCGGGTCCGAACCGACAACGGCCCAACCAGCTGGATGCAAGGAAGCGTGGATGGAACGGCGTTGGCAAGCCTGACCAACGCGCCGCCGGTTGAGAAATTATAATACTTGGAAGCAGAGTGCATGGCAGTTTCCGTTTCTTCCTTCAATCCGTGGGGAATAGTTATAGCGAGAGCGCGAAGTGGATTCGAGGCGATCGAGACGGGAGAATTAGTCATCGCCATTTTTTCGCGTAGTCGCGTCTTCATTCCATCGAGTTGGTATTTGTCTGCCACGTGGAGCGCTTGGTCGAGTTCCTCGAATGAAGACAGGTCGGGGGGTGGTACGGGATATATGAACTTGAGCATGAGCGCGATCATTTGGGACGTTTCTCCAACAGCAACGACGTCCTTTTTGGTTCTAGTTCCGATTGAAACCATGCCGGAAAAAACAGGGGACGCGAGCGATAATAGAACCGAGTGGACGCTAAAGTCGATCCCATCGATCGATCGAAGAATCACGTCGCCGCCTTGGTTGAATCCATGGTTAGGAGGGATTTTGTGGTCGACTTCTGTCGCGCCAGACGCCATAACCGAGTCTTTAGCCATTTGGGGGAAATAATAAGTGTTTTTCGGATAGAAAATAGCGAGGTGAAGTGGGTACGAGAGAGCGTCAACAATCCTATCCCCTAAATCGTGGGAATTGGTCACCTCCGACTGTAAGAGACGTGGTTTGTGGTTGGCGGTGGTGAAGACAAAATGGCACGTGACATGCGACTCTCACCGGCGCCGCAGGGTGTGCTTCAAACGCCCGACGGGACATAGATTGCGCGAGCGATTCGCTTCATTTGTTCTGGCCAGAGATAAATGTAGGAGGGTGAACAGGGACGAGACGAGAGCGGTAGGCACAAGCGACGGCGACGAGCGTTTGCGGACTGGTGAGGGTTTCGGTGGACCCGAAGCGGGGACATAGTGTGGTGCTGTATCGGATAATAGCGCTGGGTGAATACATGCGAACACTTCTAATGCCATTGCATTGACCATCGACGAAGCGGGTCTGAATGGCTCATGGGACGTCGTTCTGGGGATTCTGGGGTGATGTCAGTGGCTTATGGGCATGTCATGTCTATACCATAGTTTTCAATGACCAATGTGCCGGAGGAGAATTAAAATATGATCTAAAGCTCATTTCGATGGCATTCAAGAGAGTCATATGAAAAAGTAGGACCCTAAATAGCGAAGATTTGGAGAGCCACGAGCCATGGCCACCGGTCCTGCTACTATCATACCTGGGGAGCTACTTTTTTGGCATAGTTAGCGGGCTATCGTCCAATGTTACTTGATTTAATAGATACCAGTTGGCGAAAAATAAGAAAACGCGTAATTGCCTCATCGAAGGCGTGAATTTCATATTGATGCTGCTCCCTCGCCACGAGCCACCCGACTCGACGTACGCCATGAGACCCGGCCGACCGCCAAGTATGAATCACATCCGCACTGATACTGGGAACACACCCGGGGGATTATAGCCAAGAACGATGAACGGCCGACAACCGAGGCGATTACCATTTCGCTACACAATGAGACACTGCAAGTGCACCCGGGCTCAGGCACATCTCAGCGTGAATTTGCAACTTGAGGGCGGGATAGAATTGTTCTGCCGTGTGTAGCGCAATCATACCTGATTCAGACAACTTGATAATAGGAACTAAGATACCACATGATATTCTAAATTTAATCGAAAAAGGACAGGTCATTACGCTCTTTGGTGAGCTCACAATGGAGGGTGGGTGTATGCATGATCAAAGGTATTTCACCAACCCCCTTTGGGCTATTTCGTTTTTTGCACCCTAATACTTGAGCATAACCTTGGATTTTTATGCAGTACATTCCTCAGATACCATTTCATGTACATACATATTTTCAGGTTATACATGCAAGTCCTCCAAGAGCTAGGGCCCGGACGCTTTTTTGCAATCACGTGGTGTGATACTTTTGGGTGGCAGTGTAAATTTAGCAGTGCCCTCGTATAACACTTCGAGGCATACAAACAGCGGAGTAACCAACCCATCACCCAGTTCTTCCAAAAAGATAGTCCGCTTGCTTCCCCACAGGATCTGAGAGAGCTTACACTTTTCTAAGCTCAAACCCTTTTTTTCAAGTACTTAGGGATTGAGGCAGCCGTGCTGCCTGCATATGATACCAATACCATCCCAGATCTCCCCCTGAAGATGAATATATCCTCAAGTAACACTAGCTTTAACCAAACTCAAGAAGGCGAAAGCCAGATACGAGCGGGAGCAGGGTCTCAAGTGGATGTTGCCGAGCGGCTGAAGTGCGGTATCACCACCACCTATTAGTATGGCTATGGCTAACATAATTCGCCAATCACCGTAACTCCCCATGGTAAATTTGGCAGTTTCAGCTAGAGCTTTGCTCCCGATTTACTGGTATCACTGAGGAGATCCTGTGGACCGATGTTTGTTGGTCTGATTTGAGATTATCAAAAGTTGCCACCGACATCATGTGACCTGTGGCTACGCAAGCGCCTCCTGGTCACCTACTGAATCCTCAACCGGACCAATCCGCCACCTCCCCTCCACAATACCCATTGAGTGCCAGGTGATGTCGCAACTCAATCAGTCAATCAACTCTTCCTCAAAGTCATTCCGAGGTGGTATATGGGAAGGAGATGATAAAATCGTTGTGGGAATAGATATAGGAACAACCCAGAGTGGTGTGGCCTTTGCATACCTAGAAAGGGGAATTGGTGGGTTTCACTCGTAGTGACCAGATTCGCTTATGACCACCTTATACGTCAGGAGTTGAAAGGACCTTTCACCGAGTGACGCACTGGCCGGGACAAGGCAACCCAGATCTTCGAAGCAAGGTGCCTAGCATTATCTGGTACGACACGAACAAGAAGGTGTGTATACGCTCAATGGGTCAGAGCATTATATAAACATCAAATACTTCTATAGCCTGTTTTATTTGGTGCCGAAGCAGCCACGCCTGACGCAAAGTGCGATGCGGAAGATAATGGATGGCAACTCGCAAAGCACTTCAAATTACGTCTGCATCCTGAGGACCTGAAAGAGAAATATGGTCTGGAGCTCAGTGGTATGTGGGCTGTCGATTTGTAATTCATTTATTGCCAGTCACTTGACCCAATGCAGAACTGCCACCTGGCGTCGAACCTCTGCAAGTGTATACGGACTTCCTAGGTTTTCTCTTTCGACATACCGAGAAATATTTCGAGGAACGTGTCTTAGACGGCGACATCATATGGCGTAAACACCGATCATCGATACAGTTCGTCATTGCACATCCTAATGGATGGGGGCCTAGCGAACAAAAGTTCCTTCGAACTGCTGCCATCCAAGCCGGCCTCGTGACAAGCCAGACTGCTTCTATCAATGTCCGGTTTGTTACCGAGGCCGAGGCGTCCGTGCATTTTTGTATCTATCACACTTCGATCGAGAGTCACCTTCAAGTGAGTAACTATGGCTAATTTAGCTCACTAAAGCACCAAAGCACTAACTTCGCATAGGCTGGAGCACTGTTTGCCGTTTGTGATGCGGGGGGATCGACTGTAGATACGACTGTGTACCGCATCAAAACAGCTCGACCAGTCTTGAGGATCGAAGAAGCCAAAGGTTCCGGATGTAAGTTGGGGCGCTAGCCACGAGCACCACACCCGTTACTCAAAGGCCGCACGGCAGGTGTACAAGCGGGAGCAATATTTGTTGACGACGCATTCGAGAAATACGTCCGTAGCGCGCTGACAAACGCAAAGCTAGACAAGAGAGATATCGAAGAATTTACCGACCGAGGAGTACTCGATTTTGAGAATAATGCCAAGCGCCATTTCCGCCATGCGACGGACGACAGAACAGTTGATGTTGCGAGTATACGGGTCAACAAACCCGGAGCTAGAATTTCCCGAGGACGAATGAGTTTTGCTGGGTGAGCCGTTCATCAGAGACCAAGTACAATACTAACGCGCTTGGTAGGGCCACGCTCAAATCATTCTTTGATGTTTGTCTGGACAAGATCAAGGTCAACGTAGACCAACAAGTAAAAGAATTACCAGTTTCAGTACGATTTATCTATCTCGCAATCGTTTAGTTTGATGACACTGGTTCATAGCACATGTTCCTGGTGGGAGGGTTTGGAGACAGCCCGTACCTGCGAGAGGAATTCAAAAGCCGGTATGGAAGCCAGGGGTGCAAGGTTACTCTCGCGAATCAATCCACGTGAGACCGCGTTTTCATCTACGTCAACGTATTCGCCGACATAGATGTTGTTTTTTTAGCGCCAAAGCAGTTGCCGATGGCGCTGTGATATGGAGTGTTGCAAGTAGTGTTGCTGGGCGTGCGCCACGCTCATCTGTGGGTCTCGAAATCATGGCCAAATACAACCCCGCTATTTCCGAGCACCAAGGCCGGGCGATCATCTCGGATGCCGATGGAATCGACAAAGTTAGTGGCAGATGGAGCCAAATCGCCGCCAAGGTTGTAGTAAACTACCCTATACTCTAGTCGTCAGCTGATTATAATAAATACCCAGGACGTTGTGATCGACACCGAAGCAGTAGTTCGAAAGCCATTCTCATGTACCTATTCAACATCGCACCCCGACCTAGAGGATTTCGAGCTCACGCTGGTTGCATATTCCAATAATGAAAACCCAGCGTGGTTGACGAATAAAACAGGCAGGCAAACATGATTTACCCCTGAGGTTATTAGCTAAAAATGTAGGTCAGGCGCATATCTCCCAGGGTTCCGTCACTCTTGCGATGTTTCTGCCAATCTGGATGGTCTCAGCGGTGCCCTTCAGCCAAGGATAGGCGTCCGCGGAGCCATGTATTGGCGCTTGAACTTTGATGTCTGCATCCGGTTTGGTGGGACCGAGCTGGAAGCGTACTTGGAATGGGAGGAAGACGTACGTTTATTTATTTTATTTCTGATTCGCATAGTACATTGTCCTTTACTTACAGGGCGCGACACACAAGGGGGACGCCACCATCATACCCGAGGCAACGAGTTATTAGGCTCCAACGGCGTATGGCCGTAACGCCCGCACATAGCCAACGTTGAAACGCCGAAGAAATATGATGTACCTTGTATAACACGAAAAAATTACTGAATGCACTCTACACATGTAACTCCCGTTTATAATTATCGGGTCAAATCGACCAGGGAAAGTGACACTAGAGCCTCGGCGAGGCTCGTAGCGTGTTGCTACTGACAGAGAGCCCTTGAAAGACTTTAGAAGAAACAGGCAGTGTACCGAACCGTGTGCTAAAGACGATTTCACAAAAAATCCGTCCGAGTTCTGTGTTTTCATACATTGCGGTTATGTAACGGTACGAGTAACGTAATGATTAGCTAACCTGTATGCGCGCGAGCGCCGCAGGCGCCGCGCGTGACCGTCTCGCTCGTGTATGTGCATGTATGGACCCGGGTGCCTTTATAGGCCCCGGTCCCCCGTTTCTCGCCCCCTGTCCTCGATACTACCACTATAAAAAGACTGTGTGTTACGACTTGTTATACAACCACGGCGACGTAGTCGCCGTCCTGAGTCAATATACATTGTCTGAGTAGGTCGTAGACCTTACATTTTTTAACATCTTTAAAACACCCAGTGAGCACCCTCACTAAAATTTTATATCACACAACCTTTGTGCAGCGGGTTGGCCTCCGACTGCACTAACCGTTTCTATCCTACATACCGATCGATCTACACATACCTTTACACGATGAGCAGGACTCTACGGAACGGTCGCGCATACGACCCCGACCAACCTCCACCTCCGCCGAAGCCTCGCAAACGCAAGAATGCGAAGAAGAGCGGTCTGGAAACTGGTGAGTTAGCAGTGTCAAAGAAGCCGGGCGGGCTTACCTTTGGTTCGCTACCCCCGAGTGAAAAATTCCCGGATGTGTCTTCAGTCATCGCAGGTACTGGAAGACTGCGCGGCGTCCTCCTCGTTGAAGGCTCTGACGTTCGCATGAAGATGTCGCCATCGATGTTCCCGGCGATATACAATTGTGCACCACCTATCAAGAAACAAGATAAGGCACCTACCGCTTCGACGATGTCGAGCGATGCCCGCCAACAGGCGGATGCCTCAGCTGATCAAAGGCGAGAAGCGACGTCCCAGGGTTCTGAGGCTGCCCAACATGCGCTCGTGCTGAGGGGGGACTCTCATGCGCGAGCCGCCGTCGGCGCGCCGGCTGCCTATAACAGTGGGCCTATCAGTCCTGTAGGAGACGTCAATGACGGTAGGAAATACTCACCAGATAATAGTAACGTGTACTACACTGCCCGTACTAGCCGTGTCCGAGAGGACACAATGCCAGATGACAGAAACATGATGTCGTTCGCTCAGTACATGGTAGAAGAGGCTGTGAACGAATCACCTACCCTCACTAGACGCTCTAAGCGTCGTAAGACCCGAAACCGTTCACCGGCGTTGAGTGAGCCGAACCGATCACCCGCTAAGTCGACTGAGAATGTCAATAGCTGGGCAGAGGAGGTATTAAAGGCTGAACACTCGCCTGAACGAGCGAGCTCGCTCCCGGACATTGAGCCAGGAAGGGTCAACCCCGACTGGTCTCGTCACCTCTACGAATCGGTCCCGACGCCGACGAATGACGAGTTCGAATCTGAAACGACCGATCAGGTAGCCTTCAACGCTCTGATCTACGAATTAGACGACGACTATGTATTCAGCGAAGAACAGTATGCCGAGGTGCTAAGGAACTTACGCTCAGAAGCGAACAGCACCCGCAATCAGACATCGGGTGCTGGACCATCTTTCAAACACCGCAACCCCAAGGTAACAATGGAGGACGTTGCCGAGGAAGCTGAACCCGTAGAGGAGGCATACTGGACGACCCCCCCCCCCTACGGGCCCAGCGATGGATCGAGCGTAGTCATTGGTAAAGGCAAGGGTCGAGCTAAATCTAAGAAAAGGAAGAAGAGGAGTCAGTGGAAAGAACTAGGCGTCGAAGTCAACGACCTACGTAAAGTCGACAAGGAAAAGGTCGTGCGTAGACGCTCGAGCGGTCGATTCGACATCTCTCGAGCCGACCAGACGCCCCCCGGTTTCAAGAGTGGGGGCTATCTCGAGCTGATGCATGGCGACCGAGCCAGACCAAAAGTCGCAGCTTGTAGCTTGACGCCAAGGCTTACACGCGACGAAGGGAGAGCACGCGCACGACCTAGGAGCGTCAGCAGGGACGCATCGGAAGGGTCCAAACGTACCTCTGGGCGTCGTAGTACGACAAGGAACGTACCTCCCCCACTAACATCACCGTCTGAGCCATCTAATGGCGGGTCATCAACCGATGAGACTTACCGCGCAAATGACAGTGAGAGCGAGTCATCTGAGAGCGAACCCGACTCGGACTCGAGTGACTCCAGCTCGTCCGATGACGGAGACGAGGCTCGCAAACTCAAACAAAAGCTCAAGAAAATGAAACAGAAGCAGAAGCGACTCAAGCGTAAGATTCGGACCCAAGCTCGCTCGGGATACAAGGCCCAGCCGCCAAAAGCGTATGATGGCGAAGCAAATTTTGACGCATTTGAACAATTTGTATTCAACTACGATAATTACAGTCTGGATACTCATTTGGACATGTGTAAACAAATTCGAGGGATCGGTCGCTTCCTGGACAGGAAGGCCTCGATTTGGTACATGGCCAATGTGGCGCCGAACCTCAAGAAGTATTTGATGAAACAAATTTATCAAGGTCTATTCGATTATTGCTTCCCCTCAGATTTCCGGGAAAGTTTACACCGTAAATACATGCAAAAGAGGCAGAACGACTTAAACGTACAAGATTACTTCACCAAGTTGAATTTGCTAAAGCAGCGCTTAAAGATCACCGATGAACAACACGTTCAGCGCGTCTGGGATGGCGCAGCGCGTTATATCAAGGGAGAGTGGGCACTGAAAGGAATCTCACCTGAGAACACAACGATTGATGAGCTACACAAGACCGCATTGGACATCGAGCGCGCGCACAAGATCCGGCGATCGATGGAGCAATATGATGACAACCAGAAAAAGCATAAGCGAGATCGCTCCCGCAGTCCAGACCGCAAGGGTTACCGCAAGAAAGACAAATACAAGGGCAATCGCAGCAAAAGCGACCGTACATCAGCAAAAAACGCCCACAGGGTCCAGGCCCACCCTTGCTAAATTAGTTGACAGCATGTCAGATTTGACTAATTTCACTTCAATTTGGCGGGAATTTTGTGAGCGGGGTGTTTCGAGTCGACCTCCGTCTCGGTGAGCCAAAATTAGTGAACTATGTACTTGAAACATGCAAAATGTACAATTAAGTAGAATTAGTAGAATTAGTGGGATTAGTGGGGTCACTCGGGTCCACAGCCCTCGAAAACAGTACATTGGGCGCAAACTATCGATCTCAATCATCCGTCCTACTACTCTCAACTTCCTCTAACACCCCTTGTCCCAGTATTCTACCCGAGTTTGGATCCTAGGCGGAGGCGCCACACCTAGATCGCACGACAATCCTCCCCACTTGTTGGGTATGATGAGATTAGTATCATCACGAGTGGTCGCGCATTTATGGGACTTACGTCGTCAAGCTCCAACTCATTCTGTGCGCCCGTTCTCCAATGAGCAGGCGACTTGACCCCAACTGCGCTCACACGGGAGCGGAGCGGTCTGGCTACTCTGATCTCCTTGAGCCACGCTGTGGGCCCCGAGGACCTTTGAGCGAGGGATGGCGAAGCGGGCACCTGACGTTGGTGGCTCGTGCTTGGTGGTGTAGTGGGACGCGGTGGGTTAGCACGAATCGCAACAGGGGATGGCTCACGGGCCGGTGAAGGAGGTTGAGGCGCGGGAAGCTCGACTACAGGGGTAGGCTGAGGAGGCGGCACACGAGGAGTGGAAGGTTCTGCCGTGGGAGGTGCGTCTTGAGCGCCGTGGCCAGCCCGACCCATGACCGACATGGGCATGCGCGGCACGAAACTACAACGGCGAGGTGGCTTGGCTGCGCCCTTCTTCTCCAGCTCGAGGGCTGCCAAAGCCTGCTTCTTCCTGGCCGACCCCTCTACTTCGGCTTCCTCTCTCGGACGCTTGGGTGTAGGAGGCGCAGACGTAGCACGGGCTGGGGTATTAACAGCTTTCGGGGTTCCAGTAGGGATAGGGGTGGTTGCGCGAGTAGGGGTGGAGGTTACATTCAAGCTGCCGGCAGACGAAGAGCGCCGAGGGGTGCTTCCACTCAGGAGCTTGAACTCGAACGGTCCCAGCGCGTTGCCGGGGCTCCATGAAACAGGCGGTGGGCGCACGGGCAACTGAGAGACCTCGAAGGTAAGAGGTGACCAAGCTCTGGGAGAAGGGGCGGGCTGGGGGTTGGAAGGCGCTGCGAGGGTAGAAGGTCCAGGCGCTGGCTCGACCGCAAAGGCTGGCACGGGGGCAGGCAACGATGCGGGCTTCGCAGGGACAGCCTTTGGCAATGGGGGTACCACAAAGGCGATGGAGGCGGCGGGTGCAACCAGTGCTGGTGGAGGAGCAACTGGCGAAGGTGGTTCCACAGCGAATGTTGGCAGGTTGGGAGCGGAGTTGGAGGCCGAGTTGGACGTCGCACCAGGCGCTTCGGGTTGTTCAGTAAACACAAACGCAGGGACAGGGGGCTGGTGAGCGGTTGACGCTGATGGTGCGGGTGCGCTCTCTCCCTCGGCCTCCTCGTCTTCGTCATCGTCGGTGCGGAATCTGAGTCCACCAGTGATGGCGGTCACGTCCATCGTGCGTTCCTCGTCGTCAAACCGGCCCTCAAAGTCACCACTAGAGCTCGAGCAGTTATCGTCCTCGTCGTCGATGGAGATGTCGGCCTCCCCAGCACCCATACTCTGTCTGGCAGCTCGAAGGCAAGAAAGCGTATCGTCCAGTCCCATGTCGCGATCGGCAGTGCTCTGCTGGGAGCTCGACGTCGTGTATGTACCCTGCGGGCTGAAAGGGGCAGACTGGGAATCCTGAGACGCAGGGATGAATCCGCCCCGGAACTCCGAGTTCATCGTGCTGGCGGTGCTATCGTCGTCCAGCTCCTCCCGCGTGGGTAAGGCTCTGAAGCTCGGCCCAAGCCTCGCTCTTCCGCCGGGGAACAATAGACTTGCCAGTCTTGACCATGTACTCTCCGCTATCCTTGTCCTTGTCCTTGGACAGCTCTTCTGTCTGGTCATCGATATCGCTGGCACGGCTGAGGTCTCGTTGGTCGACGCTTCGGTCTAGGGGGGGAAGGGGCGCCATGGGAGCCGAAGAGCGGCGTCGAGATGGGGTGCTGATCTAATAGGTGTCCGTCAACTCCATGCTGTCCTTTCCTCCGCCCTCGCCACCATCAAACTGCTCCTCCTCGGCCCCGAAACTATCACCAGCCTCCATACTATGCTCGCTCCCATCGTCAAATTCCACCCAGGCTTCACTGACCTCCTTGCTGTTGACACGGCGTGTTAGGGCTCCTTTTTGTAGTCGAGGCTTCAGGGGTAGGGGGGTTGGCGGGTGAAGAGTGAGCAGCGGAGGAGCGGGAGAAGAGGCAGTCGCAGTCGAATTGACGGTTGGCTCAAACATGCTAGGGAGGTGTAAGACATATGAATCCTTCTCATGTACAAGCCACTCACTGGCGTTGGCTGCTGAGCGGTTGATACTTGTGGTGTGGGTGCGCTCTCCCAAGTCTCCTCGTCTTCATCGTTGTCGGTGCAGAATCTGAGCCCACCAGCTATGGCAGTCACGTCCATTGTGCGCTCCTTGTCACCGAACCGGTCCTCAAAATCACCGCTTGAGCTTGAGCGGTTATCATCCTTGTTGCCGATGGAGCTACCGGGGGGATTGGCAGTGGACGGAGAGCGGGAGAAGCAACTGTAACTAGGCAAATGTAAGCCATAAAAATCTGCCCAACACGCAAGGCACTTACCATACTGAAGCCGGGTGGCAAAGCTCACTGGCACGCACCGAGCAAAGGCCTCTGATCAGCTGCCGCGTTTGTCTCAGTGCAACCCACAATCAGTACAACTCGTATTTTATTCGTAGCTACTAGTTGGTCATGCATGGAGTGGTTTACGGTGCAATACTTGATCGTCTGTGGAAGCATGGTGGTGGAGAGTGTGACGACGGCAGGCTAGGCGCTTACCCAATCAGGGCAAGTTGGTCACGATGCATTTGGTTATTTTGCACATACCAGCACCCCGAAAAAAAATCCACGGTAATGCAAAGATCTAACATACAATTACATTGTGACTCTATAAACCATATACGCGTTTGAGATTATTTGGAATGTAAAAACAAGAACATATGCGGGTCTAAATACGAGTTAAGGTAAAATGACTCAAACGCCTCAAGTGCTGGAGGAGAAGACATAGAAAATGGTGGGGTACTCTGGTGGAATTCGGGTATGAGATGGCAACTTCGACGAACATCAGAAAGGAAAAATATCTGCCCCATATAATGACGATCGTATATCGCTGGGTATCGCTCGCGGTTGACACGATACATATTGGTAAGCACAATGGGTTTTGAGCTATGGGGGCAACGGAAGAGCTGTACATAAACAAGGGGTTCGGGAATCCCGTATCTCGGTGGAAGGGTGAAAATAAGCCGTACTTGACCAACGATATGAGCTAAAGGTATGTAGGTGTCAAGCTATTGCACGGTACACAATTTAACTAGCGTCCTACCTGATATCCCATATGAGAATTCGCCAGGGGCTGTTGGGGCTTTTTGTATCAGGACGGTATCAAACTTACTTCCTCGTCGTCGTGCTTTCTGCAACTGCTTGCCCGTAGAATGAGGCGACGCATGGATGATATCAACAAACCCATCGGGATCTGTAAGGTCGTCACGGATGATTTGAGTCGCTTTGGGGAAGACAGTGACAAGGTCTTGAGGTAACACAGAGATGCCTGATTGTGGGGCTTTTTTCTCTAAAAATTTTGAGAGAGACCAGTCGAACCAATGGATTCCAAAAATCTCTTCGAGTCGATCCTGTGCCACTGGGGCGAATGGGCTTTTTTGAGCAATATGCCAACCAGGCAAGCTATATAATGAATACCCGAGTTAGATTTGAAGTTGTATTTATATGCTCACGCTTCTTTGAAAATGAGTGGACGTACCTGTTTGCAGAGGCTGTTTCCTTATCCGTGCGATGATTGTCTGAGTATTCAGGTATTGCCCATTGAAGGTATGCATCAAATTTGAAAACTTGCTCTCGACGATCCAGGTATTGAACCATCTGGGCAAAAAATTGGTTCCTGTTTGTTGCCTGGTAGGCTCGCTTGGCGAAATTAATATGAAGGCGCTCTGGGCCTTCTGTATTGTAGCCGTCAAGTGTTCCAAGCTCCCGAATCGAAGCCGAGTAATGAAGCATCGAGTGAACCTTGTTGATGTTGAAGTGTGTGCAAACACCTCAATCAATAAAGACTTTTTTCGATTTGTGGAACCGTCTGAGTGCGTCGTCAAGCCATTGAAGTGTTATTTCCGTGTGGAATGGGAGTTGGGCATAGTAAATGAAGTCGATTGTTGCTTGAATCACAGGCATGACATCTTCAGGGACAAGCTCGGCCATAACACCAATGAATACCTTTTCCATCTCGCGATGCTCCTTGCCAGTTGTTTGTGCTAGCTTGGTTACCCCAGACAGAAAATGTCAAAGCTTTGTATGCTCAGGCATCCATTTATAACGATCATCAACGGATGTTGCCTTGATCAACTCCAGGCACCACTCCATCAGATGATCCTTAAAGACTCCTTTATGGAGCTGATGAAGGAGATCTGGTGTGAGTGCCTTAAATATATCGCAGTGTGGCAAGTCAGCCCAGAAAGGTTTTCCAAATGGGCAAAGCCCCTCGTTAACAAAAAGCTCGGTTGTGTGTCCCAGGGCCTGTGCTTCGAGTGCGTTAGCAGTATGCTTGTGGACTCGATCGGGTGCCTTCTTGAGGTGACCCCGCTCGTTGAACGGGATGGTGCAACGGTGACAAAGGTTTCTTCGGCAGCACGCAACCAATGTTTGCTCTGGGTTGTCCGCTATGTAAGCAGCCAGGATTGGAAAGCATTTTCGAACATTCCCATCCCCGCATGCCATATCCACGCCGTTTCGGCCAGCTTGTTCCAATGGTCGGACTAACTCCTTCATGCACATGTGAAATAATCGATCTTTCTGCGGACAGATCATGAGAAACTATATGCGCCAAGAAAAAAAAAAATACCTGGTTTTTCTTTTCTTGTTTTGTGAAACAGTCTAACTTCGGAACCAGTAGGTAGCCAAGCAAGAGTGTTCCATACGAGTTAGGTTTGCGGCAAGTGCCTTTTGGAATATTTCCCAATGTGATATACACTGGGTACGCTTGCTTTCCTCCACCAAAATTTGTCAAGTGAGTCGCATCGGAGGCCAAAATGACTGGGAGGATGGTCGCATTCGGTGGCAAGTCTTTTGAGTGCTATAAGTTGTTAGTAAATACCATACACTTCCATAATTAATCCATTATTTTATTGCTCACTTGTATCCGCCACCACCAATCACCTGTCCACATTTCCCCATATGCACATTGTGTTTCTTCAATATTGTTCCATTCATGTCGGGGTGCGAAAACCATATCTTTGGCATATATTGGATTTTCTAAAAGCTCTCGGATCACCCCCAGGATATCTCGTGACCAGAGCTCAACAACCTCCTGGATAGGTTTGCCATCCGGTCCTATTCGATCACTGACAATCGTAACTGGCTTCACCTCCCACCATGGCCCAGCTGTTGGGAGCTGGTCGAGTAACTTGTTGAGCATATAGTTGCTCTGGAACAAGAGTCCAGCTTGATTGAGAATCTTTGTTTAACTGGTTAGTCAGTATCCCCCTTTTTATTAGCTTAATTGTATACTTACTAAGGGAAGCTTCAGTAGCTTCTCACGACTGCCTTGACTTATGTCATTTTCGACCATCCACTTGACAAATTCAAATTCAAGAAAGTCCGCAAACGGTGCAGCAGGGGACTCGCCTCGCTCCATCTTGGAGCAATGCAGTCAATCCAAGGCTGGTAAACATTGGCCGATCGGAGCACCCCATAAAGATGAGTCGCTATTTGGGCCTTCCTCGGGCTGAGGCAACAATTCTGTCCCATTCTCATCTGGACTGTTACCGTCAGCTCCTAGGCGCAAATCCTGATTGGGGGGTGGAGACGAGGTGGCAGGAAACGCAGGACTCAAGGGACTATCTGTAGGTGAGTGTGTCATGAATGAATACTCGCCCTCAGGCTCGAGATATTCGTCGTTGATTCCCTCGATCTCCTGCATCAACATATTTGCAAAACTTAGCTCAATTTCTGATACAGGATCTTCATTGGCCATACTCATGTCAGGGCCAATGCTGATATCAAGTGCATCAATCCTGTTGTGCTCTTCAGTTTCTCCCATATCAGAATCAAGGTCTCCTCCACTCGACTTGTTGTCAATGTCCGAGGTATGGCTGGCTTCCGAATCTGTATCGCAGTCAGAGTCTTTGCAGTTTGCAGCCTCATCCTCGGACATAAGATGAGCAATACTCAAGGATTGTGAGCATAATAATACGCTGAGATAAGCAAAAACTTACAAACTATTTAGCATCTGGTCTATTTCTTCAGCGCTTGGTGGCGGTACATCTGTATTGGGATGAGGGCTGGTTGGGTTTGCGGGCTGGGGGCATCTGGTCGCTGGTGGCGTGGAATTCTTCAGTAGGTACTCATGTCCACGCTTTTCGACCATATTGAGCACACTAGCACCAGTAGGTTTAACATATAGACAGCGGGTTAATAAATTGCTTACATAGCTTTGATTGCCTCAAAGCGCACTTGGCGCCGCTGCCGTTGTCGTTCCTTCTTTGCGCACTTTTTGATTTGCGCAGGGGTGAGTACTGGGGGCGGGGGTACGATTTCCTGTGGCAGAATACTAAACGCTGGGCTGAAGCTCAAAGGACAGCTTTTGGGAGTAGGTATTGAGAGGGGGTAATTAGGTGGCAAACGAGTACCATGCTTTTGTGCTTGATGGCTCTTTCGTCCGCCCACCGTTGTGAAGAACGTATCGCAGTCTGGGCACCATCAAGACAGGTCACCAGGCATGGTGGGTGGTTTGGACAAAGCACCTTTGGGTATAATGCACTCGCAATCGTGTATTCATGCCTGAGATGTGTCTGAAATTACCTACAAGCTAGTGTGGGCGCTTGTAGGTGTTCAGTTCCTTTTGTTTGACACTTTTCCAACACGCTAAACAGACTACCATCATGCCGCCAAAAGGGAAGGCCAATGCTACTGCCTCTTGTGCAAACACCCGAACTGCGAATGCAAAGCGCGCCAAGGACGAAGATGACCAGCCACCCGCTGCCCCTGCTGCCAAAAAAGGACGCACCACTCAGAACGCGTCAGATCAGGTTGACAACAACACAGTCGGGGGCAAAACCGCCAACTTGTCAGGTATGGATATGGACTAGGCACTTTGATTTAGGCTAACATTACAGCACTCGCACCCATAGATCTCCCAGATGCTCCTGTCGTGACTGTCAAGAAGAAAACGGGACGCGGAAGGGGCGCCAATACGGCCAAAAACAAGAAAGCGGAGCACGAACTGGAGCCCAACCCACCCGCCGGTACCATTTCCATTGGTCCCACTGTTGGGACTCCCAATTCTCCGACGCAAGATGTCGACATGTTACCTCCGCCCCCGGAGAAAAAGAAGAAGTCCAAGGGCAAAGGACCACTCAAGACTGACGACACCATGTCAGCCCCGCAAGATTCGACTCTGGCTGAAACAGAGTCAACCTCAAAAACACGTCCAGAGCGCAAGACAACACAATCAAGGGTTGCCAAGCAAGGTAATGTCTTATATATGGTTTTTAGATTCTACTCAATGACTTGCTTGTTGTAGTGTCACAACAAGAGGACAACAGTAAGTTTTGGCATTAACTCAAACTTTGTCAATACAGGCTGATAATCCGTGACAGAACAGCGTCAGAAAGAGCAAAAACTTCAGCGCCAAGTAGAAAAGCAACAAAAAACCCCAATTAGCGAGACACCTGAGGAAACCGAAGCGTTTCTGGCAAGTGCCCGCAAGGCCTCCGACCCCAAGTCAACTTCGAAGAATGGTCAAGTGAGTAGCCCATTCTCGTAGACGATTGTGTATTGTGTTAATTGGTATCATCAGGTCTCTTTATCGCACTCTGTTCCACCTCCCAATAAGCAACAAGAAAGCAATCTCTTAATTGCTCAGCGGGTGGCAAAGCGTATGGTTTCCCCGGCTCCTTCTGCCTTCTCAGTTGCAACAAGCGGTTCACATAGTGCCAATATATCAGCCCCTCCTACTGGACGGGGTACGCATCTCACCCCTCCATCTGTTACAAGCTCTCGAGCAGCCTCGGTTCAACCGAGTGGATTGTCGCATAGTCGTTCTGCGTCGATTTCTGCACCACCTTCCGTTGCCTCTCGAGCTGGATCTCTGCGTGCACCTTCAACTCGGACCACCTCCCCTCTCCCCGAAGACGATTTTGGAGCTGCGAATGATCCATTTTTGGATTCCACGCTTGCCGAGTCCCTCGAGAGTCTTCCACAGAGCCTGGCTCCCAAGCTTCTTCCCCTCGTCCCGCTTCCAGCTCCGTTGAGGG